>CP136060.1:368424413-369689903 GCA_032464435.1 Aegilops umbellulata
AGATCTATCATGTAATCGAGTTAGTTTTGTTAGGGTTTGGTCCCCAGTATCCACTATGTTCTGAGATTGATGTTGCTATGACTTTGCTATGCTTAATGCTTGTCACTAGGGCCCGAGTGCCACGATTTCAGATCTGAACCTATTATGTTTTCATGAATATATGTGTGTTCTTGATCCTATCTTGCAAGTCTATAGTCACCTACTATGTGTTATGATCCGGCAACCCCGAAGTGACAATAATCGGGACCACTCCCGGTGATGACCATAGTTTGAGGAGTTCATGTATTCACTATGTGCTAATGCTTTGTTCCGATTCTCTATTAAAAGGAGGCCTTAATATCCCTTAGTTTCCATTAGGACCCCGCTGCCATGGGAGGGTAGGACAAAAGATGTCATGCAAGTTCTTTTCCATAAGCACGCATGACTATATTCGGAATACATGCCTACATTACATTGATGAATTAGAGCTAGTTCTGTGTCACCCTATGTTATGATTGTTACATGATGAACCGCATCCGGCATAATTCTCCATCACCAATCCAATGCCTACGAGCTTTTCACATATTGTTCTTTGCTTATTTACTTTTCCGTTGCTACTGTTACAATCACTACAAAACACCAAAAATATCACTTTTGCTACTGTTACTTTTATTACCGTTACCACTACTATCATATTACTTTGCTACTAAATACTTTGCTGCAGATACTAAGTTATCCAGGTGTGGTTGAATTGACAACTCAGCTGCTAATACTTGAGAATATTCTTTGGCTTCCCTTGTGTAGAATCAATAAATTTGGGATGAATACTCTACCCTCGAAAACTGTTGTGATCCCCTATACTTGTGGGTTATCAAGACTATTTTCTGGTGCCGTTGCCGGGAGCATAGCTCTATTCTTTGAGTCACTTGGGATTTATATTTGTTGGTCACTATGAAGAACTTGAAAGACGCTAAGACAACAATTTATCCCTCAACTACGAGGGGGGGGGGGGGTAAGGAACTGCCATCTAGCTCTGCACTTGATTCACCTTCTGTTTTGAGTAAGCTTGCGACACCTAAACCTGCTTCTGCTATTCGTTCTGATATGTCGCATGTTATTGACGATGCCACTTCATCTATGCATGATACTTATGATGAAACTACTTCTATGCTTGATACTACTGTGCCCCTTAGTGAATTTCTTGATGAACAAATTGCTAGGGCTAGAGAGAAAGAAATTATTGAAACTGATTGTATTGATGAAAGTGATGATGAAGATTTGCCTGTTATTCCTGAGGGTTATGTTTTGGATAAAGAAGCTTCTTTAGCTATTTTAGCTTGCAAAGATAGATATGAACTCAAGAGGTTATTAGCTAAATGGAATAAGCAATCTCTTAATGATAGAATGAGACCTGACCCTGCTTTTGCTACTTCACCTATTTGTGTTGCTGATAAGGATTATGAATTCTCTGTTGATCCTGATATAATTACTTTGGTTGAATCTGATCCTTTTTATGGCTATGAATCTGAAACTGTTGTGGCACATCTTACTAAATTGAATGATATAGCCACCATGTTCACTAATGATGAGATATCTCGCTACTTTTATATCCTTAAAATATTTCAGTTCTCATTAAAGGGTGATGCTAAGATATGGTTTAATTCTCTTGATCCTGGTTGTGTGCGTAGTCCCCAGGATATGATTTATTACTTCTCTGCTAAATATTTCCCTGCTCATAAGAAACAAGCTGCTTTGAGTGAAATATACAACTTTGTGCAAATTGAAGAATAGAGTCTCCCACAAGCTTGGGGGAGGCTTCTCAAGTTACTTAATGCTTTGCCTGATCATCCTCTCAAGAAAAATGAAATACTTGATATCTTTTACAATGGACTAACGGATGCTTCCAGAGATTACCTGAATAGTTGTGATGGTTCTGTTTTTAGGGAAAGAACACCGGATGAAGCTGAAATTCTATTGAAGAATATGTTGACAAATGAAAATAATTGGACACTTCCTGAGCCAGCTCGAGAGCCAATTCCTGAGCCTATTCCTAAACCAACTCCGAAGAAGAGAGGTGTTCTATTTCTCAGTCCTGAAGATATGCAAGAGGCAAAGAAATCTGTGAAAGAAAAAGGTATTAAAGCTGAAGATGTTAAGAATTTACCTCTTATTGAAGAAATACATGGTCTTAATTTACTGCCTGTTGAAGAAACATATGGTCTTAATCCATCACCTATTGAAGAACCTCATGGTCTTGATAACCCGACACAGGTAGTAAAGGTAAATTCTCTCTATAGATTTGATGAAGGTGATATTCCTCACTATAAGTCTGCTAGACAATGCTTAGAAGAGTTTGATAATTTTATTGTCAAATAAGAAAACTTCAATGCTTATTTTGGTAGACAATTGAAATACAATTCCGATATGCTTAAACACTTGGGTGATTACATGGCTAATGTTAGAGGTGAACTTAAACTTGTTAGCAAACATGCTTCTATGGTTACCACTCAAGTAGAACAAGTACTTAAAGCTCAAAATGATTTTCCCAATGAAATGAATATTAAGAAAAATGATTATGTTGTTAGAGTGGCTACTAGAAATGGTAGAATGACTCAAGAACCTTTGTATCCTAAAGTCCACCCTAAGAGAATTGAACAAGATTCTCAGAGAAATAATATTGATGCACCTAGTTCTTCTAAAAAGAAGAAAAAGAAAAATGATAGGACTTTGCATGCTTCTAGTGAACCTATTGCTAAACCACCTGAGAATCCAAATGATATCTCTATTTCTGATGCAAACACAATCTGGTAATGAACATGGACCAAATGAAAATGCTAATGATGATGCTCAACCAGCTAGTAGTAATGATAATGATGTAGAAGTTGAACCTGCTGTTGATCTTGATAACCCACAATCAAAGAATCAACATTATGATAAGAGAGACTTTGTTGCTAGGAAACACGGTAAAGAAAGGGAGCCATGGGTTCAGAAACCCATGCCTTTTCCTCCCAAAACATCCAAGAGAAGGGATGATCAGGATTTTGAGCGCTTTGCTGAAATGATTAGACCTATCTTTTTGCGTATGCGATTAACCGATATGCTCAAAATAAATCCTTATGCTAAGTATATGAAAGATATTGTTACAATAAAAGAAAGATACCAGAAGCTGAAATTTCCGCCATGCTTGCTAATTATACTTTTAAGGGTGGAATACCTAAGAAACTTGGAGATCCAGGAGTACCTACTATACCATGCTCCATTAAAAGAAACTATGTTAAAACTGCTTTATGTGATCTTGGAGCCGGTGTTAGTGTTATGCCCCTCTCTTTATATCATAGACTTGACTTGAATAAGTTGACACCTACTGAAATATATTTGCAAATGGCTGATAAATCAACTGCTATACCTGTCGGTATTTGTGAGGATGTGCCTGTTGTGGTTGCAAACGTTACTATTTTAACGGACTTTGTTATTCTTGATATTCCCAAGGACGATAGCATGTCTATCATTCTTGGAAGACCTTTTTTGAATACTATAGGGGCTGTTATTGATTGCAACAAAGGCAATGTCACTTTTCATGTTAATGGTAATGAGCATACGGTACACTTTCCGAGGAAACAACCTCAAGTTCATAGTATCAACTCTATTGAAAAAATTCCATCGATTATATTGTGAGGTTTTGAATTTCCTCTTCCCACTATCAAGAAGAAATATGATATTCTTATTATTGGGGATGTGCATATCCCCATTGAGGTAACATAGTGTTATTCGAAATTTCTCCGGTTCCATGTTATTCGGAATGAGTTTATTAACAAGACCTGATCAACCTTGTTAGTGGATTCCTTTTGATAAGCATGAGATGGATGAAACTAGAAGGCACAACCTTCTGTACCTTCTTTCTACTTTCTGTTATTTAGTTGAAATAAAGTAAAAATAGTATTTTTCTGTCTGTTCTCTGATTTATTCATGCAATATAAAAATACCCCGAAAATAAAAGTTCTCCAAATGCCCTGAAAATGGAATATGATTTTTTCTAGAATATTTGAGAATTTCTGGAACTGAAAACACAGCAGGGGGACCAACCACCTGACCATGAGGGTGGAGGGCGCGCCCCCTGCCTCGTGGGCCCATGGTGGCCCCCTCCACTTATTCCTGCACCCATACACTCCTTCTTCCTCCCACAAACACCAATATCCAGCTCAAGCACGAGTTCTAGCTCATTTTTGCCGCGATTTTTGATCTCCTTGCTCAAAGCACCTCTCACAAAACTGCTTGGGGAGATTGTTCCTTGGTATGTGACTCCTCCATTGGTCCAATTAGTTTTTGTTCTAGTGCTTTATTCATTGCAAATTTGTGCTGCCTAGGTGACCATGTTCTTGAGCTTGCATGTCAAATTTATATGGTTCTAAGTAGTTCTAATGCATGATATAGTCTCTAGGCATTTGTAGGAGTAGTTGCTATCAATTTTATTGAGCTTGGTTCACTTTTGTTTGAAGTTACTAAAAATTTCAGAATATTTCAGAAACTAATGAAGAGATTTTTGAGGGGCTCATCGAGCCGAAGCTCGAAGGAAAAGCAAAGTGAAGAAGCACAGAGGCCCAAATATAGTTTGGCTCGCACCGCGGAGGTCCGGCGGTGTGAATGGCTTTCCGATGATTTCTTGAGAGAAGCCTGGATTTATGATGATTTCTATTTATTGGCAGAGAATGCTGGCCTCACCGACTTCCTTCACGACCAACGTCATCAGTATCTCTTACTCACCAATACTTTTGTGCAAAACTTCTACTATTTTCCTAAGGAAACACCTCCTTCAGTAGAGTTTCATTTATATGATGTTGTTAAGAAGATGACACTAGATGAATTTTGCAAGGTTTGCAAAGTACCCTTCGAGGGTACCTTAGATGACCACATCGTGAAGATGTGGAGAGGTTTATTGACACCATTACTGTGGGGGAAATCAGGAAGGTTTCCGATGCAAGAATCACTAGCATACATTTTCCTGTTTTACGCTACTTTGCTATATTTGCTAGTCGTTGCTTAATTGGTCGCGGAAACTGTGGAAACCTTAGTGTTCCTGATATTTTCATTTTGTTCCATGGTTTATTTCGCGATAACACTGTTAGTATGGGCGGTATCATTGCTAAACGGTTAAGTCTGAACCATACTAAGGGCCCCATCTTTGGAGGTATTTATGCTTCGCGCCTAGCTGCACATTTTAACATACCTATTAGGCTCTATGAGAAAGAAGAAACATTGATGCCCAATGCTTATTTAGATTATAAGAGTATGCTAGCGCATGACTTTATTGTTAAGAATGGGGAAGGGGAGCATAAATACAAATTGTTCTTTCATAAACATCATCCTGAGACTATTACCTTGCCTCCTCCTTCCTTGTTTAATTTATCTGAAGGTCCGTATCTCGTTCCGTGGGCGGCCATTCAAGCCTACCGGAACCCTACACCAGCCCCGGAGCCGGAACCAAAATTTGAGCCTCCATGATAGTCTGATTACTTTTGGGATCCAGAGATGACTGCCAGCCAGTGGCAGTTAGAGTCCTCTTCATCGCAGTACGACCCCAGCTACACCTATGGGTATCCGCCAGGCCATCCTTGGCAATGAACCAACTTAGGCCAAAAGCCTAAGCTTTGGGGAGTACGTATTTCTCACCGACATTACATTTACGTTCGCACACTCATTGCTAGATGTCGGTGCTCATACTCTTTCACTGTAATATCCATGCTAGTTTATTTTCTTTTTCTTGCTTTCTTCTTGTGTGTTTAATAAACTTTAAGAAAACAAAAAAATAATTAGTAATAGCTTCTAGCTAGTTTACTTTTCATGCTGTAGTAGTAATAATTAAAAAGAAAACCCAAAAAGATTTCCCGTTCTTCTTTTGCTTGTTGGGAGCTTTCCCGTGTAAATAGTTTTATTTCTTTTCTTTTCTTTGGGGGTCGATAGGAGAAGACCATGATTAAATTGTTGAAGTGGCTCTTATATGCATTATTGTTGATTTAACCAAGAGCCCATATTTCCTTGTCTTCTCCTGTTTATTGAATGCTCGCAGATTCCAGCTTAGTCCAATGCACGTGCACTCTTATTATTATTCACATCATTCGGTCGTGCAAGTGAAAGGCAATTATGATGATATATGATGGAATGACTGAGATGGGAAAAGCTGGTATGAACTCGACCTGTCTTGTTTTTGTAAATATGATGAGTTCATCGTTCCTGATTCAGCTTATTATGAATAAACATGTTTGCAATGACAATTAGAGATCATAGTTGCTCGTGCCATGCTTGATTGGCTATGAGTTATAATGGTTTACCTTGCATGCCAACATGCTATTAAAATGATTGTGATGTGGTATGATGGGGTGGTATCTTCCTTTGAATGATTTAAGTGACTTGACTTGGCACATGT
This sequence comes from Aegilops umbellulata, assembly GCA_032464435.1. NCBI lineage: Eukaryota > Viridiplantae > Streptophyta > Magnoliopsida > Poales > Poaceae > Aegilops > Aegilops umbellulata. The sequence goes on from CP136060.1 coordinate 368,430,814, forward strand.
TCACACATGTAGTTGAAACAAAATCAACATAGCCTTCACGATATTTATGTTCATGGTGGATTTATCCTACTCATGCTTGCATCCAATGTTTATTAATTTTAATGCATGTTCATGACTGTTGTCGCTCTCTAGTTGGTCGCTTCCCAGTCTTTTGCTAGCCTTCACTTGTACTAAGCGGGAATACTGCTTGTGCATCCAATCCCTTAAACCCCAAAGTTATTCCATATGAGTCCACTAACCACTATACCTTCCTATATGCGGTATTTACCTGCCGTTCAAGTAAATTTGTATGTGCCAAACTCTAAACCTTCAAATAAACATTCTGTTTTGTATGCTCGAATAGCTCATGTATCAACTAGGGTTGTCCGTATCTTTCATGCTAGGTGGGTTATTCTCAAGAGGAGTGGACTCAGCTCCTCACTCACGAGAAAATGGCTGGTCACCGGGATGCCCAGTCCCATGCTTTATGCAAACTAAATCAAAATAATTCCAAACAAAACTCCCCCTAGGACTGTTGCTAGTTGGAACACTCGTTGTTTCGAGCAAGTCATGGATTAATGCTTGTTGGTGGAGGGGGAGTATAAACTTTACCATTCTGTTTGGGAACCGCCTATAATGTGTATAACATGGAAGATATCGCCATCTCTTAGTTGTTATGTTGACAATGAAAGTATGCCGCTCAAAATATTATTTACCTCTATTTCAAAATCGAGCTCTGGCACCTCTACGAATCCCTGCTTTCCTCTGCGAAGGGCCTATCTATTTACTTTTATGTTGAGTCATCACCCTTTTATTAAAAGCACTAGCTGGAGAGCACAGCTGTCATTTGCATCCATTACTATTAATTTATATTGGGTATGACTATGACTGGATCTCTTTTACCATGAATTACAATGTCTAGTCAGTCCTTGATCTTTAAAGGTGCTTTGCATTTATGTTTTGCGGTCTCAGAAAGGGCTAGCGAGATACCATCTTGTTATATCATATCATGATTGTTTGAGAAAGTGTTGTCATCCGAGATTTATTATTATTGCTCGCTAGTTGGTTATGCCATTGATATGAGTAAACATGAGACTTGAGAGTTATTGCAAATGTGGTTAGTCATAATCTTTGCTGAAAACTTGAATGCTGGCTTTACATATTTACAACAACAAGAGCAAATAGAGTTTGTAAAAGTTTTTCTTTATCACTTTCAGTTTATCAACTGAATTGCTTGAGGACAAGCAAAGGTTTAAGCTTGGGGGAGTTGATATGTCTCCGTCGTATCCACTTTTCCAAACACTTTTGCCCTTGTTTTGGAATCTAACTTGCATGATTTGAATGGAACTAACCCGGACTGACGCTGTTTTCAGCAGACTTTCCATGGTGTTATTTATGTGCAGAAACAAAAGTTCTCGGAATGACCTGAAATTCCACGGAATGTCTATTTGGAAATAATAAAAAATCCTAGCAAAAGATGAAGACCAGGGGGCCCACACCCTGTCCACGAGAGTGGGGGGCGCGCCCTCCCCCCTAGGGCGCGCCCCCTACCTCGTGGGCCCCTGGAGCTCCTCCGACCTCAACTCCAACTCTATATATTTGCTTCCGGGGAGAAAAAAATCAAGGAGAAGAAATCATCATGTTTTACGATACGGAGCCGCTGCCAAGCCCTAAAACCTCTTGGGAGGGCTGATCTGGAGTCCGTTCGGGGCTCTGGAGAGGGGGATTCGTCGCTGTCGTCATCATCAACCATCCTCCATCACCAATTTCATGATGCTCGCCGCCGTGCGTGAGTAGTTCCATCGTAGGCTTGCTGGACGGTGATGGGTTGGATGAGATCTATCATGTAATCGAGTTAGTTTTGTTAGGGTTTGATCCCTAGTATCCACTATGTTCTGAGATTGATGTTGCTCTGACTTTGCTATGCTTAATGCTTGTCACTAGGGCCCGAGTGCCATGATTTCAGATCTGAACCTATTATGTTTTCATGAATATATGTGTGTTCTTGATCCTATCTTGCAAGTCTATAGTCACCTACTATGTGGTATGATCCGGCAACCCCGAAGTGACAATAATCGGGACCACTCCCGGTGATGACCATAGTTTGAGGAGTTCATGTATTCACTATGTGCTAATGCTTTGTTCTGGTTCTCTACTAAAAGGAGGCCTTAATATCCCTTAGTTTCCTATAGGACCTGATGACCCACAAGTATAGGGGATTTATCGTAGTCCTTTCGATAAGTAAGAGTGTCGAACCCAACGAGGAGCAGAAGGAAATGATAAGCGGTTTTCAACAAGGTATTCTCTGCAAGTACTGAAATAAGTGGTAACAAATAGTTTTGTGATAGGATAAGTTGTAACGAGCAACAAGTAACAAAAGTAAATAAAGTGCAGCAAGGTGGCCCAATCCTTTTTGTAGCAAAGGACAAGCCAGAACAAACTCTTATATAAGGAAAAGCGCTCCCGAGGACACATGGGAATATCGTCAAGCTAGTTTTCATCACGTTCATATGATTCGCGTTCGGTACTTTGATAATTTGGTATGTGGGTGGACCGGTGCTTGGGTGCTGTTCTTACTTGAACAAGCATCCCACTTATGATTAACCTCTATTGCAAGCATCCGCAACTACAACAAAAGTATTAAGGTAAACCTAACCATATCATGAAACATATGGATCCAAATCAGCCCCTTGCGAAGCAACGCATAAACTAGGGTTTAAGCTTCTGTCACTCTAGCAACCCATCATCTACTTATTACTTCCCAATGCCTTCCTCTAGGCACAAATAATGGTGAAGTGTTATGTAGTCGTAGTTCACATAACACCACTAGAGGCTAGACAACATACATCTCATCAAAATATCGAACGAATACCAAATTCACATGACTACTAATAACAAGACTTCTCCCTTGTCCTCAGGAACAAACGTAACTACTCACAAACCATATTCATGTTCATAATTAGAGGGGTAATAATATGCATAAAGGATCTGAACATATGATCTTCCACCAAGTAAACCAACTAGCATCAACTACAAGGAGTAATTAACACTACTAGCAACCTACTAGCACCAATCCCGGACTTGGAGACAAGAATTGGATACAAGAGAGGGGATTTGGAGATGAGATGGTGCTGGTGAAGATGTTGATGGAGATTTACCTCTCCCGATGAGAGGAGTGTTGGTGATGACGATGGCGATGATTTCCCCCTCCCGGAGGGAAGTATCCCCGGCAGAACAGCTCTGCCGGAGCTCTAGATTGGTTCCGCCAAGGTTCCGCCTCGTGGCAGCAGATTTTCATCCCGAAAGGTTGCTTCCTTATTTTTTCTCGACGAAAGACTTCATATAGCAGAAGATGGGCATCGGAGAGCCACCAGGGGGCCCACGAGGTAGGGGGGCGCGCCCTATGGAGGGGGCGCGCCCCCCACCCTCGTGGACAGGGTGTGGGCCCCCTGGCCTTCATCTTTGGCTGGTATTTTTCATTATTTATTTTAAGATATTCTGTGGAGTTCCACGACTTTTGAAGTTGCGCAGAATAGGTCTCTAATATTTTCTCCTTTTCCATCCCAGAATTCCAGCTGCCGGCATTCTCCCTCCTTATGTAAACCTTGTAAAATAAGAGAGAATAGCCATAAGTATTGTGACATAATGTGAAGTAACAACCCATAATGCAATAAATATCGATATAAAAGCATGATGCAAAATGTACGTATCAACTCCCCCAAGCTTAGACCTCGCTTGTCCTCAAGTGAAAGCCGATAACAATAAAAATGTCCCCATGTTTAGAGGTAGAGGCGTCGATAAAAATAAAATACGGACATGAAGCATCATGATTATTCTCATAACAGCAACATATATAGATATTGTCATATGATTACTTATGTTCAAGTGATGATCAATTCACAATGCAAAAGTATGAATCAGAAACCTTATTGAGAACCAACAAACTATAACCCCAGTCATTGAAGCAATTGTAATTTATCATAACATCGGAAAGAGTCTATGTCAGAGCTAAAAAGAAAGTCCACATACTCAACTATCATCCAGTCTTTCATAATTGCTAACACTCACGCAATACTTGTGGTTACGGAGTTTTAATCAGACACAGAAAAAGATAGGGGCTTATAGTTTTGCCCCACAACCTTTTACCTCAAGGGTAATGTCAACAATAACAACTCATGCTCCCCTACATCCAATTTTATATATATATATATATATATATATATATATATATATATATATATATATATATATATATATCATGTTCTTTCCAAAATGCTGGGCTTGCCAAAGGATAAAATGAAAAAGGAAAGGTGAAGATCACTTTGACACTTGCATAAGGTAGAAGATAATAATAAAGGATAGGCCCTTCGTAGAGGGAAGCAGAGGTTTCCATGCGCTTTTATGGTTGGATGCATAAAATCTCAATGCGAAAGAACGTCACTTTATATTGCCCCTTGTGATATGAACCTTTATTATGCAGTCTGTCGCTTTTATTACTTCCACATGACAAGATCGTATAAAGCTTATTTCTCCCACACCAATCAATCATACATATTTAGAGAAATTTTTATTGCTTTGCACCATGACTACTTACTTGAAGGATCTTACTCAATCCATAGGTAGATATGGTGGACTCTCATGGCAAAACTGGTTCAAGGGTATTTGGAAGCATAAGTAGTATCTCTACTTGGTGCTGAGAATTTGGCTAGCATGAGGGGGAAATGCAAGCTCAACATGTTAGAGGATCCATGACAACATACTTTATCTCAGATATAAGAAAACACAACTCATCATGTTGTCTTCCTTGTCCAACATCAACTCTTTAGCATGTCATATTTTAATGAGTTCTCCCAATCATAAAAGATGTCAATGATAATATATCTATATGTGAAACCTCTCTTTCCTTATTACTTCCTATTAATTGTAACGGTGGCCAAAGCTATGTCTGCCAACTCCCAACAACTTTTAATCATCATACTCTTTCTATGTGAAGCCATTACTCTTAATAAGATCAATATGAACTTTTTGTTTCTTTTTATTCTTTTCTTATTTTCTTTATTCACTCAAGATCATGGCAAAATAATCAAGCCCTTGACTCAACACTAATCTTTTTTATATATAGCTCACGGACTCGATTACATAGAGAGATCATAAGGCAAAACTTAAAACTAGATCATGCCATAAACTTTATTCTACTAGATCAAGATACTACTAATAGGATCGAACTAAGAAAAAGGGTAAAGATAGGAGTTGTGATTGTGATACGATACCGGGGCACCTCCCCCAAGCTTGGTAGTTGCCAAGGGGAGTGCCCATACCCATATGATTATGTCTCCTTTGTTGGTGAAGAGGATGGTGGTGAAGTAGTGGTGGGCCCGCCCTTCTCTTTCTCCAACTTGCGTCGGAGGGTGAAATTATCAATCCTCAACTCATCATTCTCTATCTCAAGCTTTATTATCCTTTTGCATAATGCCTCTTTGCTTTCTTGCTTGAAACGAGGGGAACTGGTTCATCTTCATCTTCCTCATCGGGGTACCATATATATGGATAGGTATCCTTGAATATGTTCTTATCTAAAGGCCGGTAAGAAACTGGGCCATCCTCCTCTGAATCTTGAGACGACATGTTGATCTAATCTGCAGCAGCACAGCTCGAAACAAAAATAGAGGGTATTTGCGTGATACGGGAGTCAAAACCTTCGGGAGAATATATAATGATTTTTTACCGACCAAAATACGTATCATGCAAGAAAACGGAGTCCGGAAGGCACACGAGGTGCTCACGAGGTAGGGGGCCGCGCCCAGGGGGTAGGGCGCGCCCACCACCCTCGTGTCCTCCCTGGACTGCTACTTATTTTTTCTAATTTTCTAAATATTCCAAAACGGAGAAATGTTGCCTTAAATTTTTTTTGGAGTCGGTTTACTTACCGTACCACATACCTATTCCTTTTCGGAGTCTGAAACGTTCTGGAAAGTGTCTCTTATGCATTCCTCCAGGGTTACGGTTTCAATAATATTGGTTTAGACATTTATGGGATTACCTGAGATATAATGTTTAATTCTTTGACCGTTTACCACCTTCGGATTTGTGCCTTTGAAGTTGTTGATTTTTATGGCACCGGAACGATAGACCTCCTCGATAATATAGGGGCCTTCCCATTTAGAGAGAAGTTTTCCTGCAAAAAATCTTAAAAGAGAGTTGTATAGCAATACATAATCACCTACATTAAACTCATGCTTTTGTATTCTTTTGTCATGCCATCTTTTAACTTTTCTTTAAACAACTTGGCATTTTCATATGCTTGGGTTCTCCATTCATCAAGTGAGCTAATATCAAATAACCTCTTCTCACCAGCAAGTTTGAAATCATAATTGAGCTCTTTAATAGCCCAATATGCCTTATGTTCTAGTTCGAGAGGTAAGTGACATGCTTTTCCATAAACCATTTTATATGGAGACATACCCATAGGATTTTTATATGCAGTTCTATAAGCCCATAATGCATCATCAAGTTTCTTAGACCAATTCTTTCTAGACCTATTGACAGTCTTTTGTAAAATTAATTTGAGCTCTCTGTTACTCAATTCTAATTGACCACTAGACTGAAGGTGATAAGGAGATGCAATTCTATGATTAACATCATACTTAGCAAGCATTTTACGGAAAGCACCATGAGTAAAATATGAACCACCATCAGTCATTAAATATCTAGGGACTCCAAACCTCGGAAAAATAACTTCCTTAAGCATTTTAATAGAAGTGTTATGATCATCACTACTAGTTGGAATAGCTTCTACCCAATTAGTAACGCAATCAACATCAACTAAAATATGTGTATATCCATTAGAGGCAGGAAAAGGCCCCATATAATCAAAGCACCAAACATCAAATGGTTCAATAACAAGTGAATAATTCATAGGCATTTCTTGACGTCTACTAATATTACCAATTCTTTGACATTCGTCACAAGACAAGACAAACTTATGGGCATCCTTGAAGAGAGTAGGCCAATAGAAACCGGATTGCAATACCTTATGCGCAGTTCTATCTCCAGCATGGTGTCCTCCATAAGCCTCGAAGTGACACTTGTGTAGGATCTGTTCCTGTTCATGCTCAGGTACACAATGTCTAATAACACCATCTACTCCTTCTTTATAAAGATGTGGGTCATCCCAAAAGTAATGTCTCAAATCGTAAAAGAACTTTTTCTTTTGTTGGTATGTGAAACTAGGTGGTATGAATTTAGCAACAATGTAATTAGCATAATCAGCATACCATGGAGTACTATGAGAAGTATTTATGACATTTAATTGTTCATCAGGAAAACTATCATCAATAGGCAGTGCGTCATCAAGATCATTTTCTAACCTAGACAAGTTGTCTGCAACGGGGTTCTCAGTCCCTTTTCTATCAACAATATGCAAATCAAATTCTTGTAGCAAGAGAACCCATCTAATAAGTCTAGGTTTAGCATCTTTCTTTTCCATAAGATATTTAATAGCAGCATGATCAGTGTGAATAGTTACTTTAGAATCAACAATATAAGGTCTAAACTTATCACAAGCAAATACAACTGCTAAAAATTCTTTTTCAGTAGTAGCATAATTTCTTTGAGCATTGTCTAGAGTCTTACTAGCATAATGGATAACATTTAATTTCTTATCAACTCTTTGCCCTAGAACAGCACCTACACCATAATAACTGGCATCACACATAATTTCAAAGGGTAAATTCCAATCAGGTGGCTGAACAACCGGTGCAAAGGTCAATGCTTTCTTAAGTATTTCAAATGCTTCTACACAATCATCATCAAAGACAAATGGTATATCTTTTTGCAATAAATTAGTCAAAGGCCGAGAAATTTTTGAGAAGTCCTTAATGAACCTCCTATAAAATCCGGCGTGACCAAGGAAACTTCTTATACCTTTGATGTCCTTGGGACATGGCATCTTTTCAATAGCATCAACCTTGGCTTTATCAAGTTCAATACCTCTCTCATAAACTTTATGCCCGAAGACAATACCTTCATTAACCATAAAGTGACACTTTTCCCAATTCAAGACAAGATTAGTTTCTTCACATCTCTGCAAAACTCGATCAAGATTGCTCAAGCAATCATCAAAAGAAGATCCATAGACAGAAAAGTCGTCCATGAAAACCTCACAAATCTTTTCACAAAAGTCAGAGAATATAGCCATCATGCATCTTTGAAAGGTAGCAGGTGCATTACATAAACCAAAAGGCATACGTCTATAAGCAAAAGTACCAAAAGGGCATGTAGAAGTAGTCTTTGATTGATCTTTAGCCGACACAGGTATTTGAGAGAAACCAGAATAACCATCTAGAAAGCAGTAATGTGTATGTTTGCATAATCTTTCTAGCATTTGATCAATAAATGGTAAGGGGTAATGATCTTTCTTAGTAGCTTTATTTAATTTGCAGAAATCAATTACCATCCTATAACCTGTAATAATTCTTTGCGGGATCAATTCATCTTTATCATTAGGAACAACAGTAATACCTCCCTTCTTTGGGACACACTGGACAGGACTTACCCACTGACTATCAGCAACAGGATAAATTATACCTGCCTCCAGAAGCTTGAGTATTTCTTTTCTTACCACTTCTTTCATTTTAGGATTCAGACGTCGTTGAGGATCACGAACTGGTTTGGCATCCGCTTCCAAATTTATTTTATGTTGATATAGAGTGGGACTAATGCCCTTAAGATCATCAAGAGTATATCCAATAGAAGGACGGTGCTTCTTCAAAGTTTTCAATAATCTTTCTTCTTCATGCTCTGAAAGGTTAGCACTAATAATAACAGGATATATCTTCTTTTCATCTAGATAAGCATACTTAAGATTATCAGGCAATGGTTTAAGCTCAAATATGGGATCACCCTTGGGTGGAGGGGGATCCCCTAAGATTTCAACAGGCAAATTGTGTTTCAGAATAGGTTCTTGTTTAAAGAATACTTCATCTATTTCCCTTCTTTCATTCATGAACATATCATTTTCATGGTCTAGCAAATAATGTTCTAAAGGATCACTAGGAGGTACGTCAATGGAAGCAAGACCAATAATTTCATCCTTACTAGGAAATTCTTCTTCACGATGTTGTTTACTAAATTTAGAGAAATTAAACTCATGAATCATATCATCCAAGCCAATAGTAACAACATTCTTTTCGCAGTCTATCCTAGCATTAATAGTGTTCAAGAAGGGTCTACCAAATATAATGGGACAAAAGCTATCTTGTGGGGAACCAAGAACAAGAAAATCAGCAGGATATTTAGTTTTCCCACACAAGACTTCGACATCTCTAACAATTCCCACTGGTGATATAGTATCCCTATTGGCAAGTTTAATTGTAACATCAATATCTTCTATCTCAGCAGGTGCAATTTCATGCTTAATTTCTTCATATAAGGTAATAGGTATAACACTAGCACTAGCACCCATATCACATAAGCCATGATAACAATGATCTCCTATTTTAACAGAAATAACAGGCACGCCTACCACAGGTCTATGTTTATCTTTAGCACAAGGTTTAGCAACACTAGCAGCTTCACCACAAAATTGAATAACATGCCCATCAATATTATCAGACAAGAGATCTTTAACAATGGCAATATTAGGTTCTACTTTAACTTGCTCATGAGGTGTATAAGTTATAATATTGCTTTTAAGAACCACAGTTGAAGCTTTAGCATGATCCTTTATTCTAACAGGGAAAGGTGGTTTCTCAAAATAAGAAGTAGGAACAATAGGATCATTATAAGTGACCGTCTTTTCTTCAACTTTAATAGGTGCAGCTACTTTTACTTCTATGGGAGGATGATATTTAAACCACTTCTCCTTGGGGAGATCAACATAAGTAGCAAAAGATTCACAGAAAGAAGCTACTATCTCAGAGTCAAGTCCATATTTAGTGCTAAACTTACGGAAAATATCGGTATCCATAAAAGATTTAACACAATCAAACTTAGGTGTCATACCTGACTCCTTACCTTCGTCGAGGTCCCAATCTTCAGAGTTGCGTTTAATTCTATTCAATAAGTCCCATTTAAATTCAATAGTCTTCATCATAAAAGAGCCAGCACAAGAAGTATCGAGCATGGTTTGATTATTATGAGAAAGCCGAGCATAAAAACTTTGAATAATTATTTCTCTCAAGAGCTCATGATTGGGGCATGAATATAACATTGATTTAAGCCTTCCCCAAGCTTGAGCGATGCTTTCTCCTTCGCGAGGCCAAAAATTATATATATAATTGCGGTCACGATGAACAAGATGCATAGGGTAGTACTTTTGATGAAATTCCAATTTCAATCTTCTATAGTTCCATGATCTCGTATATATCATCACATAGCCTATCCCATGTCAATGCGTCTCCCTTCAAAGATAAAGGAAAGACCTTCTTCTTAGCAACATCATCAGATATACCTGCAAGCTTAAATAATCCACAAACTTCATCCACATATATTAAGTGCTCATCAGGATGCTTTGTTCCATCTCCTGTAAAAGGATTAGCTAGCAGTTTTTCTATCATACCCGGAGGAAATTCAAAAGGAGTTTCATTTTCCATAGGTTCAGTAGGTTGAGGAGCAACTCTTTGCTCTACTGGACGGCATGAAGATACCCCGAACAAGCCCCTCAGAGGATTACTTTCCATAGTAACAAGTGACAGTAAATTTCAGCACACTATATAAATTTTTCCTTACCAAATTCCACTTACCAAAGGCGCTTCACTCCCCGGCAATGGCGCCAGAAAAGAGTCTTGATGACCCACAAGTATACGGGACCTATCATAGTCCTTTCGATAAGTAAGAGTGTCGAACCCAACGAGGAGCAGAAGGAAATGATAAGCGGTTTTCAGCAAGGTATTCTCTGCAAGTACTGAAATAAGTGGTAACAGATAGTTTTGTCATAGGATAAGTTGTAACGAGCAACAAGTAACAAAAGTAAATAAAGTGCAGCAAGGTGTCCCAATCCTTTTTGTAGCAAAGGACAAGCCAGAACAAACTCTTATATAAGGAAAAGCGCTCCCGAGGACACATGGGAGTATCGTCAAGCTAGTTTTCATCAAGTTCATATGATTCGCGTTCGTTACTTTGATAATTTGATATGTGGGTGGACCGGTGCTTGGGTGATGTTCTTACTTGAACAAGCACCCCACTTATGATTAACCTCTATTGCAAGCATCTGCAACTACAACAAAAGTATTAAGGTAAACCTAACCATAGCATGAAACATATGGATCCAAATCAGCCCCTTACGAAGCAACGCATAAACTAGGGTTTAAGCTTCTGTCACTCTAGCAACCCATCATCTACTTATTACTTACCAATGCCTTCCTCTAGGCCCAAATAATGGTGAAGTGTTATGTAGTCGATGTTCACATAACACCACTAGAGGCTAGACAACATACATCTCATCGAAATATCGAACGAATACCAAATTCACATGACTAATAATAGCAAGACTTCTCCCTTGTCCTCAGGAACAAACGTAACTACTCACAAAGCATATTCATGTTCATAATCATAGGGGTAATAATATGCATAAAGGATCTGAACATATGATCTTCCACCAAGTAAACCAACTAGCATCAACTACAAGGAGTAACTAACACTACTAGCAACCTACTAGCACCAATCCCGGACTTGGAGACAAGAATTGGATACAAGAGATGAACTAGGGTTTGGAGATGAGATGGTGCTGGTGAAGATGTTGATGGAGATTGCGCTCTCCCGATGAGAGGAGCGTTGGTGATGACGATGGCGATGATTTCCCCCTCCCGGAGGCAAGTATCCCCGGCAGAATAGCTCTGCCGGAGCTCTAGATTGGTTCCGCCTCGTGGCGGCGAAGTTTCATCCCGAAAGGTTGCTTCCTTATTTTTTCTCGACGAAAGACTTCATATAGCAGAAGATGGGCATCGGAGAGCCACCAGTGGGCCCACGAGGTAGGGGGGCGTGCCCTGGGGAGGGGGGCGCGCCCCCCACCCTCGTGGACAGGGTGTGGGCCCCCTGACCTTCATCCTTGGCAGGTATTTTTCATTATTTATTTTAAGATATTCCGTGGAGTTCCAGGACTTTTGGAGTTGCGCAGAATAGGTCTCTAATATTTGCTCCTTTTCCAGCCCAGAATTCCAGCTGCCGGCATTCTCCCTCCTTATGTAAACCTTGTAAAATAAGAGAGAATAGCCATAAGTATTGTGGCATAATGTGAAGTAACAGCCCATAATGCAATAAATATCAATATAAAAGCATGATGCAAAATGGACGTATCAGGACCCCGCTGCCACGGGAGGGTAGGACAAAAGATGTCATGCAAGTTCTTTTCCATAAGCACGTATGACTATATTCGGAATACATGCCTACATTACATTGATGAATTGGAGCTAGTTCTGTGTCACCCTATGTTATGATTGTTACATGCTGAACCGCATCCGGCATAATTCTCCATCACCGATCCAATGCCTACGAGCTTTTCACATATTATTCTTCGCTTATTTACTTTTCTGTTGCTACTGTTACAATCACTACAAAACACCAAAAATATCACTTTTTCTACTGTTATTTTTGTCACAATTACCACTACTATCATATTACTTTGCTACTAAATACTTTGCTGCAGATACTAAGTTATCCAGGTTATCAGTGTCAACTTGTTGGAATTCTCGGCCGATTGAACGTGTCAAAGAACAAGGTCACCTTCCTCAAAGCTTCGGGCATGAACCTTGCGGCTATGGTAGCGGCGCAAGGCTTGCTCGTAGCGTGCTGCTCTCACAGCCGCCCTAAGACGATCTTCCTCATGGAGCGTTGCGTCATCTTGCCGCAATTGCTCTTGCTCAAGGTCGTCATTAGCGAGCACTCGAGGTGACCCATATGTGAGTTCCGTGGGGAGAACTGCTTCTGCCCCGTATACCAAGGCAAAGGGTGTCTGGCCGGTGGCTCGATTTGGTGTCGTTCTGATCGACCAAAGAACCGCCAACAACTCATCAATCCAGCGCCTTCCGCCCTTGTGCAGCTTGTCAAAAGTCTTTGTCCTCAGGCCTCGCAATAGTTCAGCATTTTCCCTCTCTGCCTGGCCGTTGCTCCGTGGGTGTGCCACGGAAGCGAAATAGACCTTGCTACCGAGGTCTTGGATGTATTGCATGAAGGTGTGGCTTGTGAACTGCGTGCCGCTGTCGGTGATGACTCTGCTTGGCACACCGAAACGGCAGACTAGCCCCTTGAAGAACTTGACGGCTGACTGCGCTGTCACCTTCCTCACCGCTTCCACCTCTGGCCACTTTGTGAACTTGTCGACTGCAATGTACAAGTACTCAAAGCCACCGACAGCGCGGGGAAAGGGCCCAGTATGTCGAGCTCCCAGACCAAAAATGGCTAGGAGAGAGGAATTGTTTGAAGGGCTTGAGCTGGTTGATGAAGCTTCTTAGAATGGAACTGGCACGCTTCACACCTGGTTACTAGTGCCGTTGCATACTGGAGGGCAGTGGTCCAGAAGAAACCTTGCCGGAATGCCTTGCCGGCAAGGGCCCTCGACCCTATGTGAGAGCCACATATGCCTCCATGTATCTCTGCCAACAGCTCTAGTCCTTCCTCCCGGGGAATGCGCTTCAACTTCACACCGTTCAGCCTTTTTATGTACAGGACGTCGTCGACGAACTGATACATGGCAGACCGACGGGCTACTTTCTCTGCTTCCTCCTGCTCCTCAGGAAGTTCCCCTGTCCGGTGGAACCGGACGGTATGCTGTGCCCATGCCGGAGCCTGGGGCTTGACGGCAAGGACTAAAGACATTTCCTCCGCCATGGGAGCGGCTGTCTCTACGGCCAGGGCTTTGACGCCCTGCCGGAGTCGGTTGCCCCATGGCAGGCTTAGTGTCCACGGCAGCATCCTTACCTGTGGCTCCTGGGAGCTCGGCAGGAAAGTACTTGCCAGGACTTGATTTCCTCCGCTTGTTCTGCTTTGTTGATGGTTCAACGGATGGCTGAGTTAACCGAAGCACAAAAGTACCTGGATCCACAGGTAGTTTGAAGGCAGCGCGCTTCGACAGGTAATCGATGATGTTGTTCTCCACTCGGGGAACGTGCTCTACTTGTATACCGTCAAAGCACTTTTCCAGCTTCCTCACCTCATCTACGTAGGCCTCCATCAACGGGATCCGATAATCTTTGTTGACTTGCCTGACGACAAGCTGTGAATCACCCCTGACGATGAGCTTCTTAACCCCGAGGTCTGCTGCAATCCTGAGACCAGCAAGCAACCCCTCGTATTTAGCAGTGTTGTTTGTGGACATCTCCCTGGGAAAGTGTATCTAGATTACATACTTGAGGTGCCCTCTGGTGGGTGCGACGAGCAGCACACCAGCACCGGTGCCTTGCAGCAAGAAAGCCCCGTTAAAGTACATGATCCAGTTGCGACTTGCTTCCTTGCCAGGGAGAGTGGTCTCATGGATTTATTCATCAGGTGTTGAGGTCCATTCTGCAATGAATTCCACCAAGACTATGCTCTGGATCGTCGAAGTACTTTCAAACTTCAAACCAAAGCTCGATAGCTCCAAGGCCCACTCCACAATCCTCCCGGTTGCGTCTGGGTTATGCAATATTCGTTGTAATGGGAGGCGGGCGACGACAGTGATTTCGTGGGCTTGGAAGTAATGACGCAGCTTCCTCGAGGTCATAAGGAGGCCAAATAGCAATTTCTGCATACTGGAGTACCTTGACCTAGCCCACTGCAAGAGGGAGCTGACGAAGTAAACCGGGTGCTGCATCATTTTCTTCTTCTGCACCACTTCATTTGGTCGCATGGGCCCCGTCCTAATGGCGTCAGGCTCTGCCGGGGGTCTTCCCTTGCCGGCACCGGGCCCTTCGGGGGGGGGGGGCCTGGTTCGCCATCCGCCAGTCTTGTCGTCACCACTGCCTCTTCATCGACCTCCCTCTGTGCCACTAGCGTGGCGCTGACCACTTGATTCATTGCTGTTAGGTACAGCAGCAATGGCTCTTGTGGTTTAGGCGCAACTAGTATCGGCATAGAGGAGAGGTATTTGTTCAAATCCTGTAGCACTGCTTCGGCCTCTGGGGTCCATTCCATTGGTCCCGCCTTTTTCAGGATTTTGAAAAAGGGAAGGGCGCGCTGGGCAGACTTGGAGATGAATTTGCTCATGGAGGCAACGCGGCCACTGAGCCGACGCACATCCTTGATCCGCTTGGGTGCCTCAATTTGCTCGATAGCCTTGATCTTGTCTGGGTTTGCCTCGATCCCACGCTATGACACAAAGAACCCGAGAAGTTTGCCGGACGGAACGCCGAAGACACACTTCTCAGGGTTCAACTTGAGGTTGATCTTGCGCAGGTTTGCAAACGTCTCTTCTAAGTCTTGTACAAGTGTTGCCCTATCCTTGGTTTTCACCACTATGTCATCCATATATGCTTCCATCTTTCTATGTAGCGGGGGCTCGAAACCAATTTGGATTGCTCTTGCAAACGTTGAGACACCACTCTTCAACCCGAAAGGCATCCGTAAAAAGCAATAGGCACCACATGGGGTGATGAATGCTGTCTTTTCTTCGTCTTATCTTGTCATGAAGATCTGGTGGTACCCTGAGTAAGCATCAAGGAATGATAATAGATCACACCCGGCCATTGAGTCAACAATCTGGTCGATGCGCGGCAATGGGAAAGGGTCCTTGGGACAAGCCTTATTGATATTTGTGTAGTAAATACACAGCCTCCACTTCCCATTTGCCTTGCGCACCACCACCGGATTGGCCAACCACTTCGGATGGAGTACTCCTCTCACCAAACACTACTAGGGAAAACCTTATACACAGAATCTTAGCAGCAGCGCGACATAAAAAGAGGCGCTGCTGCTAATTAGTAGCAGCACGGTTACGGAAAGCACGCTACTGGTGCAAATTTAGCAGTAGCGCGTGATGTTTAAACCGCGCTGCTACAAAAATCCACCGACAGTACACAACAACCTAAGTTTACCAGTAGCGCGGCGTCAGGAAGCGCGCTGCTGCTAATGCCATAGCAGTAGCGCGCTTTTTTGTCATGTCGCTGCTGCTAATTTTGAAATTGTGCACACGGTTGGCCCGTTTAGCAGTAGCGCGTGATAGGAAAGCGCGCTGCTGCTACGCTCTTAGCAGCAGCGCACTCTTGCTCCCTCGCTACTGCTAAGACGCAACACCCACCACCTTTTTCCACCTCCCCCTCCCCTCCCCATCTCCTCTCCTCCCTTTCCCCTACCTCCCACATCCTCCCTCTCTCACTCTTCTTCTTCCTCAATACTTCTCCCCCCATTACTCTCCCTCTTCTACCTACCTTTCTCTCTCTTCATTACTCCTAGCTATAACTATGCCACCTCCATTAATGCATCTCCTTTCTCTTTTTCCTTCCCCCTCCACTAGTTGAAGTTCTCTCCTCCCAAATTAGCTAGCTAGGTAGATGTAGCATTTAGTTAAGTGACCTATTTGCCCCTAACTAGATCTTTCTTTGTCAAGAAGAGCTTTGTGCACTTTTGACCTCCCTACATCATCATCTCCACCGTGTGCTCGATCTCGAGATAGAGGTGATTAAAATTTCATGCTTTTGCAAAATGGAAATATGTTTATGTGTGTGATATGTTTATGGAAATTGTGTGTGTGGCATGACTTGACGCCAAATTGTGCTTTTGAGTTGCCTATGTTTTGCCGAAATGTCGATTTATTTCCGTTTCAGCGAATTCCGGGCAAACTCTAGATCTATCTATCTATATATATATATATATATATATATATATATATATATCCTATTTTTAAGGAAGGTCATGCCGAATTTTTGTATGACTTTGATGAATGCACGCATTTTTATAATCAATTTGTTTATTATTACCGTGCAGAGTTGACGATGGTCAGTGGAACGATGGTGGACATGTGGTTGCGTTCGGCGGTGCAGGACAAGAAGGAAAATAATCGGACAAAGGTTTTATGTCCGTGTCGAAAATGCAAAGGAATAGTTTGGCTTGACCCCCATGACGATGGTCGTGTCGAAGCGCACCTGCTCATGACTGGTTTCATGGATGGCTATACTCGGTGGATAATTGAAGATGAGGATGACGATGTTGAGGATGCCGACGGGGCAGGCAATGATGACACGGGGCAAGACGAAGAGATGATCGATAATGGCGGCGGGGAAGAGGCCGGACATGGCGGCGGAGAAGGGGCTGAACATGGCGGCAGAGAAGGGGCCGGACATGGCGGCAGAGAGAACGACCTGGACTCCACGCAGCAGAGTTCATCGGTACTAAGTTCAATCGTGCGGGACCCTCATGTTCAAGCATTGCTTCGCAAGGAGACGAGTACTGAGAGAGCTGCTTCTAGAGAGGAGGCTAAGCTGGAGCAACTGGTGGTAGACTCGAATACTCCATTTTATGATGGTTGCAATCCTGAGGTGACCCGCTTGAGTTTCACGCTCCAACTCCTGAAGACGAAGGCTAAAAACAAATGGACCGACACTAGCCTCGATGAGCATCTCAAGTACCTAAAGGATGTTCTTCCCGCGGGTAATCTATGTCCTAGTACTGTTGATGAGGCCAAGAAGATCGTGTGCCTCTTGATCTGCCACACGTTAGATACCATGCATGCATCAACGATTGCATAATTTATCTGAAGGAGCACGCGGAAAAAGCAAGCTGTCCGGTGTGCAATGCTTCTTGATACAAGAAGGCTGGGAAGAAATGTCCCCAGAAAGTGGTATGGTACTTACCGATCACTACCCGTCTCCAGAGGTATTTTGTAGATCCCAAGGAAGCAAAGATAATGCGCTGGCACGCGGAGAGGAAGAAGCCCGACGATGGAGATGGTCCGAAGCTGAGACAAGTCAAGGATGGAAGCCAGTGGAGAGCGTTGAACAGCTTCTATCGGTATTTTGGATGTGATGCAAGGAACATCGTGCTCGGTGCGTGTACCGATGGCATGAATCCGTTTGGCAATCAGAACACCAACCATAGCACATGACCCGTGTTTGTATGGATGTACAACCTCCCCCCTGGTTGTGCATGAAATCTAAGTACATTCACATGAGCATGCTTATTCAAGGGCCAAAACAACCAGGAAATAATATTAATTTGTATCTAGGGCTACTTCAAGAGGAGTTAGACACGTTATGGAAAACACCGGCCAAGACATGGGATGCCAGCAAAGGCGAGTATTTCAACATGAGAGCCGCGCTGATCACGACAGTGCAGGACTATCTCGGTTACGGATATGTGGCAGGCCAGGTGTGCTATGGATATTGCGGATGCACGCGGTGCGTGGATGATACGACGTCTCAGCAGCTAACGTCAAGGAAAGATGGCGGGTCTGGGAAAATCGTGTACATGGGGCATCGAAGATGGCTCAAACAGGACGACCCGTGGAGAAACCGTGGAGATCTATTCAATGGTCATGCTGAGCATCGAGGACCTCCACGTAAGCGGAGCGGTGCCGAAATCGATGAGCTGTTGAAAAACTAGAAGGAGTGCCCCGCGTCGGGAAAGACGATGAGAAAGGCACCGGAGCCGCTGCTGAAGGTATGGAAGACGAGGTCTGTGTTCTGGGACTTGGAGTATTGGCACAAACTCGATACACCTCATTGCCTTGATCAAATGCATATCTGTAAGAATGTCCTTGAGAGCTTGCTTGCAACACTGATGAACATGCCGGATAAGACCAAGGATGGGCCGAAGGCAAGAAAAGACTTGCAAGATTTGAAAATCAGGGAAGATCTGCACATGCCGCCCTGTAAAATGTCAGACGAGATAGAGACGGAGATAGAGGCACGGGAGAAGAAGGGCAAGAAAATAAAGAAAGAGGATTATTGCCCCCCTTCTTGCTTCACCTTAAGTCAGGCTGAGATCCATCAATTCTTTAAGTGCCTTACCGGAGTCAAAGTTAGTTCCGGTTACTGTGGCAAGATAAGTAGATATCTAGACACGGACAAGAAAAGGTATAGCGGGATGAAGTCCCATGACTGTCATGTGATGATGACGCAGATACTACCTGTTGCCCTTAGAGGGATAATGGACAAGCACGTCCGTGACACGCTTATTGGCCTCTGCAACTTTTTCGACGTCATCTCTCGAAAGTTGATCAGTGTGAAGCAGCTCCGAAGGCTACAGGAAGAGATCGTTGTGATACT
The DNA here is from genome assembly GCA_032464435.1 of Aegilops umbellulata. Classification (NCBI taxonomy): domain Eukaryota; kingdom Viridiplantae; phylum Streptophyta; class Magnoliopsida; order Poales; family Poaceae; genus Aegilops; species Aegilops umbellulata. The sequence goes on from CP136060.1 coordinate 368,449,965, forward strand.
GAATGAGCTTGAGATGTACTTCCCGCCCGCGTTCTTTGACGTCATGGTGCATCTGTGTGTCCATATTGTGGATGACATAATAGACCTGGGGCCGTCATTCCTGCACAACATGATGCTGTTGGAGAGGATGAATGGGATCATCAAAGGATTCGTTCATAACATGTCCCGTCCGGATGGAAGCATCATCCAGGGCTATTTGACACAAGAGTGCATCTCTTTCTGGGAGAATTTTTTATATGGCGCACACTAGCCGCCTGGTGTTAGTGTTGGTTTGCCCGTTAACAAGCACGATGGGAGGCTCGAAGGAGAAGGTCACTGCAACGGTCGCAGGGAATTGCACGTGGCATGCTCAGATCGATGCAACGACTTTGACAGAGCAAACTTGGTAGTGCTACAACGTCTAGATGAGGTAGATCCTTTCGTGGCATTGCACAAAGAAATTATCGCAAAGAAGTATCGTGACCGGGCGGTATGCAAGACAGACACCGAAGTTACTAGAGAGCACAACTCCACTTTCCTGCATTGGTTCAAAGTGCATATTATTGCTAATCCCCGGAGGAGGGATCTAAGGATGGATTGCTCATATACGCCTTAGCACATGGCCCCTCGCCCAACCTCGTTACCTATCAGGCATATGATATCAACGGATACACGTTCTACACGGAGGCCAAAGATATGGACAGTGATGATCAGAACTCAGCGGTGACGATGGAATGCATGACCGGCAGCGACAACGGTGCAACTGAACGATTTTATGGAAGGGTCGAGGAGATCTGGGAGCTTGACTACTCTGGACTGCACAACACGATGATGTTCCGTGTCAAATGTGCTAAGAATGTCGAAAGAGAAAACCAGATTTTCACTACCATGACTATACCCGATGCCAAGAGCGCTACCGTGAACGCTATCGCAAAAAACGAGCCATGGGTACACGCTAAGCACGTGACACAATGCTTCTTCATAACCGACCCATGCAATCCCAGTCGTGTTGTCGTGAGGAGAGGCAAAAGGAACATCATTGGAATGGATGGAGTCGCCAATGAGGAAGACTATGATCAGTACGGCAACCCAATGAGGGAAGATGACGATGATGATGAAGTATACGTCAAAAGAATAATCAATACTACATTACCAAAGAAAAATCATACTCCATGGAAAAGGCAAAGTCACAATGAGGGGCTCAATTATTCTTCGACGAACAAGAAGGGAAAGAAGCTGACTCAAAAAAGAAAACGTCAGCGCTGAGGAATCGGTCAAATGATGTAATATATATATATACACACACACACAAACACACGTTCCTATTTTGTATACACACTTATCCATTATTATGCATGGGGTCCAATGATGTAATATATATGTTCCTATTTTGCACACATATTTAACCGTCAAATGATGCAATATATATCGCCTTCCCTTCGTTCACTGCTCTCGGAAAAAAAGTGAGAAAAATAAAGGAAAAGAAAAAGGGAAACTGGTTATAGCAGTAGTTGAGGGAGTCCTGGATTAGGGGGTGTTCGGGTAGCCGGACTATACCTTCGCCGGACTCCTGGACTATGAAGATACAAGATCGAACACTTCGTCCCGTGTCCGGATGGAACTTTCCTTAGCGTGGAAGGCAAGCTTGGCGATGCAGATATTCAAGATCTCCTACCATTGTAACGGACTCTGTGTAACCCTAACCCTATCCGGTGTCTATATAAACCGGAGGGTTGTAGTCCGTAGGACAATCAACTCCATACACAACAATCATACCATAGGCTAGCTTCTAGGGTTAAGCCTCCTTGATCTCGTGGTAGATCTACTCTTGTACTACCCATATCATCAATATTAATCAAGCAGGAGTAGGGTATTACCTCCATCGAGAGGGCCCAAACCTGGGTAAAAACATCGTGTCCCTTGTCTCCTGTTACCATCCGGCCTTGACGCACAGTTCGGGACCCCCTACCCGAGATCCGCCGGTTTTGACATCGATATTGGTGCTTTCATTGAGAGTTCCTCTGTGCCATCGCAATCAGGAAGGATGCCTCTTCCCGTCTTTAAAGACGGCGCCGTTACTAAGGGAGCCTTGGCTATCGGCCAAACCCTCCGGCTAGGTGGTTTTCTCATGACCGCCTGTTCGGCCGTTGCATCGACGGTGCCCTCTCGGGTCATCGAAAGCAACCTTCACGTCAGCTCGGAGCTTGTCGAGCAGCTAGATCCGATGGAGCTCTCTTCCGTAAATGAGCTCTTGGATCGCATCGCCGCCCTGGGGGTCGCTACGGATTACGACCAGGTTGGGCTTAAACCCGATCTAAGAGAAATTAACTCTCCTCAAGTCACCCACCACGTTGCCGTGGTAGAGGCGCAGTGCGGCGACCCTTCATCTATTTTAAGGACTAGCTACGTCCGAATTCTCGACCCCTCCAAGCCGGATACCCGCGGAGGGGAGGATATAACTCAAGACCTGAGCTTAGAATCAGGCAACGGGCTAGATTCATTGGACAACATCCAAGGCTCCGAACTTCAGAGTTCGGAAGCTCTTCGGCCTCCGAATCTTGGATTGGGTGAGGTTTGAGATTCAACGCCCCCGCCAGCCCGAACATAAGAGATCTTTCCCAAATCAGGCAAAATCCCGAGGAAACAGTACATCATTACTGGGCCAGATTCCTCCTGGTTATGAACATGATAAAGGATTGCCGCGAGGGAGACGCAATTTCAATCTTTTGTAGTAATTGCACGGACGAGGGAATACTTAACGCCATAAGTCGTCGTGATATTACACGCTTTGCTGACTTGGCGTCCATAGTACAAAAGTACTGTGCGATAGAAAGCGCCTGGAAAACCGAAATAAAATTTTGGGATAATCCGGCCTTGAATAGCAATCCCGTACGAACTAAGAGGGTGCATCATAGTAAAACACCCGGGTTAAATATCAAAAAGCCAAAACCCTCTATAGGGCATGGAACCGTACTGGAAAGGTGGCTTGATGGACCCTGTAGAATTCACAGTACAGAGGACGCCACACCAACCCACAACCTTAGAGCATGTTGGATACTCCGGCAGGTGGCCTAAATTGGCGAGGACCTCCTAATTTCGGAGGCCACAGAAAGCCAGCCCGAGGACACCAGTACCGTTCTCACAGTCTTCGAGACTTTCGCATCAAATAATATGCGAAAAAGAACACTCCGCAGCCTCGCCGAAGTCTATCAAGTAGGAACAATAAACCCATGGAGCGACACTGCTATCACCTTCAACGCGAGTGATGAACCTAAATTCCGAACAGCCCGAGCAGCAGCCGCATTGGTCCTCAGTCCCATAGTGGACGGCTTTCGCCTTACCAAGGTACTCATGGATGGAGGCAGCGGATTGAACCTCATTTACGAGGAAACCCTCCAAAAAATGGATATAGACTGGAACCGCATCAAGCGAAGCAGCACAACCTTTAGAGGAATAATCCCCAGTCGGGAAGCGCGCTGCACAGGAAAAATCACACTAGATGTGGTGTTCGGCACGCCGGATAATTACAGGTCCGAAGAGGTCACGTTCCAGGTGGCCCCGTTCGGATACTTGACATGTTCCCCCTCGGCCAGGCCCATCGCAAGGACATCGAAAACCTAGATTTGCTTTATCGGGTATCAAACGGGAACTCCGAGCAAATAAAACACCTTTCAAAAGTATTAATACAGTCACATGTATGGTAAATGCATGAATGTGATGGACTAAAAAAATCTGCGGTTCCTAATGGAATAGGTAACAAAGCCACTTTGCCACCTACTGCTACTAACTCGCCGCCTCCCCACGTTAAGTTAGTACTTGTTGTTGCACCAGGAGCTGTTACGCCAGGCTCAGTAGCATGGATATTTTGTACCCATTGAGCAAAGATAGGTTGTAATTGTATGGCAGTATCCGAAAACATATCTTGTGGACGGCCTAAAGCACTCATGGTATCATTATGAATGTACAAGCCAAAACTGTGAAAACCTAGAAATATACATACCCAGTTAAGGTGGGATATGATTGCATCGCGGTGTCTAAGGACGCGATCTAATAGATCGTTGTATCGAGTAGTTGGATCATAGTCTCTTACCATAAAAATTGTTGCATGTGCAGTAGCACCGACTATTAGAAATCCGCCAATCCACATGTGGTGTGTGAACAAGGAAAGTTGTGTACCATAGTCAGTAGCTAGGTATGGATAGGGAGGCATAGAATACATATGATGAGCTACAACAATGGTTGTAGAGCCTAGCATAGCTAAGTTAAGAGATAATTGAGCATGCCATGACGTTGTTAAGATTTCATAAAGACCCTTATGGCCTTGTCCTGTAAATGGGCCCTTGTGAGCCTCCAAAATATCTTTAAGTCCATGGCCAATACCCCAATTGGTCCTATACATATGACCTGCGATTAGGAAAATAATATCAATAGCTAAATGATGGTGCGCAATATCGGTCAGCCAGAGACCACCGATTACTGGATCTAGTCCTCCATGAAAAGTCAGAAATTCTGCGTATTTGGACCAATTTAAAGTGAAAAAAGGGGTTGGAGTGGACGATTCCAGCCAACGATTCCAGCCAACGATGACACTATGACTTCAATTCGATTGATTCTTAAAAAATTAGTATTTTCAATTTGTGAGGGTCGTTCTCTCTATATAAGAAATCGTTGATTAACAATATATAGTGAATTCTTGGGCAATTGCGTAAATCTATGGAATCACTTACTTTACTATATCTTTTTTTTGCATAGAATTTTTTTTGCATAGAAAAAAGAAGGGGAATATTGATATATATTAGAAGGTATTGATATATATTATGATCTGATGTGCTTTCTTGGTATCCTAAATATAAGATTAATACTTCAAGTTGCTGAGTCGAGAAAGAGATGGTTGAATCAAAAGAATTCCTTTTTTGAAGTTCAATTTTTATCAGAGGACAATATGAATATTATACCTTGTTCCATTAAAACATTCAAGGGGTTATACGATATATCAGGTGTAGAAGTAGGCCAACACTTCTATTGGCAAATAGGAGGTTTCCAAATTCATGCCCAAGTACTCATCACTTCTTGGGTCGTAATTACTATCTTGCTAGGTTCAGTTGTCATAGCTGTTCGGAATCCACAAACCATCCCGACCGACGGTCAGAATTTTTTTGAATATGTCCTTGAGTTTATTCGAGACTTGAGCAAAACTCATATTGGAGAAGAATATGGTCCCTGGGTTCCCTTTATTGGAACTATGTTCCTTTTTATTTTTGTTTCAAATTGGTCGGGTGCTCTTTTACCTTGGAAAATCATAGAGTTACCCCATGGGGAATTAGCAGCGCCCATGAATGATATAAATACTACTGTTGCTTTAGCTTTACTCACGTCAGCAGCATATTTTTATGCTGGTCTTAGCAAAAAAGGATTGAGCTATTTCGAGAAATATATTAAACCAACTCCAATCCTTTTACCAATTAACATCCTAGAAGATTTCACAAAACCATTATCGCTTAGCTTTCGACTTTTCAGGAATATATTGGCGGATGAATTAGTCGTTGTTGTTCTTGTTTCTTTAGTCCCCTTAGTAATCCCTATACCGGTCATCTTTCTTGGATTATTTACAAGCGGTATTCAAGCTCTTATTTTTGCAACATTAGCCGCATCCTATATAGGTGAATCCATGGAGGGTCATCATTGAATTGACTCTTTTTGGAAATAGTATTTTTTTGTAGCTTAACTCAATTCATGCATGGTTCCAGATAATCTGCTTGGTTGCAAAAAAATAGTTAGAAATGCGTATGAATATATAGCCTAGAGTTGTAGGAGAGAAAATAGAATAGACTATATTATGGAATTTTCAAAGTATATATGCATTAAGGAGGGTGGAGTCAGGCTAGATCTATACTATAATATCCTTAATGTCTATAAGTGGAGTCCTCTTTTATGCAGGTTTCCACTTTAAGCAATGATTTTAGAATCCGATTCAATAGAAAATGAGAAAATATGCAAACAAAATAGAAGAAACAAATGTATATATATATATATATATATATATAGGATATTATATTATATATTCCTAGGTTAGATTCATTATCTAATCCGATATATGGATATTGAATTCCTTTCTATGTAGTTCGGACAATTCACATTATCATTTCAATTTGATTTCAATTTGTACTATTTAGTTACTTTACTTCTCCCCAATAGAGCTTAGAAGTAAGAATTTATTGGTTGATTGTATCCTTAACCATTTCTTTTTTTTGACACGAGGAACTACTCACCATGAATCCACTAATTGCTGCTGCTTCTGTTATTGCTGCTGGATTGGCTGTAGGGCTTGCTTCTATTGGACCTGGAGTTGGTCAAGGTACTGCTGCAGGACAAGCTGTAGAAGGTATTGCGAGATAGCCAGAAGCAGAAGGTAAAATATGAGGTACTTTATTGCTTAGTCTAGCTTTTATGGAAGCTTTAACAATTTATGGACTAGTTGTGGCACTAGCGCTTTTATTTGCGAACCCTTTTGTTTAATCTTAAAAAAATTCTTTCGATTTCGATTAGATACTTTTTTATTTTTTAGTAAACTGGTATTTGCTTCCGCAATTCCAATTATATCAATACTTTATTTAATTTACTCCTATTTATTACTCCTGGAATTATCTATTTATCGGGACAGATAATACCCCATTCTAGGAAGGGCTGAGTTGAGTATTATTAATTTAGAAGATATGATCACCTTCTTATTTTCCGTCCTTAGTTTTGGAAAGTGGAAAGTTTTTTCCTTTTATTTTTGGAATTTTGGGAACAGAACATTTCAGCAAAGGAAGTCTTTCGCCGGTCAAACAAGACGTAAGACTGAATCTAAAAGAAATTACTAGATTGAATCTATTTGCATTAAAAAAACCGATCAAAAAAGGGCGAGCGAAGTAAGTGATCGAAAAACTTTGTTATTTATTCGTCCTATCTATAAGAGGAGAGCATATGAAAAATGTAACCCATTCTTTCGTTTTTTAGCTCACTGGCCATCCGCTGGCAGTTTCGGGCTTAATACCGATATTTTAGCGACAAATCTAATAAATCTAACTGTAGTGGTTGGTGTTTTGATTTTTTTGGAAAGCGAGTTGTCTATTTCAAGAATAGATTGGATCTATCCGGCTGCACTTTATAATATTTTTTAGTATTTTTCGGATAAATAAGAAAAGGGTGCACGATCTCGACGAATTACTTCTGAATAAATTCAGAAATCATATGGAAGAACCATAGCATTTCGCGACTCATTGGTAAATCAACTTTGATTCTCTATAAACCAAGAATGTGAGACCATTAACACTGTTAAAGATAAACTGCTTGAAGTCCAGGCAAAAAGAGGTACTCTTTCTACAACTATATTAGTATTAGTACCAAATTTAAACGGGAAATAGCTAATGTAAAATTTATCTGATATAGAACACTCATATCGATAAAATGGTTTGAACTATTTACTAGAAAAAAAGGGGGCACCCTGCCCTTTTTTAACCAATGCCGAATCGACGACCTATGTATAAAAAAGAGAAAATTTTTGGATTTGAAGAAAATAAATAAAAAGAATTCTATTAATTTTCATTTTCCATTTATTTAGTTAGTTTTTCTTAATGAAATTGAAATTATTAACTAGAGGGCAAATAAAAATAAAGAAACAACTTTGCTGACCATGATATATTTTTATCTAGGCGGAAGAGTCCTCTTAATATTTATCTAGTCTTATATAGGTTTCGGTATATTGAAATATAAACATAAAAAAGAAGATAGAGGATAGGCTCATTACTTCAAAAAAGATATGGAAATAGCTATAGAAAAAAAAGGAGCATGAGAGACAAATGAATCAAAAGATTCATGTTTGGTTCGGGAAGAGATCATAAAAGTTGTAAACTTACAAAATAATCTACTTTCATTAAAAGATTTATTAGATAATCAAAAATAGAGGATCTTGAGTACTATTCGAAATTCAGAAGAATTGCGTAGAGGGACCATTGAGCAACTCGAAAAAGCTCGGATTCGATTACAGAAAGTCGAACTAGAAGCGGACGAGTATCGAATGAATGGATACTCTGAGATAGAATGAGAAAAAGCAAATTTGATTAATGCTACTTCTATTAGTTTGGAACAATTGGAAAAGTCTAAAAACGAAACCCTTTATTTTGAAAAACAAAGGGCAATGAATCAGGTCCGACAGCGGGTTTTCCAACAGGCCGTACAAGGAGCTCTAGGAACTCTGAATAGTTGTTTGAATACCGAGTTACATTTCCGTACGATTCGTGCTAATATTGGCATTCTCGGGTCCCTGGAATGGAAGAGATAATTAAATTAATTAGGCCTTGAACTTCTACTTTCATTTAGAATTTAGGCATTATTTTTCCCCTTGCTTACGAAAAAAGAGTTAAGAAACACTAATGGCAACCCTTCGAGTCGACGAAATTCATAAAATTCTCCGCGAACGTATTGAACAATATAATAGGAAAGTAGGGATTGAGAATATAGGTCGCGTAGTTCAAGTGGGGAATGGGATTGCTCGTATTATAGGTCTTGGTGAAATAATGTTAGGTGAATTAGTCGAATTTGCAGAAGGTACTAGGGGTATTGCTCTGAATTTGGAATCCAAAAATGTTGGGATTGTATTAATGGGCGATGGGTTGATGATACAAGAGGGAAGTTTTGTAAAAGCAACAGGAAGAATTGCTCAGATACCCGTGAGTGAGGCTTACTTGGGTCGTGTTGTAAATACTCTGGCTAAACCTATTGATGGGGAAGGCGAAATTATAGCTTCCGAATCTCGCTTAATTGAATCTCCTGCTCCAAGTATAATTTCCAGGCGTTCTGTATACGAACCTCTTCAAACAGGGCTTATTGCTATCGATTCGATGATCCCTATAGGGCGCGGTCAGCGAGAGTTAATTATTGGGGACAGACAGACTGGCAAAACAGCAGTAGCCACAGATACAATTCTCAATCAAAAAGGGCAAGGTGTAATTATTGGGTTATTCCTCTTTTGTGTCTTCTAGGGTCCTGTATTAGGACTTGGGTCTCTTTCTTGGGCGGGGCACCAAATTCATGTATCTGTACCAATTAACCAATTTCTTGACGCTGGGGTGGATCCTAAAGAGATACCACTTCCTCATGAATTTATCTTGAATCGGGACCTTTTGGCTCAACTTTATCCTAGTTTTGCCGAAGGAGCAACCCCTTTTTTCACTTTAAATTGGTCCAAATACGCAGGATTTCTGACTTTTTGCGGAGGACTAGATCCAGTAACCGGTGGTCTCTGGCTGAGTAGCAGGAGCAACTTCCTCATGAATTTAAAAGTGATGCTGTAAAGTAGCGTAAGTATTTCCCTCAGTTTTTGAGAACCAAGGTATCAATCCAGTAGGAGACCACGCTCGAGTCCCACGCACCTACACAAACAAATAAGAACCTCGCAACCAATGCGATAAAGGGGTTGTCAATCCCTTCACGGTCACTTATGAGAGTGAGATCCGATAGAGATGATAAGATGATATTTTTGGTATTTTTATGGTAAAGAGTAAAAGTAAAGAAAGCAAAATAAACGGTGCTAGAAATATCTTGTTGACGGGAAATTTATATGATAGAGAATAGACCCGGGGGCCATAGGTTTCACTAGTGGCTTCTCTCAAGATAGCAGAAGTATTACGCTGGGTAAACGAATTACTGTCGAGCAATTGATAGAATTGAGCATAGTTATGAGAATATCCAGGTATGGTCATGTATATAGGCATCACGTCCGTGACAAGTAGACCGACTCCTGCCTGCATCTACTACTATTACTCCACACATCGACCGCTATCCAGCATGCATCTAGAGTATTAAGTTCATAAGAACAGAGTAACGCTTTAAGCAAGATGACATGATGTAGAGGGATAAACTCATGCAATATGATATAAACCCCATCTTTTTATCCTCGGTGGCAACAATACAATACGTGTCGTTTCCCCTACTATCACTGGGATTGAGCACCGCAAGATTGAACCCAAAGCTAAGCACTTCTCCCATTGCAAGAAAGATCAATCTAGTAGGCCAAACCAAACTGATAATTCGAAGAGACTTGCAAAGTTAACCAATCATACATAAAAGAATTCAGAGGAGATTCAAATATTGTTCATAGATAATCTTGATCATAAACCCACAATTCATCGGATCTCCACAAACACACCGCAAAACAAGAGTTACATCAAATAGATCTCCAAGAGAATCGAGGAGAACTTTGTATTGAGATCCAAAGAGAGAGAAGAAGCCATCTAGCTAATAACTATGGACCCGAAGGTCTGAGGTAAACTACTCACACATCATCGAAGAGGCTATGGTGTTGATGTAGAAGCCCTCCGTGATCAATGCCCCCTCCGACGGAGCGCCGGAAAAGGCCCCAAGATGGGATCTCATGGGTACAGAAGGTTGTGGGGGTGGAAATAGGGTTTTGGCTCCGTATGTGATGGTTTGGGGGTATGTAGGTATATATAGGAGGATGAAGTAGGTCGGTGGAGCTACGATGGGCCCACGAGGGTGGAGGGCACGCTCAGGGGGGTAGGCGCGCCCCCGTGCCTCGTGGCCTCCTCGTTGGTTGCTTGACGTCCACTCCAAGTCCTCTGGATCACGTTTGTTCCGAAAATCACGTTCCCGAAGGTTTCATTCTGTTTGGACTCCGTTTGATATTCCTTTCCTTCGAAACACTGAAATAGGCAAAAACAACAATTTGGGCTGGGCCTCCGGTTAATAGGTTAGTCCCAAAACTAATATAAAAGTGTATAATAAAGCCAATTAAACATCCAAAACAAAATATAATATAGCATGGAACAATAAAAAATAATAGATACGTTGGAGACGTATCAAGCATCCCCAAGCTTAATTCCTGCTCGTCCTCGAGTAGGTAAATGATAAGAACAGAATTTTTGATGTGGAATGCTACTTAGCATAATTTTCAATGTAATTCTCTTATTTGTGGTATGAATATTCAGATCCGAAAGATTCAAGATAAAAGTTCAATATTGACATGAAAGTAATAATACTTCAAGCATACTAACTAAGCAACTATGTCTTCTCAAAATAACATGGCCAAAGAAAGTTCATCCCTACAAAATCATATAGTTTGGTCATGCTCCATTTTCGTCACACAAGAATGCTCTCATCATGCACAACCCCGATGACAAGCCAAGCAATTGTTTCATACTTTAGTAATCTCAAACTTTTTTCAACATTCACGCAATATATGAGCGTGAGCCATGGATATAACACTATGGGTGGAATAGAATATGATGATGGGGAATATGTGGAGAAGACAAAAAAGGAGAAAGTCTCACACTGACGCGGGTAATCAACGAGCTAGGGAGATTCCCATCTATTGATGTCAATGCAAGGAGTAGGGATTGCCATGCAACGGATGCACTAGAGCTATAAATGTATGAGAGCTCAACAAAAGAAACTAAGTGGGTATGCATCCAACTTGCTTGCTCATGAAGACCTAGGGCATTTGAGGAAGCCCATTGTTGGACTATACAAGCCAAGTTCTATAATGAAAAATTCCCAGTAGTATAGGAAAGTGACAAAAAAAGAGACTCTCTATCATGAAGACCATGGTGCTACTTTGAAGCACAAGTGTGAAAAAAAGGATAGTAGCATTGTCCCCCTTTCTTGAAAAAAAGGGGCTCGCAATTTTATGCTGATTCATAGCATATTTGACAAAAAAAATCAATTATCTCAGCTCAATAATAGGTAGATGAGTAAATGACCACTATAAAAATTTGGAAATCACAACATACTTTTAAGTGAATAGGAGTAGATGAGTCAGATGGCAAATTAATGACTAATTGGCGACAACTTAATATTAGTTCACAAACGAGTAGGGTATGGATATACCCGTGGGTACAAGGCTATACACGTACCCTACCCATGACTTAACGGGTAGGGTATGGGTACTACCCATGGGTATAAAAGTGTGCCCATACCCTACACATGCGGGTACGATACCCGCGGGTACCCGTACCCGTACCCATGCAACGGATACTCATGCGGAGTCCGGCGGTGTATCGGGATGGGAAATGAATCAAGAGTGACATGCATGAATAATATGCATGGTGGATTTGCCACAAATACGATGTCAACTACATGATCATGCAAGGCAATATGACAATGATGAAACATGTCATGATAAACGGAACGGTGGAAAGTTGCATGGCAATATATCTCGGAATGGCTATGGAAATGCCATAATAGGTAGGTATGGTGGCTGTTTTGAGGAAGATATAAGGAGGTTTATGTGTGATAGAGCGTATCGTATCACGGGGTTTGGATGCACCGGCGAAGTTTGCACCAACTCTCAAGGTGAGAAAGGGCAATGCACGGTATCGAAGAGGCTAGCAATGATGGAAGGGTGAGAGTGCGTATAATCCATGTACTCAACATTAGTCATAAAGAACTCACATACTTATTGCAAAAATCTACAAGTCATGAAAAACCAAGCATTACACGCATGCTCCTAGGAGGATAGATTGGTAGGAAAAGACCATCGCTCGTCCCCGACCGCCACTCGTAAGGAGGACAATCAAAGAACACCTCATGTTTCAAATTTGTTACACAACGTTTACCATATGTGCATGCTACGGGACTTGCAAACTTCAACACAAGTATTTGTCAAATTCACAACTACTCAACTAGCACAACTTTAATATCACTACCTCCATATCACAAAACAATCATCAAGCATCAAACTTCTCTTAGTATTCAATGCACTTATAAGAAAGTTTTTACTAATCTTGGATGCCTGTCATATTAGGACTAATTTCTCAATTTAAGCAAATTACCATGCTGTTTTGTAGGACTCTCAAAATGATATAAGTGAAGCATGAGAGGACAATAGTTTCTATAAATCAAAACCACCGCCGTGCTCTAAAAGATATAAGTGAAGCGCTAGAGAGAAAACTATATAGCTCAAAAGATATAAGTGAAGCACATAGAGTATTCTAATAAATTCCGAATCATGTGTGTCTCTCTCAAAAGTGTATTCAGCGAGGATGATTGTGGTAAACTAAAAGAACAGACTCAAATCATACAAGACGCTCCAAGCAAAACACATATCTTGTGGTGAATAAAAATATAGCTCCAAGTAAAGTTACCGATGGAGGAAGACGAAAGAGGGGATGCCTTCCGGGGCATCCCCAAGCTTTGGCTTTTTGGTGTCCTTAGATTTACCTTGGTGTGCCTTGGGCATCCCCAAGTTTAGGATCTTGCCACTCCTTGTTCCATAATCCATCAAATCCTTACCCAAAACTTGAAAACTTCACAACACAAAACTTAACAGAAAATCTCGTGAGCTCCGTTAGCAAAAGAAAACAAAACACCACTTCAAGGTACTGTAATGAACTCATTATTTATTTATATTGGTGTTAAACTTACTGTATTCCAACTTCTCTATGGTTTATACACTATTTTACTAACCATAGACTCATAAAAAAAGCAAACAACACACGAAAAATATAATCTGTCAAAAACAGAACAGTCTGTAGTAATCTGTAACTAACGCAAACTTCTGGAACTCCAAAAATTCTAAAAGAAATTGGTGGACCTAATTAATTTTTTATTGATCTGCTTCAATTGGAATCAATATTTTATCACGTTCTGGTGATTTTAAACAATTGTTTTTGTGATCAGGAAGTTTCTGGAATTTTCAGCAAGATCAAATAACTATCATCCAAGAAGATCCTATAGGTTTAACTTGGCACAAACACTAATTAAAACATAAAAACAAATCTAAGCAGAGGCTAGATAAAAAATTTATTCCTAAACAGGAGCAAAAAACTAAAAAGTAAAATAAAATTGGGTTGCCTCCCAACAAGCGCTATCGTTTAACGTCCCTAGCTAGGCATAAAAGCAAGGATAGATCTAGGTATTGTCATCTTTTGTAAGCAATCCATAAGTGGCTCTCATAATAGATTCATAAGGTAATTTTATTTTCTTTCTAGGAAAGTGTTCCATGCCTTTCTTTAACGGAAATTGGAATCTAATATTCCCTTACTTCACATCAATAATTGCCCCAATCGTTTTAAGGAAAGGTCTACCAAGAATAATAGGACATGAATGATTGCAATATATATCAAGAACAATAAAATCTACGGGCACATAGTTCCTATTTTCAACAATAATAACATCATTAATTCTTCCCATAGGTTTCTTAATGGTGGAATCCGCAAGGTTCAAGTTTAGAGAACAATCATCAGATTCACGGAAACCTAACAAATCACATAGTTTTTGGAATCGTGGAAACACTAGCACCCAAATCACACAAAGCATAGCATTTATGATCTTTAATTTTAATTTTAATTTTAATTGTAGGTTCCTATTCATCATACAAAGAATAAATCTTAGATCTAAGTTTCAAAGAATCAACATTTTGTGCTTCAAAGTTTCAAAGAATCAACATCAAGAGAAATTCTATCAACGTTCCTAGCCAACTCATCAATCTTAGGCAATTTTTCTTCAAGCAAGGCATTCAAATTATTTTGCGCAATCACACTAGTCTCAAAATCAGAGGTCATCTTATTAAAATTTCCATAAGAATTGTTGTAGGAATTACCATAATTATTAGAGGAATTACTAGGGAACGACCTAGGATTAAAGTTTCCTCTTTACGCGTTGTTACCAAAATTATTCCTACCAGCAAAATTCACATCCATAGATTCATTATTATTCTCAATCAAGGTAGAAAAAAGCATATCATTGGGATAAGAAAAAACACTCTTATTAGCAAACAATTTCATAAGTTCATCCATCTTTCCACTCAAAACATTAATTTCTTCTATCGCATGCACTTTTTTACTAGTAGATCTTTCAGTGTGCCATTGAGAATAATTAACCATAATATTATCTAGGAGTTTAGTAGCTTCTCCTAAAGTTATTTCCATAGAAGTGCCTCCCACGGCCGAATCTAAAATATTTCTAGAAGCAAAATTGAATCCGGCATAATTTTTTTGTATAATCATCCACAAATTCAAACCATGAGTAGGGCAATTACGTATAATTAATTTCATCCTCTCCCAAGCGTGTGCAACATGTTCATGATAAAGTTGCTTAAAATTCATACTATTGTTTCTAAGAGAGATGATTTTAGCGGGAGGAAAATACTTATAGATAAAAGCATCTTTGCACTTATTCCATGAATCAATACTATTTTAGGCAAAGATGAAAACCAAGTTTTAGCGCGATCTCTAAGAGGAAACGAAAATAGTTTCAATTTAACAATATCATTGTCCACATCTTTCTTCTTTTGCATGTCACACAAATTAACAAAGCTATTTATATGGGTAGCGGCATCTTCACTAGGAAGGCCGGCGAATTGATCTTTCATGACAAGATTCAACAAAGCAGCATTACTTTCAGAAGATTCAACATCGGTAAGAGGAGCAATCGGAGTGCTAAGAAAATCATTGTTGTTGGTATTGGTAAAGTCACATAAATTAGTATTTTCTTGAGCCATCGTGACAAGCAAGCAATCCAAGACACGAGCAAACAAGAAGCAAGCAAAAAAGAGGCGAACGGAAAAGAAGGCGAATAAAACGGCAAGGGTGACGTGGGGGAAAGGGAAATGAGAGGCAAATGGCAAATAATGTAATGCGAGGGATAAGAGTTTGTGATGGGTACTTGGTATGTCTTCACTTGTGCATAGACTCCCCGGCAACGGCGCCATAAATCCTTCTTGCTACCTCTTGAGCACTGCGTTGGTTTTCCCTTGAAGAGGAAAGGGTGATGCAGTAAAGTAGCATAAGTATTTCCCTTAGTTTTTTAGAACCAATGTATCAATCCAGTAGGAGACCACGCTCGAGTCCCACGCACCTACACAAACAAATAAGAACCTCGCAACCAACGCGATAAAGGGGTTGTCAATCCCTTCACGGTCACTTATGAGAGTGAGATCCGATAGAGATGATAAGATGATATTTTTGGTATTTTTATGGTAAAGAGTAAAAGTAAAGAAAGCAAAATAAACGGTGCTAGAAATATCTTGTTGACGGGAAATTTATATGATAGAGAATAGACCCGGGGGCCATAGGTTTCACTAGTGGCTTCTCTCAAGATAGCAGAAGTATTACGCTGGGTAAACGAATTACTATCGAGCAATTGATAGAATTGAGCATAGTTATGAGAATATCCAGGTATGGTCATGTATATAGGCATCACGTCCGTGACAAGTAGACCGACTCCTGCCTGCATCTACTACTATTACTCCACACATCGACCGCTATCCAGCATGCATCTAGAGTATTAAGTTCATAAGAACAGAGTAACGCTTTAAGCAAGATGACATGATGTAGAGGGATAAACTCATGCAATATGATATAAACCCCATCTTTTTATCCTCGATGGCAACTATACAATACATGTCATTTCCCCTACTGTCACTAGGTTCGAGCACCGCAAGATTAAACCCAAAGCTAAGCACTTCTCCCATTGCAAGAAAGATCAATCTAGTAGGCCAAACCAAACTGATAATTCAAAGGGACTTGCAAAGATAACCAATCGTACATAAAATAATTCAGAGGAGATTCAAATATTGTTCATAGATAATCTTGATCATAAACCCACAATTCATCGGATCTCGAGAAACACACCACAAAAGAAGAGTTATATCAAATAAATCTCCAAGAGAATCGAGGAGAACTTTGTATTGAGATCCAAAGAGAGAGAAGAAGCCATCTAGCTAATAACTATCGAGGAGAACTTTGTATTGAGATCCAAAGAGAGAGAAGAAGCCATCTAGCTAATAACTATGGACCCGAAGGTCTGAGGTAAACTACTCACCCATCATCGGAGAGGCTATGGTGTTGATGTAGAAGCCCTCCGTGATAAATGCCCCTCCGGCGGAGTGCCGGAAAAGGCCCCAAGATGGGGTCTCACAGGTACAGAAGGTTGCGGTGGTGGAAATAGGGTTTTGGCTCCGTATGTGATGGTTTGGGGGTACGTAGGTATATATAGGAGGAAGAGGTAGGTCGGTGGAGCTACGAGGGGCGCACGAGGGTGGAGGGCGTGCCCCCTGCCTTGTGGCCTCCTTGTTGGTTGCCTGACGTCCAGTCCAAGTCCTCTGGATCACGTTTGTTCCGAAAATCATGTTCCCGAAGGTTTCATTCCGTTTGGACTCCGTTTGATATTCCTTTCCTTCGAAACACTGAAATAGGCAAAAAAAAAACAATTTGGGCTGGGCCTCTGGTTAATAGGTTAGTCCCAAAAATAATATAAAAGTGTATTAATAAAGCCCATTAAACATCCAAAATAGAATATAATATAGCATGGAATAATAAAAAATTATAGATACGTTGGAGATGTATCATCCACCTCGCCCTCTTGCTCTTTGTGTCTCTTGGTCTTAGTGTTGCTCTGGTTGCCTTGTGCTCCGGCTCCCCTTCCCTGCCCTGCTTAGTGTGACCGTGGGCACGGCTCCGACTGTCCGTGCACAAGTAAAGGGGTCAAAAGGAGAGCACCTACTTTTGTACACCGACAAGGTACAAACTGTGACACTGTCTTAACATCTAGAATAACATAGCAATGACAGTGTCTGAATCACATCTGACAAATGATTTGTAACAACTAAAGTGGGGCTAACCTTCTCTGCACATGCCAGAAACTTCCTCCCACTGTCCACAGATTCAAACGCAACTAACTTTATGCATGGAGATTGATGGTGACAACGAGCAGGCAGAGTTTCAGCCATCCCGCTCCATTTGTTGCAACTGATGGTCCCAGGGAGCTACAAGAGGAAGAAATGACTCAAATTGACCGCCTAGTTAAAATCCTTCATTCCAAGTCATAACTCGAGAGAGAGAGAGAAGAAAGGCATACCCGGGTGGTGAAAGAGTTGTCGTCGTCGGAGGAACCGCTGGAGTGGTCATTGAAGAAGACCATGGCGACCCCGGCAATAGGATGCGAGACGGCGATAGCGAGGAAGCAGGCGAGGAAGCGGCTACAACTTCGGAAGGAAGGAAGGAGGAAACATGGGAAATGTGATTTGTGGTCAGGGAGAAAAGGGGGGTGGGGAAGGGGGCGGGGTAGATATTTTGGTGGTAGGCCAAAAATTTCGAAATGTTAGGGAAACTTTGTGCGTGTTGCCGCCAGACACCATTCACGTTGAACGATTGTGTGCATCACAAATGATTCTTCTACTTTACGCACATGGGATGAGTTTGATAATTCAAATTTTGATGGAAATTTCCCTGGGTACTGTCCTCATCCACGTCATTGCATAATTTAACATCACTTGCTAATTTGAGCACACAAAAGAGCTTACAGCACACATACCACACTTACTGAATCAAGCAATTTTAGTAATTAATCAGATCCAGTTGACCTAAACATTGCTCTAACAAAAGACCAACATTAAAAACAAAGCCTAAGTACGCATAATTTTAAGAAAGCTGCCGCCGCGCCAGCCTATGCATCGTCGGTGTGAGATGAGATGCCGATGACTTGTCGACTTGTCCTGGCGACATGCCGCCGTTGGTGGACTCCACGTCCCCCATGCTGAAGTCGACCGCGTCCTCGTCCTTGTCCTCATCCTCGTAGTAGTGGCTGCCGCCCTCAAGGTTGTAGTACTCGTAGTAGTGGTTGCGCTAGAGCTCACGTTGGTAATCCACCGCTGATTCCTCGACGGACAGACTCTTCTCTACCTTGACCTCATCCACGCGCAACTCCTCCCCCCTGCGCTCCTTGATCTCCGCCACCCCCTGTATCTCCAGCTCCAGCTTGGCGATCTCATGAGGAAGCAGGTGCTCCATGGCCACCGCCGCCTTTCCGGACGTGGGTTGCATGCTGGATTCCGAGGTGGCCTAGAATATCTTGGCGTGGATGGCCTCAACCAGGGCCAGGGCGACATCAGCGGCACGGACGGCAGCTCGAGCGCTCTCGGTGTTTGTAGCCGCAGTCGCATTAGCTGCTGCAGCTGTCTCGGTTGCAGCAGCTGCCCTGTCGGCTGCCGCAGACGCCCTCTCGGCGGATGCAGCGACACTCTCGGCGTAGGCGGCCGCGCTCTAGGCGCAGGCGACGGCGCTCGAGGAGGACGCGACCACCGTACGGGCCCTCACTAAGCGTTTCCACGGCGTCATCTTTGAAAGAATGGGTTGCGGGAATGGGGATCAGGATTCATGGATTCAAGGGTTGCCGGCACTGGAGTAGACGAGCCGGTGAAGCTTAAGGAGGAAGACACAAAAGGTTCCTACAAAAAAACCGTGTGTGATGTTTTTGATATTTTTTAGTAGCTGTGAAAGACGAATTTGGAGTAAAGTTGCAACATATGGTGTTTTAAATGTGCGAGAAAATTGGTAGTACTAATACAACTGTCATGCCAAAATTTAGAAAATTTCAGGGGTCATTTGACCTTTTAAGACATTTAAGTGATTTTCTAGCCATTTAATGACCATAATTCAAATTTGATCTACATGTACATGCAACAGCTAACCATAATGGTTTTAAAAGTCATATTTGTGTACTTGTGTGCGAGTTAATTCCATGTTTAGTAAATTGGAAGGAATTTTCAAACATATTGGTCTCACGGCTATGACACAAAGCATGGAGTGCCATGGCATTTAAATTCCAAAAAATTAAAGAAAGATCAGAAACACATGAAACCTTGCTTGATGTAATGTCATGCCACCAAGAAGATGTGGTAAACAATTTGGCATGTTTGACGAAATTTTGGACACACGACCCTCACAAACAGGAGCAACTCACTAGAAGGCTCTTGGTTTCGAGTGGGAACAATGCATGTTTGATGACAAACAGGAGATAACTTCCTCTTATGGCCTTCAAAAAATTACTACAGTTAACGTGCACTAATACAACTGTCATGTGAAAATTTGGAAAATTCCAGAGGTCATTTGACCTTTTAAAGACATTATTGGATTTTCTAGAAATTTAATCACCGTAATTCAAATTTGAATTACATCTACATGCAACGGCTAACCATAACGGTTTGAAAAATGATATTTGTGTACTTGTGTGCCAGTTAATTCCATGTGCAGTAAATTGGAAGGAATTTTCAAACATATTGGTGTCACGGTTTGGACACATGCATGGAGTGCCATGCCATTTAAATTCCAAAAAATTAAAAAAAGATCAGAAACACATGAAACCTTGCTTGATGTAATGTCATGCCACCAAGATGATGTGGTCAAAATTTTGGCATGTTTGACGAAAGCTTGGACACACACCCCTCACAAACCGGAGCAACTCACCAGAAGGCTCGTGGTTCATAGGGAACAATGTATGTTTGATGACGAACGGGAGATAGCTTCCTATTATGGCCTTCAAAAGATTTCTATAGTTAACGTGCACTAATAAAACTGTCATGTGAAAATTTGGAAAACTCCAATGGCCATTTGACCTTTTAAAGACATTATGTGATTTTCTAGCCATTTAATGACCGTTATTCAAATTTGAACTACAACTACATGCAACGGCTAACCATAACGGTTTGAAAAATGATATTTGTGCACTTGTGTGCGAGTTAATTCCGTGTGCAGTAAATTGGAAGGATTTTTCAAACATATTGGTGTCATGGCCTGGACACATGCATGGAGTTCCATGCCATTTAAATTCCAAAAAATTAAAAAATGATCAGAAACACATGAAACCTTGCTTGATGTAATGTCATGCCACCAAGATGATGTGGTAAAAAATTTACATGTCTGATGAAAGTTTGGACACACACCCCTCACAAACCGGTGCAACTCACTAGAAGGCTCGTGGTACCGAGAGGGAACAATGCATGTTTTATGACAAATGGGAGATAGGTTCCTCTTATGGCCCTCAATTTTTTTCTACAGTTAACGTGCACTAATACAACTGTCATGTGAAAATTTTGAAAATTCCAGGGGTCATTTGATCTTTTAAAGACATTTAAGTGATTTTTTAGCCATTTACTGACCGTAATCCAAATTTGAACTACATCTACATGCAACAGCTAACCATAACGATTAGAAAAATCATATTTGTGTACTTGTGTGCGAGTTAATTCCGTGTGCAGTAAATTGGAAGGAATTTTCAAACATATTTGTGTAAAGGTCTGGACACATGCATGGAGTGCCATGCCATTTAAATTCCAAAAAATAAAAAAATAATCAGAAACACATGAATCCTTGCTTGACGTAAGGTCATGTCACCAAGATGATGTGGTAAAAAATTGATCATTTTGACGAAAGTTTGGACACAGACCCCTTACAAACTGAAGCAACTCACTAGAAGGCTCGTGGTTCCGAGAGGGAACAATGCATGTTTGATGACGAATCGACGATAGCTTCCTCTTATGGCCTTCAAAAATTGTCTATAGTTAACGTGCACTAATACAACTGTCAGGTCAAAATTTAGAAAATTCCAGTGGTCATTTGACCTTTTAAGACATTTAAGTGATTTTCTAGCCATCTAATGGTCGTAATCCAAATTTGAACTACATCTACATGCAGCAGCTAACCATAACGGTTTGAAAAAAAATTGTGCTTGTGTTCGAGTTAATTCCTTGTGCAGTAAATTGGAACAAATTTTCAAACATATTGGTGTCACGGCTTTGACACATGCATGGAGTGCCATGGCATTTAAATTCCAAAAAATTAAAAAATGATCACGCGATGTAAATATCTGGTCAAAAAAGAAAATGTAAAGATCTGACGAGACAACTGGGCCCACACGTTTGGCACTCTATTTCACGCCTCGAGGTTTGTTAGGTGAGTGGCACGGGTTATTAATCAGACATGGTTCTGTATTGGAAACCATCAGCTATTAAGTTCACACACGGCTTTTGCTGCGGGAATCGTGTGTAATTCAAACTACAGTACTCGTAAATTCAGGTGACTGCCGTGTGTACAATTCCCGTTGATCTAGATTCTGGCCGCCAATAAATACTACCTTGCTCACGTCATCCCGCCTGCATTCTCATCTACATCCTCCCCTCGCTCCCCCCTCTCCCTCTCAAGTTTCTACCATGGCTCCGCCGATCTGCCCACGCGCCGACGAGGAGGCGCCGCCCCTCGAGGACGCTCAATCGAAGAGCAGCGACGAGGAGGACCCCTATGCACCGCCGGATGAGGTTGCGTTGGACCCCCCAACTTTGGAGTGGTTTTGGGGCCAGTACAATCTTTGTCTGTGGAAGTCACTGTCGCCGGTTGAGAAAACTAGGCGAGTGGCGTTCAACAAGGAGATGGCGGAGGAGGAAGCCAGGTACCAGGCGGCCTGTGAAGCCCGTGATGCCGCCAGGAAAAAGGAGGCGGCGGAGCTTTGGGGGCGGGCGCGTCGTCGTGCGGAGGAGGTGTACGAAGACGGGTACTTCACGAGGAAGGTCAAAGGCGCTAGGCGCCTCATCGCTGCGTGGAGGTGGGTCGATAAGCTCCAGCGTGCCATCGACGAGGAGCTCCGGTGGGCGCCCAAAGAAATGGCAAGATTGTTCGCGCTCGTCCGCCAGCAAGAGAAAGATCGGTACGTCAAGTGCCGCGAGGCGGAGTAGGCGGAGTACTGACTTCGCGCTAGGAATACGCCGCATATGAGGGAGCTGCTGGCGAGGGGCTGCCGGAATACTGCCCCTAGGAGGGATTATTAGTTTTAGTATTGTTCGTTTTCAATTTTATGCATTGTACCAAGTAGTTAAGTATCATCATGTATATGTGATGATATTATATATATTCTGTGATGAACTAATGAATAATTAATAAATATTATGAATTCCATTTTCTATCTGTTTTCGTATACTAATTTGTATCTAGCCGTTATCATCTACATATATAGAGTGGAATGAAACAAAACATATAAGAACGGAAACAGAGTACACATTGAAATAGAGCAATATTATTATTGCTGTGAATACATAACGATCCACGTCGAAACGACTCAACAAAACAAAACGCGTCCATGAGACCATGACCAGCAGCCCTTGCCTACGGTAGCTCTTGGCTCTGCCAGAACTCGTGCAGGCGTTCGTCCAAGCGGTCGACACGCTCGCGATACATCTGGAGCGCGATCTCGAGCTCCAAGTTGGCTATTCCATCAGAGATCACCAACTCGAGGATGCGACGGCCATGTTCCTCTATTGCGCCCAGGTGGACACCTGGGCCAAAGAGGCGGCCGAGCCTAGCGACCAGTGCGTTGGCATCAAGCGGTCCTGGACAAGGCGAATGGCGCGACCCATGTGAATGGCATGGCGGGCGTCCAGTGCAAGTACGGCGCGGCCGTCCTCTGGTGCAAGTACGGCGCCGACGGCCTCTGCCCACTCCTGGCGAGGAATGGGGCTACTGATGGGACGTGTACACAGCTACGACGCCCTATCGACAGCAGGCAAGCACCGATGGATCCGCTCTTGCTGTGCGGTGCGTCGCGCCTCTCGCTGTGCAGCGCTACAACGGTCTCGCTGTGCGGCGAGCCGCAACCTATTGGCGCAGACTGATACGTCTCCAACGTATCTACTTTTCCTAATGCCTTTCCTCCTGTTTTGGACTCTAATTTTCCTGATTTGACTGAAACTAACCCCGGACAGACGCTGTTTTCAGCCGAACTACCATGGTGTTGTTTTTGTGCAGAAATAAAAGTTCTCAGAATGGAACGAAACTTTGCGAGGATTTTTATACAATAAAAGAGAATTTCTGGAGCCAAGAGCCACCTGAGGGGGGAACCTGGGTGGGCACAACACACCAGGGTGCACCCAGGTGGGTTGTCCCCACCTGGTGGCCCCGCAGACCCTGAAACCTACGCTATAAAATCACAATTTTCTAGAACTTGCGTTCCACGAGATGGAGCCGCCGTCACCTCCTGTTCTTCATCGGGAGGCCAGATCTAGAGTCGGTTTGGGGCTCCGGAGAGGGGGGTCTTCGTTCTTCATCATCACCAACACTTCTCCATCGCCAATTCCATGATGCTCCCCACCAGGAGTGAGTAATTCATTCGTAGGCTCGCTGGTCGGTGAGGAGTTGGATGAGATTCATCATGTAATCGAGTTAGTTTTGTTAGGGCTTGATCCCTAGTATCCACTATGTTCTGAGATTGATGTTGCTATGTCTTTGCCATGCTTAAGGCTTGTCACGTTGGGCCTGGGTGCCATGATTTCAGATCTCAACCATTTATGTTATCACCATTATATCCATGTTCTAGATATGAGCTTGCAAGTTATAGTCACCTACTACATGTTATGATCCGGCAACCCCGGAGTGAAAATAGTCGGGACCACTCCTGGTGATGACCGTAGTTTGAGGAGTTCATGTATTCATCGTGTGTTAATGCTTTGTTCCAGTTCTCTATTGAAAGGAGGCCTTAATGTCCCTTAGTTTCCAATAGGACCCCACTGCCACGGAAGGGTAGGACAAAAGATGTCATGCAAGTTCTTTCCATAAGCACGTATGAATATTTACGGAATACATGCCTACATTATATTTAGGAACTGGAGCTAGTGCCGCATCGCCCTAGGTTATGACTGTTATATGATGAATAGCATCCAACAAATTACCGATCCAATGCTTACAAATTTATCCTATATTTTTTCTGCTAAGTTACTACTAATATCATTACTGTTGTACTTGCTACAAAATCACTGCTATCACTGTTACCGTCACTATTGCTGCTGCTGCTACTATTATCAAAACTATCAAAGTACTTTGCTACTAATCACTTTGGTGCAGATAATTAATCTCCAGGTGTGGTTGAATTGACAACTCAGCTGCCAATACTTAAAAATATTCTTTGGCTCCCCTTGTGTCGAATCTATAAATTTGGGTTGAATACTTTACCCTTGAAAACTGTTGCGATCCCCTATACATGGGTTATCACGGACGCGCCTAGCTTGCTCTGTGGTGTGCCATCGATCTGTTGGGGAACGTAGCATGCAATTTCAAAAAAATTCCAATGATCACGCAAGATCTATGTAGGAGATGCATATAAATGAGAGGGGGAGAGTGTGTCCACGTACCCTCATAGACCGAAAGCGGAAGCGTTAGGTTAACGCGGTTGATGTAGTTGAACGTCTTCATGATCCAACCGATCTTAGTACCAAACATACGGCACCTCCGTGTTCAGCACACGTTCAACTCGATGATGTCCCTCGAACTCTTGATCCAGCAGAGGGTCGAAGGAGAATTCCGTCAGCACAACGGCATGGTGACGGTTATGGTGATGTGATCCACGCAGGGCTTCGCCTAAGCACTACGATGCTATGACTGGAGGCGTAAACTGTGCATGGGGGGCACCGCACACGACTAAGTGAACAATTGATTTGCCTTTGGGGTGCCCCCCGCCCCCGTATATAAAGGAGGGGAGGAGGAGGCGGTCAGCCAGGAGGGGGCGCGCCAAGGGGGGGAGTCCTACTAGGATTCCACTCCTAGTAGGATTCGGCCCCCCTCTTCCTTCCAACGGAGAAGCGAAAGGGGAAAGAGGAGGAGAGGGAGAAGGAAAGGGGGGCCGCCCCCACCCCTTGTCCAATTTTGATTGGGCAAGGGGGCGCGCGCCACCTCCCGTGGCCTGCCTCCTCCTCTCCACTATGGCCCATGAGGCCCATTAAATTTCCCGGGGGGTTCCCATAAGCTCCCGATACTCCGAAAAATCCCCGAACCTCTTCGAAACCATTCCGGTGTCCGTATATAACCTTCCAATATATCCATCTTTACCTCTGAACTATTTCGAGACTCCTCATCATGTCCATGATCTCATCAGGGACTCCGAACAAACTTCAGTCACCAAAACACATAACTCATAATACAAATCGTCATCGAACGTTAAGCGTGCGGACCCTACGGGTTCAAGAACTATGTAGACATGACCGAGACACATCTACGGTCAATAACCAATAGCGGAACCTGGATGCTCATATTGGTTCCTACATATTCTACGAAGATCTTTGTCGGTCAAACCGCATAACAACATACGTCATCCCCTTTGTCATCAGTATGTTACGTGTTCGAGATTCGATCGTCGGTATCATCATACCTAGTTCAATCTCGTTTCCGGCAAGTCTCTTTACTCGTTCCATAATGCATCATCCCGTAACTAACTTATTGGTCACATTGCTTGCAAGGCTTATAGTGATGAGCATTACCGAGAGGGCCCAGAGATACCTCTCCGATACACGGAGTGACAAATCCTAATCTCGATCTATGCCAACCCAACAAACACCTTCGGACACACCTGTAGAGCATCTTTATAATCACCCAATTACATTGTGACGTTTGATAGCACACAAGGTGTTCCTCCGGTGTTCGGGAGTTGCACAATCTCATAGTGAGAGGAATATGTATAAGTCATGAAGAAAGCAATAGAAATAAAACTTAACGATCATTATGCTAAGCTAACGGATGGGTCTTTTCCATCACATCATTCTCTAATGATGTGTTCTCATTCATCAAATGACAACACATGTCTATGGTCAGGAAACTTTACCATCTTTGATTAACGAGCTAGTCAAGTAGAGGCATACTAGGGACACTCTGTTTTGTCTATGTATTCACACATGTACTAAGTTTCCGGCTAATACAATTGTAGCATGAATGATAAACATTTATCATGATATAAGGAAATATAATTAACAACTTTATTATTGCCTCTAGGGCATATTTCCTTCACGATCACGTTGTGCGGTGAGCTGCAGCCTCTCGGCGCTGACATGTCTATCTTGATCCGCGGCGCTGAAGTGCAATGCGCCAAGGGTCTGCTCAACACTGACGATGACGCACATCACGACGTCGTCCATCGCATTACCGGGGAGCTCCTCCGCCTTGACGGGTCGTGGCGCCTTCTCGTTTTCCTCGTCGAGGAGGTTGATGGCAGAGGCGGCGCTTTGGTGGGTTTGCATGCTTGGAAAAGGTGGATATGCTACAGGCTACGCTTGTTGCCTCTGTGCATCACGCACCGCCTAGGTCTATGCGCAATATCGCTAGGTGGCGGCGGGAAAACGATGAGGAAATGTCGGGAAACGGTGGCGTGTTGATAAAACACCATCAATCAATGGAAACTTAGCATAGAAGGAACATCGAGCTAGCACACCGCGTGCGGGCACATTGCTCGCCCAAGGCTATGATCCATTTACTTGTGTGCCCAACAGAGCACACTAGTCACATTAAAGAATATTGTTCCGTTTATCCTAGTAGAGCAGTGGCGGCAAGCGTCACAAGAAGTAGATGATGATCAGATGATCGTTTATCCTAGTTAATTATGCATGTAATAGTTTACTTTGGTGTGTGGAAATATCATGTGTGTACTAGCCACCTATGTAATTGGATGTGTGCCGCATATCACACACATCTTGTTTACACGAAACGTTTTTGTTCTCTTGGCTCAACATAAACAGTTTATCGGAATGAACTGTATGCCCTCCATTGCACACACCTTAATCTGGCCGAACCATTTCTGTTGCGTTGCCTAATAGAAAACAGTTCATCCGAGTAAACCGTATGCCGTATATCGCACACATCTTGATTTGGCTGACTGTTTCTTTTGTGTTGCCTAATCACAAATAGTTCATCCGAGTGAACTGTATGGCGTATATCGCACACACCTTCAGCTGGTTGCCCGTTTCTGTTGTTCCGCCTCATCACAAACAGTTTATCCGAGTGAACTATATCCCGTATACCGCACACGCCTTCATCTAGCTGCCCATTTATGTTGTTCTGCCTCATCGCAAACAGTTCATTGAACTGAACCGTATGCCCCGCATCGCACACGCAACTAAAATCTGAACCGTGTTTGTTGTATCCACCATCGCAAGCATTTTGCATCTTTATTGACGGGTTTTGTTACATCACCGTTAGCGATTAATGCATTGCACAAAGTTTCGTCGAAGGGTCTCTGATTGTAGTGTCGCGTTAGCAGCATACTGTAGTCGTGCACATATCAACTAATGTGTTAATGTATTCCTTAACACTTAAATACACATACAATTTATATCAATTTTACAACTAAAATCATATAAACAAAAATACACATGAATAAGCAGAAAACGCAACGTGGGAATTGTCACAAGAAAGCATTGGAACCTTTCTAGTAAAACAAGAAAGCCTTGAACCACATCCAGTGTAAAGGGGTATCAGTTATAATTCCCTTTTTATTGTAAAACAACAAATTGCACAATATTTAATAGCTTATTTATGTAGTGTAAGGAGGCACATCGTCCAAACTACGTACAAAGCAAATATTATTTTTAAGAAAGTGGAGTGGAAAATATGAGTTATGTTACAACAAGAGGGACTTGAAATTAATCGTGAGAAACTTTCTCAATTTCTACCATCCACTGTGCAAAATTTGCTCAATGTCTCTTATGTACAAGCATGGTTTGTCATCAAGTGGAACATGGTAAATTTGGCTTGGATGTAAAGGTGCGGCCAGGAAAAAGAAAATATTTTTGTTAGGCTTGTAGTGTAGTGTTCACTTTCATTAAAGTTACTGGCATATGTTACTGACATGAAATGATTAATTGGTTTTGTGATGTTTGCTGACATTTGAGAGATGGATAGTACATGGGTGAGGAAAGGGTCTCATTTCAGATCTTCTATGAGGATACATCTCGCATCATATTCAAGTTATAACCAGTGGAAATTTACCAGTAACAACAACACTAAAATCAATACTTCATTTTATATGACACTTCCATTATATGCACCAACCATGTGGACAAAAATGGCCCCAACCGAGATGGGGAAGAAAAAGCCTAAACATGGCACATAGCTGAAATCTTAACTAATAAATAAGCACACACAACACAGGGGCTATAATGTTTATCAAAATGTGCATTGTTTCTTGCAAATACAAATGAAATCCCCACTAAACACAAACATGGCCCCATGGTTAAATAGGCATATTAGTGTTGACGCTCAAAAATGGCATGATCGCGAAGAGTGACTTGAGTCTATAATGGGATGAGGTTCAAATTATGAGTTCATGTCACCATTTGATGGCCCTCTTCAAGACGATCGAAATAAATATGAAGATGGACCAAAACGGAGCTCAAGTGCAAAATATATGACAATTTCGGAGATACCTGTGTTAACATCAGATTAGAAAATAGCATGAACCTAATTAAGATGACCTTGGATGAAAAGGTCTTCAACAGCAAAGTTCTTCGTCTCGTCGAAACGGACATTTATGATACAAAAATTGTCTTAATCCGAGGTCGTATACAAAAATTACAGCCAAAACTGTGCGCTGCAGCACTGCATGGCCGGATCATCCGAACCGGGGTCCACATCATCCGGCCGGGGGCCGAAAAATCTATTTATATATAAAAAGTAATATAAGAGCTTAACAAAAAAAGAAAATTAGTCTAGAAAATCACACATTAATCAGAAAAATCCAACCGTGCACCGCACTTTTTTTATTGACAAATCCTTGGCCCGCACCTATTGATGATAATACACCTGAAACATCTACGATTTCATCTTCCCTCGGGATCTCATAACCCTTAAAAATTAGGGTCTCATAGTATCACCCATGCAGCCGCCGCTGCCTCCACACAGCCGCCCCGATCACACATGCAGCCGCCGTCCTTACTTTGCCGATCCACTTTCCCATGCATGCACATCAGCACATCGCAACAGTATTAGATGTTGACTCATGCATATAGACCAAGAAGCGTCTTTCCCATGCATGCATGCGTCTTTTTGACTACTTCAACATGTAGATGCGTTTTGCTTTGGTGGAAATCCATCCAGATGCATGCTTGCTTCATCAAACAGTTTGATTATTTATGTCTCTAATAGATGCATGCAAGACTGTCGGTGCACTGCGAGATGTACGTTGGCCGGCGATCCGGCGGCGACCGGAGCCAGGTATTCGACAATTTGGTACTCCTCTACATACTCACGCAAGATGCACGTTGGGCTCGCCGGCCGGAGCCAGGTATTCATCACTTTGGTACACCTCTACATACTCACGTTCCCTTGATATAGATTACAAGCCGGCTTTTGCTGCAATCTGACTGTCTCCTAACATAGCTAGCCAGAATGCATGCCTCTACACTGATATACATGGACCGAACAAGATTTTTTTTCATAATGTGTTCTGTTGTTGTCATTGCAGCAGCGCACCAACAGTTTAAACAAAAAGATCGATGGATATCCTTGAACATCGTCGGCAACGTCAGGTAAACATCACGCCCACTGTTATGTCTATACATCGACAACATCATGTAAGATGAATTGCAATGTGTAGACGCCTACACAACCCAGATCAAAGTAACTAACACATATCTTTCTTTCGTCTGTGAATATACTTTTAGACTTATGTACGTTTTTTATTCCCAGAGTCCTTTCGCAATTTCTCCTTGATTAGAGTTGCTTTGTGGTCGTCTTTATACGAGGTCTCTATTTAGTATAGCATGGAGGCTCAGATCGTAACATGTAAGTCAATGTACAAAAGTGAAATCGTCCGTCCATGTTGTGTGGTGTTTCGTGCTGCCGACCAGTCTCTCTCATAATGAAACATCAATGATATAGTGATTATGCAGTAATTACCATGAGGACACCGAACCTAAATCCCGCGTGTTTGCAGTGTACGGAGTTACGGACACAATGCATCATGGTTGTCTTCACATTTTGGAGAACATGATGTATTCTTCACTTTAGTTTATCTTGCAGAGTGAACCATGGGAATTCATCCAAGAATGATTTGTTATATACCCTTCCTCAAGTTGGGTTCATGCTTCGGCAGCTACCACTGCAAAATAGATGAGCGAGCCTCCGAAATAGCATGCTGCTCCAAAGAATGCAACGCCAACTACAAGCTCATGCGACACTACCGACGGTGCGACGACTCACCCATCACTACTAGGAAAAGGGCTATAGATGATATGATCACTAATGGCGCACCAAACGTGGTGCGTCACTACTATATAGTAATGGCGCACTATGAGTCGGTGCGCCATTAGTGTGGTAGACATTAATGACGCACCAGACACACGGTGCGCACCAGGGAAGAGTGCGCCATTACTAGTTTAACTAGTAATGGCGCACCTCCAACACAGTGCGCCACTACTATTTGTTTTTGCAAAACTACTAATGGTGCACCTCAAGCTGGTGCGCCATTAGTAACAAGGGTTACTAATGGCGCATTTGTGGGTGGTGCGCCATTAGTAACCTGAGACCAGCTACATATTTTGGACAGCCACACCTACACTCACTTTCCCCACTTCATTCTGTCCACCTCCTCCTCCAAGCTTGTGTCGGCTGCCTCCTCCTCCTCACCTCATTTGCACCATAGATTCATCAAAATTAAGTGGTTAAATTATCTTTTTTTGATAGGTAAGTAAGGGGAAAGCTATCTTTATGTTGTAGATCTACTTTTTTTCTCCCTAGCTCGCTCCAACAACGTGCACATGCACTTTTTATGGCCTTGCTAGATCTATGTATGTTTGTGGTGTTGCATATGTTTGTAGTGTTGCATATATGTTTGTGTTTCCAGGTACCGGTACTTGAAATGCGATAGTTGCCAATATTTTGCCGGAATGTTGATTCATTTCCGTTTTGGCGAGAATTTTGGCACTATGCATTCTTTTTGGTCCTATTTTTAGGGAAAGTCATGCCAAAAAAATTCTTGGTTCTAAAATATCGTTTTGCTCTACCCCGCAGGCGACCATGGTCCGCACGATGACCGAAGGCATCGTGAATAGGTTTTTGAGCTCCGGAAGGCCGAGATGCTTCAAAAGAACGAGACGGAGATAAGATGTCCGTGTCGAAGATGCAAGCTGAAGAGCCTTATTGCGGACCCGGATTCCGGGCAGGTGCGGGACGACCTACTCTTGCGTGGTTTCATGGATGGCTATCGGT
Source organism: Aegilops umbellulata (assembly GCA_032464435.1). Lineage (NCBI taxonomy): Eukaryota > Viridiplantae > Streptophyta > Magnoliopsida > Poales > Poaceae > Aegilops > Aegilops umbellulata. Next base: position 368,481,731 of record CP136060.1, read on the forward strand.
GGCAAGGTGATGAAAATGACTATGAAGTCGTCCATGGGGGCCAGGCAAGAAATGAGGAAGGGCAGCAAGACAACCATCGCGGCGAGGGCGGGCGAGAAGACAAAGAATCTCCAGGACATGATCACGACGGTGATTCTATACATAGTCATCATGTAGAAGATGCCGGATATGATGATGAGGAAGATAAAGACGAAGGGCATGATCATGAAGATGAAGATGTCGGAGCAGACGATGATGGAGGCTGGGTGCAGGACCCTCATATTCAAGAGCTGCTTCTCAAGCAGACGGATAACGCAAGAGCTGCCGCCCGAGAGAAAGCCAAGCTGGATCAACTGGAGATAGACGCGGTTACTCCATTGTAAGAAGGATGCAGGTCCGAGGATACCCGCCTGAAAGTAACGCTCATGGCTCTGGAGATGAAGGTAGAACACAAAATGACCGACGCATGCTTCGACGAGAACATGTCATTCTGGCACGAACGTCTTCCCAAGGGGAACAAGTGCCCGACCAATTTCGAGGAGGCGAAGAAAATCGTGTGTCCTATGGATTTACAGCACGTGAAATACCATGTGTGCATGAACAATTGCATCATTTATCGGGACGAGCACGCGGAGTCTATCATATGTCCAGTGTGCGGCGTCACTCGATACAAGAAGAGGAAGAAAGCTCCTCGAAACGTGGTGTGGTACTTTGCGATCACTCCTCGTCTGCAGCGGTATTTCGCGGACCCTAAGGTAGCAAAGCTCCTGCGTTGGCACGCGGATAGGGAGGAGAAGAAGCGAGAAGATGATGGAAATGATCGGGAGATAAATAAAAAAGACAAGATGCTGAGTCACCCTAAGGATGCGAGCCAGTGGCAAGCGTTGAACTTCGAAGACCCAGAATTTGGGAACGATCCAAGGAACATCGTGCTGGGCGTGAGCACCGATGGAGTCAATCCGTTTAGCAGCCAGAGAAGCACACATAGCACCTGGCCTGTGTTTGTGTGGATGTACAACCTTCCCCCCTAGTTGTGCATGAAGAGGAAGTACATTCACATGAGTATGCTAATTGAAGGGCCGAAACAACCAGGAAACGGCATCAATCTGTATCTGGGGCTGCTGAAAGAGGAGCTAGACACGCTGTGGAAAACGCCAGCCAATACGTGGGATGCCGTAGAGAAAGAATATTTCCCTATGAGAGCTGCACTGCTCACGACGGTGCACGACTATCTCGGTTATAGATATCTCGCGGGGCAGGTGGTCCACGGATTTTCTGGATGCGTCAGGTGCATGGATGACACAACGTATCGACAGCTAGATACAGATCCCGGATCTTTGAAAACCGTGTTCATGGGACATCGAAGGTGGCTTCACGACGATGACCCGTGGAGAAAACGCAAGGATCTGTTCGATGGTGAAACCGAACCCCGAAGACGCCCGCGTACGAGGAGCGGCGAGGAAATAGACGAGCTGTTGAAAAATTGGAAAGATTGCCCACTGCTGGGAAAGAAGCAAAAGGCGCCAGAGCCGGGAAAGAAGCGAAAGGCGCCAGACCCGCTGCTGAAGGTATGGAAAACGAGGTCTATTTTCTGGGACTTGCCGTACTAGAAGATCCACCGTGTGCCTCACAGCCTTGATGTCATGCATATCACGAAGAACGTTGTCGGATTTCGGGTTCCGGTAGACCCTTGAGGTTCGAACTCTGGGGTGCGCGCAGAGATTACGCCTCCTACCTACCTGTACCCCTCCGCCTCGCATGGATCTAAGCTACGAGAAGAACAACACAAGAGACACAGGGTTTATACTGGTTCGGGCCATCGATGTGGTGTAATACCCTACTCCAGTGTGGTGGTGTGGTGGATTGCCTCTTGGGCTGATGATGATGAAGAATACAAGGAAGAACAGCCTCGCGAGGGTCTGTTCTTGGCCGGGGCGATGAACTACTAGGAGGAGTTCAGTCGCTCTTCTCTCTCTGAGGGAGTCCTGGATTAGGGGGTGTTCGGGTAGCCGGACTATACCTTCGCCGGACTCCTGGACTATGAAGATACAAGATTGAAGAGTTCGTCCCGTGTCCGGATGGAACTTTCCTTGGCGTGGAAGGCAAGCTTGGCAATGCGGATATTCAAGATCTCCTACCATTGTAACCGACTCTGTGTAACCCTAACCCTATCCGGTGTCTATAAAAACCAGAGGGTTGTAGTCCGTAGGGCAATCAACTCCATACACAACAATCATACCATAGGCTAGCTTCTAGGATTTAGCCTCCTTGATCTCGCGGTAGATCTACTCTTGTACTACCCATATCATCAATATTAATCAAGCAGGAGTAGGGTATTACGTCCATCGGGAGGGCCCGAACCTGGGTAAAAACATCGTGTCCCTTGTCTCCTGTTACCATCCAGCCTTGACGCACAGTTCGGGACCCCCTACCCGAGATCCGCCGGTTTTGACACCGACATTAGTGCTTTCATTGAGAGTTCCTCTGTGTCGTCGCCTTTAGGCCCGATGGCTCCTTTGATCATCAACAACGATGAGGTCCAGGGTGAGACTTTTCCCCCCGGACAGATCTTCGTCTTCGGCGGCTTCGCTCTGCGGGCCAATTCGCTTGGCCACCTGGAGCAGAACGAAAGCTACGCCCCTGGCCATCAAGTCAGGTTTGGAAGCTTAAACTACACGGCTGATATCCGCAGAGACTTGATCTTCGACGAATTCGAGCCACGGCCAAGCGCGCTGCACTATCTCAAGGGGCATGATCTAGCTCTGCCTCCAAACAGTGTCCTGGAGGCCGCACCCGCACCGGCTCCGACCCTTAATTCGGAGCCTATTGCGTCGATCGAGGATGAGCGGTTGGACATCACCTCGGGGGCTGCGATCTCAAAGGCGATCGAGCCGAACGCCAGCCCCGCACTCTGCATGACCCGTGACTCCGAGGGTCCGGACTCCTCCCCGGACTCCGAACCCCCCGCGCCCCTGCCAATCGAATCCGATTGGGCGCCGATAATGGAGTTCACCGCCTCAGACATCTTTTAGCACTCGCCTTTTGGCGACATCCTGAATTCTCTCAAGTCTCTCTCTTTATCAGGAGAGCCCTGGACGGACTACGGTCAGCGAGGATGGGATACGGACGATGAAGAAATTCAAAGCGCACCCACCACCCACTTTGTAGCCACTGTCGACAACTTAACCGACATGCTCGACTTCGGCTCCGAAGACATCGACGGTATGGACGACGATGTAGGAGACGAACATGAACTAGCACCTGTAGGGTGCTGGAAGGCCACCTCGTCATATGATATATATATGGTGGACACTCCAAAAGACGGAGATGGCGATGGAACAGCGGGGGACGACCCCTCCAAGAAACAGCCAAAGCGCCGGCGTCAGCGGCGCCGCTCTAAATTCCGCCAAAGCAAAAACGGTGATTCCGGCACGGGAGATAATACTACCCCGGATAGTGCCGAAGAACACCCACCCCATCAAGATTCGGCGCAGGAAGATGGAGAAGCCAGCCCTCATGAGAGAGCGGCAGACCGAGAGGTTGAGGATGATAACTATATGCCTCCCTCCGAAGACGAGGCAAGCCTCGATGACGACGAATTCGTCGTACCATCAGACCCCGCCGAACAAGAGCATTTCAAACGCAGGCTTTTAGCCACAACAAACAGCCTCAAGAAAAAGCAGCAACAACTTAGACCTCACCAAGATTTGCTAGCTGATAGATGGACTGAAGTCCTTGCGGCCGAAGAGTATGAACTCGAACGCCCCTCCAAGAGTTACCCAAAGCGCAGGCCGCTACCCCGATCAGAGGAGTAAGCGCCTACATCACTAGCGCACGACATGGCAGACCGGCCACCTCGCGGCCGCGACAGAGAGGCCTCTCGGCCCTCCACCCAAGCCATGCCCCGACGCCGGTCAACTAAGGCACGAGAAAACGCGCCAAACCTGCGAGACGCACTAGAGGATAAGGCAAGACAAACAAGATCGATCTACGGATCGCGCAGGCGCCCTACGGCACGTGACGATGATCTTCACTCCGGATACAACAAATCCGGCCGGGCCGAACACAACAGACATAGCTCTTCCGAGCTGCGTCGTGATATAGCCCAGTACAGGGGCGCCGCACACCCACTATGCTTCACGGATGAAGTAATGGATCATAAAATCTCGGAGGGTTTCAAACCCGTTAACATCGAATCATACGATGGCACAACAGATCCGGCGGTATGGATCGAGGATTATCTCCTTCACATCCACATGGCACGCGGCGATGATCTACACGCCATCAAATACCTCCCGCTCAAACTTAAAGGACCGACCCGGCATTGACTTAACAGCTTGCCAGCAGACTCAATCGGTTCTTGCGAGGACCTGGAGGCCGCATTCCTCGACAACTTCCAGGGCACTTACGTGCGACCACCGGATGCCGACGACTTAAGCCACATAATTCAGCAGCCAGAGGAATCGGCCAGGCAATTCTGGACACGGTTCCTAACAAAGAAAAACCAGATAGTCGATTGTCCGGACGCAGAGGCCCTAGCAGCCTTCAAACATAACATCCGCGACGAGTGGCTTGCCCGGCACCTGGGACAGGAAAAGCCGAAATCTATGGCAGCCCTCACGACACTCATGACCCGCTTTTGTGCGGGAGAAGACAGCTGGCTAGCTCGCATCAATAACTTAGCTAAGAACCCTGGTAATTCAGATACCAAGGACAAAAGTGGCAGGACACGTCGGAATAAGCAAAAACGCCGCATTAGCAGCGACAGTAATGAAGATACGGAAGTTAACGCCTGATTCAGAGGCTATAAATCCGGTCAGCGGAAAAAGCCATTCAAAAAGAATACTCAGGGCCCGTCCAGTTTGGACCGAATACTCGACCGCTTGTGCCAGATACATGGCACCCCCGAAAGGCCAGCCAATCACGCCAACAGGGATTGTTGGGTGTTCAAGCAGGCAGGCAAGTTAAGAGCCGAAAACTAAGACAAGGGGCTGCATAGAGACGACGAGGAGGAGCCCAGGCCGCCGAACAACAATGGACGGAAGGGCTTTCCCTCACAAGTGCGGACGGTGAACATGATATACGCAACCCACATTCCCAAGAGGGAGCGGAAGCATGTGCTACGGGACGTATACGCGATGGAGCCAGTCGCCCCAAAGTTCAACCCATGGTCCTCCTGCCCGATCACCTTTGATCGAAGGGACCATCCCACTAGCATCCGTCATGGCGGCTTCGCCGCATTGGTTCTCGACCCAATCATCGACGGTTTTGATCTCACAAGAGTCCTCATGGACGGCGGCAGTAGCCTGAACCTGCTTTACCAGGATACAGTGCCAAAAATGGGCATAGATCCCTCAAGGATTAAGCCCACAAAAACGACCTTTAAAGGCGTTATACCAGGTGTAGAAGCCAACTGTATAGGCTCAGTAACACTTGACGTGGTGTTCGGATCCCCGGACAATTTCTGAAGCGAAGAGTAAATCTTTGATATAGTCCCGTTTCGCAGTGGCTATCACGCCCTGCTCGGACGAACCGCATTCGCAAAGTTCAATGCGGTGCCGCACTATGCATATCTCAAGCTCAAGATGCCAGGCCCTCAAGGAGTAATCACGGTCAACGGAAACACCGAACGCTCCCTCCGTACGGAGGAGCACACGGCGGCTCTCGCAGCGGAAGTACAAAGCAGACTTCTTAGGCAACTCTCCAGTACGGCTGTTAAAAAGCCGGACACTGCCAAGCGCGCCCGGAGTAATCTACAACAAGACCGCCTGGCACGTTCCGAGCAGGCGTAGCAATGCGGCCCCAACCCCAGCCCTTGCGACACAGCGAAACCAGTACCTCGCGTACATAACTACGCCCTTGAAATACCATGGGAACAGGGGAAGGGGCACAATAACGACACACCCAAAATACGGCTTAAAACGTACTAGGGGCTGCCGGATTCTTTTTTTCTTACTTTCAGGACTCCACACTTCGGACGACCTGTTCGGCAACTCGATCGCCACACAAACGATGCAAGGTCCAGGGAGGCAGACAAGCCATGCCGCATTATGGAACTCCCAGGTGGTCTCTATTACGAGCAGTATACCTATTTTAAATACAATTCCGCGGCCTGCCCCTGGTCAGGACATGTTAAATAGTCCAATATCTTTTTGTTTATCGCACTACTTGTATCATCCAGCTTTGATAAATAGCCGCTCTATAAACAATGCATAGCTTTTTGTCTATTTTTTGCATTATCCTATTTTCATATATCTGTTTATTAAATAACATGATTGCACCCGTACACCATGGTACGGCAAACACGCCAGGGGCTTCAGTACCCCTCATTATGTTGTGAGAAGTCCGTACACTTTCACAAGTGCGACACCCCGAACTTATAGCACTATATGCATCGGCTCCGAATCATGATTTGGGTCAATAGTTGGGTTTGCCTGGCTCCTATGTTTTGGTGCCTTACGTTCCACTATATCGGCTAAGGTAGCACTAGGAGAACCACTGCGATTGTGCCCCAGTTCAGCTGGGTTAAGCACCTCAGTGGAGAAAGCTAAAACTGACTGTCATGATGAGGCGAGAGACCAGTCGCTGTTCGAGAGGTTTTTCGAGTCCCTAAAGACTTATGCCGCTTCGAGCGAGGAGCTGGCTTCGTCCGGCCAAGGCGTGGATAGCGCCCCGAACTCGGTCTTCCGAAGTAGGGGCTTCGCCGAAATTTGAAATTATAAAGTTCTATGGCTAAGTGAGAGTGTTGAAGCATTATAGTCTGATTGCCTGGTTCGTTGTGCTGAGCGCCTCCCTCGAAGGACCCAACCATGGGAAAAAGAGCGCTCAGGTTTATCCCAAACACCCCAGCACTAGTGGCACGGGGGCAGAAGCCGACGACTGGCCATCTCTCAATTTTTGATAAACGGCCGCACAAAAAATAATATTTTAAATTTAATAAGCATTGCTTAGCGCATATGAACAAGTTTTCAGCGCACAGGATAAACACGAGCGAGTTCATTCAAAGATTACATCCTTGGTACATTCATCCGCCATAAGGCGGGCACCTGCAAGAACATCCTTATAGTAGTTATCGGGCTTGCGATGCTCCTTCCCCGGCGGCGGCCCATCCCTCACAAGCTTTTCACCGTCCAGCTTACCCCAGTGCACCTTTGCACGGGCAAGGGCCCTCCGGGCACCTTCAATGCAGACGGAGCGCTTGATGACCTCGAGCCTTGGACATGCCTCCACCAGCCGCCGCACCAGCCTGAAATAGCTCCCAGGCAGGGCCTCTTCGGGCCACAACCGAACTATGAAGCCCTTCATGGCCTGTTCGGCCGCCTTGTGGAGCTCGACCAGCTGTTTCAGCTGGTCGCTCAAGGGCACAGGGTGTCCGGCCTCAGAATACTGAGACCAGAACACCATCTCCGTCGAGCTGCCCTCTTCAGCTCGGTAGAATGCGGCAGCGTCGGATACGCTATGGGGAAGATCGACAAATGCCCCTGGAGAACTCCGGATTCGGGTAAGTAACAAGTAGTTTACTTTTATATTTCTGCTTTGCATAAAGAATGCCTTACCCGCTGCTATCTTCCTCATCTCCTCCAACTCTTGGAGGGCCTTTTGGTCTTCGGCCTTGGCAGACTTGGCGGTCTCAAGGGCCGACGCGAGCTCGGATGCTTGCGCCTTTGACTCAAGCTCCAAACTCTCATGTTTTTTCATGAGAGCCTGAAGCTCTTGCTGCACCTCGCCGACCTGAGCCCCAAGTCTCTCTCGCTCGGTGCGCTCTGCGGCCGTTTTCTTTTCGGCCTCAAACAATGCCTGCTTGAGGGTCGCCACCTCAGTCGTGGCCCCTAGAATAAGCAGTACAATCCTGTTACTTTTTGCAATCACGCCTTTTTATAGGCACTTTTTCTGTAAGGCTTTTCTTACCTTCTTTTTCCTCGAGCTGCCGCTTGGCAAGGCCGAGCTCTTGCTCGGTCCGCCCAAGGTCCTGTTTCAGGACACCCACCTCCGCAGTCAGTGCGGCGGTAGATAGCAGCGAAGCCTGCATACGCATATTGACTCTGTCGGGGGAAATCTGCCTCCACGAACACCTATGGGGACCGAGCCCCTTTCTGGTTCGGCGGGGGGCGGAGGTCGCGCGAAGAGCGGATCGAGGCGATGCACACAAGGGGTTTACCCAGCTCCGGGCCGCACGGATGCGTAAAACCCTACTGCTGCTTTGTGGTTTGTATTGTGTTCTTGTTCGGGAGCGCTGAGTGCTACAATACACTCAGGCAACTAATCAGACCGAGCGTGAGTGGCCTCCCTCCCTCCTTTTCTCATGTTGCGCATGGGGCCTCCTTTTATATGCGCAAGGGGTTACCCATAGGTGGCAACGTAGGCGGGGGTAGAACTGGAAAACGCTGTGTTGGGTACAGCTGTTTGCACAGTGCTATCATACCTAACTCTGACGTCAGGGGACAAGGGCATTAAATGCCCGTCTGGGTTGCCCAAACAGTGCAGAAAAGGGACCGTCAGGGGCGCCACCGTTTGCCATGACGGCTACCCTGTCAGCGTTGCTTCGCCACCGCATGCCCCTGGCTGCGCAGCCTCTCGCCACGTACGCCTGGAATGGCCCTAGAGCGACGCGTGGGTGGATGAGATGGAACGCAGGCGCGGGGTGGTGACTTGCCGCGGCAAGCGCCTTGTCGCGGTTGATGCCTTGTTGCACCCGGGAGCTTGTTGCTCACCGATCCTTGTCGGGACGCGTGGCGCGTCGCAGCAAGTCTCTTGTCGTGTCCTGGTCGGCCTTCCCGGCAAGCTCCTCTTGCCAGGGCTTTGTGCTTCGAGCGGCCGTCCCGGCAAGCTCCTCTTGCCGGGGCCTTGCTCTCTTCGGGTGGCCTTCCCGGCAAGCTCCTCCTGCCGGGGCCTTGGCTCGAATACTTTGTTCTTGGATGGCCCAAAAAGGGACCATGGAGAGTTTTGGCGGTCGCCTGGCAAGCCTTGCCGCGGGGTGCTACGACTGCCCATGCACAAGTTCGGGGTACTAAGGTACCCCTATTTTAGTACACCGACAGGACCCCCTGGGCCTGGGCCATACACGGTGCCGAGCACTATTGGGCCAGGCCCAAAACAGTGCACGGGCACGCGCAGCCTGGGTCACGCTGCATCTTCTTCTGCATCCACCACGCCCGCCCCGAATGGCACGCGTCGAACGCGGCATCGTGGGAAGAGGCGTGCGTGACGTGGGCGGCGTGCGCGGGGCTGAGCCCCGCAGGCATGCGTCACGTCGAAATAAAGGGGGACGGTTCGCGCTATCTCCATAATTGGAGGGAGGCGTGGAGGCGCGGCTCATTTGCTGGACGGGGACGAGGCACGGTTTCCGAGGCGTCCGCTCCCCATGATCACGGGGCGAGGGGAGGTCGCCTCATCCGTCGCCTCGGTCCTGCACGCCAGCCACGCGGCTTCCATGCACCTGGGGTCGCGGACGGTGGAGGCAAGAAACCAGGCCGAGACAGCAGGCCGGTCCCAATCGCCTGCTCTTCCTGCGTCTTGATTGGCTGAGCGGGGCGGTCGAGCCCCCACCCTGCTCCTTTATAAAGAGCAAGAGGGGGGGCGACGAAAACCCACACTCCTCCATCTTTGCTTCTCTTCAGCTTCTGAACCCCTCTCTCCATTCGCCATGGAGAAACGGAATCCTGGTCCTTCATCGGTGGCGGCGAGGGTCGCCGCTAGGCAACGCGCCCCTCCTCCCCTTGCACCCGCGGTGGCAGAGCCAACCGTAAGGGGAAGGGGGAGGGGGCGAGGTCGTGGACGAGGCCGAGGCGCTCGGGGACGAGGCGGACGGGGCGGCACGCCGGCCTCGCCTCCGCCAGCGGCCCCTCTTCTCACGGCAGTCCATATCGGGGACGACCCTTGCGAGTTCTTCGTCAGGCTGCGCCGGGTGCCTCGTCGTCGCCTCCATCTCCCGGCCCCCTTCGCAAGCGTGATGGAGATGGAACAACCCGAGACGCTAAGACTGCGCATGAGGGGTTGCGGGATCAGCGGCACGCGGGTCCATGTTGAGTCCCCAGCCCCCGGCGTGATGTATCTTGGTCGAGGGTGGAAGACGTTCGCCCGTATCCACAGCTTGATGGAGGGGTTCACCCTCCATTTTAAGTTGATGGAGGGCGACCTCCTCTCCGTCAAGGTCTCCGGGTGCTTCGGGACCCGGGCCCGGTGCTGCGTGGATAGCTCCTCCGACAGCGAAGGCTCCTCCTCGAGCGAGAGTGGCGAGGAGGGGAGCGACAGCGACGACGAGGGTTGCGGTCGTCGGGATGACGGGTCCGACTAGGCGTCGGTCGCGGCTCCGCGTGGCACCAGCGACCCCATCATCTGTGTCGCCGGCTCCTTGAGCTTCTCGGGGTCATCTCCTTGGGCGGCTGGAGTGGCGAGGCTGCGGAAGAGGAAGAGGGCTGGCGGCAAGGCCGTCAAGTCAGAGTACGAGGGCGAGGTGCCCTCGACAGCGTGCTGACGTCCTACCGCCCCGTCGAGCCCTGCTTCCGGAGCCGCCACCACCACCTAGCCTTCAGACAGCCCCCGGGGCGTTCTGTTGGTGTCTTCTGCCACCCGTAGCTCGTCTAGGCGCCCCTTTTGCCCTTTTCGCCTCCTTGTCCTACCTCCTGAGGAGAGAGACAAGAAAGGGATTACAGGCACCTTATCTCTTTTTAACTTGTAAGCCTTCGGGCCTTAGTTGCATTTAAAGCTTGTAATCCCATCTCTCATGTTTTTCATTCTCTCTGAACTCTACCTGAGCGGAATGTTTTTAATGAAAAGGGGATGTTTGCCGGGCCATTTGTCTCGCGGGTAAAACCCACGCCAAGGAGCGAATCCTTTATATCGTTAAGATAGACACTTCTTTGCCCGGCAATAGGCCCTGCCGTCTTCCCGCGCCACTCGACCTTCCTCACGCCTTTGGCGGAGGTAGGGATGAGGCGGGTTCGGGCTCCTCATTCCATTCCTTTGCCGCCGCGGCTACTACCAAAACTGGCCCCAGGAACGCGCTCCGGGGCCCAGAGTTAAGGGAGCACGGCAACTTTTTAGGAAGAAACAAGGTTTTCGCATTCCTCAGTCCATAAGAGAATGCATGATAAGGGATAAAAAACTTATCTGGGATTGCAGCCCCCGGCAACTTTGGCTTGCCGCGGGCGAATCTTTGTACTTGTAGCCCCCGGCACACTGATTTGCCGGGGACCAGATGCTGGTCCGCCCTTCTTCTCTTCTTCGTCCTTAAGCGGTCTGGCCAGGATATGCAAAACCCTGCGAACCAAAGGAAACGAAAGAACAGGAAAAAAGGATGCAGACCCGACCTCTAAGCTAGGGGTTAGCAGCTGTTAGGCACTATCAACCCTAACCAAGGACGAGACTCGACTCAGCATGCATGCTAAAACTTAGGGCGCCAACGCTTCATTTACTGCTGCTCAGGGTCTGCGCCTGGCTTTGTACAAAGGATTACATGCAACAGCAGGAAGACTTGTACAAAAGGGTGGTTGCCGGACGGGGTCCGACAACCGCGCCTTACGGGTAAAACTTATGAAGATGCTCAATATTCCAGGAGTTGCTCACCAGAGTGCCATCTTCGGTCTCAAGGCGGACAGCGCCGGGCCTCGTGACTCGTCTCACCCGGTAAGGGCCTTCCCACTTCGGCGTCAACTTGTTATGATTCTTGGCGGACGGAGCGCGCTGAAGAACAAGGTCGCCTTCCTCGAAGCTTCTGGCTTTAACCTTGCGGCTATGGTAGCGATGCAAAGCTTGCTGGTAGCGAGAGGCTCGCACAGCAGCCTGAAGACGATCTTCCTCAAGGAGCAGCGCGTCATCTTCACGCAGCCGCTCTTGCTCAAGCTCATCATAAGCGAGCACTCGAGGTGACCCGTATACGAGTTCCGTGGGGGTAACTGCTTCTGCTCCATAGACTAGAGCAAATGGTGTCTGGCCAGTGGCTCGATTTGGCGTCGTTCTGATCGACCAAAGAGCCACCGACAGCTCCTCGATCCAGTTTCTTCCGCACTTGTGCAGCCTGTCGAAAGTTCTGGTCTTGAGCCCGCGCAGCACTTCGGCATTGGCCCTCTCCGCTTGACCGTTGCTCCTGGGATGAGCAACAGAAGCGAAGCAGACCTTGGCGCCGAGATCTTGGACGTATTGCATGAAGGCGCGTCTCGTGAATTGCGTACTGTTGTCGGTGATGATCCTGTTGGGGATCCCGAAGCGGCAAACAATCGACCTGAAGAACTTGACTGCTGACTGTGCTGTCACCTTCCTCACTGGTTCCACTTCCGGCCACTTTGTGAACTTGTCGATTGCGACGTACAAGTACTCAAAGCCCCCGACAGCTCGGAGGAAGGGGCCAAGGATGTCGAGCCCCTAGACCGAAAATGGCCAGGATAAAGGGATCGTCTGGAGAGCTTGAGCTGGCTGGTGTATCTGCTTGGAATGGAACTGGCACGCTTCACACTTGGTTACTCGTGCAGTTTCATCCTGGAGGGCTGTCGGCCAGAAGAAACCTTGCCGGAACGCTTTGCCGGCAAGTGCTCTGGCGCCGATGTGGTGACCACATATGCCTCCATGTATCTCTGCCAACAGCTTTTGTCCGTCTTCCCGGGAAATACACTTCAATTTCACACCGTTGCGCCCTCTTCTGTATAGCGTGTTGTTGACGAACTGGTACATACTCGAGCGCCGGGCTACTCTTTCCGCTTCTTCTTGTTCTTCGGGAAGTTCTCCGTTCTGGAGGAAATGGACAGTCTGCTGCGCCCATGCTGGAGCCTGTGGCTCGACAACAAGGACTGAAGGCACATCTGCTGCTGCGGGAACGTCCGCTTCTACGGCGAGGATCTGGGGCTCAGCCGGAGCTTGACGTTCCCCGGCAAGCTTGCCGGGGCAAAACTTGTCGGGAGCGCCTGCTTCTACGGAACAAACCCTGGGGTTTGCCGGAGCAGACGGCTCCTCAGCACTCTTGGCGTCGATCTTGGGGACCTTCTTGGTGGCGGCTCCGGGGAGCTCTGCCGGAAGATAGTCGCCGGAGACCAACTTCCTCTTCTTGCTCTGTCCGGTTGATGGTGTCACGGATGGCTGAGTCAGCTTGAGCACAAAGGTTCCTAGTTCCACAGGTAACTTAAGTGCTGCCCACTTTGACAGGCCATCAGCAATGTCGTTCTCAGCTCTTGGAACGTGTTCCATTTGCAGGCCGTCAAAGTGCTCTTCTAGCTTCCTCACTTCATCAACGTATGCTTCCATCAACGGACTCTGGTAATCTTTGTTCACTTGGCGGACGACAAGCTGCGAGTCACCCCTGACAATGAGCTTCTTGATCCCAAGTTCTGCCGCGATCCTGAGACCGGCGAGCAAACCTTCATATTCTGCAGTATTGTTGGTTGCTTGCTCCTTGGGGAAGTGCATCTGGACTATGTACTTGAGATGCTCTCCGGTGGGCGCGATAAGCAACGCGCCAGCACCGGCACCTTGCAGCGAGAAAGCACCATCAAAATACATCAGCCACTCTTTGCTTGCTTCTTTGACGGGGATGCTCGTCTCTGGGATCTCTTCGTCTGGTGTCGGTGTCCACTCTGCTATGAACTCCGCCAATGCTCTGCTTTGGATAGTTGAAGTGCTCTCGAATTTGAGACCGAAGCTTGACAGTTCCAGTGCCCACTCGACAATCCTGCCTGTTGCTTCTGGATTCTGCAGTATCCTCTTCAGCGGAAAGCGGGTGACAACTGTAATCTCATGTGCTTGGAAGTAATGGCGCAGCTTTCTCGAGGCCATGAGAAGGCCGAAAAGCAATTTCTGCACACCAGAGTACCTTGACCTAGCCCCCTGCAGAAGGGAGCTGACAAAGTAAACTGGGCGCTGCACCATTCTCTTCTTCTGCACCTCCACTCGCTCCTGCGTAGACTCATCCTTGTCGGGGCCAGAGCTTGTCGGGGAAGCCTCTTGCTTGTCGCTGGACGCGCTTGCCGCGGTCGCTAGCTCATCATCTGCCTCCCTCTCCGCTACTAACGCAGCACTAACCACTTGATTGGTTGCCGCCAGGTACAGCAGCAACTTCTCTTATGGTTTAGGCGCGGCAAGTATTGGAGCGGAGGACAGGTATTTCTTCAAGTCCTGCAGCGCAGCCTCCGCTTCCGGAGTCCATTTTACTGGACCCGCCTTTTTCAAAACTTTGAAAAATGGCAGGGCGCGTTCTGCAGACTTGGAAATAAACCTGCTGAGAGCCGCGACGCAGCCGGCAAGCCTTCGTACATCCTTGACGCGTGTTGGTGCTTCAATCTGCTCGATGGCCTTGATTTTGTCTGGATTGGCTTCGATTCCTCGCTGAGACACGAAGAACCCGAGAAGTTTGCCGGAAGGGACTCCAAACACGCACTTCTCGGGGTTGAGCTTGAGGCTGATCCTGCGCAGGTTCGCAAAGGTCTCTTCTAAATCTTGAATCAGGGTTGCCCTGTTCCTGCTTTTGACCACTATGTCATCCATGTAGGCTTCCACATTTTTGTGGATTTGCGGCTCAAAAGCGGTATGGACAACCCTCGCAAACGTCGAACCGGCATTCTTCAAACCGAAACGCATCCGTACGAAACAGTACGTGCCACATGGAGTGATGAATGCGGTCTTTTCCTCATCTTCTTCAGCCATGAAGATCTGATGGTACCCTGAGTATGCATCAAGAAATGAAAGCAGGTCACATCCGGCCGTGGAGTCAACAATCTGGTCAATGCGCGGCAAGGGAAAGGGATCCTTGGGACAAGCTTTGTTAACATCAGTAAAGTCGATGCAAAGCCTCCATTTCCCATTTGCTTTGCGCACGACAACAAGATTGGCCAACCACGTCCGATGGAGCACACCTCTGACAAGGCCTGCCGCTTCCAACTTCTTGATCTCTTCCGCGATGAACTCTTGGCGCTCCACCGCTTGCTTCCTGACTCTCTGCTTGACGGGCCGCGCATGGGGACAGACGGCGAGGTGGTGCTCAATCACTTTCCTGGGAACACCGGGGATGTCAGATGGTTGCCAGGCAAACACATCGACATTCGCCCGCAGGAAAGCAACGAGCGCGCCTTCCTATTTGGGGTCGAGAGTGGCACTGATGGTGAAGGTACCACCAGTGCCGTCCTCCTTGGCGGACACCTTCTTGGTCGTTGGCGAGGCTGCCATTGACTTCTTACTCTTGCCGGTGGAGCTCGATGGCGCGTCCTCGACGGTAGCGCAGCACTCCGAAGAGGTGCGCTTGCCGGAGTGGGCACCAGAGCACTTGCCGGGCTTGGTCTTCTTCTTCCCTCCGGGAGCTTCAGCGGTAAGTGGCTTGTGATCCGTCGCGGATGGCGCTTCCCGGTAGATCTTGTCGGCACAGATAAGGGCATCCTTCTTGTCGCCGGGGACAGAGATGACGCTTATCGGGCCAGGCATCTTGAGCATGTTGTATGCATAGTGAGAGGCCGCCATGAACTTGGCGAGCGCCGGACGGCCGAGAATTCCATTGTAGGGCAATGGAAAATCGGCAACGTCAAAAGTGATCCTCTCTGTCCTGAAGTTCAGCTCGCTGCCAAATGTCACTGGCAACATTATCTTCCCCTTCGGCTTGCTCCTTCCCGGGTTGATTCCTTGGAACGTGCCGGTCTCTTCGAGCTCGCTGTCGGGGACTTGGAGTTTCTGGAGCACAGCGGAGGAGATCAGGTTTAAGCCGGCCCCGCCGTCGGCTAGCATCTTAGTGACCTTGAGGTTGCGGACTGTTGGTGAGACCAACATCGGCAAGCACCCGATCGTAGTTGTGCGGTTAGGGTGGTCCTCAATATCGAAGATGATAGGCGTGCTGGACCATTTCAGAGGCTTGCGCGACTCGACGGGCGGTTCCGCTGCATTGACTTCCCGTGCCCACTGCTTGAGCTGGCGGTAAGAAGTATGCAGAGAGGCACCGCCGTCTACGCACAAGACCTCTGTGGCTTTCTGAAACTCCTGCTCACTGGTCTCGACATCATCCATGTCTTCATCTTCGTCGTCGTCTTCGTTCTTGTCGCGGCCGCGGGGAGGTCTGTCTGCTTGCCGCTGCTTGTCCTTGTCGCGACGTCCTCCCTGTCCGGGGCGCTTCGTGCCTGATCCTCCGCCACCTCCCCGGGCTCTCTCCTTGTCGCGCCGCTCGTACTCGGCCTTTTGCAGCTCGACGAGCCGCTCGACCTGCTTGCAGCTCTGGAGGTCATGGCCCTTGGTGCGGTGGATCTTGCAGTACTGTTTGTTGGTGCCGTCCCGCTTGTCGGCGACCGCCACAGCCTGGCAGTTGGCGCATCCGGCAACCTCCTTGCCGGAGCTACCAGCCTGGGCCTTCTTGGCGGCGCCTTCGTCGCCGGACTGCTCAACAACCAGTACTTCTTGGCTCTTCTTCTTCCTATTGCTCCGCCGCCGGTTCTTCCTTGCCGGGGAGGTATCCTCACTGTCAGATTCTCCTACTCCAGTGTTCTCTCTGGGGAGTTTCCTTCCTTCCTCAGCACATGCACACTTGTCGGCCAGGGCATATAGCTCGCTGACGTCTTTGATCTTGCACATCGCCATCTCCTCCCGCATCCTGCGGTTACGCACGTTCTGATGGAACGCGCTGATGACCGCGGCAGGGTGGACGTCTGGGATGTTGTAGTGTACGCGGCTGAATCTCTGGATGAACTTGCGCAAGGATTCCCCTTCCTTTTGGACGAGCAGATGAAGGTCGCTCGCCTGGCCATGGGGTTTGTGGCCGCCTGTAAAGGCGCCAACAAACTGATGGCATAAGTCTGTCCAGGAGGTTATGGAGTTATCCGGCAAGTGCATGAGCCAGGATCTGATGTTGGATTTGAGTACCAGCGGGAAGTAGTTGGCAAGGATCTTGTCGTCTCGCCCTCCAGCAGCCTGCACCGCAATGGTGTAGATGCTGAGGAACTCCGACGGATGCGACTTGCCATCGTACTTCTCTCCGACGCTCGATGCGCGTACGAGCGTCCTCTTGCTCTCGTTCATGAAGAACTTGGCATTGATCGCGACGAGTTCACAGATTTGACGATGCGGTGGAGTCGTTGTCGTGATGGCTTCGGCGAGTCGGCGATCTTGGCCTTTGGGGCGGGGAATGCACGGTGGTCGCACCCCCACCGGTCTTGGCGCCATCGGTTCTCGCCTGGCCGACCTGCCGCGGCTGCGACGCACTGTGCTGCCGCGGGGTGTCGCCGTTAGCGAAGCCGATGAGACTCTGTATCGTGGCCCTCCAGTCGTCGAGCTTGTCCGCCGTTGGAGGGTAGTCTAGGAGCAGTTGAGCTCGTGCTAGAGCTTCTGCTGGAGTGGCGGGCAGCGGTGGCGAGCGGTGCGTGGAGCGGGATGTGCTCGAACTTCTAACTATGTTGGAAGGAGCAACACCCGGACCAGGCAGTCGCGCCACGCTCGCGCCAGCACGTTGGAGTGTATGCTGGCCTAGAGCACCCTGGGATCCGCCAACTCGATCTGGGTCCAACGAGCGTATGGTACCGTGGGTGCCAAGACGCTGCTGGTCCCGTGCCTCCTGAGAGGGGCGCGGTGCATGTTCGGACACCGTGGCACCATGAGCTGGCTCGGCGACGCCCGTTCCGCCGCCGGTGCCGTCCCCACAACCCGTTTGCTCCAGGGGCGGTGGGTTCGACGCGGACGGACCAGCCACCTCCGCAGCCTTCTTCTTCGGTGGCATGTCGATGAAGATGATGGAGATCCAGCCTG
Source organism: Aegilops umbellulata (assembly GCA_032464435.1). Classification (NCBI taxonomy): domain Eukaryota; kingdom Viridiplantae; phylum Streptophyta; class Magnoliopsida; order Poales; family Poaceae; genus Aegilops; species Aegilops umbellulata. The sequence goes on from CP136060.1 coordinate 368,499,407, forward strand.
TGTAGACGCCGGATCCGGTTCACACAACCTCGACGCCCCCTACCTGGCGCGCCAAAGATGTCGGGGGAAATCTGCCTCCATGAACACCTATGGGGACCGAGCCCCTTTCTAGTTCGGCGGGGGGCGGAGGTCTCGCGAAGAGCGGATCGAGGCGATGCACACAAGGGGTTTACCCAGCTCCGGGCCGCACGGATGCGTAAAACCCTACTGCTGCTTTGTGGTTTGTATTGTGTTCTTGTTCGGGAGCGCTGAGTGCTACAATACACTCAGGCAACTAATCAGACCGAGCATGAGTGGCCTCCCTCCCTCCTTTTCTCACGTTGCGCATGGGGCCTCCTTTTATATGCGCAAGGGGTTACCCATAGGTGGCAACGTAGGCGGGGGTAGAACTGGAAAACGCTGTGTTGGGTACAGCTGTTTGCACAGTGCTATCATACCTAACTCTGACGGCAGGGGACAAGGGCATTAAATGCCCGTCTGGGTTGCCCAAACAGTGCAGAAAAGGGACCGTCAGGGGCGCCACCGTTTGCCACGACGGCTACCCTGTCAGCGTTGCTTCGCCACCGCATGCCCCTGGCTGCGCAGCCTCTCGCCACGTACGCCTGGAATGGCCCTAGAGCGACGCGTGGGTGGATGAGCTGGAACGCAGGCGCGGGGTGGTGACTTGCCGCGGCAAGCGCCTTGTCGCGGTTGATGCCTTGTTGCGCCCGGGAGCTTGTTGCTCACCGGTCCTTGTCGGGACGCGTGGCGCGTCGCAGCAAGTCTCTTGTTGTGTCCTGGTCGGCCTTCCCGGCAAGCTCCTCTTGCCGGGGCTTTGTGCTTCGAGCGGCCGTCCCAGCAAGCTCCTCTTGCCGGGGCCTTGCTCTCTTCGGGTGGCCTTCCCGGCAAGCTCCTCCTGCCGGGGCCTTGGCTCGAATACTTTGTTCTTGGATGGCCCAAAAAGGGACCATGGAGAGTTTTGGCGGTCGCCTGGCAAGCCTTGCCGCGGGGTGCTACGACTGCCCGTGCACAAGTTCGGGGTACTAAGGTACCCCTATTTTAGTACACCGACAGACTCTTTTTTGTTAGACTCCTGCGAAATTTAATAGATCCTCTATTCGGCTTTTCTTTCCGAACGCCAAAAAGAGCATCAGGGGCTACTGTCTATGCGGTTTTATTCTTGTGTATTTTTTGCTTACCTCGAAGCCTGTTAGAAGGCTAGCGCAAGCTTCGTTCAGTCCGCTCTTGGCAGACTGAACCCTCTGGATCACCGTACTCATAATAGTACGGTGCTCCTCGTCGATGGAGGCGCCGTCAAGCACCTCCAGCAGATTGTCCAGCACCTCCGGTTGGACGGAGGCCGCCGGCTCAGAAGGCTTTCTCCTCTTGGAAGGAGTTCGCCTACCGCGGTCCGGAACTGTTGAAGAGTCCGGCGCGGCGTCCGGCACAAAGCCGGACTCGGAGCCCTGAGGGTTCTTGTCCCCTTTATTCCTGGGGTCCGGGAGGTCGCCTTTCGGCTCCTCCAGGACCACCTCCTCCTGCCCCGGAGCTCGTTGCGACGCCACTGCGGCGTCGTCTGCAGTGCGGGGGGAGACAGCGGGCGGAATTGAGATCACGTCCGATGAATCCAGGGAGCCGCTCGACGAATCGTCGAGTTCGGCCCGGGGCGGGCTGCACAATTATGTTCGGCATTACGGAAAGCTGAACGACCTAGGAATATCATGAGTCACTCTGGTATCCGAATACTTACGATTTCGCCGGACGCTTGGCTCTGTTCGGCCACTCCTCTTCGTCCTCTTCGGCGTCGGGGGAGTAGTCCGGCGGAGGGGTCTTCCTTTTCCTAGACCCCTCGGCCTCCCCCGTTGGGGCGGCCTTCCCTTTTTCTCCTCCCCCCGCTGGAGGGGGAGAGGTTTCTTCCTCCTCCTCCTTGTTCTCATGAAGGGAGAGCGTCTCGGACTCGTTAGATGACGAGTCCGACACCGCCACATTGCGGGCACTCTTTCGAGTCCCCGTGGCCTTCTTCTTCTTGGCCTTCTTCTCCGGCACCACATAGGGCGCCGAAGCCAGCAACTTCTCTAAGAGAGCAGGGGCTGGGTCTTCGGGTAAGGGAGTCGGACAGTTAATCGGTCCGGATATCGCCTGCCAAGCCTGTCAAAGGTAAGGGAGCTTAGATCCCGCATAGAGTCAAACTATGAAAGAACTTAACATCCTGTAAAAGGTGAAAATAGCTTACCTCGCCAGCGTGACGCTGCGAGCTGTATCTGCGGTCCTCGGAAGCGGATGCGGGAGCCTCGGCGCCTTTGATTAGCACCTTCTAGACGTCTTCATACGTCGTGTCGAAGAGCCTGTTAAGGGCTCGGTGCTGCGCCGGGTCGAACTCCCACAGAGTAAAGTCCCGTTGTTGACACGGGAGGATTCGGCGAACGAGCATGACCTGGACTACATTGACAAGCCTGATTGGCTTGTTTACCAGGGACTGGATGCATGTCTTCAGTCCGGTCACCTCTTCTTCGTTACCCCACAACAGGCCCGTCTCTTTCCAGGACATAAGCCGCGTGGGGGGTCCGGATCGAAACTCGGGGGCTGCGATCCATTTTGGATCACGCGGCTCGGTGATGTAAAACCACCCGGCTTGCCACCCCTTTAGGGTCTCCACAAAGGAGCCCTCGAATCATAGGACGTTGGCCATCTTGCCCGCCATGGCGCCTCCGCACTCCGCCTGGCTGCCACGCACCACCTTGGGCTTGACGTTGAAAGTCTTGAGCCAAAGGCCGAAATGGGGGCGGACGCGGAGGAAAGCCTCACACACGACGATAAATGCCGAGATGTTGAGGATGAAGTTTGGGGCCAGATCGTGGAAATCCAGGCCGTAGTAGAACATGAGTCCCCGGATGAATGGGTGGAGTGGAAAACCCAGTCCGCGGAGGAAGTGGGGAAGGAACACTACCCTCTCATGGGGCCTTGGGGTGGGGAGAAGCTGCCCCTTTTCGGGAAGCCGGTGCGGGATGTCCTTGGACAGGTATCCGGCCTTCCTCAGCTATTTCACTTGGACCTCCGTTACGGAGGAGACCATCCACTTGCCTCCCGCTCCGGACATTGCTGGAGAAGGTTGAGGTGGGAAGAACGGGCTTGGGCGCTGGAGCTCGAGTGCGCAGGAGATGGATAGGCAAAGGAGGAAGAAGGCGTAGGTAAGAAAGGTGGATCCTTATCCCCTTATATGGGCGGATGCGGTTATGCGTCCCCACCTACGTAATAAAACTCGCTTGCCTCCCAAGCACCGTGGTAAATGGCGCGGTTGGGTTACCCACGTCCGTATTGATGAGAATCCCGTAAAAAGGGCACACGATCTCTGCTTTGACAAGACGTGCCAAGGAAACCGCCTCGCAAAACGTGCTGAGGTGGAAAAGTAAAAACGATTCGTAAAGGACTTGGCCGTAGTGTGATGACGCACTACAGAATACGTCAGCAGATTTGATTTGTGTTAATACTATTCTCTCTATGAAAATATGTGGAAATTTATTTTGCAGAGCCGGACACTATTCTTGGTATTTACAATCTTCTATGAAGGACTTGGAGGAGGAACCCTCCTTGCAATGCCGAAGACAATCTGCGCGTCGGACTCGTCGTCATTGAAGCCTGGTTCAGGGGCTACTGAGGGAGTCCTGGATTAGGGGGTGTTTGGGTAGCCGGACTATACCTTCGTCGGACTCCTGGACTATGAAGATACAAGATTGAAGACTTCGTCCCGTGTCTGGATGGAACCTTCCTTGGCGTGGAAGGCAAGCTTGGCGATGCGGATATTCAAGATCTCCTACCATTGTAACCGACTCTATGTAACCCTAACCCTATCCGGTGTCTATATAAACCGGAGGGTTGTAGTCCGTAGGGCAATCAACTCCATACACAACAATCATACCATAGGCTAGCTTCTAGGGTTTAGCCTCCTTGATCTTGTGGTAGATCTACTCTTGTACTACCCATATCATCAATATTAATCAAGCAGGAGTAGGGTATTACCTCCATCGAGAGGGCCCGAACCTGGGTAAAAACATCGTGTCCCTTGTCTCCTGTTACCATCCGGCCTTGACGCACAGTTCGGGACCCCCTACCCGAGATCCGCCGGTTTTGACACCGACTCTCTCTCTCTCTCTCTCTCTCTCTCTCTCTCTCTCTCTCTGGTCTGATTGCCGATCGATCTCCCCCCTACCCTGGGGGTGGCTAGTCCTATTTATAGGCAAAGGCCCTGGGCCTCTTCCCAAATATTGAGCGGGAAGGGCACCAACAATCAGCCATTTTGAAGGGGAACATCTGGTACACTTATCCTGACTAAAGTTGGTCCTCGCCAACCAAAGGCTCTGGTGGTGACGCTGGCTTGGGCTCCACCATGACTTCCTTCCTTCCGTTGGACTGGTCTTGGTCTCGTTGCACCGAAACGGGTGCCTTTGCTTGATGCTCTCGCCTGCGCTTGCCCTCTTTGCACCAAAGAGGAAAGGAGGACACTGCGTGGGCTGGCGCCCGCCTGGCGCCCTTGGTCATCATGGCTTGCGTCATGGGCACCTCGTGAGGTACCCCGCCTTGATCTCTCCGCCTCCTTGCGAGCCGGCCTGATGAGGCCGCGCCTGAGGAAGCTCCGTGTCGTCCGCCCCGCAAGGCTTGGCCCCTCGCGAGGGTCTTGGGTCTGTGTTGAAGAAGATGGGCCATGCTGGGGCCCCTTTGAGCCACGCCGCAGGCCGCAGGCAGGCAAGTCTGGGGACCCCCATTCCCAGAACGCCGACAGTAGCCCCCGGGCCCAAGGCGCGTCTGGACTTGGCCGTGCAGGGAGGCGAAAGGGCAAGGGCGAAGCGCCGTGGGCCCTAACAGCCTGCGGCCTTGGGTGCCACGTGGCAGTTGATTGGACGTGGGCGTCTCCGCTTTCCCATGACGCCTCGGCATCTGCATGGACTGGACAAGTCCTTGCATGCAAAACAGGTCATGATTACCTGAGATCGTGGAGGCCGACGGTTGGCCTTCACCGGCTATAAGTACGGAACGGCGCGCACCCTTCCAGTCCATCCCCATTGCTTCTGCTTCTTCTTCATGGCGCCGTCGAGGAGGTTCTCGGCCGCAGAGAAAGGGAAGGCTCGCCAGGTTGAGCCTGCCTCTCCCCCGCCCAAGCGCGGCCGAGGGCGCCCTCGCAAACATCCTGTGGCCACTACGACAGCCCTCCACGGCCGTGGAGGTGATTTCTAGCACGGTGACGGGCGGGCAGCGGCGACCGGGGGGCGCGCCTCGGTCGCGCCCCCCCTAGGCCATGTTCTCGCGCGGCAGAGGTGCTGCCGGAGTTCGTTGTGTGGTCGGCGGAGCCGACTAGCACCCGGCTTCATCTTCCTCACTTCCTCCTCAGCGAGCTCCCGCCGGCGCCCCGGGCGGCCTCTGGCTTCAAGCAGATGGCTGCTGCAGCCGGGCCTCATGGGCCTCACTGGAGGTCTCCGCAGCTGGGAGCCTGGCCTTGGCCCACGGTTGGCAGACGTTTGCCCGCACGCGGAGCCTGAGCCGTCGGTGCACCCTGCACTTCAAGTTCGACGGCGATGCCACCCTCTTCGTGAGGGTGTTCGGGGAAGATGGTCGCCGCGCAGGGTGCTGCCCCGAGGACGACGACCGCGGCCGGGGACCCATCCCCGGCGATGATGGAGAGGACAACGCTCGCGTGATTTGGCGGTGCTCAGGGTTCCCCAAGCTTCACCGGTTCTTCCTCAGGCGGCGACTCTTCTAGCGGTGGCCGCAGCCAGCCTCCAAGCCGTCGTACCTGCCTGGGAGGTGGTAGCGCGTCTGCCCGCCATCGCGCTTCGGTGAAGCGCGAGAGGGAGTCTGCCTGAGTCCTGGAGGCGGCTCGAGTCTTCCCTGCAGGCCGGTGTGAGGTGACTGCGCCCGATTTGCTCTTTCTTTTCCTTTGTCCTGCATAAAAAGACAGTAGCGTGGGGCTCCACGGGGGCGTGTTTGGGTTATTGTTGTTAATCATCGCTTTGCTTTCACCCATGTGTAGATAGTTTCCGACCCTAGCCGTGGGGGGGGGGGGCGACCGACCCAGGCCCTGTGTTCGTGTCGCGGTGCCCGTGGGGCACGGACTGGAGGGGTGCTCCTGTAATGGACCCAGGTCGCGAAACCTTTGAACACCTAGGACAGAAACACTCACGAGGGCGCTCGGCTGCCCCCTCCCCTCGCGAGGCCTTGCATAAGAGAAATCGAGGCAGGAGAGTGAAAAGTCGAAGAACCATAAGTCAAAGGCGGCAATAGCTCCAATAAAACTTCGAATGAGAATGAACAAGCCAACTGCGGAAAGCAAATGAAAAAGCCGCGTCCGGCACCTAATCTAGTCTTCGACGTCTTCTCACCAGCGCGGAGCTAAGTGCTGCCACTAGGCGTGGGAGGGAGCCCCAGGGCCTGAGGCCGACGCTCCTGAGACTCCGGGGCATGTATAGCCCCAACTCATTATCACGTGAGAGTGTCACGGGCGGTGAGCTTCACAGGCATTGGCCTTCTTCACAGGCTCCGGGCCTTTCTTAGGGGGAACGAGCTTCACGGACATTTGCCCTCTTCACAGGCTCTGGGCCTTTTCCAAAACGCGACAGCTTCACAGGCATTCGCCTTCTTCACGGGCTCTGGGCCTTTTCCAAAAAGGATAATCTTCACAGGCGTTCGCCTTCTTCACAGGCTCTGGGCCTTTTCCAAAAAGGATAATCTTCACAGGCGTTCGCCTTCTTCACAGGCTCTGGGCCTTTTCCAAAAAGGATAATCTTCACAGGCGTTCGGCTTCTTCACAGGCTCTGGGCCTTTTTAGGGGTAGAACCTCTGGAGGTGCTAGATGTTCAACGCGTTCTGGACCGGCACCCCCTCCTGAGTCTCAAAGCGCGCGGAGCCAGGCCTGGAAACATGAACAACCTTGAACGGGCCCTCCCACATGGGAGATAGCTTGTGCAATCCCTCCCTGGAGAGGACCCGCCTTAGCACGAGGTCTCCTACCTCAAGAGTTCTGGGGAGGATGTTGCGGCAATGATATCGTCGCAGTGCTTGTTGGTACCTCGCCGCCCGCAGCGCGGCTTCTCGGCGGAGTTCCTCCCCTAGCACGAGGTCCATCCCCCGCATGGCGTCCTGCTGCGCCTCATCAAACGCCAGGGCCCGCGTGGAGCGACGTCTGACCTCCTGAGGGAGGACCGCTTCGGATCCGTAGACCAGGAAGAACGGGGTCTCTCCCGTCGGCTTGGTCGCGGTTGTGCGGATGGACCACAACATGGAAAGAAGCTCGTCGTACCAACCTCTGTCGCAGGCCTCCAACTTCTTCTTGAACGTCCTGGTCTTGAGGCCCCTCAGGACCTCTGTGTTGGCTCGCTCCGCCTGGCCGTTGCTTCGGGGGTGTGCCACCGAAGCGTAGCATATCTGCGTCCCAAGGTTAGCACAGTATGTTTTGAAGAGGTTACTGGTGAACTGCGAACCGTTGTCTGTGATGATGAGGTTTGGCACCCCGAACCGGCTCATGATGCCCCTGATGAACTTGACCGCGGAACCCGCGAGGATGGTGCGGACGGCCTCTACTTCAGCCCACTTGGTGAACTTGTCCACGGCGACGTAGAGGTAGCGGTAGCCCCCTGGCGCCCGAGGAAACGGGCCCAGGATGTCCAGCCCCCAGACTGCGAATGGCCACGAAAGGGGTATAGTCTGTAGGACTCCCGCCGGCTGATGGATCTGCTTGGCGTGGAACTGGCAGGCCTCACAAGCCTTCACCAGTTCGACGGCGTCATTGAGTGCGGTGGGCCAATAAAACCCACTGCGAAACTCCTTGCCGACGAGGGTCCGTGATGATGAATGATGTCCACAGTCTCCGCCGTGTATGTCTTCCAGCAGTTCCTTTCCTTGCTCCCTGGAGATGCAGCGCAGGGATACATCGTTTGGTCGCTTCCGGTAGAGCTCTCCATTCTTGATGCAGTATGCAGTGGCCTGCCGTGCCACACGCTCCGCTTCCTCCTCCTTCTCCGGCAGGATCCCTTGTGTTAAGTAACTCCGGAGCTCCGTGATCCAGCACCCCTCCTGAGGTTCCATTATTAGGAGCAGGCGCGCTCCTGAGGCCGGGCCACAGACCGGGGCTCCTGAGGCAGGTGGCTGGGGGAGCTCTTCCCGAGGCTGAGCAGTGTTTGACAATAACGACAGGGCTGAGGGCTTGAAGAGCCGCTCCTCGAAGACGCCAGGCTCCTGAGGTAACCGCCTGGACGCCCGTATGGCAATGTTGTCGGCCTCCTGATTGGTGCCACGGGGCACATGCTGCAACTCCAGCCCCCAGAACTGCTTCTCCATCTTGCGGACCTCTGCAAGGTAGGCCTCCATGTGCTCATCTTTCGGCTCGTACACCTTATTGGAGAAATTGACAAGGAGCTGCGAATCACCCTTGATGGTGAGGCGTTTCACCCCCAGGGCAACTGCGGCCTTCAAGCCCGCTATTAGACCTTCATACTCCGCTATGTTGTTGGAGACCTTTTCGCCTTGCTGGAAACAGAGCTGTACTGCGTAGTAGAGCTTGTCCTGAGTGGGCGATATAAGCACCGCCCCAGCCCCAACACCATGCCTGGAGAACGCCCCATCGAAGTACATGACCCAGCCTTCCGGCGCCTCGCTCCCCGGGGAGAGGGACCGATCCTCGTCGGCCTTGAGGCCTGGGGCCTCCGTCCATTCTGCCACAAAATCCGCTAATGCTGCTCCCTTGATGACTCTAGTTGTGCTGAATTCGAGCTGGAACGCTTGCAGTTCTATGTTCCACTCGGTGACCCTTCCGGCCGAGTTAGGGCTCCTGAGCACTCTCTCCAAGGGGTATGACGAGACGACCTTGATGGGATGACCCTGAAAATAGTGCCGCAACTTGCGCGAGGCCACCAGTAGCGCGAGGAGGAGCTTCTGAGGCATGGGGTACCGTGCCCTCGCGTCCCGCAACACCGTGCTGACGAAGTACACTGGGTGCTCAACGAGGTTGGGTGCGTCAATGCTTGTGGCGCCCTCCGAAGATAACGGTGCCTCTTGAGGCGATGAGGCCTCCGGAGGCTGACCATCTGGGTGAGGGGCTCCTTCCGCCTCCGGTGCGCTCCTCTGCGGCGGCTGATTCTCCTCAACCGCCGTGGCGGTTTCTATGGGCCTTCCTTGTTCCTGTTTTGCCTTGTCCCGGGCTGCAGCTGTGGTTTTGATTCGACGCTCCTCCCTAACCGCCACCAGGGCTGCACTGGCGGAGTAGGGAGTGGCGGCGAGGTAGAGCACCAGGGGCTCCTGAGGGCGCAGAGCCACCATGACCGGAGGGCTGGTCAGGTATCTCTTGAGATCTTGGAACGCCTTGTTGGCCTCCTCAGTCCATTCAAAGGGCCCCTTTCTCTTCATTAGCTGGAAGAAAGGAAGCGCTCGCTCCCCTAACATGGAGATGAAACGCCCTAGAGCGGTCACGCGCCCAGTGAGCTTCTGCATTTCTCTGAGGGTCTTTGGCGGGCTCATGTCCTCGACCGCCTTGACCTTCTCCGGGGTAGCCTCGATGCCTCGGTGGGACACGAGGAAACCCAAGAGCTTGCCCGAGGGGACTCCGAACACACACTTCTCTGGGTTGAGCCACAGGTTCACTGCGTCGAGGCTCGCGAAGGTTTCCTCCAGGTCTTGTATCAGGGTCCTGGCCTCCCGAGACTTCACCACAATGTCATCTACGTAAGCCTTGACATTCTTCCCGAGCTGCGGGCCCAAGGTGATGTGCATCAACCGCTGAAAGGTCGCCCCCGCATTACGCAGCCCAAATGGCATGCATGTGTAGCAGTACACCCCGCACGGGGTGAGGAAGGCTGTCTTTTCGAGGTCCTCTACCGCCATCTTGATCTGGTGATACCTAGAGAAGGCATCCAAGAAGCATAGCAGGTCGCACTCTGCGGTGGAATCGACGATCTGGTCGATGCGGGGGAGGGGGAACGGATCTTGCGGGCATGCCTTGTTGAGGTTGGTGCAGTCGACACACATGCGCTCCTTCCCTCCCTTCTTTGGCACCACGACGGGGTTGGCCAACCAATCCGGGTATCGGACCTCGCGAATGACCCCAGCGGCCTCTAGTTTCCGGGTCTCTTGGACGATGAAGGCCTGCTTCTCTGTGGACTGCCACCTTGCCTTCTGCTTCACGGGGCGCACGTTGGGGCAAACGTTGAGGTGATGCTCGATTACACTCCTAGGGAGCCCCGCCAACTGGTCAGGCTCCCAAGCGAATACCTTCTTGTTTGCGCGCAGGAACTTGACCAGGGCCTCCTCCTATTCGGGCTCGAGGTTGGCGCCTATGGTGAAAGTGGCGTCGGTGGACCCGTCTTCATCGACGGCTATCTGCTTGGTTTCTGCCTTGTCTTGGGTGAACAACTGTTTCTTCTTGGCGGGTGCATCCCCCTTGGGCTCGGGGGTCTCTGAGTCGGCGGGCTGTGCCGACGCCGCCGTCTTGAAGGTGAGCTTGAGCACTCGCAGCGCGTCTCCGGTGTCCCCGTGCATGGTGAGGACACAGCTGCTCCCGGGCATGTTCATGAGGTTGTACGCCAGGTGTGTCGTGGCCATGAATTGGGCCAGCGCTGGATAGCTGAGGATGGCATTGTAGGGGAGGCCGATGGGGGCGATGTCGAAGTTGACCAGCTCCGTGCGGAAGTTGTCGTAGGTGCCGAAGGTTACTGGGAGCCGGATCTGTCCCAAGGAGCTGGATGACCCGCCCCCAACGCCTGAGAAAGGCCGGCTAGGTTGTAGCCGTTCCAGGGGTATGCAGAGGAGGTTGAAGGCCTCAACCGAGAGCACGCTGAGGCCCGCGCCGCCGTCGACGAGAGTCCTGGAGACGGCCACCTGGCAGATGGTGGGGGTGCACAACATGGGGAGCACGCCCGAGCCGGCCGAGTTGGTGGGGTGGTCCTCCGAGCCGAAGGTCAGGCCGGCCTTTGGCGCCGACCGGTCCAGGAGAGCCCCCTGCCGCGTGGCAGCGGCGCTGACTCGGCAAATGAACGGCTTGACGTGGTGACTTGTAGGCGGCGCCTGCGAGCCGCCTAGGAGGGCTGCGACGACCGGGGGTGTTGGCGTAGCGTGTTGGGCGAGGAAGAGGCTGTGAAGTTCTTCCCAAGAGGCCACGGAGGCTGCCGGCAGGTGGAGCAGCCATGCGCGCAGAGCGCCGGTGAGGGCCATGGGAAGCCAGTTGGCCATGACCCCATCATCACCTCCGGCTTCGAGGATGGCTTCCTCGTACGCCAGTAAGAAGGCCAGCGGATCAGTCGTGCCGCTGTAGCACGGCGGCGTCGTTGGCTTGAACTTGTCGGGCCACCGTACCCGTTGCAGGGCTGGGGCCATGGCTCGGAGCCCCCTGGCCCCCGTGCTGGCGCCGGCGGCCGGAGCGGGCGACGCGCTACTCATCGCGAGGCGGGTCGCGGCGGTGGCGGAAGGGAAAACTCCGGTGCACCCCTACCTGGCGCGCCAAATGTCGGATTTCGGGTTCCGGCAGACCCTTGAGATTCGAACTCTGGGGTGCGCGCGGAGATTACGCCTCCTACCTACCTGTACCCCTCCGCCTCGCAAGGATCTAAGCTACGAGAAGAACAACACAAGAGACACAGGGTCTATACTGGTTCGGTCCACCGATGTGGTGTAATACCCCACTCCAGTGTGGTGGTGTGGTGGATTGCCTCTTGGGCTGATGATGATGAACAATACAAGGAAGAACAACCTCGCGAGGGTCTGTTCTTGGCTGGGGCGATGAACTACTAGGAGGAGTTCAGTCGCCCTTCTCTCTCTCTCTCTCTCTCTCTCTCTCTCTCTCTCTCTCTCTCTCTCTCTGTCGGGACCCCGATCCTAAGCCACATCGATCCAGCATGTAGCACATCATATCACCTTGCGGCCTCACGCACGGTACTCCCACGGGTGCCACCTTACCTGGCCCGGGACCGTTTGCGTCTTTTGGCTCACGTATATGATAGTGTCGCTAGCATCCATATGACAGAGAACCCGGGCCGACATGGCTAGTCGTGAATCCAAAGCGGCACTAACCCATGAGGACAGGCATACATGAATCACATCGAGCATGTCGGTCATCAACGTGTGAATCCGGGCTGTAGCACTGGGCTAACAGGACTCCGGTAACCCGGGCTGTAGCAGGCTAGGCAGGACTCCGGATGTCACCGCGTGACATTTCCCCGAAGGGACAGACATAGGAACGAAGTGAAACACATGCCGGCCAGTCAAGTGTTCCGAGCAGTAGTGCTGGGCTAGCAGGACTCCGGTGAACCGGGCTGTAGCGGACTACTATCGCTCAGAAGCACTAGACTTACATTTCCCCATATGAAAGGCTGCCAAGGATAAACAACTAGATAGTCGGATCCCACACATAGCAATACACGTTACACGTACGCATAACATGCAAGTATGTGCTGTACAACATGGCATCACAACATAACGCAAACTCATATAGATAAAGGCCCAGAAGAGCCACATAGCATTAAATGCAAACAGGGGTCACATGACCCATCATTCAGAACATACAAGCAACAAGCGGAAGCATTACACGTCTGAGTACAGACAACTACAAAATAAAAGGCTGAGAAGCCTGACTATCTACAACCTCCGATCAAGATCGTAGCTGAGGTACAAGCTACCTATCGAAGTCCAAGCGGAACTACTAGTGAGACAGATGTCTCATCTGCAAAACATAAATAAAGCAAACGTGAGTACAAAGGTACTCAGCAAGACTTACATCAGATCCTATCATACATGCATTAGTATCAAGGAGGTAATGTGGGGTTTAGTTGCAGCAAGCCAGCTTTGACTCTGTGGCTATCCTATTCTACGACTGTTGGTAACTCTTTTGAAATGGCGCACACGAGTCCACTAATCACCACATCAATACACTACTATGGATTCATCCTCGTCTCACTACGAGAAGGCCATCCGTAGCACTCACACTTATCTTGAGCATTTTAGAGTATCCACTTCAAGTTGTCTATGTACCACGTAAGCATCCAAGAAGTCCATAACCGAGGACGCGGCTATTCGAATAGATCATGATAACCCTGCAGGGGTGTACTTCTTCACACACGCTCTCACCACTTATCACCATGTACACGTCATGTATCTCGGCAACCTTCAAGCGGAAGCCTGGCGAGGGTGTCGGCCACGACCTGACTAACCACACAAGACTCTAGTCCAGGTTTATCGCCTATTCGGGTTCCATCCGCAAGGAGATCTGGCCGGGGTGTCGCTCACGGCCCCAAACGATGTGAGCAGGGTTCCCAAGCCCACCAACCGGGTGCCACTTGGTACACCGTGCCACCTGTGCCTAGTCTGTCCCGAGCCCACCCTGCCGGGTGCCACTCGGTAGAAAAATAGCACTACCTACAAACACCAGAAACTATTTGCGACTCCTGGGCAGAGATCAAGTTGGTTAATAAGTCGAGAGAGCTTGGAGCGCCCGGAGCCCAATGTGTGGTAGTAGCTAGTCATTGGACAACTTACACAGAACTCGGTTCTTAAGGACGGTCCCAATGAGACAACCCACCATGTACTCCTACATGGCCTCTCACCGCTACCTTTACCAAATCGTGTTCACACACTTAACTCTCAGCATCAGAACATATCATATCACTCCAATCCATTCCCAATGAATCAGACCTGACACAACTCTAAGCAATAGCAGGCATGGCATGGTAGAAGCACAACATGGCTCAATCAACTCCTACACATGCTAGTGGGTTTCATCTAATTACTGTGGCAATGACAGGTCATGCAGAGGAATGGGTTCAACTACCGCATCATAAAGTAGCAGTTGATTCGCTGTTGTCCTAATGCAATAAAAGAGAGCAGGAGCGAGAGAGGGATCATATCGGAATGAACAAGGGGGTTTGCTTGCCTGGTAGATCAACAGGGGGGACACTACTCCTCTGACAGGTACTCTGGAACGGTCTCCGGAGCAGAACCTATCGAGAAGGAACGGTGTCGGCAATCAATACACAATCATATGCAACAATATGATTCATGAACATGGCATGAGGATGTGATGCTGTTTGCCCTAATGCAACTAGCATTCAAACTGAAAGAAGTCCATTTGAACCAAAGGTTCAAATGCAACTCCTAATTAAGCTCTTATAAATGCCATTTATATGATTTCACCTATTCAGCAGGTATAAGTTATTTTGTCATGCATGAAACTGGTACAGATGGATAGATTGCATTTTTCTGTTAATTTTTCATATATAACTTGTTTCAATCTGAGCTACGGTTGATTTGATATGAATTTTTGAAGTTTGAAACATTTCCTGGAATTTCCTGTTTAAAAAATTAAATCCAGAAAAATAATTAATTGCATCAGCACCGCGTCATGCTTGCGTCAGCAAGTCAACGGCGCTGACTGGTCAAACCTGACGTGTGGGGCCACACGTCAGTGACAGGGGATTAAAACAGGGGTTAGTTAAACTTAATTAAAGGATTAGTGGCGCTGGGGCCCACTTGTCATTGACCTTGGCGGGGTCAAACGCCAGGTCATCAGGGGGTTAGACCGGTCAACCCCACCGGCGTTTAGCCGCCGGCGAGGCCGAGCGCGGCGGAGAGGCTCGGGATCGCCGTTCCGGCGACCATTCGGACGGCGGAGACCACGGGAGCGAAGCCCGCGCTCGTCCGCACCGATTGGAGCAGATGGGAGAGGCGGGGGCGGCCGGAGCTCGCCGGAGCGGAGCTCAGGGCGGCGGCCGGAGTCGGGCGCGAGCGGAATTAGCGCTGCGGTATGCGAGGGCGAGAACGGAGAGGGGGAGGAGGAGCAGCAGCTCACAGCGATCTCGATGGGCTTGACGGCGAGCTCAGGGACGCGCTAGAGTCGGCGGGGCGGCGAAGACGATCTCCGGCGACCGGAGATGAAGACGGCGGCGAAGGCGCCTCTCCAGGGCCTCCCGAGACACGTGGCTTGGCGGAGAGCTTCAGAGGGAGGAGGCGGAGCTCCTGGGCTCTACGGAGGGACGAGGGGGAGGCGGTGGCTACGGCCACGGCGTGCGGCGGCGACGGCAGCGCTTCGGCGCTCGCGGGAGAGAGTGACAGAGGAGAGGGAAAGCACGAGGGGAGAGTGAGAGGGGGTCGGGGCGGCGCGTGGCGTCGTCCAGGGCTTTCCAGGGCGACGAGGAGGACGCCAGGCAGGCAGCTGCGTGCCGGCGCGCACGGCGTCGGGCACCGCTTCCCCTCTGCCTACTGGCAAGAGGAGGAAGACGGCTATGCCCCTGGTGGGCTGGGCCAGAACAGAAATGGGCCGGCCAGAGGCACCAGGTAAGAAGCCCAGGTAAGGTTTCTTTTTTATTTCTGTTCATGTTTTCTATTATCTGACATTTGTTTTGATTTAGTAATAATACTAAATCATTTTATTTAATTATGCCAATTTTTGCAGGGGCTAATGGTATTATTCCAGAGCTCCTCAATTACTGGCACAATTTTTGGATATATAAAACATATATATCATTTATATATCCAATGCAAATAATTATTGCATTAATTCCAAATGCCCAAAATAAATATTTAAAAGCTTCTAAAAATATTGGTTTGATTTTTACCTCTGTCCAATATTTTTAGAGAGTAACATGAACATTTTCTTGGACCTTTTGGAGCACTTTTTATCTGGGTCATTTCCAGAAATGATTTCTGAGGGTTTTACAAATCCCCAATTCCAAATTTAAAAGAAATTTAAACATGATGCACACATGACTAGCTAGCCTTGAGCATACCAGAACTAGGGATGTGACAACTCGCCCCCACTCGAAAGAATCTCGTCCCGAGATTCAGGGGTCGACGGAAAGAAAGCGGGGTATTCCAGTCGAAGACGATCTTCTCGCTCCCAAGTAGCTTCTCTCTCAGAATGATGAGACCACTAAACCTTGAGAAACTTGATGTTCTGACGTCGAGTAACACGCTCTGCTTGATCAAGAATGCGAACAGGGTACTCTCGATATGTGAGGTTATCTTGGAGATCAAGCGTTTCGTGGTCCACTCCGCGGATGGGATCCGAGAAGCAACGCCTGAGTTGAGAGACGTGGAAGACATCATGTACTCGAGAAAGGTGTGGCGGTAGTTCCAACTGGTAGGCAACCTCTCCTCGTTTAGCGAGAATGCGAAAAGGACCAATGTAACGAGGAGCCAACTTGCCCTTGATACCGAAACGATGGGTACCCTTCAAAGGAGTAACCCGAAGGTAAGCCTTGTCGCCAACTTCATAAGCCACTTCCTTATGACGACGGTCATACTGGCTCTTTTGACGAGATTGGGCTGTTTTCAAATTCTCACGAATGATGCGAACTTGCTCTTCTGCCTCCTGGATCATGTCCGGTCCAAAGAATTGTCTTTCACCGGTTTCTGACCAGTTCAAAGGTGTTCGACATCTTCGTCCATACAGAATCTCAAAAGGAGCTTTCTTGAGACTGGATTGGTAGCTATTGTTATAAGCAAACTCGGCGAAAGGAAGGCACTTCTCCCAATCCATACCGAATGAGATAACGCAAGCTCTAAGCATGTCTTCGAGGATTTGGTTAACCCTTTCCACCTGACCACTTGATTGAGGGTGGAAAGCGGTACTGAAGGAAAGATGGGTGCCCATGGCAGTTTGGAAACTCTCCCAGAAATGAGAAGTGAAAAGACTACCACGGTCTGAATTGATCTCTAGTGGAACACCATGAAGTGAAACTATTCGAGAAATATATAAGTCAGCGAGCTGACTAGCGGTGATATTCTCTCGAACAGGTAGGAAGTGAGCCACTTTGGAAAGACAATCAATGACTACAAAGATAGCATTATTCCCTTTCTTGGTCCTGGGAAAGCCGGTGATGAAGTCCATACCAACCTTATCCCATTTCCATTCAGGAATAGCTAAAGGCTGAAGGGTGCCAGCAGGCCTTTGATGCTCTGCCTTAACGCGACGACAAACGTCACAGTTAGCAATGAACTGAGCGATTTCTCTCTTCATCCTAGTCCACCAAAACCTCTGGCGTAGGTCCTGATACATCTTAGTACTACCGGGATGAATCGTGAGAGGAGATTCATGAGCCTCCTTAAGGATCAGCTGTCGCAGATGTTGATTCTTGGGAACCACCAAGCGATTCTCAAAGAAAACAACACCCCGATCATCTATAGAGAAACTACCACCAACTCCCTTGTTAATGTTTCTCTTGATCCGGGAAATTCCCGTATCCTGCTTCTGTGCAGAGATGATTTGATCCACAAGAGTAGGTTTCGCCACCAAGGTAGAAAGGAATCCATGAGGAGCAATGTGAAGGTTAAGCTTACAGAATTCCTCATGGAGAAGTGGTTGGCCCTGCTGCAACATGAGATTGTTGCAATAGGACTTACGACTTAGCGCATCAGCCATGACATTGCCCTTGCCTGGGGTGTAGGTAATCCCTAAGTCGTAATCTGAGATCAACTCCAACCAACGTCTTTGCCTAAGGTTCAAATCTGGTTGGGTGAAGATATACTTGAGACTCTGGTGGTCGGTGTATATCTCGCAACGTTTACCAAGAAGGTAATGTCGCCATGTCTTAAGTGCATAGACTACGGCTGCAAGCTCTAGATCATGTGTAGGATAATTCTCCTCATGTGGATGCAACTGTCGAGATGCATAGGCAATCACATGACGATCTTGCATAAGAATGCAACCTAGTCCTTGTCGTGAGGCGTCGCAGTAGATAACAAAGTCCTTAGTGAAATCCGGTGGCACAAGTATGGGAGCAGAAGTCAGGCGTCTTTTCAGTTCCTGAAAACTGTACTCACACTGTGGGGTCCACTCAAACTTTTTATCTTTCTTGAGAAGTTCCGTGAGGGGTTTGGCCACTTTGGAGAAGTTTTCGACAAAGCGGCGGCAATAACTAGCTAGACCAAGGAAACTCCTAACTTGCTTAACGGTTTCGGGTGGAGTCCAATCAAGAACGGCCTGAACTCTTTCGGGATTGACAGCAATGCCCTTACCAGAGATCACGTGGCCTAGGTAGGTCACTTCTGGCAACCAAAATTCGCACTTGGAGAACTTGGCATAAAGGCGGTGCTCTCTGAGTTTCTCTAACACAAGTCTAAGATGTTCGGCATGCTCTTCCTCGTTCTTCGAGTAAATAAGAATATCATCGAGGTAGACCACGACGAACTTATCTAAGTACTCCATGAAGATCGAGTTCATCAAGCGGGAGAAGGTAGCTGGAGCTTTAGTTAGACCAAAGGACATGACGGTGTACTCGTACTGGCCATAACGAGTGACAAAAGCCATCTTAGGAATGTCCCCGTTTCTGATCTTGATTTGATGGTAGCCTAACCTCAAATCCATCTTGGAAAAGACTGAGGATCCAGCGAGCTGATCATACAGGTCGTTGATCCTGGGAAGCGGATACTTGTTCTTTATCGTGACCAAATTAACGGGACGATAATCTACAACCATCCGGTCCGTACCATCCTTCTTCTTGACGAAAAGGACGGGGCAAGCCCAGGGAGAAGAACTAGGACGGATGAAACCCTTTTGCAAGGACTCATCGAGTTGTTTCTTAAGCTCGGCTAGCTCTAAGGGTGCCATCTTGTAAGGTCTCCTAGAAATTGGAGCGGTTCCTGGAAGAAGATCTATGACAAATTCTACATCTCTGTCAGGTGGAACACCTGGCAATTCTTCTGGAAAGACATCCGGAAAGTCACGGACTATCGGGATATCTTCAAGGTCTGGAAGAGGGCTGGCATTAAGAGAATAGAGTTGGCGCTTTGCAACTCTAGTGGAGACAGTTACTATATTGCCAGATGGGTGTGTGAGCTGAACAGACCTGGTGTAACAATCAATCTTGGCATAATGAGCTTTCATCCAGTCCATACCCAAGATGATGTTAATATCTGAGGACTTGAGGGCTATAAGTGATGCAAGGAATACAAGTCTGTCGACAAGGATTTCATTACCATGGCTTATTCTGGTAGTTTGCCATCTAGACCCTGGAGTTTGGATTTCAAGTGGAGTTGGCATATCACAAAATGACATGTCGTGCAACCGAGCATAGCTTTCAGAAATGAAGGAGTGAGATGCTCCGGTATCGAAAAGAACCGAAGCTGGATGGCAATTGACCAGGAGTGTACCAAGAACGACATCTGGATCATCATAAGCGTCTTCAGCCGAGACGTGATGCACACGTCCACGTTCAGTGGGAACTGTCTTGACACAGATCATCTTGCGTGATGGCTTATCACGACCAACAGACTTCTCGGGCGGGGGTGGAGCGTAGCTGGTTTGAGAGCAATCACGTGCATAGTGTCCTGGCTCTCCGCATGTGAAGCAAGTCCCTGAAGTAGGACGTGGACCTGCATTGACAAGCGGTCTGCCAATAGGCCTGGGTGGAGCGTGTAACTGAACTGGGTGAGGCGCCACATAAGAGGGCCTCGGTGTATAACCGGGTGGAAGAGCGGAGTTCGGAATCCAAATCCGGCGCTTCTGAGAACTAGAACCGGAGGAAGAAACCAAATCACGGGTGTGCTTGCGAGACTCCTCGTAGGAGAGCTGAGCTGTCTCTGCGTTAATGGCCTTGTTCACAAGAGCCTGGAATGTATTGCATTGGTGCAAATGGAGATCACGACGCAACTTGGGGTTGAGACCCTTCCGGAACCTAGCCTGCTTCTTGGCGTCCGTGGACACTTCTTCTGTAGCATAGCGGGCGAGGTTCTCAAACTCTCTACTGTAAGCATCAACAGCCATCTTACCCTGGGTGAAACTACAGAACTCTTCTCTCTTGCGATCAATGAGGGCTTCAGGAATGTGATGCTCGCGAAAAGCCTCAGTGAATTCTCTCCAGGTAGGTATCTGACCAACTGGAAGCATAGCCTCATAGTTCTGCCACCAAAGACTAGCAGGACCTTCCAGGTGATATGCAGCATAGATGACCTTGTCACCTTCAGCTACGTTCGCAGAACGCAGCTTGTGTGTGATACTACTAAGCCAGTCATCTGCATCGAGTGGCTCAATAGAATGATGAAAAGTGGGTGGGTGCAAGCGAATGAAGTCATGAATGGTTGCAGACCCTTTGAACTGAGGTGTGGTGTTCTCCTCGATACGTGCCAACAAGCGGTTGGTCTCACGCTTGTTCATCTCAACCTCTAACATGAACTTTGCCAACGAAGACTGATCGGGAGGATCCTCATCCCTACCACCTCCGTGGTTCTGGCTACGAGCAACAGAACTTCGTTTAACTGATGACATCCTGAAGAATGAAACCAAGGAAAACAAGGATGGATTCAGCATCAACTATAGGATGCAGAAGGTAGCACAAGAATTTAGTATCTCTCGAACTCCTAGGATAATTCCGGCAGCATAACGGCAGTAAAATGCTCAATATGAGACATTCTGCAAAAGACGGGGTAGCACCATAAGCAACATCATCACACAAGGTTCTGAAATATTACTAAACAGACTACACCGGAGGTACTTGAACTGGGATATGACTTTCATCAACCAATCCTAAGAGACTACGGAGTAGTAACACGTGATCCTGATAGATAGAAAAGGAAGCCTAGTTCCTTAACCCCGTTGGAAAGATAGGATGACTCAGATCAGAAGGGCATGAGATATAAGGAGTAAAAAGAGCCTTACGTTCCCTTCCACAATCAATTCCCTTATATAACTAAAGAATTACTAGACTCAACTTCGACTTGGATGGCTTGGAAATCCTACAGGCAGTCAGGCTCTGATACCAACGCTGTCGGGACCCCGATCCTAAGCCACATCGATCCAGCATGTAGCACATCATATCACCTTGCGGCCTCACGCACGGTACTCCCACGGGTGCCACCTTACCTGGCCCGGGACCGTTTGCGTCTTTTGGCTCACGTATATGATAGTGTCGCTAGCATCCATATGACAGAGAACCCGGGCCGACATGGCTAGTCGTGAATCCAAAGCGGCACTAACCCATGAGGACAGGCATACATGAATCACATCGAGCATGTCGGTCATCAACGTGTGAATCCGGGCTGTAGCACTGGGCTAACAGGACTCCGGTAACCCGGGCTGTAGCAGGCTAGGCAGGACTCCGGATGTCACCGCGTGACATTTCCCCGAAGGGACAGACATAGGAACGAAGTGAAACACATGCCGGCCAGTCAAGTGTTCCGAGCAGTAGTGCTGGGCTAGCAGGACTCCGGTGAACCGGGCTGTAGCGGACTACTATCGCTCAGAAGCACTAGACTTACATTTCCCCATATGAAAGGCTGCCAAGGATAAACAACTAGATAGTCGGATCCCACACATAGCAATACACGTTACACGTACGCATAACATGCAAGTATGTGTTGTACAACATGGCATCACAACATAACGCAAACTCATATAGATAAAGGCCCAGAAGAGCCACATAGCATTAAATGCAAACAGGGGTCACATGACCCATCATTCAGAACATACAAGCAACAAGCGGAAGCATTACACGTCTGAGTACAGACAACTACAAAATAAAAGGCTGAGAAGCCTGACTATCTACAACCTCCGATCAAGATCGTAGCTGAGGTACAAGCTACCTATCGAAGTCCAAGCGGAACTACTAGTGAGACAGATGTCTCATCTGCAAAACATAAATAAAGCAAACGTGAGTACAAAGGTACTCAGCAAGACTTACATCAGATCCTATCATACATGCATTAGTATCAAGGAGGTAATGTGGGGTTTAGTTGCAGCAAGCCAGCTTTGACTCTGTGGCTATCCTATTCTACGACTGTTGGTAACTCTTTTGAAATGGCGCACACGAGTCCACTAATCACCACATCAATACACTACTATGGATTCATCCCCGTCTCACTACGAGAAGGCCATCCATAGCACTCACACTTATCTTGAGCATTTTAGAGTATCCACTTCAAGTTGTCTATGTACCACGTAAGCATCCAAGAAGTCCATAACCGAGGACGCGGCTATTCGAATAGATCATGATAACCCTGCAGGGGTGTACTTCTTCACACACGCTCTCACCACTTATCACCATGTACACGTCATGTATCTCGGCAACCTTCAAGCGGAAGCCTGGCGAGGGTGTCGGCCACGACCTGACTAACCACACAAGACTCTAGTCCAGGTTTATCGCCTATTCGGGTTCCATCCGCAAGGAGATCCGGCCGGGGTGTCGCTCACGGCCCCAAACGATGTGAGCAGGGTTCCCAAGCCCACCAACCGGGTGCCACTTGGTACACCGTGCCACCTGTGCCTAGTCTGTCCCGAGCCCACCCTGCCGGGTGCCACTCGGTAGAAAAATAGCACTACCTACAAACACCAGAAACTATTTGCGACTCCTGGGCAGAGATCAAGTTGGTTAATAAGTCGAGAGAGCTTGGAGCGCCCGGAGCCCAATGTGTGGTAGTAGCTAGTCATTGGACAACTTACACAGAACTCGGTTCTTAAGGACGGTCCCAATGAGACAACCCACCATGTACTCCTACATGGCCTCTCACCGCTACCTTTACCAAATCGTGTTCACACACTTAACTCTCAGCATCAGAACATATCATATCACTCCAATCCATTCCCAATGAATCAGACCTGACACAACTCTAAGCAATAGCAGGCATGGCATGGTAGAAGCACAACATGGCTCAATCAACTCCTACACATGCTAGTGGGTTTCATCTAATTACTGTGGCAATGACAGGTCATGCAGAGGATTGGGTTCAACTACCACAGCATAAAGTAGCAGTTGATTCGCTGTTGTCCTAATGCAATAAAAGAGAGCAGGAGCGAGAGAGGGATCATATCGGAATGAACAAGGGGGTTTGCTTGCCTGGTAGATCAACAGGGGGGACACTACTCCTCTGACAGGTACTCTGGAACGGTCTCCGGAGCAGAACCTATCGAGAAGGAACGGTGTCGGCAATCAATACACAATCATATGCAACAATATGATTCATGAACATGGCATGAGGATGTGATGCTGTTTGCCCTAATGCAACTAGCATTCAAACTGAAAGAAGTCCATTTGAACCAAAGGTTCAAATGCAACTCCTAATTAAGCTCTTATAAATGCCATTTATATGATTTCACCTATTCAGCAGGTATAAGTTTTTTTGTCATGCATGAAACTGGTACAGATGGATAGATTGCATTTTTCTGATAATTTTTCATATATAACTTGTTTCAATCTGAGCTACGGTTGATTTGATATGAATTTTTGAAGTTTGAAACATTTCCTGGAATTTCCTGTTTAAAAAATTAAATCCAGAAAAATAATTAATTGCATCAGCACCGCGTCATGCTTGCGTCAGCAAGTCAACGGCGCTGACTGGTCAAACCTGACGTGTGGGGCCACACGTCAGTGACAGGGGATTAAAACAGGGGTTAGTTAAACTTAATTAAAGGATTAGTGGCGCTGGGGCCCACTTGTCATTGACCTTGGCGGGGTCAAACGCCAGGTCATCAGGGGGTTAGACCGGTCAACCCCACCGGCGTTTAGCCGCTGGCGAGGCCGAGCGCGGCGGAGAGGCTCGGGATCGCCGTTCCGGCGACCATTCGGACGGCGGAGACCACGGGAGCGAAGCCCGCGCTCGTCCGCACCGATTGGAGCAGATGGGAGAGGCGGGGGCGGCCGGAGCTCGCCGGAGCGGAGCTCAGGGTGGCGGCCGGAGTCGGGCGCGAGCGGAATTAGCGCTGCGGTATGCGAGGGCGAGAACGGAGAGGGGGAGGAGGAGCAGCAGCTCATAGCGATCTCGATGGGCTTGACGGCGAGCTCGGGGACGCGCTAGAGTCGGCGGGGCGGCGAAGACGATCTCCGGCGACCGGAGATGAAGACGGCGGTGAAGGCGCCTCTCCAGGGCCTCCCGAGACACGTGGCTTGGCGGAGAGCTTCAGAGGGAGGAGGCGGAGCTCCTGGGCTCTACGGAGGGACGAGGGGGAGGCGGTGGCTACGGCCACGGCGTGTGGCGGCGACGGCAGCGCTTCGGCGCTCGCGGGAGAGAGTGACAGAGGAGAGGGAAAGCACGAGGGGAGAGTGAGAGGGGGTCGGGGCGGCGCGTGGCGTCGTCCAGGGCTTTCCAGGGCGACAAGGAGGACGCCAGGCAGGCAGCTGCGTGCCGGCGCGCACGGCGTCGGGCACCGCTTTCCCTCTGCCTACTGGCAAGAGGAGGAAGACGGCTATGCCCCTGGTGGGCTGGGCCAGAACAGAAATGGGCCGGCCAGAGGCACCAGGTAAGAAGCCCAGGTAAGGTTTCTTTTTTATTTCTGTTCATGTTTTCTATTATCTGACATTTGTTTTGATTTAGTAATAATACTAAATCATTTTATTTAATTATGCCAATTTTTGCAGGGGCTAATGGTATTATTCCAGAGCTCCTCAATTACTGGCACAATTTTTGGATATATAAAACATATATATCATTTATATATCCAATGCAAATAATTATTGCATTAATTCCAAATGCCCAAAATAAATATTTAAAAGCTTCTAAAAATATTGGTTTGATTTTTACCTCTGTCCAATATTTTTAGAGAGTAACATGAACATTTTCTTGGACCTTTTGGAGCACTTTTTATCTGGGTCATTTCCAGAAATGATTTCTGAGGGTTTTACAAATCCCCAATTCCAAATTTAAAAGAAATTTAAACATGATGCACACATGAGTAGCTAGCCTTGAGCATACCAGAACTAGGGATGTGACACACTCTCTCTCTCTGGTCTGATTGCCGATCGATCTCCCCCCTACCCTGGGGGTGGCTAGTCCTATTTATAGGCAAAGGCCCTGGGCCTCTTCCCAAATATTGAGCGGGAAGGGCGCCAACAATCGGCCATTTTGAAGGGGAATATCTGGTACACTTATCCTGACTAAAGTTGGTCCTCGCCCGCCAAAGGCTCTGGTGGTGACGCTGGCTTGGGCTCCACCATGACTTCCTTCCTTTCGTTGGACTGGTCTTGGTCTCGTTGCACCAAAACGGGTGCCTTTTCTTGATGCTCTCGCCTGCGCTTGCCCCCTTTGCACCAAAGAGGAAAGGAGGACACTGCGCGGGCTGGCGCCCGCCTGGCGCCCTTGGTCGTCATGGCTTGCGTCATGGGCACCTCGTGAGGTACTCCGCCTTGATCTCTCCGCCTCCTCGCGAGCCGGCCTGATGAGGCCGCGCCTGAGGAAGCTCCGTGTCGTCCGCCCCGTGAGGCTTGGCCCCTCGCGAGGGTCTTGGGTCTGTATTGAAGAAGATGGGCCGTGCTGGGCCCCCTTTGAGCCACGCCGCAGGCCGCAGGCAGGCAAGTCTGGGGACCCCCGTTCCAGAACGCCGACAAACGTGTGCGGGAATCTGCTTGGTACCCGCTCAACATGCCAGAGAGGACAAAAGATGGGCCGAAAGCAAGGGCAGACTTGAAATCAATGGGCATCAGGGAGCAGCTTCACGCTAATGATGATGATGATGAGGCGAAGCAGGACACAGAAAGTCGTCGCAAAGGCAAAAAGGCCAACAAGACCAGAAATGACTACCCTCTCGCGTGCTTCACTCTAAGTCAGGAGGAGATCGAGCAGTTTTTCACCTGCCTCGTAGGAGTAAAACTTCCTTATGGTTACGCGGGGAAGATAAGCAGATACCTAGACCCAGCGAAGCAGAAGTTCAGCGGGATGAAGTCTCACGACTGTCACGTGCTGATGACGCAGATACTTCTAGTTGCAATCCATGGGATCATGGACGCGCACGTCCGTGAAACGCTATTTGGCCTATGCAACTTTTTCGACGTCATCTCTTGGAAGTCGGTTGGCGTGAGGTGTGACACCCCAAAATTTTGACCTTGTTTTATTAATTAAAATTTTGCCAGGAAATTAATTTTTTATTTTCTAGATTTTCTTTTGATTTCAGGACCATTCTTTTCTTTGTTATTATGAAGTTTTTACCCCAAGTGAAAACTTTCCAAATATATTATTGGACTTGTTTACCCTCTAAAGAAAAACATTTCTATTATCAGTGGATTTATTTCCATAATTATTTCTCTCTGAGCTTTATTCCTTAAAGTGATTTTTCATTAGTTTTAGAGCTCTATTTGCACTACAACCCTTCGATAAATTTATTTAAAATTCCAACCAAAATTTGGGGATGTCATGTGATGTTTTTAAATCACTTTTATGCAAAAATATCTTTTATTCATGGGATATTTTGAGCTCTACCCCAAGTTTTCAAATCTGGTCCAGTTTGTAAAAATGCACTACAACTTATTTAAATATTTCTTTTAAGCTTCCACCAAAATTGTGGGATGTCAGTGGTAGTATATAATTCAACTTTATGCAAAAATCCACTGATGTTCTTTGAAAAAATTGAGTAAATCATCCTCATCTTCATTGTGGTCCAGCTTGGCATTTTCTACTGCAACACTAATATAGTTTGCTCTAGTAACCATGAGCTTTTTCCTGCTTATAATCCTCCCTACAAAACCCTTAAGTCCAGGAGAATGGACCCATTGGAGTATGTTTGGCCCATGCAACACTGCCTTTTATTTTCTATCCGGAATTGGTTTTCTCAAAAACTTGCACTAACAAGTTTCTATTTTTGCCAAACTAACCTTGCCAACCTCTTCATCATCTAAAGAGACTAGGATCTGGAGATTTTGGCCACCCCAAGAGTTGCCTAGATGCCCTTGGCATTCTGTCAAGCACCTTGAGTGCATTGCCAGTTTTGGCATGATTTTGAGTTTGCATTATAAGCTTGATCCACTGACCCAGCAACCTTGTCCACTAAGCTCCTAGCTACTCCTAACCTAGATCTGCTAATTGCCAGCCTCACCCAAGCTCTCTAACACACGCTGGCATTTCATCAAACACCTAGCGTGCGCGCACTGGGCGCGGCCAGAGCGCGCGTTTTGCACGTGCGTGCACACGTCGCCGCGTCCCGCTGCCGCCTACCCACGCCCATTCTGGCCCCTTCCCACTCGCAGCCGACGTGCCCCGACTCCTCCCACATTGCAAAGCCACCCCGGCCCCCTCCTGACGCCCTACAGCGCCGCCACCGCAAGCCGCCACCGCCGCCCCGACAACCTCTGCCCTGGACGGTGCCGCCCGAGCCACTCCAGCACGCCAGCTACCCCTGGAACAGCACGAGCCCATCCTCTCACCCTGCCAGACCCCGCCAGCCATCGCCACGCGCCCCCTTGGCTACAGAACGGCGGTTCGCCGAGCTTATCTCCGACCGTCGTGGAACCGACCTAGCCGCGCTATAAGAGGAGGCCCTGAGCTCGACCAAGCACTCAGGCGACCTCAGGCCATCCCCCTATAACCCCCACAGCCAGCGATCGTCGGGGGGAAGTCTTCTTCCTCATCTCCGATCAGTGTGGCCGCCACCACATTCCAGTGCCGTGCGCCGTGAACGGAGCCCCCTGGCCTTCCTACGCCACCATCCGACTCCCCTTGATCGTGCGGAGCCACCCAAACCCTCAGCCGTGATCGGGAGCCACGTAGCCCATACCCCCAAATCCACCCATAGCCACCTCCGCCGCGGAGCTCGCCGCCGGCGACTCCCTTCGTCCCCGCCAGCCAGTCGACCACCGGGAGGACCGCCCTGGACTGGCGGATCCATCCTCACCCTCAGAACCCCACAGGGCGCCGTCGTTCGCCGTCAACAATCGCCGGATCCCCGCCACCGCTCGGCCAGAGAGAAGAAAGAGGCGGGGGCGACTGATCAAACCTGACCAGTGGGCCCAAGGGACCCACTGTCAGTGACCCAGCCCCGCCGAAACGTGGCTTAAGTGGAAGCGTATTCCACGGAATACGTCTGTCGGTGTCAAAACCGGCGGATCTCGGGTAGGGGGTCCCGAACTGTGCGTCTAGGCGGATGGTAACATGAGACAAGGGACACGATGTTTTTACCCAGGTTCGGGCCCTCTTGATGGAGGTAAAACCCTACTCCTGCTTGATTAATATTGATGATTTGGGTAGTACAAGAGTAGATCTACCACGAGATCAAGGATGCTAAACCCTAGAAGCTAGCCTATGGTCTGATAGTTCTTTTGTCCTACGGACTAAAACCCTCCGGTTTATATAGACAACGGAGAGGGCTAGGGTTACAAAGAGTCGGTTACAATGTTAGGAGATCTACATATCCGTATCGCCAAGCTTGCCTTCCACGCCAAGGAAAGTCCCTTCCGGACACGGGACAAAGTCTTCAGTCTTGTATCTTCATAGTCCAAGAGTCCGACCGAAGGTATAGTCCGGCTATCCGGACACCCCCTAATCCGGGACTCCCTCAGTAGCCCCCGAACCAGGCTTCAATGACGACGAGTCCGGCGCGCAGATTGTCTTCGGCATTGCAAGGCCGGTTCTCCTCCAAATTCTGTGTACCTGTCGAATAATGTCCGGTTTTTTACGAATGTAGCGCTCCTTGGCTTCTACGCCCAATAATGGCCGTCTTCCACGTGTCAAACAAATACGAAAAGTCAGGGTGTTATACATTTACACACCCCTGTCGAATAATGTCAGGATTTAGATCCAAACCACACCATCTCCCCTCCGCGAGCATTCATCAGAGCATATCCGACAGAGGTCCATTCCATCATGGCCGTCCGTTGCAGCTCCTCCTCTCGCCCTTCCAGCCCTTAACCTGGAGATTGGAAGAGATGCTCCATCCCGCACAGCGAGCTAGTAACGCTCCAGACCAAGGGATTTCTCCCCTGCCTATATGGTCCCAGTTCGAGCCGGACTTACCACCTATAATGGCGGAGAGCAAGCGGAGAGCACCCCCAATCCCTCCAAAGGAGAGCGGGTATGCCTTGTCCCTTATTTAATAAGAGGGCTTGGATTTCCAATTCATCCATTTCTCCGGGGGCTCCTGGAGTTCTATGGCCCCCAGCTGCACAACCTCACGCCTGCCTCCCTATTGCATATCGCGGGCTTCGTAGCCCTTTGTGAGCTGTTTTTGGGCTGCGAGGCTCATTTCGCGTTGTGGAAGAAGCTATTCTGCCTCATGCCCCGTTCTCAAAAGGGGTCGATATATCAAGTGGGCGGAGCCGAAGTGTGGCGCATCGCCGGGACCGGATATCTATCCGGAACCCCAAAGAAGGCATCCGAGGACTAGGCTTCGAAATGGTTTTATATAGAGGACGTCCCGCTGCCGGATCTTGTCCGGATTGGCCTTCCTGAGTTCGAAAATGATCCCCTGAAGAAGCACCTAAGCTGGTGTCCACGGAGCCCTCAGAAGGAAAGCGACAAGGACGTCCTTTACCTGATGGGCCGAATAAGGTTGTTAGCTCATTCCGGACTGACCATGATCGGAGTCTTGGCCGCATGCATTATGCGGGGGGTGCAGCCGCTTCAGTATAGAGGCCACCCCATGTGGGACTTCAACGGGGAGGATGACGCCACCCGCCACTGCCGTAAGGGGCCGGAATCGGCTACCGCTCTAATACAGATCTTGTCCGCTTTGTACAAGGGAGAAGAGGAGGAATTTCTCCGCGTCAACCCACAGGGTGGATTTTCTATGTACAATCCTCCAAGTTGGGTAAGTGGACACTTTTACTTGTCCATCCGTTTTATATTCCCATTGTTAAATATTCAGTCTAACGACTTCAACGCAGGAACTGTGCCAGGCTGTTAAAGAAATAAACAACCCTCCTCCACAACCCGAGGACCCGGGACGGTCCCTCGACCCGGCCTCCCAAGAGGATCCAGACTTATCTGTGGAGCTGATTGATGGGGTGTTTCATCAATTGAGCAAGGACAACGCCTTGGTGGCCATTACAGCCGATTACCCAGAGCTACTCCCAGCCTCACAGGTAACTGAGACCGAAGTCCCAGCACCTTGAAAAGGGATTCATCCTCGCGTGTTTTCGGTGTCCGTATAACAACCGTGTTTTGCAGGGAGGTCCTTGAGACGGGAGGCCGAGCCTACGGCGACTAGCCAACGAGGGGCTGCAAGGCCCCGTGGGCTGAAAAGAAGTGCGGTCCGGACTGAGACGCCGACGCAAAGGTATAGCGCGCCATCTTATTCCCAGGTGTTATTCCTTCAAGGCATATTAATGCTCGTGCTATCTTCAAGACAAAGAGACCTCGCCGGACTATATCCGGAGAGGTTGCCAATCGTGCCTCCACCAGCCATGCTCCAAAGCCTGGTCCGGAAGCGGAGGCGAACACGAGGCGCGCACCGGACGCTCCTCCAACAAAGGATGCGGACAGGCTGTCTGCCACCAATTCCGAGGTGGAGAGTGCCATGAACCACAGGCGTCGCCGGACAGTTCTTCGCGATGCTTGTTTTTTCCAAGAGGCATTGGATGCCTTCAGTTTGGGATATGCGTACCTCCATGCCGCTCAAAATGGTCTAGGCAGAGCCACGGAGCAATATGTAAAAGACATACGTGTGAGAAAATTTAATGGTTATATATATCAGTAGCCCCCGAGACTTGAAACAGTTAGAATAATTGATTTAAGGATCACTTATAATGCAGGTTCTTTCTGAAAAGGATACCCAACTGTCCCAAGAGCTAGAAGAGTGCAAAGCCCAACTGGAGGCCACACTAGCCGCGGCAGGGGAGCCCAATGAGACCCCCTCTGGTAATATACGCTTCAAAAGATAAGTATTTTTTGAAGTGCGGCGTGGGTGCAAATCTAACAAATGAAATTGCAGATGGCGCAGGATTGAATCCGGATAAGCAACAACTCCTGCGCCAGCTACAGGCTGGTGAGAGTGTGCTGACAAACGTGAGGCGGGAGAAGAATGATCTCCAAGATGCCAACACCAAGCTGGGTGTTGAACTGAAGGATGTTCGTGCCCAGCTGTCGGACTCCGTTAAGGAGAATCAACGGCTTCGACGCGGCATATTTAGCAAGTGCTTAAACGAACTTTGAAAAAAGAGTTCGGCGAGGAAGTCGACTAACAGAGTTATGTCTGTAGGTATGCTAACAGGTCGTCCTGTAGAGGAAATGCCTGGTTCTACGGGTGACCTTCTTCCCGAGCTCTCCCAGCTGCACGAACGAGTTCGGCAGGTGATGCAAGGCGTCGTTCAGGCCTTGTGGCCATCCATCTCCATGCCCAAAGGCCTTGAAGATCTTCAGGACAAGTTGAAGGGAGTGCGGCGGCGCTTCCGATTGTGGAAGATATCGGCCTGTCGTCAAGGCGCCAGGGAGGCCTGGGCCATGGTGAAGACGCGGTACACGAAGGCTGACCCAAACCACATGGCCGAGGTCGGACCTGTGGGGCCCTATGGGAAGGAGATCCCTATGAGCTTAGTATACTGCCAAGTAGAATTGGCCGCAAAATGTTCACAGCAGGACTATAAACTAGACAGCCTATTAGATGGTATTGAAGAGGAATACAATCAGTCGGATTGACTATGTAAATTTAATTGACATGTATAATGCCTTCTAGCCGGATTGTAGATCGTTTGTCATGGCCGACCTTTTCGCTTCAACCTCGGGACCTGACGGTCCGGAGTGTATCCGAATACCCTCGCGGTTATATAAGAACCGGGGCATGCATGGAGACAAGGCGTAGGGGTCATTTATTGCTTGAACAGACAAGTGCCCAACTAGTTATGTTATATTAGATGGTTAGTAAGAAACATCTTCCAGGGGGAATAGTTCCGTTAGGGGTTCCTTTCCTTGGGAGGCATGCCCTAAAGTGCATGTCGGGACTGCGAAAAGGGACGCAGGAGAAACATCTGGGGGCGTATAAATAAATAAGTGAGAAATCATCTTTAGTTCACCGACCGAATATTCCCTTAAGAACGCTAGCTTTCGGCTTCACCCAGTCTGAGGTACACATCCGGCTGACCCGGCAGTAACAATCGCAGAGGTGCTCCCTTTACCACCTAGCCGAACAATCGGGAACATAGGGGTAAGCATAGGAGCCAGGCAACCCAGCTTGGCCAAAACTTAAGTCATATCGATGCATATAATGGTGAATAAAAGGTACATGTGGAAGTGTGACACATGTGTTGGGCATGAAGCCCGTATAAATAAACTTCTGTTTAAAGAAGCCCCCAGGTTTAATGAGCACGGATAGTGCGTCAGTTGATGAGCCTTTAAGGGCTATAAGAGAAAGGGAGGGGAGAAGGATAGAAATGTAAGACATAAAGTATATAAAAAATGGACAGAGGAAGGAGACGAACACAGAGTCCGGCGCTAGGCATGGAATCTTCGGAGACGGGCTGCGTTCCATGGGTTCGGCTCGAGTCGGTTATCCGATGCATCTCGCAGGCGGTATGCTCCACCAGTCAGGACTTGGTCAATTATGAAGGGACCTTCCCATTCGGGCTTGAGTTTGTCCTTTTTCTTGTCCGGCAGGCGCAGAACTAATTCACCAACATTGTAATTTTTGGCCCGTACTTCTCTGCTCTGGTATCTTCGAGCCTGCTGTTGATAGAATGCGGAACGGGCTTTTGCCACATCACGCTCCTCCTCCAAGGCATCCAGACTGTCCTTCTGATCGAGCTCGGCTTCTCTTTCTTCGTACATGCACACACAAGGTGAGTCATGAATTATGTCGCAGGGCAAAACTACCTCTGCGCCGTACACCATAAAGAATGGTGTGTATCCGGTGGTGCGATCCGGCATGGTCCGCAGCCCCCAGAGTACGGAGTCGAGCTCCTCTGCCCAGTGCGTATTAGATTCCTTGAGGGACCGCACTAATCTGGGTTTGATGCTGCTCATGATAAGACCAGTTGCTCGTAAGACCTGGCCGTTAGCTTGTGGGTGATAGACGGAAGCATAATCGAGCTTGATGCCCATATTTTTGCACCAGAGTTTTACCTTGTCGGCCATGAGGTTCGTGCCGTATCAGTGATGATGCTGTGGGGGATGCCGTAACGGTGTACAACCCCGGATATGAAGTCTATCATCGGTCCGGATTCGGCCGTCTTAACAGGCTTGGCTTCTATCCATTTGGTGAACTTATCCACCATGACCAGTAAGTATTTTTTCTTGTGGGTTCCACCTTTAAGGGGTCCAACCATGTCATGCCCCCAGACCACGGAGGGCGAAGTGATGGGGATAGTTTGGACGGCGGTGGGTGCCATATGGCTTTGGTTTGCAAAGGGCTGGCAACCGACGCATTGTTGGACTAAGTCCTGAGCGTTTGCCCGGGCCGTCGGCCAATAAAAGCCTGTACGGAAGGCCTTGCTTACAAGGGACCAAGCTGCAGCATGATGGCCGCCGAGTCTGGCATGAATTTCGGCCAGAAGGTTCCGCCCTTCCTCTTCGGAGATGCACCTTTGAAGGACTCCGGTAGTGCTTTTCTTATAAAGCTCTCCCTCATGGACTTTATAGGCCTTAGATCGCCGCACTATGCAGCATGCCTCATTTTGGTCCTCGGGGAGTTCCTGCCTAGTAAGGTAGGCTAGGAATGGTTATGTCCACGGGGCGATGACGGCCATTATTATGTGGGCTGAAGATGTTATTTCGTTGGCAGAGCCGCCGATTATGTCAGAGAGTTCGGAGTCGGGCAGTGCGATTGGGTCCGGGCTGTTATTGCCGGGTTCCCCTTCCCATACCACGGATGGCTTGAACAACCTTTCCAAGAAGATGTTTGGGGGGACTGCATCGCGTTTTGCGCCGATGCGTGCCAGGACATCTGCCACCTGATTATTTTCCCAGGCTATGTGATGAAATTCGAGCCCCTCGAACAGAGCTGGCATTTTTAGGACGGCGTTATGGTAAGCTGCCATTTTTGGATCCTTGGCATCAAATTCTCCATTTATTTGAGATATCGCGAGGTTCGAATCCCCGCGCAGGTCTAGGCGTTGAATGCCTATGGATACTGCCATCCCGAGGCCATGTAGAAGGGCCTCATATTCGGCTTCGTTGTTGGAGTCCGTATACATTATCTGGAGTATGTATTGAACTGTGTCTCCTGTGGGGGACATCAAAACGACGCCAGCCCCTATACCGGCCAACATTTTGGAGTCGTCGAAGTGCATAATCCAGTTTGAATATGTGCCATACTCTTTAGAGAGTTCGGCTTCCATCCGTTCGGCGACGAAGTCGGCAAAACCTGCGAATTAATAGCTCGCCGTGGCTTGTAACTTATGTCGAACGGGAGGAGCTCAATGGCCCATTTTGCAATCCGGCCCGTCGCGTCGCGGTTGTTTATAATAACGTTAAGTGGCACCTCTGAGGCTACTATTATTGATCACTCTTGAAAGTAGTGTCGCAGCTTCCGGGATGCCATGAATACCGCGGATGCAATTTTTTGATAATGCGGGTATAGTGACTTGCATGGAGTAAAGACAGTGGACACATAATAGACCGACTTTTGAAGGGGGAATTTGTGTCCGTCCGTTTCTCGTTCGACGACGAGCACTGCGCTTACAACCTGATGGGTTGCTGCAATGTATAGTAGCACTGGTTCGCCTGTTGGAAATATGCCCTAGAGGAAATAATAAAAGCATTATTATTATATTTCCTTGTTCATGATAATTGTCTTTATTCATGCTATAATTGTGTTATCCGGAAATCGTAATACATGTGTGAATAATAGACACCAACATGTCCCTAGTAAGCCTCTAATTGACTAGCTCGTTGATCAACAGATAGTCATGGTTTCCTGACTATGGACATTGAATGTCATTGATAACGAGGTCACATCATTAGGAGAATGATGTGATGGATAAGACCCAATCCTAAACATAGCACAAGATCGTATAGTTCGTTTGCTAGAGTTTTCCAATGTCAAGTATCCTTTCCTTAGACCATGAGATCGTGTAACTCCCGGATACCGTAGGAGTGCTTTGGGTATACCAAACGTCACAACGTAACTGGGTGACTATAAAGGTATACTACAGGTATCTCCGAAAGTGTCTGTTGGGTTGACACGGATCGAGACTGGGATTTGTCACTCCGCTTGACGGAGAGGTATCACCGGGCCCACTCGGTAATGCATCATCATAATGAGCTCAATGTGATCAAAGTGTTTGATCACGGGATCATGCATTACGGTACGAGTAAAGTGACTTGCCGGTAACGAGATTGAACGAGGTATTGGGATACCGACGATCGAATCTCGGGCAAGTAAAATACCGATTGACAAAGGGAATCGTATACGGGATTAATTGAATCCTTGACATCGTGGTTCACCAGATGAGATCATCGTGGAGCATGTGGGAGCCAACATGGGTATCCAGATCCCGTTGTTGGTTATTGCCCGAGAGCCGTCTCGGTCATGTCTGCATGTCTCCCGAACCCATAGGGTCTACACACTTAAGGTTCGGTGACGCTAGGGTTGTGAGGATATGTATATGCAGTAACCCGAATGTTGTTCGGAGTCCCGGATGAGATCCCGGACGTCACAAGGAGTTCCGGATTGGTCCGGAGGTGAAGAATTATATATAGGAAGTGCAGTTTTGACCATCGGGAATGATTTGGGGGTCACCGGTATTGTACCGGGACCACCAGATGGGTCCTGGGGGTCCACCGGGTGGGGCCACCCATCCCGGAGGGCCCCATGGGCTGAAGTGGGAAGGGGGACCAGCCCTTAGTGGGCTGGTGCGCCCCCCAAGGCCCACCCCCTGCGCCTAGGGTTGGAACCCTAGGGTGGGGGGGCGCCCACTTGCCTTAGGGGGCAATCCACCCCCCTTGGCCGCCGCCCCCTCTGGAGATTGGATCTCCAGGGGCCGCCGCCCCCCCAGGGGGCCTATATAAAGGGGGGGAGGGAGGGGCAGCCGCACCCTTGCCCCTGGCGCCTCCCTCTCTCCCTGCTACACCTCTCCCTCTCGCAGTGCACGGCGAAGCCCTGCTGTTGTGACGCCCTGCATCCATCACCACGCCGTCGTGCTGCTGGATCTTCATCAACCTCTCCTTCCCCCTTGCTGGATCAAGAAGGAGGAGACGTCACTCTGACCGTACGTGTGTTGAACGCGGAGGTGCCGTCCATTCGGTGCTAGGATCTCCGGTGATTTGGATCACGTCGTGTACGACTACCTCATCCCCGTTCTTTTGAACGCTTCCGCTCGCAATCTGCAAAGGTATGTAGATGCATCCGATCACTCGTTGCTAGATGAACTCATAGATGGATCTTGGTGAAACCGTAGGAAAATTTTTGTTTTCTGCAACGTTCCCCAACATCGCCCATGTTTGGCGCGGCCAGGACTGGGTTGGTTGCCAATATGGCTTTTATTTCGTTGAGTCCGACCGTGGCTGCAGCCGTCCACTCGAAGTGTTCGGTGCGCCGAAGGAGGCGGTAAAGGGGTAGTGCCTTTTCTCCCAAGCGGGAGATAAAGCGTCTTAGCGCCGCCATGCATCCGGTTAATTTTTGTATTTGTTTGAGGTCCTTTGGGATATCCAATTGCGACAGAGCTCGGATCTTGGCTGGATTTGCTTCAATTCCTCTACCGGATACAATGAAGCCCAAGAGTTTTTGAGGCAGAATGGGCCGTATGGCGTGATGAATGACGTTGCGGCTTGGTCTGACTCTGCCATCTTGATTTGATGGTAGCCGGAGTATGCGTCGAGGAAACACAACAAATCGTGTCCTGCGGTAGCGTCGATAATTTGATCGATGCGGGGGAGGGGTAAGGGATCCTTTGGGCAAGCCTTGTTAAGGTCTTTAAAATCAACGCACAGGCGCCAGGATTTGTCCTTCTTTGGTACCATCACCAGGTTTGCTAGCCAGTCCAGATGTTTTATATCTCTGGTGAATCCGGCCTCCAATAGCTTCGCTAGTTCCTCTCCCATGGCCTGTCTCTTAGGTTCGGAAAAACGCCGAAGAGCCTGTTTGACTGGCTTAAATCCTTTTAGGATATTTAAACTGTGTTCGGCCAGCCTGCGTGGGATTCTTGGCATGTTTGAAGGGTGCCAGGCGAAAATGTCCCAGTTCTCTCGTAGGAACTCTCGCAGTGTGGCGTCTACATCAGGGTTTAGCTGTGCCCCGATGGAAGCTGTTTTATTGGGGTCTGTTGGATGGACCTGGAATTTGACTATTTCGTCCGCCGGTTTAAAGGAGGTGGACTTGGATCTTTTGTCGAGTATCACATCGTCCCTATTCACCATGGAGCGCATGGCAGTCAATTCCTTAGCCGCTACGGCTTCGGATAGTGCCTTGAGGGCTAGTGCGGCTGTCTTACTTTCGACACGGAGCACTATGTCCGGATCACTAGGGAGAGTGATGATTCTGTTAGGCCCGGGCATCTTGAGCTTCATGTAACCGTAATGGGGTATTGCTTGGAAGATTGTAAATGCTTCCCGCCCTAGCAGAGCGTGGTATCCGCTACTGAACGGGGCCACTTGGAACGTGACCTCTTCGGACCTGTAATTATCCGGCGTGCCGAACACCACATCTAGTGTGATTTTTCCTGTACAGCGTGCTTCCCGACTAGGAATTATTCCTCTAAAGGTTGTGCTGCTTCGCTCGATATGGTTTCAGTCTATTTCCCTTTTTTGAAGGGTTTCCTCATAAATGAGGTTCAATCTGCTGCCGCCGTCCATGAGTACATTGGTAAGGCGAAAGCCGTCTACTATCGGACTGAGGACCAATGCGGCTGGTGCTTGGGCTGTTCAGAATTTAGGTTCATCACTGGCATTAAAAGTGATAGTCGTGTCACTCCATGGGTTTATTGTTGCTACATGGTAGACTTCGGCAAGGCCGCTGAGTGTTCTTTTTCGCATATTATGTGATGCGAAAGTCTCGAAGACTGTTAATACCGTACTGGGGTGGCTTTCTGTGGCTTCTGGAATCAGAAGAGCTTCACCAATTTTGGCCACCTGCCGGAGTATCCAACATTCTCTAAGGCTATGAGTTGGTGTGGCGCCCTCTGTACTATGAATTTTACAGGGTCCATTAAGCCATCCTTCAAGTACGGTTCCATGCCCTGAAGAGGGTTTTTGCTTTTTGGTATTTAACCCAGGTGTCTGGCGATGATGCACCCTTTTATTTTGGACTGGGTTTGTATTCAGGGTCGGATTGTCCCAAAATTTTATTTCTGTTTTCCAGGCGCTTTCCATCGCACAGTTCTTTCGTACTATGGACGCCAAGTTAGCAAAGCGTGTAATATCACGACGACTTATGGTGTTGGGGATTCCCTTGTCCGTGCAATTATTGCAGAAGAATGAAATTGTGTCTTCCTCGCGGCAGTCCTTTATCCTGTTCATAATTAGGAGGAATCTGGCCCAGTAATGATGTACTGTTTCTTCGGGCTCTTGCCTAATTTGGGATAGATTGCTTATGTTCGGGTGGGTGGGTGGAATTAAATCCGAAACCTCACCCAATTTGAGACTCAGGGGCCGAAGAGTTTCCGAACTCGGAAGTTCGGATTCTTGGATTTTGTCCCATGAATCTAGCCCGTTGCCTGACTCTAAGTTCAGGTCTTGAGTGACGTCCTCCCCTCCGCGGGTATCCGGCTTGGGAGGATCGGGAATCCGGACATAGCTAGTCCTTAAGATAGATGAAGGGTCGCCGCACCGTCCCTCTACCACTGCGACGTGATGGGTGACCTGGGGAGAGTTAATCTCTCTCAGATCGAGTTTAGGCCCAATCTGGTCGTAGTCTGTAGTGACTCCCAGGGTGGCGATGCGATCCAAGAGCTCGTTTAGGGAAGAGAGCTCCATTGGATCTAACTGCTCGGCGAGTTCCGAGTTGATGTGAAGATTGCTTTTGATGACCCGAGAGGTCATCGTTGGTGCAGCAGCTGAACAGGCGGTCATAAGAAAACCACCTAGCCGGAGCGTTTGGCGGGCAGCCAGAGCTCCCATAGCAACGGTGCCGTCTTTAAAGACGGGACGAGGCATCCTTCCTGATGGCGACGGCACAGAGGAACTCTCAATCAAAGCACCAATGTCGGTGTCAAAACCGGCGGATCTTGGGTAGGGGATCTCGAACTATGCGTCTAGGCGGATGGTAACAGGAGACAAGGGACACGATGTTTTTACCCAGGTTCGGGCCCTCTCGATGGAGGTAAAACCCTACTCCTGCTTGATTAATATTGATGATATGGGTAGTACAAGAGTAGATCTACCACGAGATCAAGGAGGCTAAACCCTAGAAGCTAGCCTATGGTCTGATTGTTCTTCTGTCCTACGGACTAAAACCCTCTGGTTTATATAGACACCCGAGAGGGCTAGGGTTACACATAGTTGGTTACAACGGTAGGAGATCTACATATCCGTATCTCCAAGCTTGCCTTCCACACCAAGGAAAGTCCCTTCCGAACACGGGACGAAGTCTTCAATCTTGTATCTTCATAGTCCAAGAGTCCGGCCGAAGGTATAGTCCGGCTATCCGGACACCCCCTAATCCAGGACTTCCTCAACGTCTTCGCTAAGCAGAAAGCGTAAGCCCCCCGAAACGTTTTATTTTTCTGATTTTTATTAAAACAGAATTTTGACTAAACTTTGACGGGCTATAACTTTTTAAATATAAGCCCTATTGACTTGATTCTTTTTCTGTTGTTTCTCAAATTTGGTCTAGTTTATTTTCATATTTATTTGAAAATTTTCCAAACAACTTTTTGTGTTGTTTTAAAACTATGTGTTAATTCAAATTCTCTTAAAATAGGATTTTTGAAGAAGAAGACAACTTTCAAATTTTGTTGGAATGCACCCTACCTCTCCACCACATGAAGGCAAGCATTCTGAACCCGGGCATAATATTTTTGTGGGTTGTTTGATACGGCTATAACACCACCTTGACATGGAGCATTCATTATTTTATGTGACGATATGATCATACGCATTGAGTGCATAATGAAAATTCTTGCTGTTGGAAATGGACATGCTTGTGATAGTAATCACTCTCATAATACCTTTCATGCCTACCGGGAGGAAGCCGGAAAAGTCTCTGTCTTGGGTAGACACGAGCTTGTCTTCGGTCTCCGTCGAGACGGTTGTGTCCGGTACGGCATAGTAAGGCATGATGAGTGGTGACTTTGTCTGTTGGTTGAAACATATTTGTTATGCTAACCATGCAGGGAATACTTAAACCTCCTGAGTCAACCATAGATCGAGTCTTGTTCCGGTAACCCCCATACTTGTTTCGTACTACCACTGGTCCCTTCCATAGGTAGGGTATGGTTCAGTAAGTTGTCATCCCCTTTCCTAGCACACACCATACAGAGAGGCCATGGTGGAAGATACCGGAGGCCTCCGGTAGGCATGCCACCTGGTCCAGGGGCATGGGTGTTTTCGGTTGTAGCCGAAGGGGTAGCTCCCCTAGTTTGCGCACGGTATAAATTTTGCGATCCCATGCTAGTCGAGGTTGTAGCCTCCCCACTTAGAGTTTTGCTTAACGGGTGTCGTGGGTGATTCCAGACACCGGTAAGTTAGGCTGGTGTGTGCGGTCAGGTGTGTTTTCAATCAAAAGACCGTAGACGGAATTAGTCCCGATGGACAAAAGAAATCCGTTGCCAGTGGGTAAAGAGTACACCCTCTGCAGAGATTATACCTATTCGAATAGCCGTGTCCATGGTTAAGGACTACAGTCTGGGATGGGTCCAGTGTCGGTCTTAGTGTCGGTCTTCGGAGGAGAAACTGCTAAACCAGAACATTGATCATGACTGGTGACATATGATGGTTATGATCATGATTATTGTGGACTAACCATTTGTATTATTTGGATTATTGAGTATCCCTCGGACGGTTCCACCTCCTGGATATTCACTGTGATTATTCTTATATAAGCCCTTTATGTGGTGTCGCACAGATGCCCGACTTTGGCATGCTTGTTATATATTTTATATATAATCCCTTTATGTGGTGTCGCACGGACTCCCGACTGTGGCATGCTTGTTATTTCAATTACTTATAAGCCCTTTATGTGGTGTCGCATAGACGCCCGACTGTGGCATGCTTGTTATATCTTTTATATATAAGCCCTTTATGTGGTGTCGCTCAGACGCCCGACTGAGGCATGCTTTATATTATTATCCTTTCGAGGCGTCGCTTCAGACACCCGATCGATGCATTTTATTTCTATCCTTGGGTTGTTTATTCATGTTCTATATGAATAATTTGCTTGTGTGCATCATAAATCTTATTTCATGACTGACGTAGTGATCATGGAATATTTCAAAGCATGATTATCATTTGTTATATTATACCTGTGTTCATAATGTTTGCGAGTACATTCAAAGTACTCACTAGCTTGTCCCTGGCTATTGTCTTGGCCAGATTTCTTGCGTGGAGAGGAGCGTTGCGATGACAGCCCCAGAACTTACGCAATGGTGATAGCAGCCTCGCGAAGATAGGAGTTATCCAGGTCAGCTGTTCCTGTGGGAAATGGAGTCCCATAGATGCTGATGATCCACAAACCGTTTCCGCCATCAACCACTAGAAACCAATTGTTGTACTCATAGGCCAGAATGGTCTTGTACTACATATCTTGTATTTTGCTTGGAGTTTCTGTATCAAGTTGGTGCCTTATTAGCTAACAGTAATCCTGGGGCTGGTGAGCACAGGGGCCATTTTCTGGGAAATTATATCCCAAAAATCCGGTCCTGACATGAGGCAACTCAGAAGGCTACATGAAGAGGTCGTGGTGATACTATGCGATCTTGAGATGTACTTCCCGCCCGCATTCTTCGACATTATGGTGCATCTGCTGGTCCATATCGTGGAGGATATCATCCAACTCGGGCCGACGTTCCTGCACATCATGATGCCGTTCGAAAGGATGAACGGTGTCATCAAAGGATACGTTCGCAACATGTCACGTCCAGAGGGAAGCATAGCCAGGGGCTTTCTGACCGAAGAGTGCATCTCCTACTGCATGAATTATCTAGGCATCGAGAACCCCGTTAGTCTGCCCGTCAACAGGCACCTCGGCAGGCTCGCTGGATGGGGTCACCGTGAGGGTCGCCGCGAAATGCATGTCGACTTTGAGGGTCGACTCGCCGACTTTGAAAGAGCAAACCTAGTCGCTCTACAACACATAGACGTGGTCGATCCTTGGGTGGTAGAGCTTAAAACCTTTATTGCGAAGACGTACAATGACCGAGGCCAACAGAGTACGGACGGAGATATAATCAAAGAGCACAACTCATGTTTCACGCGTTGGTTCAAGCAGAAGCTTCTGTCGTACCCTTTACATGAGGATTCTTTCGCGGAAAAACAACTCATATTCGCCTTGTCACAGGGCGCCGAGCACAACATGATGACCTATGAGGCGTACGATATCAACGGCTACACATTCTACACCGAGGACAAGGAATCCTACACCGGTAACGACAAGGACAGATACTACAGAAGGATCGAGGAGATCTGGGAGCTGAGCTACGCAGGAGAGAAGGTCCCGATGTTCGGCGTCAGATGGGCCAAGAGCGTCCTAAAAGAAGACCGGTATTTCACCACCATGGTTATACCTGAAGCCAAATCGAAGACTGCGGGCGCAAACATCACCACGAAAAATGAGCCATGGGTACTGGCTTCCCAAGTGGACCAATGCTTCTTCATTACCGACCCGTCAAAGCCCAGTCGTGTTGTCGTGAGGAGAGGCAAAAGGAAGATCATCGGAATGGATGGAGTAGCCAACGAGTAAGACTTCGACAAGTACGGCGACCCAAAGATCGAACATGACAACGACGATGAAGTAGCAGCATACACCACAAGAAGAATCAGGACCACCCTACCTAAAGGACGTCTGTTCCACAGAAGAACTCCATTTGTGAAAAAGAAGGGCAAGAAGATTGTGAACAGATAGCTAGCTAAGATTGATTGTATTTAAATCATAGTCTTCATTTCTCGATTGTATTTCATGGACACTTTTTGATATCATGAATATTTTTAAATTTCATGGGCACCTTTTGAATTCATGAATATTTTTTCAAATTTGATGATATTTTTTCATATTCAATATGAAAAAATATTGAATATTCATGAGGACACTCAATCTCGATCCCCCTCCATCTCGATCTCGATGCTCCTCCATCTCGATTGCTATCCCCCTCCATCTCGATCTCGATCCCCCCCCCCCCCCCCCGCAACCTCCCCCGCTAGCTCCACCGCCGCCGACGACCCACCGCACCCTCCCCGCTCCACCACCGCCGACGAGCACCCCTCGCACCCTCCCCCGCTCCACCGCCGCCGCCGACCCACCGCACCCTCCCCCGCTCCACCGCTGCCGCCGACCCCCCGCACCCTCCCCGGCCCGCTCCACCGCCGCCGAGCACCCCCATTTGATGATATTTTCAAATAACAAATTTGATGATATTTTAAAAAAATATTGCTGTTTTTATAAAAAATCATTACTGTTTCATATTCATATTCATTTTCTAAAAAATAAAAAAACATAATAATGGCGCACCGGTCGGGTGGTGCGCCATTGCTATCTAAAAAAAGATTTCTAATGGCGCATCGCTCGGGGGTGCGCTGAGGGAGTACTGGATTAGGGGGTGTCCGGATGGCCGGACTATACCTTCAGCCGGACTCCTGGACTATGAAGATACAAGATTGAAGACTTCGTCCCGTGTCCGGAAGGGACTTTCCTTGGCGTGGAAGGCAAGCTTGGCGATGCGGATATTTAGATCTCCTACCATTGTAACCGACTTTGTGTAACCCTAACCCTCTTCGGTGTCTATATAAACTGGAGGGCTTTAGTTCGTAGGACAACATACAACAATCATACCATAGGCTAGCTTCTAGGGTTTAGCCTCCTTGATCTCGTGGTAGATCTACTCTTGTACTACCCATATCATCAATATTAATCAAGCAGGACGTAGGGTTTTACCTCCATCAAGAGGGCCCGAACCTGGGTAAAACTTTGTGTCCCTTGTCTCCTGTTACCATCCGCCTAGACGCACAGTTCGGGACCCCCTACCCGAGATCCGCCGGTTTTGATACTTACATTGGTGCTTTCATTGAGAGTTCCTCTGTGCCGTCGTCATCCGGAAGGATGCCTCATCCCGTCTTTAAAGACGACACCGTTGCTAAGGGAGCTTTGGCTGTCGGCCAAGCTCTCCGGCTGGGTGGTTTTCTTATGACCGCCTGTTCGGCTGCTGCGCCGACGATGACCTCTCGGGTCATCAAAAGCAATCTTCATGTCAGTTCGGAACTCGCCGAGCAGTTAGATCCAATAGAGCTCTCTTCCATGAACGAGCTCTTGGATCGCATCGCCGCCCTGGGGGTCGCTACAGATTACGAAAAGGTTGGGCCTAAACCCGATCTAAGAGAGATTAACTCTCCCCAGGTCACCCATCATGTTGCCGTGGTAGAAGGGCAGTGCGGCGACCCTTCATCTATCTTAAGGACTAATTACGTCCGGATTCCCGATCCCTCCAGGCCGGATACCCGCGGAGGGGAGGATATAACTCAAGACCTGAACTTAGAATCAGGCAACGGGCTAGACTCATTGGATAACATCCAAGAACCTAAACTTCAGAGTTCGAAAACTCCTTGGCCTCTGAGTCTCAGATCGGGTGAGGTTTCAGATTTTTTTTTGAATATATATTGCAAGGCAACAACCTCACAGTGCTTTATTAAAACTCAGCATAAAAAGTCCAAGGTACAAGACAAGAGAAAATATGAACTAACTATCTAGGGTAAAGAGGCTAACCAGTCTAGTAGTTTATCTCTATATTTACATTTGATCCTATGAGTTAACAGAGTTAAATCATGTACAAAATTC
Organism: Aegilops umbellulata; assembly: GCA_032464435.1. Lineage (NCBI taxonomy): Eukaryota > Viridiplantae > Streptophyta > Magnoliopsida > Poales > Poaceae > Aegilops > Aegilops umbellulata. The sequence goes on from CP136060.1 coordinate 368,543,889, forward strand.
CTTCTCTAGGCTCTGAAGCTTGGTGTCTCATTCCTGAAAATTTTGCCATTCCTTTGAGTCCATATATTCCAGGTGGCAGTAAAAACCACTTCTGTGAAGAAGGGCAAACCAAACTCATCTCTAGTCGAAGAAGCCATGGAGTAGGTTGACTGGTGTGGTTGAACCTGCCAAGAAATCCCAAGATAATTCCACACTCTCTGGCTGAAGTTGCATGTGAAGAAGAGGTGAATTCTGTCTTGATGAGTTTGAGATTGGCAAAGCACACAACAATCATCTTGGATAATCCAGTGCCTACGCTGCATCATATCCCTTGTGTTGAGGCGATCCATAAGAAGTAGCCATCCAAAGACTCTGACCTTGAGAGTGCAAGAGCATTTCCATATCCATTTGAATATAGGATCTACCACAATGCTAGAGAAAGCATAATCATAATATATCTTGGTCTAGAATTCACCAGACTTAGATGGCCATCTCCAAATGTCCTTACTGTTAGGACCAAGCTCAATAGGAAGGAGCATGGACTGGAGGTGATCAAGCTCTTGGAAAGCCTCTAGGGACAGAGGTAGATGGAAACTCTCAGTCAAATTAGGAAATTCAAGGACATCCTTAACAGTGGCCAAGTCATCAATCACAAAGGGATGGAGTCTTGGAAACCGATCCTTAAGAATAACAAGATTGCCACTAATTTCCCATTTATCCAGCCAGAACACCATAGAATCGCCGGCATGAACCTGTGGTATTGCCAGTTTACAAAATTTTTCATAAAGCTTAAGCACGTCTCGCCACCAGAAGGAACCACACATCTGGGTAGCTTGTGGAGCCGAAGATTGATAGTAGGAGTCCTAGATTAAATTCACCCATGGAATATCCATCTTGTTAAAGAACTTGAAAAGATGCTTAAGCAAAAGAGCATCATTCTGCACACTCAGATCGAGAACTCCCAAACCACCATATTTCTTTGGTCTGCTAACCAGCTCCCAGGCTGCCAAAGGTTGTCGTGGTGTGTCCGAATTGCCTCTCCAAAGACATTGACATTCAATTCTCTCAAGCTGCTTAAGAATAACTTGTGGGATCGACAAAGTGCAAAGGAAGTATATTGGCATTGAGGTTTCGGATTTAATTCCACCCACCCACCCGAACATAAGCGATCTATCCAAAATCAGGCAAAAGCCCGAAGAAACAGTACACCATTACTAGGCCAGATTCCTCCTGGTTATGAACAGGATAAAGGACTGCCGCGAGGAAGACGCAATCTCAATCTTCTGTAATAATTGCACGGACAAGGGAATCCTTAACGCCATAAGTCGTCGTGATATTACACGCCTTTCTGACTTGGCGTCCATAGTACAAAAGTACTGTGCGATGGAAAGCGCTGGAAAACCGAAATAAAATTTTGGGATAATCCGGCCCTAAATAGAAACCCCATCTGGAACAAAAGGGTGCATCATCGACAGACACCCGGATTAAACACCAAAAAACAAAAACCCTCTACACGGCATGGACCATACTGGAAGGATGGCTTAATGGACCCTGTAAAATTCATAGTACAGAGGACGCCACTCCAACTCACAGCCTCAGAGCATGTTGGATACTCCGGCAGGTGGCCAAAATTGGCGAAGACCTCCTAATTTCGGAGGCCGCAGAAAGCCACCCCAGGGACACCGGTACAGTCTTAACAGTCTTCGAGACTTTCGCATCAAATAACATGCGAAAAAGAACACTCCGCAACCTCGCCGAAGTCTACCAAGTAGCAACAATAAACCCATGGAGTGACACGGCTATTACTTTTAATGCCGGTGATGAACCTAAATTCCGAACAGCCCGAGCACCAGCCGCACTGGTCCTCAGTCCAATAGTGGACGGCTTTCGCCTCACCAAGGTACTCATGGATAGAGGCAGCGGAATGAACCTCATTTATGAGGAAACCCTCCAAAAAATGGAAATAGACTGGAACCGCATTGAGCGAAGCAGCACAACCTTTAGAGGAATAATCCCCAGTCGGGAAGCGCGCTGTATAGGAAAAATCACACTAGATTTGGTGTTCGGCACGCCGAATAATTACAGGTCCGAAGAGATCACGTTCCATGTGGCTCCGTTCAGTAGCGGATACCACGCTCTGCTCGGGCGGGAAGCATTTACAATCTTCCAAGCAATACCCCATTACGGGTACATGAAGCTCAAGATGCCTGGGCCAAATGGAATCATCACTCTCGCTAGTGATCCGGACATAGCACTCCGCGCCGAAAATAAGACAGTCGCACTAGCCCTTGAGGCACTATCCGAAGCCCTAGCGGCTGAGGAGCTGACTGCGCTGCGCTCCACGGTGAACAGGGACGACGTGATACTCGACAAGAGATCCAAGTCCACCTCCTCTAAACCAGCGGATGAAATAATCAAATTACAGGTCCATCCAACGGACCCTAATAAAACAGCTTCCATCGGGGCATAATTAAACCCTGATGTAGACGCCACACTGCGAGAATTCCAATGTGAAAATTGGGACATCTTCGCCTGGCACCCTTCAAACATGCCAGGAATCCCATGCAGGCTGGCCGAACATAGCTTAAATATCCTAAAAGGATTCAAACCTGTCAAACAAGCTCTTCGGCGTTTTTCCGAACCTAAGAGACAGGCCATGGGAGAGGAGCTAGCCAAACTATTGGAGGCCGGATTCATCAAAGATATAAAACATCCGGACTGGCTAGCAAACCTGGTGATGGTACCAAAGAAGGACAAATCTTGGCACATGTGCGTTGATTTTAAAGACCTTAACAAGGCTTGCCCAAAGGATCCCTTCCCCCTCCCCCGCATTGATCAAATTATCGACGCCACCGCAGGACACGATTCGTTGTGCTTCCTCGACGCATATTCCGGCTACCATCAAATCAAGATGGCAGAATCTGACCAAGCCGCGACGGCATTCATCACACCATACGACCCATTCTGCTTCAACACGATGCCCTTTGGGCTCAAAACACCGGCGCAACATTTCAGCATATGATTCAAACATGTCTGGCAAACCAGATCGGCAAAACAGTGGAGGCATACATGGATGATGTGGTCGTAAAAACAAGACATGTCGAATCTCTAGTAGACGACTTGAGGCTTACATTTGACAATCTCCGAACATACGACATCAAGCTCAACCTGGAAAAATGCGTTTTCCGCGTTCCAGCCGGAAAGCTCTTGGGCTTCATTGTATCCAGTAGAGGAAAAAGCAAATCCAGCCAAGATCCGAGCTTTGTCACAATTGGATATCCCGAAAGACCTCAAACAGATACAAAAATAAACCGGATGTGTGGCGGCTCTAAGCAGCTTCATCTCCCGTTTGGGAGAAAAGGCACTACCCCTCTATCGCCTCCTTCGGCGCACTGAACACTTCGAGTGGACGGATGCCGCCACGGCCGGACTCGACGAAATAAAGTCCATATTAGCAACAAACCCAGTCCTGGCCGCGCCAAATATTGGCGAACCAATGCTATTGTACATTGTAGCAACCCATCAGGTTGTAAGCGCAGTGCTCGTTGTCGAATGAGAAACGGACGGGCACAAATTCCCCCTTCAAAAGCCGGTCTACTATGTGTCCACTGTCCTCACTCCATGCAAATCACGGTGCCCGCATTATCAAAAGATTGCATACGCGGTATTCATGGCATCCCGAAAGCTGCGACACTACTTTCAAGAGTGTTCGATAACAGTAGCCTCCGAAGTACCACTTAACGATATTATAAACAACCGCGAAGCAACGGGGCGGATTGCAAAATGGGCCATCGAGCTCCTCCCATTCGACATAACTTACAAGCCACGGCGAGCTATTAAGTCGTAAGTTTTGGCCGACTTCGTCGCAGAATGGACGGAAGCCGAACTCCCTAAAGAGTACGGCACATATTCAAACTGGATCATGCATTTCGACGGCTCTAAAATGTTAGCCGGTCTAGGGGCTGGCGTTGTTTTGACGTCCCCCACGGGAGACACGGTTCAATACGTACTCCAGATTATCTACACAGACTCCAACAATGCAGCCGAATATGAGGCCCTTTTACACGGTCTCCGGATGGCAGTATCCATGGGCATTCGACGCCTAGAGGTGCGAGGGGATTCGAACCTTGCAATATCCCAAATAAATGGAGACTTCGATGCCAAGGATCCAAATATGGCAGCTTATCGCAACGCCATCTTAAAAATGTCAGCTCGGTTCGAAGGGCTCGAATTTCATCATGTAGCCCGGGAGAACAATCAGGCGGCAGACGTCCTGGCACGCATCGGCGCAAAACGCGACGCAGTCCCCCCCACCCAACATCTTCTTGGAACGGCTGTTCAAGCCATCCGTAGTATGGGAAGGGGAATCCGGCAATAACATTCCGGACTCAACCACACTGCCCGATGCCGAACAATCTGACACAATCGGAGGCTCTGCCAATGAAGTCACACCTTCAGCCCACGTAATAATGGCCGTTATCGCCCCGTGGACAGAACCATTCCTAGCCTACCTTACTAGGCAAGAACTCCCAGAGGACCAAAACGAGGCACGCTGCATAGTGCGGAGATCTAAAGCCTACAAAGTCCATGAGGGAGAGCTTTATAAGAAAAGCACTATCGGAGTCCTTCAAAGGTGCATCTCCGAAGAGGAAGGGCGGAACTTGCTGGCTGAAATTCACGCCGGACTCGGAGGTCATCACGCTGCAGCTCGGTCCCTTGTAAGCAAGGCTTTCCGTACAAGCTTTTATTGGCCAACGGCCCAGGCAGACGCTCAGGACTTAGTCCAACGATGCGTCGGTTGCCAGCTTTTTGCAAACCAAAGCCATATGCCACCCACCGCCCTCCAAACTATCCCCATAACATGGCCCTTTGCGGTCTGGGGGCTTGACATGGTGGGACCCCTTAAAGGTGGAACCCACAAGAAAAAATACTTACTGGTCATGGTGGATAAGTTCACCAAATGGATAAAAGCCAAGCCTGTTAAAACGGCCGAATCCGGACCGGTGATAGACTTCATATCTAGGGTCATACACCGTTATGGCATCCCCCACAGCATCATCACTGATAACGGCACGAACTTTACGGCCGATGAGGTAAAACTCTGGTGCAAAAACATGGGCATTAAGCTTGATTATGCTTCCGTCTATCACCCACAAACTAACGGACAGATGGAACATGCAAATGATCTTATTATGAGCGGCATCAAACCCAGATTAGTGCGGTCCCTTAAGGAATCTAACATGCACTGGGTGGAGGAGCTCGACTCCGTACTCTAGGGGCTGCGGACCATGCTGAATCGCACCACTGGATATACGCCATTCTTCATGGTGTACGGCGCAGAGGCAGTTTGGCCCTGCGACATAATTCATGACTCACCTCGGGTGCGCATGTACGAAGAAAGAGAGGCCAAGGTCGATCAGCAGGACAGTTTGGACGCATTGGAAGAAGAACGTGACGTGGCAAAAATCCGTTCCGCATTCTATCAACAGCAGGCTCAAAGATACCAAAGCAGAGAAGTACGGGCCAAAAATTACAACGTTGGCGAATTAGATCTACGCCTGCCGGACAAGAAAAAGGACAAACTCAAGCCCAAGTGGGAAGGTCCCTTCATAATTGACCAAGCCCTGACTGGTGGAGCGTACCGCCTGTGAGATGCATCGGATAACCGACTCGAGCCGAACCCATGGAACGCAGCCCGTCTCGGAAGATTCTATGCCTAGCACCGGCCTCTGTGTTCGTCTCCTTCCTCTGTCCATTTTTTATATACTGTCTGTCTTATATTGTTTTCTCCTTCTCCTCTCCTCTTATAGACTTTAAAGGCTCATCACATGACGTGCTACTCGCACTCATTAAACCTGGGGGCTTCTTTTAACAGAAGCTTATTCACACGGGCTTCATGCCCAACACATGTGTTACACTTCCACATGTACCTTTTATTTCACCATTATATGCATCGATATGACTTAAGTTTTGGCCAAGCTGGGTTGCCTGGCTCCTATGCTTACCCCTACGTTCGAAATTGTCTGGCTAGGTGGTAAAGGGAGCACCTCTGCGATTGTTACTGCCAGGTCAGCCGGATGTGTACCTCAGACTGGGTGAAGCCGAAAGCTAGCGTTCTTAAGGGAATATTCGGTCGATGACCTGAAAGATGATTTTTCCAATTATTTATCTATGCGCCCCCAGACGATTTTTCCTGCGTCTTTTTCGCAGAATGGACATGCACTTTAGGGCATGCCTCCCAGGGAAAGGAACACCTAACGGAACTATTCTCCCTGGAAGATGTTTCTTACTAACCATGTAATATAACATAACTAGTTGGGCACTTGTCTGTTCAAGCACTAATGACCCCTATGCCTGGTCTCCATGCATACCCCGGTTCTTATATAACTACGAGGGTATTCAGACACACTCCGGACCGTCAGGTCCGGAGGTTGAAGCGAAAAGGTCGGCCATGACAAACGATCTACAATCCGGCTAGAAGACATTACAAATGTCAATTAATTTACATAGTCACTCTGACTGATTGTATTCCTCTTCAATACCATCTAACAGGCTGTCTAATTTACAGTCCTGTTGGGAATACTTTGCGGCCAATTCTACTTGGCCGTATACTAAGCTTACAGGGATCTCCTTCCCATCAGGCCCCACAGGTCCGACCTCGGCCATGTGGTTTGGGTCAGCCTTTGTGTACCGCGTCTTCACCATGGCCCAGGCATCCCTAGCGCCTTGACGGCAGGCCGATATCTTCCACAATCGGAAGCGCCACCGCGCTCCCTTCAGCTTCTCTACAAGCTCTCCAAGGCCCTCGGGCATGGAGAGGGATGGCCATAAGGCTTGGGCAACGCCTTGCATCGCCTGCTGAACTCACTCGTGTAGTTGCGAGAGCTCGGGAAGGTCACCCGTAGAACCGGGCATCTCCTCTGCAGGACGACCTGTTAGCATACCTACAGACATCACTCTGTTAGTCGACTTCCTCGCCGAACTCTTTTTTCAAAGTTCGTTTAAGCACTTACTAAATATGCCGCGTCGAAGCCGCTGATTCTCCTTAACGGAGTCCGACAGCTGGGCACGAACATCTTTCAGTTCAACACCCAGCTTGGTGTTGGCATCCTGAAGATCATTCTTCTCCCGCCTCACCTTTGTTAGCACGCCCTCGCCAGCCTTTAGCCAGCGTAGGAGTTGCTGCTTGTCCGGATCTAGTCTGGCGCCATATGCAATTTCATTTGTCAGATTTGCACATATGCCACACTTCATACTTATCTTTTTGAAGCATATATTACTAGAGGGGGTCTCCTTAGGCTCCCTCGTCGCGACTAGTGCAACCTCAAGTTGGGCCTTGCACTCGTTTAGCTCCTGGGACAGTTGGGTATTCTTCTCTGAAAGAACCTGCGTATTACACGATCCTTAAATCAGTTATTCTAACTGTTTCAAGTCTCGGGGGCTACTGATATATATAACCATTAAATTTTCTCACCCGTATGTCTTTTACATATTGCTCCATGGCTCTGGCTAGACCATTTTGAGCGGCACGGAGATACACATCTCCCGAATTGAAGGCATCAAACGCCTCTTGGGAGAAACAAGCGTCGCGAAGAACAGTCCGACGACGCTTGTGGTTCATGGCACTCTCCACCTCGGAAGGGGTGGCAGACAGCCTGTCCGCATCCTCTGTCGGAGGAGCATCCGGTGCGCACCTCGTGTTCGCCTCCGCCTCTGGGCCAGGCTGTGGAGCCTGGCTGGTGGAGGCGCGATTGGCAGCCTCTCCGGATATAGTCCGGCAAGGTCTCTTTGTCCTGAACAGAGCATGAGAGTTAATATGCCACGAAGGAATAATACCGGGGAATACAAAGGCGCGCTATACCTTTGCGCGGGAACCGCGGTCCGGACTACACTTCTTTTTATCCCACGGGGCCCCGCAGCCCCTCGTGGGCTGGCCGCCGTAGGCTCGGCCTCCCGCCTCAAGGACCTCCTCTGCAAAACACGGTTGTTATACGGTCATCGAAAACACGCGAGGACGGGTCCCCTTTCAAAGTACTGGGATTTCGGTCTCAGTTACCTGGGAGGCGGGGATTAGCCCTGGGTAATCGACCGTAATGGCCACCAAGGCGTTGTCCTTGCTTAATTGATGGAATACCCCATCAATCAACTCCACAGATATGTTCGGATCCTCTTGGGAGGCTGGGTCCAGGGACCGTCTCGGATCCTCGGGTTGTGGAGGGGGGTTGTTTATCTCTTTAACAGCCTGGCGCAGTTCCTGCGTTGAAGTCGTTAGACCATATATTTGACAGTAGGGATACAAAACGGATGGACAAGTGAAAGTGCTCACTTACCCAGTTCGGAGGATTATACATGGTGAATCCACCCTGAGGGTTGACGCGGAGGAATTCCTCCTCTTCTCCCTTGTACAAAGTGGACAAGATCTTTATGAGAGGGGCAGCCAAGTCCGGCCCCTTACGGCCATGACGGGTGGCGTCGTCCTCCCCGTTGAAATCCCACATGGGGTGACTTCTATATTGAAGCGACTGCACCCCCCGCATAATGCATACGGCCATGACTCCGATCATGGTTAGTCCGGAATGAGCCAATAATCTTATCCGGCCCATCAGGTAAAGGACGTCCTTGTCACTTTCTCTCTGAGAGCTCCGTGGATGCCAGCTTAGGCGCTTCTCCGGGGAGCACTGTTGAACTCAAGGAGGCCGATCCGAACAGGATCCGGCAGTGGGACATCCTCTATATAGAACCATTCCGAAGGCCAGTTCTCGGATGCCTTCTTTGGGGTTCCGGATAGATATCCGGTCCCGGTGATGCGCCACACTTCGGCTCCGCCACTTCATATATTAACCCCTCTTGAGAACGGGGCACCAGGCAGAACAGCCTTTTCCACAGCGCGAAATGAGCCTCAACACCCAAGAAAAGCTCGCAAAGGGCAACGAAGCCCGCGATATGCAATATAGAGGCAGGCGTGAGGTTGTGCAGCTGGAGGACATAGAACTCCAGAAGCCCCCGGAGAAACGGATGAATTGGAAATCCGAGTCCCCTTATTAGATAAGGGACAAGGCATAACCGCTCTCCTTTGGAGGGAGTGGGAGCGCTCTCCGCTTGCTCTCCGCCATTATAGGTGGCGAGTCCGGCTCGAACCGGGACCATGTAGGCTGGAGGGAGGAATCCCTTGGTCTGAAGCGATACTAGGTCGCTATGCGGGATGGAGCACCTCTCCCAGTCTCCGGGCTTAGGACTGGAAGGGCGAGAGGAGGAGTTGCGACAGCTGGCCATGGTGGAATGGATCTTCGCTGGATGCGCTCTGATGACTACTCGCGGAGGGGAGAAGGTGTGGTTTGGCTCTAAATCCCCATTCCTTTAAATAGGCGGCTTATTTACGCGGCTAGGGGTGTGAATGTAAAAACACCCAGACTTTTCGTATTCGTTTGACATGTGGAAGGCGGCCCTTATTGGACGTAGAAGCCAAGGAGTGCTGCATTCACAGAACGCAGGACATTATTCAACAGGTACACGGAATCTGGAGGGGAACCCGCCTTGCAATGCCGAAGACAATTAGCACGCCGGACTCATCGTCATTGAAGCCTAGTTCGGGGGCTACTGAGGGAGTCCTGGATTAGGGGGTGTCCGGATGGCCGAACTATACCTTCAGCCGGACTCCTGGACTATGAAGATACAAGATTGAAGACTTCGTCCCGTGTCCGGAAGGGACTTTCCTTGGCGTGGAAGGCAAGCTTGGCGATGCGGATATTTAGATCTCCTACCATTGTAACCGACTTTGTGTAACCCTAACCCTCTCCGGTGTCTATATAAACCGGAGGGCTTTAGTCCGTAGGACAACATACAACAATCATACCATAGGCTAGCTTCTAGGGTTTAGCCTCCTTGATCTCGTGGTAGATCTACTCTTGTACTACCCATATCATCAATATTAATCAAGCAGGACGTAGGGTTTTACCTCGATCAAGAGGGCCCGAACCTGGGTAAAACTTCGTGTCCCTTGTCTCCTGTTACCATCCGCCTAGACGCACAGTTCGGGACCCCCTACCCGAGATCCGCCGGTTTTGACGCCGACATGCGCCATTGCTATAAAAAAATACTTATGGCGCACCTCTAGGGGGTGCGCCATTAGTAATCTTCCCCCTAGCTCTAATTCGCCCGACCCCTTCATCACTCCCTCTCTCGCCAGATCCACTTCCCCCCGCTGCCCCGACCCACGCCGCCGCCGCCCCCGCGCCCCCACCACTACAGCTCCACCATCGCCGTCGCCATCAGCCTCCCCGCGTCGGCCCCTGCCCTGCCCTCCATCGCCGTCGCCGACATCCCTGCCCTCCGTCTCCGTTGCCGCCCCCAGTCAGCCCCTACCCTGCCCCCCATCACCGTCGCCGATAGCCTTCCCTTTAACAGGCAGGCGCTGACGCCCCATCTCTTGTCTCGCTCGCAGGCACCGAAGAAGGAGAAGGCCCCGGCGGCGTCGCCGAAGCCGCCCAAGTCCAGCGGCGGCAAGCAGAAGAAGAAGAAGAAGTGGAGCAAGGGCAAGCAAAAGAAGAAGGTGAACAACAGGGTGCCCAAGTACAAGCAGATCACGCCCTCTGTCCTCTTCGAGCGCCTCAGGGTAACGCCCGCTCGCCATCCCCCCTCCTCCTCATGGCTCCTGGTGAAGTGTTCTGCTCTTAGCAAGAACAAGATCTCTATTTTGGGGTCAGTCAGTCAGATTTTGCTTGGTGTGCCATGTTATAGCTAGGATGCGGAGTGCAGTGGTGATCATTCATGTCTGGTGTCACATATATTTCATAATCTGATTTGGACATGCGCAGTGCTAATGCCTGATGGTGTTTTACGTGATTCAACATCACCATCGATTTTTAGGGTTTCAGAGTTATTAAATGTTGTTTGGCGACTCTGCTGAACAATTCAGAGAGCACTAGTCCATTCTTGGCTGTACACTTTAAATTTGTTACATACTTTATTTGTATGTATGGTCATCTAGCTACACATGCATATATTGTTATGTTACACAAATTGTATCATCTTGCCACTTACGTCAGCCTTCCCTTTAAGCAGAGTGATACCTTTCGATGTCACACAATAATGTTTGTTGCAAGAACATTCTGCTCTTAGTGTTCATTTGTTTACAGAGATCCTGCTTATATATATTGATGATGAGTCTTGTTGAAACCTTACATATGTTGGTTCCTGCTTATTTGCTCCAATGGCACAAACTTGAGCTGCTAGCAGTGAGGAGCTACTGTCAAAAACTTGAGCTATTGTCAAAAAATTCAGTTAGGTACAGTTATCATGTAAGAAAATGGCCATAATGTGCCCTAATAATGATGTATTTTGTCATAAAAATATATAGTGGACTGCCATGATAATGACATGCTGCTAGTAGTTACTTCCATGAGTTGTTTTATTGACATGGCACATTTGCAATGGAGTTTTATATATCTTTAGCCACTGTTCATTAACAGCAAGTCAGTTTTGTTTATAGTTGAAAGTAAGTGTGTGGTTTGAAATTTTGATCTGATTATGACATCTAGAATTATGTCAGTTTTGCTTTGTAACTAGAAGACCAAAGTGTGTTACTCACCTGGGATCTTAACTGTTGGGGGGTAGTATTGTAACTAGAAGACCACGTATTTTCAGAATTGAGCTAAAGATTTGGGGGGTAGTATTTCTGATTTTAGAGCACCTTGGCTGGATGTATTTTACAGCAGCTGTTGGAATCAAAACAATGCTTGTGGGTTGTCCTGTTAAGTTGAGTGAGTCATTAGAGGGCAGATAGAGTCACCCACACCAATTAATGCTTATGAAGAAGAAGAATAAACCTGCTGCTGCTGCTGTTATGCCTGTATTCACTGCTGCTGCTGCTGTACTTGTGATGATGCTGTACTTGTGATGATGCTACTTGTGATCTTCTAAAATGACCCATTGGCGACTTCATTACGCGGGGATAATGATTTTGCAGGTACCCCGAGAGGCCATTGAGTTTGCCGGAATGTCGATTAACTTCCGTTCCGGCAAATTCGGGTACTCCATATGTCCTATTTTCAGCAAAGGTCATGCTGAAATTTTCCGTGAATTTTAGCATGACTTTGCTAAAAGTAGGACATATGGGGTACTTGCGACTAATGCATGGGCCGGGGTATCTTAGTACTTAATTAAGTAGGATCAACTGCCTTTTGTGTTATGCATGGGCCTCAGCGTCGACAAACCCTAAATTATAAAACCTTGGCTTTTAGGGTGCCTCGGTGTCGATAAAAACCTAAATGATGAAAGCTTAGGCTTTTAGGGTGCCTCGGCGTCGACAAACCCTAAATGATAAAAGCTTAGCTTTTAGGATGCCTCGGTGTCGACAAAATCTAAATGATGAGACCATGATCTTGTTCCTTGACAATAACCAACTTTTTGACCAAACTTTTTTCCTATTTAGAGCGAAACATGGCCCACAATGATGAGGCCGGCGGTTCGGGCGGCAAGCAATTCTGGGAGCTGTCCCAGGAGATGGAGGAAGAACCTCACCGCTATGAGGACGCCGTGGAAGACACCGATCCTGACTACACAACCCCTAGTGGCGTCTGGGATGACACCACTGATGGTGCCGCCGAGGATGCCACCACTGATGGTGCCGCCGAGGATGCCGCCACTGATGATGGCGGCGCACACACAGATGGCAGCCAACCGAAGAGGCAACGGAAGGACCGGCGCCCGAACATGCTCCGCACCATCAAGGAGGAATTTACTGAAGTGAACTCCGACGGGCATCCAACGGCGCCCAAACAAATAGTCAAGGGGTACTCGGTTTAGCTCGGGTGCATTCTCCGGAGCACCGTCTTGATCAACACCGAGAACCTAAGGCATAAGGACCAAGGGAATTTGCGCACCCTCCTCTTCACGAAGCTGCACGAACGATAGAAGTTCCCCACTGAATTTGAAAACACACGCCTCTCAGGGAATAAAGTGAACAGTGCCGCCCTCACGAGGATGAGCATGGCCCTGTCTACTTGGAGAAGCGCGGTGAAGAGAATGATTAACAAAGGTGATAGTTATGAGAAGATCAAGGCGAAAAATCCTTCGATCAGGGAAGATGACTACAAGGAGTTCAAGATCAAGTGCGAGAGCAGCGGAACCTCCGAATCAAGTAAGTGGGGGAAAGAAATGCGGGAGTTGAACTTAGGGGAACACAAACTCGGTCCCGACGGTTACAGGGTGGCGGAGCCTATATGGGACAAGGAGGACGCGGAGCGTGCCGAGCAAGGCCTACGGCCCCGCTTCAAGAAATACCATGACAAGCAGACCAGGAACTATGTCAGGGCCCGGTACAAGGAGGACCCGGTAACAAAGGAGCTTACCACGGATCCGAAGACCAGGGCGCTTGAGCTTGTTATGGTAAGGAATACACCCCCGCGTAATTAGCTCCATATGGTTGCATTCTAATTAACAAAGCCAAATTTCTAAATGGTTCACATTCCTTCCGCAGGACACTGAAAGCAGTAGCGCGGGTCGGCTCAGAGCACCCCTTGGGACAGCACTCTAAATAGGGAGTTGAACGTAATGAAAAACAAGGATAACCTGAGTAAGTCATCGTGAGCTGGTCGTGTGGCCGGCAAAGGCTTGTCCACAAAATGGTCGTCATACTATAACGCTGGTGGGCAAAAGGAGAGAAAGACCAGCTCAGAAAGCCAGTCGCGCGAGGCTCAAGAACTCAGGGCACAAGTGGCGCGGATTCTGGAGATTATCCAAGAGCAAGTGCAAAAACAACTGGGATCGACACTCACCGGCATTATGCCTACCTTCATTCATGGGCTGACGACGTGGATTGCGGGCGGCCAACAGGGGCCGCCCCCGATTCCCAGCTTCACGGCCAGCAAGTCGCACAACGCGTAGGAGGCGCCATTGGTGTCTCCGGCGGAGGCGGTATTGGTGTCTCCGACGCCGGCACGGGCATTGGAGCTTAATGCACCCGGGTGTACGCTGGCCGGCACCTCGGCAGCAAGCGGCCCCTCAGTCAATTGCACGCCCGCCGTTGGCGGTGCCTCGACATTAGCCGAGCTCGTCGCCATCATCACGGTAACTAATTAAGCCTCTCGGCCAAGGACTTCATCTCCTTGCCTTTGACTGGGCATCCCTGACGCCCTACATGTTTTCGCACGGCGCCGCCAACGTTCTGTGCACTCTCCTGCACTTCGTGAACGACGAGTTGGTCGATGTCGCCAAGGGCAGAATAGTTCAACCGGGCAACCCCATGTTCCACGGTAATCCGATGCCACCCACTGTGTATAGGGTTCAACTGGTTCGAGTGCTGCCAGGCTGCGACGACTTGTTACCTCCGTATCGACCCCCTGGGGCCGACGAAGATGATGTGATGACCCTCAGTGCCTGCCTAAGCTGGCCCCTGCTTTGGCCGAAGAGACAGATTCGTTTGGGGGCGGGGGACACCACCCCAAAGACAACACCGCCAGTCGTGCCGGCGCCAAGCCATGGCAAGACTGTCACAACGCTACCGGACATGCCGGACATCCCTATGGCACAGGATCCGAACATGCATATGGCACAGGATCCGGTCGACGACGACAACAACGACGGTACATTTACCAACGTCGATAAGTACTTTGCCGAACATGGGTACGATGGCGAATTCTTGGGGCCTCCTTCTCAAGAACCCAACCCTACAAAAGACGATCGCGATCTAGCTGGTGCTGCGGTGAAACGCAATTGCAACAGGCGTCGTCTGGTGTTCAGTTCTCAGGATATGCCTCCAGCTGCCGACTTCACCGAGCCTCAGATAGCCGAGGTGTGAAATATTATCAGCCCCAACACACTCAAGAAGGCGGTCTGTGAGCGGACTCGGTCCCATTATAGCAGAAGAAGGGATGAAAAAGAAAGAGTAAAAAGGGTGAGAGCCAGCGGCACCGAGTACGATCCGTGCTCAGGACGGGCCACCTTCACCTAAGGATATCTCGAGGAGGGTGCATGTGGCGGGTAGGTCGATGCTACCGACTAAAATGCTCAATGCTGCAACCTGTGCTATGCGGAGTCTGCATGACAGTATTCTTTCTTTGGAGAAGCGGTGTCTCAGAGAGAATGATGTGGCATACCCGGTTTTCGTGGCCAAGGTGCCAGAGGGAAAGGGCTTTGTGGATAACTCCATCGGGGGTACGATCGTCCTGCGGTTTGATGACATCTTCGCTATGTTTAACCTTCATCCGCTGCACTACACCTTCGTTCGGCTATTTTTGCTGAGTATGGAGATGCGGATCATTAGAGACAAGACCCCGGACATCGTGATAGTCGACCCCTTCTATATGCGTGCCAAGATCTTGGGCAGCGCTGGGGACCGGCAAGTCGCGAGTTCTTACCTCGAAGGTGTCATTCTGGCAAACCCAGATAAGGATAAATTCCTCGTGCCTTACTTTCCCGAGTAAGTCGTCCCCTCAACCGCCCCGTAACATATGATTTCTTAGATTTCGATCGTTTTTTTCTAACGTTCCGTGTTTTGTGCAGTGACACACATTGCACACTCATTCTCTTAAGCCCGAAATATTCTATGGCCACGTATTTCGACTCGGACCGTCAGTCGAAGAAAGACTACACAAATATCAAGAAAGTTCTTGATGATGTTGTCCCCGGCTACGCCAAATCTGGAGGCACCTTCACCAGGCCAGTTCGTAAGTACAGCCAGCACGTGTTCGCCCACAATACGACGTTCTGCTGCGTCAAGCAGCCGCCTGGCGGTCAGAAGGATGCCTACTACGCCCTCCATCACATGCGGGCGATCGTACGGGACCATAATCACCTTCTGCTACCAAATAATCTCAAAGATTGGGCCGTGAGCTTGTCGGCAATCCAGGACGCGGACATTAGACAAGAATTCTTTCGCATCCAGTCGGAATTTGCGGAAATCATCCATCAAGATGTCCTTCGTACCTCGGGGCAGTTCAACCTCAGAAATCAACCGTCCAACAGTGAGATAGACACAACGCTACAAATGCAGGCTGACAACGCCCGCGATTTCATGACCATCACGAGAGACGGCGGCTTCATCCATGCTCCGGTCCCTTGAGTCGAGTCGAAAGTAGTGATGCTATGTGTAGTTCTGAAACATCGATTGGCTCATGTTGTAATTAAACTTTAATGAACTTGTTTGTCTCTTTGGTTTGCACAGTCGTTCAACTTAGATGTAATCGATGCTATTAATGTCTTTCTTTTCTCTTCCGATCCTTTTGTTGCATACTTATATATTGCTTATGTATTGTCTGTGAATTGCTACTAACGTTTTGTTTGGCTAGTGCATAGAGATGCCGTTGTATGTCGTGTACAAGGGTAAGGTTCCCGGAGTCTACGACGACTGGGAGGAGTGTCGGAGACAGGTTCACCGTTTCTGCGGTAACAGTTACAAAGGGTACACCACTAGGGCGAAGGCGGAACCTAGATACACGCGCTATCTAGCGGGAGAGAGGAGGGAGCGTTGGAGGAATCGGATGAAGACCAGCTTCATCGCGATGATGCTCATCGTGATGACCGCAGCTCTATTCTATGTGATGGTAGTTTAGATGATCGATATCGACTTGTAATGTGAAGACAAACTCGCTACTCGCGGTCTCGAGACTTGTAATGTTCTATCTTTGTTCGGTCTTTTGAATTCGGAGACTAATATGATGAATTGTATTAGGAGACTAATCTTTTATTGTATTCGATGAATCTGTTGTTGTTGTGTGATGTTGTCTAAATTCTGTCCAATAATATATTTTGTAACCTGTGAAAATATCAGAAAAGAAAAAAAATAATCCCTAATATTCCTACTAGTGGCGCACCACCACATAGTGCGCCATTAGTAAGCCAGAGCACACTAATGGCGCATCATCCACCAGTGCGCCATTAGTATGCCAAAGCACAAGGGTACATATGGCCCCTGGGAGGCATACTAATGGCGCCCGGTGGCATATACTAATGGCGCACCGCGTGGTGCGCCATTAGTATACCAGATACTAATGGCGCACCAGGGATGCGCCATTAGTATTTAATTCTAATGGCGTGGTGCTAGTGGCGCACCAGTAGTGCGCCATTAGTACGTAAAACTGGTGCGCCATTAGCAGGCCTTTTCCTAGTAGTGCAGAGGTTACACCGCACACCCACAACTCTCCTGCCACCCTAGCAAGGTACCTATTTGTTTTCTATCTAACCCTCCTCTTCTAACTGGTGCCAATCGGTCCAGATTATGTATCAACATAGTACGTGCATAGATGGATGTCATCTTTCTAGGAATCCTTACATGGTACTATGTTTACAATTCTGGATTTGATCATTCGTGCATCACAACAGTGAGGATATATATTATGCACATCTCTTCTTTACGCAGCCTAGGGAGGGTATTGATTAACTTTCTTTCCTCTTTGGTTTGTACTTGTATATTTTTTTAATTTTTGTAAATTAATGAAAATACCCTTGAATGATTTTCCACTGTTCCAGGTCCAAAAAAAATTGAGGATATTACTACAAAAGTGAGTATCCCGGAATAATAAACATAGTAACTTTAAAGAGAAAGATCATAGAATTGATATGTAAACCATGAACTGCAAGCCTCCGAAATAGCATGCTGCTCTAGACAATGCAACACCAACTACAACTCTACAAGCTCATGCGACACTGCCGACGGTGCGACGATTCACCCAGCGGTTGCTGCCGCACAGCAACGAGACTCCTGCCACCCTAGCACGGTACCTATTTGTTTTCTATCTAACCCTCCTGTTCTAGCTGGTACCAACCGGTCTGGGTTCTGTGTCAACATAGTACATGCATAGATGGATGTCATCTTTCTAGGAATTCTTACATGGCACTATGTTTATAATTCTGGATCTGATCCCGTGCATCACAACAGTGAGGATATATATTATGCACATCTCTTCTTTATACGGCCTAGGGATGGTATTGGTCAACTTTCTTTCCTCTTTGGTTTGTACTTGGGTATTTTGTAATTCTTGTAAATTAATGAAAATACCCTAGAATGCTTTTGTATGGTTCCTAGGTCCAAAAAATCATTGAGGATATTACTACAAAAGTGAGTATCTCGGAATAATAAACATAGTAACTGCAAAGAGCAAAATCATAGAATTGATATGTAAACCATGAACTGCATGGAGGATATAAAAGAATTGACTATTGTTTGTGAGTACAACAATGTATTGCCTGTGTTCAAAAGAAAAATGAGAAAAGAAAAACAAACAAAACATGGCCCTCTTGCACAAGGAGATAACTCCAGTGAGGCGCTCCAAACGTGGCCCTCAATCTGTTATTTGGCAATTTGATCTTACTAGTAAGTTTGCACGTGCAACGCACATATGAAAATAAATAATAATGTTTCAAAACATGTATACTTTAAATGGATACACAATGTTTATGATATCACTTAAAATATAGTTTAAAAAATGAACATCATCCTGGAATCACATTGCCACATAAAGACAATAATATATTGTCTTCATCCATTATCCATTCGCTCTCTGATAGGTTGTAAAAGAAGAAAATCGTGTGAACATCATGTCAACAATAGTATAATAACAATTTGAAGCTTCAGGTACCATCTAATGGATACTGAAAATACAAGGTACCACAGCCTCCTAACTTTTAAAATTTAACTCTTTCTAGCATGAAACTCCTTGATGTGACCTTTTTTAACTGAAACTGTTATGCAAATTATATGCATTAAAATATAAGGATTATTATTATTTTTATTGGTGAGTGCACAACATAGCAATTCCAAAATTTTAATTTACAGAACAGAACAAAATGGAGAATGAAACACACACACACGCACACACGCACACGCACACACGCACACACGCACACACACACACACACACACACACACACACACACACACAATCTGTCCTTGAAGCTTTGCTGTAAGAAAAGCATGCTTAATCCATCACAGAACCAAATCCATTATTGATTACAAAATTATTCATCTATCAATCATCTGCTACTAGTATCCAAGCATTCAGTACAATTGAGAAATAATTACGACTAGAACAAAATCCATTCTCAAGGGAACGATACTAGAACAACTACTACATTACGACTACTGAACATTTCTTCAATGTCAGTTCCCATGCCATCTAGTGTTTACTTTGCCTTGCTACTTCATGTGCCAAAACAATTTATTGCCATCATCGTCTTAGTAAATTCTTACTGATGAAATTAATCAGCTGTGAACAAAGCAAACTTATCCAGAAATAAGAACAGGATGGATGCACAAGGCTCCTCAGAGTTCAGGCACTCTCGGCCGTTGGATCAGATTTCTTGATGCGTTCTCGTCCGTTGGATCAAGATCTGGAGGAACCTGCGCCGTCGGATCGAAAAAACCTACTGCTGGAATGAATAGTAATGGCAACAAAATGTAAATACCATGCCCCCACTGCTGGAATGAAGATATACTGATTTTGCCCCAAACGAAACCATGCATATTGCAATTTGCTTGGTTCCCACTTGTGTTACTGTTAAGCATGGTTTATTTTTTTCAGGAGCCTATATGTGATGTGTACCTGTGTTGGTGCCTTTACAGAAGATCCATTATGCCTTCCTCGGTAACCACAACAAGCTTTTACTTATACCCTGAAACATGGTGTGGATGCTGTCAATATAATGTATTTGGCAATTTTACCTTCTCTTCTTTTATATTACTACCATGTTCGTACAGAGTGATGCTTTGTGTTTCAAATGCTCTAATACTTCCATGTTACAGATATCCGTGGAGCTTAATTATGTATATCTCTCGTTGTAAGTTAGTTTTGCCCATGGACCTTTTGTCACACATCTACTTTCTGCTGACATGAATAATGGAGTTCTGATGTTGATGTGATGATGTCAAGGATTATAGCTATGTTCACATATCTGTAGTGCTTGGAATTGTTGATAAACTGATATGTACCATAAATATTGGATGGCCAATAAAGCAGGGCTCACGATGATTATAAATTTTATAGCTTGTGTATAGAATGGTAATGTTAAACTTTCATTTCTTAGGATATTACAGTTGATTTAGTCTATTTGTGCTTGTCGTTCGTGTTGGTCTGCAGGTTGTAAATGAGTGAATCTGTTTATTGCCTTCTTATTGGTAGTGGCAAAGAGTACTATTCCCTGCTTGGATTTTTGTGGTCTCCTTTTCTTCCTTGCTTGTTTTATGTGTTGTTTCTTTTTGGCCTTGTCATACGAATGACCTACTATTTTGTTTGTTTGTCCTGCTTTCAGGTGTGTGTTGTTGAGGCTATCAAACAAGCCAATGGCATTGCATAAATGGTTTGTGAAGATTGTCAGTGGAGTCTAGCTGGGGTAGTAGGCTGTCAAAAAGATGCGGTCGCTTGTAGAACGTGAGCTCAATCTGTGATGCATGTATTTTATGATTATTATATCTATGTGCAATTTAGTAAGTGGGTTTTAGATTAATCTGGTTCATTTGGACAGTTGTGCTTAATCTGGTTTATTTGTTCTGTTTGTTTTAGGCTGCCATCTTTAGTTTTATTTACTATGCCAGGTGCCTAATTTAGTGCTTAATCTCCTTTGGTTTGCTTGGATTAACTGAATTGGCCTATTCATTCAGTTTATATTATATTCGTCTTCAGAATTAGGGTTCGTTAAAATGGATGTCTGGAAGCATAATTTAGCTCTGTGAAATGGTAGCGCTCAAATTCAGAATTTCTGCTTCATGCTTCTTTGCGTCTGTGTTTTTATGTAAATTTGTGCTCTCTCCTTTTCGTCTAGCATACGGCTTGATGGTTTCCTATTCCTGGTTCTTGCTGGTCACTACAACTGCACTGGCTTCTCTTATATTGTTTTGTGTAAATAATGCATTGCATATTTTTTTACTGTTGGCGAATGAATTATTTATGTATAGTTACTACCAAATTATCAGAATAATAAATCTATCACTCGCTCCAATTATTTGTAATTCTGGGTTAGGCTTTTCTTATCTAAACTATTTGATGTGACAAAATATCTTAAACAAGCTCTGTGATTTGTATGCTCTCTTATATTATCAAAGATGATTGCACTTATATGATATGTTTGATACTTCCTATATAATCCGAAAGAAAAAAATAGCTGATGTTCCGCTCCCTGCAGGCCTGCACTTGCGTCGTGCCCTTTCCTCTCCCTGCCGTCTCGCCTCTCTCCCTGCCTGCTCGTTGCCCCGGTCGTCTCTGATGGTGCTCCTAGATGTGCTATACATCACCTCCTCACCTCCTTGGCCACTTCGGTGCCCATGGCTTTCATGCTCGTCGGCGGGATGGTGCAAGGCGCAACTCCGACGTGGTTCCTCACTGGTTGGATGGCGTTCAGGCGCAACCCCGGTGCCCTCTGAGTACTGCCTCGGCTACAACCTCCCTCTGTGAGCTCCATCTTCCCCTGCTCTGCTTCGGCTACTATATGGGACATGGCCAGGGCTATGATGATCAGTTATGGCTGATATAGGCATGCTCTCAAGCAGTCGAGGCACTTGTGGGTATTAATTTGGATCCTCCCTTGTTTCTTTGAGCTGTATTGATCACGTTCTTATTTTAGTGGCTCTGTCCTTGGATGGTCACTTCTAATGAGTGATAACCAGGGCAGTTAAACCCTCGTAAGAACATATTGATCCGGTGATTCCAGAAATAAGAGATGGATGGATGTACAAGGATCCTTAGAGCTCAGGCACTCTCGGCCGTTGGATCAGATTTCTTGATGCGTTCTCGTCCGTTGGATCAAGATCTGGAGGAACCTGCACCGTCGGATCGAAAAAATCTACTGCTGGAATGAATAGTTACTCCCAAAATGAGATATCTCGTGCCACCGCGTTTGAATCACGTGCCCCATCGGTCAGAAGCCATTCTTGCTAGGGCGATGATGATTAGCCGTGGGTATCAAGTTCCGTCCTCCCTCTTGTCTCTAGAATCCTTTTTGATCCTGTGATACTTATTGTTCTGTCCTTTGGATGGTCATTCTTATTGAGTGATAAGCAGGGCAGCTCCACTGTATAAACAGGTTGTTCTGGTGATAAGAGATGATGGGGGTAGATTATATGATCGAGGAAAGGCAAATCTGAGCCCATATGCATTGAACCCTGAACCCTTTTTATTCGCACGTGCCCCACCAGTCGGAAGCCATCCTTGCTAGGGCGATGATGATTCGCTGTGGCTGAAATAAGTGTGCCTTTGAGCAATCAAGGCACCTGTGGGTATAAAGTTGGGTCCTCCTTGTCTCTAGAATCCTTTTTGATCATGTGATGTCCTTGGATGGTCATTCTTTGAGTGATAACCAGGGAAGCTCCACTGTATAAACAGATTAATCTGGTGACAAGAGATGGTGGGGGTAGATTATATGATCGAGGAAAGGCAAATCTGAGCCCACTATGCATTGAACCCTGAACCCTTTTTATTTGTATTTAAAGGTGTTGCTTATTTATGCTCGAGTGTTTATAGCCGTCTTATGTGAATATTTCTTCTCTCTCATACCTTTATTGCATATAAGTTGTTCTTGACTTTTATTGTTTATTGTTGGTCCTTCATTTCATCTGGTTAAGAGTAAGCAAGTTGTCGGTTCAATGGCTTGTTTTAATTTGTTGATAAACCAGCAGAAACCACGGTGTCATGTTTCTAATAACAGCGTCTTTAGGCTGGTTAATGTTTGTATTGGAGCCCACTACCTTTTATTTCGCTTGTTTCTTACCGTCTTCCTTGCTTCTCTGGCTGTTTCACGGTTGGGACAGTGGCGTGGCGTTGGGGCTGTCTTGCGGGTTGGCCGGAGAGGGAGCACACCGAGTGGGCTTCTAAGATGGCCGAGGTTATTATTTGCTCCCTTGTTTGTCTTTCCCTTTGTGATGTGTATATGCTACATAAACTTTGGCACACATATTTGTTTCAGTAGGAATAAGCCAACAACTACACAGAGGGATTGCACCATTTGAATTGTGGATGGATAGCTGAACCATGTAGATAGAGGTTTCTCACTTTCATACAATACAGTTTGCTTCGGCATGTGTCTGCCTTTGAGGTACTAGGAGATGATGCAGGTAAAGGCACTCTCCAGTTTCTGATGGTATGCACATGTGGGAAAATCTGGGCACTATATGTTGATTCAGTACTGAAGTTTATCTGCTAGCCTTTTTTGGTATACATATGTTTTGATGCTTGTGGTCAGCTGAAAAGAAAAGGAACCTGGACTTTTGTTTTTTAAGACTTTATTAATATTCTATTAGAGTGAACTGAGTTGTCGTAGCCTTTTGGTTTAGTCGGACATAGTGTTTTTGTTGATGCTTCATCAATATACTTAATCACTTGCTATTTTCTATGCTCTTCTACAATACAAGATTAGGAGTTGGAAAGATATTTATTTTATCTGCCAAAAAATTTGCTTGGAAATTATAGTATGTTTTGCCATCCATCTTTTAACCATGTTGTCCTGAGAAATATAGTGCCTTTCCTCCTCAATGCTTAGTAGATCTATGGTATGCTTTAATGTAATCTGAAGCCAGAACGAATTTCCTTGACTCGGCTTTCTTTTCCCTCGGTTCGCCTGCAGTTGAGGTACACCTGGCTATCCTACTAATGGGTCAATTTTGACTTTTGACTTGCAGTATGCATATGATTGGATATGCGCTTTCAGCTTTCGTGTCATCGATGGTTTCAGATTCCTCCATCCTTACTACACTGCCTATAGTTTCTTAGGTAAATCTGCTCATCCTTTTGTATCTATTGCTTATGTATGTGTACAAATACATTTAGCTCTGACTTCCTGGGTCATGGATCAGGTCGGTAGCCTTGCATGAAAAGGAATACTCTGGACTAGAATTTCTACCTAATCATATGCCTCTGTGTGTTTTGTAGTCATGTTTTTAATATGTTTCCTATTGCTTGCTTGTACCTTAAAAGAACAGAGCCTCTACGTTCTAATAATTCCTTGATTTTCAATTAATAGTAGTACTATAGTTGCTTAATAGTACTAGGTTGGAAGGGTATGTGCATATTAAAGACTAGATGTTGTTGGTGGTACTAATTTGGAATGGTGCACTGCCAACTATTTTGAATTTTGACTAGCTTCGGTACTTGGTCCGCGCGTCGATGAGGTGAGCAATGGCAGTTGGCTTGCCTCTCCGTGCTCCCATTTTATCAGATGCATGGGCACTTATCGTTGCAGCATGAGTTGCCACCAAATCAGATTAGAATTTTTTAAGCAGATTCCTATATTTTGAAGTAGTTATGCTGATCACATTGCTTAGATGGATCATGTCTTATTTTGTAATGTACTTCATCATGTCTCAAGCTTTATGTGCTTAATGGTGAGACGTGTCACATGATCTTAAATATGATCAGCGAAAACCTGAGTATGTGCACGTTTGTCTTGGCTTTTTGGGGTTTGATATTCTTGATGATGTGAGAGGAAGGCCTGGTACAATAAAAGATTGTAATATGTAGCTTCCTCAATTTTTAGGTGTTGTGGTGCTGTTAATGTGCAAATTAGTCTGTAACATGCATTTCCTGTTGATTCAATCTTATTTTACTGTTGGAAGTTACATTAGCAAAATAGTATATCTCTAAATTCTGTTGATTAGTATTGCAGTGCAGAATCTGGTTAAATAGTTAAGCTACAGTTTGTAATGTTGTGCCGATGGCATTTCAGCGTTCTCTTTGGCTCCGTATGTATGTATTGTATAACAGTTCACCATTTTTAATTTTCCTTGATGGCCCCTTTCGTGTTTACCCGGGCCGTGTGCCTCACCTATGTTTGATGTGTGACTTTGCCATCTTGTTGCAGGTGCTGCTCAATTCGTCAGTTGCATCTAATTATGCATTGGACAGCTCAACAATTTGATTATGAGTCTATTCTGGTGCACATCCGGTCAATGATTTCTAAGGATATACAGATCTTCTAATATTTGTAGAGGGCTAACGAAAATACTCATGCTTCAAGTGCCAAGAATATCATTTCTTGCAAGATAAGGTTAGTGCCTTCTAATATTTATTCATTTGGAAGTCAGTGCCTTCTTAAGGTGATATTTTTAGAAGTTGGATTCATCAATTTCTGTAGCATCTGTTGGCCCTTTATACAATTTTTTGTCTGTTTCCTCTTTATCATGATGTCCTGGAAATGAACTCATGTGCTATGTTGTCTGTATTACTTTGTTATTTTAGTGAATTTGTTACTCCATTCGGGGATTTTAATGTAAAAACACCTGCGTAGAGCTTGGAGAGCTGAGCACTCGGGTGCGATGGGTTGATTGATTCTGTAGTAGGTTTTGTTTGTACACCTAAGATGTATAAGAGCAGGTTCCTATTCTAGCCCTGTGTAATATTCATGCATGGAGAAATACCCCATAATACATGGATAAAAAGAAAAGAAATAGCTTAGGATACAGCTAGATATGCCATTCTTTCTTGCAATATGCACTTCAATTTTGGTTGTGGCTTAAATGTTCAACACTTTAAACAGTTCAGTAGAGCAGAAAGACTTGCATGGGTTCCTTGAGAAGATTTACATGGAGAAGTGTTGCTTCTATTACAAATGAATTTTTATTCTTTCTTTTATTTCATTGATCGAATACATATGCTAAACGAGGATTTCTACTAATATGAATAGTACTTGCTTGATCACATCGTTGGGACCGGCATCCTCGCGCCAAGGCGTGATCCCGATCTCCATGTAAATCTTCCCCTGCGCCCCCGCCGCGTCAAATGCCTCCGCCGCATCCGCTTCCCCAGCGCCTCTCCTCATCAGCGGCGGTCGAGGATAGCGACTGCCAGATCACAGGGGTGGCGAGCATTAACCGGCCCAGGGGCGTGCCCAGGAAGAGGGATGCTAGGGTGCCAAGCCAGGTCCATGGTGACCGCGTCAAGACCGTTCCGCCGAGGGGGAGGCTCCCTAGGGCGGCCAAGGAGAAAGAGAGCAAGTTGGCCAAGGAGCTCAGGGTGAGATAGCCATACATAGTGCTTTCATCACTGCGTTGCCTTTTTTATCCGACAATGCTTGTGATCCCACTTGATTTTGCAGAGGGAGCTGGAGTGCACCTTGAACCAGATGAATGACTTGGTGCGCATCTTACTAGCCACTTATTGTTATTGGTCCTTATACTCCCTGCCCCTGCGCTCTGGCTTCTACTCGCAAGTAAGCTCCTCTTCCTCCTCTACCCCCTCCCCCTCCTCTTCTGTGAGGATCTTTGGTTGGATTTGGGTAACCAGACCGCAGGAGATGAATCCTATTTGGAGATGGAGTGCGTATGCTAGCTTGATTTAGTTTATATATGAACCGCATATGCTGGCTTGATGGTGATAAATAGTAATTTAACTGTTGACTTTAGATTGAGAGTAACAAGTAGAGGATTATTCCATTGTGCTTAATGTTAATTGCCAGCTCTATAGATCAGAACTTGAATTGTTGTTAGTAATCACAGATCATGAGTTCTCTACATTCATCTTTTGATGGATTGTAAATGAAATAAAACACATGTGTGTTTTAGTTTCTTTTCTTCTCCCCAGGGTTTCCTATGAAACTAGAGGGCTTCATGAATGTTGTGTACATGGTCTACCAATTTTTTTTCTAAATAACATATTGAGCTCGATTGCTATTTTTTGTGACCTTTGATAGAAGGATCCAATCATTTTTTATGTGTATATCTTTAGGCTGAAAAATGAATTATATTTCACTGAGTCCTGAGACACGGGTCTTCCCTTTGCCAAGAATTGCTCATGATGGTGGTCATCTCTGTTTTTTATAATTCATAGTTGTGTAGTGCTATTGTATACACACTCCCCAAATTTGTTTAAAGGAAATATGCATGAATTTCTTGATGTCATTTCACTAAACTCACCTTCCTGATAGTTCCTTTTTTGGTCATTGCAGATATCTATTGTTGCAAAAATGCATGTTAGATTTAGATGTCATATGAATCATTTAATGAATCTTTAATGAGTTGAGATATCTTCTCGAAGAATATCATTTTTTTTCTTCTCTTCCTGGGCCAGCGTTACACAACTTCTCTTGGAGCAATGAGGAACTTCAATCATTCTTGGCGAAGGAAAATTGATGGTAGATGTATTAGTTAGCGTGGACTTTTATAATCTTTAAAACTTGTGTGGACTGCTATCTAAGTGTCACTAGCCTTCTGTATAAATACTTCACTTTCAGTATTTTGTACTATCTCGCTGCCCTATGCGCTACTGGTCTCTTTCGATGTCAATGACATGCTTTAATTGTTATTAACGGCTTTTGATCTGCAGAATGCAAAACTTTATATGTAAATGACTTGTTGTAATCCTCATCTATTAAATGTTGCTTTTGGTCTATTCTTTTATGTTGTGCTTGATGCGTGTCTTTTGTGGTCTTACAAACATGCTGAACTTTATGTTGCCTTATAATCTCATGCCTTCTATCACAAATGAATATTTCTTCTTTACTTTATTTTTTATCATGTTTAAATTCATACGCTAAACATACGTTCCTACTAACTTAGCATGACATGCTTAACCAAAACGTTGGGACCGGCACCCTCGCGCCATGGCGCGATCCCGATCTAGTGTATAATGATCAGGCTAGCGGATATGCTATTTGCCATGAATGCCAGCTTACTGAGACATTTTCTACTATAATAGTCCAAGAACCTGAGCTGATGAGTGACCAGAACCTACACAATGTTCTAACATCAGTTTGTAGACATACATAGTTTTGTTCCTTCCTTTCTTGTAGTTTCGGTTCTACGTTTTCCATAAAGTATAAAAAAAAGCCAGCTGAAGGATTCTAAAAAGTAGCACAAATATAAATTTGGGATGACACATATTGAACATTTCTTTCAATGCTTGCATTCCAAAATGTTGTTTCCCATATATCCTACCTAATTAGGATAGTTGAAGTATTTATGTGTAAAATACATTTCACCTACCATCAACGCATTTTGGTAATAGCAAGCATGTACGAGGAAAATCTAAATCATTAAAATCTAGCCAAAAGATAATCTCATGACTATGTGCACCTAATGATAAGCTGAAATAAAGTTGTTCAACAGGGAAGAAAATGCGTTTAGAGGCATGTGGCTCGCACCTCTGTAGCCAAGATTTCATTGTCTATTATTGCATTGTGCGGCATATCTTACAACCTCTTGACTTTCTGCAACAAAATATCATGAATATAGTCACAATACAAAAAAGATGATGTACTCCTTTACTAAATTATTGTTTTGCCAGAACAAAGTACACTAAAAAAACTGTACTGAATTTTACTGAAACTCAAGAGATCTGCAGTTTGAACAGAAAAGGTTCAAAAGTGGGGGTCTCTGCCAAAGCGAACATTTATATTCCTCTGCACAATACATATTAAATGGCTGAAAATTTTGCAAAGTACCGTTAGCATAGGGCTACGACCTCCTCCATGAAAGAAGCTATTGTTAGCAGCAATGGGAGTAACTACATATACATACTCCTTTTATAGTCTGAAAGTCATTCATTCTTCTCTCTTGAATGAAAGAAATAAAACAAAATATATTATTCTGACTCTTACCAAGTCCTGTACCAGTATTTGGTCTTTGGAAGTCAACAAATAGCCAAACAGCCAAGACGTGACCATTCTATATGGTCTACTGGCGTAGATAAAATTCCAAGGACATAATATGGGTATGTTGTCATGACTGTCTCTACAAAGGTCGTGTTCCACAACCACAACAATTCCTCCTAGTTAGTCTTCATGCAGTCATGTTAATCCACGTTTGATTGTAGACGTACTGCTCATTGTGCTCATCCACAATGTGGAGAAATTAAGATTATGTGAAGCAACATAGATCAGAATTATTTCTTATGGTAAATTACATTTATACAAAATAGACGGAAATAAGCTTTTAATGATATCTAGCCATGCTTATCCTGGACAGCAAAAACTGTAGTCAATTCCAAATAAAAAAAACAGGGAGGTGATCTAACATATTTGAGTGAACGATAGAGTTACCTTAGAATGCTTCCTGTCATGTGTCCTTACCCCTGACATGATTCCCAAATCCCAAACTCTACCTTCCGGGCACATGGACTTGCACTTCATCTGTAGTCAAAGGCAGAAAAAGTTCGGTGAAGAACTTGTTAGTCGTTACTCCATCTATGTTGTCCTGTCAGACTAAAACAGAACTACTGCTACATTACGACTACTGAACTGACATAGAGGGTGTGTAAATTTGCACACAGATCAGAGAGATCCAGACAATGAACTATCATAGGCATATGTGTATGAACTAACATGAAAAATAGAAGATTCACACAAAGGTGAAGGGAGGTGGTGGAGCTGAACCATGCAGGAATCCAGACACTGGCTGCTGGGTGGTTAGGAAGGAGACAACGATGGCGACCTCATGGAGGAGCCAGGGGACGGTAACCTCGCAGATCCGTGGCGAAGGCGAGGAAGAAGTACAGGACTGTATCCGCTTCTGGATCAGTGGCGTGTCTAGATCGAGTTGATCCGGCCGGTGAGGCGGTTCGCGGCGTCGGAGCGAGGGGAAGCGGCGGATGCAGTGAAGACGGCGGACTTAGACGGTGGGGAAGCGACGTTGGCTGACCTGTAGGCTGCCGGCGAGGCGCGTTGCGACCCATGTTGGAGATGAGGTGGAGGCGGCGTTGGAATCTGTGTGCTGCGGCTGCAGAGCGATGCCGCTGCGTCCCGTGCCGCCGCCTTCGCTCGACGGAGGGGAGGAAGCCCGCCATCGATAACGAAGGCCGAGGCCGCCGCGTATCGCGCCGCTGCCGCTGCTTAAGGGAGGAGAGGGGCCCCGGCGGCGTCGTGTGGGGGCGGCAAGGAGGTGAGAACCTGAGAGGAGGGAGGAGGAAGTGGTGAACGAAACGAAGGGATAATGGGCAACGTGGGCCATCATTCTTTTCGCTCGATTCGGTGGCAGAGTTTTCGTCCGCCCCGTCAAATTGCTAAACATACTATCGAGGCGGTTTAGTAAGTATGTTAACCGTAGATCTAAATAAGTGGATCTGATCGTGAGGCTTTAATTACTTCGCATTGTTATGTGTACGTTTAGTGGGATGCGTTTAGAGGAGATAATGTTCTCTTTTTTAATAGTAGTATAGATAATGTACAAAAATATATCGCTGGTATTATGTGTCCATAGATGACATAATTATGAGAGATATATTCATAGTATCATTTATTGGTATGATGCACCAGAGCTAATATCGCTATGTAATCATTTTTAATATCTCTCTCTCTCATAGTTAGATATCCCCCTCCCTCTCTCAAAGTTATATAGAATCAATCAGTATGATTAAACCTCATGAGAATTTGTATGCCATTTACTCGAATGGGACCTAAGGGATTCACAAGATTTTGAAAATACATGAATTGGAAAAGTATAGGATAGAAGTGGCATATCAACTTTAATCCTACATGATTTGTGAGGAGTGTTTGATGCCACGGGAAAACAATGAAATTGTAAAAAAAGGTTGGACTGGATGTTAGATTTCCTATGAAATGTAGTACAAAAGATTCCGTAGGAAAAGTTCCTATAGATTCCAATCCTATGAATCAAAGGACCCACAGATGAGGATATTTTCCAAGGAAAATATAGTTATTAGGTACTCCCTCCGTCCCAAATAAGTGACTCAACTTTGTACTAAAGTTAGTACAAAGTTGAGTCACTTAATTTGGGATGGAGGGAGTAGATGACACCAACCAATATTTTGTGCCCTTGCAATTTGTAACTTTTGAGATACATTTCTTATGAAAATACCCATGCATGCATGGATGAAGAAAAAAACACTTATGAAACTACATAGGCAGTGAAAATTGACAGCATAGATGATGCACCGAATAGTTGAGTTAATAAGCTTCGTGTTGGACGCGCGATGACTGTTAGCTTTAAAACAAGGCTGTACATATGTAGTTTTCACAAAAAGAGGCTTGCTTCCAAACATGCTTATTTCTTATGTGGTTGCATTGCAGTGAAGGTCTACCAATCACTATCTAAACTCCTAATATCTCAGTTGGTAGGTCGCGTTCCGGGTTTTATTTTCGTCCCACCTCACTCGATCTTTTTTGGTACTTCTTTGGTACTTCCTCCCACCTTCCTCTCAGCCACGAAAAACCAATGAAAAAAACCCCGCGATCGAGTCCCGCCCACGCCCAACCTCCCGTCCTGGAAAAAAACCTACGAAAAAAACCAGGACTCGCACGCACGAGCGAGACTGCCCTCTCGAACCCCTCGACCTACGATCTGTGACTGCGGACGCACGAGATCGCCGTCGCGGACCTCGCAGGGAAGACGCAGACGAGATCCCAAGCCGCTGCTCCTCCTCTTCCGGGATGCAGCCGCCGCCGCCGAACCAGGGAGACGCCGGCGACCGTCGCCGCCATCGTGGATCACCAGCCGCCGCCGGCGATTGTCTCGCTACGAGGATGAGAACCACGCCCCAGCCGCCATAGTGGAGCCCTACGCTGCCGCCGAGATCGGAGAGGAGCCGCCGCCGCCGAGGTTCGAGAGGAGCTGGCCTCCACGACCTCCCTCCCCAGCCGGCCGCCACCACCCCCTCCCCAAGCAGCCATGTACAGCAGGGCGGCTCCCACGCGCCTGGCCTAGGTGGGTCTCGGCCTCCCTCCTCCCTTCGTCCAAGACCAGGAGCCCCCCCTCCCCTCCCCGATCTGGTGGAGAGAAGGACAGGCCTTGCCACTCCGGTGGTCGCTGTGGCTAGATCTGTCCGGGGTAGTCGCCATAGAGCCTCTACGGCGGCGGAGTAGCAGCAGCCCGACAGAAGGTGGGTGCCAGATCGTCGTCTAGCAGCTCGCCGTCGGAGCTTCTCACTAGAGGCGATGGAGGCCAGTGGGTGAGGGGCACTCGTCAAGGGGGTGATTGGGCGCATTAGGAGGGGGAGTGGAGAAACTGGGGTTGAGATGCCTCGGCTGGGTGCCCGATGATGCGCCAGGCGAAGAAGGATCTCCTGGTGGAACTTGGGAGAGGGGAGGTGTTGGAAGGAGGAGACGTCATGGAGCCCAAGACTAGATGCAACAGAATAAGCAGCGCCATTGCCGTGCACTAAGCAGGTCGACAGAGTCTGCGAGGTGGAAGATCCATAGCATACAGGTGAGTCTGTAGGTGCTATTTTATCTTTGTGCATCTATTCCAATATTATTGATCTTTTTCGCATTAGAGTAGAATGAATATTTGTATTACCATCTTACCACAGTTGGGGTAAGCTTCAAAACTGCCTAGCACCAATTAGGCTTCTAAAACTGAAGCATAGACAAAATTCAGTTAAGCATCCAAGTTTCTTTTTAAGTTGTACACTATATATTGCTAACCGAGGGAACTTCTATTTGTGTTTCTTGTTTTTTCTAACAATCACTTGAGTGTGTTGTTTGCAGTTTTCAACCATCCATCGCTGAACCTACAGGAGCCTGATGCCATGTGTTTTTTTACCAATCAAACTACGTGGAGAACCAAAGAAACTTGTTTTTTCTGTCTCCACTAGGAATCGGAAATGAGAACGCCATCTCTGCATAACTGAACGAAGTGACTGAAAATTTATGTTATATATGGTACAACCTTACAAGAGAATTATTTCTGTACACGTAGAACACAGTTACATGTATGTTTCAAAGTTATTTGTTATTTATATATGTATAAATGAGCTTGGTTTTCAACCCTGCAAGGTTTAAAATTTCTCAGTCTTATCAAGTCATTCACAGTTTTAATTATCATATGTATAATTGTGCCTGATACTCCAAATGCCCATTCGGCCAGGTTGATTTGCAAGGGTTGTGTGGAGCGAACCCTGTTCCTCTAAACCAAGGGGTACTTTTGGCCTTTTTCCTGGCATGCCCCATAGCCGATGAGATATCCCTGAAGCTTCAATGGATACAAAAGTTTACAAAATGTTCACACAATATTTGGTTCATATCACCATTGTTTCATGTTCGATTGACTGGTGCGGTTCTCTTACATAGTTTGAACCATTTAGCATTTGGGAACACGAGGATTCCGATTGGGAGAACGACGTCGTCCATAGATTAATGGCGAGACTTTGGTGGTTTGATTAATTTCCAGGACCATTGTTTCCTGTCCGGTGATGCAATCTGAAAATCATGCAAAAATTTGTCATGTTTGGGCATTGTCAGTATGGGAACACCGGACCAACCCACTTTACAGGACAAGAGGGTTGACCGCTAGGCGATGCGCTGCACGAGTAGGCCAGGAGGAACAAGAGTAGAAGAGGACTGTAGCCTGTAGGTGAGAGAAGATGATGCCATTGCCATTTGACTGAAGGTTGGGCATCTAAAGATGCTTGGCAACCAGAACTCTGAAGGTATATGGTGTGATATTTACTAAAATTATATTGACCAAGCACAACATATCCAATCATCTGGAACCTGTCCTCTTCTTTTCTGGAACTAGCGGAAACCACCGTTCTTTGACTAATTGTTACAGAGTTTATCTGGTTCTGAAAATTAATATTCTCTGAATTTTTTTGCTAGCTAAACACCACTTGAAGGTACCTGGAAATACATTACTTGCTGAAGCTGCACATCCTACGCCCCAGGAGGAGGCTAAATGCATATTCCGATCATGTGATCTAAATACTAAAGCTTCCTTGCTGGATCTAAGGTTTAATTTCTCTGCCCCAATGCTGGTTCTTAGGGTAATACAAGTTCTACTCCATATTTTTGATGCCCTCCACATAAATCCATCACTCTCTTGTTGCCTTGAAGCATACTTCCGTCGCAACCGGAGCTGAACATTTAGAGAGACCATACTGTAGCAAGCTTGCTTTCCAGGGACCTGGTGTTTCTACAAACCCAACGATAGGTGTGTTTGAAAAAAAAAGGTCAGTTCGTGTTGCAATTTCATGAAAACTTGTTTATGCGGTGTTATTGCACTGGTACAAAAAATGTCATGGTCTTTTTCTTCCTGTTTAGATCGCCACCTACCTATGAATTACGACCCTGGGCATGGCAGAATGTCACCATAATTTTTGTTCAGCAACTAGATTTCATCCCAAGACGTGCCATCTCTCTAATTTGACTCTGAGCATGTAATACAGTTAGTTAATCAAGTGGGTTGGTCTTGTGTCTTCCAGTTGCAATTGAATTAGTCTAAGCAATCGAGGTCCTACTAATTAATTAAGCCGGCATGCTTCTTGTACCTACGGCATGCTCTCTGATTTTTTTATCGCAGTATGCAAGCTTCTAAGCGCCGGATTGATGTTGTACTAACAAATTAAGGTGGTTGATTACTTGCTTTTTTTCCTCAGTATTGCAAGCTTTACTGTGAATTAAAAGGAATTAAAAGGATGGAGCCGGTATGCCTATAGTTGATTCACTGATGTTCAAATTAACTACAGTAGCTTATTTTTCCTACAACTTCATTGAAAGTTCCTTTGCCGTATCTAATTATCTAAAGTTTTCCTTGTACCATTTTCCATGAGATTAATGTAATTGGGAATACCAGTGCTTGTTTGAATCATTTAGTTAATTAATTGTGTAGATAAAACTTGTATTTGTATTTTTTAGAATTACTATTGTCCTGGTAAAATGACCACAAGTGAAAGGGTTGTAAAGATTAATTATTCTTGGTGGAAGCATTATTGGTCTAATTAATAGATGCACATTCATCAATAATGTTGTTGAGCTTTAGTTGATTCTATAGTGTCGTACTATTGGCAAAGTTCTGTTTTGAGAAAAAATAGCAAATTCAATATTGTGGCAGCTAAATGGCGCGCCCGCTGTAGCAAGTGAATGCCCATCGAAATCACCCTGAGCATATTTGTGCTGGTTTTCATGATTGCTCTTCCGCCAGCAACAATGTTCCTCGCACTTCGACCACACAACTGTATGTTCATGTTCCAGAGTCCTTATTCATAGTTAATTTCAATCACAAAGTGACATATGTCAGTCTATTAGTTAACATGTGTATCTCTGTTTCTTCTAAGTTTCAATCGACCTACTCTGAAGTTGTTCCTAAGACAGTGCCTCAAGCAAAGGGAATGAGCCTCAGTTAGTGTATCTAGCGAGTTGGCGATCCTTTGTTGGGATAAACATTTGTGCAAGAGCAATAGTCTCGTCACTGTTGGTTGTTAGTACTGTTGCTTGATAATTCTAATTTTTACTTCACTTCATAAGGCAATGTAGTTATGCTTGACGCATGATATGAAGACTGCCATTTTGCCTTTTGACCTTGGTTTCTTCCTCCAGTAAGTAAATGCACATAGTTCTTTTCTAGATTAGAGCATATGACTTGTTGATCGATCTCTGAGCTCAGTAATAATATTAAGCCTTAATTTGTTTATTATGTAGACAAGATGATAATGAAATGCTACCCAAGAATATGTACTTTATAAACATTTCAACTGTAATCTGGAATAAAATTAAATAAATAAGGAAACAGTATATTCATATATCTTTTTTGTACTTTGATGGTTTCACACCACAAGTTCCGAGATGGTAATTGTGCTGCATATGTCTGCTCTCTTACTTTGTTTTTCTGAACAGGTAGGTTCCGGAAGATGTCATGAAGAATTTCTTTGAGAGAATTTGCGTGAGGTGTGTCTAAATGATTTTTATCTTCTGAACATATTCTTGTATGACTAACTGAATTCATTTTCTCAAAACGTTGGTACTTTTCCTTTTTCATTTATGTTGCTCGACTGAGTCTCTCTCGGATCATGTACGTTCCACATGCTAGCTGATCTGTAGCAGTGCAGAAGGTGAGCTTGGCTGCCGGCAGCAGCTCCTTTGGCTGATCTGCGGCGATGCAGAAGTTAGGTTGGAAAGAAGCACGACCGGCTGCTCTGAAGTGGGTCGTAGGGATAGCTTCATAAGAGATAGGGAGGGAGCTCTATTGGCCCGTGCATGACATCCAACCCAATGGCATCATGCCCTGGTAAGCTTCTTATCTGTTCCAATTCTTGCACTTGGTCTTTTTCTTACTAACCCTGAAAATAGAGTTTGCCTTGATTCCTAATCATGCTTTAAAAGCTGATATCCACCTCGTTTATCTTGCTACTGCTGGTAATGTGTGCAAGTATCATTTTGTGATAATGCCAGATGTTGTGTGCCTTCTTTATTCATGGTACGAGTACTCTAACCTGGCTCGTATGATAATGTATCCCTGCTACAGAGCACAAACGACGTGTTTTTAATTACTCCCTCTGTCCCATAATGTAAGACGTATTTCAACACTACTATAGTGTCAAAAAACTTCTTACATTATGGGACAGAGGGAGTATATTTTAGTTGACATGGATTTCATTTATCTTGTGAATTGTATAGTCAGATCATGAATTTTAATGATTGATTGATTTTTCATGGTCACAAGTAGGCATGGTTGCATGGCCACGGGGAGAATGGAGCAAGTAGCGTGTGAGGAGTTTAAGAAATGGGGACAAGGGACAGTTTAGTTAATTAAGTCTATGTTAGTTTCAAGTTTTATCCTTGTTGCGGTAAAAATTTAAGGTTGGATTAACCACCATGTACATCTTTAATTACTTTTAAATAAGAAATATAATCAAAATATTCTTTTGAAATCATAAAATTTATATAATTTGTACAGGTACATGAAGGTGGAACAGGAGGAAGGGTGGGAGAAGATTAGGCCCCATTTGGTAACAAAGTATTTTCTATGTATTCCCATAATACTGCAGTTTTTTATAATACTGCAGTTTTTATTACAAAGGGTTATTTGGCTGTCTCTAAAAATTGTAATTTTAATACTGCAGTTTTTGGCAAACCACAATATTTTCTCTGCATAAAAAAAAGAACCACATACCTCTTTTTTTAAAACTAAGCTCGCTGAGAAAAAGAGTCCCTCGCTCATACCTTCTTCTCAACACGCCTCATGTCCGCGACCGTTTTATTAGGATCTTCTTCTTGGTGATTTAGTTAGCTCGCTTCCGTTTGTTGCTCCAAATTACAGCCAACCACAAAATCGTTTTGAAGACGTTGTTGCCGTCCGGATAGCCAGTTAGAATATGTGTCTTCTATGCCGTGTGCATGGCCGTTCTTGGTGCATGGCCATAAAATGGCTAGCTAACTAGAAAAGCACGTGTGTCTGTAGCTGCGAATGGTTTTAGCTAGCTAATTTTGTGTCGCTGAAAACTAGCCAAACAGGTTGTCTGTATTATCAATACTACAAAATATTCATTTATGTTAAAACTGTGGTATTTCACACCTGTAGGCTAAATTACTGTAGTTTTTGATACTTAAGTTTTTGGGATACTTAGGTTTTTGTATTATTGGATACTTAGATATCGTTTCATTTTCTTGCAAGGAGAGAATGGTTACGAAGAAATAACAAAAAATGGAGAGAGAATCAGTTTTATTACTGTATGGATGGAAACCACATGCCAGCTTGTCCAACATATTTCTGCATTGAGTCAATTATTCGATCGCTATGTTTTTTTTATTCCATGGCAATGCATGGTCATTCAACTATTCAAATTTACAGGCTGTTCATCCACTTTTTTCAAGCTATTTACATATTTGTCACTTGTCAGCAAGTTTGCATATGATGCTAGGAAGTGAACATAAGGACACATAAACGTTGCATTTTGAATATGATATAAACTCAACATCCAAATAACAAATTTGTTGCTCCGTCCATCGGTGAGCAGGAAATGTAAGCATCCTTCTAAATAAGATATTACCTATCTTGAAGCTGGAAATGCAAGAATTCTTCTAAGTAAGATATTAGTTATCTTCATGATGAAAATGCAAGCATCCAAAATTTACAACAATATTTCTAAAAACTGAAAAAATCTTTCAATCTTGATATAAGAATGAAACATAAGCAACATCACAGAGTTTGCTATTTCTTTTGAAACATAATTACCAACAAGTGATATACAGGTGAACTTACAGTTTATTCAAATTGGAATGCGGCTCACTCTACTAAAAATGACGATGTCACCCACTCCGAGTAAAGATGGTCATCTACTCGCATTTATCATCTGACCAATGAATATATATTGTATATGAGTTTTCTATTTTTATTTTAATATTGTTTATATGTTTACTTTTGTAGATCAAAGATCAAAACTGATGGCTTTTTTTATTGACAAAGCTTTATGGTGAACCAGACTGAAAAATCATTGGGTTTTATACAATCAGAAGAGATGCATACAAATAATTGTTCTTTATATATTTGTTTTGCATGATAGTACAAGAGGTATGTTTCTATACATATTTATTTTTGCAGAGTATGAAAGAGATGGAGATGGATTATGTCAACGTTCAAAAAGAATCCATCGACAAGAGTGTTGAGTCGATGTCATTAGAAGGGCCCAAAAATTCATTAAGATTTATACAACAAAAGGCCCGTGGCAACGCACGGGCATTGTACTAGTAAGATGGTAGAGATCGTGTCAATGTACTAAGGTTCGAAGCTGTTGAGGACCAAAAGGTGGCTTATTTAGCATTTTACCTGATATTGATTTAAATTTTTGAATGAAGGCAAAACTCTGAATGAAAACGTAAACGAGTGAAAGTCTTATGTAATGTTCTTCCCTCTCAGATATAAACTATGAAAGTAACAAATACTGAAATATGTTTGTTATTCTGTATACAGTTTATTTTTTTCTGCCATGTCATCCTTTATGAAATCACAAACATTGTGTCATGCATTGTAAGATAGTAGGGATATTGTCCACATAATATGTATCAAAATTGATGTGGATCATAAAGGGGCATATTTGGGATGCTACTTCACATTCATTTGTTTTTTCGAAAAAAGCCCTGTGATTTAAAACATGATGGAGTTAAAAGTCTTATCCATGTTCATTTTCCTCACTAATATAAATTATGAAAGTAACAAACATTTAAATATGTCTACAATTATGCATATATTTCAATTTTTCTGCCATGTTATCATTTTGGTGAAAACAAACAATATTATTGTGCATGATGGAA
This sequence comes from Aegilops umbellulata, assembly GCA_032464435.1. Classification (NCBI taxonomy): domain Eukaryota; kingdom Viridiplantae; phylum Streptophyta; class Magnoliopsida; order Poales; family Poaceae; genus Aegilops; species Aegilops umbellulata. The sequence goes on from CP136060.1 coordinate 368,582,760, forward strand.
AAATGTTGTTAATCTACTTTTGCTTATTTTATTACATGATGCCCCTAATATTCAGTTATTACTCCCAACCCTATTAGAGACACTACGTGCTCGGCAAAATATCGACATGAACTTTCTCATATGAAGTAAGATTCATGACAGAGTTTGCGAACAACTAAAAACAAATATGCATTTTGATTTATTATTTATGCTTTCCAGGTTGTCAACAATTTATGAGATTGGAATTAAAGAAATTGGTTTCTTCCTTGCATTTCTAATTTTTGAATTACCTTTGAAAGAATGGTTAATTTTAGATGATGCCCGCACAAAGGACCCATGAAACCGCTGTCGTTCAATACACAATAGTTTGTACACATCTTTTTTCGTAAAGTAGTATGGGCAATTTTGTTTCTAAAAGTGTGTAAAATTTTATAGAAAAATTTCCTTACATGAAAATATGACCCAACATTGTTCATGATTAGCAGACGTGTCTTAAATTAATTAAAAATGTCCATGAAAACAAATACCTAACACGGCCGTTTTACTGGATACATATAGTATAAATGCATACTAACTTTATATATTAATTTGAAAAAAAGCTCATATGTAAACACAAAAAATATATTAATATGGAAATCTAGAACATCTTTAGGAAATATACATGTGCCTATACGAAAACAATGAGGACTCTCAAAATTATGATTAAACAAAAATAGTACAATGCAACATGATAAAATAACATGAATAATAATATGGATATAATTTGCACAAAACCACTAATCATTGTCCGACCTAAATAATGATAAGGTAAATGATAAATGGTCAACATGTATATCTGTATATAAGTAGAAAAATCAAACATACCAAGACAAAATTATGTAAGGAGATGTGTAATATTGTAAATGTCATCACATTTAATTCCAGTTTTCTTTGGTCAAATAAAATAATCAGGTCTTATTATTAACTTCAAAAATTCTAGCCCGCGCATTGAGCGGGCCACTTTGCTAGTTGAACCAAACAACAGAAGCTAAAAGTTGAAGCCAGATGATCCGGGTCAAGTCCCGGATGATCCGGGTAAAGGCCGGACAATCTGGGAAATCGTCCGGACAAGTTTTTCTACTGTAGACTTTAGAAAACGGCCCGGAACACCCTCAAGATGGCCCCAGATTGAAAAGTGGTCAACATGAAAGTTGTGCGTCTCGTCGATGCGATTGACTACGATATAAAAATTATCCAAATCTGAGGTCGTATGTGGAATCTAGAGCCAAAACAGTGAGCTGTTGTCATAAAACTGGGCTAGGCCGGATCATCCGGGCCTAGAGCCGGACATCCGGGCCAGAGGTCGTGAGAAGTCCGAATTTGGCTAGATTTTGATGATTTGGACGACAAGGCAAGTCCTTTTCTTATATGGGAAGTCCATCCACCTCTTATATAGATAGGAGGTGACGGTCGAACAACAACACACAATCGAACAAATCTATCTACATCTTTTACCTTTAAATTTCCTTCTCCCTTGTTCTTCTTCTTCCTTGTCCTTCGTTCGTTCTTCTTCATTGCAGGGCGGCGAACCTTGAGGTCTTAGGGGTGGTCAGGCCAACCTAGGGCAGCCCATAGCCAGAGCGCGCCCTGACGGGGTCCCTCCGGGGCGTGCGGGGTTTTGGGTCCTCAAAAGCACCCGCCGGATTGCCTGCATACCGCGCTTCCGGATGGGTCTCCTTCAACATGAGCTGTGGTGCATCACCCTCAGCGTTGAAGGTACACGGTGACGTGTTCGTGTGCGAACACAATTTTTGGCGACTCCGCTGGGGACAAAGCTTTGAACGATCTCCAGCCCTTTCTTGCTACGAAGAGATCGTCATCTAGGGTTTGCAATCTACAAAGGTAATATTAATACCCAATTCACATATGTAGATGCAAATAATGCATATGTTGTTGCTAGATCATCTAATGAGCATAATGTATGGGCTAGCCCTAGCTTTATGAATCATGCATCTAATTATGTGCAAGGGCCGATGCAACAAAATCTCCATGATTCTACTTCATATAATTTTAGCAACATGCAACATATGTATCCCAACTCCCATGCATCGGCAACCCCACAAATCCATATGCCGATGAACAACATAATGAGTTCGGTTAATAAATTCGAAACACCTCATGTTAGAATTTCCAATGCCATGGAAGAAAAGTGTTTTACCCTTTTATTCATCGGCAACTAATTTGCAATATGTGAATCCAAATGTGCCGGTGGATAGGGGAATTGGCCATGCTACTACTAGTTATTCGGCCAATTACCCTCAACCATCATATGCTACACCTCATGTTAGTAATTTTTCAGCATCGTATGCAACTGTAGATGTCCATAATTCGGCCCCGCATCTTCATGGTCATAGCCGAATAAGTGAAAATTTTACAGGAACACATGTGCCGTCATCAAATACTGTAGCATATAATGCATACTCAACGCAATTCAAGAATTTCGGCAACACTCAGGAATCATTGCCGAAAGAATCTGAAAGTATTGCGGAGCAAACCCTTCCAGAAGCGGTTGTGGTTGCATTAAAAAAGAGCTTGGCACAAAATAAGAGAATTAGTGCTCTTTGCCTTGAACAATATGAAAAGGGGTTGTTTCCTGATTATGCTGCAATAAAGGCTAGAGTTTTGCAGGAAGATGAAACTTCATCAATTGGTAGTATTGGTAAGAGAGCATATGGTTGTACAACAGTGCATACACCTCCACCTAGTACCACAACATATTATACACCCCCTACACAATTGCAAAATTTCGGCAACACTAACACTTCATTGCCGAAAGATCCTAAAAGCATTGGGGGGCAAACTAATCTAGAGCGGGCTAAAATTGAGAGGGGAGTTAAAGCTTTGCGTGATAGGGTGCAAGTACTTCGCCAAGAGAGAGTTGATAGGGAATTAGCTCAAAGAAAATAAGTGTCGGTGTAAAAACCGGCGGATCTCGAGTAGGGGGTCCCGAACTGTGCGTCTAGGCGGATGGTAACAGGAAACAAGGGACACAATGTTTTTACCCAGGTTCGGGCCCTCTCGATGGAGGTAAAACCCTACTCCTGCTTGATTAACATTGATGATATGGGTAGTACAAGAGTGGATCTACCACGAGATCAGAGAGGCTAAACCCTAGAAGCTAGCCTATGGTATGATTGTTGTTCTTCCTATGGACTAAAACCCTCCGGTTTATATAGGCACTAGAGAGGGCTAGGGTTACACAGAGTCGGTTACAATGGGAGGAGATCTACATATCCGTATTGCCAAGCTTGCCTTCCACACCAAGGAAAGTCCCATCCGGACACAGGACGAAGTCTTCAATCTTGTATCTTCATAGTCCAAGAGTGCGGCCAAAGGATATAGTCCGGCTATCTGGACACCCCCTAATCCAGGACTCCCTCAGTAGCCCCTGAACCAGGCTTCAATGACGACGAGTCCGGCGCGCAGATTGTCTTCGGCATTGCAAGGTGGGTTCCTCCTCCGAATACTTCATAGAAGATTTTGAAGACAAGGATAGTGTTCAGCTCTGCAAAATAAGTTCCACATACTGCCATAGAGAGAATAGTATTTACACAAATCTAATCTGCTGACATATTCCGTAGCGTGACATCACACCACAGCCAAGCCTTTATTCGAATCGTTTTTACTGTCCCACCTCAGCGTGTTTTGCGAGGCGGTTTCCTTGGCACGTCTTGTCAAAGCAGAGATCGTGTCCCCTTTATCTACGAGATCCTCATCAATACGTACTTGGGTAACCCAGTCATGCCCGTTGGTACACCTCCTCGATCAAAGGCGAGTCCCAAATGGTCACGGGGAGGGCTCTTGGTATTCAACCTCTTATAAAGAGACCAAGGCCTTTCTCCTTTCTTTCGATCTCAATCGAATTCGCCCTTCGTCCCGAGTTCCAACACCCAACACTAGTAGAAAACCGGCCTTTTGTCCCGGTTCGTAAGGGCCTTTAGTCCTGCTTCTGGAACCGGGACTAAATGGTCGTTACTAATACCCTCACCCTTTAGTCCCGGTTCAAACCAGAACCGGGACAGATGGGCCTCCACGTGGCCTATGCGCCAAGCCCAGGCAGGAGGGCCTTTGGTCCCGGTTGGTGGCACCAACCGGGACCAATAGACCTCCACGCGTCAACATTTCTGTGGCTGGGGTTTTTGGTTTTTTTTGAAGGGGGGGGGGGGTTGGGGGTTTTGAGGGGTTAATTTAGGTATTTCATATATTGTGTTAGATCGCTAATTAATAGAGAGAAGTGTCCTCTCTTATGTCCGTCCTTGGTCGACGCTACGTACTATACATACGTATAGAGAGGACTAGGCACGCTAACTAGCTAGTAAGCAAACGAAGGAAACAGAAGATCGTCATGAACATATATGCATACAGAGAGAAGTGATATCGACCACCTCTCCTTCTCCGAGAGATTGGTCGAACAACAAGTTCTCGTATACCTATCATCCGACACTACCGGCTACATATATACAATAATTATCTCTTACAAATATAATCTCCTACATTATGGACGCATGGTCCACATAGTATTCTCCGTCTTCAGCGATCACGTGGTCAAGAAAGAATGCCGCCAATTCCTCTTGAATTGCTTGCATGCTATCTGGTTCTAGGAGTTCATCCCGCTGCCGAAACATCTAATTTGAAGAAGGGGGTCAAGACATATATATATATATATATATATATATATATATATATATATATATATATATATATATATATATATATATATATATATATATATGAATGAAACTCAACACAAATGATGGTAATAAACAAAAATTGTGAATATTATTTCTTACGCACTTCATATTGTTCGTCAGAGTACCCGCCCCGCTCACAGGTCGTGCGGCGGATGGACTCGCAAACGAAGTATCCACAAAAATCATTCCCTTGTTCCTGCCACAACCACTTTACAAGAAATAGAGGTCAATCAAACAGATAAGCAAGAATGCCAAATGGTATTGATGAAACTAGCGCTTGAATCAATAGCTAGGAGACGCGCGGAACATGCTACTATAGTACTTACTTTCGGGTATCTAAATTGCAGCATCTTCGGCAGTCCCGGGGATTTTGTGGTGAATTTTCTCCAAATCCTGCCAGACAAAAGAAAACAATTACTTGATATCAGGAAATGAACGAAGTTGCTGATATGGTGGATAATGATCGATTTAACTTACTTCTCGAGGATTTCAGTCATGTCCGCATACTCCTGGGGATCTTTTCGTTTAGAGTCCAAGACAGTTACTACTCCCTGCTCAAGCCTAATCTCTAGGGGAATATAGTGGTACCTGCACACGCATGCATAACTCATCAATTACATTACTATAATTTGGACTAATATATAAGGGAAACTGAATATGCACAAGACAGTAACACTCACTTGAAGTTGTAAGGAAAGAGTATTATATCTTTGTTTTCATTTATTTTGAATGATCGTAGCAAGTTGGCCTCGGTTTCTGCGGCATGATCTTTAACCTGAACTGCATCTATGATATTTGTGTTAATGAACCCAATATCACCGATTTGTCTTTTCTTCAATTCGGCGATCTTCAATCTGCATAATATAGTGAGGATAATTATAAATACATGCAATGAAAGAGCTGAGCTATATAGAGAGACTTAATGACAGAAGTAGTAGTACTTACAGATAGTAGCAGGTGACCGTTGCTTTATCGAGGGCCAATTGATTGAAAAAATGATAGAACTCCTCAAATGGAATAGGCAACAGATCAATTCCAACAAGGTCATGCTCCGGTTTAACTCTCGCATACAAAGTACTCCTCCCCCCAGACTCTCTACACATTTTCAAGTACCAATCATGCAATCTTCGCATCATCGTTGTTAGAGATTTTTCATCTTTGACGAGAGGCTTCCCGTACTCGTATCTGTGTATATGCACATCCAGGAAATCGTAATGTACTTCGTCGGGCAGGTAATCGTCAACATTGTTATAACCGGGCACCATCCTCGGATCGACGTTAGGCACCTTGAGCGGGGGGCACAATTGATTCCCTTGTTCGCCGAGCTGGGCAATTTGTTTCCCAGCTGCTCGTCGTTCTTTCAACCTTTGATCACTGACTGTATTTCCCAACCGCTCCGCTTCGGCCCATGTCTTTGCAATAATGCGCTCATAGTTGCCTTTAGGCGGAGACTTGGGTGGTTTTGCCAGGGCAGCCAGAGTGCGCTTCGCTTTCACCGGATCTACCTTTTTCTTCGGAGGTGGATGCCTCTTTGCTTTCAACCCTTGAAACCATTCCTTCACTTCAGCTCGCGCGATCTTCGCGTTCTCCTTCGGGCTCATCTAGTATGGTAACTTCTCTGGAGTCTTCAGAGAAGGACCAAATCTGTATGTCCTCCCGCCTCTGGCTGTACTGCTAGACGCTGGTAGAGCAGACGGAGCGGCAGTCTTCTTTACTTGCTTACGAGGCGGAGGAGAAGGACTACGACGCGCAGGAGCAACTGTCGGAGCGGCGGCGGGTCTCTTCCGCCCTTGCTGACGGGGCGGAGAAGGAGTAGGCTGGCTGCTCGGGCGCGCCGGCGCAGGTGGAGAAGGAGGCGGAGTGCCGCCACGCGCCGGAGAAGGAGCTGGCCGAGGGCCCTGATCGTCACTCGCCGGAGGAGGAGGCGGTGGAGGAGGCGGAGTTCCCTGACTCGCCAAAGGAGGAGGAGGAGGCAGAGGCGTCCAGTTCGGAAGGTTGATGAGCTCCTTCCGCCATAGGCATGGAGTCTTCAGAGCAGAACCCAGCCGAGTCTCCCCTTCTCCGGTAGGGTGGTCAAGCGGGAGGTCCTCAAATCCCTCCGTTATTTCATCCACCATCACCTTAGAATATCCTTCTGGAATCGGTCGGCAGTGAAAAGTTGCGCCGGGTTCATTAGGAAAAACAGAGCCAACAGCCGCCTTGACCTTCATATTCATCCATTGCGTCATAAGGTGGCAATTTTGAGCCTCCGTGATAGCATCCACGGGATAGCTGGCAGGAGCCGTCAAGACAAGCTCTGGCTGAAGCAGCTCGGTGGAAGCCACGCAGCTTGTCCGCTGAGATGGCGGGGTAGCTTCAGGGGAAGCTTCGGCAGTTCGTTTGCTGCGATTTGCTTCTCGTTCCTCTATCCCGAGTACCCTTGCTTTAAGCGCCTGCAGTTCGGACTGCTGCACTTTCTTCCTCCTCTCCTGGCTTTTGTAACCGCCTGTGTCCGGAAACCCATCCTTCCACGGAATGGAGCCTGGCGTGCCTCGTGTCCGTCCAGGGTGCTCAGGATCCCCAAGGGCCTTTGTGAGCTTGTCGTTCTCTCTGTCTGGAAGGAACGTCCCTTGCTGCGCTGCATTGATATAGTACCGAAGCTTCTTCAAGGGTATGTCAAGTTGCTCGTCCATCCAAATGCACTTCCCTGTTACAGGGTCCAAGGTTTTGCCAGCCCCGAAGAACCAAGTCCGGCAATGGTCTGGCCAGCTCATTGTCTCTGGTTCGATCCCTTTCTCAACCAGATCATTCTCAGCCTTGGCCCACTTAGGCCGGGCTACGAGGTAGCCACCTGACCCCGTGCGATGGTGAAGCTTCTTCTTCGCAGCATTTTTCTTGTTTGTCGCCGACATCTTCTTACTCTTTTCCGATGTCTTGTGGGCCACAAATGCAGGCCAGTCATCTCTAATCTTCTCATATATTCCCTTGAATTCTGGTGTCTCTTTTTTCTCGAGAAACCTATTCAGGTCTTTCTTCCACCTCCTGAATAGGTCTGCCATCCTCTTAAGAGCAAAAGACTTGATTAATTGCTCTTTAACGGGCTTCTCCGGATCATCCTCTGGCAGTAGGGTGAAATTTGTCTTCAGCTCAGTCCAAAGATCATTTTTCTACATATCATTGACGTAAGACACCTCAGGGTCTTCTGTAGCCGGCTTCAACCATTGCTGGATGCTGATCGGGATCTTGTCCCTAACCAGAACCCCGCACTGAGCAACAAATGCCTGCTTTGTTCGGATGGGTTCAATAGGTTGGCCGTCGGGCGTGATTGCTATGATCTCAAACCTTTCATCCGACCTCAACTTTTTCTTCGGACCTCGTCTCTTTACCTCAGTTGTGCTCGATCCGGAGGGCTAGAAAAAAGAGCAAAGACTTAATTAATATGTGTACATACCAAAACAATGAATGCATCAATTAGCTAGTCAGCACAGGCTTAACTAATATATATACCTGGCCGGACTCGGTTCGGTCACCGGAGCCGTCATCACGTTCTTCTTCTTGCACCGGCATTAGGTCACCAGAGCCAGCTTCTTCACCCTCTCCTTCCAGACCATCGGTGTCGTTGAGAAACAACGAGACAACATCACTTCCTTGTGCGATTATGTCCCTCAACATCTCTTCGTTTGCTTCGTCTTGGGCGGTGTCCATAGTTTCTACAAATATTTACAACATGGCAATTATTATTCAAACATGACAAATGGATATATTAGTGGCAAACGTAGAACTAGCTAGCTAATCATAGTAAGGAATCATATATATTAATTAGTGGCCTCGACGTTGCTTCTCTAGGGTTTGGGGTGGCCTCGACAATGCTTCAAGGGTTTGGGGTGGCCTTGAGAACGCTTCAAGGAGGGGGTAATATCGACCCCCCACATGTTGAAGCTATCGGGAGGGGGTATATCGACAACGACGACACTACATCTATGTCCCTCGACGACCCTCGTTCCCGATAAAAAAGAGAGGAAGAAGAAGAACAAAAAGAGGAGAAGAAAGAATAGAGGAGAAGAAATACTCTATTCTTTCTTCTCCTCTTTTTCTTTCATCTTCCTCTTCTTTTTTTATCCTCTTCGTCCTCTCATGTTCGAGAGGATCGCCGAGGGGTCGGGAGGTTGCCTAGTGCCGAGCGATCCTCGACCCCTCGAACCCTCGACGACCCGGGAACCCTCGACCCCTAGACGAACCTGGAACCCTCGACCCTCGATCCCTAGACCCTATAGAACCCTCGAACCCTCGACCCTGAAACCCTCGACCCTTGATCCCTTAACGACCCTTGACCCTAGTTCCCGACCCTCGACCCCTCGGCGATCCTCGACACCCTCGTTCCCGATAAAAAATAAGAAGAAGAAGAAGAAAAAAAAGAAGAAAAAAAGAGGAGAAGATCGAAGAAAAAAAAGAAGAAAAAAAAGAGGAGAAGAAGAAAGGAATAGTGGAGAGGAAGAGAAAATAGGAAGAAAAAAAAGAGGAGAAGAAGAAAGGAATAGTGGAGAAGAAGAAAAAAGAAGAAAGGAATAGTGGAGAGGATTCTATTTTCTCTTCCTCTCCACTATTCCTTTCTTCTTCTCCTCTTCTTTTTCTTCTTTTTTCTTCTTCTTATTTATTTCTCCTCTTCTTTTCCTCTCCTCTTCTTCTTTCTTTCCTCTTCTTATTTTCTTCTTTCCTATTCTTCTTTTTCTAAAATTGTAACTTTTGCATATATAAAACTTTTCTAAAATTGTAACTTTCTATATATGAACAAAAAACTTTCTATGAACAAAAAAACATTTTTAACATATATATCTAGCAAATTCTAGCCACATACATCACATACACATATACATCACATATGAACAAAAAAATAAACTAATAAAAATAAAAAAACATATTGCAACATATGAACAGAAACATATAGCCACATACATACACATACATTATATATATATATATATATATATATATATGAAAAAAATTGTTGGCACCGGCGGGGCAGAGGGGCATGGCGGCAGCGGTGGCGCCGGTGGGGCAGGGTAGGGGCGGCTGGGCGGCGCGCGGCGCCAGCGCAGGGCAGGGGCGGCGCGCGGCAGCCGCGCAGGGCAGGGGCTGCGGCGCGGCGGTCGCGCAGGAGAGGGGCGCAGGGGCGCGGGACGGGAGGGGGCTGTGCTCATAGGGGCGGCGGGGACGGCGAAGGTGATCAGCCTGACGGCGTCGGTGGCGGCAGCGACGGCGAAGGCGAGAAGCCTGACGGCGTCGGTGGCGATGGCGACGAGGAGGAGCAGGGGCGTCGGGCGGCGACGGCGACGAGGAGGAGCAGGAGGCGTCGGGGGAGAAGTGCGTGATTTGGTCGAAAACTGCTAAGTGTTTGCTTATATAGAAAAGGCTTTGGTCCCGGTTCGTGGCACAAACCGGGACTAATGCCCCCCTTTAGTCCCGGTTGGTGCCACCAACCGGGACCAAAGGCCTCTTTTCAGCAGCCCAAAGGGCGGGAAGCGGCGGCCTTTGGTCCTGGTTGGTGGCACCAAACGAGACTATAGGGGGGCATTAGTCCCGGTTCGTGGCACGAACCGGGACCAAAGGACACCTTTAGTCCCGGTTGGTGCCACCAACCGGGACCAAAGGCGTTGTGCTGCCCCGCGCCCAAATATTTAGTCCCACCTCGCTAGTTGAGAGGGAGCCACACCTGTTTATAAGGTGCGGTGCGCCTTCCCTCTCGAGCTCCTCTCCAAAGCAGGCTTTCGGGCCTAACCGTGCAATCTGTGCCTGTGGGCCTACTGAGCCTCCCGCGGGGCTGAATCCTGGCCCATGGTAGGGTTTCTAGTCGTATTCAGGCCGTGGGTGCCCAGTAGGTGGCACTTTTTTTTGTTTTTTTGTTTTTTTGTTTCTACTTACAACAAAATACTTATTGTTGCTATATTTATTTTTTTTTTCCAGTTTTTTGTTTTGTTTTCTGCATTATTTATTTTCTTTTGTTTCTTGCTTAATTTTTTAATTCTTTTAGCTTTTAGTTTTAGAAAAATTATAAACTTTCTGTTAGTGCCATTAGTTTTCAAATTTGAAAACACTTTTTTAGTTTTTTTTCTTTGTTGTTTTATTTTTTTATTTTTTTTGCTTTATTTTTTAATTCTTTTTGCTTTTAGGTCAGCAAAATTATAAACTTTCTGTTAGTTCCATTAGTTTTCAAATTTGAATAGTTAAAATTTGAATTCTTTGAAATTTGTGTGAATCACAAGTTTGTGATTAACTTTACTAAAAAAATGAACATAGATGCACCTATAGAGAAAATTCGACCTAAATTCATAGTATTCAAATGAACTCTGAAAAAGTTGGCATATCGTACTCGTCTGTTACAAATTTGGCATGGTATCATCATAATAGTTGCGGGAGAACGTCTTCACTTTTTCTTCGCTTGTGTCATTTGCTTATTGCACCGTAACCATGGATAATCTTCATCGTTTATCAGGATGCTTGGGTCAGCCTTGACATTGAAGGGAGGAATTTCATGAAACCTTTCATAATCTTCAGCCATGTCTGTCTTGCCCTCCACTCCCAGGATGTCCCTTTTTCCTGAAAGAACTATGTGGCGCTTTGGCTCATCGTATGATGTATTCGTTTCCTTATCTTTTATTTTTCTCGGTCTGGTAGACATGTCCTTCACATAGATAACCTGTGCCACATCATTGGCTAGGACGAACGCTTCGTCAGTGTACCCAAGATTTTTCAGATCGACTGTTGTCATTCCGTACTATGGGTCTACATGTACCCCGCCTCCTGACAGATTGACCCATTTGCACTTAAACAAAGGGACCTTAAAATCTTGTCCGTAGTCAAGTTCCCATATGTCCACTATGTAACCATAATATGTGTCCTTTCCCTTCTCGGTTGTTGCATCAAAGCGGACACCGCTGTTTTGGTTGGTGCTCTTTTGATCTTGGTCAATCGTGTAAAATGTATTCCCATTTATCTCGTATCCTTTGTAAATCAATACAGTCAAATATGGTCCCCTGGACAACAAGTACAACTCATCACAAACAGTGTTGTCACCTCTGAGACGTGCTTCCAACCAACTGCTGAAAGTCCTAATGTGTTCACATGTAATCCAGTCGTCGCACTCTCCGGGTGTTTGGAGCGCAGACTGTTCTTGTGTTCATCGACATACGAGGTCACCAAGGTAGAGTTCTATAGAACTGTGTAGTGTGCTTGAGACCAAGAATGCCCGTCCCTTCATATTATTGAGTCCGCTCCTAGCGTGCCTTTTCCAGTCAGTCTCCCCTCATACCGCGATTTAGGGAGACCTATATTCTTAATGCCAGGAATGAAGTCAACACAAAACCCGATGACATCCTCTGTTTGATGGCCCATGGAGATGCTTCCTTATGGCCTAGCGTGGTTACGGACATATTTCTTTAGGACTCCCATGAACCTCTTAAAGGGGAACATATTGTGTAGAAATACGGGCCCCAGAATGGCAATCTCGTCGACTAGATGAACTAGGACATGCGTCATGATATTGAAGAAGGATGGTGGGAACACCAGCTCGAAACTGACAAGACATTGCGCCACATCACTCCTTAGCCTTGGTATGATTTCTGGATCGATCACCTTCTGAGAGATTGCATTGAGGAATGCACATAGCTTCACAATGGCTAATCGGACGTTTTCCGGTAGAAGCCCCCTCAATGCAACCGGAAGTAGTTGCGTCATAATCACGTGGCAGTCATGAGACGTTAGGTTCTGGAACTTTTTCTCTGGGATATTTATTATTCCCTTTATATTCGACGAGAAGCCAGTCGGGACCTTCATACTGAGCAGGCATTCAAAGAAGATTTCTTTCTATTCTTTCGTAAGAGCGTAGCTGGCAGGACCTTCATACTGCTTCGGAGGCATGTCGTCTTTTTCATGCAAACGTTGCAGGTCCTCCCGTGCCTCAGGTGTATCTTTTGTCTTTCCATACACGCCCAAGAAGCCTAGCAGGTTCACGCAAAGGTTCTTCGTCACGTGCATCACGTCGATTGAAGAGCGGACCTCTAGGTCTTTCCAGTAGGGTAGGTCCCAAAATATAGATTACTTCTTCCACATGGGTGCGTGTCCCTCAGCGTCATTCGGAACAGCTAGTGTGCCGGGACCTTTCCAAAGATTACGTGTAAATCATTGACCATAGCAAGTACGTGATCACCGGTACGCATGGCGGGCTTCTTCCGGTGATCTGCCTCGCCTTTGAAATGCTTGCCTTTCTTTCGACATTGATGGTTGGTCGGAAGAAATCAAGGATGGCCCAGGTACACATTCTTCCTGCATTTGTCCAGGTATATACTTTCAGTGTCATCTAAACAGTGTGTGCATGCATGGTATCCTTTGTTTGTCTGTCCTGAAAGGTTACTGAGAGCGGGCCAATCGTTGATGGTCACGAACAGCAACGCCTTTAGGTTAAATTCCTCTTGTCTGTGCTCATCCCACGTACGTACACCGTTTCCATTCCACAGTTGTAAAAGTTATTCAACTAATGGCCTTAGGTACACATCAATGTCGTTGCCGGGTTGCTTAGGGCCTTGGATGAGAACTGGCATCATAATGAACTTCCGCTTCATGCACATCCAAGGAGGAAGGTTATACATACATAGAGTCATAGGCCAGGTGCTGTGATTGCTGCTCTGCTCCCCGAAAGGATTAATGCCATCCGCGCTTAAAGCAAACCATACGTTCCTTGGGTCCTTTGCAAACTCATCCCAGTACTTTCTCACGATTTTTCTCCACTGCGACCCGTCAGTGGGTGCTCTCAACTTCCCGTCTTTCTTACGGTCCTCACTGTGCCATCGCATCGACTTGGCATGCTTTTCGTTTCTGAACAGACGTTTCAACCGTGGTATTATAGGAGCATACCACATCACCTTCGCAGGAACCCTCTTCCTGCGGGGCTCGCCGTGAACATCACCAGGGTCATCTCGTCTGATCTTATACCGCAATGCACCGCATACCGGGCATGCGGTCAGATCCTTGTATGCACCGCGGTATAGGATGCAGTCATTAGGGCATGCATGTATCTTCTCCACCTCCAATCCTAGAGGGCATACGACCTTCTTTGCTGCGTATGTATTGTCGGGCAATTCGTTATCCTTTGGAAGCTTCTTCTTCAATATTTTCAGTAGCTTCTCAAATCCTTTGTCAGGCACAACATTCTCTGCCTTCCACTGCAGCAATTCCAGTACGGTACCGAGCTTTGTGTTGCCATCTTTGCAATTGGGGTACAACCCTTTTCTGTGATCCTCTAACATGCGACCGAACTTCAGCTTCTCCTTTTGACTTTCGCATTGCGTCCTTGCATCGACAATGACCCAGCGGAGATCATCATCATTGGGCACATCGTCTGGTTCCTCTTGATCTTCAGCAGCTTCACCCGTTGCAGCATCATTGGGCACATTGTCTGGTTCCTCTTGATCTTCACCAGCTCCCCCCGTTGCAGCATCACGGTATTCAGGGGGCACGTAGTTGTCATCGTACTCTTCTTCTTCGTCGTCTTCCATCATAACCCCTATTTCTCCGTGCCTCGTCCAAACATTATAGTGTGGCATGAAACCCTTGTAAAGCAGGTGGGTGTGAAGGATTTTCCGGTCAGAGTAAGACTTCGTATTCCCACAATCAGGGCATGGACATCACATAAAACCATTCTGCTTGTTTGCCTCAGCCGCATCGAGAAACTCATGCACGCCCTTAATGTACTCGGAGGTGTGTCTGTCACCGTACATCCATTGTCGGTTCATCTGCGTGCATTATATATAATTAAGTGTCCAAATTAATAGAAGTTCATCATCACATTAAAACCAAAGTTCATACATAGTTCTCATCTAACAAGATATAGCTCTCCAGAGCATCTAATTAATTAAACCATACATTGATACTATGTAAAACATTTAAATGCGAAAACAAAGGCGATCATAATTGCAACCAAGGTAACAATTGATCCAACGGCATAATGATACCAAGCCTCGGTATGAATGGCATATTTTCTAATCTTTCTAATCTTCAAGCGCATTGCATCCATCTTGATCTGGTGATCATCGACGACATCCGCAACATGCAACTCCAATATCATCTTCTCCTCCTCCATTTTTTTTATTTTTTCCTTCAAGAAATTGTTTTCTTCTTCAACTAAATTTAAACTCTCGACAATAGGGTCGGTTGGAATTTCCGGTTCACATACATCCTAGATAAATAAAATCTATGTCACGTTGGTCCGCATAATTTTCATAAACAATAAATGAACCAATAGTTATAAAGATTAATATATATACCACATCCGAATCATAGACAGAACGAGGGCCGACGGGGGCGGATACCAAAACCATCGCACTATATAAGATGCAATAATAAAAGTAAGAAAATGATACAAGTATCTATCTAAACATACAAGCAAGAATATTTTTCCTTTCAGAAAGAAGGTAAGAACAAGAGGCTCAGCACGGTGGTGTCGGTGATGAGATCGGCGCGGGTGATCGACGGCGGTGAAGACGGAGGTGGGGCGTGACGGACCGCTAAATCTAGACAAATCTCGAGGAAAATGGAGCTTTGAGGTCGAGCTTCGAGAGGAGAAAGCTTAGCTAGTGTGGCTCGGCCATTTCATCGAACACCTCATGTGCATAGGAGGTGAGCTAGAGCACCACAAACCCCTCCCCTCGCCGGCCCAGAAAAACAGAGCACTGGAGTGCTCTGCTCGCGGGCGAGGGGTATATATAGGCAGCACTATTGGTCCCGGTTCGTGGCATGAACCAGGACTAAAGGGGAGCCTTTGGTCCCGGTTCAGGCCACAAACCGGGACCAATGGTCGTGGGCCAGGAGCCAGGCCCATTGGTCCCGGTTCGTCCCACCAACCGGGACCAAAAGGTCCAAACGAACCGGACCAATGGCCCACGTGGCCCGGCCGGCCCCCTGGGCTCACGAACCGGGTCCAATGCCCCCATTGGTCCTGGTTCTAGATTGAACCGGGACTAATGGGTTGACCCGGCCTGAACCGTTGCCCCCTTTTCTACTAGTGCAAGGCCCTAGATTTTAGGCGCTTCGGACCTTCGGCGATGTCTGGTTCCGACCTTCGAGGCCGATGGATGCCCTCCTCCGTCACGGAGGAAGACGTGCTAAAGCCGAGAGAGGCCAGGTTTTTGACCGACGAAATCTCGCATAGGTTGCCTGCTCCTGGGCAGGTTATTCCTACTCCCCAGCCTGGTGAGAGCGTGGTGTTCGTGTCTCACTTCCTCCGAGGGATAGGCTTCGCGACGGATCCCTTCGTGAGGGGGCTCATGTTTTATTATGGGCTGGAATTTGACGACTTAGCTCCGGAGTCCATCCTCCATATCTTGTCATTCATCATCGTGTGCGAAGCCATCCTCCGTATTACCCCTCACTTCGGACTGTGGCTTAAAACCTTTAAAGTAGAGCCGAAGATGATCGAGGGACATCACGTGGAGTGCGGAGGCGCTGTCATAAGCAAGAATGCTGACGCTCCATGGCCCGAGGGCTCTTTTCAAGAGGAGTTCAGTTTATGGCAACAAGAGTGGTTTTATATCACCGCTCCCAGGGGCACCAAGTGGATGGCGCTGCCTGTTTTCCGCTCGGGTCCCCCGCCCCGACTAGCATCATGGGTCAATAAGGGGCTGGACTGGGGGCCGGCAAAAGACGTGCCCCTGTTGCAGGGCTGCATCCGAGATCTCCTAGAAAGAGACCTCAGTCTGGCTGTGGTGACGCAGGTTATGTTAATTCGCCGAGTCCTGCCTTGCAAACGTCGCCCCCTCCGTCTATGGGAGTTCAACCCGGAGGGACCGCGAGCTCTCCAACATTTTCTTGGCATGACGCCCGTGGAGATGTACAAATTGTTCTTTGGACCACAAGTAGTGTGTCCGGATTCTACGGAGGATGCAGGTCTGAGCTGCAATCGTCCGGATACTCAAGTAAGTTGCCCTGTGCCCAGACACACCATCCGTTCATTTATCACAACATGTCGGAGTATTGGGCCACGGGTAGGCTAACCCGAGACCCAGAACCTTTCAAGACATCGGGGCAGGCTACGCCCCTCGAGAATCCCAAGACGATCAGCCGACTCTGGAAGTCGGCCGCAGCATCGCCGACACCCACTCACGGCTGAGTCCCAGAGACGGCTGTGACTCCCGATCGGCGACTCCAGGGAGGCCGACTATGGGGAGTCGGCCCGCGACTTCACCACTCTCTGCCTTCGAGAAGAAGGACGAGACCGGGGATGGCCGGAGTACGGCCCTCCCCTACATTGATTACCAGGGGCAGGTATGGCTACAGTATGCCGTACCGGAGGAGAGCTCCGTCCGGCGCGGCACTGTTGCCATACTGGCCCTGACGATCGCCCTGACGACGGAGCACTGTTCCCACGTTGGCCTGCATGTACGACCTGGAGACGGCGGGCCCCGCTAGTCAGCGGGAGGGACGAAGACGGCGAGAGCACCCGAAGACGGACCCCGTGGGAGTCGGCCTCCGAGAGTCGGCCCGTTCCTCCCACGGGCCCCACACGCCATTAACCAGATAAGATGGGGAGTGGCGACAAAGATCGCCCGCCAGGCGGCGGCACTGTTGCCACGCCCCCACGACCCAGCCAACGTCATCAAAGGTGCGGCTACAGTGGCCAGGTCAGTCGGCGGGGCCCACCAGAGGTGGCCCCTAGGAGTCGGCGGAGAAGACGGCGGCCTAAGAGACAGACGGCTGGGACCCGCGCCCAGTCGGATTACCATTGTACCCCCGGGGGGTAGGCCTATATAAACCCCTCGGAGCACCCATGCAAAGGGTTCGATCCTTTTACCACTAGACAGAAGCATAGAAGGGAGAGAGCTAGCCTTGCCCTCTCCTACCTCTAGAACACAGCTCAAGGAGCAACTTTGTACACATATCACCATAGTGACCATGCGGAGACCTCGCAGAGCAGCAATAGGGGTGTTATCTCCCCGGAGAGCCCCGAAGCTGGGTAAGATCCGCCGGCGTGCATGTCTACGCCTCATCCCGCTTCCAGGCACCGGCGACGTTCTACTCGCCCCCACCATGATAAGCCATCCTTTGGAATATGTCGCACCTAACCCCCGACATTTGGCGCCCACCGTGGGGCGAGGTGCACCGTCGTCCGGAGATCTGTTCTGGACGGGAACCCTCTTCCTCCCTGGCGAGCGCAGCCAACCCGGCACGCCAGAAGAAGTTCACGCCGACGCGCTGCACGACGTTGAGACCGTTTGCGCGGCCAGCTGCCTTGCCGATCTTGTCGGCGAGGTTAGCCTCTCCGACAAGCCTGCATCCGACGCAGGCACCGGCGGCCCCGAGAGCCTTCTTGCGGGCCTCCTCGATGACCTCCATGTTGCTGGCGAGCCTGCCACTGACCTGGAGTCCGTAAGCTCCACCGACCCGATGCTGGTCGATTCCGACACCGCATCGCTCGACGCCTTCCCCACCAACGTGGTGGTCTACGACGAGCCGCTCCCTCGCGCGGAAGGCAGCGGGAGCACCATCACAGAAGTGCTCGTCATCGGCCATGGCGAGCACTCCGACGGAGGAGCTCGCGACCCGCTTGATGCAGCGCTACAAGACCTGGATGCGCCCATTCCAGAGGACGCCGACGCCGAAGCGCTGGAGGCACGCCGCCTCCAGCTCGTCGAAGGCGCGAAGAAGCTGGCCAGCATGAGACACTTGTCAGAGGCCTACCAGCGTGAGATGGATCGCGCTGTGGGCGGCTCGCCGGCTCCGACAGGGCCAAGCCGCCTAGGCGCTGTCCGGCAATGCGGTGCGGACATCGCCAGCATGTTCGGGGCCAATCGCCCCGTATACGCCACGCCCGCCGAGAACATTCGAGCTGCCCAGGCGGCGGTAGACGAGTTAGATGGACTCGAAGGCGAAGAGCGCCGACTGATGACGGAGCGAGTCCAGCAACTCCTCGACGTGGTTGGCGCGCAGAACGCGGCCGACTGCCGAACCGAGGGGCCGCAGCAGCAGAACGACGACCCGCCGCCCCGCCGAGACCAAGGCGCGACATCTCGGACGCCGACTGGCGGGGTTCGCGGAAGAAAAGACAAGGAGCCAGCTGCGAGCCGCAGTCGGACTCGCCTCACCATCGAGCGCGACCAAGACGGCCGCCCAGGAGCAGTAGAGCGGCGGGACGACTATGTGCCTCCTCCGCCCCGCAGAGAAAGGCGAGTCTCCTCGCCGCCTGTCGACCATCCGACTCCCGGAGGCCGCCTCGGCCGCCGAGAGGGATTCGGAGAGAATGATGCCTGCCACCGGATCGATCGACTCCACCGATCCCTGGCGCTCGAAGAAGAAGACGAGCTGGGACCGCCTTGTTTCGGCCCCCGCATTCGAGATGAGCCCTTCCCCAAAGGGTTCACCCTCCCTAGAGACACTCCCAAGTACACCGGCTCCGTGAAGCCAGAGGACTGGCTGGTTGACTACTCCACAGCCGTCAGCATAGCGAACGGCAACTAGCGTGTTGCCGTGAAGTATGTTCTGCTCATGCTCCAGGGCACAGCCCGGACATGGCTGAACAGCCTGAAAACCCGCAGCATCAACGGCTGGTCCGACTTCACCGAGGCTTTCATCCGCAACTTTACGAGCACATACAAGCGACCTCCCAAGCCTCGCCAGCTCTCCTTGTACGTGCAACGCCCCGACGAATCGACTCGCGACTACCTCACGCGTTGGGCCGAGCTTCGAAACTCCTGCGACGGCATGCACGAGGTGCAGGCCATCGAGTACTTCACCGCCGGGTGCAGAGAAGGCACCCTCCTCAAGCATAAGCTCCTCTGCGACAAGCCGGAGACCCTGGATGAGCTGCTGATCATAGCAGACAAGTACGCCACAGCCAACTCTTCTATGAAGACGGAGATCCAAGTCAGCGTGACCGGCAAAATGGCCCCTCAGGCTCCCAGAACCCCGGCTGGAGACACCAGTCGGCGACAACAGCAGAAGGATCACAAGCGCAAGGCCCCACAGCCGGTTTCCAGTAGCCGGCAGGTCGCAGCGGTCGAAGACCAACAGCCGGAGGAGCAGCCACCGCCCAAGCGGCAGAAGGGCGGCAAGCCCAATTGGTTGCCGGCTTTCTCCTACGAGCAGACTCTGGATGGTCCCTGCAAGTTCCACAGCGGCGCGAAGCCGTTGAACCACATCACCAGAAAGTGCCACTGGCTTACCCGGATTGCCAAAGGAGACGGTCTGGCGCCTCCCCCACCGGCTGGGCAGCCACCTCCGCCTCCGCCCCAGCAGCCGGCTGCCAGGCCAGTCGGCGCAGTACAAGACGAGTACCCGGAAGAGCATGGAACCTACATGGTGTTCACCAGTGTGGCAGATGACAGACGCAGCAGGCGGCTGCAGCAACAAGAAGTCAACGCAGTGGCATCAGACACTCCAGAGTTCATGCACTGGTCCAAGAAGCCTATCATCTGGAGCAGAGCTGATCACCCAGAGGTGATGCCGAATCCAGGGTCCTATGGCCTGGTCCTGGAGGCCACTTTTGCCACTGATAGGCGGGCAGCTCGCTTTTTGCGAGTTCTGATAGATGGAGGTAGCAGTATCAACATCCTGTACAAGGATACGATGGAGAAGCTGGGAATCAAGCAAAGACAGCTCCAGAGCAGCCGAACCGTGTTCCATGGGATCGTCCCTGGCCTTTCCTGCTCCCCAATCGGCAAGATTCTGATAGACGTCCTCTTCGGGGATAAGGAACATTTCCGCCGAGAGCCAGTCTGGTTTGAAGTGGTGGACCTCAGAAGCCCATACCATGCGCTGCTTGGCCGACCTGCTTTGGCCAAGTTCATGGCGGTCCCCCACTACGCCTACCTCAAGATGAAGATGCCGAGTTCCAAGGGAATTCTGACTGTGACCGGCGACTACAGGAAGTCGTCCGCTTGCGCGGCCGAGAGCAGTCGGCTGGCCGAGTCCCTGGTCATTGCAGCAGAGAAGCAGCTTCTTGATCGGGTTGTGGCGATGGCCGACAAGCAGCCCGAGATGTCGCCCAACCCCAAGGAGTGGGAAGCTGAGGGCTCGTTCAAGCCAGCGAAGGAAACGAAGAAGATACCCTTGGACCTAGAGCACCCGGAGAGGTACGCTGTCATAGGTGCAAACCTTGACAGCAAATAGGAAGGCGAGCTCGTCGATTTCCTCCGTGAGAATCGGGACATCTTCGCATGGTCCCCCAAAGACATGCCAGGTGTGCCGACGGAATTCGCCGAGCACAAGTTACATGTCCGATCTGATGCGAAGCCCGTCAGGCAGCCCTTGCGCCGCCTGTCAGAAGAGAAGAGAAGAGTTGTTGGTGAAGAGATAGCCCGGCTCCTTGCAGCCGGCTTTATCATGGAAGTGTTTTTCCCAGAGTGGCTAGCAAACCCAGTTTTAGTACTGAAGAAGAACAAGCAGTGGCGAATGTGTATTGACTACACAAGCCTCAACAAAGCCTGCCCCAAGGACCCGTTTGCTTTGCCGAGAATCGATCAGGTGATAGACTCCACAGCCGGATGCGAGCTATTGAGCTTCTTAGATGCCTATTCAGGATATCACCAGATCAAGCTGAACCCGGCAGACCGATTAAAGACCGCCATCATCACGCCGTTTGGAGCCTTCTGCTACCTGACCATGACGTTCGGCTTGAGGAACGCCGGCGCCACCTTTCAGCGTTGCATGCAGAAGTGCCTCCTCAAGCAACTCGGCCGAAATGCCCACGTTTACGTGGATGATGTGGTGGTGAAGACAGAAAAGCGCAGAACTTTGCTGGAAGACCTCAAAGAAACCTTTGAGAACTTGCGCCGATTCCGGATCAAGCTGAACCCCGAGAAGTGCGTTTTCGGAGTACCAGCAGGCCAGCTACTCGGCTTCCTGGTCTCCGAACGCGGCATAGAGTGCAACCCTGTGAAGATCAAGGCCATCGAGAGGATGGAGGTACCCAGCCGACTGTTGGATGTGCAGAAGTTCACTGGCTGCCTGGCATCCATCAGCCGTTTCATCAGTCGGCTGGGCGAGAAAGCTCTCCCGTTGTACCAGCGCATGAAGAAGACCAATTTTTTCGAGTGGAACCACAAGGCGGATGAGGCCTTTCTGCAGCTGAAGAAGATGTTGGTTACTCCCCCTGTGTTGGCGGCTCCGACTCCCAAGGAGCCCATGCTCCTGTACATCGCCGCCACCAGCCGAGTAGTCAGCACAGTCATTGTAGTAGAGCGCAAGGAGGAAGGCAAGGCACTGCTAGTCCAGAGACCGGTATATTACCTGAGTGAAGTACTGTCGACCTCCAAGCAGAACTACCCCCACTACCAGAAGATGTGTTACGGCGTGCACTTCGCCGCCAAGAAGCTGAAGCCTTACTTCCAAGAGCATCCAATCACAGTGGTCTGCACAGCTCCATTGGCCGAGATCATTGGAAGCCGAGATGCGTCTGGCCGAGTGGCCAAATGGGCCATAGAGTTGGCGCCTTACACGATCTACTATCAACCCCGCACCACCATCAAGTCGCAAGCACTGGACGATTTCCTCGTCGACTAGGCCGAGACCCAGTACCTGCCGCCAGCGCCCGACTCCACTCATTGGTGGATGCATTTTGACGGCTCCAAGATGCGCACTGGCTTGGGAGCCGGCGTCGTTCTCACCTCTCCCAAAGGCGACAAGCTCCAGTATGCGTTGCAGATCCATTTTGCCGCCTCCAACAACGTCACCGAGTATGAGGCGCTCATTCACGGGCTCCGGCTTGCCAAAGAACTCGGCATTCGCCGGATCCTGTGTTATGGCGACTCCGACTTGGTGGTCCAGCAATCATCTGGCGACTGGGACGCCAAGGATGCAAACATGGCAAGCTACCGATTCCTCGTGCAGCAACTCAGCGGATATTTCGAGGGGTGCGAGTTCCTCCACGTGCCAAGAAACGACAACAACCTAGCAGATACTTTGGCACGAATCGGCTCCACTCGCCAAGCAATACCATCTGGCGTCGCTCTTCAGCGCCTCCTCAAGCCATCCATCAAGCCTTCGCCAGAGTCAGACTCCATTTTTGTGCCGGCTCCTCCAGAAGAAGTCGGATACGACTCCAAAGCCCAAGCGAACGGCACAAAAACCCTCGCAGATGACTCCAAGAACGCCGCAGTCAAAGCCGGCCCGGGGACTTCAGAACTCGGCCCGGGAACTGCGGCGACCGGAGAAAAGACTCCAAAACTCGGCCCGGGGACTGCACCACTCGGCCCGGGGACTTCACTGATCCAGCAAGCGGCCGCGGACCCCAGCCCGCCGCCTCCCAGCCCGGCCTCCCTCGTCCAAGTTGCAGTTCTGGCGGTTGAAGAGATAACAGCACCATCATGGGCCCAGCCCATCCTCAAATTCTTGGTGAACAAGGAGCTACCAACTGATGAAACCTTGGCTCGGCAAATACAACGCCGAGCGGCAACATACACCATAATCAACAGAGAGCTGGTCAGACGCAGCGTCACAGGCGTCTACCAGCGCTGCATCGAGCCAGAGCAAGGCCAAGCAATTCTCAGAGATATCCATCAAGGCGAGTGCGGCCACCATGCGGCCTCAAGAGCGCTCGTCGCCAAAGCCTTCCGACACGGTTTCTTCTGGCCGAATGCCCTCGAAGAGGCCAAGGAGTTGGTTCAGAAATGCAAGGGGTGCCAGTTCCGATCGAAGCCGCATCAGCCGGCTTCAACACTTAAGACTATCCCCATCGCCTGGCCCTTTGCAGTTTGGGGCCTGGATATGGTAGGACCCTTCAAGACGGCGCGAGGCGGCTTAACTCATCTGCTTGTCGCGGTGGACAAGTTCACCAAGTGGATAGAAGTGAAGCCCATCAAGAAATTGAATGGTCCGACTGCCGTGACATTCATCTCAGACATCACAATTCGGTATGGCATACCGCACAGCATCATCACCGACAACGGCGCCAACTTTGCCAAAGGCGCCTTGGCCCGTTTCTGCGCGACACAGGGCATCCGACTGGACTTAGCGTCCGTTGCCCATCCGCAGTCGAACGGGCAGGTGGAGCGGGCGAATGGCCTCGTCCTGTCCGGCATCAAGCCTCGGTTGGTCGAACCACTGGAGTGTTTGGCCGGCTGTTGGCTTGACGAGTTGCCAGCCGTCCTCTGGAGTCTGCGCACGACTCCAAACAAGTCGACCGGCTTCACACCCTTCTTCCTCATCTACGGTGCTGAAGCCGTCATCCCAACGGATATAGAGTTCGACTCCCCGCGAGTCATGATGTACACCGCGGAGGAAGCAGAAGAAGCACGACAAGATGGCGTCGATCTGCTGGAAGAGGGCCGACTGTTGGCACTCAGCCGATCCAGCATCTACCAGCAGAGCCTACGTCACTACTACAACAGGAAGGTCAGGCCGAGATCCTTCCAAGAAAGCGACCTTGTGCTCCGGCTGATCCAGCGAACAGCCGGCCAGCACAAGTTGTCTGCACCTTGGGAAGGCCCCTTCATCATCAGCAAGGTGCTAGGCAACGACTCCTACTACCTGATCGACACTCAGAAGCCCCGAGCACGAAAGAGGGACGACTCCGGGAAAGAGACGGAGCGACCATGGAACGCGAATCTTCTTCGAAGATTTTACAGCTGATGCAGTATGTACCACGCTACCCTTTTTTACTGAAGTACCAAGACTCTGGGCCCCCCGAGACGGACTCGAGGACTGCCCCTTTTTACGTCTGTATAATAAGTATTATGCTTCCGAGTATGCTACTCTTTGTTATGCCGCTTGGCGCCGGCCTCGACTAGTCGGCCCGGGGACTTGCCGTCTCGCGCTATGAAACGCTTCCTGCAGTCGGACAAGTAGTGTGTGGTGCTTAAGCCGTCTCCTGTTAGAAGCCGCAGCTCGCAGAGCGGCTGCCCAGCGGGCAGGAGTAGGGAAGAATGGGTGCCCACACGAAAAATGGCTAAGGACTCAAAGCACAAACATAGCTCGAGCCGGCTTTCCAGCAGTTCCTCACAAATCCGACTCCGAATAGTCAGCTTACTGTTTTCTATCTGACTTGCTAATCAAACTCTAGAATGGCTGAGTACTTGCCTTCCCCAAAGTAGCCAAGTATTTGATCCAACGGCAGTCCACGAAACGGCTGCCCGACTGGCAAAGACGACATCTAGGGGAAGGCGGCAAAAGGAAGAAGCCAAAAGAGCAATAAGCAAGAAATGATAGAATCTAGATAAATATTTACATCACAGAGGCCATTGGCCGAATCATTGAACGGAAGTTCAAAATACACCCAGCGGGTGGAGTTGTGCGAATTAACAAAATTCTTCGAGCAGCTACCAAACAGATAAATAAAGCAAGGCAGCGGCTTATGAAGCCGCAGAGGGGTTCGGGGGCTCAAAAGAGATGGCGGTGTCGGACGTTGGGGCAGCCGGCTGGGCAGACTCGGCTTGATCACCTCCAGCAGCAGTCGGCGCAGTTGGGCGCGGCTCGTTGTTGGAGGCACGGTCGAGCTGAGGATGATCGCCCGCTCCGGCTTCTGGTGCCTCCATCTCGTCTCCGATCTCCACCTCGCCTCCCTCCTCGACGCTGGAGCCGATTACCTCTGCCGAGTCCTCGCCGTAGTTCGGGTTCATCCCGAACCACTCCGGCGGCGCCTCCTCGCCGTTGTCAGCTAGCTCAGGAACAAAGACATTGGGGTCAACGTACTCGGCGAGTGCCGCGGCGCGCTTGACAAAGTCGTCCTTCATGGCTGCCAGCTCCGGCTGGGCCTCAGCCCGGAGCGTGGCCAGCTGGTCCAGGCTCAGGTCCGGATACCACGCCTTGACGAACTCCAAGGCACAACACGCTCCGGCACGTGCCGAGGAGCCTTTCCAGGCCTCCAAGCGGCCTGCTGCAACCTCCAGCCAGTCGGCTGTCCGGCTGGGGGTGCACAGAATCGGCATCTCTGGCCACAAAGCAGCAATCGCCTGGGTGCCAGCGCGCTGAAGCCGGCGCAGCATCCGGTGAGCCGGCCGCAGGCGAGCCTCAACGCTCAAAAGTTGTTCATCAAGAGTCCGGGGGGCGTTGGCAGCAACCTCCTCGCCGGCCGCCCTCCGCGCTTCGCGATCGGCCTCGATGGCTTGAACGGCGGCTTGCGCATGGCCGGGGAAGAAATCTACCAAGACGGAAAAAAGAGAAGCAAGTCAGAAAGGGCAAGAGTCGGCCCACAGTTGGCTGCCCAAAGGAAGCGAGTAAAGAAAACTTACCATCAACGATATCTTCAATTTCGTGGAAGCCAGAGGTCAGCATCGCCTCCTTATCGGTCCAGGAGGAGCGCTCGGCTTCGAATTCAGCTTGGAGCCCAGCCTCCCTCTCCTTCGCCTCCTCCTGTGCCTTCTTGAGCAGCTCCTTCTGCTCCGCCAGCTGCGCGGCCAGCAGGTCGCGCTCCGTGATGAGCTTGCCACGCTCCACCTCCTTGGCGCGCAAGGCGGTGTTGGCTTCGCCCAGCTGCTGCTGAAGAACGGTGTTGGCCTCTGAAGAAAGAAGAAAAAGGACACAAGTCATCAGAAAAGGTCGCCAAGAAGATCCGGCCCGACTGCGTAGCAGTCGGCCCGAATCTCGGGGACTACAGCCCGCGGGTGCGCCAGCGCACCCCCGCAAAAAGAAGGAAACTCACTCCGGCTCTCCGACAAGTCGGCAGTCCGCTTGCCCAGCTCTTCAACATTGCGGTTGAAGACGGTGACTCGGAGGTTGTGGTAGTCCTATGATAAGCATTTTCAAAAAGAATAAGCGTCTGGAACTCGCCAGTAGAGTTCCAACCCGCCTGCTCAGCAGCCGGCTCGGAACTCGGGGACTACACCTAGTGGGTGCGCTGGCGCGCCCCCACAAAGAAGAGCAAGAAAAACAAAAACATAAGAAACATACCCGGACGGCCGCACGCGACGCCAGATGCGCTTTGGTGCAGTTCTGGAGGGCGTCGCTCTCGGCCTGCAGCTTCGCCTGGACGTCCAGGAGCGCCTGGTTCAGCGGGCCGGTGCCGCCTCCTCGCACCCACCCGACGGGCGCGGCGCTCATCACCTCGATGTCTGGGGCGGCCGAGCTGGCTGCTCCAGTCTCCAGAGGTCGCGGCGCTGAAGTCGCCTTCTCCGGACGGCGGCGTGTCGGCGAGGCGACTTGGAGAAGTAAGTTCGCCTCGGCTTCGTCCGTGGTCGGCGGCACCGGCGGGTCTGCCGGCCGTTCTTCCCTCGCGCCTCCTCATGACGGCGGAGGCGGTGGTGGCGGCACCACAGTGTCCAGACCAGGGGCATCGCCGCCCTCCCTCTCCACGACGGCGTGTTCCCCGCCGGCCTCCCCAGACTGCTCCATGGGATCCGGAGGCGGCGCCGAGCGCAACGGAATAACGAGCAGCGCCGACTGGCGGCGCACGGCTTCTTCGGCCCACTCTTTGGCCGCGGCGGCGGTTTCTGCTCCCTCCAGCCCCTCCTGGGTGGAGGCGGCCGCCTTCCCGGCCTCCGCCTTCTCCCGGCGGGCGGCCTCGTCCTCATCACGCTTCTCCTGCGTGTTCCATTCCGTCGCTTCCCGGAGGTCGGCAGCGGGGTCGATACGCCGAGTTGTGGCGGACGACTCCACCGACCCCCTGATGGAGGCGGCGGCGACTCTCCCAAGAGTGAGGGGAGCGCTGGAACAAGGAAGACACGTAAGGACTCAGACAAAATCCACCAAGAGATAAAACAAGACTAGGAAGAGAAACACGTACCCAGAAGACAGCGGCGGCTTCTTCACTTCCTTGCGGATGCGATGGGCCCTCGCGACTGCCTCTTCCCGTTTGGTCGCGGCGGTCGCCCCCTTAAACTTCTTTTCTCGGCCTCCGAGGGAACTCGGCCCGGCCCGACGCTTCCTCGCGCCGTCTTGGCTCGGTTGATGGCGCGGGGCGACTCCCCCATCTTCGCCGGCGGGCCAGTCGGCGAAGGTGGCCGAGGGCCCGGGGCCGCCTTCCTCTCCTTCGCCGCACCCTTCGGCGTCGGCCTCCATCGCCGCCGCCCCCAAGTCGGGGTCGTCGATGTCGCTCTCCGCCCGATCGGGGGCGAACTGGCGGGGCGGCCCCGTGGCGCCGGCCGCGGGCTGGTGGAGAGGGTTCTAGTTCAAGAGATAATAATAAAGAGGTCAGGAGTCGGATTCGGCTGAAGAAGAAGAAGAAGAAGAATCACTTACCACCGGCGGGGGGTTGGCGCGCGAGTACGGCTCCAGGCCGAACTGCCAATCCTTCGAGAGGCCGCAGCTCGCGATGTAGTTCACCGTGTCGGCTACCTCCGCGTGAGGCATGTCCTTGGTGCACGTCCGACTGGGGTCCCGGTGGCCGCTCATCTGACAAATTAGATGAGGCCGGCCTTGGAGCGGGAGGACTCGGCGAACCACGAAGGCGGCCAGCAAGTCGGCTCCGGTCAAGCCGGCCGACTGCGTCAGCACTCGAAGTCGCGATACGGCGGCGGCTCCAGCCGGGGTCAGCGTCTTGGCGCGGTAGGACCAGCTGGGCTGCCTCTCGGCTGGTGCGCCGGCTGCATAAGTCGGCAGGTTAACCCAGTCGCCGTCTGAGGCGACGTTCTTCACATAGAAGTAGGAGCGCTGCCACATCTTCACCGATTTGATCAGCTGGATGGCGGGGAACGGGTTGTCGGCCGTCGACCTCCGCAGCGGGATGAAGGCACCACACTGAGCTGGCACGCCGACGACATGCGTGCCGAGCTTGGAATGAAAGAACTCTCCCCACAACTCGATGGTGGGGAGAACGCCGAGGAAGCCCTCGCACAACGAAGTGAAGGCCGCCAGCAGCACCACCGTGTTTGGAGTGAGGTGGTGCGGCTGGAGGCCGTGAAATTCCAGGAACAAGCGGAAGAACCCGCTCGCCGGCAGCCCCAGCCCGCGCATGAGGTGGGAGCGGAACACGAGCCGCTCGCCCTCCTCCGGCATCGGCGTCACCTCCGTCGGCGGCGGAGCGCGGGCCTGCACGAGGTGCGCGCCGGGGATGCGGCGCGTCTTGCGGAGGAAGTCAATCATGTCGTCGTCGATCTCAGAGCCATCCCATACGCTGGAGCGCACGGCGGTGGGCGCAACGACGGAAGAAGAGCTCATCGCTGCGTGGAGGGCGCAGTCCGGCGCGGCAGCGGTGGGAGAAAGAAGGAGGAGAAAAGAAGCAAGGGGAGCAGAGGGGAGCGGGTGCGCGTGCTTCGCCGCCCCGTTCCCTCCGCCTACTTATAGGCCTGCGGGCTGAAGAGCCAAGGGGACGTCGTGGGATTAACTGCGCCCACGCCCCCACGACCCCCACGATTTACCACGGAAGTTACCACGCGCATTTACTGCGCTGAGAAGCTCAACTGCCCGCGCGGCCGCAATGAATCCGTTCGAGGGCCAAGGCGCGGTAATGGCGGGCCCCACCCATGGGCCTATCCTGTCGCGCGCGTGGGCTGGCAGACTGGCTCGTCCACGTGGCGTCCCTTGGCGGGTCCGCAACAGGCGGCGGCCGTGTGGCTTATCAGGCACGCCGCCCGAATCCCGCTACGACTTTCAAACTCTTTGAAAAGCAAGAGGACCTTCGACGAGTCCGGCTTCCCATAGTCGGCTTGTCGGAGGTGGCCTCGATAAGATTGCCTCCCCCACGATCCACTCGGAGGAAGAAACTGTTGAGGCTCCTTGACAGGTCTCCCTCGGCGCCTCACCAGCTTCAGGGACTACTGTCGGAGTATTGGGCCACGGGTAGGCTAACCCGAGACCCAGAACCTTTCAAGACATCAGGGCAGGCTACGCCCCTCAAAGAATCCCAAGACGATCAGCCGACTCTGGAAGTCGGCCGCAGCATCGCCGACACCCACTCACGGCTGAGTCCCAAAGACGGTTGTGACTCCCAATCGGCGACTCCAGGGAGGCCGACTATGGGGAGTCGGCCCGCGACTTCACCACTCTCTGCCTTCGAGAAGAAGGACGAGACCGGGGATGGCCGGAGTACGGCCCTCCCCTACAATGATTACCAGGGGCAGGTATGGCTACAGTATGCCGTACCAGAGGAGAGCTCTGTCCGGCGCGGCACTATCGCCATACTGGCCCTGACGATCGCCCTGATGACGGAGCACTATTCCCACGTTGGCCCGCATGTACGGCCTGGAGACGGCGGGCCCCGCTAGTCAGCGGGAGGGACGAAGACGGCGAGAGCACCCGAAGACGGTCCCCGTGGGAGTCGGCCTCCAAGAGTCGGCCCCTTCCTCCCACGGGCCCCACACGCCATTAACCAGATAAGACGGGGAGTGGCGACAGTGATCGCCCGCCAGGCGGCGGCACTGTTGCAACGCCCCCACGACCCAGCCAACGTCATCAGAGGCGCGGCTACAGTGGCCAGGTCGGTCGGCGGGGCCCACCAGAGGTGGCCCCCCAGGAGTCGGCGGAGAAGACGGCGGCCTAAGAGACAGACGGCTGGGACCCGCGCCCAGTCGGATCACCATTGTACCCCCGGGGGGTAGGCCTATATAAACCCCCCGGAGCACCCATGCAAAGGGTTCAATCCTTTTACCACTAGACAGAAGCATAGAAGGGAGAGAGCTAGCCTTGCCCTCTCCTACCTCCAGAACACAGCTCGAGGAGAAACTTTGTACACATATCACCATAGGGCGTGTTTGGTTTCTTGGGTTGCACCTGGCTCGCACCCGCGCTGCATTTTCTGGATGTTTGGTATCCTGCATGTCCAACTGGACCTGGCCCGACGGATGCAAAACGAGGCTCGCAGCCAGGCTGAGGGGAAACGCAAGTTTCGGCCGTATCCGCGAGCCTGCATCCGCGCCTGCACCCGCGCCTGCGAACGTTGCTAGGGTCTCTCTCCCAATCGGCTCACAACCTCTCATTCACGCCGCTCTCCTCGTTCCTCTCCTCTCCCGTGCGACGCTGGATCTCGCCGCCCCGTCGCCTCTGTGCACGTCATCGGCGTGCCCCCTCACTGCTGCGCTGGTCGAACTCTCCTCCTCTCTCATCTTTCATCTGTCCCCGTCCGTCTCTTCCCCTTTCCATCCCCGATTCTCTGCCGCTCGCGTTGCTTCTTCTGCAGATGCAGATGGGTGAGCGGACAGAGCGGCGGCCTCCTGCGGCCACGGATGAGAAGGAAGACAAGGTGAGAATTAGAGATGTTCGTCGAGCTCTGCGTGTGGCTGACCCCGATGTTTCCTTCTCTCAACACCCCATCTGGATTAGATATGTATAAGCTGAGATCTATCCCCAACCTTCTTCTCCCCTACGGATTTGAGATGGTTTGACTTTAGTATGGATTGATCTGTGTGGACCGCAGTGGAGTATCGATGCTCGTTTTCCCACGCGAGGCAGATTGTGTGGAGTATGGATGCTCGTTTGTTGGACTCTAATATGTACTTCTGTTGGACTTTTACTAATATGGTTCTGGTTAATTGCTTTTGTTAATATGTGACAAAACAATATTTCAATTATTTTACATACATCTCTCATACAACCCACATGCAACATACCAAACAAACTCTGAGCTTAACCTGCCTCATTTCATGCAGTCCACCAAACACACTTCTCTATTCCCTCTTGCATCAGCTCAACCAGGCTAGCCTCAGCCAAGCTCCTTCATGCAATGCAGGCTAGAGCTCCCCACGGAACCAAACACACCCATAGTGACCATGCGGAGACCCCGCAGAGCAGCAGTAGGGGTGTTATCTCCTCGGAGAGCCCCTAAGCTGGGTAAGATCCGCCGGCATGCATGTATACGCCTCATCCTGCTTCCAGGCACCGGCGACGTTCTACTCGCCCCCACCATGATAAGCCATCCTTTGGCATATGTCGCACCTAACCCCCGACACAACACCACCCTTAAAAGAGTTATCCTTGAAACAGGAGTGGGTAGCGAAGGCGAGGTTAATCAGGTGTCCGGCCCCCCTTCTTGAGACCTCGCTGGATCCCGTGTTAACCAGGATGCTGGAGATCGTGCCTTTAGAAGAAAACAAAGGGGGGGACAAGGAAGCTACCGCCTCCGCGAAGGAGGCTTTTAGGAAAGGAGGAATCGAAAATTCCTCTACCCAGGGGAAGAAGAGGACCGCCTCTGAAGACCCAGAGACAATGGTCTCAAAGCGGGGGAAGAAATCTTCGCCAGAGGGTCCTGTGCCGGGGGATACCTCGGCCGTACTGTGCCCCCAAGGGGATCGGCCCTCCACCGAGTCGTAAGTAGAGAGGGGAGGTTTTAAAATGAGAGGAATCCTTATTTTATCTCCGAGGAAAATAACTGACGTTTTACTTTGTAGTTCGGGTCTCAGCCCTTCTCAGCAGAGCTCATCTTTGGGGGACCTTCTTCCGGAGATGATGGAGAGCGGAACGCCTCCCCCTGCCGTTCCACCTTACGAGGCGGGCGACCTTGAGGTGTCGTCGCGGAGGGCTTCTCCTAATCCGGCAGGGCCGGAAGGCAGTCATATGGCCCCCCAGAGCTCTCTGCGTCCGGCCTTTGAGAAAAGCCATCGGACGAGTCCGGCACCGCCTGGTGCACGGTCAGAGGAGATGAAGGACCTGCTAGGGCGAGCGTCCATCTCGGAGGAGCACCGTGCATTGATGGGTATGGTAATTGTAAGGATTTCGTCCGCGGAATGCGGGTTGTACGAGGCCATCAGGAGTTTGCTGACAGGTTTTGAGGTACGCGAAGTGATGTACCTTTTAACAGTTCCGCATATATAAGATGCGCCCTGTGTAGATAGTAGCCCCTGAGACTGTGTGTGTTGCCGAAGACGGCAGCACGCAGAGGATCATAGTCCCAGGTATAATTTTGCCGCCTTCTTATGCAGGTGGCAAAGTGTCCGCTGGCCAGCCGGACTGATGAGTTTGCCGAGCTATCGCGGCAACTTGACGTGGCGGATGCTGACATCGCGCTTGTCAACAAGCGGCTTGACGAGGCACAAGGTATGTAATCTCTCCGGGGACACCTGGTAAGAGGAGCTTGACGCCAGTATCTTACAATGTGTGCACTTTATGCAGATGGGGCTGCTGCTGTGGAGGACCTTCGGGCAGAGCTTGCCCGAGCCAAGGAGCAAGCCAGAAAAAGCGATGCGGCTGCCCTAAAGGTGGTTGAGGAACTGAAAGCCGAACAGGATGCTCATTGCCGAAGCAAGAAGGAGATGGCCGAGATGGATGCGAAGTTGAAGACCGCTGCTGATCGCTGCAAGCTTCTTGAAAAAGGAGATCAGG
The DNA here is from genome assembly GCA_032464435.1 of Aegilops umbellulata. Taxonomy (NCBI): domain Eukaryota; kingdom Viridiplantae; phylum Streptophyta; class Magnoliopsida; order Poales; family Poaceae; genus Aegilops; species Aegilops umbellulata. Next base: position 368,615,615 of record CP136060.1, read on the forward strand.
CGGAGCGGACAGACCTGGAAAAGGCCACTACGGCGGCCAAGGATACTCGTTCTGCGATGAGAGCGATGAAGGAGGAGCTGCGTCAGGCCGGAGATATCGCGGCTGGAAAGCCCTTTATGCTGCGGATGAACTTTGGAGATCCTAAGTATGTTCTGTTGGACCGGATGTGGAGTTCGGCGGACGCATATCTGGATTTAGCTGCGAGTGTCGCTGATGCGGCCGAACATTTCCGAGATCAGAAAGATAGCGAAGTGGAAAAGCTCTTTTGGTCACAGTTCAGCAATCCGGAGCGTCCACTTCTATTGACCGATCGTTTGGCCGAATGGACTGAACTGAATAGATTGTCCGAACACGCCCTGAAGGATGTCGTGGATCATCTGTGGCCGGAAAGGCCAAAGCCGAACAGTTATTTTAGCTTGGTGCAGTGCCGCATATCAATGCGATGAAGAGGTCAGCATGCATAGAGGGTGCGCGGATGGCCCTTGCCCGTTTCAAGACATACTGGGCGGAGATGGAGGCCACCGCTGTTGCATCCCAAGACTCGGACGGAAGCCGAGTACCTGCCGAGCACTATTTTCAGGAAGTTCCGCAAGGCGCTCGTTTAATAGAGACGCAGTGCTCGAATGATACTATGTTAGAGTAACATGCATTATTGTAAAACAATATTTGATGGAATGTAAAAGCTTTTTATACTTGTGCCTTCAAGAATTAAAATACCTCCTGTGCGGCCGTTAACGTATATGTGTATATAACCTGAAAGATGGCAGTCGTCGGCTTTAGCCCTCACGCATATAATGCGGGGGTGTTCGCAGAAGGCGCATTTTCACACTTGATCCAATGTCTTGGTCCATGAAGGAGGTGATAGCGCAGCGAACTAGGCAGCCGGACTATAATGCTTTATCACTTTCACTTGACCATAGGAGTTTCACAGTGAGGCTACTATATAGCCCCTGGAGGCGCCGCGCTCGCCCAAACTCGGGGCGCATGTGTGCCTGGCCGGGAAACGGCCCTTCGTTAATGTGGAGGAATCCCGAAGATTCTGATAGGTCATCGAGTGGTTGACCAGCCTCACGCTATATCATGACAGTCAGTTTTCGGCTTTCTCTACTGAGGTGCTCGCCTGGCTGAACCGGGGCACAATCGCAGTAGTTCTCCTGGTGCCGCCTTAGCCGATAGAGCGGAACGTAAGGCAGCAAAACACAGGAGCCATGCAAACCCAACATTTGACCAAAGACATGATTCGGAGTTGATGCATATAGGGCCAAACTCGCGACGCCGAACACTCCCTAAGGTATTCGGTCTTTATAAAAAACGGGTGGAGCAGTGCCCTTGATAATAAGCCCCTGGTGTCCAGGTACGTGCAAAATCCTGACGTGGCCACATGCCAAGACACCAGCCTCCTCCTCGGTTATACTGAGAATCTGGGGGATGTGTGTCAACAAGAGACAGTAAGAAAGGTTTACGCAGGGTCTTAATCTACAAAGAATCCTGGAGACGGGTCCCTGCTGCACGTCTACGCCTGTGTCTCCATCATGCCGTGTCTTGGACGGGCGTAGCATGGTGTTCCTCTGTAAAAGAGAGGAACTTAGCTGAAAAGAAAAAAGCAATAGTCGTGCGGAATGTACGTTGTACTAAAATAAACAAGTTATAATTCGAGACAGGTAAAATTGAGCCTTAGTGTCGCTTATTTTACATACGCGGAGCCCCTTGTATAGGGGTGTACGGCTACTAAACCTTTATCAATTATATGTTTGCTCCGGACTCGCCTAGCTGTGTCCGTGGTCTTGATGACCTGTTATATGCTTTTATTGGTGAAGCTGTTTGAACGTGTGGGTGTCAAGGCAGCCGCATATTCTTCCGCGCGCGAGGAACACTCGATATTTCCCTGTAGTGAGATGGTGCCTCGTGGATCGGGCATCTTAAGCGTGAGAGATGCATAATGTGGTATTGCGTTAAAGTGGACGAAAGCTTCGCGTCCCAGTAGTGCTTGATAGCTACTTGAAAATGGGGCGATGTGGAAGGTTAGCTTTTCGCGGCGGAAGTTATCAGGGGAGCCGAACATAACTTCTAGCGGGATAGAACTCGTGCAATGGGCATCCAGGCCTGACGTTACTCCTTGAAAGGAAGTGTTGCTATGGTGAATTTTTGTTCGGTCCATCCCCATTTTGCAGACTGTGTCCTGATATAGCAGGTTTAGACCACTGCTGCCATCCATCAGGACTTGTGTAAAGTGGAGTCCGTCGATTATCGGATATAATACTAAGGCAGTCCAGCCTGCGTTCCGGATACTTCTAGAGTAATCCGGATGGTCGAAGGTGATCGGTTTTTACAACTAGTGGCGAGACTCCTTTGGGATAGGCCGTATGGCACGTATCTCTATAGGCGCCACTCAGTTTTTCCCTTTTGTCACGTGAAGTAAGTTTACTGTTTTGACTTCTTGTGGGAAATTCTTTTGTTTCCCGGTGCTCTTCTTGTGGGGTTCGTCATGGTCCTCACTTGGTGTGTCGAGCCCCTTGTGTTCGGCGTTGAGTTTTCCGGATTGCTTAAAGACCCAACATTCTCTATGGGTATGGTTTGCAGGCTTCCCGGGGGCGCTGTGGATTTGACATATCTTGTCCAAGATTTTGTTTAGGTTAGATAGCTCGTCCCTGTTATCCTTGAGGGGCAGCTTTTTCTGATTCTGCCGAGAGCTTTTGAATCCGGCGTTGACTGCTGGGCTCTTCGGGCTGTTTCCCTTATTCCGGCGCTATTCCTTGCTGCATTACGGTTTCTCGTTTCCATCCCTGACTTCGGATGTACTTGGGTCGCTGGTATTGCATCTTGCCAACCAGCTATCCTCTCCCGCGCAAAAGCTGGTCATGAGGCTTGTTAATGCGGCCATTGTTCTTGGCTTTTCTTGGCCGAGGTGTCTGGCGAGCCATTCGTCTCGGACGCTGTGTTTGAAAGCTGCTAAGGCTTCGGCGTCCGGACAGTCGACTATCTGGTTTTTTTAGTAAGAAATCTGTTCCAGAGTTTCCGGGCTGATTCTCCGGGCTGTTGAGTTATATGGCTTAAATCGTCTACATCTGGAGGTCGGACATAGGTCCCTTGAAAATTTGCCCGAAAAGCATCCTCGAGCTCTTCCCAACTTCCAATGGTGTTTTCGGGAAGGCCTTTAAGCCAATGCCGGGCTGGCCCTTTGAGCTTGAGGGGTAAGTATTTTATGGCGTGGAGGTCGTCTCCTCTGGCCATGTGTATGTGGAGGATATAATCCTCAATCCAGACTCCAGGGTCTGTTGTTCTGTCGTACGCCTCTATGTTTACGGGCTTGAATCCCGCTGGAAATTCATGGTCCAGCACCTCATCGGTGAAACAGAGGGGGTGTGCGGCATCCCTGTATTTGGGTGTGCCGTGTTGTTTGGATATTTGTTCCATTGTATTGCTTACTAGAGCTTGCTTTCTTGGCCCGTAGATAGACCTGGCTGGGCCATCCTTTTGATGCGAATCCTTGGGTGGATCCCGTGTTGGTTTGTGCGCGACGCCATTTTGCCGCTCTATGTTGGCCATGGGGTCGTCTATCCGACCGGGTGGCTTCCTTATTTTTTGATTTTGGGGGCTCTAGGGCCTCCTCATCAAATTCGGGCAGTAGCTTTCGCTTCGGGTAGCTCTTTGTGTGGCGACTATCGCCGTATTTGTCTGCGGTGTTGAGTACTATGCTCCATCTGATTCAGAGTGCGTCTTCCGCAGTTTTGAGCTTCCGCTTTTGCTTTTTTAGGCTACACGCCGTGGCGGTGAGCCTTTTGTGGAGGTTTTCCTGTTCCAGGAACTTGTCTGGCGTGAGGTCGTCCAGACTCTTATCTTCGCCGGGGACGGGTTGTGCGGTTTGTTTATCCAAGTTGCCTTGTTCGGATGGTTGCTCGATGCTATGTTCATCGTTCGCCGGCTCGCCCTGCTCTGTGGCTAGGTCTGTATGACGCTGTCTCTATCGGGGCGGGGCTTGGAGCGGTGCTTACGCCGCCGCTTTGGCTTCTTTTCGGAGGAACGACTCTTCGTTGCGTCATCCCATTCTTCCTCGTCGTTTCCTTTGGGTGTGTCCACCATGTATACATCGTAGGATGGGGTGGCTGTCTAGTGCCCTATAGGCGCTGGTTCATGTTCGTCTCCTACATCGTCGTCCATACCGCCGATGGCTTCAGAGTCAAAGTCGAGCATGTCGGTTAAATCATCGACAGTGGCTACGAAGTGGGTGGTGGGTGGGTGTCGAATTTCTTCGTCGTCCGCATCCCAATCTTGTTGGACATAGTCCGGCCAGGGCTCTCCTGACAAAGAGAGAGACCATAGTGAATTCAGGATGTCACCGAAGGGCGAGTGCTGAAAGATATCAGCGGCGGTAAATTCCATGATCGGCACCCAATTGGATTCGATTAGCAGGGGCGCGTAGGGTTCGGAGTCCGGAAAAGAGTCTGGCACCCTAGAGTCATGGGTTCCACAGAGGATAAGGCTGGTGTTCGGCTCGATCGCCGTTGAGACTGCAGCCCCCGAGGCGGTGTCTAGCCACCCGTCCTCACTCGGCGTGGTTGGCTCCGAGCTAACGGTCGGAGCGGATACGGATGCGGCCTCCACGACACTGTTCGGCGGCAGAGCTAAATCATGCCCATCGTGACAGTGTGGCGCGCTCGGCTGTGGCTCGAATCCGTCGAAGATCAAGTCTCCGCGGATGTCAGCCGTGTAGTTCAAACTTCCAAATCTGACCTGATGGCCAGGGGCGCAGCTTTCAATCTCCTCCAGATGGCCAAGCGAATTGGCCCGCAGTGCAAAGCCGCTGAATACGAAGATCTGTCCGGGGAGAAAAGTCTCACCCTGGACCGCATCGCTGTTGATGATCGGAGGAGCCATCGGGCCTAAAGATGACGACACAGAGGAACTCTCAATGAAAGCACGAATGTCGGTGTCAAAACCGGCGGATCTCGGGTAGGGGGTCCCGAACTGTGCATCTAGGCGGATGGTAACAGGAGACAAGGGACACGATGTTTTTACCTAGGTTCGGGCCTTCTCGATGGAGGTAAAACCCTACTCCTGCTTGATTAATATTGATGATATGGGTAGTACAAGAGTGGATCTACCACGAGATCAGAGAGGCTAAACCCTAGAAGCTAGCCTATGGTATGATTGTTGTTCATCCTATGGACTAAAACCCTCCGGTTTATATAGGCACCGGAGAGGGCTAGGGTTACACAGAGTCGGTTACAATGGGAGGAGATCTACATATCCGTATTGCCAAGCTTGCCTTCCACGCCAAGGAAAGTCGCATCCGTACACGGGACGAAGTCTTCAATCTTGTATCTTCATAGTCCAAGAGTCCGACCAAAGGTTATAGTCCGGCTATCCGGACACCCCCTAATCCAGGACTCCCTCAATAAGCCTTGCCAATTAATATAACCGGTGAAAAGAATGATGATTCGGAAACTAAAAGTGCTTCGGTTGAAAAAGCAGAATCAAGTAGTATATATTGCGAATCCATCAAATCCAAAGAGGCAAAAAATGTTGAGAAAGGGCATGGAAAGTATAGGAAGATAACCATACTTGATTTTTCTGAAGTTAATGGAACCTTCTTCCTGCCCTATGAGTTTCGTGCCATAAAAATTGACGAGCTTCAAGAACAAGAACAAGTAGCCGAAGAAAGTTTGGTGGACAAATATCTTCAAACTAATGATGCATGAAATCAAGAAAAAGATGATGACAAGGCGTTGGGGAGCTATCCGAAGGCGGACCAAGATATTCTTCAAGTCACGCCACCATCATGATCTCCCAATATATTTGAAGAGGAATGTCTAGCAATTAATTTACCCATTTTCAGATTTGGTCATGACTTAGTTGTTGATGCATATATTAGAAAAATCTTCATAAGAAATATTGAGAGACCAATGAAGAAGGGTAATTTATTTGTTAGCAATCAGATTGTCACAAAGCATATCGGTCAACACATTGCACCATTCAGAAAGACCGATAGCGAAAAATTATTGCAGCCAAGGCCTTCCCCATTGCTTTATCTAAAGCTCATATCTAATAGGGTAGCTTTGCTTATTTATTACTTGGCTTACACTTGGTCTCAATTGAGACATGTATGTTCTAATTATTTTCGTTTCAGAAATTTAAAGCCAAGGTTAAAATCTTCTGAGCAAACTGATGCCAGTATAGTTTCTTACCCAGAGACATCGGAGATAGAGTGCAAAACACAATGCATAGTCGTATTGGGTGATGCAAAACATGAACCATTCATTTGCTTAACTCCAAAGCCATTCTCACAACAAGATCGGCTAGAGAATAAAAAGTTTACCTTCAATTCAAACATGTGTGATCAAATCTTTGATTTTTTGTTGAGAAATAATTATATTAGAATTCTTGATCACCATGTTGAGTCATTTGTCTAGGGACGAATGTATTGTAAGTTGCATGATTCGTCCAAGCATAATTTTGAGGATTGCAACATGTTTCATCAAATAGTTAAATCGGCCATTGATAAAGGACGATTGAAATTTGTTGAGACACCAAGAGATGAGTAGTCTATTCCAATTGGTCCCAATGGTAAAAGGTTTTTGCATCGGCTGATTCAAGGTGATCCATTTAAAGAGAAGGTAAAAACTGCAGGTGATGGGATCAAGCTTTCAAGTAAAGAAGTTGTTAAAGAGCATAATGAACATAATCTTGAGAGCGAGAATTCCATCGAATCTACAATGGAGACGCCAAGGAGTGGGGGGCAACAAGATAATCCAAAGGTCGGTGCAAGCACAACCAAAGAAAACAAAGGCCGACGTAAGCACAAAGGTAAAAAGATGAAAGTCACTTTCGCGCAACTATTGGAAAAATATCAGAAGATAAGTGAGAAGAACAGTGCTTATTGGCCAACTAATGCAAAAGCATCAAGATCACCCCCTAGGAGCAAATCCAAGGATCGATATTGGCAAGAAGAGAATTTGAATGCAACTTGTTCATATCCTTATTTTGGGCCGCTAATGCCAATATTGTGGATGCCTCCGTATGCTCATGTAGATCCATATCCATCATGGGAAAGATACGATACAAGGGAACACTCTCCATCTTATTTTAGAACATCTCACCAATATTATGCAACTCCAAGAAAAACAACATTTGGACAATCACATGTTAAAGACCGTTTCAATAATAAGGAATCGGTCCGGAGCTCAGGGAATAAGAAAGAGGTAGTCAAACAAGTTTATCGCGTTAAAAGAGATGGTCGTAAGAGTGCTACTTCAGATTTGATCTCAAATGAAAAAGAGCCAATGAAAGTGTTGACATTGGCTACTAAAGGCATTGAGATGAAGCAACCAATTGTAGAAAGACAAAGTGCCAAATCTAACGAAAAGAAGTTGAGAGTGCACAAGGCCAAAAAGGAATTGCCATTGGTCAAGACAGAACCACAGCTGAGATGCCCACTTGGCTTATCATATTGGCAAAAGAAGAAATTACAAAATCTTGGTCCACAAGAGCTGAGAAAGAAGAACGTGGCATGGGTTTCCAAGAGGGTAATTCCGAACAAAAATGATGTGCATGATTCTATTGCAACAAGTATAAAAGTGAAGAAAGAGAACGATGGAAGCAACAAATAATTAAGCCGAAGGCGTGCATCACAACATCAAAATGCCATTGATACCTTTGATATGGAATTCATCCCTATGTATGATTAATTACCCTCCATGGATTTATTTTGATCCATGGATGCAACACAATTTTCTATATCATGAGAGGGTATTACCAAATCACTATACATTTGGTTAGTTACATTTTTGTTGCTAAGACAAAGGAGCTAAAATATTTTATTGATATTTCATTTGTTTATTTCGGCTATACATACTTTGGTGGGTGAATGAGGGAGTCCTGGATTAGGGGGTGTTCGGGTAGCCGGACTATACCTTCGCCGGACTCCTGGACTATGAAGATACAAGATTGAAGACTTCGTCCCGTGTCCGGATGGGACTTTCCTTGGCGTGGAAGGCAAGCTTGGCGATGTGGATATTCAAGATCTCCTACCATTTTAACCGACTCTATGTAACCCTAACCCTATCCGGTGTCTATATAAACCGGAGGGTTGTAGTCCGTAGGACAATCATCTTCATACACAATCATACCATAGGCTAGCTTCTAGGGTTTAGCCTCCTTGATCTCGTGGTAGATCTACTCTTGTACTACCCATATCATCAATATTAATCAAGCAGGAGTAGGGTATTACCTCCATCGAGAGGGCCCGAACCTGGGTAAAAACATTGTGTCCCTTGTCTCCTGTTACCATCCGGCCTTGACGCACAGATCGGGACCCCCTACCCGAGATCCACCGGTTTTGACACCAACATTGGTGCTTTCATTGAGAGTTCCTCTGTGTCGTCGCCTTTAGTCCCGATGGATCCTTTGATCATCAACAACGATGAGGTCCAGGGTGAGACTTTTCTCCCCGGACAAATCTTCGTCTTCGGCGGCTTCGCTCTGCAGGCCAATTCGCTTGGTCACCTGGAGCAGATGATCTTCGACGGGTTCGAGCCACAGCCAAGTGCGCCGCACTATCTCGAGGGGCATGATCTAGCTCTGCCTCCGAATGGTGTCCTGGAGGCCGCACACGCACCGGTTCTGACCCCTAACTCGGAGCCTATTGCGCCAATTGAGGATGAGCGGTTGGACGTCACCTCAGGGGCTGCGATCTCAAAGGCGATCGAGCCGAACGCCAGCCCCACACTCCGTGTTACCCGTGACTTCGAGGGTCCGGACTCCGAAACCCCCGCGCCCCTGCCAATCGAATCCGATTGGGCGCCGATAATGGAGTTCACCGCCGCGGACATCCTTCAGCACTCGCCTTTTGGCAACATCCTGAACTCTCTCAAGTCTCTCTCTCTCTATCAGGAGAGCCCTGGCCGGACTACGGTCAGCAAGGATGGGATACGGACGATGAAGAAATTCAAAGCCCACCCACCACCCACTTGGTAGCCATCGTCGACAACCTTATCGACGTGCTCAACTTCGACTCCGCAGACATCGACAACATGGATGACGATGCAGGAGATACCAATGAACCAACGCCCATAGAGCATTGGACAGCCACCTCATCTCACGATGTGTACATGGTGGATACCCCTAAAGGAAGTGACAACGAGGAAAAAGGGGATGGAACGGGAGATCGACCCCCCGAAAAGCAATCAAAGCGTCGGCATAAACGCCGACCCAAGCCCCGCCTTGATAAAAACCCAGCCATCAAGCAGGACAAGCCGGTAGACGACAAGCAGGCCTTAGAGAAGCCGTCTGAATAGGGCAACACGGACAGACAAACCGAAACGCCCTCCCCCGGCAAAAACGGCATTTCGGACGACCTTACGCCGGATAAATACATGGAGCAGAAGAGTCTCCACAAGAGGCTCGTCGCAACTGCACGCAGCCTGAAAAAGCAGAAACGGAAGCTAAAGACAGCGGAAGATGCACTCCGGATTAGACGGAGTAAAGTATTCAACACCGCAGATAAATACGGCGACGGTCGCCGCACTAAAAGTTATCCAAAAAGAAAGCTACTGCCCGAATTCGACGAAGAGGCCCTAGAGCCCTCACATTCAAAAAATAAGAAAGCCACACGGTCGGATAGACGACCCCATAAAGCGGCAAGTGGCACCGCACTTAAACCGGTATGCGACCTACCTAAGGATTCGCATCATGGCCCAGCTAGGTCCATTTATGGGCCAAGAAAGGAAGGTCTTGTAAGCAATGCAAAAAAGCCATCATCAGTATCCGGCACACCCAAATACAGGGGCGCCGCACATCCCCTATGTTTCACCGATGAGGTTCTGGATTATGAATTTCCAAAAGGATTCAAACCCGTCAACATAGAGGCATATGATGGAACAACAGACCCCGGAGTCTGGATCGAGGACTATATCCTCCACATACATATGGCCAGAGGAGATGATCTCCACGCCATTAAATATTTACCCCTCAAGCTTAAAGGGCCAGCCCGACATTGGCTCAAGAGCCTTCCTGAAAACACAATTGGGAGTTGAGAAGAGCTCGAGGATGCTTTCCGAGCAAATTTTCAAGGGACCTATGTCCGCCCTCCGGATGCAGACGATCTTAGTCACATAACTCAACAACCCGGAGAATCAGCTCGGCAGTTCTAGAATAGATTCCTCACTAAAAAAAATCAGATAGTCGACTATCCGTACGCCGAAGCCTTAGCAGCTTTCAGGCATAATGTCCGAGACGAATGGCTCGCCAGACACCTCGGCCAGGAAAAGCCAAGAACAATGGCCGCACTCACACGCCTCATGACCCGCTTTTGCGCAGGAGAGGACAGCTGATTGGCAAGGTGCAGCCCCAGCTACCCAAGTGCATCCGAAACTAGGGATGGAAACGGAAAACTGCGACGCTACAAGGATCGTCGCCGGACTAAAGGAAAAAGTCCGAAGAGCATGGCAGTCAATGCCGGATTCAAAGGCTCATGACAAAATCAAACAAAACCACCCCTCCAGGATAACAGGGATGATCCATCCAACTTAAATAAAATTTTGGACAGGATATGTCAGATACACAGTACTCCTGGGAAGCCTGCTAACCATACCCACAGAGATTGTTGGGTTTTCGAACAATCCGGCAGACTCAACGCCGAACACAAGGGGCTCGACACACCAAGCGAAGACGAGTACGAACCCTAAAAGCAGAGCACTAGGAAACAAAAGAACTTCCCACAAGAAGTAAAAATAGTGAACTCACTTCACATAACAAAACGTGTGGCGCCCATAAAGGTACGCATCACGAGACCTATCCCCAAAGGGTCCCGCCACTGGTTGTTAAAACCAATCATCTTCGATCAGCTAGATTATTCTAGAAATATCAAGAATGCAGGCTGGACTGCCTTGATACTTGATCCAATAATCGGCGGATTCCAGTTTTCAAATGTCCTTATGGACGGCGGCAGTGGACTAAACCTGATATATCAGGATACAATCCATCACATGGGAATAAACCCAACAGGAATCCGCCGCGGCAAAACCTCCTTTCAAGGGGTAGCACCTGGTCCAGACACCCATTGTATGGGTTTTCTCCGGCTCGAAGTTATATTCGGCTCTGCCGATAACTTCCGTCGCGAAATGCTGACCTTCCATGTCGTCCCGTTCTCAAGTCGCTATCAAGCACTACTGGGACGCGAAGCTTTCACTCGCTTTAACGCAATACCACATTATGCATCTCTCACGCTTAAGATGCCCGGCCCACGAGGCGTCATCTCTTTGAAGGGGAAGCACTAAAGTTCACCTCCCCCAAGCGGAGGACTGTGCGGCCGCTTTGACAGCCCCACAGTAAAATGGCCTCACCGGCCAAAAAACATCGAAATAGGTCATTAAAGACCACGAACGCGGATAGACGAGTTCGGTATAAAATCATCATTAATGCAGGCTTAATGGCCATATACCCCGGACTAGGGGCTACATGCAGGACAATAAAGCTCAATTCTATATATTATACTTCATTTATTTTTTGTTCGGCATGACCCGTTTTCAATTTAGTTCCTCTCTTTTACAGATGAACGTCGTGCGGCGCCCGTCCAGGATACGGCACAACGGAGACACAGGCGCAGACGTGCAGTAGGGACCCGTCCTAAAGGATTCTTTTTAGATTAAGACCCTGCGTAAACCTTTTTTACTGTCTCTTGTTGCTACACATCCCCTGGTTTTTTCCGATATAACCAAGGAGGAGGCTGGCATCTTGGCATGTGGCCACGTCAGAATTTTTTGCACGTACCTGGACACTAGGGGCTTTTTTAGCAAATAGTGTTGTTTCCTCCGCACTCATAAAGACCGAACACCTTAGGGAGTGTTCGGCGTCGCGAGTTTTGGCATTATATGCACCAGCTCCGAATCATGTCTTTGGTCAAATGTTGGGTTGCCCGGCTCCTGAGTTCGGCTACCTTACGTTCCGCTCTATCGGCTAAGGTAGCACCAGGAGAACTACTGCGATTGTGCCCCGGTTCGGCCGGGCGAGCACCTCAGTAGAGAAAGCCGAAAACTGACTGTCATGATGTAGCATGAGACTGGTCAGCCACTCGATGACCTATCGGAATCTATCGGATTCCTCCGCTTTAACGAAGGGCCGCTTCCTGGTCAGGCACATACGCGCCCCGAACTCGGGCGAGCGCAGTCGCCACTAATGGGCTACCTAAATAGTCCCACTGTCAAGCTCCTATGGCTAAGTGAAAGTGTTAAAGCATTATAATCTGGTTGCTTGGCCCGCTGCGCTATCACCTCCTTTGTAGGACCAAGACGTTGGGTTAAGTGTGAAAATGCGTCTTTTGCGAGCACCCCCGCATTATGTGCGTGGGCGTTGAAGCCAACGACTGCCATCTTTCAGATTATATATATATATGTTTTAAACGGCCACATAGGAGGTGTTCACAATACTTGAAGGCACAAGTATAAAAAGGCCACTACAGTTTATCAAAATATTACTTCATCATTACATATGCTATAATAACATAGCATCCTTCGAGCACTGCGTCTCTATTACACGAGCGCCTTCAAGGACTTCCTGAAAATAGTGCTCGGAGGACACTCGGCTTTTATCCGATTCTCGAGACGCAATAACGATGGTCTCCATCTCTGCCCAGTATGTCTTGACACGGGCAAGAGCCATCCTTGCACCCTCTATGCACGCCGACCTCTTCATTGCATTAATATGCGACACCGCGTCAAGGAATTGCTGCACCAAGCTGAAATAACTCTTCGGCTCCGACCTCCCCGGCCACAGATGACCCATGACGTACTTCATGGCGAGTCCGTACAACCTATTAAGTTCGGCCCATTGAGCCAAACGATCGTCCACCGCCAGTGGACGCTCCGGATTGTGAAATTGCGACCAGAACAGCTTTTCCACTTCGCGATCTTTCAGATCTCGAAAGTGTTCGGTCGCATCAGCAGCACTCGCTGCCAAATCAAGATAGGTATCCTTCACACTCCACATCCGGTCCAACGGAGCAAACTTCGGATCGCAAAATTTTCTTGGGCTTTCCAGCCGCAATCTGTTCGGCCTGACGCAGCTCCTCCTTCGCAGCTCTCATCGCAGAGCGCGCGTCCTTGGCATCAGCCACGACCTTCTCTAGGACCGTCTGTCTTGCCTGGTCTTCTTTCTCAAGAAGTCTGCAACGGTCTGCAGTGCTCTTTAACTTTTCGGCCATCCCGGCCATCTCTTCCTTGCTTCGGCAATGAGCAGCCTATTCGGCTCTCAGCTCTTCAAGGGCTTTCTTGGCAGCCGCATCACTTTTCCTGGCTTGATCTTTAGCTCGGGCGAGTTCTGCCCTAAGACTCTCCACGGCAGTTGCACCATCTGCGTCAAGCACACACATAGTAAGACACTGGCATAAAACTCTTCTTACCTAATGCTGCCCGAGGAATCACATACCTTGAGCCTCATCAAACCGCTTGTTGACAAGCGTGATGTCGGCATCTGCCACGTCCAGTGGCCGCTTTAGTTCGGCAAAACCAGCAGTTCGGCTTGATTCCGGACACCCTGCAGCCTACATTAAAAGGCGACATTTTAGGCCCAGGATTATGATCCTCCGCGTGTCGTCATTTCTTGATGACGCATAGAGCCTTAGGGGCTACTATCTACATAGGGCGCATCTTATTTATGCGCAACTGACAAAAGTGTACATTATCTAATGTACCTCAAAACCCGTCAATAAACTTTCGACGGCCTCACGCAATCCGCTCTCTGCGGACGAAATCCTTTCAATCATCGTGCCCATCAATGCATGGTGCTCCTCTGAAATAGAAGCTCGCCCCAGCAGAACCTTTAGCTCCTCCAGCCGAGCACCAGACGGTGCCGGACTTGTCCCATGACCTCTTTCGAAGGCCGGACGCGGAGAACCTCGGGGGGCCCCATAGCTATCTTCCGCCCCTGCCGGACTCGTAGAAACCCTCCGTGACGACACCTCAGGGTCGCCCACCTTGTTAGGCGGCACAGCAGAAGGAGGCGTCTCGCTCTCCATCATCTCCGGAAGAAGCTCCCTTGAAGAAGAGCTCTGCTGAGAGGGGCTGAGGTCCGAACTACAAGGTAAAAATTCGGTTAAACTTCTCAGATATAATCACGGATTTCTCTCATCCCTCGAAAGGAAAATCTTTCTCTACTCACGGCTCGCTGGAGGGCTGATCTCCTTGAGTACGTAGTCCGGCCGAGGAACTCCCCGGCATAGGACCCTCCGACGAAGACTTTTTCTCCCGCTTCGAGGCCATGGTCTCCGGGTCGCCAAAGGCAGCTCTCTTTTTCCCTTTAGGAGAGGGATTGTCGGTTCCTCCCTTCGGAGCAGCCTCCTTCGAGGAGGCCATAATTTCCTTGTCCTCCCCCTCGCTTCCCTCCAAAGGCATTATCTCCAGCATCCTGACTAGCACGGGATCCGGCCTGGTTTCGAGAAGGGGAGCCGGACACCTTATCAGCTTTGCCTTCGCTATCCACTCCTGTTTAAAAGGACAGCTCTTTTAAGGGCAAGTTTATGACAATTGTACGAATAGAAGGTCCAGGCACAAGGTTACTTACTCGAGTATCCGGGCGATTGCAGCTTAGGCCTGCATCCTCGGTTAAATCCGGACACGCTTCTTGTGATCCGAAGAACAGTTTATACAACTCCGCGGGTGTTGCGCCCATGAAATTCTGGAGAGCTCGCGGTCCCTCCGGATTGAACTCCCACAGGCGAAGGGAGCGACGTTTGTCGGGCAATATTCGGCGAATCAGCATGACCTGCGTCACCTTGACTAGGCTGAGGTCTCCTTCCAAGAGATCCTTAATGTGGCCCTGCAACAAGGGCACGTCTTTGGGCAAACCCCAATCTAACCCTCTGTTGACCCATGACGCTAGCTGTGGTGGGGGACCCGAGCGAAAGGCAGGAGGCGCCACCCACTTGGTGCCCCGGGGAGCAGTGATATAAAACCACTCTCATTGCCACAAGCCCAGCTCCTCTTGAAAAGAGCCCTCGGGCCATGGAGCATCGGCATTTTTGCTTATAACAGCACCTCCACACTCTGCATGACGTCTCTTAATCATCTTCGGCTCCACTTTGAAGGTCTTGAGCCATAATCCGAAGTGAGGGGTGACGCGAAGGAATGCTTCACACACGACGATAAACGAGGAGATATGGAGGATGGACTCCGGAGCTAAATCATAAAATTCCAGCCCGTAATAAAACAACAGTCCCCTCACAAAGGAATCCATTGGGAAGCCCAACCCTCGGAGGAAGTGAGACATGAACACCACGCTCTCACCGGGCTGGGGACTGGGAATAACCTGCCCTTGAGCAGGAAACCTATGTGAAATTTCACCGGTCAGGAACTTAGCCTCCCTCAACTTTAGCACGTCCTCCTCCGTGACGGAGGAGGGCGTCCACCGGCCTTGAAGGTCAGAACCGGACATTGTCGAAGGTCCGAAGCGCCCGGAATCTGGAGCCTGGGTTGTTGGAACTCGAGGCGACGGGCGAACACGATTGAGATTGCAAAAAGAAGTAAGGCCTTGGTCTCTTTATAAGAGGTCGAATACCAAGAGCCCTCCCCGTAACCGTTTGGGACTCGCCTTTAATCGAGGGAAACGTGCTAACAGGCACGGTTGGGTTACCCACGTCCGTATTGATGAGAATCCCGTAAAAAGGGCACACGATCTCTGCTTTGACAAGACGTGCCAAGGAAGCCGCCTCGCTAAATGTGCTGAGGTGGAAAAATAAAAACGATTTATGTAAAGAACTTGGCCGTAGTGCGACGATGCACTGTGGGATACGTCAGCAGATTTGATTTGTGTTAATATTATTATCTCTATGGCACTATGTGGAAACTTATTTTGCAGAGTCGGACACTATTCTTGGTATTTACAATCTTCTATGAAGGACTTGGAGGAGGAACCCGCCTTGCAATGCCGAAGACAATCTGCGCGTCGGACTCGTCGTCATTGAAGCCTGGTTCAGGGGCTACTGAGGGAGTCCTGGATTAGGGGGTGTTCGGGTAGCCGGACTATACCTTCGCCGGACTCCTGGACTATGAAGATACAAGATTGAAGACTTCGTCCCGTGTCCGGATGGGACTTTCCTTGGTGTGGAAGGCAAGCTTGGCGATGCGGATATTCAAGATCTCCTACCATTGTAACCGACTCTGTGTAACCCTAACCCTATCCGGTGTCTATATAAACCAGAGGGTTGTAGTCCGTAGGACAATCATCTTCATACACAATCATACCATAGGCTAGCTTCTAGGGTTTAGCCTCCTTGATCTCGTGGTAGATCTACTCTTGTACTACCCATATCATCAATATTAATCAAGCAGGAGTAGGGTATTACCTCCATCGAGAGGGCCCGAACCTGGGTAAAAACATCGTGTCCCTTGTCTCCTATTACCATCCGGCCTTGATGCACAGATCAGGACCCCCTACCCGAGATCCGCCGGTTTTGACACCGACAGTGAATTCTACACAGACCTCATGCTAATGGCCGATATTTATCTATCACCTTAAGAATATGTCAAAGCATGGCCGGTGTAGTATCCTAACAACGTCCTTACTTCAATTGGAGATCAAAACAAGGTGCATGTTCATTGATATTAACCTTGTCTTTCTAGTACTATGGAGACTATTTCTGATGGTTAAATTCATAACAATGGCCACAGTGTCAGAGTTGTTCATATATCTCCATATGGTGTTATTTTGTGAAGCCTCATGCCACTTAAAATATTTTTGCACAATAATCAAAGCTGAATATGAAATTTTATTCGGTTTGGAGCTTTTGGTTGCTAGGTGCTATACAGATTGAGGCTTTCGGTGATTCGTTATGAGTAGTGCAACAAATCCAAGGGTTATCAATGTTTTCACGAATCACTTATAGTTTATCTTGAGGTGTGTCTAGATGCAAAGTTTACCTTGGGTTGCTTTACAATTGTTCATATTTCTAGACATGACGATTCGAAAGAGTTGGCACAACAAGCATCCGGCTACCATGTTAATCATGGTGTGTTGCATTTCTATCAATAGCCGATGCTTAGTCTTGTTAACATAGGTAAGGCCGATCCGAAGTCCACCGCTTCGGCCACTAATTTGTTTTATGCAGGTAAAAGTGAGGATTGGAGAAAGTTTATTGTTGATTATCTGCAAAGTCCTAATAAAAGGGTGAACAATATGGTTCGGAGGATGACCTTGAGATACATATCTATGAAACTTTATCATGGAATTGTTAAAGAAGTTGAAAAAGGTTTCCCCCAAATTTGCATCAAGGATTCAAACAAATAATGACTGATATATATTTATTGCCCTAAGCACATGCAAAGTGGCTGATGGAGTGTTGACATCGTCCTTAGAACCAACATGGTACAAGTTATTTTTCGACACACTACCTTTGCCGAAAAAGAGGGGGGCATGTGTTGACACTCAAAAATGGCATGATCACGAAGAGTGACTTGAGTCTATAATAGGATGAGGTTAAAATTATGAGTTCATGTCACCATTTGATGGCCCTCTTCAAGATGATCGAAATAAATATAAAGATGGACCAAAACGGAGCTCAAGTGCAAAAGATATGACAATTTCAGAGATACTCGTGTTAACATCAGATTACAAAATAGCATGGAAGCTAATTAATAATACCTCAGATTAAAAAGTATTCAACAGAACAGTTCTTCGTCTCGTCGAAACGGACGTTTCTGATATACAAATCGTCTTAATCCTAGGTCGTATGCAAAAGTTATAGCCAAAATTGTATGCTGCAGCACTGCATGGCCGGATCATCCGGACCGGGGTTCAGATCATCCGGCCGGGGGCCGAAAAATTGAACCAAACAACAGAAGCTAAAATTCGAAGCCGGATGATCTGGGTCAAGTCCCGAATGATCCGGGTAAAGGCCGGACAATCCGGGAAATCGTCCGGATGTCCGGACAAAGTTTTCTGCTGCAGACTTAGAAAACGGCCCGGAACACCCTCAAGATGCCTCACATCAAAAAGTGTCCAACATGAAAGTTGTGCGTCTCGTCGAGGCGATTGATTTTGATATAGAAATCGTCCAAATCCAAGGTCGTATGTAGATTCTATTGCCAAAACAGTGAGCTGTTGTCATAAAACTGGGCTAGGCCGGATCATCCGGGCCGGAGGTCGTGAGATGTCCGAATTTGGCTAGATTTTGATGATTTGTACGAGAAGGCAAGTCCTTTTCTTGTACGGGAAGTCCATCCGCCTCTTATATAGATAGGAGGTGACGGCCGAACAACAACACACAATCGAACAAATCTATCTACATCTTTTACCTTTACTTTTCCTTCTCCCTTGTTCTTCTTCTTCCTCGTTCTTCGTTCGTTCTTCTTCATTGCAGGGCGGCGAACTCGAGGCCCTAGGGGTAGTCAGGCCGACCTAGGGCAGCCCATAGCCGCTGCGTGCCCTGACGGGGTCCCTCCCGGGCGTGTGGGGTTTCGGGTCCTCGAAAGCACCCGCCGGATTGCCTGCATACCGCGCTTCCGGACGGGTCTCCTTTGACGTGAGTTGCGGTGCATCACCCTCAGCATTGAAGGTACACGGCGACGTGTTCGTGTGCGAACAATTAGCAATGAAAATAACGACATGCATCAATGGTTTCCTATCAACGTCGAATTAGGCAAGTGAAGGCATACAAATTCGGCAACTTGCTTATGATGATATTTTACTAACCTTTGCAACATCCGGGAAGATAAAGACCATGAATTGTCGAGGCTAGTATTAACTTACCTTTTTAGATTATCATCTCTATAGTTAATAGAGAATGAAGATCCCATCTCTGAATTTCCTACATATTAGACTCCATAAGACATAGCACTTTACTCCCAATCCCCAAGATAAGATGTGACATGAATTTTGTGTACATATCAAGCCATAGGATGCTTTTAGTTAAATCAAAGACAATAGAATTGTGCCTCACATGAAGAAGCATCCTTAGTAGCGATACTCATCATAGATGACACCACATAGCCCGTCTCACAAAGTCAAATGTCGCAAGATGGAAAAGGACTGGATTAGCAACATTGACATCAAATTTTCAATCCATCATATACATTTTTTTCCAAGGAATCCTTTTCGGTACTCAATGGTCCTTGAATCTGATTAAATATATTGTTCACGCCCTGTAATCCATTAAGTCTAAGAAAACTTTCAGTTTTAGCAATTACCCAAACCCTGTACATCAAGGGATTAATCAAACTTCAATTACTAACACTGCTCAATAAACCATGAAAGGCACAGTATCTAAATAGCAAGGTATTATGTGTGAACCATGGCAGGCATCCTGCGAGATCTAACTACAAAAACTAGTACTAATATAGATATTGTAGTCTATAGCAATCACATGTAAATATACATCAAATCAATCTAAAAGAATTTAGGTACACAGCCTTATAACATTTCAGTGCTAATATAATTTACATATATGATAATAATTATCAAGGGATTTCGATTTTCATGCCCCTCCTTTATTATTTCTGCTCACTTTTGTCCATGTTATTTGTCATTTGTCATTTTTCGCCGCCTCCGCACGACCCACCCTTACAAATGCCCAAAAAGGAGTTTGCCGTTGGGTCAAAGTAGTTGACCATTACTTTGCACGGTTACTGATGCGTGAGACAACCTCCGTGGGCCCATCTATCATTGGTTGTGTGGTCATAGGTGGCTCCATTGCCCATTGTGCACTTGCTAACGTGTTGAACACCCCTGCTGGCCCATATGTCGGTGACTGCACGGTCATAGGTGGCCCAGGGCCATGTGTCAGTGCATCGCTAATTGGCCCAAAAAAGGTGGCTTATAATGCTGCGAAGGGTACTCAAACTCGAGACCGCCCACTATATACACATCACAAGCGCCAACTAAGATAGTGTGTTCGTCGGTTTTCTAACAGAGCCGCACTTTTATGTACTCACGAACAGGAAGGGTGGACCCAGGATTCAGTGACCCTGGACTTAGTGTATAGCCGGCTGTGTGAAACAAAGATTATGTTAGCTCTGAAGATAAATTGGTCTCTTTATTATTTTTCGAAAACTGAATTCATATTGGATGAAAATTGGTCTTTCATCTTTTTTGGGGTACTTCTTTCACAAAAAGGCACTTTTGAAACTGTTTGTCTGAAAAAATTATTTATAACAAAATAATTGAAACTTCCTTTGGCAATGTTGTTTACAATGGTAATACCCATGTTTGTGACAAATATGGTCATGTTATCATGGATTGTTTCATGAATGTGGCCATGGGCAGGGCCATATGAGTGAAAAACCATGCATCCTCATACAAAATAATAGGCAATTTTGTGAAGGTTTTTTTTCTAGTTTTTGGTATTGCTTGTTTATCATTTTCCCTCAAACTAGTTCACAAAAAACGGGTAGATGCAAAAGATTTAAATTTTTGAGACATTATTCGTTTTCTATATAAAAAATCAAAATGGTGCTATACTTTCAAGGATGACTACTCACGGCATATGGTTGAGGATTTCATCTTTGTTTGTGTCAGATGCCTACACTGATAATATGGAAGTTTAAATTATTTTTGGCAACTATTAGGAGGAAACTAGGCCACACTTGCAATTCAAGTTTGAATTACCTTAAGTAAATGCCTAGAAACTCAGTAAATCAAAGAAATATAGCAAACACACTCTGAAATCCATGAGAATTTGGTACTAGGCTTTCAATGTGGTCTAATTAGGGTGAAAATTGCAAAGGTTCAAATATCTATCTTTGGGGGGGGGGGGGGCGTACTTCGTTCACGAAAACGCCATTTTGGCACTATTTGTTTGAAATGTCGGTCACCACTTGTCATATTGTGAAATAAGTAGCAAAAAGGGTAAGTGTGTTGTACTTCCCATTGAATCTCGCATAATTAATTATAATAACTGTTATATTTGTGTCGAATATTATGTACATTATATTTGTGTCGAATATTATGTACGCAAGGGGTTACGTGGACTTGGAGTTGTAATTGGTGTGGTTAGGTACGAGTTATGTAGGAGTCGGACACTTGTATCCTAGGCCTCTTATATACGGAGGGGCACCACACGTTGTAACCCATGAAGACTTGATAGCAATAGGTACGCGGGGGAGCCGACGGCTTGTGTTGGCGCCCGGGCGGCCGGTGTTGCAGTATCCTGGGGAGGAACGCCCGTAGTCATGCCCCGGGGATGTAGCCATATCGGTGAACCTCGTTAACAAATATTGTGCCTCGGTGTGTCGTCTATGATCTTGCACTAGCGTTTTATTCTAACAAGTGGTATCATGAGCAAGGTTGCGAGAAGGCTGTGCGAAAGATCATCCGGTGGTACGAGGATCATGCTCGACGGGTGCCAGGGAACGTCCGATTGGTGCAAGGTGGAGCATGGCGGCGATCGCGGATGCAGTCGGACACTTCGGGCAGGAGGCCTGGACCGTTCGATGGGCTGCGGCCGGTAAGGATCGGCTAGACGTGGCGATCGGACCGGCGTAGTGGCTCTTGAAGACGTTGTGGAGGCGACGGATTCGACTCGCGATCAGACCGGCGACCAGCCCTGGGGGACGGCCAGATAGATCGGAGTGTGAGAGCATTGAGATGATGCGCTCAGTGTCGTACAAGGGCGGCGGCGCGGCACTGCGGACGGATTGTGTCGGCGACGTGGATGGCCAGGGTACAACACGGCTCGTGCATGGACGATGCGCGAGGTGGTGACTGTTTTAGCAGGGTTGGCATGAGATGAGTACGCGCGACAGGGCTGTTATAGATAGCTGGCGAGAACCAGCAAAAAAGATATGGCAGAAGTTGTCGTCGACATCAGCGGCAAGTTCTTCCGAGGCGACGCGGATAGACCACGGCAGGTTACGCGGGACGGCCGGTCAGATGCGTACGCCAGTTGGTCTCCACGTGCGCAGCTACGTGAGACAGACGCGCTGGGCTGCGTGCATTAGCAGGACTCGGCGGGGCGTGCGGCGCACAAGGAAAGAGTCCAGAAGATTAGCAAGCATACATGTTGGGTTTGGATTTTGAAAGGAATCATGTACGTCTATCTGGGACAGTGCATAAACCGTGATGGTGATGGACTAGTGCCTAGCCTGGGCATGGTAGGTGCATTGTTGGATGTGTATACGGTTCTGGAGATCTTTTGTGCGTGCATGTCGGGTCCATGACTGTTGGCTCTGGACTCCGGACCAGGGTCTTGTTGCAAGTCGTGGAAGCCTGGAACTCGGTTTTTCGTGTCTGAGAGGAAAAGCTAAGGCCGGCTGACCCATAGGTAATAAAAGGCTGGTGACGCGAGGCAGCGAAGGCATCAAAACAATTGTCCGCAAGTTCGGAAAAAGGTGGAGCAGTTCTGTAGCAGAGAGATTGATATACGGAGACACTACACGGTGATTTTTTGAAGGGCGGACAGGGACGGTGCGGGTTAGATTTTCTTGGTTAGATCGCAGACTGCGGCGTGGCTTCAGACGAGGAATACGGGATCAGTGATCTTTTTCGTGAAGAAGTCGCAGAAGAAAACAAGGGCGGTCAGACCGGCGGCAACAGGTCGGTTAGATCGCGGCTCGGCATGGCGCCGGGATTCACCAGGTTTGATTTGGAGAAATTCGATGGCACGGGTAACTTTGGTCTATGGCAGACAAGAGTCAAGGATATTCTGGCGCAGCAGGGAATCTTGAAGGGTTTGCAGGAGACGAAGCCGGCCAAGGTTGACAACGATGCGTGGGAGGATATGCAAGTGCAGGCGGCCGCTACCATACGGCTTTGTCTTGCGGACCAGGTCATGTATCATGTCATGGACGAAGATACTCCTAAGGGAATTTGGGACAAGTTGGCAAATCGTTATATGTCCAAGTCAGCGACCAATAAGCTGTATTTGAAGGAAAAGTTCTATGGGCTGAAGATGCAGGAGGGGTCAGATCTTGTGGAGCATGTGAATGCCTTTAATCAGTTGGTCAAGGATCTAGCGCGTCTAGATGTGAAGATTGAGGACGAGGATAAGGCACTACTTCTTCTTGTTTCGTTGCCACCGTCCTCTGAGCATTTGGTCATTACATTGACACATGGAAAGACAACCGTCAATAATGAGGAAGTCACTGTAGCGTTGCTTGGGCATGAGTTGAGGAAGCAAAAGAATGCTACAGAGGAGAGTACTCAAGGTTTGGGGTTGGCAGTTAAAGGTTATCAGATCAGGAAGAGACAAGAGGCGGAGAAGAAAAAGAAGAAAAAGGTGCAGTGCTACAGGTGCAAGGACTGGGGACATATAAAGAGGGAATGCCTAGAACTGAAGGGTGGGGCAAGTGCTAATGCGGCTACTCATGGTGATGACTCAGACAGCAGTGGTGATGTTCTTGTAGTATCAAACATGCGGTCAACAAAAGCTGAAGCGTGGATGTTGGATTCAGCTTGCTCTTTTCATGCGACGCCCAACAGGGAGTGGTTCTCTTCATACAAGTCTGGAGAGTTTGGTTTAGCCTATGTGGGCGATGATATAGGTTATCGTGTTGCTGGAGTAGGTGACATCAAAATCAAGATGTTTGACGGAGTTGAGCGGATGCTTCGGGGAGTCAGGCATGTGCCAGGGCTAAGGAGGAATCTAATTTCGCCTGGTGTTGTTCATGATGGTGGTATGGAATTTCGTTGTGATCGGGATACGAAGACCACGGAAATCATGGAAGATGGGGTGACTGTGATGATTGGAGAGAGGACGGCTTCGCATCTTTACAAGTTTCAAGGGAGCACTATTGCAGGTGGAGCCATGGGGAGTGGAGCTGCAAGAGTAGCAGTGGAGTCTCATGGTGGCGGCAGGTCTGGCCCGTCGGTTAGCTCTCAGTAAGCTACAAAGGAGACAACCCAAGTCCGGAGTAGATGGATGTTCGAGCATGGAAGACTCCTAAGTGATGGAGAATATTCGCCAAGGTGGAGTTTGTTATATTTGTGTCGAATATTATGTACGCAAGGGGTTACGTGGACTTGGAGTTGTAATTGGTGTGGTTAGATATGAGTTGTGTAGGAGTCGAACACTTGTATCCTAGGCCTCTTATATACAGAGGGGCACCACACGTTGTAACCCATGACGACTTGATAGCAACAGGTACGCGAGGGAGTCGACGGCTTGTGTCGGCGCCCGGGCGACCGGTGTTGCGGTATCTTGGGGAGGAGCGCCCGTAGTCATGCCCCGGGAATGTAGTCATATCGGTGAACCTCGTTAACAAATATCGTGCCTCGGTGTGTCGTCTATGATCCTGCATTAGCGTTTTATTATAACAATAACAAACAACATTAAATAGCAAAAAAAATCATTTAAAGTTTATACTTTTGACAGACACTGAAACACTAAACATAGCTACTGACAAAAAAACTCTATTTGGTAGTACTAATCTACTCATCTTCGCCGTCGACGTCGAAACCATTGTCGAGGCCAAGGGAGTCATCATCGTCATCCTTGCTGAGGTAGTCTTCGACGTCATTGTCCTTGCCGAGGCCAAGGGAGTAATCATCATCCTCGCTCACCAGGTCGATGGTGGCGTCAGCCATCGAAGCGACAACCGAGTCGTGCAACTCCGACGTGTCAACCAGGTCATCGAAGTGGCGATGCAGCCCCTTGGCTGATTTGCGTAGCACAAGGAGGAGCCCCGTAAAGTCTTATGAGTCGCCGGCCTCGTTAGACACCGACCCTCTATAATCCAAGAGCAAAGGCGGCTTCGGCTTAGAAACTAGCAGGCCATCATGGGAGCTCGTCCCCGGCTTTGGCTTCAGCAAGAGTAGGCCGGCATGAGCAGGCTGCCAACACACGAGCTCGTCCTTGGTTCTGGCTTAGGACGCGGAGGCCGCTGCCACGCGCTAGGAGCTCATCGCCGGCTCATCCTTGGGGATGCGGAGGCGCGTCATGGAGCACGTCTCTAGATTTGCACAAATGTTGCCGCCTCCTCCTCCTCGAGGCATGGAGCATGGCGCCGAACCTTGGTCGGCCTCGTCCACGCGGCGCTGCATGCCGCATGTGACCATGATGGCGTCGAAGGTACGCGCTTCCCAAAATGCGTACCTCTCGTCAATGTTGTTGCAGAACAATGGTAGGGGCCACCGTAGTGCTAGATGCGATAGTGTTGTCATCGGTGAGGATCTGCAGCCATCACCGGCTACTTAGCGCGTAGTCCGGATGTGCCATCCCTTCCGGTGTTAGCCCATGCCATAAGGCGCAGATTGCTCGCGACATGGCGGGCGCAAATGCTAGCCCTGCAGGTAGGCGCATGTCCGGCGGTACCATGACGCCCCAGCGGGCGACGAGCTTGGCTTTTGACCCCAAGGGTGCGCAGCAGGCCTGGTACTCTCACCGCGTGGCGGTATCTCCTACTGCTTCCTGCCCCACCATCATCGACGGACATGGCTGGGGAAGGGGAGGTAGGAGAGGATGTCTAGGGTTTGGGGTTGTGGAGCCGCATGATGGTAGAGAAAGGCTGTGGGAGGGGAGGGGAAGGGAGTGGATGTGCGCCGGTGCGCGGCGCACAACTATAGAAAGCCATTAATGCACGCCTAACGGGACGCCGGTGGCACGACTCCCTATATGGAAAACCATGGGGCGAGTACTACCCGTGTGTGAAAGAACCACCAATGTGACTATGATGTGACTACTCATGCATGCGGATGCACACACGGGCGACTATGAGGGTTTCACATGGCATGGAGTGTCCATTAGTTAGTAGCTACAATGGCTAACGGTCAAACTTTTGACGATGGCAAACCCCCATTTCGGCATTGGTGAGGGTGGATGGCACAGTGGAGGGGAAAAGTGAGCAATGTTAGTTGGCTTGGGCAAAACTGAGTACAACTTTGCAACCAGGGCACAAAAATAGAAAACCCAATCAAAAGCAGTTTATAAGTATATACCAGATTTCCATCGAGTTATTAACTGGATATAACAAAATTCCCAATTCCGTAAGATGTTACCTGCCACTTACATTACAATTTTTTTGTTGACATACATTTTTTACAAGCATCAGCTACAGCAAGAACTTACCAGAAGCAGGTGCAACAATCTTTGCAGGAGCTACACCAAGTAGTGGTTGTAGAAACAGAGCGAGTAGAGGTGCCTAGCCACCTCGCTGCCTCCAGACACGAATGATGCACACACACGCAATGCCTCTAGGGACCTCTGGCGGTAGTGGAAATACAAAGTACGACGCAGAATTGCGACAAGTCGACAACAACCACCCCTGAGATGGGAGCTCGATGCAGTAGGCAGCCAGATGCCAAAACAAAGGGTGGATGCGGAATGGCCGGGATGTCATAGTAGGCGGCGAGGCAGGCACGTGGGAGGGGAAGGAACTGTGACGCCCCCGATTCAATCGTACACTAATCATACACGCAAATGCGTATGATCAAGATCAGGGACCCACGGAAAGATATCACAACACAACTCTAGACACAAATTAAAGTCATACAAGCTTTATATTACAAGCCAGGGGCCTCGAGGACTCGAATACATCAGCTCAAAAACAAACGAGTCAGCGGAAGCAACAATATCTAAGTACAGACATAAGTTAAACAAGTTTGCCTTAAGAGGGCTAACACAAAAGCAACACGATCGAAAAGGCAAGGCCTCCTTCCTGGGAGCCTCCTAACTACTCCTGGCCGTCGGCGGCCTCCACGTAGTAGTAGGCACCCTCGGGGTAGTAGTAGTCCTCGGCGGTGGCATCTGGCTCCTGGGATCCGTCATTTGATCGCAACAATCGGGTATGGGGAAAAGAGGCAGCAAAGCAACCATGGGTACTCATCCAAAGTACTCGCAAGACTTATATCAGACCTAAACTGACTATGCATCAGTATCAAAGGAATGGGTTGTATCTGTGGACTGAATTGTAGAATGCCAAAAGATAAGGGGAAAGCCTAGCCTATCAAAGACTAGCATCTTCAAACATCATGCCGCATTTAGAAGAGTACAAAATAGCATTTATAATTATCAAGAAGGTTGTAGCATTAACACCTAGAGATCCTTTCTCGACTCCCTGCAAGAAAGCAATCCCAGAGCCATCATATCCAATCCACATCTCAGTATCCAGTTCTAGTTGTAAAGATCGGGATACAACTCCAAGTCGTCCTGTTACCATGGACACGACTATTCGAATAGATAAACTTCCTTGCAGGGTTACACCCCATTACCCAACACGCTCGAACACTCTGGTCGGACACACTTTCTTGGGTCATGCCCAACCTCGGAAAATCAACACATCATAGCCATACCTAGGCTCAACAGAGAGGCCAGCACGCCGGTCTACATCGTAAGCGCGCAGGGGTCTTGGGCCCATCTCCCTTTGCACTCCTGCATGTTGCGAGGGCGGCCGGTGTCAGTACTGGCAACCTCCTTATACAAGGCAGGTGCTTACGCGGGCCACCCGGGCGCGCGCCGCTCAGTCGCTGACGTCTAGAGAGCTTTGTCTAATACATACGACGTCGAGTGCCCATATATGTTCACGGGTGGTGGTTAGCACTACTAGAAAAACGGTTATAGCTAATATGGACATTAATGGCGCACCATATATGTGGTGCGCCACTGCTATATAGCAGCGGCGCACCAGATATAGGTACGACATTATTGGCCATATTACTAATGACGCACCTGGTGCTTGGTGCATCATTACTAGTTTTGTCCTGGCCCCACACCCCTCCCCAGACTTAGCAGTGGCGCACAAGGGGATGGTGCGCCATTACCAGTTTTAACTTGTAATGGCGCACCACACCCACCGTGCGCCATTACTAGTTTTGAAAAAAAAATTGTTAGAAGTGGTGCACCAGTGGATAGTCCGCCATTACTAGTTAAAAACTAGTAATGGCGCACTACCCCCTGGTGCGCCACTACTAACAAATATTTTTTATTTTTTTTCATTCTAACAATTTTTTTTTCAAAACTAGTAATGGCGCACCACACACCAGGTGCGCCATTAGTAACCCTGGTGCTAAATGCACCCCCCGTGGACCGCCTTTTCAGTTTAAAAATAAATAAAAGAAAATGATGGAAATGTCAAAAAAATAAAAGAAAATAAGTTTCCCATGTGATATGTGGTCTAGTTGTTGGGAAAATTTATAAATACGAATTTCTACTTTATTTGCAAAATCTCTCTAGAATTTAGTTAAATGGGCATAACTTTTGCATACGAACTCGGATTAAAAAAAATTATATGAAAAATCATCTACTCGAAAAGTTACATCCGAATTCAACGGGGGAACCCCTTTGAAGATTTTTAGAATCCCCAAAAACCTAATAGTATAAAAGATACGGGGCTTTTAAGATCTAGAGGGGGGGGGGAATGGGAAAAATTTGAAAATTAGTAGTGGCGCACCATTTGCTAGGTGCGCCACTAGTAACAGAAAAAAAATTGGGTTCGAATTTTTTTGGAAAAAATGTTCAAAATACCATTTGACAGGGAAGTTTGAAATATTTTTTTCAAAATTTCATCACACTCATGAACATGAACAAAGTCCTAGACATCAACAAGGTTTAATAGGATTGATATGATAGATATATCAACAGGTGCCTGTTAAGTGAGCTGGTGCTGGGGTTGGATAGAACTGAGAAGTTAAGCGTGCTCGAGCTGGAGTAGTGTGAGGATGGGTGACCTTCCAGGAAGTTTAACCACGAAGTGTGATTTGACTTGGAGTAGTGTGAGAATGGGTGACCTTTCGGGAAGTTTGACCACAGAGTGTGATTTGACTTGAGATTAAGCATATTGACCCGAGATTAAGCCATAGTGACTCGAGATTAAGAAAAAAACGAATTTTTTTAAAACAACATTTGAAAAAAAAATTGAAAAAAATTGTTAGTAATGGCGCACTTCTATGTGGTGCGCCATTACTAAGTCAGATAGTAATGGCGCACTTGTAGGCATAGTAATGACGCACTATGTGGTGCGCCACTATTATCTGGGATACTAATGGCGCACCAGAGGTGCGCCATTACTATTTGTTACTAGTGGCGTGTTAATAGTGGCGCACCTATAATGCGCCATTAATAACAAAAACTGGTGCGCCACTAACAACCTTTTTTCTAGTAGTGTAGTGCGTATAGGCTTGTGGCCAACTCAGATCAAATATCCAATCCATTAGTGTTTTGGGAGAGTGCGGTAACGAGCATAGACTCATGATCATGTGACCCCGTTGCCCGGTCTCGTGGACTTACGGCAAGGGCCCAGAATGCCCGGTCGTGCCACGTAGAAATCTCGCGGGTACCCTCCAGGTTAATCCGGCCACAAATCGACTCGCGAATACCCCTCAGGGCCGACCTGACTTCAACATGGTTATGTAGTAAACTCAAAGTAACCGTGTGTCCAAAACAGTAAGGGGGAAACCCGAGGAATCACCCTCGATGTATTCCCACTCGGTGTAACTGTTAAGATGGACTTGGAGGAATCACCCACGATGGTCCACACTTGAGGGGTTGCACGACCGAGTGGTTATCATGAGTGGTGAAGTAGGAATCACCCTCGAAGACCACGACCGATTAGCTACACTACAGAGTTAACATCGGAAGTGATATACGAGGTATCACCCCCAGCACTCGATAGTAGCTCTGTAGAGTCGTACAACTAAGGGGGTGATGTGATGTGTCGGGCCCTGGACGTCGATCACGTTCATTGAGTCATTGAACATAAAGCAGGGGCAACCGGGACAAGGTGAGGGGCCACTGATGGAACACTAACCAACCTATACTAAATAGTTTAGGATAAGCAGGTAAGGTACAAGAGCAGGTTACAACAGCAGGCTATGCATCAGAATACTAGCAATCAAGTACAGTAGCAAAATCTAATGCAGGCATGAGAGAGAATGGAATGGGCGATATCGAAATGATCAAGGGGGTTTTGCTTGCCTGGAAGCTCTGCTGAAAAGGAAGAAGGGTCATCTATGACGTAGTCCATCACAGGGGCATCGGCAACAGTCGTGGGGCCTATCGGAGAGGCAAGAGGAGGGAGAAACAAATAAATAACGGACAAACAAATGTACACAAAGCATTACACAGCAATACGCGGTAATAGAGGTGACCTAATGCAATGCTACACATTGCAGACAGAGCGGGCAAATATCCGGCAATATTTTTCGGGCTTTACCTCTAAACATGGGGACATATTTATTGTTATCGGCTTTCCCTTGAGGACAAGAGAGGCCTAAGTTTGGGGGAGTTGATACGTACATTTTGCATCATGCTTTTATATCGATATTTATTGCATTATGGGCTGTTACTTCACATTATGTCACAATACTTATGGCTATTCTCTCTTATTTTACAAGGTTTACATAAGGAGGGAGAATGCCGGCAGCTGGAATTCTGGGCTGGAGAAGGAGCAAATATTAGAGACCTATTCTACACAACTCCAAAAGTCCTGAAACTCCACGGAATATCTTATAATAAATAATAAAAATCCTCACCAAAGATGAAGACCAGGGGGCCCACACCCTGTCCAGGAGGGTGGGGGGCGCCCCCCCCCTCCTATGGTGCGCCCCCTACCTCGTGGGCCCCCTGGTGGCTCTCCGATGCCCATCTTCTGCTATATGAAGTCTTTCATCGAGAAAAAAAATAAGAAGCAACCTTTCGGGATGAAACTCCGCCGCCACAAGGAAGAACCTTGGCGGAACCAATCTAGTGCTCCGGCAGAGCTGTTCTGCCGGGGACACTTCCCTCCGGGAGGGGGAAATCATCGCCATCGTCATCACCAACGCTCCTCTCATCGGGAGAGGGCAATCTCCATCAACATCTTCACCAGCACCATCTCATCTCAAAACCCTAGTTCATCTCTTGTATCCAATTCTTGTCTCCAAGTCCGGGATTGGTGCTAGTAGGTTGCTAGTAGTGTTGATTACTACTTGTAGTTGATGCTAGTTGGTTTATTTGGTGGAAGATCATATGTTCAGATCCTTTATGCATATTATTACCCCTCTTATTATGAACATGAATATGCTTTGTGAGTAGTTACGTTTGTTCCTGAGGACAAGGGAGAAGTCTTGCTATTAGCAGTCATGTGAATTTGGTATTCGTTCGATATTTTGATGAGATGTATGTTGTCTAGCCTCTAGTGGTGTTATGTGAACGTCGACTACATAACACTTCACCATTATTTGGGCCTAGAGGAAGGCATTGGGAAGTAATAAGTAGATGATGGGTTGCTAGAGTGACAGAAGCTTAAACCCTAGTTTATGCGTTGCTTCGTAAGGGGCTGATTTGGATCCATATGTTTCATGCTATGGTTAGGTTTACCTTAATACTTTTGTTGTAGTTGCGGATGCTTGCAATAGAGGTTAATCATATGTAACGCCCCAAGACCGGAGCTTCAGATGCCTTCCATGGATTCCGGGTTTCGTCATGTGTTTTGTGTTGTTTGTTGCTTTCGTCATGCCATCTCTTGCATTGCATCATGTCATCATGCCATCATATCATTAAATTTTTTTATAACTCTCCTAAATAAACCATATGGATCTTTGATCCATTTAAATCGAGGGAATTCACATGGTGATTCTCTTTAAAACTTATCCTCTCGACATTTAGAGAGCTATAATAAATATTCCATTTATTTGGAATTAACCATAACACACTTGCAAAATCCCAATGCCTTTGTTATCTCAATTCTTGGCCTCTAACCTTGCCAATAATTTCTTTCATCATTTTCCGGAGCTCTTCCTAAATGATCAACATTTTTGTACCTTTCCAACCCTCACTTCCTATTCAAACCATTTGAATTAAATTCAAATGAATTTGAATTTAAATCTTGCAATCATGCTCACTTCTATTTTTCTTGGAACAAGCTCATTTTTATGAGTCCAGAAAAGTTGTCTTTGTTCTGAAATTCTTTCCCTAACCCTCTCTTTCTTTTTCTTTCCTCTTATTTCTTTTCTGCTTAATAGTTAAAGAAGAGAAGGGAGAGACCCAGCTAGGCCTCTGCCAGCCCACCAGGCCTCTGGCCATTTTCCTCTCCACTGGGCCGGCCTCCCAAGGCCCAGCCGCGCCCCTGCTTCCTAACCCTAGGCCCCGAACCCCCCTCTCCTTCGTTCTCCTCCCACAGCGCCGCCAGGCACCCGCACCCGCATCTCCCATCGCTCGATCCCTTTCCCCCTCCTCTCTCTCTCTCTCTCTCTCCCTGTGCGACGCCGCCACACGCCCGCATCCCCTCGCCCGAGCCATCTCTGCCCCGCCGCCGTCCGCCAAGTTCCTCGCCGTCGCGCCAAGCTTCTCCGTCCTCCGTTCCTTGCAACCTCGCGCCGAGACCCGCCGCCGTCGGCGACCGCCATGAGAGCCACCCCGCGCGCGACCTCGAGCCAGGGGAGGAGCCCCGCGCCCGATTCCCTCAGCGTCGCTCCTCCCAGCGCCGGCCCCCTCTTCCTCTCCTTCGCGTGCGCCTCTGCTCGAGCATCTCCGCCGGATACAGCAGGCCGCCGCCCCGCGTCCTCGTCTCCGGCGACCGTCGCTGCGCCCGGACCGCCCTGCGCCTCGTCCTCGGCTTCCGCGTCCCATGGCCATGAGCGCCACAAGCAGCCGACCTCGCCGCCCGTCGCCATCAACCCCTCCACCTGCGTCGGTGCTCCCCTGCATCTGCGCCCGAGGCCATGGCCTCCTCGTCCCGATTCATGGGCAAATCGCCGGAGGCGCCGTTTCCTCTGCCTCACCAGACGCCGCTCATCCTTTGACGCCAAGTACCAGGCCGAGAGGACCACCAAGTTCGCCTACCATCGCCAAGATCGAGAGTACCTCTTCAAACGCCAAGTACAACTACGAACCCGAAGACCTCAAATGCGTCAAGTACCTCTTCGACACTGTGAACCACTACCGCCGCCCGAACATCTACGAACGGTGTACCACGACGGACATGTACGGCTACATGATGACCCGCCAAGACCGTGAACCACTATCGTCGCGTGAACCACTACTTCCCTCGACGTCCGAGAACGTCTACTTCCTCTACTTTGCACCGTACGAGCACCGTCCCGATTGTACGCTTCGAAGGTATAACCACCGAGTCGTCATCCGTGAACGAATGCATGTGTTGAATGAGATGCACCGTTTTCACCATGTCCAATTTGTCACTCGTTGCCATGCCATCGTCTCGTGGGAACCCGGTATCCGGGATCACCCCACCATCTTGCCCAACTCGCATCCGCACGCTTCCTTTTGCAACGGTATCTCAATCGAGTATCGGAAACCGTTATGTTGCCGTGGCACCATTTTCGGATTCGCTGCCGTGGCACCCTTTTTCGTTTCCGCCACGACGACAAATGCTTCATAATGCTCTTGTCAACATTTTCATAAAATTGCTTAAAACTTGCATATGTCATCCGCATCATGATAACAACAATTAAAATGTTTAAAATGCTGTTTGTTTAAACTTGCATAAATGCCATGCTAAAATGCTTTATTTCATAACTAAATAACCGTAACTCGGTTTTTAATAAACTTTATATGTAAATGGGGTAGAAAAATGCCTAGTTTAACATGTTGCACTTTATTTTGCTGTTTAACAACATTAAAATATGCGTTAGGTCAGATCAGTACCAAATCTAATATATGCTCATGAGGTTTTCCGGAATTGTTGTTTGTTATTTCCGGCCTCATTTAAACTTGTCTAGATAGATAGTTTTGTTGTGCTTCACCCCTTGCCATGTTAATCAACATTTAATATTGTTGGGTACATATACAAGAGAGAACTAAATTAATTGTTGTGGTGTTTTGTCAATATGCAACTCGTTGCATATTGAGCTCCACTTAATTTGTAGTGTTGTTTGTTGCACTTTGCCATGCCATGAATCTTTAAACCGGACATGCATCATACTTGGTTGTGCATCATGCCATGTTTATGTGTTGGTTGTTTACTATGTTGTGTGCTTCTTTCCGATGTTGCTTCTTCGGGTTGATTCCGTTATCATCGCGTTTGTGAGGACCCGTTCGACTACGTCCGTTTGTCTTCTTCATGGACTCGTTCTTCTTCCTTGCGGGATTTCAGGCAAGATGACCATACCCTCGAAATCAATTCTATCTTTGCTTGCTAGATTGCTCGCTCTTTCGCTATGCCTATGCTGCGATACCTACCACTTGCTTATCATGCCTCCCATATTGTTAAACCAAGCCTCTAACCCACCTTGTCCTAGCAAACCGTTGATTGGCTATGTTACCGCTTTGCTCAGCCCCTCTTATAGCGTTGTTAGTTGCAGGTGAAGATGAAGTTTGTTCCTTGTTGGAACATGGAGATGTTGTTCTTTGTTGGAACATGTTTACTTGTTGGGATATCACAATATATCTTATTTAATTAATGCATCTATATACTTGGTAAAGGGTGGAAGGCTCGGCCTTATGCCTGGTGTTTTGTTCCACTCTTGCCGCCCTAGTTTCCGTCATATCGGTGTTATGTTCCCGGATTTTGCGTCCCTAACGCGGTCGGGTGATTTATGGGACCCCCTTGACAGTTCGCTTTGAATAAGACTTTTCCAGCAAGGCCCAACCTTGGTTTTACCATTTGCCTGCCACCTATCCCTTTTCTCTTGGGTCTGATCAACCCGAGGGTCATCTTTATTTAGCCCCCCGGGCCAATGCTTGTCTAAGTGTTGGTCCAAACTAGAGCACCGTGCGGGACCGTCCCTTGGCAACTTGGGTTATGTTGGTACCTGTACGCTTAGCTTATCCGGTGTTGCCCTGATAACGAGATATGTGCAGCTCCTATCAGGATGTCGGCGCATCGGGCGGTTTTGCTGGACTTGTTTTATTGCTGTCGAAATGTCTTGTAGCCGGGATTCCGAGACTGATCGGGTCTTCCCGGGGAGAAGGAATATCCTTCGTTGATCGCGAGAGCTTATCATGGGCTAAGTTGGGACACCCCTGCAGGGTTTGAACTTTCGAAAGCCGTGCCCGCGGTTATGGGCAGATGGGAATTTGTTAATGTCCGGTTGTAGAAAACCCGAAGTTGATCTTAACTAAAATACACCAACCGCGTGTGTAACCGTGATGGTCTCTTCTCGGCGGGGTCCGGGAAGTGAACACGGTTGTTGGAGTTATGTCTGACGTAAGTAGTTCAGGATCACTTATTGATCATAGTTGTTCGACCGTGCTTTGCTTTCTCTTCTCGCTCTCTTTTGCGTATGTTAGCCACCATATATGCTAGTCGCTTGCTGCAGCTCCACCTCATACCTTTTACCCTACCTTTAAGCTTAAATAGTCTTGATCTCGCGGGTGTGAGATTGCTGAGTCCCCGTGGCTCACCAGATACTTCCAAAACCAGTTTGCAGGTGCCGATGAGACCGTGCAGGTGCCGCACTCAAGCTCAAGGAGGAGCTTGATGAAGATCTTGTCCTTTTGTTGTTTCGTTCTAGTCGATCAGTAGTGGAGCCCAGTTGGGGTCGATCTTGGTCCTTTGTCACTTTTGAGGTTCTTCTTTTATTTTGGCTCCGTAGTCGGGCCCTGATTGTAGCTGTATGATGTATTGTTTTATTCATGTAATTGTGTGAAGTGGCGATTGTAAGCCAACTATGTATCTCTTTCCCTTATGTATTACATGGGTTGTGTGAAGATTACCTCACTTGCGACATTGCTTTCAATGCGGTTATGCCTCTAAGTCGTGCTTCGACACGTGGGAGATATAGCCGCATTGAGGGCGTGACATCATAAGTGGGATGCTTGTTCAAATAAGAACAGCAGCCAAGCACCGGTGCACCCACATATCAAATTATCAAAGTACCGAACGCAAATCATATGAACATGATGAAAACAAGCTTGACGATATTCCCATGTGTCCTCGGGAGCGCTTTTCCTTATATAAGAGTTTGTCCAGGCTTGTCCTTTGCTACAAAAAGGATTGGGCCACCTTGCTGCACTTTATTTACTTTTGTTACTTGTTGCTCGTTACAAATTATCTTATCACAAAACTATCTGTTACCACTTATTTCAGTACTTGCAGAGAATACCTTGCTGAAAACCGCTTATCATTTCCTTATGCTCCTCGTTGGGTTCGACAATCTTACTTATCGAAAGGACTACGATAGATCCCCTATACTTGTGGGTCATCAGGCGGCGACAGGTAGCGGCACAGGCGGGCGCTTGGGGAAGCGCCGGCGAGCGACGAGGAGGTATGACGAGTGTCGGCTCTATATCCGGCATATCTCGTAGTAGGGGTCCTAAGGTAGGCGTCTTGGAGCGATCATAACATGGACACATGATTTTACCTAGGTTCGGGCTCTCTCGAACAGATAATACCCTTTGTCCTGCTTTTGATTGTATTCATATAGGGTGTAGTACAGGGTACATGTATCTACCACGAGATTGTTCTAATGAATATCAGTTGATCTATTGACTAGCCTAGCCTCTGTTTATATAATACATCGGAGGCCTAGGGTTTATAGGAGCCTTCATCTTGTGCGCCAAGTCTTGTGGAAACTTCCTTATATGCGGCATGGGCTGCCCGAAGTGGCCCATGAGGGAACCGCCATGGGGGTCCTCGCCCGACCCACCTGGTCGGGAGATGATGCAACGAGTACCCCTAATCCAGGAAACCATTAGTAGCCCCCTTGAACCGGTCTTCAAGTTGGGGACGCTTCTCTATTCTTTCGAACTGTTCTTCATCTAAATCAGTTAGTCTTGAAAACTGGTTCAACAAATCTTGTCATCTTCAATCTTGAGGATCACCGAAGTCAATTCGAAGAATCTACATGTCGGGTATCTATGGAGTCCTTTTAAGTTTTCGGCCTTTAGCAATGCCTTGTTATTTTTTACGCCACACCTTGGGTTTGAAGTTGTTCTCATGCGGCGGTGTCCTCTTGCGTCCGAGCTCCAATGTCAGACTGCATCCGAGCTCCAAAGTCGGAATGTATCCGAGCTCCAACGCCGTACTGTATCCGAGCTCCAACGTCGGGCTGTATCCAAGCTCTAACGTTGGACTTCGTCCGAGCTCCAACGCCGGACTGTAGCCGAGCTGTCTTTTTGCAGCCAAGCTCCAATGCCGGACTACATTCGGGGAGGCACAATACCTCATTTTTTAAATTTTTTGAAGGAGGTTATCCGAGATTAACGCTGAAAAGTTCTTTACGGAGCCAGCCGCTTGCAGCCGAGCTTTATGCCGGAAAAGTCTATGGATTTAGCCTCTTGCATCCGAGATTTACGACGAACTGTATCTGAGCTCCAACGCCGGACTCTATCCAAGCTCCAACGTTGGATTGTATCCAAGGTATCTTTTTGCAGCAGAGCTCCAACGCCGAATTACATATGAGATGTATTTTTGTAGCCGAACTCCAATGCCGAACTACATCCGAGGTGCCATGAATTACCTCATTCTTGAAAAACTTTCAAGGAGTTTAGCCGAGCTTAATGCCGGAAATGCCCTCTATGGAACAAGTCACTTATATCCGAGTTGTATGCCTATTGTTGTCTGAAGATAGCTCGGTCAATCCGAACACTGAGCACTTTGAATTTTCTACATTGAATAGGCAATGCAGTAGCCCCCGAGCCACTTGTCAGGTGGCAACACCAGGTCCAGGGATCGATGTGCCCCTTTAATATTTGTAAATGATAAGCGCGAAGCCCAGTAGCCCTCGAGCCTTAGTGTGGGCACGGGTGGCCAAATTAAGGATCAATGTCCGGAGTAAAATCACAATTTATGTCTAATGGTTCTATGTACCCAAGTACTATACATCATTAATGCTCGGATCCGCATTGTAGAAAACTTTGTTGACTGACCATTGGCTTCAACCTCCTCGCCCAGTAGCCGGGGAGTGTTTATCCTACTTGATAAATCCTTTATGAGGGCAAAGATTTACGAGAAACAAGTCAATCCGGCCATACGGTATTATAAACAAAGATATGTGGAGAGATATGTTATATTACTATTTAACGTAAGAAACATCTTCCGAAGAAAATAGTCCCGCTATCGGTTCCTTAGTTTGGGTTGTCATGTTGACCATGATCATGAAACCTCACCTCCGATCAATGTGGGAGGAAAATATCGAGGATTCTATTCAGGGGATGTTCCCGAACTCTATGGTATTTAATGAACAAAAAATTTCACTTACATCGTTGCCAACCAATTATATTCTTAAGATGGTTAGCTTTCGGCTTCACCCAGTCTGAGGTACTAACCCGGATGACCCGGTAGTAACAATCACAGAGGTGCTCGCTTTACCCCCTAGCCAAATAATCGGGAACGTAGGGTTAAACACAGGAGCCAGGCAATCCGGCTTGGCCAATATCTTAAGTCAAATTTGATGCATATTTATGGCTTTATCACGATGATTACGGAAGGCAACGCTCGTATATTGAATACAAACGCTGGGGATATGTTTATTTTGACTCTGTTGCGACCAGTTATCATTTGAAAGTGGCCCATCGTCGGCTTCCACTCCTTTTGTAGATGCTATGCATGGTGTTTCCACAATAACAAACAACCCTTAGCTGACATCTTGGTTCCCTAAGGCGGTTGTGTTAGCGGAAACGAGGCAATCAGATATGCGGGCTTTATAACTTTCACTTAGTCATAGGAGCTTAAAGTTGGGAGGCCAGATACTAGCCCCCGGTTAGTGTTCGGCGTCAGCCGAGGTCAAGCCGTTAAAACTTCGGCCAATGTTATGAAAGGCGCGTCGTTTAACACGGGGCGATCGCTATTGATCTATAGTTTGACACCATCATTGGATCGCTGACCAGTTTACGCCCATTGTGACAGTCAGTTTTCGGCTTTCTCCACTGAGGTGCTTAACCATTCGAGCTGGAAGCACAGTCGCAATGGTTCTCCCTTTGCACACCTAGTCTAACAAAGCGGAATGTAAGAGGCAAGCACAGGAGCTGGGCAACTCAACTATTGACCGAAGACACGATTTGGAACCGACGCATATAAAGCAATATCCGAGAACGTTTCACCGAGCAGTCCATGGAGTGCCTTGGCCTTTGGTGGGTTAGGCTCTAGTTGCAACCCCGCGTTGATATTGCCAAAGCTTTAAAGGTGTCCGACGCTGTACTGCGAGAATTATGCTGGAAACACACAAATAGGTTAAAAGTGTCATAAGCTTGGAAAACCAAAAAACTTTAGTAAAAACTTTACGTCCGAACCAAATCAAGTTTTTTGTGCCAATCCAAAATTGGTCTGAAAAAATTGTGCTTCTATCGTGCTTTAACATGACACATCCGATCTCTAAACTTCAGGTAGGTCAGCCTTTGGCTTCAACCTCCTTATCCCGAAGGCGGAGTGCATCTCCGAGGCCAGTTTAGTGAATTAAATTCGAGCAGCTTCAAACAGAAAAACAGGCTATTCGGCTATTGACCATACACTCGAGTCGAGAAAGGAGTGATCGGAAAAGACTTTACAACGACTTAGAAGAAAAAACACTTATTATTAAACGGCTCATATAAATCTCAAGATCCCCTAGTTAACATGGGAAAAAGAAGTGGATTTTAACGAACCTCATTTTTAACAAACAGATTTTAACATAAATATAATGCTTGGTCGAGGTCTGATCTTGTAACAGGACGAAGATGTAGTCCTCGGCCTGGCCGAGGTCCTAGCCCCCAAGCCAGTTCCGAGGTGCCCGAGCAAAGAGCTTGGTTCGATGAAGTGACAACACAACACTGCATTTATGTCGAGGTGAAGCCCCCGGTCCAGCCGATGTGATGAAGTTGGTAGGTGATGCGGGCTGAGCATGCGGAGGGTCAAGGTTCCAGCCCCCAAACTGGGTCCCGAGGTGCGTGAGCAAAGAGCTCGGCTTGATGAAGTGGCGATGTAGCACAGTTAACGTGTTGAGGAGAAGCCCCCGGTCCGGCTGAGCTGACGAAGCTGGTCGACTGGTGACGCCAGAGTCGCCCGAGTAGGTTTGATGAAGAGATGGCTAAGCCCCCGGTACAACCGAGGTGATGGAGTAGGTCGATAAGGTGAAGTTGCAACCCCCATGTCATCCAAGCTATCGAGGCAGGTCGGCATGGTGGACATCGGCTTGAAGAAGAGGCGGCATGGCGATGCCGACGCAGGTCAAAATTTGTGACGCGGTCAATCTCAACTTGATGAAGTGACCGTGCAGCAATTCCGGCGTGCCTGACCCATGCAATCCGTGGGGCGACGATGCCATCTTGATGATTATTCAGCATTCGAGTTGCTGAACTCTTGGTCACCTCGCCGGAGTGGTGATCCGATGAGGTTGGCCTCGGCTTGATGATGTGACGGGCAGTCAACACTGTCGCAGGTTTGACACCAGCGTGATGGTGAATATTGCCTTGGAAAAGGCTTTAAAATTTGTAGACGCATGCTTGAGAAGAATACACAATACCATAAAAAGAGTTTCCTTCAAAAAATGATGTCCGATATCTCATTCATAAAAAAGATGAACTTGGGTCGGATTTGTTTTTGCGCACGAAACAGATCCGAAAAGTGATGGACTAATCGGAAGTTTCTCGGAGTTTGAACGGTCGGACCAAGCTGAAACTTTGAGAGGTGATAGATATGGAAATTCTGCAGCAGATGAACAGTTCGATCTTCCAAGGAACCTCCAAGGTAGGCTCTGGAGACCACACCCTAAACTCGTCCAGATTCCTGTCCAGACTCGACAGGCCTCCGGTATATCATAGATCGCCGGAGATTCCTCCATCGGAACGCGACAAAATTTCACAGGATTGTTGTATACTCAATTTCGCACAATTCCACCAAAGGGTTCATCAAATAGACACCCGAGGATGTGGTGGCAGACAAAACAAGTCCACTGTACAGAAAAAATGTGTGATTGCACGAGGGCAATGTTGACGTTGAGCCCCCGATCTCCATGGACGACTTTTCCACGAGCTCGGTCGAGATTCGAGTTGATCATGATGAAAGTATCTGCCCTATCTTGATGATCTGACATGGAGCGCGGTCCTTGGTCCGGCGGAGGTGACCACTCGAGATGGCGACGAAGATGCCAACATCGACAATAAAGCTCGGTTCCGATGCATAGATCGCGCCGGAGACGACCCGAATTCCCATCGCACCGTGGCAACTGCCAGCAGGCTCTAAATGAAAGAACTAATGTTGGTTCTATATCCATCATATCTCGTAGTAGGGGTCCTAAGCTAGGCGTCTTGGAGCGATGGTAACATGGATACGGGATTTTACCTCAAAGAGATAATAACCTACGCCTGCTTTTGACAGATTTTCAGAACGAACATGATCCAGGAGACTTGGACCCTACGTCAAGAAAGCCACCAGGAAGCCACGAGGTAGGGGGGCACGCCTACCCCCCGGGCGTGCCCTCCACCATCAGGGGCCCCATGTTGCTCCACCGACGTACTCCTTCCTCCTATAAATACCTACGTACCCCCAAACGATCAGATACAGAGCCAAAAACCTAATTCCACCGCCGCAACCTTCTGTACCCACGAGATCCCATCATGGGGCCTGTTCCGGAGCTCCACCGGAGGGGCATCGATCATGGAGGGCTTCTACATCAACACCATAGCCTCTCTGATGAAGTGTGAGTAGTTTACCTCAGACCTTCGGGTCCATAGTTATTAGCTAGATGGCTTCCTCTCTCTTTTTGGATCTCAATACAATGTTCTCCCCCTCTCTCATGGAGATCTATTCGATGTAATCTTCTTTTGCGGTGTGTTTGTTGAAACCGATGAATTGTGGGTTTATGATCAAATTTATCTATGAACAGTATTTGAATATTCTGAATTCTTTTATGTATGATTGGTTATCTTTGCAAGTCTCATCGAATTATCAGTTTGGTTTGGCCTACTAGATTGATCTTTCTTGCAATGGGAGAAGTGCTTAGCTTTGGGTTCAATCTTGCGGTGTCCTTTCCCAGTGACAGTAGGGGCAGCAACGCACGTATTGTATTGTTGCCATTGAGGATAACAAGATGGGGTTTTTATCATATTGCATGAATTTATCCCTCTACATCATGTCATCTTGCTTAAGGCGTTACTCTGTTCTTATGAACTTAATACTCTAGATGCATGCTGGATAGCGGTCGATGTGTGGAGTAATAGTGGTATATGTAGGCAGGAGTCGGTCTACTTGTCTCGGACGTGATGCCTATATACATAATCATACCTAGATATTCTCATAACTATGCTCAATTCTGTCAATTGCTCAACAATAATTTGTTCACCCACCGTAAAATACTTATGCTCTTGAGAGAAGCCACTAGTGAAACCTATGGCCCCCGGGTCTATCTTCATCATATTAATCTTCCAACACTTAGTTATTTCCGTTGCTTTTTACTTTGCTTTTATTTTACTTTGCATCTTTATCATAAAAATACCAAAAAAATTATCCTATCATATCTATCAGATCTCACTCTCGTAAGTGACCGTGTAGGGATTGACAACCCCTTATCGCGTTAGTTGCGAGGATTTATATGTTTGTGTAGGTGTGAGGGACTTGCGCGTAGCCTCCTACTGGATTGATACCTTGGTTCTCAAAAACTGAGGGAAATACTTACGCTACTTTGCTGCATCACCCTTTCCTCTTCAAGGGAAAACCAACACAGTGATCAAGAGGTAGCAACAAGGCAGGGAGCGGGCTGGTTGGTAGGTAGCGAGGTAGCGGGGACGACAAGTACATGGGCGAGCATGGAGGCGCGGGCGAGCAGCGGCGAGGGGGAGCGGGCGCGGGGCGCAGGGGACGACGGGCGCGATGCGGGCGCAAGGGCGCGGGCACAGTCAGGGGCTGCTACTTCTTGAGCTTGCGTTGGTTTTTCCCTTGAAGAGGAAAGGGTGATGAAGCAAAGTATAGATAAGTATTTCCCTCAGTTAGAGAACCAAGGTATCAATCCAGCAGGAGACAATGCACAAATCACCAATACCTGCACAAACAATCAAACAACTTGCACCCAACGCGATAAATGGGTTGTCAATCCCGTCACGGTTACTTGCAAAAGTGAGATCTAATAGAAATAGATGAAACTAAACAAAAGATAAAGTAAATATTTTTGGGTTTTTTGGTTTATAGATCTGAAAGTAAAAGATTGCAAAATAGTAGATCGGAAACTTATTAGATGGAAAATAGTAGATCAGAAACTTGTATGATCGAAAATAGACCCGGGGGCCATAAGTTTCACTAGAAGCTTCTCTCAAAATAGCAGATAATACGGTGGGTGAACAAATTACTATCGAGCAATTGATAGAAAAGCGCAAAGTTATGACGATATCTAAGGCAATGATTATGAAATATAGGCGTCACATCCGTGTCAAGTAGACCGAAACGATTCTGCATCTACTACTATTACTCCGCCCATCGACCGACTCCTGCCTGCATCTAGAATATTAAGTTCATGAAGAACAGAGTAACGCATTAAGTAAGATGACATGATGTAAAGGAATAAACTCAAGCAATATGATGTAAACCCCATATTTGTATCCTCGATGGCAATAACACAATACGTGCCTTAATGCCCCTACTGTCACTGGGAAAGGACACCGCAAGATTGAACCCAAAGCTAAGCACTTCTCCCATTGCAAGTAAAACCAATCTAGTTGGCCAAACTAAACCGATAGTTTGAATAGAATTACAAAGATATCAAATCATGCATATAAGAATCCAGAGAAGATTCAAATAATATTCATAGATAAGCTGATCATAAATCCACAATTCATCGGATCTTGACAAACACACCGCAAAAGAAGATTACATTGGATAGATCTCCAAGAACATCGAGGAGAACATGGTATTGAGAATCAAAGAGAGAGAAGAAGTCATCTAGCTACTAGCTATGGACACATAGGTCTGAGGTAAACTACTCACACTTCATCGGAAGGGAAATAGAGTTGATGTAGAAGCCCTTCATGATCGAATCCCCCTCCGGAAGGATGCCGGAAAAGGCCCCTAGATGGGATCTCATGGGAACAGAAGGTTGCGGCAATGGAAACGTGTTTTCATGGATGCTTCTAGTGGTTTGGGGATATATGTGAATATATAGGATGAAGAAGTAGGTCGGTGGACTTACATGGGGCCCACAAGGCAGGGGGTGCACCCTCTACCCATGGGCACTCCCTCCTCCTTCTGGCCGCCTCGTGGCTCTACCGACTTGATCTCCAAGCCTCCTAGTGTCTTCTGGTCCAACAAAAACCATCGCGAAGGTTTTATTCCACTTGGACTCCGTTTGGTATTCCTTCTCTATGTAGCTCAAAAACACGAAAAAAAAAACAGAAACTGGCACTGGGCTCTAGGTTAATAGGTTAGTCCCAAAAATAATATAAAATAGCATATTAATGCATATAAAACATCCAAAACAGATAATATAATAGCA
The DNA here is from genome assembly GCA_032464435.1 of Aegilops umbellulata. Classification (NCBI taxonomy): domain Eukaryota; kingdom Viridiplantae; phylum Streptophyta; class Magnoliopsida; order Poales; family Poaceae; genus Aegilops; species Aegilops umbellulata. Next base: position 368,659,802 of record CP136060.1, read on the forward strand.
TGGAACAATCAAAAAAATTAGATACGTTGGAGACGTATCAAGCATCCCCGAGCTTAATTCATGCTCGTCCTCAAGTAGGTAAATGATAAAAATAGAATTTTTTATGTGGAATGCTACCTAACAAAATTCTCCATGTAATTTTTCTTTATTGTGGCATGAATGTTGAGATCCATAAGATTCAAAACAAAAGTTTAATACTGACATAAAAACAATAATACTTCAAGCATACTAACAAGGCAATTATGTCTTCTCAAAATAACATGGCCAAAGAAAGCTTATCCCTACAAAATTGTAAGTCTGTCTATGCTCCATCTTGATCACACAAAATATTCAAATCATGCACAACCTCGATGACGAGCCAATCAATTGTTTCATACTTTTGATGTTCTCAAACTTTTTCAACTTTCACGCAATACATGAGCATGAGCCATGGACATAGCACTACAGGTGGAATAGAATATGGTGGTTGTGGAGAAGACAAAAAGAAGGAGATAGTCTCACATCAACTAGGCTTATCAACGGGCTATGGAGATGCCCATCAATATATATCAATGTGAGTGAGTAGGGATTGCCATGCAACGGATGCACTAGAGCTATAAGTTTATGAAAGCTAAAAAAGAAACTAAGTGAGTGTGCATCCAACTCGCTTGCTCACGAAGACCTAGGGAAATTTGAGGAAGCCTATCATTGGAATATACAAGCCAAGTTCTATAATGAAAAATTCCCACTAGTATATGAAAGTGACAACATAGGAGACTCTCTATCATGAAGATCATGGTGCTACTTTGAAGCACAAGTGTGGTAAAAGGATAGTAACATTGCCACTTCTCCCTTTTCTCTCATTTTTTTTCTTTTGGGCCATCTCTTTTCTTTGACCACTTTTTTTTGTCCGGAGTCTCATCCAAACTTTTGGGGATTCATAGTCTCCATCATCCTTTCCTCACATGGGACAATGCTCTAATAATTAAGATCATCACACTTTTATTTACTTACAACTCAAGAATTACAACTCGATACTTAGAAAAAAATATGACTCTATATGAATGCCTCTGGCGGTGTACCGGGATGTGCAATGAATCAAGAGTGACATGTATGAAAAAATTATGAACGGAGGCTATGCCACAAATACGATGTGAACTAGATGATCATGCAAAGAAATATGACAATGATGAAGTGTGTCATAATAAACGGAATGGTGGAAAGTTGCATGGCAATATATCTCGGAATGGCTATGGAAATGCCATAATAGGTAGGTATGGTGGCTATTTTGAGGAAGGTATATGGTGGGTGTATGGTACCGGCGAAAGTTGCGTGGTACTAGAGAGGCTAGCAATGGTGGAAGGGTGAGAGTCCGTTTAATCCATGGACTCAACATTAGTCATAAGGAACTCACATACTTATTGCAAAAATCTATTAGTTATTGAAATAAAGTACTACGCGCATGCTCCTAGGGGGACAAATTGGTAGGAAAAGACCATCACTCGTCCCCAACCACCACTCATAAGGAAGACAATCAATAAATAAATCATGCTCCGACTTCATCACATAACGGTTCCCCATACGTGCATGCTACGTGAATCACAAACCTCAACACAAGTATTTCTCCAATTCACAATTACTCACTAGCATGACTCTAATATCACCATCTTAATTTATATCTCAAAACAATCAAAAGGAATAAAACTTCTCATAGTATTCAACGAGTGTTCAATAATTTCTATAAAATAAAGCCACCGTCGTGCTCTAAAAAGATATAAGTGAAGCACTAGAGCAAAATTGCCTAGCTCAAAAGATATAAGTGAAGCACATAGAGTATTATAATAAATCATGATTCATGTGTGTCCCTCTAAAAAGAAGTGTATAGCAAGGTTGTGGCAAACTAGAAAGCAAAGACTCAAATCATACAAGACGCTCCAAGCAAAACATATATCCTGTGGTGAATAAAAATATAGCCTCAAGTAAAGTTACCGATAGACGAAGACAAAAGAGGGGATGCCTTACGGGGCATCCCCAAGCTAAGGCTCTTGGTTGTCCTTGAATATTACCTTGGGGTGCCTTGGCAATCCCCAAGATTAGGCTCTTGCCACTCCTTATTCCATAGTCCATCAAATCCTTACCCAAAACTTGAAAACTTCACAACACAAAACTCAATAGAAAATCTCATAAGCTCCGGTAGTATAAGAAAATAAATCACCACTTTTGGTACTATTGTGAACTCATTATTTATATATATTGGTGTAATATCTACCGTATTCCAACTTCTACATGGTTCATACCCCCCAATACTAGTCATAGATTCATCAAAATAAGAAAAAAATACAAAGAAAACAGAATCTGTCGAAAGCAGAACAATCTGTAGCAATCTGTAACTCTCGAATACTTCTGTAACTCCAAAAATTCTGAAAAATTAGGACAACCTGGACAATTTGTGTACCAATCTTGTGCGAAAAGAATCTGATCAAAAGCACGCTTCTGTAAAAAAATGAAAATTATTTCCCTAGGCTCAAAAGTTTATGTTTTTCAGCAAGATCAAAACAACTATCACCATAAGCCATCCCAAAGGTATTACTTGGCACAAACACTAATTAAAACACAAAAACACATCTAACTAGAGGCTAGATGAATTATTTATTGAAACACAACAAGGATAAATATTGGTTTGTCTCCCAACAAGCGTTTTTCGTTAAATCCTTTTTAGCTAGGCATTGAGATTTCAATGATGCTCACATGGAAGACAAGAATTGAAGCACAAAGAGAGCATCATAAAACATGTGACAAACACACTTAAGTCTAACATACTTCCTATGCATAGCTTTTTTATAAGCAAACTAATTATCAAGGCAAGCAAAAACTAGCATATGCAAGGAAGAAGAAAGAGACGATAGCAATATCAACATGAAGAGAGGTAATTTAGTAACATGAAAATTTCTATAACCATATGTTCTTCTCTCATAATCACGACTAGGGAATATCCTAGTAGTAGCGCGGGTCTAAGGGCTATCAGTAGCGCACAATCTCAATTGATAAGGTGCTACATCTAAAGTTTAGTAGTAGCATGGCTTGACACGCGCTACTGCTATACCTACTTAGCAGTAGCGCTTTCCAAACCAACGCTACTGCTAAGTTTTAGCAGTAGCGTTTTCCTGTCCAGCGCTACCACTATATTTTCTCATATCTTTTTTGTTGCGTATTTGAGATGTTTTTTACAAGTGTTATACAATATTCTAATCTTATCATAAACATGCAATATGCTCATCATATCATACACATAACAGTCTCCTCATATCATCCAACACAAATCATGTAGTCACATCATAATTGTTGGGGATATTGCTATTTGGGGTAAACCGGCCTACAGGGCCCGGGTTAGCTCCGTCAATGGACCCAAGATGTTAAAGCCCAAGGAGAAATAGAAGGGCCCAAGGCCTATAATCGGTTCAAAGTTTATGGCCGTAAACCGGCCTGAGGTAAACTTGCATTGTAAGTTAGGAATAGAGAGACCAACCCGGGCACGTTTCTGAACCGGAGGTTGGGACTTTGTAGACCGACGGGCGTCACCCGTGTATATAAGGGGATGACCCGACGGCGGTTTAAGGACAGAGAACAACAACTCGAGGTTTAGGCGAAGCTTATCGCTCCCTAGCCCTCGAAACACATCAATCCCATCACAACTAGACGTAGGCTTTTACCTTCATCGAAGGGGCCGAACTAGTATAAACTCTGTGTCCTTGCGTCCGTTTTAACCCCTTCAAGTTAACCCGTTGCGATGGCTCCACGACTAAGTCCTTTTGCTAGGACATCTGCCGTGACAAATCCACGACAGTTGGCGCCCACCGTGGGGCTATCGCGAGATGGTTTCAAGTTCTTGGAGGGCCGCTTTGAAGGACTCGAGGGCTACGCTGTGGGCCGGATGACCAAAAGTCGTCGCGGAAAACTCTACATCGACAGCACAGGCTGGGGCCCCGACGCCGGCTCGATCGAGTACGGGTACCGGGTCCCCTTTGGCGGCATCCATGTTTTCATCGGCAAGATCGGTGAACCGGGCCCCGAGCTGGGCGCTTGCACCGACCTCGTCGAGACAGCTCAGTGCACGAGATCGACCCTGGCTAAACCGACCAGGAAGCGCGCCTTCGTGGGAGTCATCCACGGAGGAAGCTACGAGGAAGGATCCGAATCCGGTGGCGAAACCGCCATCTACTCCGGCGATGAAACGTCAACCGGGGAAACCAAGTCTCTATACCAGCTGCAAGATGATCGGATTGGGGGCAGCTCCGATGGCGACAGTATTCCGGACCCCTCTGATCTACCGTATCGAGTTGGGATCTTCATGGCTGGAACACAGGCGGCGCCACATTCATCAACTGCGGCAGTAGTGACCTCCGGATCGGCAGCGGCAACAGCTGCGCGGGCAGGAGGCTATGCGGACTCACCAGCCCAAGTACTATCAGACCTGTTTGACGCCCTAGCAGCGCTCATGGCGGAAGCCAACCCGGTGGATCAGGAGGTTCACAATGCCGAGATTGCCAAAGTGAGAGAGCAGATCACTCAAGCTAAAGCGGAGCTGGCAGCAGAAGAGGCCAGGATGACGGCAGAGCGCGCCGCTTTAGATGCACAGGCTTACAGGTTCATGATGGACCAGAATGCATCTCAGGAGGTCCTGAAGAGGAAATTCCGATCTCGATTGCCCGCAGCCCTCGATGCCAGAAATCTCTTCAACACCCCGGGGGTAAACCGTGCGGAAGCGACAGTTGGCGCCCCGGTTCAACACCGTATAATAAACCTGCCTCGTCACAACACTGGTACACCACAGGCCGTACCAACACCATCGGGCCATTATTCCAACCCGATGGATAACCTCGTCGCGGCGGCAGCTCGGTTGGAAGCCATTCCGTTCGAAGGCGATTCACCGCAGGATGTAGAGACACGCCGGGTCAAGGAGCTCCTTAGGACCGCTTTGGCCCAACAAGAAGCATATTCACAAAGCCGTGATCGGATTCACTCCACCCCTCGCCCCAGCAGGAGCTATAGTAGGCGCATGGAGGAGCCGGCTGTTTCAAGTAATGCCAGGCGTGAAGCGCTCCGCGGCAACAATCCGGCGGGCGTCGACAATGCTCAGGAGAATGTGGATCACGCCCGTGCGCAGGAGGCCGGATTAGCAGCGCATCATCAGGCTCGTCAGCTTACACCTATCTTCCCAACTGCTACGATTGAACCGGGGGTGGTTTCTAGTTCTTTGGGAGTACCGTGCCTTGTTCCCGCTTTGCGCAACGTACGCCTGCCCAAATACTTCAAAGGCCCCCGCAAGGTACCAAACTACACGGCAGATCAGCCTCCGGAGACATGGGTGGAGAGCTATGAGATGGCTATGGAGATGCTGGATGTGGATGACACAGCGTGTGCGAAGTATTTTACCATGATGTTAGAAGGAACAGCCCGGACTTGGCTAAAGAGCCTACCGCCTAATTCCATCAACTCATGGGCCCAGTTGCGAGCCCGGTTTATCAAGAATTTCAAGGACACGTGCAAACAGCCAATGTCGATAGTCGACCTAGCAGCTTGCGTTCAGCAAGAAGGGGAGTCAACTACCCATTGGGTACGTCGGGTATCAGAAGTTTTACACTCGTCAGATCGCATCAACGCAGACACCGCCGTAGTGCTGTTGGAAGGCAACTGTCGGTTTGGCCCTTTGAAGCTAAAGTTAGGCCGGATGAAGCGTGATTGCACGGATATGGGAACGCTCATGACCGCTTTAGTGAAGTATGCGGATTCTGACAGTACCAAGGATCCTGACTCTGGTGACGATAAAGCAGGGAAGGGAAGGAAGAATAGCAACACCAAAGGCCAGCAGCATCAACCAACAGGCAATGGAGGCGGAGGTAAGCGTAAACCGGATGGGAGCGCGGATTTTGTGGCCAACACCAGTGCACAGAACAAAGGCCAGCGACGTAAGGGGAAACAGTCAGGTTTTCGCGGAAATCCCGATCCTAATCCGGAGCGTTTGAACTTTTTCTTAAACCAGCCCTGTCCGAAGCACGGAACAAAAGAGGAGCCAGCAACCCATCTTTGGAAGGATTGTTACATCATGAGGGAATTCAAAAGCTCAAACACTTTCCAATATGATCACGGCTCTGGCAGCGGTTCAGGTTCCGGATCAGGATACGGTGGCGGAAATTCTGGTCCAGGGTTCCATGGTAATCCGGGCGGACAGAACAGCCAAAATAATCAAGGCGATCAAAGTGGTCACAGCCAGCAGCAACAGCAGCAATCAGGTTATCAGAACAACCCGAAACAGTTGAGTGGTGGACAGTACCATGTTTTTACTACAGGCTTGGATAAACGGGATAGAAAGCTTCAGAGGCGAGCAGTTAGTGTTGTTGAACCGGCCACGCCTCACTATCTGCGCTGGTCGGAACAACCAATCATATGGAGCCGAGAAGATCATCCTCCCAGGGTTTATAATCCGGGTCAGTTAGCATTGGTGGTGGCGCCTCAGGTGGGAGGTTATAAGCTCACCAAGGTGCTCATGGACGGAGGGAGCAGCATTAACATCTTGTATTATGAGACCTTCCGTCGCATGGGACTGGTGGATAAGGATCTCAAACCGACCAATACAGTGTTCCACGGGGTGGTGCCTGGCAAGTCTGCGTACCCGGTTGGTAAGATAGCCCTTGAAGTGGTCTTCGGCGATAGTCATGATTCCAGATCAGAGACGCTGACGTTCGAAGTGGTTAAAATCCAAAGTCCATACCACGCTTTGTTCGGACGGCCAGCCTATGCAAAATTTATGGCACGCCCCTGCTATGTATATCTGCAACTCAAGATGCCGGGTTACAAGGGCAATATAACGGTTCATGGGAGCCGTCGAATCGCTTTGGAATGCGAGGAAGGAGATGCGACTTATGCAGAATCGGTTTGTGCTACGGAGGAGCTAAAGCAGTACAAAGACAGTGTTGATCCGGAGGACATGACTTCGTTAAGGAAGCCGACTACGGACCACGATCCGGCCTTGAAGTTCAAATCGGCTGCCGAAACTAAGCTTGTTGACTTCGTACCTGGCGATTCGTCCAAGCAGTTCAGCATCAATGCTAACCTGGATCCAAAATAGGAAAGCGCGCTCATCGAGTTCATCCGTGAGAATCGGGACATCTTTGCATGGAAGCCGTCTGACATGCCTGGTGTACCGAGGCGACTCGCTGAGCACACCCTTAATGTGGATCCTAAGTATAAACTGGTAAAACAGTTCCTACGCCGGTTTAACGAAGAAAGACGTAAAGCGATTGGTGAGGAAGTAGCCAGGCTCCTGGCAGCTGGTTTTATTATCGAGGTTTTTCATCCCGAGTGGCTTGCTAATCCGGTGCTGGTTCTTAAGAAAAACGGCACCTGGCGCATGTGTGTGGATTACACAGACTTGAATAAAGCTTGTCCAGCGGATCCTTTTGCTCTCCCCCGTATTGATCATATCATTGATGCTACGGCAGGTTGCGAGCGTTTGAGTTTTTTGGATGCCTATTCGGGTTATCATCAGATCAAGATGGCAGTTAAGGACCAGGAGAAGACGGCGTTCATTACTCCCTTTGGAGCCTTCTGCTATGTTTCTATGCCCTTCGGGCTTAAGAGTGCGCAGGCTACTTATCAACGGTGTGTGCAAAATTGCCTCCACGAACAGATTGGTCGTAATGTACATGCCTATGTGGATGACATTGTGGTCAAATCACGAAAGAAGGAGACCCTGGTTGATGATTTGAAGGAAACCTTCGATAACTTGAGAGTGTACCAAATGATGCTCAACCCAGCTAAATGTGTTTTCGGTGTACCTGCAGGCAAGTTGTTGGGATTCTTAGTGTCCCATAGAGGAATTGAGGCCAATCCGGAAAAGATCACAACCATCACCTCCCTGGCTAAACCGAAATGCGTCAATGATGTTCAGCGCGTGGCCGGGCGGATTGCTGCGTTAAGCCGGTTTATCAGCCGCCTCGGTGAAAAGGCGATCCCCTTGTATCAAATGCTCAAGAAGACAGATCAATTTGTCTGGAGCCCGGAGGCTGATAAAGCGTTTGAGGACTTGAAGCGGCAGTTAGTCAATCCGCCAGTGCTGGCAGCCCCCGTAGATAAAGAGCCACTCCTGTTATATGTTGCTGCGAACGCCAGAGCGGTCAGTGTGGCGATTGTGGTAGAACGCAAGGAGGCTGGGAAGGAGCATCCGGTTCAGCGTCCGGTTTACTATATCAGCGAAGTGCTTATTGAGTCCAAGCAAAGGTATCCGCATTGGCAGAAGCTGGTATATGGTGTTTTTATGGCAAGCCGGAAGCTGAAGCAATATTTTCAAGGGCACCCCATCACGGTGGTCAGTTCTTCTCCTTTGGGTGACATCATACAGAACCGGGAGGCGACCGGTCGGATTGCCAAGTGGGCTATCGAGCTTGGGCCGCACGGTTTAAGATACGTACCCCGGACGGCCATAAAGTCACAAGCACTTGTCGACTTCATAAACGATTGGACAGAGTTACAAGCACCTGAGGAGAAGCCAGATAACACATATTGGACTATTCATTTTGACGGATCAAGACAATTGGAAGGCTCGGGGGCTGGAGTCGTTTTAACTTCCCCACGAGGAGACAAGTTTTGTTACGTCCTCCGTTTAATGTTCCCCTGTACAAATAATGCGGCTGAGTATGAAGCTTTGCTTCATGGTCTTCGGATGGCTAAAGAGATGAATCTGAGCCGAGTTAGGTGCTTTGGTGATTCGGATCTAGTGGCTCAGCAGGTATCTGGCACCTGGGATTCTCAGGACCCGCTCATGGCTGCATACCGTCGTGAAGTAGATATGGTGGCAGGGCATTTCAAAGGCTATCAAGTGGACCATGTGGACCGCAGAAAGAATGAGGCAGCGGACGCTTTAAGCCGTTTGGGCTCTCAGCGTAAACCGGTCCCACCCAACGTTTTCTTGGATGTATTGTATCACCCATCGGTACAGCTACCCGGTGAACTGGAGTTGGCTATTCCTGATCCGGAGGCTCAATTAGTGGCGGCTCTTCACGTCACCCCGGATTGGACGCTTCCTTACCTGGCATATATGAACCGGGGTGAGTTGCCAGAAGACGAAAGCTTGGCTCGGCAGATAGTACGGCGGTCCAAGTCTATGACCATTCTCAAAGGGGAGCTACATCATCGCAGCGTGTCAGGAGCGCTGCAACGGTGCGTATCCCCTGAGGAGGGGTGCGAGATATTACGTGAAATACATGAAGGGGATTGCGGCCACCACGCCGGTTCAAAATCATTGGTGGCTAAAGCGTTCCGCCACGGTTTCTACTGGTTAACAGCTCATGCTGATGCAGAAGACCTGGTCAGGTTATGTGATGGTTGCCAGAAATTTTCCAGACGAGCGCACATACCGGCTCAAGAATTGAGGATGATTCCAATTACTTGGCCGTTTGCGACTTGGGGGCTCGATATGGTTGGGCCTTTTAAACGTTCCAAAGATAAGAAGACCCACCTATTGGTGGCGGTTGACAAATTTACAAAGTGGGTGGAGGCAGAACCTGTCAGTAAATGTGATGCGGCCACGGCGGTTCGGTTTATAAAGAAGGTGATCTTCCGGTTTGGCTTTCCACACAGCATCATCACAGATAATGGTACCAATCTATCCAAAGGTGCCATGAAAGAGTTCTGCGCACGTGAGCATATACGGCTTGATGTTTCTTCGGTAGCTCACCCACAATCTAATGGTCAACCAGAACGAGCGAATCAAGAGATCTTGAGAGGTATCAAACCCTGGCTTCTGGTCCCTTTGCAAAGGACGCCGGGTTGTTGGGTTGAGGAACTACCGTCGGTGTTATGGAGCATCAACACCACGCCTAACAGGTCCACGGGGTTTACGCCGTTTTTCATGGTCTATGGAGCAGAGGCGGTTCTCCCAAGTGATATACGACATGATTCACCTCGTGTGGCAGCTTATGTTGAAGCGGACAACGAGCAGGCACGGCAGAACGCTCTTGACTTGTTGGATGAGGAACGTGACTTAGCAGCTGCCCGTTCAGCGATTTACCAGCAAGATCTTCGCCGTTACCACAGCCGTCGGGTTAGAACCAGAACCTTTCAGGAGGGGGATTTGGTGCTCCGGCTCATCCAGGATCAGTCTGATATGCATAAATTATCCCCGCCTTGGGAAGGACCTTTTGTGGTCAGCAAGAATCTGTATAATGGGTCATACTACCTGATTGATATTCGAGAGCGCAAAGATTCACGCACATCAGAGGAGGAGACCAACAGGCCGTGGAACATAGCTCATCTTCGACCTTATTATACATGAGCCTTGGGCTCTGCTTATGTACATATCATGACCATGTATATATTATGATCAATATAATAACCGGAGCCTCGAGTAAAGCGGGGTCTCTGCTGTTCTTCACATCATGCGTGGTTACATGGAGTTAATTCGCTTTAGTGCAACCTCCGGTTTGCCCCTTGAGGTCGCTTCACAGAAGATCAACAAAGTCAGTTGGGGACCTAGTTGACCTGAACCGTAGCTACACCTCCGGGGAGCTTGGTCATGTCTTGACGACGGTAATGCCTTCTGGCTGGCACATTTGCCACTAAGTCAGTTGGGGACCTAATCGACTTGAACCGTAGTTACACCTTATGGGAGCTCGGTCATGTCTTGATGATGGTAATGCCTTCTGATCGGCTTTTAAACAGCCAATAAGTCATTTGGGGGCTTGGTCGTGTCCGAACCAATGCAATGCCACTTGATCGGCCCTAGGCCACTGAGTCACTTGGGGGCTTGGTCGAATCCGAACCAATGCAATGCCATTTGACCGGCATATTTGCCACGATTCAGTTAGGAACCTAGTCGACTTAAACCGTAGTTACACCCCTTGGGGGCTTGGTTTTTTGTCTTGACGATGGTAACGCCTTCTGAACGGTTCATAGCAACCACCCTTTGCATGCGTTTTACTATTGCGTTTTTCTCTCGTATTTGGTTGTTTGTTATCTTCCTTCTTGCGGTGTTTTTTGTTCTTTGGAACGACAAGTACTTTTAAACCGATTCAGCTGACACAGCCTGGTCCATTTTTTAACCCGGAGGCAAGTTGACCGGTTTGGCAAAGGTGCAGCACGGTTCGTATGGTCGAAAGACCGTCCTTTGTACCCAGTAAAGACAGGAAACACAAGTTGGAAAAAGTCATGGCAAGGGCATCAGTACCCGTGCACAAAGGCGCATTCAAAGGCAGAGGTATTAACTATCTTATTACAAGGCAGCATAGTGCCTGAATATATTGTTTTTTGACGGATTAACGTCACCAATTAAGGTGAACCGGAGCATTGATTACGCCTGTTCGCCGCCTCGGTTCGAAGGTTGTGGATCATCTTGCGCTGCTTCAGCTTTCTCTTGGCTACCCATTGGCTGGAAATCAGCAGTGGTCCAGTCGATTCCCATTAACGCTTGAAAGACAGCTTCTTCATGAATCAGCAAAGACGGTTCAATGTCAGGGGCGTAGGTATGCTTACGGATTGGAGGAATAAGGTTTTCCGCTTCAGGGACCGGGGCAGCTACTCGCTTGTTCTGGTTATCATATTGGGCCTGATAATGTGTCAGATCTGCTTCTTCAGCCAATTGACAAGCTAGGGGGCGCACCGCCCGGTTTATCACCCTCAAGTCATCTTCGCCGAAATCTGAACCATCTTCTTTCAAGCTGGGGTATCCTTGGGCCGCTTCAACAGGATCAAAATCTGGTACCCACGCTTTGGCCCGGATCAAGGCAGTGATGGCTCCGGTTCGAGCAGCTGATCTTTTTAACTCTTCAATCCGGGCTGGAAGCATGGATAACCTTTTTAACGTGTCTTGAATCAGAGACGGTGCGGGGTTGTTATGCGATGCAGTGGTGATAGCTCTCTGTGCTCCGGTATACAACTGCTCAATCAAAGTATAAGCAGCTTTGAGTTTCATCCGCACATCAGAACCCAAGTGTCCAATACGTGTGCCTGCGGTGTTTCAAGATGGATTACAAACCGGACATAGGATATAGCAGACAAAGTGCAAATTGGAAGAAGGGCATCGAAAGAAATTTACCAAAGACGGCAGAGGTCATGGAGTGTATTTGTCGCTTTACGGTGGATAATTCATCAACCACCGGTTTGAGAGCAGCTTCGGCATTTTCAGCCCTTTTCATCAAAAGAGCCTTTTCAGTAGCCCAATCAGCTTGTTCCTTTTTGCGGTTTTCTTTCAGCTGTTCCATAACGGTTAAGGCATTGGTCAATTCTTCCTTCGCTTTTGCAGTTTCAGCCTGCTGGGTTTTTAGGATTTCCTGAAGGTCCGAGACTTGTTTCTCTTTGGTCTTCAGATCCCCCTGCAGCAGGTCATCAGCAGTGTTCAGAAAATATTGCACGGTTTGGAAGTATCAACCACACAAGCAAGTTATGTGCTCGATACTTGGGGGCTAATGCGTACTTGATCTTAACGCATGTTTTACATTACAAAAGTCCCAAGATTAATACAAGTATTTAGACTTGGCACTTGGGGGCTAATGGTTATTTGATGATGTTTTCTGGTTACGACCTATGTGGAAGCCCTGTTTTTTTTGTCAAAACGGACCTTGGTTGTCAAGGCAGCACGATTCGGATTACCATCTCGGATTGGAAGAAATTGAGAAGCTAAGTTGCAATAGAATGAAGCACAAGAGAGTTACCTCAAGTTTTTCTTTCATCATCCTGATCATGCCAGCTTCATAATCGCGACTGGTGTACAGTCGGTTCAGGTACCCAGAATAAAGATCTTGGGCGCTTAAAGCGGCATACGTTGAAGAATCAACGTCCCATTTGCCCTTTATGGCCGAGATTTCTTCCTTAGCAGTATGCTTGGCTAAAGTAGCAGAGTTCCCCGGTTCAGAGCGACCAATGCCGGTAATCACAACATCATCATCTTTGGAATCGCTGCTCCACATTGGCACTGTCGGCTTATCAACAGTTCCAGAAGGGTGGATGGATTCCTCAACCCGAACAGGACTGGCAGGCTGATCGGTATGGCTGGCAGGATTGGTAGGCCTTTCTTCAGCATAGGCGTCATCTTGTGGAGGTAGGTAATGCTGAATGTCTTCATGAACTAGAGCATCAGCACCAGGAGTTTTCTCCGGTTCAGGAGCGGTAGTTCCTTCGGCCGGATTATCCAGACGAGCCTTCTTGCTCGGTCTAGGTTTAGCCCTGGGAGAGACCCAAAGATTGAAAGAACGGTGTAAGATGGAGTAAGAAACCCATATGGAAATATGTTGTGATCGGTCCAACTTACCCAATAACGGTCTTTAGCGGTGGCAGTTGAGTGGCTGAAGATTCACCAGAAGATGAATGGGAAGTGACCTGATAATCGGAGTCAGATGGATTAAGAGGCTGACGAGTTAAACCTGCTTTAGGAGGAAAGCTAGCGCATAAATCGGAGACCTCTGAGCGGCGTTTCCGAACCGGGCTGTTCGGTAAACCGGCGGAGGTAACTACCTGGCCACTATGCCGGGTGGTGCGACGAGCTTCATGTTGCTGGGTCTTCACAAGAAATTTGGGATCCAAGTAAGCAAGAGGATGAGAAAATTTAACTTTCCGGTTTGCTTGGCGAGGTGTTTTCAAAGGCAAAGGAACTGTATCAGAAGAAAGAATAGTTACCTCTGGGCCTTCAGCATTACTCGCTTCAGCGTCGTCCTGACAAATATCATCATCAATAAGACGTATAAAAAGTAAGCCAACTGAATCGAGGTCTACCTCAAGGTCCGGATTACTCTCATCATCCTCATCAAAATCCGGGGTAGAGGAAGCGGTGTTCCTTTTCTTCTGAGCAGGCTTCTTCACCCTTGTTTTGGGTCGGGTTACCTTTTCTGTTGGCTCTTGAAGCTTCTTGCTCCAAAATAGATCATCTCCCTGTTTCAGAAAGGACTGGAGTTAACAGTATACATATAAGGAGATCATAAATTCTATAACAAACAGGGGTGAGATGCTTACAGCAGGTGGTTTATTTGTAGCACAAAAGGGAAGCAGGCCGGTTCGGGCGCAAACATATTCCGGTTCATTCAGCATCTTTTTCACAGCTTCAGTAACTTCGTCTTCCGTCAGCTGAATGTTGCAGTGCCTCAAAGGATCATTCACCCGACCCGTGTATTTGCACATTAAACCGGGGCGGATGCTAAGGGGCAGGATGCTCCATGAAATCCAGCAACGGGCAAGATCTACTCCTGTTAAACCGTTAGCCATGAAGCCTCTGAGCTTGGATAGTTGCGGGGCATACTTACTCCTCTCTTTGGCAGTTAGCCTTGGGTGGAAGGGGTGTGTATTGCTAAGTCTCTCTGGACAGAAGCCAGGCAGAGGATTTTCTTCAGCAGGGGAAGTATCCTTGCAATAGAACCAAGTGTGATTCCATTCTTGCGGATGACTATGTAGCTTGGCGTGAGGATAAGTCACTTCTTTCCTCTTTTGAATCGCCATACCACCCAGTTCCATATTAGGGCCGTCGGTGAATTCAGTACGTCGGTTCAAATGAAAACAGTCTCGGAACAACTCTACAGTAGGTTCCTCCTGGAAGTACACCTCACAAAGCACTTGAAAATGGAAGATATTCGTAACTGAGTTTGGACCAACATCTTGTGGGCACAACTTAAAATTGGCCAGGACGTCCCGGTAAAATTTTGAACCGGGTGGATTAAAGCCCCGGGCCAGGTGATCCGCAAACACAACAACTTCTCCTTCCTGTGGGGTAGGAGGACATTCATCCCCTGGAACCCTCCAATGGATGGCATTTTTGCTACTCAAGGCGCCAGTCAGAACTAAGTTGTTTAATTGGGTCTCGGTGATGCGAGAGGGAACCCAGTTGCATTCGTATACCTGTTTTGCCATGAGGAAATCTACAAGACAAAGGTATTCCGGTTTGAGAACAGGTGTGATTGTAAACCGAAGATGCTCTTATATAGACCGGAGTTATCTAGAATGATATCATCTGGCGGTTCATCAAGGGGACTAATGGATATATAGTTTGGGTTGTTCGCTCTGCTAAAAGTTAAACCGACCAGATCTAACAGGTATGAATATGAAAGCAGAAACAGATCCCGTACGGATTCTTTCAAAACAATGGATCTACAGCTAGGGCAAAAAAGAAGTAAAAATATGAGGTTTGGCTCGCAGCAGGACAGCACAAGTTCAACAAGCAGGGAAATGAGTGGGATCTAAGTAGATGAGTACAGATTTATGGGGAATACTGAGAGTGACTACAAACCACGATATAAGTATCATAATCTGTTCACAAAAAGCTTGCTATGGAGATGAACAACGAACAGCGGCAGGATAAGGATGACGAACCCTAGAACGGATCTAAAGCAAGGAGGGCAGGAGCCTTACCGGGATCCAAACGGATGCGGAGGGTCGCCGCGGTGCTCTGGTCCGGTCAGGTTGATGCAGCGGCCGGAGTTGATGCAGTAGCTGACGGCGGCGGTGGAGCTCCGAAGACTGGGTCGCAAGGAAGACGAAGAAGGGGACGAAAGGGAGGAAAGGAAGATGGCCTTCAAGTCCTATTTATAAGGCGCGGCGCGCGTGCCAGGAGCGCGAATCCAGGGGCCGGTGATTTCGGGAGCCCAGCCGTCGCCCTAATTATTGCGGATTAGCAAAAAGAGACGGTAACTTTGCGCTGACGTCATATCGGTTTACCGCAGCAAGAGGAGACGACGAAACGGCGGGTTAACAGTTACTGGAAGACATTTGAAGACAGAAATTCTTATTAAGGATTGACATGAACTTGTCCAAATCAATCTGGGGCCTAATGTTGGGGATATTGCTATTTGGGGTAAACCGGCCTACAGGGCCCGGGTTAGCTCCGTCAATGGACCCAAGATGTTAAAGACCAAGGAGAAATAGAAGGGCCCAAGTCCTATAATCGGTTCAAAGTTTATGGCCGTAAACCGGCCTGAGGTAAACTTGCATTGTAAGTTAGGAATAGAGAGACCAACCCGGGCACGTTTATGAACCGGAGGTTGGGACTTTGTAGACCGACGGGCGTCACCCGTGTATATAAGGGGACGACCCGACGGCGGTTTAAGGACAGAGAACAACAACTCGAGGTTTAGGCGAAGCTTATCGCTCCCTAGCCCTCGAAACACATCAATCCCATCACAACTAGATGTAGGCTTTTACCTTCATCGAAGGGGCCGAACTAGTATAAACTCTGTGTCCTTGCGTCCGTTTTAACCCCTTCAAGTTAACCCGTTGCGATGGCTCCACGACTAAGTCCTTTTGCTAGGACATCTGCCGTGACAAATCCACGACGATAATCGTGATGTAGCTATACAAGTTACACGACATGTCTCATCATACATAATGTAGTACTTCTTGAGGCGTCGGTTTGTATTCCTCTCTTGCACTAGTGTGAACCTAAATTAACTACTAGCTGTCGCTTGGAAACCGGTACACCTAGGCCTAACACTCCGGCCACTCGTCGTATACTCCTGGCGTAGCACTTCTTCGCCATCGGTGATCTATGCACCTGCATTGTCACATGAGTCGATGATATGCACCATATATAGTTGAGCAAAAGAAAGAGACGGACTTGGCAAAAATACAAGCAACATATCATAAGCATAAATAACAAAGTTCATCGTACCCAAAATGCCCTAACTAGAGTGATATTCGTTAGTTGAGGAAGACGGTTTAATTACATCAAAAATAAAGTTTTGTCGTGAATAACTCAAAGTTTCGTCATAGAGAAAGTATGGACTAAACGGACATATTGTCATATATCGTTGATCACTCTAACATGTCATGCCATCCATCCAAGTCAGGGAGATAGTCCCCGAGCGCAGTGAATGGCTTCAGGTCGAGACCTTGAGCCGATACGCATGTTCGGACGTCTTCCCGCGAAATTTGCCCTTCTTTGTAGAACATCCCTGTTTTTTCGACGACCTCCTTCATGATGATTTGGGTAAGTTCACGCTGGATGTGATAGAACTCAGCTCAAAGTCGATGATCCGGGATATCTCCTAAGTTCTTTGCCTATTGCAGAATATGGGAATCGCCCGATCTAGGTGATATGTGAAGGTTCTGCTGATCCCGTCTGTACTCCAGCATGTGGTGGAGAACATAGAATCCATCACTAAGAGTACGAGTCAGTTGCTGGATGCAGCAGAAGTTGGTCATATGGCCGAAGGCGGGCACGCGGTTCTTTGTCTTCCTGGTCTTGATCTCTCCACCCTGTATGCCGTAGGTAAAGATAGCACTATCGAGAATAGACTTGATGTGGGTGTAATACTTTTTCTTCATGTTCCTCGACGAGTCCAAGTAAAGAGCATGGGAGAATCGGGGGTAAAGGATGATGAGGACGGCATGCCCGTACCTGCGTGAAATAAGTACACCTCAAATTAGCCTCCACGCATGCAAATGAATGATCGAAATCGAAGGAAAGATATCTGCGGATGACTTATATGGGATGATAAGGCACACGAATCGTATCCTTGTCCTTATTGGCGACCATGAAATCGGCGATGTAGTTACTTGCGTATTCACGGTGCTTTGGGCAGACTGCCAAGAAGCCCTCGTGCATGAAGTACGGGTCAGCGACATAGATTTAAGGTATCTGCTCAATCCTGATGATGTGGTTCATGTGCAAGGCAAAAAGGCAGACAAACGTAAAATCCAGCTTTTTCAAGTGAAGCACGTCGAAGATGTAATCGAATCGAAGGAAGAACTTTTCCGCGGGGAATGTGTCGACATACAACCTTTGCTGCGGCACGTTAACCACGTAGAGAAGGTATCGTGGATTTTTCGAGGTGATCAGTCTTTTCTCTCTCTGCAACACATCATCATGAAGTCTCCTTAGATCGCCGTATATGGCCTCTACCGTTGCTTAGGTAGGATCAGATCACCGGGGATATGACATTCTGCCGCATCGGGGATAGGTATACGGTCTTGAACTCGAGGCTGCTGAGGCAGCTGGATTATAGAAGCAGCTTTGTTGCCCTTCCTCGTTCTCTTCCTATGCTTCTTTGCTACTGGAAGTGAGCCTGTAATACGTTCATCCTCCGGCAATTCAGGCACCAACTCATCACGCTCAAACCCTGAGTACTCATACTGCTGAGCCATCAATCCTCCATTGTCAGAGGCGCCGGTATTGAGATACTGTAGAGGGTTATCGTCATCCTCGTCGATGGCATCATGCATTACTTCTTCAATGGCAGCGACATCATCAGCCACTAATGGAGCCTCTTCCTCACCCGGCACTACAGGCGACACTAATTGGGTAGGTGGGGTGTTGGTTTCATACCTTGCTGAGGCTGCTTGGTCGTGGGTGTGCTCCCGGCCGCCTCCAGATGAAGCATACTCTTCGGCCACAACTGCACCCAACGCTTGCAATCGCCAAGCTCGCCATCTCCCCCTAGTGCTACCGGAGGAGCCAAATGCTCGTGGCCCGATTCGACACTGGCCACGGAAACCTTGAAGACGTCAGGGGGGATCGGTCGGTTGTGGAACAATTTTTCCTTTGGCTTAATTATCGTTACCTTCCCCATGTCCACCTTCTGGCCGCTGATGGTGTACAGTATGGTGCATGGGGTTACGTCGGCCTGCAAAGACATGTCTGCGACATGAGACATGTGAAAGGGAATGGAAATGGGAGATTATACATATATTGAAGAGGGCCGGTGTGATAGGTACTGTGAGGACGAAGCACCGCCGAGCACAGTGAGAAGGAGGACGAGATGCTATGAGAAGGTGCGGGAGCCGGTGTAGGAGCAGGTGCGGGAGCATGTGCTGGTGCAACGCTAGTCGAGCTTCTCCCCAAGAAGTTGGAAAGGGGAAAGTCCGCTGCATCCTTATCTGGATTTTGCTTGGTCCAACTGACGATAGCCGGAACCAAGACACTGTACGAAGCTGCAATCTCCTCTTTTGCGGCAGCTACCGCTGCTTTGACTGTCTCAGCTGATTCCTTATCAACCGCACTCGCAACCTTCTTGTCGATGTTTTCTTCATTTAACCTCCGTATTTCCTTTCTCTCCTCTGTGGTCTCACGGTAGTACTTCTTCCATGTGGCGCCATCTCCGACGCTATGCACGCGTCCATACGACGGTCGAGTGTCCATTGGGAGTCCTTTCAATATGTTCAAGGCCCGGTTGAATGGGGTGTCCCACTTGGGCTCGCCAACGCCTCAGACGACAAGTCGCTTTCGGCCGCAATCCTGTGCTGCTCTTTCTGCAAAAGGAACAAGGATCGTTTACAAATATGACTAAACGTGCAGTCGAATTGACCAGAAGCTAAAATTAGGGGGTAAATTAAAAATTACCAGCAGTCTCATGAACTCCCTCGTGACCGCGTCCGTCTCAAAAACCTTCTTGACTGGGTCCCAACGGTACCGGGCCCTGATGACATCATGCTCCTGCGGGACGGTGAACTCCGCCAAGGGGTCTGGGATGCCCATACTTTCGCGTTCCGCGTCCTCCTTGGCCAATATGGACCTCTTCCCCGAGTAACCACGGCTTCCGAGGTGGTGAAACCCCATGTTCCTCTCTTGGAGCCTCTTCATGTACTCCGACATTTCTTTGGCAGCTCCGGCAACGCAAGCCGCCTTGAATATTTCAAACTGCTCATCCGTAATTGTCGGATTATCCTTTACAATCTCGGAGTAGGTTTCCTTTTTATCGATGATCCGATGTTTCACCCTTACTTTCCAAGCGGACAACACGCTGCTAAACTTGCTCATGGTGCGTCTATTTATCTTCTTCATTGCCGGGTCTTTATCTGGATCAGTATGTTTGATTTCATCTCGGCCCGGGAACAAGAATACCTGGTGCAGCTTAGTTAGGAGAGACTGCTTCATATCTGGTATCTTCTTTAGTTTCTCATCGTTGATGGTGGCGATTGTCCGTAGGATGCAGCCTATTTGATTGTCGTAGCACGCGCACGCTTCTGCAGGCTCTTTTGGCTCAAAATTGTCGTCGTCCACCTCCACGACCACCAGTCTATTAGTGATGAGCTAGTTTGGGTGTCGTTGCCTCTTCGTTTTTTGGTTCTATACCTGCTTCGCCAGTCTTGGTGCCGGTCTAGGTCTCAGCGCCAGTCTCGGCGTTGGTCTCGATGTCGGTCTCAGTCTAGGATGTGACAGGTGGGCCCTGCAACAACCTTTGCTCATCGAGAAGGTTCAAATAAGTGTCTGCCGCCTCGTAGAAGTTGCAATCAGCAGAACCCTGTCCTTCATCATTGCTAGCCATGTTTCATACGATTAAATCTAGTCGATTAATTCTAGACCTAATAAAATGAATAATGACATAAAAAGTCCTATGTTTTGCAGGAGCGTTGATTCATTCCCGGTGCGGCAAATCCCGGGCACTCGATATGTCCTAGTTTGTAGCACAAGTCATGCCGAAATTCACTAGAAAATTTCGGCATGACCTTTGCTAAAAAGTGGACAAATCGAGCACCTGAAATTTGCCGGAACAGAAATGAATCAACATTCTGGCAAAACATAGGCCAATCGGCTTCATTCCCTGGAAACAACAAAAGGCCACTTGGGCACAATCGAACCACTTCAATGTTGCATATAATAGGACCACTTAAGAACATGTACATGAGCAACTACAACAATAGATAAACATGAGCAAACACTATTGAGGAATTTGCATATAACATGACCACTTCAAATTTGCAACTCCTTGTGTTTGACACTTCAAGAAAATCTACACAAATTTCAAATTATGTACCCTAGAACTCAATTCAAATTCTGTCCTAAATTTCTGTCATAATAAAAAATCAGTAAAATTTAAGAACCTAGTACACTTGCAGCACTAATAGAAATTTATATTTTTATACTGAAATTTTTCTCTAAACTAAACCCTACTGCCCTAATTAACATCTAGTTAAACCCTAATGCCCTATCCCTACTGTCCTAACCCTACCGCCCTAGTACTTAAGCATATACAAATTTGTCCTGAAAATTCAGTTAACTACTAATTTCATTCATTTAGGTCATTCATTTAACTTCACCTAATTAACCTAGTAAAACCCTACTTCCCTAACTAAAAAACACCTAATTAACATCTGCTAGTACCACTACTGCCCTAATCTAATTAACATCTACTAGTACCACTATATATACTACTAGCAACACTACTGCAACATTTTCTTCATTTTGTTCTTCTAAAAAAACAACTATGAAAACAAAAACCATAATTAAACCCTACTTCCCTAACTAATTCTTTTCTCTAAACCCTACCGCCCTAGTTAAACCCTACTGCTCTAACTAAATATTTCCTCTAAACTAAATTTTTTTCTCTATCCTAGCCAACCTAGTTTACCTAGCTAGTTAACCTAATGAACCTAATTAACCAAGCTAGTTAACCTAGTTAGTTAACCTAGCTAGTTAACCTAGTTAGTTAACCTAGTTAGTTAACCTAGTTAGTTAAC
The DNA here is from genome assembly GCA_032464435.1 of Aegilops umbellulata. Lineage (NCBI taxonomy): Eukaryota > Viridiplantae > Streptophyta > Magnoliopsida > Poales > Poaceae > Aegilops > Aegilops umbellulata. Next base: position 368,681,207 of record CP136060.1, read on the forward strand.
CTAGTTAGTTAACCAAATTAACCTACCTAGTTAACATACTTAACCTAGCTAATTCCTAGGGTTCATAACTAAATTCACCTAAGTAAATTATCCTAGAGAGGAGGGTGGGGGCTTACAGAGAGGGTGCTCGGGGGAGACGGTGGAGGGGAGGTGCTCGGGGGAGACGGTGGCTGGGAGAGCGTCGAGGGTGTCTCCGGCCGGTGACGGCGACGGAGGCAGGGCGACGAGGGAGCAGGGGAGGCGAGGAGCGGATGAGGGTGGCTCCGGGGGCACGCGGCTCCGGTGGCGGCAATGGCGCGTGGCTCCGGTGACGGCAACGGAGGCAGGGCGACGCGGGAGCAGGGGCGGCGAGGGAGAGGTTGGGTAGACGCGAGAATAATGGGGAATTGGGGAAAGGAGGGACGCCCACGCAGGTTCAAGTCAAACTTAGTAGTAGCGCTTTTACCCAACAAGCACTATAGATACTTAGCTATAGCGCTTTTTGGAAGAACGCGCTGCTGCTATAGATAAGTTAGCTATGGCGCTTGTTAGTGAAAATGGCTAAAGCTAAAGTAGCTATAGCACTTTCATCAAAACGCGATGCTGCTATTGCTTTCATTTTTTTATTTTTATTTTTCTTTAATTGTCCTTTTCTTTTTTCCTTTCCTTTTTTTGTTTTCTTTTCCTTTTGTTAGTTGCAGCACTATCGCCTTAAAATGCGTTGCTACTATTTTGTTAGCACTATCACGGTTTCTAGAAGGGCGCTACTACTATACCAAGCCTGGCAGCAACGGTTAGAATAGTCATAGTAGCAGCGCGTTTTATGAGGGAAGCACTACTGCTTCGTCCCGCGCTACTGTTACTTAGTAGTAGTGATAACCCACAAGTATAGGGGATCGCAACAGTTTTCGAGAGTAGAGTATTCAACCCAAATTTATTGATTCGACACAAGGGTAGCCAAAGAATATTCTCAAGTATTAGCAGTTGAGTTGTCAATTCAACCACACCTGGATAACTTAATATCTGCAGCAAAGTGTTTATTAGCAAAGTAATATGATAGTAGTGGTAACGGTAACAAAAGTAGCGGTAGCAAAAGTAATATTTTTGGTGTTTTGTAGTGATTGTAACAATAGCAATGGAAAAGTAAATAAGCGGAGAACAATATGTGAGAAGCTCGTAGGCATTGGATCGGTGATGGAGAATTATGCCGGATGCGGTTCATCATGTAACAATCATAACATAGGGTGACACAGAACTAGCTCCAATTCATCAATGTAATGTAGGCATGTATTCCGAATATAGTCATACATGCTTATGGAAAAGAACTTGCATGACAAGTTTTGTCCTACCCTCCTGTGGTAGCGGGGTCCTAATGGAAACTAAGGGATATTAAGGCCTCCTTTTAAAAGAGTACCGGAACAAAGCATTAGCACATAATGAATACATGAACTTCTCAAACTATGGCCATCACCGAGAGTGGTCCCGATTATTGTCACTTCGGGGTTGCCAGATCATAACACATAGTAGGTGACTATAGACTTGCAAGATAGGATCAAGAACTCACATATATTCATGAAAACATAATAGGTTCAGATCTGAAATCATGGCACTCGGGCCCTAGTGACAAGCATTAAGCATAGCAAAGTCATAGCAACATCAATCTTAGAACATAGTGGATACTAGGGATCAAACCCTAAAAAAACTAACTCGATTACATGATAAATCTCATTCAAACCATCACCGTCCAGCAAGCCTACGATGGAATTACTCACTCACGGCGGTGAGCATCATGAAATTGGTGATGGAGGATGGTTGATGATGACGATGGCGACGAATCCCCCTCTCCGGAGCCCCGATCGGACTCCAGATCAGCCCTCCTGAGAGGTTTTAGGGCTTGGCGGCGGCTCCATATCGTAAAACGCGATGAATCCTTCTCTCTGATTTTTTTCTCCCCGAAAGTGAATATATGGAGTTGGGGTTGAGGTCGGTGGAGCGTCAAGGGTCCCACGAGGTAGGGGGCGCGCCCTAGGGGGTAGGCACGCCCCCACCCTCGTGGATAGGGTGTGGGCCCCTGACGTGGATTTTTCTTCCAGTATTTTTCTTATTTTCCAAATAGATGTTCCGTGGAGTTTCAGGTCATTTCGAGAACTTTTGTTTCCGCACATAAATAACACCACGGAAAGTCTGCTGAAAACAGCGTCAGTACGGGTTAGTTCCATTCAAATCAAGCAAGTTAGAGTCCAAAACAATGGCAAAAGTGTTTGGAATAGTAGATACGACGGAGACGTATCAACTCCCCCATGCTTAAACCTTTGCTTGTCCTCAAGCAATTCAGTTGATAAACTGAAAGTGATAAAGAAAAACTTTGACAAACTCTGTTTGCTCTTGTTGTTGTAAATATGTAAAGCCAACATTCAAGTTTTCAGCAAAGATTATGACTAACCACATTCACAATAACTCTTAGGTATCATGTTTACCCATATCAACAGCATAATCAACTAGCAAGCCATAATAATAAATCTCGGATGACAACACTTTCTCAAAACAATCATAATATGATATAACAAGATGGTATCTCGCTAGCCCTTTCTGAGACCGCAAAACATAAATGCAGAGCACCTTTAAAGATCAAGGACTGACTAGACATTGTAATTCATGGTAAAATAGATCCAATCATAGTCATACCCAATATAAATTAATAGTAATGGATGCAAATGACAGCTGCGCTCTCCAGCTAGTGCTTTTTAATAAGAGGGTGATGACTCAACATAAAAGTAAATAGATAGGCCCTTCGCAGAGGGAAGCAGGGATTTGTAGAGGTGCCAGAGCTCGGTTTTCAAACAGAGATAAATAATATTTTGAGCGGCATACTTTCATTGTCAACATAACAACCAAGAGATGGCGATATCTTCCATGCTACACACATTATAGGCGGTTCCCAAACATAATGGTAAAGTTTATACTCCCCCTCCACCAACAAGCATCAATCCATGGCTTGCTCAAAACAGCGAGTGACTCCAACAAGCAACAGTCCAAGGGGGAGTTTTGTTTGCAATTATTTTGATTTAGTTTGCATAAAGCATGGGACTGGGCATCCCGGTGACCAGCCATTTTCTCATGAGTGAGGAGCGGAGTCCACTCCTCTTGAGAATAACCCGCCTAGCATGGAGGATAAGGGAAGCCCTAGTTGATACATGAGCTATTCGAGCATACAAAATAGAATGTTTATTTGAAGGTTTAGAGTTCTGCACATACAAATTTACTTGGAACGGCAGGTAGATACCGCATATAGGAAGGTATAGTGAACTCATATGGAATAACATTGGGGTTTAAGGGATTGGATGCACAAGCAGTATTCCCGCTTAGTACAAGTGAAGGCTAGCAAAAGACTGGGAAGCGACCAACTAGAGAGCGACAACAGTCATGAACATGCATTAAAATTAATAAACATTGAGTACAAGCATGAGTAGGATATAATCCACCATGAACATAAATATCGTGAAGGCTTTGTTGATTTTGTTTCAACTACATGTGTGAACATGTGCCAAGTCGAGTCACTTAAATCATTCAAAGGAGGATACCACCCCACTATACCACATCACAACCATTTTAATAGCATGTTAGCACGCAAGGTAAACCATTATAACTCATAGCTAATCAAGCATGGCACGAACAACTATGATCTCTAATTGTCATTGCAAACATGTTTATTCATAATACGCTGAATCAGGAACGATGAACTAATCATATTTACAAAAACAAGAGAGGTCGAGTTCATACCAGCTTTTCTCATCTCAGTCAGTCCATCATATATCGTCATAATTGCCTTTCACTTGCACGAACGAACGAAGTGAATAATAATAAGAGTGCGCGTGCATTGGACTAAGCTGGAATCTGCAAGCATTCAATAAACAGGAGAAGACAAGGAAATATGGGCTCTTGGTTAAATCAACAATAATGCATATAAGAGCCACTTCAACAATTTAATCATGGTCTTCTCCTATCGACCCCCAAAGAAAAGAAAAGAAATAAAACTATTTACACGGGAAAGCTCCCAACAAGCAAAAGAAGAATGGGAAATCTTTTTGGGTTTTTCATTTTAATTATTACTACTACATCAAAAAGGTAAACTAGCTAAATGCTACAACTATTTTTTTTTGGTTTTTCTGAAGGTTTATCAAACGCACAAGAAGAAAGCAGGAAAAAGAAAATAAACTAGCATGGATAATACAATGAAAGAGTATGAGCACCGACATCTAGCAATGAGTGTGTGAACATAAATGTAATGTCAGTGGGAAATACGTACTCCCCCAAGCTTAGGCTTTTGGCCTAAGTTGGTTTATTGCCACGGATGGCCTGGCGGATACCCATAGTTGTAGCCGGGGTCGTACTGAGATGCAGCAGCTATCGCCTCCTGAGCTGCAGCGTGGCGGCAAGCTGCCTCCGCCCTCCTCTCGTACTCATCTGCCTCCTCTCTGGTAATAACATAACTTCCTTTTGCCTGATAATCAAAGAAGGCAAGAGCAGGGAGAGTAATACGGACAACACGACGTCTGTCAAAGATTAAGCGATACCGAAGAGGTGATTCATTCCTCTCGACAAACTGGTGGTGGACCATAGCATTATAGTCCAAATAAGTAGGAGGCAACTCAATATCATCCTCACGAACGTCCACACCAAGAAAATCAGCTAAGCAGGTTGCATAAATTCCTCCAAAGAAATCTCCATTAAATCTATTATGATGCAACCTACATGCAACAATGGCTCCCAAATTATAAGATTTGTCTCCTAGCACAACACTCCTAAGAATACTAAGGTCAGGGACACACATATGACATGCTTCATCTTTACCATTTATGCACCTACCTATGAAGAGAGCAAAATAATGTATAGCAGGAGAATGAATGCTCCCTATGGTAGCTTGTGCTATATCTCTAGATTCCCCCACAGTTATACTAGCAAGAAAATTTCCAAATTCAGATTTGCGGGGTTCACTAGCACTACCCCATTGCAAAAGTTTGCAAGTAGTGGTAAAACCCTCTAAGTCCATGGTATAAGATTTTTCATAAAGATCAAACATGACAGTTGGAGTATTACGTGAAGATGAAAATTAAAACCTCCTCACAAATGAACTAGTGAGATAGTGGTATGATGTCTACTACACAACCTTCTTCTTGTAGACGTTGTTGGGCCTCCAAGTGCAGAGGTTTGTAGGACAGTAGCAAATTTCCCTCAAGTGGATGACATAAGGTTTATCAATCCGTGGGAGGCATAGGATGAAGATGGTCTCTCTCAAACAACCCTGCAACCAAATAACAAAGAGTCTCTTGTGTCCCCAACACACCCAATACAATGGTAAATTGTATAGGTGCACTAGTTCGGCGAAGAGATGGTGATACAAGGGCAATATGGATGGTAGATATAGGTTTTTTTACTGGTAACTGTAGGGAAAACCCCCCACAACATTCAGAATTTATTAAAAAAGCAAGGGACAGTACAGTACATGGATTACAAGAGGTAATCTATACAAAAAGATAAAAGACTACACTAAGGGACTAGATTACATAACCTCAAGGAGGCAAGAAGGAAATCCATCTAAGAAGCTCCTCCTTATATCTTTGCTTGATTCTATGTTGCATGAGTGTAATATCATGGATGAAGGCACATCTCCATCTATTAAAGCTTTGTCTCTCATGTCTGAAGACTCTAGCATTTCTCATTATCCAAATATTCCAGCAAGCAACAAAGATAACCTCAGTAAACAAAGGTTTAGCAAAATCTTGCTTAGCTTGCATGACAATTGTGGACATATCCTCTCTAGGTGGCCATGATATTTGAAGATAATTCCATATTCTCACACTGAAATTACACTCAAAGAATAAGTGATTTCTGGTCTCACGTGTCCCCAAAGGACAGAGAACACAGTTTACCCCATCCTCCAGATGCCAGTGCCTTCTTTCAACCATATCTTTGGTGTTCAATCTATCCATGATTAACATCCAAGCAAACACCTTGATTTTCATTGTGCAGGAAGATCTCCAAATCCATAGAAGGAGAGGATTGAAAGACATTTGGGAATGCAAGAAGGAGTAGAACAGCTTGGGCTTAAAAGGTTGGCTGGATCCCTACCAGAACCAGATGTCATTTGCTTCCACTTCCCTATTACAATTTTCCATCATGTTTTGCACAGTCATATACTCCTAGTAAGCCTGTTCAGATAGAGGTATATGGAACAACTCTGTGAGACTCTGTGAATGGAAAGCCTCAGAGACAGTAATCCAGGGATCTTTGACATATGAAAAGAGCCTTGGAAATCTGGTTTGCAAGGTGATTGCTGTTTCGTCTATCTTCCACTTATCAGACCAAAACAAAGCAGAAGTCCCAGAGTTGATCTGAACCCAAGTTGTGCTCCTGAAATGATCCAGCAATTTACATATATCCTTCCAACAATAAGAACCACAACTATCAGTCCCCTGTGGTACAGAAGAGTGGTAATATGTATCCCATATAAGTGAAACCCATGGCAAGTCCAACCTATTCAGGAATTTGTGCAGATGTTTCAGCAAGAGAGCCATGTTCTGCACCCCCAGATTTAAAATGCCCAGCCCTCCTTTGTTTTTGGGCCTACAAATTAGGTCCCAGGCTGCCAAGGATGGTGAGGGCTCATCTCTGTGTTTTCTCCACAAGCATTGCCTTTGTATTCTCTCCAATTGCTTTAAAATCCCTGCAGGAATAAGGAGGCTGCCAAGATAGAATATGGGCATGGAAGACAGTGCAGAATTTAAGAACTGTAGCCTTTCCCCCTAGTTTAGGAAAGAAGAACTAGCAGATATTCTTCTCTCCATGCAATCCACAAGGGGCATAAAATCCACCGTTTTTGGTCTGGTAGTACCAATAGGTAACCCAAGATATGTGAAGGGCATCTTGCCAACCTGACAACCAAAGGCAGCAGCCAAACTGGTGGTAGTGTTCTCATCCACATTAATGGGAACCATGGAAGATTTGTGGTAGTTCACCACAAGTCCTGCAGAGTTGGAGAACACATGAAGCATGTCCTTGAGAGCCAAAATTTGAGCTTTGTCTGCTGGTAGGATGATTAGGGTATCATCAGCATACTGAACTATAGGATAGTCTTGGTCATGGCATGGGATTGGCAGCTTTAAAATTCCCCTTTTGAACATATCATTTTGTACTGATTGCAAGAGGTCAGCAGCAATTACAAAAAGCAAGGGTGAAAGACAGTCACCTTGCCTAACTCCCTTTTTACAAAGGAATTGTCTACCGGGTACTCCATTTAAGAGGACAGATGAAGTTCCAGTTGATAGCAGTTGCTTGACCCAAGAAATCCATTTTTGATTAAATCCCTTGTGCTTGAGAATTAGCAGAATAGCTTCATGCTCATTGGAGTCAAAGGCTTTCTCAAAATCCAATTTAGGAATAACAATAGGTCTCTTTGACTGATGGCATTGGTGCAGATATTCAAGTGTCCAGCCAATACAATCCTGAATTGTCCTGCTTTTAATAAAACCATATTGATTCTTATGTATACATTCCATAATGATCCTCTGAAACCTGTTAGCAGCCATTTTGGACAGGAATTTGAGGCCCATCCCAGTCAAAGAGATTGGCCTATAATCTCCAACACCTTCAGGGGCCAATTTTTTGGGGATGAGTGTAATGAAAGAACCATTTATATTCTCCAGGTTTGCAGTACCATTATGGAAAGCTTCAGCCAGCTCATAAAAATCCTGACAAATAATGTGCCAGCATTTCTTGAAGAACAACCCATTAAAACCATCAGGGCCAGGGGCCTTATCAATGGGCATATGCTTGACAGTATCATCTATTTCCTCTTTTGTAAATGGTTCAGTTAAGAAATCTAGCCCATCTACTGGCTTGAGCAAAGCATTCAAGTCAAAACCCATTACTATACCAGTAGAAACTCCCATTCTATTTTTGAAACAATTCCATATTATACCCTCCATCTGAGCATGACTAGAGACCACAGTCCCATCAATATCTGTCAAAGAAGCAATGGAATTTCTTCTATGCCTCTCAGTGGCCATAGCATGGAATAATTTGGTATTCTCCCCACCAAGTTTAATATACCTGATTGTACACCTCTTCTTCCAGTATACAAACTGGATATGTAAAAGCTTTTCCACATGCAGTTTCACCACCTTCCTGAAGTTAAATTCAGGTCTATATAAAGGTCTAACCTCTTCAAGGCAATCTAAACAGAGAATGACCTCATTACATTCTGAGATCAACACTTTTATCTTAGAGATAATCATCTGCCATCTCTTAAGGGCCCCTCTCAGGGTTTTGAACTTGTCTGCAATTCTAGCAGTGATATGAGATTTGTGGGATGGCTTCTGCCAAGCCTGTTGGACACATTGCATAAACCCCTCAAGCTCAACCCAGTAGTTCTCAAACCTAAATATAGAAGATTTAGGAATATAAGTCTTAATAGTGACCACACATGGCACATGGTCAGATGCAGCTCTGGCCAGGGGTAACACTTCAGTCATGGGATATGAGGAGATCCAATCAGCAGAAGTAAAAAACCAATCTAACTGCTCTAGCAAGGGATTATCCTGCATATTGGACCATGTATAAGATCTCCCCTTAAGAGGAAGCTCCAGCGGTCCAAGATGTGCAATTATTTCATTAAAAATGAAAATATCATTCAGACCACCACCAGGTAAATTTCTATTCTCCATAGATCTCATAAAGTTAAAATCTCCCACCAAGAGCCAGTTATCTCCCATTGGAATTTGTAGGTTATATAACCAGTTGACAAAATTGTCCCTGGCTTCTCCTTGGCATGGACCATACACAGAAACAAGATACTAGTGCTCTTTATTTTGCTTGGAGACAAACTGAATTACAACTGCAAACTGTTGAATTTCAACTACAGTGCCCCAGAAGACAGAGGAATTCCACACTATCAAAATGCCCCCAGAAGCACCCACAGAAGGGTAGAAAACAAAGCTATCAAATCTTTTAGGGAAAAAGGATCTAATAGATCTGAAATCAAAAGAATCACATTTGGTTTCTTGGAAGCAGGCAATAACACACTGACTTTCATCCAACTTTTGTCTGACAGCTCTTTGTCTAGCTTCAGAATTTAGACCCCTAACATTCTAGCATAAAACACTCCAGTTCTTACAAGAATTACTCATTTAAACCAAAAGTAGCAGATAGAATAGTCTGATGACACCTAATGCCACCACCCTCAACAAGCACACATGTCCAGCATGATTCTTTTAAATTATTACAAACAGTAACAAAAGAGAAGAACCATAATAAACAGAACAACTACCACCTCCAACTAGCCATTTGACAACTAAACATTTGTAGTACTGGTTTTTGGAGTTGAGGGATCAACCATAAGCTGCTCCACTGTAATCAGATCATCAGCAATTCCCAGCTCCTGGCCAATCTGCTGCAGCTTGGCTATGGGAGTAGGTGGTGGAAGATCTTCAACTTGCTCATCCTGCATGTTCTGAGACACTGTAGCTGAGAAGGGCTTGGCCTTGGGTTTCCTCCTCTTTGCCTGCATTGGAAGCTCCTGAAAAGTTAGCTTGAAGCCATCTCTCTGCAAAGATCCTCGAGTGCACCTTCTTACTGAGGTTTCCACAACTGGAGTGGGGGCCATGGTTTTCCTGGGCCTTCTAACCTTTCTCTGCTCAACTTCAGGTTGCTCAGGTGGCTCATTAAACTGCACTGCCTCACCAATAGAAGGTGACTCAGGCTGCTGAGCTGGAAAAAGAACCATAGGCACAGGCCTGTGCCCCAGATTTGTGTTATAATAGGTCAGTCTTGGCACCTCATAGGCCAAGTCCCAACTTCTTTAAGAGAGCAGATCAGACTGCAAGGGCAACACCTATATTGGCTTAGGGATTTCATAGCAGATATCTGAATGCAAGATGGCCTCAAAGTTCCTTTTGAAGATCAACTCAGGTGGCAACTCAGGTCCAAACATAACTTTAGCAGCAGTAACAACTGAGACAGGCAGAAGGGGAGCAGTCATGACCATCTCCAACTCAGAAGATTCCTCCATAGAAGTATTATTTTCAGGACAATGTGCAAGTGGCTGATAGACCACTAAAGCCCAGTCATCAGGATGATAAACTGGAGCAACATTGTTTTCCGCAACAACTGGCTGCTCCAGTCCCACTTCTGGCTCCACAGGTTGATCCACATCATGAATGAGCACAAAATTTGGTTGAATATGATGTTCCACTGACAGAGAATGATCTTTAGAGTTATCAAGAACCATACACTCTTGCTCCACTTCCACATCATTCTGCACCTGTTCATCTTCCCCCCAAACTGCATTGCCCCAATTGTTGTCACCCATGTCAGGTTGCTGTGGAGGAGGTGGTGGCACCTCATTCCAACCTAAAGCATGGTAATTAGGCAGGATAAACTGGGGAAGATCAGGAAAGGGCACCCCAGGAAGGGGGTGAGGATTTCCATTTATTGGCATCCAATCCTCATCTTGCGGCATCTGCTCTGCAAAGTTGGCACCAAGAATGTATATGGGCGCTGTCCAAGACACTCTTGCCCCACCCCATGCAGCGTAGTCATTGAAAATGACATCACGAGGCACCAGAACGTCATCAGGAAAGGAAGCAAACACAAGGGATCTGACTAGATATGGATCCTCACTGTTCCAATGATGGAATTTGCCAAAAGTATCGACTGGCGCTCTAATATTATCAGTAGATATAGGTTTCTGTAATGTGAAAATACAAAAACAGCAAGGTAACAAGTGGTAAAAGTGAGCGTAAACGGTATTGCAATGCTAGGAAACAAGGCCTATGGTTCATACTTTCACTAGTGCAATTTCTCTCAACAATAATAACATAATTGGATCATATAACTATCCCTCAACATGCAACAAAGAGTCACCCGAAAGTCACCAATAGTGGAGAACGAACGAAGAGATTATGGTAGGGTATGAAACCACCTCAAAGTTATTCTTTCCAATCAATCCATTGGGCTATTCCTATAAGTGTCACAAACAGCCCTAGAGTTTGTACTAGAATAACACCTTAAGACACAAATCAACCAAAACTCTAATTTCACCTAGATACTCCAATGTCACCTCAAGTATCCGTGGGCATGATTATACGATATGCATCACACAATCTCAGATTTATCTATTCAACCAACACATAGAACCTCAAAGAGTACCCCAAAGTTTCTACCGGAGAGTCGAGACGAAAACGTGTGCCAACCCCTATGCATAGGTTCATGGGCGGAACCCGCAAGTTGATCACCAAAACATACATCAAGTGAATCACGTGATATCCCATTGTCACCACAGATACGCATGGCAAGACATACATCAAGTGTTCTCAAGTCATTAAAGACTCAATCCGATAAGATAACTTCAAAGGGAAAAATCAATCCATTACAAGAGAGAAGAGTGGGAGAAGAAACATAAGATCCAACTATAATAGCAAAGCTCGCGATACATCAAGATCGTGCCAAATCAAGAACACGAGAGAGAGAGATCAAACACATAGCTACTGGTACATACCCTCAGCCCCGAGGGTGAACTACTCCCTCCTCGTCATGGAGAGCGCCGGGATGATGAAGATGGTCGCCGGTAAGGGTTCCCCCCACCGGCAGGGTGTCGGAACAGAGTCCCGATTGGGTTTTGGTGGCTATAGAGGCTTGCGGTGGCGGAACTCCTGATTTATTCTGTTCCCCGATCGTTTTAGGGTATATTGCTATATATAGGCGGAAGAAATACGTCAGGGGAGCCACGAGGATGGAGGGCGCGCCCTAGGGGGTGGGCACGCCCCCTACCTTGTGGCTCCCTCGTTTCTTTCCTGACATGCACTCCAAGTCTATCAGGTTGCTTTCCTTCCAAAAATAACTTCTCCAGAAGGTTTCATTCCGTTTCGACTCCGTTTGATATTCCTTTTCTTCGAAACACTGAAACAAGGGGAAAACAGGAACTGGCACTGGGCTCTGGGTCAATAGGTTAGTCCCAGAAATAATATAAAAGTGTTTAATAAAGCCCATAAAGATCCAAAACAGATAATATAATATCATGGAACAATCAAAAATTATAGATACGTTGGAGACGTATCAACATCCCCAAGCTTAATTCCTGGTCGTCCTCGAGTAGGTAAATGATAAAAACCAAATTTTTGATGTGGAATGCTACCAACATATTTATCCATGTAATCTTCTTTAATGAGGCAAGAATATTCAGATCCACAAGATTCAAGACAAAAGTTTAATATTTCATGAAAACTATAATACTTCAAGCATACTAACAAAGCAATCATGTCTTCTCAAAATAACATGGCCAAAGAAAGTTACCCCTACAAAATCATATAGTCTGGCTACGCTCTATCTTCATCACACATAAAATTTAAATCATGCACAACCCCGATGACAAGCCAAGCAATTGTTTCATACTTTTGGTGTTCTCAAACTTTTTCAATCTTCACGCAATACATGAGCGTGAGCCATGGACATAGAACTATAGGTGGAATAGAATGGTGGTTGTGGAGAAGACAAAAAGGAGAGGATTGTCTCACATCAACTAGGCATATCAACGGGCTATGGAGATGCCCATCAATAGATATCAATGTGAGTGAGTAGGGATTGCCATGCAATGGATGCACTATAGCTATAAGTATATGAAAGCTCAACAAAAGAAACTAAGTGGGTGTGAATCCAACTCGCTTGCTCATGAAGACCTAGGGCATTTTGAGGAAGCCCATCATTGGAATATACAAGCCAAGTTCTATACTGAAAAATTCCCACTAGTATATGAAAGTGTCAACATATGAGACTCTCTATCATGAAGATCATGGTGCTACTTTGAAGCACTAGTGTGGTAAAAGGATAGTAGCATTGTCCCTTCTCTCTTTTTCTCTCTTTTTTTATTTTTTTATTTGGGCCTTTCTCTTTTTTTATGGCCTCTTTTCTTTTAAAGTCCGGAGTCTCATCCCGACCTGTGGGGGAATCATAGTCTCCATCATCCTTTCCTCATTGGGACAATGCTCTAATAATGATGATCATCACACTTTTATTTACTTACAACTCAAGAATTATAACTCAATACTTAGAAAAAGGTATGACTCTATATGAATGCCTCCGGCGGTGTACTGGGATGTGCAATGACTCATGAGTGACATGCATGAAAGAATTATGAATGGTGGCTTTGCCACAAATACGATGTCAACTACATGATCATGCAAAGCAATATGACAATGATGGAGCGTGTCATAATAAACGGAACGGTGGTAAGTTGCATGGCAATATATCTCGGAATGGCTATGGAAATGCCATAATAGGTAGGTATGGTGGCTGTTTTGAGGAAGGTATATGGTGGGAGTATGATACCGGCGAAATGTGTGCGGTATTAGAGAGGCTAGCAATGGTGGAAGAGTGAGAGTGCGTATAATCCATCGACTCAACATTGGTCATAAAGAACTCATATACTTGTTGCAAAAATCTATTAGTTATCGAAAAAAAGTATTACATGCATGCTCCTAGGGGGATAGATTGGTTGGAAAAGACCATCGCTCGTCCCCGACCGCCACTCATAAGGAGGACAATCAATAAATAAATCATGCTCTGACTTCATCACATAACGGCTCACCATACGTGCATGCTACGGGAATCACAAACTTTAACACAAGTATCTCTCAAATTCACAACTAATCAACTAGCATGACTCTAATATCACCATCTTCATATCTCAAAACAATCATAAGGAATCAAACTTCTCATAGTATTCAATGCACTTTATATGAAAGTTCTTATTATATCCCTCTTGGATGCCCATCATATTAGGACTAAATTCATAACAAAAGCAAATTACCATGCTGTTTAGTACTCTCAAAATAATATAAGTGAAGCACGAGAGTTCATCTATTTCTTCAAAATAAAACCACCGTGATGCTCTAAAAGGATATAAGTGAAGCACTAGAGCAAACGACAAACTACTCCGAAAGATATAAGTGAAGATCAATGAGTAGTTGAATAATTATGCAACCATGTGAAGACTCTCCAACATTTAATAATTTCATATCTTGATACTTTATTCAAATACCAAGCAAAGCTAAAGAAAATAAAATAACGCTCCAAGCAAAACACATATCATGTGGTGAATAAAAATATAGCTCCAAGTAAAGTTACCGATGAACGAAGACGAAAGAGGGGATGCCATCCGGGGCATCCCCAAGCTTAGACGCTTGGTTATCCTTGAATATTACCTTGGGATGCCTTGGGCATCCCCAAGCTTAGGCTCTTGCCACTCCTTATTCCGTATTCCATCGAATCTTTACCCAAAACTTGAATACTTCACAACACAAAACTTAACAGAAAACCCGTAAGCTCCGTTAGCGAAAGAAAACAAAACACTACTTAAAGGTACTGCAATGAAATCATTCTTTATTTATATTGGTGTTAAACCTACTGTATTCCAACTTCTCTATGGTTTATAAACTATTTTACTAGCCATAGAGTCATCAAAATAAGCAAACAACACAAGAAAAACAGAATCTGTCAAAAACAGAACAGTTTGTAGTAATCTGTAACTAACGCGAACTTCTGGAACTATAAAAATTCTAAAAGAAATTGGTGGACCTGAGGAATTTGTATAGTAATCATCTGCAAAATGAATCAACTAAATAGCACTCTCCAGTGAAAAGTTGAAGCTAATCTCGTGAGTGCTAAAGTTTCTGTTTTTTACAGCATGAACATAAATACTTCACCCAAGTCTTCCCAATGGTTCTACTTGGCACAAACACTAATTAAAACATAAAACCACATCTAAACAGAAGCTAGATGGATTATTTATTACTAAACAGAACCAAAAAGCAAGAAACTAAAATAAAATTGGGTTGCCTCCCAACAAGCGCTAACGTTTAATGTCCCTAGCTAGGCATGATGATTTCAATGATGCTCACATAAAAGATAAGAATTGAAACATAAAGAGAGCATCATGAAGAATATGACTAGCACATTTAAGTCTAACCCACTTCCTATGCATAGGGATTTTGTGAGAAAACAACTTATGGGAACAATAATCAACTAGCATAGGAAGGTAAAACAAGCAAATCTTCAAGATTTTCAACACATAGAGAGTCAACTTGATATTATTGCAACTAGCGGGGTGACCCGCGCATTTGCGCGGCTAGATTTATTAATTGATGTTCTTGTTTGTGATATATACTTTAATATGTTATTGTGCTATTAGATAGATAATTTCAATTATAGAAAACCTAATAACTGAATTAGTTATGGATTTTTGTTGTTTTATCAAACAATTTGTTGTCCACACACGTGCCTCTATTCAACTTAATTTAAAAAATATTGATTTGTAGGAGACAAATTGCCTTGTAATGTATTCCTATATTAGAGGGTTTGTACTATTTTTTCCTGCAACCCGTGGACTGCTACTTATACCCAATTAATTCACCACAAGTCCACAACATAACTATACTTTGGCAAAAACATTTATCGGAGATTTTATGTTTTTCGTAATATATTTTTGCCTTACGTTGAATAATCCGACTAAAACTTTGCATTTGGTTTCAATCTAAGGCGTATATGTCCATCACAATTACTACAACATTTCACTTTTGCTTAGTCTCAACACAACTTTACGTTGCGTGGAGTAGCATGATGGCCAGTCCAAGCATTTGCGCAACTATATAGTGTATATTACTACATTATGCTTAAGTTTCTGATGATGAGTTAATGTATGCACAATCAACAATTGAGGCCTTATGTGTCCTTGGTGGAACTTGCTTTATTCTCACCTTGACTGCTTGATATACCTATTTCAAACTCGGACAGAGATCCATGACGTAACTTTCTGTTGGATAAAAAATGGACTTCCCAAATGAAGGGTTGTAGCAAGCGCTCCGTGGATTGATATTGTAGCATGGTTACTGTAGACATTCATTGACATGGGTACTGTTTTTATGTGGCTAGTGATTCTCAAATGGAAAGTCGGGAGAGGTTGAAATGTCCCAGAAAAAGTTGATCCACCTTGCTTGGTCCTTTGTAGGTTTGATATTTTGGTGAAATGTTATTATAAAAATGTGACTGATATTTAAGAAAAAAAGAAACTTAAATAAATCAATCAATCCTGACAATGCTTAAATGGGAAGAAATCTTACACTTATCACTTAATATTGGTCCCACGACCCAGTTTATAGCCTCCATATTACTGATAATTCCTACCCAATCTTGTACCTCAGAATACTTAAGATGACTCACTTTTCATGCACTCTATACTTTGGACTATAATGTATGCTATCCGTCTAGATTAATTTGGAAGAAAATCACTTTTGTTTGGCGGTGAATGGTATGTAAAATGTATTACTAAAATTTCAAACATAATGTAATTTGTTTCCTATTATTTGAATTTGATTTTTTTCACCATGTTTATTCCGTGCTCATTGGGCTGATATACAATCCAAAACAACATCGTGGTTTATTGCAAATTAAATCTGTATGGTGTTTATCAACCAAAATCCAGTGAACCAATAGTAAGTTATTAAAGAACAAAAATAGCCTCTCTATTTACAAAGCTTGAACACACTATTTTATATTTGTGTACCAGTGGTACGTAGGGCCAGAAATACTTGTGAAGAAGAGATCACATGTGAGCAAATTAAGTATTCCAAATTTCTCACATAGAACAAAACTCTAATTTAGAGTTCTATTTTCTCTTAGGGTACGACAGTTTCTATCGAAGGTTTTCTTTTAGTTTTCTATTATGTACATGTGAGGTGACATACACAATGCATTATATTATTATTAGGCCCTAAAAAAGCTCTTATATTATTAGTGCTATTTCTGTCATATATACTTGTTGTATGTGTTCCCTACTCCCTTTGAAAATACGTGTGCAAATATAGACAACATGTGACATAGAAAATTTATTGTACGTAACTATTATATCTTTAAATCCAAGTCATTAAAATTAGGATCAACGGATCCAATATTCTTAGCCTATATGGATGAATCTGATCTTAATAATATACTCCAATAATTAATCATGCAAGGAGTATTAGATTAATTTGAACTTCAATATAGAAATCAAGTGGTCTTTTTCTCAGACTATTAAGGGATGGAACCCAGCTGGTATGTATTCTTTTTACAGCCTAGCTGAAGCATTTCCATCAACTGTAGGTACTTGATAGGCTGCTTAGTCCTAGTGCGGCCGTGTCTGCATCATCTGATGTGCTCACTGGGAACACGTATCCATGTAGAAGCTTTTGAGCGAAGGAAAAGGTTCTTCCTACAAATGTAGAAAAAAAGTTTCCTTTGAGAATTCATGGGCTATTTGCACATACGTGTACATAGTTGTTCTTTAAGTACCTTGTGGTCAAGAAAATTATTTCTAGAACATTACACAAATCTCATCAACTTTTCCTGAAAATTTACACACACAAAAAGAAATTTGTACTTGACTAAACAAATTTAAAAGTTTTGACATTACAAAATAACTACTTATAGCAGGGAGCTCATCCATCTTATTCATATTTTTATAGAAAAGAAAAGGCCAATGCGACCTGACTCTGAAATAATGTGTCACGTCCAATGCACGATCCAACAATCGCTCGTGATCCCATCGAAACCAGTCACGCTGCCGGAGTCGCTGTTGCCGTGGAAGTTTTCCATCTCCGTGCACTTATCAGCTTGCTCCGCACCAGCAGCCCGAGTGCGCATGGCTGTTCCCTTCTTCTTCCTCTTCCAACGCTGCCCTCATGCTCCTCGCCCACATAGTGCTTGTCGTACCTATTTGTGCTTGTGGAAGCGATTGTCTGCCTAGCCGGTGGAGCTATTATTGGAGCTTCTCGGCTTTTTGACAAATGAGTTAGAAGGGCACAGTTTGGTCAAGGTGTGTCGATATAATTAATAATTGAAAATATTGTGTTAGAACTTAAAGCAAGCGCTCTCAATACCCGTCGTCTATCAATCCAGCATGCACTAATAGTAATGAGAAGGATGTGACAATTTCAAAGATATTCATGAATCCACATGTCTCATATAATTTGTTAGTTAATTATAATCATGAATATGCATCACGAGCTGCTATATATACCTATGTAATACCGCTTGTAAAACTCAGACTAAAGTAATAAAAAATTCATTCCAGTGACATGCACCCGCTGCGTCGTGTGCGTGTATATTTCCGCAAGATCTTGATCGGCGTTGTGTGAGTGTGTTGCTTGCTTTGTTTGCAGCCAGCCTGAATCAATTCACCTGCCTGCTTGGGTAGCCTACTTGCTGGCCAAAGCAGCGGCTGTCTTTTTTTCTCTTAATAACAAAATTCGAATCGGAACTGATTACTATCCTTGTAGATTTTATTTTGGGAAAGCTGTCCATGTAGTCAACACATATAGAAACGTGATGTTGTCTTTCCAAAGTTTGACTTGTCCTCTCCTATACGTGATTATTTTTTTGTTTTGCGGGTCCTCCTATATGTGATCCTTGTTGCACTATTTCCATCAAAGTTTTTTTTGCCGGTTGTCCATCACAGGTACATATACGTGTCAGATTTAATGTACAAAAAAGTGCACGTCCAGAATATTTGTATGTAACGTAATATCGTTAAATCTTAGCTGTAAGTATTATTGATCAGTAGTGTATATTATTTTATCTTATGTGGAAGAACATGGTGTCTTATTTGACTTCTGTATTAATTATATAATAGATATGTAGTAGCATATGATCCTCTCTCATAATAATTTTCAGTAGCATCATGAATGAATTCAACCATATATCTAGCACATAAAGCATTCTTTTCATGATCTACTTGCATAGAAATTTTATTACTCTTCACATAAGCAAATCTATTCTCATCAATAGTAGTGGGAGAAAACTCAACAAAATAACTATCATGTGATTAAAAATTAAGATCAAGATGACAAGTTTCATGGTTATCATTATTCTTTATAGCATACGTGTCATCACAATAATCATCATAGATAGGAGGCATGCTTTCATCATAATAAATTTGCACATCAAAACTTGGGGGGCTAAAAATATCATATTCATCAAACATAGCATCCCCAAGCTTGTGGCTTTGCATATCATTAGCATCATGGGTATTCAAAGAATTCATACTAACAACATTGCAATCATGCTCATCATTCAAAGATTTAGTGCCAAACATTTTATAGACTTCCTCTTCTAGCACCTTGGCACAATTTTCCTTTCCATCACGCTCACGAAAGATATTAAAAAGATGAAGCGTATGAGGCAAACTCAATTCCATTTTTTTGTAGTTTTCTTTTATAGACTAAACTAGTGATAAAACAAGAAACAAAAAGATTCGATTGCAAGATCTAAAGATATACCTTAAAGCACTCACCTCCCCGTCAACGGCGCTAGAAAAGAGCTTAGTTGACGGGGTGTGAGTGCCGCTTACCTAGCCTCCCCGGCAATGGCGCCAGAAACTGCTTGATGTCTACTATCCAACCTTCTTCTTGTAGATGTTGTTGGGCCTCCATGTGCATAGGCTTGTAGGACAGTAGCAAATTTCCCTCAAGTGGATGACCTAAGGTTTATCAATCCCTGGGAGGCGTAGGATGAAGATGGTCTCTCTCAAACAACCCTGCAACCAAATAACAAAGAGTCTCTTGTGTCCCCAACACACCCAATACAATGGTAAATTGTATAGGTGCATTAGTTCGGCGAAGAGGTGGTGATACAAGGGCAATATGGATGGTAGATATAGGTTTTTGTAATCTGAAAATATAAAAACAGCAAGGTAACAAGTGGTAAAAGTGAGCGTAAACGGTATTGCAATGCTAGGAAACAAGGTCTGGGGTTCATACTTTCACTAGTACAATTTCTCATAACAATAATAACATAATTGGATCATATAACTATCCCTCAACATGCAACAAAGAGTCACTCCAAAGTCACCAATAGTGGAGAATGAACGAAGAGATTATGGTAGGGTACGAAACCACCTCAAAGTTATTCTTTCCAATCAATCCGTTGGGCTATTCCTATAAGTGTCACAAACAACCCTAGAGTTCGTACTAGAATAACATCTTAAGACACAAATCAACCAAAACCCTAATGTCACCTAGATACTCCAATGTCACCTCAAGTATCCGTGGGTATGATTATACGATATGCATCACACAATCTCAGATTCATCTATTCAACCAACACATAGAACCCCAAAGAGTTCCCCAAAGTTTCTACCAGAGAGTCGAGACGGAAACGTTTGCCAACCCCTATGCATAGGTTCATGGGCGGAACCCACAAATTGATCACCAAAACATACATCAAGGGAATCACGTGATATCCCATTGTCACCACAGATACGCACGACAGGACATACATCAAGTATTCTCAAGTCATTAAAGACTCAATCCGATAAGATAACTTCAAAGGGAAAACTCAATCCGTTACAAGAGAGAAGAGGGGGAAAAGAAACATAAGATCCAACTATAATAGCAAAGCTCGCGATACATCAAGATCATGCCAAATCAAGAACACGAGAGAGAGATCAAACACATAGCTACTGGTACATACCCTCAGCCCCGAGGGTGAACTACTCCCTCCTCATCATGGAGAGCGCCAGGATGATGAAGATGGCCACCGGTGAGGGTTCCCCTCTCCGGCAGGGTGCCGGAACAGGGTGCCGATTGGGTTTTGGTGGCTACAGAGGCTTGCGGCGGCGGAACTCCCGATCTATTCTGTTCCCGGTCATTTTAGAGTATATTGGTATATATAGGCGGAAGAAATACGTAAGGGGAGCCATGAGGGGCCCACGAGGGTGGAGGGCGCACCCTAGGGGGGTGGGAGCGCCCCCTACCTCGTGGCTCCCTTGTTTCTTTCCTGACGTGCACTCCAAGTCTATCAGGTTGCTTTCCTTCCAAAAATAACTTCTCCAGAAGGTTTCATTCCGTTTCAACTCCGTTTGATATTCCTTTTCTTCGAAACACTGAAACAAGGGAAAAAACAGGAACTGGCACTGGGCTCTGGGTCAATAGGTTAGTCTTAGAAATAGTATAAAAGTGTTTAATAAAGCCCATAAACATCCAAAACAAATAATATAATAGCATGGAACAATCAAAAATTATAGATACGTTGGAGACGTATCATGGTATTGGCTGCACTTCTCTGCCTCGAAGCTCACAAGATCAGCGTTGCGCAAATATGCGTTAAATTCTTCCTTGATTCCCGCTCGATCCATAAAGTTCTTTGAAGGCCATTCACAAGGCCGCACTGGAGCATCCCTTGGTGGCTCATCGTTAGCATCACGCATTGCAAGCCTGGGTCCTTGCTTCCTTAAAGAACCACCTTGGAACCTTTTCCTAAGCATATTTCTTCCTCTGAAAAATTTCTGAATTTTTTAGTAACTTTAAATAAAAGTAAACCAAACTCAACAAAATTGATAGCAACTACTCCTACAAGTGCCAAGAGCCTATATCATGCATTAGAACTACTAGGAACCATATAAATTTGACATGCAAGCTCAAGAACATGGTCACCTAGGCAGCACAAATTTGCATTGAATAGAGCACTAGAACAAAAACTAATTGGACCAATGGAGGAGTCACATACCAAGGAACAATCTCCCCAAGCAGTTTTGTGATAGGTGCTTTGAGCAAGGAGATAAAAAATCGCAGCAAAATGAGCTAGAACTCGTGCTTGAGCTGGATATTGGTGTTTGTGGGAGGAAGAAGAAGTGTGTGGGTGCAAGAATAAGTGGAGGGGGGCACCATGGGCCCACGAGGCAGGGGAGCGCGCCTAGGGTGGTAGGGCGCGCCCTCCACCCTGGTGGCCAGGTGCTTGCCCCTCCTGCTGTGTTCTCAGTGCCAAATATTCTCAAATATTCCAGAAAAAATCATATTCCATTTTCAGGGCATTCGGAGAACTTTTATTTTCGGGGTATTTTTATATTGCACGGATAAATCAGAAAACAAACAGCAAAATACTATTTTTACTTTATTTCAACTAAATAACAGAAAGTATAAAGAGGTTAAAGAAGGTTGTGCCTTCTAGTTTCATCCATCTCATGCTCATCAAAAGGAATCCACTAACAAGGTTGATCAAGTCTTGTTAACAAACTCATTCCAAAATAACATGGAACCGGAGAAATTTCGAATAACACTATGTTACCTCAACGGGGATATGCACATCCCCAATAATAAGAATATCATATCATATTTTTTCTTGACAGTAGGAAGAGGAAATTCAAAACCTCCAAATATAATCGATGGAATTTTTCCATTAGAGCTGATACTATGAACTTGAGGTTGTTTCCTCAGAAAGTGTACCGTGTGCTCATTACCATTGACATGAAAAGTGACATTGCCTTTGTTGCAATCAATAACAGCCCCTGCAGTATTCAAAAAAGGTCTTCCAAGAATAATAGACATGCTATCGTCCTCAGGGATATCAAGAATAACAAAGTCTGTTAAAATAGTAACGTTTGCAACCACAACAGGCACATGCTCACAAATACCGACAGGTATAGCAGTTGATTTATCAGCCATTTGCAAAGAGATTTCAGTAGGTGTCGACTTATTCAAATCAAGTCTATGATATAAAGAGAGGCATAACACTAACACCGGCTCCAAGATCACATAAAGCAATTTTAACATAGTTTCTTTTAATGGAGCATGGTATAGTTGGTACTCATGGATCTCCTAGTTTCTTAGGTATTCCACCCTTAAAAGAATAATTAGCAAGCATGGTGGAAATTTCAGTTTCCGGTATCTTTCTTTTATTTGTAACAATAACTTTCATATACTTAGCATAAGGATTCATTTTGAGCATATCAGTTAATTGCATACGCAAAAAGATAGGTCTAATCATTTCAGCAAAGCGCTCAAAATCCTCATCATTCTTTTTCTTGGATGGTTTTGGAGGAAAAGGCATGGGATTCCGAACCCATGGTTCCCTTTCTTTACCGTGTTTCCTAGCAACTAAGTTTCTCCTATCATAACGTTGATTCTTTGATTGTGGGTTATCAAGATCAACAGCAGGTTCAATTTCCACATCATTATCATTACTAGGTTGAGCATCATCATGAACAGCATCATTAGCATTTTCATTAGGTACATGTTCATTAGCAGATTGTGTTTCAGCATCAGAAATAGAGATATCATTTGTATTCTCAGGTGGTTCAGCAATAGGTTCACTAGAAGCATGCAAAGTCCTATCATTTTTCTTTTTTTCTTTTTAGAAGGACTAGGTGCATCAATATTATTTCTCTGAGAATCTTGCTCAATTCTCGTAGGGTGGCCTTCAGGATACAAAGGTTCCTGAGTCATCTTACCAGTTCTAGTAGCCACTCTAACAGCATAATCATTTTTCTTACTATTTATTTCATTGAGCAAATCATTTTGAGCCTTAAGTACTTGTTCTACTTGAGTGGTAACCATAGAAGCATGTTTAGTAATGAGTTTAAGTTCACCTTTAACTCTAGACATATAATCACCCAAGTGCTCAAGCGTATCGGAACTATATTTCAATTGTCTACCAAAATAAGCATTGAAGTTTTCTTGTTTGACAATAAAATTATCAAACTCCTCTAAGCATTGTCTAGTAGACTAATAGTGAGGAATATCACCTTCATCAAATCTATAGAGAGAATTTACCTTTACTACCTGTGTCGGGTTATCAAGACCATGAGTTTCTTCAATAGGTAATGGATTAAGATCATATGTTTCTTCAACAGGCGGTGTTGGGGATATAACTATTTGAGTAAGCCGGCCAGGAGGGGCCGGGTTACGCGAAGAGTACTCATTGTGAAGGAAGCCCAAGACCCAGCATGAGAATGGCGGTTCATAGGGTTTAAAGCCCACGGGCGACTTAAGGCCCATAGTGATAAACCACCATAATGGCATCACTTGTAACATAAGGTAGAGGTAACCAGTCACCGAGCCGGACACTGTTTATGAGCCGGCCGGGACTCTGTAGGCCGCAGGGCGTCAACCCGTGTACATAAGGGGACGACCCGCCAGCGGTTTAGGGCAAGAAACAACACATCGAGAACCGGGCATAGCATATCTCGCTCCCTGGTCATCGAAACCTCAAGCAATACCAGACCAACTAGACGTAGGCCTTCCTTCACCGCAAGGGGCTGAACTAGTATAAACCTCTCGTGTCCTTTGTCCCGATTAATCCCTTTAAGCTTCCTAGTTGCGATGGCTCCATGACTAAGTCCTTCCAAGAGGACATCTGCCGTGACAATTCCACGACAGGCGGTAGATTAAGACCACGTATTTCTTCAATAGGAGGTAAATTCTTAACATCTTCAGCTTTAGTATCCTTTTCTTTCATAGATTTCTTTGCCTCTTGCATATCTTTAGGATTGAGAAATAGAACACCTCTCTTCTTCGGAGTTGGTTTAGGTATAGGCTCAGGAGCTGGCTCAGGAAGCGTCCAATTATTTTCATTTGTCAACATATTATTCAATAGAATTTCACCTTCATCCGGTGTTCTTTCTCTAAAAACAGAACCAGCACAACTATCCATGTAATCTTTGGAAGCATCGGTTAGTCCATTATAAAAGATATCAAGTATTTCATTTTTATTGAGAGGATGATCAGCCAAAGCATTAAGTAACTTGAGAAGCCTCCCCCAAGCTTGTGGGAGACTCTCTTCTTCAATTTGCACAAAGTTGTATATTTCCCTTAAAGCATCTTGTTTCTTATGAGCAGGGAAATATTTAGCAGAGAAGTAATAAATCATATCCTGGGGACTACGCACACAACCAGGATCAAGAGAATTAAACCATATCTTAGTATCACCCTTTAATGAGAATGGAATTTTTTTTAAGGATATAAAGATAGCGAGGTCTCTCATCATTAGTGAACAGGGTGGCTATATCATTTAATTCAGTAAGATGTGCCACAATAGTTTCAGATTCATAGCCATGAAAAGGATCAGATTCAACCAAAGTAATTATATCAGGATCAACAAAGAATTCATAATCCTTATCAGTAACATAGATAGGTGAAGTAGCAAAAGCAGGGTCAGGTTTCATTCTAGCATTAAGAGATTGCTGCCTCCATTTAGCTAATAACCTCTTGAGCTCATATCTATCTTTGCAAGATAAAATAGCTAAAGCAGCTTCTTTGTCAAAAACATAACCCTCAGGAATAACAGGCGAGTCTTCATCACCACTTTCATCAATATAATCAG
This sequence comes from Aegilops umbellulata, assembly GCA_032464435.1. Taxonomy (NCBI): domain Eukaryota; kingdom Viridiplantae; phylum Streptophyta; class Magnoliopsida; order Poales; family Poaceae; genus Aegilops; species Aegilops umbellulata. The sequence goes on from CP136060.1 coordinate 368,706,365, forward strand.
TTTCAATAATTTCTTTCTCTCTAACCCTAGCAATTTGTTCATCAAGAAATTCACTAAGTGGCACAGTAGTATCAAGCATGGAAGTAGTTTCATCATAAGTATCATGCATAGCAGAAGTGGCATCACCAATAATATGCGACATATCAGAACGAATAGAAGAAGCAGGTTTAGGTGTCGCAAGCTTACTCAAAACAGAAGGTGAATCAAGTGCAGAGCTAGATGGCAGTTCCTTACCTCCCCTCGTAGTTGAGGGATAAATTGTTGTCTTAGCGTCTTTCAATTTCTTCATAGTGACCAGCAGATATAAATCCCAAGTGACTCAAAGAATAGAGCTATGCTCCTCGGCAACGGCACCAGAAAATAGTCTTGATAACCCACAAGTATAGGCGATAGCAATAGTTTTCGAGGGTAGACTATTCAACCCAAATTTATTGATTCGACACAAGGGGAGCCAAAGAATATTCTCAAGTATTAGCAGTTGAGTTGCCAATTCAACCACACCTGGATAACTTAATATCTGCAGCAAAGTGTTTAGTAGCAAAGTAATATGATAGTAGTGGTAACGGTAATAAAAGTAACGGTAGCAAAAGTAGTATTTTTGGTGTTTTGTAGTGATTGTAACAATAGCAACGGAAAAGTAAATAAGCGGAGAACAATATGTGAAAAGCTCATAGGCATTGGATCGGTGATGGAGAATTATGCCGGATGCGGTTCGTCATGTAACAATAATAACATAGGGTGACACAGAACTAGCTCCAATTCATCAATGTAATGTAGGCATGTATTCCAAATATAGTCATACGTGCTTATGGAAAAGAACTTGCATGACATCTTTTGTACTACCCTCCCGTGGCAGCGGGGTCCTAATGGAAACTAAGGGATATTAAGGCCTCCAGTTAATAGAGTACCGGAACAAAGCATTAGCACATAGTGAATACATGAACTCCTCAAACTATGGTCATCACCGGGAGTGGTACCGATTATTGTCACTTCGGGGTTGCCGGATCATAACACATAGTAGGTGACCATAGACTTGCAAGATAGGATCAAGAACTCACATATATTCATGAAAACATAATAGGTTCAGATCTGAAATAATGGCACTCGGGCCCTAGTGACAAGCATTAAGCATAGAAAAGTCATAGCAACATCAATCTTAGAACATAGTGGATACTAGGGATCAAACCCTAACAAAACATGAGAATGGCGATTCATAGGGTTTAAAGCTCACGGGCGACTTAAGGCCCATAGTGATAAACCGCCATAATGGCATGACTTGTAACATAAGGTAGAGGTAACCAGTCACTGAGCCGGACACTGTTTATGAGCCGGTCGGGACTCTCTAGGCCGCAGGGCGTCAACCCGTGTATATAAGGGGACGACTCGCTAGCGGTTTAGGGCAAGAAACAACACATCAAGAACCGGGCACAGCGTATCTCGCTCCCTAGTCATCGAAACCTCAAGCAATACCAGACCAACTAGACGTAGGCCTTCCTTCACCGCAAGGGGCTGAACTAGTATAAACCTCTCATGTCCTTTGTCCCGATTAACCCCTTTAAGCTTCCTAGTTATGATGGCTCCATGACTAAGTCCTTCCAAGAGGACATCTGCCGTGACAATTCCACGACAGTTGGCGCCCACCGTGGGGCCAGCGCATGGTGGATTTGAGTTCTTGAAGGGCAGCTTCGAAGGGCACAAGGGATATGCAGTGGGCCAGATGACCAAGAGTCGTCGCGGCAAAATCTACATCGACGACGAAGGTTGGGGCCCTGACGCCGGCTCAATTGAGTACGGTACCGGGTCCCCTTCGGCGGAATTCACGTCTTCATTGGCTGGATTGGTGAGCCGGGCCCTGAGCCGAACAACTGCACCGACCTCGTCGAGACGGCTCAGCGTGCGAGACCCGCCCAAGCTCAACCCATCGTGAAGCGTGCCTTTGTGGGTTGCATCCACGGAGGTGAACTTTCTGAAGGATCTGAAGAAGCTGGTGAGCCGGCCGTCCTCTCGGATGGTGATTCGTCCGCCGGCTCAACGGATTCGCTGTATCAAGTCCAAGATGGTATGCTTGGGGGCTGTTCCGATGGCAGCACTATTCCGGAGCCCACTGAGTCACCAAATTGGGCAGGAGTCTTCATGGCTGGTACTCAACCCGGCCAAAATTCTATGGCCTCAGCAGCAATAACGTCCGGGTTAGGAGCAGCCGGGGTGGGAGGCCCTGTGCGCTCACCGGCTCAGGTGTTGATGGATCTTATGATAGGCTTACAACCTTGTTGACTGTTACGGTCATCCCTGCGAATCAAGATGAGCATAACGCAGAGGTGGCACGGGTTTGTGAAGAGATCGCTCAGGCCAAGGAAACTTTATCAGCCGAAGATACTAGATTAGCCACAGAGCGAGCGGCTTTGGACGCACGGGCGCAGCAGCTTCAGGCTTTTCAGCTCACGTTGAGCCTGAACGCGTCTAATGAGGTGATGAGGAGGAGACATCAGAAGACTCAGTCCCGCTTACCTCAGATTTAGATCCCCGGAATCTCTTTGCTACACCCGGAGCCGGCCCAAGTAACCCGCCAGGTGCAGATCAGTTTATGACATCCGGAGCAGGAGGCCCGGTTCAGCCTCAGGTGACAGCGCCTCGTCATGGCAATATGGCACCGCCTGTTTACATACCAATACCACCGGGTCACTTCTCCAACCCCATGGAGAACTTAATTGCAGCATCAGCACGTTTGGCGGCTCTTCCAGTAGATGGTGATGATCCGATGGTGGTGGAAACCCGGAGGATCAGGGAACTTGTCCAAACAGCGCTGGCTCAGCAAGGGACCTACTCCTACAGCCGGGATAGGATTCACTCAACTCCTCCGCCCTGGTTAGCTCCGCCTCGTCAAAACCGGAGCCCGAGTTACAGCAGACGCATGGAGTCGGAGGCCCTGTCAAGCAACGCTCAGCGACGGAACTAGCCCGGTGGATATAACCCGGTGCAGGATCGTATACGTCAGGAGGATGAACGGGCGGCCCAGCTAGCAGATCAGCAGGACATACCGGCTTATCCGACGACTTCGGTGGAGGCGGGAGTTGCTACCAGAACCGGAGGCATTCCTTGTCTGGTACCGGCTCTACGCAATGTTCATCTGCCCAAGGATTTCAAGGGACCTCGAAAGGTGCCAAATTATACGGCCGACTTATAGCCTGGGGCGTGGATTGAAAGTTACGAGATGGCCATGGAGCTGCTGGAGGTTAGTGATGAAGCAATGGCTAAATACATCACCATGATGTTGGACGGAACGGCCCGTTCTTGGCTAAAGGGTTTGCCACCCAATTCCATTAGTTCATGGGCAGAGCTCAAGGCCCGCTTCATTCAGAACTTCAAAGATAGTTGCAAGCAGTCTTTGTCAATTGTGGACTTGACAAATTGTAAGCAGGAGGAAGGTGAATCCACGACTCATTGGGTGCGCCGGGTCAAAGATATAATACATTCGTCTGACAAGATGGATGCCGGCTCAGCAGTTCTCATGCTGGAGAAGAATTGCCGCCTTGAGCCTCTGAGACAGAAACTGGGGCGCCTTAAGCGTGATTGCAACGATATGGGGACGCTGATGGCGGCTTTAGTCAAATATGCCGATTCTGATAGTACCAAGGATCCCGCGTCTGACGAGGAAAAGACAGGGAAGGGAAAGAAGAACGGCAATGGAAAGGGTCAGCAGCATAACCCGGCGAACGAGGGAGGCAACAAGCGTAAGGCGGACGGTAACCCGGAGTTTGTGGCCAATGCACAGGGTAACAATCAGAAGCGAAAAGGAAAGCCACCACCTCGGTTTGGCGGGTCAGGTCCGTCTCTTGAGCCATTACTCAATGAGCCCTGCCCGAAACACGGCACCCGGGAACGGCCAGCAACTCATTTGTGGAAGGATTGTGCAATCATGAAGGCTTTCAAGAATTCTAATACGTTTGATGGCAATCAAGGCCCGGGCGGCGGCTCGGGAGCTGGCGGTTTTCATGGCCCGGGCGGCAGTTCAGGTTCCGATTTCCAAGGACACCCGGGCGGTTATAACCAACAGCAGTCTGTTCAAGGAGGTCAGCAGCAGCAGCAGTCGGGTTATCAGAGCCATCCGAAACAGCACAACGGTGGGCAGTATCACGTGTTTACCACAAGTTTGTGTAAACGTGATCAGAAAATTTATAAGAGGGCTGTGAATTCTGTTGAGCCGGCAGTCCCTTGTTACTTGAGGTGGTCAGAACAGCCCATTGTCTGGAGCAGGGAGTATCACCCTCCCCGGGTTGATAATCCGGATCAACTGGCCCTGGTGGTGGCACTGCAGGTTGGTGGTTATAAATTCACTAAGGTTCTCATGGATGGAGGTAGCAGCATCAATATCCTCTATTACGAGACCTTTCTGCGCATGGGCTTAACTGACAAGAATTTAAAAATTTCCAACACCGTCTTCCATGGAGTGGTGCCTGGTAAGTCGGCGTATCCTGTGGGTAAGATTGAGCTGGAGGTGGCTTTTGGAGACGAGCATGATTCTAGGGCTGAAAAGTTAACTTTTGAGGTGGTCAAAATCAAAAGTCCGTATCACGCTTTGTTCGGGCGGCCGGCTTATGCCAAGTTCATGGCGCGGCCGTGTTATGTTTATTTACAGCTCAAGATGCCGGGTTACAAGGGCACCCTCACTGTGCATGGAAGCCGAAAGGTGGCCCTGGAGTGCGAAGAAGGCGATGCAGCTTACGCCGAGTCTGTCTGTGCAGCGGAGGAGCTCAAATTTTATCAAGATAATGTTGACCCGGCGGATAGGACCTCCCTCAAGAAGCCAACGACGGAACATGACCCGGCCATGAAGTTTAAATCGGCTACGGAGACTAAGCTTGTTGATTTTACCCCAGGCGATTCGTCTAAGCAATTCAGCATCAGTGCCAATTTGGGTCCTAAATAGGAAAGCACGCTCATCGAGTTCATCTGTGAGAACCGGGACATCTTCGCATGGAAACCTTCTGACATGCTGGGTGTACCGAGAGGACTCGCTGAGCACACTCTTAATATTGATCCGAAGTATAAGCCGGTCAGACAATTTCTGCGGCGATTCAATGAGGAACGACGAAAAGCCATAGGAGAGGAGGTCGCCCGACTCTTGGCGGCTGGGTTCATTATTGAAGTCTTTCACCCGGAGTGGTTGGCTAACCCGGTGCTCGTGCTCAAGAAAAATGGCACCTGGCGGATGTGTGTGGATTACACGGACTTAAATAAGGCTTGTCCGGCTGATCCCTTCGCTCTCCCCCGTATTGATCAAATCATTGATGCTACGGCGGGTTGCGCGCGTTTGAGTTTTTTGGATGCATACTCTGGTTATCATCAGATCAAGATGGTGGTTAAGGACCAGGAGAAGAGGTCTATCATCACTCCGTTTGGAGCATTCTGTTATGTTTCTATGCCTTTTGGGCTCAAGAGTGCCCAGGCGACTTATCAACGGTGTGTACAGAATTATCTCCACAATCAGATCGGGCGCAATGTACATGCTTATGTGGATGACATAGTGGTGAAATCTAGAGAGACGGAATCCCTGATATCTGATCTCAGAGAAACCTTTCATAACCTCCGGGTTTACAAGATGATGCTTAACCCGGAGAAGTGTGTATTCGGTGTACCTGCAGGCAAGCTTTTGGGATTCTTGGCCTCAAACAGGGGCATCGAAGCTAATCCGGAGAAGATCAAAGCAATCACCTCCTTGGCTAAGCCGACGTGCATCAACCATGTGCAGCGACTGGCGGGTCGTGTTGCTGCTTTAAGCTGGTTCATAAGCCGGTTGGGTGAGAAGGCCCTACCGCTGTACCAACTGATGAAGAAGGCAGACACCTTTGTCTGGGGTAATGATGCTAATGCTGCTTTTGAGGATTTGAAGAGGCAGTTATCTAAGACGCCGGTTCTTGCAGCTCCCATTGACAAGGAGCCTTTGCTATTATATGTAGCTGCTAATTCACGAGCTGTCAGCGTTGCAATTGTGGTGGACCGCAAGGAGGTTGGTAAGGAGCATCTGGTTCAACGGCCGGTTTATTATGTCAGTGAGGTGCTCATCGAGTCAAAGCAAAGGTACCCTCATTGGCAGAAGCTGGTTTATGGGGTGTTCATGGCAAGCCGGAAGCTGAAACAATACTTCCAAGGTCACCCTATCACCGTGGTAAGTTCTGCCCCTTTGGGAGACATCATCCAGAACAGAGAAGCCACAGGACGAATCGCCAAGTGGGCCATTGAGCTCGGGCCTCATGGTTTGAAGTATGTGCCACGTACTGCCATTAAGTCTCAAGACCTGGTTGATTTTATCAATGACTGGACAGAGCTACAGGCACCTGAGGAGAAGCCCGACAACACATATTGGACTATTCACTTTGATGGGTCCAGGCAGCTGGAAGGCTCGGGGGCTGGAGTCGTGTTAACTTCCCCTGAAGTGACAAATTTTGTTATGTGCTCCGGCTTATGTTTCCTTGTACTAACAACACAGCAGAGTACGAGGCTCTACTCCATGGTCTCCGGATGGCCAAAGAGATGAACTTAAGCCGGGTGAGATGCTTAGGAGACTCAGACCTAGTGGCTCAACAGGTGTTAGGCAAGTGGGATTCTAAAGATCCCTTTATGGCGGCTTACCTCGTGAGGTTGATGCTGTGGCTGGACACTTCAAGGGTTATGTGGCGGAACACATTGATCGAAGGAAGAACGAGGCGGCTGATGCCTTAAGCCAGCTGGGATCTCAACGTAAGCCGGTGCTGCCTAACACCTTTCTTGATGTTTTGCATAATCCTTCTGTTAAGTTGCCTACAGAGGAAGATCTGGCAATACCAGACCCGGAGGCACAACTGGTGGCGACTCTCCATGTTATCCCGGATTGGACAGTGCCTTATATGGCTTACATGACCCGGGGAGAGTTGCCGGAGGATGAGACCTTGGCAAGACAAATCGTCCGGCGATCCAAGTCCATGACAATTGTCAATGGTGAGTTACATCACTGCAGCGTCACTGGAGCGTTTCAACGTTGCGTGTCACCTACAGAAGGGCAGGAGATCCTTCGTGAGATTCATGAAGGCGATTGTGGTCATCACGCCGGTTCAAAATCTCTTCTGGCCAAAGCTTTTCGTCATGGGTTTTATTGGCTGACGGCTCATGCTGATGCGGAAGATTTGGTCAGTAAGTGTGACGGATGTCAGAAGTTCTCACGACGAGCCCATGTGCCAGCTCAAGAATTGAGGATGATTCCAATTACTTGGGCGTTTGCAGTCTGGGGGCTTGATATGGTCGGGCCTTTCAAAAGGTCTAAGGATAAAAAGACGCACCTCTTGGTAGCGGTTGACAAGTTTACAAAGTGGGTTGAGGCAGAGCCAGTCAGTAAGTGTGATGCAGCCACGGCGGTCCAGTTCATGAAAAAGGTGATTTTTCACTTTGGTTTTCCACATAGCATCATAACTGATAATGTCACTAACCTTTCCAAAGGAGCTATGGAAGAGTTCTGTCAACGAGAGCATATCCGGCTTGACGTTTCGGCTGTGGCTCATCCTCAGTCCAATGGTCAAGCAGAACGAGCTAACCAGGAGATCCTGAAAGGTATCAAGCCCTGGCTCTTAGTCCCCTTACAGCGGACGCCGGGTTTTTGGGTGGAGGAGTTACCTTCGGTACTTTGGAGCATCAATACCACACCTAACAGGTCCACGGGTTACACACCTTTCTTCATGGTGTACGGAGCAGAGGCGGTTCTACCAAGTGACATTCGTCATGATTCACCCCGTGTGGCGGCTTATGTTAAGGCAGACAACGAAAGAGCTCGGCAAGATGCACTGGACCTGTTGGACGAGGAACGAGATTTGGCAATAGCCCGCTCGGTGATTTACCAGCAAGACCTGCGCCGCTACCACAGCTGCCGGGTTAGGTCCAGAACCTTTCAGGAAGGCGAGTTAGTGCTCCGGCTAATCCAGGATCAATCTGACATGCACAAGCTATCCCCTCCTCGGGAAGGACCCTTTGTGGTCAGCAAGAATCTGAACAACGGGTCATACTACCTTATTGATGTTCGAGAGCACAAAGACTCACGTAAGTCGGAGGAGGAGACCCGCCGGCCGTGGAATATCGCTCATCTTCGGCCTTATTATACTTAAGCCACCGGCTCTAATATATGTATATTTATCCTATGTATATATTACATAAAGCAATAAAGCAGGACCTCTGTCCTTTTTTCCATCCCAGAAAAGGTTTTATGTGTTTCCTTTGTCAGGTGGTGGAAATAACCAAGAGGAAGCGGGTCACATCTGAATCCGGCTTTCCTTTGGTCCGGCTTATGATCATATCTGAATCTAGCCATGATCACTTGGGGGCTTCCTGTTCAAACATAGGTCGTATTCGAACCAAAGAGAACATAGCTGTCGATACCCACTTGATCGGCATACTGCCAAGCCCACTTGGGGGCTTCCTGATCATATTTGAATCATAGCTTAACCCCTTTGGGTCTGACGTGGATCTTATTCGAATCAACGTCATTAAACAACTATTATGGTCACTTGGGGGCTTCCTGTTCAAACATAGGTCGTATTCGAACCAAAGAGAACATAGCTGTCGATACCCACTTGATCGGCATCGCCACAACCACTGGGGGCTATATGATCGCATCCGAATCTTAGCTTAACCCCTTTGGAACGGTTCACTGATCGTATTCGAATCAGAAGCCTTTGAAATTTGTTTATTATTCAACATGCTTTATAAGTATCACTATTTGGTTATATTAAGATCCTCTTCAAAATACCATTGTGTGAATCACAACCCTCCGGGTGAATATTGGTTACTCTGGGTTACTAAATACCAGGTGAACCTTTATCTATAGCAATCATCAGGAGTTAAATTTACTTTCAGAGGTAAACATAAGCATCACAAGCATATCATTATGATTACATCTGCTAAGTTCAATCATAAGTTGGTTTTCTCGTAATACTCCGGGTTATCAGAAGCTTATGTAAACTCTCAATGCGGTAAGTCGCCAAGGGATTTTGTTTATCTTCTATGCAGGGCAATGCAAGACATTTCTGCAAGAATATAATAGATTCACATAAACTATGAAGTGCATAACAATGGCGGCTTATGCAAGTCTTAAGGGCCATAAGCATGCGCAAAGGCATGACAAACTTAGAGTGTTTTCGGCCTTATTACAAGACTCCCCGAGTCTGAATGATGAGGCATTGTTTTTACAAAACATACGCAGGTGACGCCTTGCAACTTACACTTGGGGTTGAGCTGAAGCTTCCAGGTTATCCTTCTCCGCCTCTTCGCCAGTTGCTTTGTCCTGGAAGAATGATGATGCCCAGTCAATGCCACTCATGGCTTCAAACTCAGCTTCATCATCTATTAAACCGGTTGGGTCTACTTCAGGGGCAAAGGTATGCTTACGAATTGGAGGGATCAGGCTGACATCATCATAATGCGGTGTGGGGATTCTCAGATTTTCTTTGTCATAAACCGGCTGATACTTGGAGAGGTCAGTGTCATTCCCAATTTGAGTGGCCACAGGGCGTATGTCCCCCACGCAGCTGGTGAAGTCTTTTTGATCAAACGATGTGCCATCCTCCTTCAAACTTGGATACCCAAGAGCGATGTCGGCCGGGTCTAGCTCTGGTAACCAGGCCTTGGCCCGACTCAAGGTAGCTATTGCTCCGGCTCTTGCTTCGGCCCGTCTCAACTCTTGAATCCGCTGGGGGAGCACAGCAAGCCGACATAACACATCTTGCAAGAGGTGGGGCACGTCATTTGATAAGGCCACAACAGCCAAAGCATGTTGTGACCCGGGCGTATAATTGTTCCACCAGTGTATAGACGGCTTTCAGCTTCACTACCATGTCCTGCTGGAGGGTTTTACTTCTGGGGCCTGTGTTGTTAAACAAAGATTAAGCCGGAAGTGATAATTAGCTTGGTCGTCAGAGGAAGGATAACAATATTCGAGGTTCATACAAAGAAACGTACCGAAGATCGCTGAGACCATTCGAGATATCGGACGCTTCAAGCCGGACAGCTCGGTGTTTACCTTTGCAAGGGATGTTTCGGCTGCCTCGGCCCGGGTCACCACATAGGCCTTCTCATCAGCCCAGGATTTCTTCTCCGACTCAAAGTTCTTCTTCAATTTCTCTTGTTCGGAGACGCTGAGTTCAAACTTGGAGTTGGCATTTTGAGTTTCAGCTTCCTGGGCTGACAGGCGGCTTTTATGGTCAGCAATCTCCGATTCAAATTGACTCATGGTATCCTGCGTTATCCCGGGTTACAGTTAGCATCATGATAAATAATTTCAAAAGTCTCAAGCATTTTGCAAGCAAATACACTTGACACTTGGGGGCTAATGTGTACCGAAGCTTTCTACATTATTAAGCCGGTCATGAATATTAAAGTCCCAAGCACTTTGCAAGCAAAGATGCTTGGCACTTGGGGGCTAATGTGTATCGCAAGTTAAAGGTATTGTGTTACATCGGGTTTAAGTATATTTTCTTTAAGCCGGACAAGAAGTTCTCACAGTTTTTTCTAAGTCTACGGCATATTTCCTAAATAAGCAGTAGACTTGGGGGCTGGTACAGTAAGTATGATTCAAAGTAAGGAAGCATAAGTCGTACCTCAGATTTTTGTTGTATTTGCTTCACCATGTCAATTTCCAGGTCACGGATGCTATGCACCTGGTTAATATAACCCGAGACAAGCTCTCCAATACTTAAATGAGTATAGTCAGTGAGGGCTGACTTGGCTTTGCGATGTTCCAGTAACTCCTCCTTAGCAGAACATCTGGCAAGAACTGTGGGCCGGCCCGGCTCGACAAACTGTGTCTTGAGTATTTCCACTTCTGGATCAATTGTCTTGGCCGGGCTAGGTGCTTCCGGATTAACAGAACCAACCAAAATATCTTCAGCGGACGGATCAGAGGTTGGTACTACAGTATCCTGAGCCGGCTCAAGTGGCGATTGATGTGTGGGAGAGCCGGGGGAAGCTGTGCTCAGTTCCTGTTCAGTTACCACAGGGTCTTCCGCCGGTTTATCTTTCTTCGTTTTCTTCCTGGGCTTAACTTGCATGCTATGGACAAAGCAGAAGAATGAGTACAGAAACATGAGGAAGAGCAAACATAAGATAATAAATTGATATTACCCAGGAGCATTCTTAAAAGCCGGCATGTTTGACTGCATGGACTCACCGGATGAAGGAGAGGTACCCTGATAATTGGAGTCAGAGGAATTGAGAGGTTGACGGATTTGACCCGCCAAAGGTAAAAAAGGGTATAAGTCGGAGATAACCTCAGACCGACGCTTCCAGGTTGCATCAGGTAAGCCCGAGGAGAGCTCTGCATCCTTGCTGGTCTGGGTCTGCCTCCAGTTTTCAAATTGTTGTTGCTTCAAAAGAAAGTCAGGATCTTGATAAGCCAAAGGATGTGAAAATCTTACTTTCCGGGTTACTCTTCGAATTTTCTGACGCGGCCGAGGCTCGGAGTCGGAGGAGATGATAGTTACCTCTTCCTCGACGGGTTGGCTGTTCCCCGTGTCTTCCTGAAAAAGGAGAATAGTGTTAGGAAGGTAATGATAACAGAGTGAGGGAAATTGAAAGGTTACCTCTTCCTCGTTATCATCAGAATCATCGAGCTGGAACATCTCTGAAGCACTTGGTTTTCTCTTCTTTGAAGTAGAAGGTCTGGTGGTTCTCTTTTCAGCCCTCTTTGCCGCCCGGGCCTGTTTGGCCGCCTCATGGTCATACGGAACTTTCCAGAACTTGTCGTTTGCCTGTAAAGAGTTGTGAAAGGGCATGAGTAAGCCGGAGGGTAATATAATAAAATATGGTCATTGAGACTGATGACTTAGTGCGGGGGCCGGGTTATTCTTGCAGAAGGGGAGTAAGCTAAAGGTATTTGTTCACCACAGTCCCCTCTTTCAACAGTGACTGGATCATAGCCTCGACCCTGTCATCTGGTAAATCATCAGAGCTGTGACGCAGCGGGTCATCCTTTTCCCCCAAGTAAGTACACATTAAGCTAGGTCGGCGGCTTAACGGAATCACCCGCCAGGTAATCCAGGTCCGGACCCAATCAATGCCGTCCAAACCATTTCCCAACAGAGCCTTAATCTTCTTTATGGTGGGGGCAAGTGGAATGCGTTCAGCCAGAGATAATTTGTCGGCCAATGGGTGATTGGACTCCAAGCGCAGGGCACGGAAGCCGGGTAGTGAATTCTCACCAGCTGGAAGGTATCTTGGCAATAGAACCATGTCTGATTCCACTCTTTCGGATGACTTGGCAACTCTGCATAAGGAAATAGGCAGTCTCTTCGCCGTTGGATTGAGATGCCACCGAGTTCCAGACTGGGCCCATTGTCCCGTTCATTTTGCCGGTTCAAATAAAACAGCTCTCTAAACAAAGTTAAATTTGGCTCTTCTCCAAGATACACCTCGCAAAACACTTGGAAGTTGTAGAGGTTCGACACGGAGTTGGGCCTGATGTCTTGAGGTCTGAGGTCAAAGAAATGTAGAACATCTCTGAAGAATTTTGACCTGGGTGGGGCAAAGCCCTGGGTCATGTGATGTGTAAACACAATTACGTCCCCTTCCTTGGGTTGAGGTTTCTCCTCTGATGGGTGAGGAGCACGATCGGACATGATTTCCTTTCGGGGCAGATGGCCGGATTTCACAAACCCAGCTAGAGAACTCTCTGTAACAGTGGATTTGACCCAGTTGCAAGTCACCGGAGGTTTGACAGCTTTGGGTGCCATTGTGTAAACCGACGCCTACAACAAGAAATGAATTTTTCCGGTTTAATTATAACCCGGAGGAAAACGTTGTGGGTTTAGTCAAAGATGGTGTCTTAAGAAGGGGCCTAATGACGTACAGGTAACTATGTGATAATGTTTCTGCTGTAAATTAAGGATGATTAAGATTTTCTTAAGTCGCCAGAAGCAAGCGGTGCTGACAGCCGTATTATCTTGAACCGGGTACACGAACTGCTATGGCTGAAGCAGAGTCAACCGACGCAATTTTTGGCTAAGTCTGGGATAAACAGGTTTCACAGTTTGCAATTATTATTTTGGATCAAACGATGCTTTGGAAAAGAAAAATTTCTAGACCTAAAACAGTACAGAGAAGGTCATATACTCGAGAAAAGCTTCCAGAACAAGGGAGGTGAGATCTGTTCTCAGGCAAGATAAACACAAAACAATTACTGTAGCAGTTATGTGTTGTTTTTACGATCTAAGCAGGGCATTGGAGGAGAAAGATAGCGAGGGTTTGTGTTGGATGGCGATGAACGCAGACGAACTCGACGAAGCCTCAATGAAGATCTAAGAAGGAGAAGAGAGGAACTCACAGAAGCGGACAAGCTGCGGAGATTCGCCGTCGATTTCTGGTCAGAGTCAGGTCGATTCAGTGACTTGAGTCGGTGGAGACGAAGGGCTCGACAGCGGCGGCGGCGGAGCTCGAGAGGAAGCAAGAGGAAGAAGACGACTGAAAGAGGGAAGAATGGAAGACCTAGGTCGCTCTATTTATAAGGAAAGACTGACCGAGACGGCGCGAGAAATGAGGAGATTAAACATTGTTATCCAGCGGCCCTGACGCCTCAATTCTCGGGATGGTCAGTAAAGGCAGAGATCCGTTGAAGATGTGGCGGATTAAAATATGAATTTATTGAAGATGACGTCATGGTGATTTAACTCGGATCTAGATGATGACATCACGGCGGGTGACAATTTTCACACAAGACAGAAGACTAAAGGCCAGTTCATAAGGTTTTAAAAGATTGACATGAACCGGTTCAAATCAATCTGGGGCCTAATGTTGGAGATATAACTATTTGAGTAAGCCGGCCAGGAGGGGCCGGGTTACGCGAAGAGTACTCATCGTGAAGGAAGCCCAAGACCCAGCATGAGAATGGCGGTTCATAGGGTTTAAATCCCACGGGCAACTTAAGGCCCATAGTGATAAACCACCATAATGGCATGACTTGTAACATAAGGTAGAGGTAACCAGTCAACGAGCCGGACACTGTTTATGAGCCGGCCGGGACTCTGTAGGCCGCAGGGCGTCAACCCATGTATATAAGGGGACGACCCGCCAGCGGTTTAGGGCAAGAAACAACACATCGAGAACCAGGCATAGCGTATCTCGCTCCCTGGTCATCGAAACCTCAAGGAATACCAGACCAACTAGACATAGGCCTTCCTTCACCGCAAGGGGCTGAACTAGTATAAACCTCTCGTGTCCTTTGTCCCGATTAACCCCTTTAAGCTTCCTAGTTGCGATGGCTCCACGACTAAGTCCTTCCAAGAGGACATCTGTCGTGACAATTCCACGACAGGCGGTAGATTAAGACCACGTATTTCTTCAATAGGAGGTAAATTCTTAACATCTTCGGCTTTAGTACCCTTTTCTTTCATAGATTTCTTTGCCTCTTGCATATCTTCAGGACTGAGAAATAGAACACCTCTCTTCTTCGGAGTTGGTTTAGGTATAGGCTCAGGAGCTGGCTCAGGAAGCGTCCAATTATTTTCATCTGTCAACATATTATTCAATAGAATTTCACCTTCATCCGGTGTTATTTCTCTGAAAACAGAACCAGCACAACTATCCAGGTAATCTCTGGAAGCATCGGTTAGTCCATTATAAAAGATATCAAGTATTTCATTTTTATTGAGAGGATGATCAGGCAAAGCATTAAGTAACTTGAGAAGCCTCCCCCAAGCTTGTGGGAGACTCTCTTCTTCAATTTGCACAAAGTTGTATATTTCCCTTAAAGTAGCTTGTGGGAGACTCTCTTCTTCAATTTGCACAAAGTTGTGGGAGACTCTCTTCTTCAATAAATCATATCCTGGGGACTACGCACACAACCAGGATCAAGAGAATTAAACCATATCTTAGCATCACCCTTTAATGAGAACGAAATTATTTTAAGGATATAAAGATAGCGAGATCTCTCATCATTAGTGAACAGGGTGGCTATATCATTTAATTTAGTAAGATGTGCCACAATAGTTTCAGATTCATGGCCATGAAAAGGATCAGATTCAACCAAAGTAATTATATCAGGATCAACAAAGAATTCATAATCCTTATCAGTAACACAAATAGGTGAAGTAGCAAAAGCAGGGTCAGGTTTCATTCTAGCATTAAGAGATTGCTGCCTCCATTTAGCTAATAACCTCTTGAGCTCATATCTATCTTTGCAAGCTAAAATAGCTAAAGCAGTTTCTTTTTCAAAAACATAACCCTCAGGAATAACAGGCGAGTCTTCATCACCACTTTCATCAATATAATCAGTTTCAATAATTTCTTTCTCTCTAACCCTAGCAATTTGTTCATCAAGAAATTCACTAAGTGGCACAGTAGTATCAAACATGGAAGTAGTTTCATCATAAGTATCATGCATAGCAGAAGTGGCATCACCAATAATATGCGACATATCAGAACGAATAGAAGAAGCAGGTTTAGGTGTCGCAAGCTTACTCAAAACAGAAGGTGAATCAAGTGCAGAGCTAGATGGCAGTTCCTTACCTCCCCTTGTAGTTGAGGGATAAATTGTTGTCTTAGCGTCTTTCAATTTCTTCATAGTGACCAGCAGATATAAATCCCAAGTGACTCAAAGAATAGAGCTATGCTCCTCGGCAACGGCGCCAGAAAATAGTCTTGATAACCCACAAGTATAGGCGATAGCAACAATTTTCGAGGGTAGACTATTCAACCCAAATTTATTGATTCGACACAAGGGGAGCCAAAGAATATTCTCAAGTATTAGCAGTTGAGTTGCCAATTCAACCACACCTGGATAACTTAATATCTGCAGCAAAGTGTTTAGTAGCAAAGTAATATGATAGTAGTGGTAACGGTAATAAAAGTAGCGGTAGCAAAAGTAGTATTTTTGGTGTTTTGTAGTGATTGTAACAATAGCAACGGAAAAGTAAATAAGCGGAGAACAATATGTGAAAAGCTCGTAGGCATTGGATCGGTGATGGACAATTATGTCGGATGTGGTTCATCATGTAACAATAATAACATAGGGTGACACAGAACTAGCTCCAATTCATCAATGTAATGTAGGCAAGTATTCCGAAAATATTCATATGTGCTTATGGAAAAGAACTTGCATGACATCTTTTGTCCTACCCTCCCGTGGCAGCGGGGTCCTAATGGAAACTAAGGGATATTAAGGCCTCCTTTTAATAGAGTACCGGAACAAAGCATTAGCACATAGTGAATACATGAACTCCTCAAACTATGGTCATCACCGGGAGTGGTACCGATTATTGTCACTTCGGGGTTGCCGGATCATAACACATAGTAGGTGACTATAGACTTGCAAGATAGGATCAAGAACTCACATATATTCATGAAAACATAATAGGTTTAGATCTGAAATAATGGCACTCGGGCCCTAGTGACAAGTATTAAGCATAGAAAAGTCATAGCAACATCAATCTTAGAACATAGTGGATACTAGGGATCAAACCCTAACAAAACTAACTCGATTACATGATAAATCGCATCCAACCCATCACCGTCCAGCAAGCCTACGATGGAATTACTCACGCACGGCTGTGAGCATCGTGAAATTGGTGATGGAGGATGCTTGATGATGACGATGGCGACGAATCCCCCTCTCCGAAGCCCCGATCGGACTCCAGATTAGCCCGCCCGAGAGGTTTTAGTGCTTGGCGGCGGCTCCATATCGTAAAATGCGATGAATCCTTCTCCCTGATTTTTTCTCCCCGAAAGTGAATGTATGGAGTTGGAGTTGAGGTTGGTGGAGCGTCAGGGGGCCCACAAGGTAGAGGGCGCGCCCTAGGGGTGTAGGCGCGCCCCCACCCTCGTGGACAGGGTGTGGGTCCCCTGACGTGGATTTTTCTTCCAGTATTTTTCTTATTTTCCAAATAGATGTCCCGTGGAGTTTCAGGTCATTCCGAGAACTTTTGTTTCTGCACATAAATAACACCATGGAAAGTCTGCGGAAAACAGCATCAGTCCGGGTTAGTTCCATTCAAATCATGCAAGTTAGAGTCCAAAACAAGGTCAAAAGTGTTTGGAAAAGTAGATACGACGGGATGTATCAAGTAGCGCTTTGTTTTAACAAGCGCTACTGATAAGTCTCTGTGTAAAAGCTTTTTCCTAGTTGTGAATAATTACATGTAGGATCATAAGAAAATTCAACAATATAGCTATCACATAACATATTCTCAACACGATCCGCATGCATGCGGAGTTGATAATCTTCCAAAATAGTGGGGTTAACATTTACTAAAGTCATGACCTCTCCATCCCCACTTTTATCAAAAAATTCATAAGATTGAACATTCTCCAAATATGCGGGATCTAAAGTTGACACTCTTCCAAACCCACTTTCAGTATTATTGCAAACCCCTATTATCAATCTCATATTCATCATGGGGCTTAAATAAATTTTCAAGATCATAAGAAGAATCACCCAAATCTTGATCATTGCAATAAGTAGTAGACATAGCAAAATTAGCATCCCCAAGATTAGGGTTTTGCATATTATTAGCACAATTGACACTAATGGAATTCATAATAACATCATTGCAATCATGCTTTTCATCCAAGGCACTATCGTGAAACACTTTAAAATTTTCTTGTTTCAACACTTCATCACACTTTTCAAGCAAAACCTCATAGAGACAATCTACTGCACTCAATTCACTAGCAATTGGTTCATCATAATTGGCTCTTTTAAAAAGATTAGAAAGTGGATGAGGATCCATAAACCTTTTGGTTCTTGATTTTCAATAAACACACAATTATACCAAGCGAACAAACAAACAAACCAAGTAAGGCATAAAGACAAACAAAAAGACAACCGGAAGAGGGGCGAAGAAAAAGCAAATCTTTTCGAAAATCGTTTTAGAAGTGGGGGAGAGGAAAATGAGAGGCAAGTGGAGAAAAATGTAATGCAAGAGATGAGAGTTTATGATGAGTACTTGGTATGTCTTGACTTGACGTAGATCTCCTCGGCAACGGCGCCAGAAATTTTTGCTGCTACTTCTTGAGCTTGCGTTGGTTTTGCCTTGAAGAGGAAAGGGTGATGCAGCAAAGTAGAGATAAGTATTTCCCTTAGTTAGAGAACCAAGGTATCATTCCAGTAGGAGACAACGCACAAATCACCAATACCTGCACAAACAATCAAACAACTTGCACCCAACACGATAAAGGGGTTGTCAATCCCTTCACGGTACTTGCAAAAGTGAGATCTAATAGAGATAGATGAAACTAAACAAAGATAAAGTAAATATTTTTGGGTTTTTTGGTTTATAGATATGAAAGTAAAAGATTGTAAAATAGTAGATCGGAACCTTATATGATGGGAAATAGTAGATCAGAAACTTGTATGATGGAAAATAGACCCGGGGGGCATATGTTTCACTATAGGCTTCTCTCAAGATAGCAGATAATATGGTGGGTCAACAAATTACTGTCGAGCAATTGATAGAAAAGTGTAATGTTATGACGATATCTAAGGTAATGATTATGAAATATAGGCATCACGTCTGTATCAAGTAGACCAAAACGATTTTGCATCTACTACTATTACTCCACACATAGACCGACTCCTGCCTACATGTAGAGTATTAAGTTCACGAAGAACAGAGTAACACATTAAGTAAGATGCACATGATGTAGAGGAATAAAGTCAAGCAATATGATGTAAACCCCATCTTTTTATCCTCGATGGCAACAATACAATACAATACAATACGTGTCTTGCTGCCTCTACTGTCACTGGGAAAGGACACCGCAAGATTGAACCCAAAGCTAAGAACTTCTCTGATTGCAAGAAAAACCAGTCTAGTTGGCCAAACTAAACCGATAGTCGGAAGGGAATTACAAAGATATCAAATCATGCATATAAGAATTCAGAGAAGATTAAAATAATATTCATAGAAAAGCTGATCATAAATCTACAATTCATCGGATCTCGACAAACACACTGCAAAATAAGATTAAATCGGATAGATCTCCAGGAACATCGAGGAGAAGACATCTAGCTACTAGCTATGGACCCGTAGGTCTGAGGTAAACTACTCACGCTTCACCAGAAGGGCAATAGAGTTGATGTAGAAGCCCTCCGTGATCGAATCCCCCTCTGGCAGGATGCCGGAAAAGGCCCCTAGATGGGATCTCATGGGAATAGAAGGTTGCGGCAGTGGAAAAGTGTTTTCATCGATGCTTCTGGTGGTTTGGGGATATATGTGAATATATAGGATGAAGAAGTAGGTCGGTGGAGTCACGGTGGGCCCACAAGGCAGGGGGCACGCCCTATCCCCCTGGGCGCGCCCTCCCACCTTGTGGCCGCCTCAAGTCTCTCCCGACTTGATCTCCAAGCCTCCTAGGAGTCTTCTGGTCCAAGAAAAATCATCGTGAAGGTTTTATTCCGTTTGGACTCCATTTGGTATTCCTTCTTTGCGAAGCTCCAAACTAAGGCAAAACAGAAACTAGCGCTGGGCTCTAGGTTAATGTGTTAGTCCCAAAAATAATATAAAATAACATATTAATGCATATAAAACATCCAAAACAGATGATATAATAGCTTGGAACAATCAAAATTGATAGATACGTTAGAGACGTATTTGTTGGGTAACGTAGTAATTTCAAAAAAAATCCTACGCACACGCAAGATCATGGTGATGCATAGCAACGAGAGGGGAGAGTGTTGTCCATGTACCCTCGTAGACCGAAAGCGGAAGTGTCATAACAACGCGGTTGATGTAGTCGTCCGTGTTCACGGCACGACCGATCAAGCACCGAAACTACGGCACCTCCAAGTTCTAGCACACGATTAGCTCGATGACGATCCCCGGACTCCGATCTAGCAAAGTGTCGGGGATGAGTTCCGTCAACACGACGGCGTGGCGACGATCTTGATGTTCTACCGTCTCAGGGCTTGGCCTAAGCACCGCTACAATATTATCAAGGATTATGGTGGAGGGGGGCACCGCACACGGCTAAGAGATCTCAAGGATCAATTGTTGTGTATAGAGGTGCCCCCTTGTCCCCGTATATAAAGGAGCAAGGGGGAGGGGTGACCGGCCAGGAGGAGGCGTGCCAGGGAGGAGTCCTACTCCTACCGGGAGTAGGACTCCCTCCTTTCCTTGTCCAACTAGGAGAGGGGGAAGGAAGGGAGAGAGGAGAGGAAGGAAATGGGGGGGGGGGCGCCGCCCCCCCTCCTTGTCCAATTCGGACTAGAGGGGGAGGGGGCGCGCGGCCTGCCCTGGCCGCTCCTCCTCTACTCCACTTTGGGCCCATGAGGCCCATTAACCCCCCGGGGGGTTCCGGTAACCCCCCGGTACTCCGTTCTATATTCGATAACCTCTGGAACCATTCCTGTGTCCGAATATATCAATCTTTATGTCTCAACCATTTCAAGACTCCTCGTCATGTCTGTGGTCACATCCGGGACTTCGAACAACCTTCGGTACATCAAAACATATAAACTCATAATGAAACTGTCATCGTAACGTTAAGCGTGCGGACCCTACGGGTTCGAGAATAATGTAGACATGACCGAGACACGTCTCCGGTAAATAACCAATAGCGGAACCTGGATGCTCATATTGGCTCCTACATATTCTACGAAGATCTTTATTGGTCATACCGCATAACAACATACGTTGTTCCCTTTGTCATCGGTATGTTACTTGCCCGAGATTCGATCGTCGGTATCTCAATACCTAGTTCAATCTCGTTACTTTCAAGTCTCTTTACTCGTTCCGTAATACATCATCTCGCAAATGCCTCATTAGTTGCATTGCTTGCAAGGCTTAAGTGATGTGCATTACCGAGAGGGCCCAGAGATACCTCTCCGACAATCAGAGTGACAAATCCTAATCTCGAAACACGCTGGCCCAACATGTACCTTCGGAGACACCTGTAGAGATCCTTTATAATCACCTAGTTATGTTGTGATGTTTGGTAGCACACAAAGTGTTCCTCCGGCAAACGGGAGTTGCATAATCTCATAGTCATAGGAACATGTATAAGTCATGAAGAAAGCAATAGAAACATATTAAACGATCGGGTGCTAAGCTAATGGAATGGGTCATGTCAATCAAATCATTCTCCTAATGATGTGATCCCGTTTAATCAAATAACAACACATGTCTATGGTTAGGAAACATAACCATCTTTGATTAACGAGCTAGTCAAGTAGAGGCATACTAGTGACAATATGTTTGTGTATGTATTCACACAAGTATTATGTTTCCGGTTAATATAATTCTAGCATGAATAATAAACATTTATCATGATATAAGGAAATAAATAATAACTTTATTATTGCCTCTAGGGCATATTTCCTTCAGTATTAGGGGCATGTAGAGTGGGCTGCCATGGGCAAGGGGGCACGCGAGGGCGCAACCATAGCGGGAGGGGTGGGCACGACAACAGGCATTCGAGCTCGTGTGGCTGCGGCAGACGGGCGCGGAAGGGCGTCCGGTGCGCCGGTTCGCGACTAGAGGAAGAGCGGGGTGATGGGGACGAGGGAAGAGAGGTGTGCGGAGCTCACCGGGGAAGCTGGAGAAGAGGTTGGGGAAGGCAGAGGTTACGGGGATGGGGCGGATCGACATCGGTGATCATGGTCGGAGTATGAGAAGATAGTGATGATGGCAAGCTGCTGGGACCGTCCGGCTCGTCCCGGTGCTCGCAGAGGATAACGGCAAGTGCGGAGATCCTCGGGGACATCCCTAGGCACTGCGGGAGGGCTCCTGGGCACGCCGTCGACGGCGGCACGACATCGGCAGAGGCGGCGAGCTTCAGGTGGAAGAAAACGAGGGGGAGAGGGGAATCCCTGGCACGCTAGGGTTTCGTCTAGTGGGCTCGAGGCATCTTACCCATGTCGTGGCACAGTTGGACGGCCGGCGTGTGGCCAGACGTGGCCATGGTGCCGACGGATGCCTGCCATGGCCCTTCCCTGCTTTAGCAGGAGGTGGATGAAGGTGGGGTGGGCTGGCAAGGTGTAGTGGGCCAAAGCCTAGTGGGACAGGGGGGTGGGCCGTTTCCCTTCTCTTTTCTCTTTTTTGTTTTATTTTTGTTTCAAGTTATGTTTTCTACTTAGTTTCTAAATCATTTTAGTTTCATTAAATACAAAACTTGTTTCAAATTTAGTATAGTAATTTAGGCTACTACTGTTAGTTCTATATCCGGCGTATCTCGTAGTAGGGATCCTAAGCTAGGCGTCTTGGAGCGATGGTAACACAGACAGAGGATTTTACCCAGGTTCGGGCTCTCTCCAAGAGATAATACCATACGTCCTACTTTTGATTGTATTCATATGGGGGATAGTATATAGTACATGTGTCTACCACGAGATTGTTCTAATGAATATTAGATGATCTATTGACTAGCCTGGCCCCGGTTTATATAACACACCGGAGGCCTAGGGTTTTAGGAGAGTCCTTGGCTTGAGCGCCAAGTCTTGTGGATTCTTCCTTGTATGCGGCATGGGCTGCTCGAAGTGACCCATTAGTAAACCGCCATGGGGGACCCTCGGCCCGACCCATAGGTCGGGAGACGACGAGATGAGTACCCCCTAGTCTAGGACACTGCTAGTAGCCCCCTGAATCGGTCTTCAAGTTGGGGACTCTCCTCGATTCTTCCGAACTGTCCTTCTTCTTTGGTCGTCGGTCTTGAAAACTGTTTCAACAAATATTCTCATCTTCGATCTTGAGGATCGCCGAAGTGAATCCGAAGAGTTTACATGTCGGGTATCCGAGGAGCCCCTTTAATTTTCGGCCTTTATCAATGCCTTGTTATTTTTATGCCACACCTCGGGTTTGAAGGTGTTCCCGTGCGACAGTGTCCTCTTGCGTCCGAGCTCCAGCATCGGACTGCATCCGAACACTTGGAAGTTTGAATTTTATGCATAGAATAGGCAATGCAGTAGCCCCCCGAGCCACTGGTCGGGTGGAAACACCAGATCAGGGGATCGATGTACCCCGTTAATGGATTTTAAGTGGAAAGCGCTAAGCCCAGTAGCCCTCGATGAGGGAGTCCTGGACTAAGGGGTCCTCGGGCGTCCGGCCTGTTAGCCATGGGACGGACTGATGGGTTGTGAAGATACGAAGACCAAAGACTGCACCCGTGTCCGTATGGGACTCTCCTTGGCATGGAAGGCAAGCTTGGCAACCACATATGTAGATTCCCTTCTTTGTAACCGACCTGGTGTAACCCTAGATCCTCCCGGTGTCTATATAAACCGGAGGACTTAGTCCGGAGAGGAGACACATTACCATAGTCATACAGGCTAGGCCTCTAGGGTTTTAGCCATTACGATCTCATGGTAGGTCAACTCTTGCAATACTCATATTCATCAAGATCAATCAAGCAGGAAGTAAGGTATTACCTCCATAGAGAGGGCCCGAACCTGGCTAAACATTGTGTCCCCTGTCTCCTGTTACGATCGACCTTAGACGCACAGTTTGGGACCCCCTACCCGTGATCCGCCGGTTTTGACACCGACATGGGTGCTTTCATTGAGAGTTCCACTGTACCATCCCCAAAAGGTTTGACGGCTCCTTCAATCGTCAACAACGATGATGTCCAAGGAGAAACCTTCCTCCTCTGACAGATCTTCGTGTTCGGCGGCTTCGCACTGCGGGCCAACTCGCTTGGCCATCTGGAGCAGATCGATAGCTACGCCCCTAGCCATCAGGTCAGATTTGGGAGATTGAACTATGTCACGGACATCTGTGGAGATTTGATCTTTACCGGATTTGAGACCGCGGCGACCGCTCCTGGTCACCTCGACGAACATGACCCAAATCTGTCATCGGATCGCATCCAGGAGATTGCTCCTGTAACTTCTCTGGCCTTAGATCCGGTGCATATTGCACCATCCAAGATTGGGAGGCTCAACCCCACCATGGAGGCCTGATGACCCACAAGTATAGGGGATCGCAACAGCTTTCGAGGGTAGAGTATTCAACCCATATTTATTGATTCGGCACAAGGGGAGCCAAAGAATATTCTCAAGTATTAGCAGCTGAGTTGTCAATTCAACCACATCTGGAAACTTAGTATCTGCAGCAAAGTGTTTAGTAGCAAAGTAATATGATAGTGGTGGTAACGACAACAAAAGTAGAGGCAGCAAAAGTAATATTTTTGGTATTTTGTAGTGATTATAACAGTAGCAACGGAAAAGTAAATAAGCGAGAACCAGTATATGGAAAGTTCGTAGGCATCGGATCACTGATGGATAATTATGCCGGATGCGGTTCATCATGTAACAGTCATAACATAGGGTGACACATAACTAGCTCCAATTCTTCAATGTAATATAGGCATGTATTCCGAATATAGTCATACGTGCTTATGGAAAAGAACTTGCATGACATCTTTTGTCCTACCCTCCCGTGGCAGCGGGGTCCTAATGGAAACTAAGGGATATTAAGGCCTCCTTTTAATAGAGAACCGGAACAAAGCATTAGCACATAGTGAATACATGAACTCCTCAAACTATGGTCATCACCAAGAAGTATCCCGATTATTGTCACTTCGGGGTTGTCGGATCATAACACATAATAGGTGACTATAGAATTGCAAGATAGGATCAAGAACTCACATATATTCATGAAAACATAATAGGTTCAGATCTGAAATCATGGCACTCGGACCCTAGTGACAAGCATTAAGCATAGCAAAGTCATAGCAACATCAATCTCAGAACATAATGGATACTAGGACCCTAACAAAACTAACTCGATTACATGATAAATCGCATCCAACCCATCACCGTCCAGCAAGCCTACGATTGAATTACTCACGCACGGCGGTGAGCATCATTCAATTGATGATGGAGGATGGTGGATGATGACGATGGCGACGAATCCCCCTCTCCGGAGCCCCGAACGGACTACAGATCAGCCCTCCCGAGAGGTTTTAGGTCTTGGCGGCGGCTCCGTATCGTAAAACGGGATGATTTCTTCTCTCCTATTTTTTTCTACCCGAAAGCCAATATATAGAGTTGGAGTTGGCGTCAGAAGGTGTCCACGGGGCCCACGAGGTAGGGAGGTGCGCCCTAGAGGGGGAGGCGCCGCCCACCCTCGTGGACAGGGTGTGGGCCCCCTGGTCTTCATCTTTGGCGAGGATTTTTTATTATTTATTGTAAGGTATTCTGTGGAGTTTCGGGTCATTCCGAGAACTTTTGTTTTCTGCACATGAAACAACATCATGGCAATTCTGTTGAAAACAGCGTCAGTCCGGGTTAGTTTCATTCAAATCATACAAGTTAGAGTCCAAAACAAGGGCAAAAGTTTTTGGAAAAGTACATACGACGGAGACGTATCAAGGCCATAGAGTCCACGGCGTTGGAGCCAAACATCTATCTATACTTAGTAGCGACTTCCAAGAAATTACCACGTTAATTAGAAAATATGAGCCGTTAATCTCCGATGGGACCGAGTTATAACATCCAGATTTAATCTAGAACTAATCAGACAAGAAAATCATGGAAAAAAAGGAAAAAAATTAGATTAAATCAAATTCTAATAGTCATCAATAGAGGTTCATTGGAAGAAAAGGCAATCACGTTACAAAAGGACACCTCACAAGGCAATGACGTTAAAACAGATTTCTCTCAAATTCTTCTCCTGTTCTTTTTGTGAGTATACGTACACATAATTATATTGGTCTCATTAAAAAGGAGTCCTACTTCTATACGTACGGCTGAAATCACATGATAAAAAAGGAATCTACTTTTTTTTTGATAGAAGAGTCCTACTTCTATACGTACTTGCTGGATAGTCTTGCAACGGTCGTACGTGATCTGAAATAAAAACAGTCGTATCTAATCTCCACAAGCTACTCACACATATGTAACCTCCACAAGCTCTCCGTCTTTCAACTAAAAAAGGCTTCTCGGCCTAGGGTTTTCAATTCCATGACCGCCCCATGGAGTCGCCTTTCTCTCCGATTAGGATCTTACTAGCATGGGATTCTTCTCTCTATTCTCCCTCTTTACCTCAAACAAAAAAGTTGCAAATCATAGTCTCCATCTGATCCATTTTCGCAAGGTGCCGGTGAAAGGTAACAAATTCGTTTCTACCTCCTTGGCGCCTTTGATGGCAGCGGGATCGATCGCCCATAATAACCAGTCCAGAGGACGAGACGTCTCACCTCAGTCCCAAACCCTACTCCCGTTCTCGCGCTGCACAAAGAGAAATCGTCGCGAGCACGCACCCACAGCAGCAATCTGGGTGCTGGATGGGCTCCAATGGAGATACAATGTTAGAGCCCTCAATTCCTCGGTTTACCCTTGCAATCAAGGCTGAAATAAAGGCTGGTGCGTCCCGCAAATCATACTCTCCATCTGATACGTTTTCGCAAGGTGCCGGTGAAGGTAACAAATCCGTTTCCATCTCCTTGGCGCCTCTGTTGGCAGCGGGATCGATCGCCCGCAGTAACCAGTCCAGACAACGAGACGTCCCACCTCAGTCCCAAACCCTCCTCCCATTCTCACGTTGCACAAAGAGAAATCGTCGCAAGCACGCACCCACAGCAGCAATCAGGGTGCTGGATAGGCTCCAATGGAGATACAATGTTAGAGCCCTCAATTCCTCGGTTTACCCTTGCAATCAAGGCTGGTGCACCCCTTCTTCTCTCCTCACACAAGTCATAGTGAATATAAATTAATTAGGATTATTTTATATTAACATAATTCAGCAGTTTCGCTAGGTTCTTTCTCGCTCCGCTGTACAACGATAAGAACTACCACAACCAACCTGTTTGCTTGGGATGACCCATCCTATTTTTCTAGAAGTCTGGTGTAAGTTTGATGGTATACAACCATATGAATCACTGAATCAGATTTGGAAACATCTCCTTTATTCCTTTTCCATATATTACCACACAGGAGGTTATATGGATGGCAAGTTGTTGAGAACTGGTGGCAATCCATTAGTAACAAAGCTCCATTAGTAACTACTTACAATTATTTTTTCTTAAATCTATAACACATACATATGAAATGTTAATGGTTTTGAATGGATGGTAAGCTTCATGGATTTGTTTTATGTTTGAGCAGCGCACATACTGTATTATACAGAATGTATTTGTTAGCTTCTTCTGTAACATGCATGCATATATCGCATGCTTTTTTGGTGGTCAACAGTATTCGATGGTTATTCGATGCAAAAAATGAAAACTATCAACTGAGAGTGGTTTGATTAAACCTGGTGCTAATTTGAGTGCGGCAACGAGATTATTTG
This sequence comes from Aegilops umbellulata, assembly GCA_032464435.1. Lineage (NCBI taxonomy): Eukaryota > Viridiplantae > Streptophyta > Magnoliopsida > Poales > Poaceae > Aegilops > Aegilops umbellulata. Next base: position 368,733,595 of record CP136060.1, read on the forward strand.
AGTTTTTCTAATTTGGATAGTGTACGTTTGATTTAGTTAAGCTCATGTCCTTGAACTAATTTTGAAGCATGTACCTGCGTGTTAGGTACAGTTTTGTTATCGTCTGAATATGCAAATCAATCGCACTTTAGTATGAGTCATTCATGTATTTCCTATTTCATCGTTGGATCACATAATCCATACATTTTTATATTTTGATCACACAGTATCAGCTGGCCACCGAATAAGGACATTAGCTATTATGAGGTTATGGAGATATCAAGTTAGTAGGATTAAGCAATTATTATTATTGTTCAAATAAAACTTACGCCATGAAGTGACTTGGTGAAATCCATGTATTTTGGGGTACTTAGTTCATCCACATTTTTCTGTCATCAGTTATTATTCAGTTATAATCTTCATATCTTCCACTTTACAACTCCGCTTGAGGAAATAAGGAAAAAAGAATGCACGCCAAAGAAGGTGCTCCAGAGTGTTGATCAATTCACCTATATACATTTCTCAAAATTAGTCACAACATACATTTTTTGCCAAGTTATACTTTGAAATACCAAGGATCTATATGACACTTACATGAGTATCCTATGTTGTATTTACTCAATTATGACATTTGCATTAACGAACAACGAATTTTATTCAGTTAAGATGGATTTGAGAACAAATATATTTCCTGTTTTTTAACCGGATAATATTTAGTGGTACCTTTATTCAAGGATGGATGCACAAATATTGTTGAATGAATTATTGCTCTGAGTAACAAAGGATGCATTGTTACGTAAGTGCGTTCGGGCATAATTAGTTGTATGCATGGTTTGTTCACTATGGTTGTTATTTTCTTATATGCAGGTAGGTACATATTTTTAGAGAAGTGGCATCATTAGAAATCTCAGATGCAGAATGGTCACATGAATCGGAGAATGGACTCGATAGAACAACACAAAATGTTCATATTTTGCTCCCAGGATCACAAGAAGAGTCATACGATGGACTCATTTATGCAGACAAGAGTGAATACACATGATTCTTTCAATATGCTGCCCTAAGTGTGCTTGGTCAATGTTGTTCAAGAATTTTTTATATGAAGAAATTCAATGGATAGGATTTGCATAAGATTATGTGATGCATATTTCTAATAATAAAAATCAGTTTCATACAAAATCAGTAAGGTCCCAGTTTCATTAGTACTAAGGATGGAAATCCTGATGCTATTTTAATTAAGTCTCCACTTGCATTGGTATCACACTGATTCGTCTCTATACATTTAATCCTTCCATATTTGGTATATCATATGAAAATTGCATTGTGCTACACAGGGCAAATTATATTCGCATAGATCCTTACTAAAACGCTTCTAGGTCGTGCATGTTGTTTGCGCATTAGCCATATGTGGGTTAGAAGTTTGCATAAGATGTCTTACTGCTTCAATCTAATAGATTTGTGCATCTTCATAGTTATTACACCAATGTGCGGTCTTGATAATTAATATCTTACCGCAATATCGCTAATGTTTTCAGAAGTTTTCTTACCTTTCAAAGTTCTTTAGTTGTTCATAGAACAAATGTCGCTCAATAACCAATGTGTAGTCTTGATTATTAATATCTTACTAGAGCATCACCAAGGTTTGCAGAAATTTTTGTAACTACAAAGTTTTATAGTTATTCATAGAACATATGTCATTCAATAAGATTAATTATCATGTTTTTCTAATGATAGCTAGCCCGTGCAGATGCACGGCTTGCCGACTAGTAGACCTAAAGTCACACGACGACCTTGTCACCGGAACTCCGGACTCGTCTATGGTTATAAATTCCGAGCCATGTGCATCTGCGAACGCCGAACATGACCGCTTATCGATCTTTGAGTTCAGCGCCGCAGACATCTTCCAACACTCGCCCTTTGGCGATGTGCTAAACTCATTAAAGAGTCTGTCCTTGGCGGGGGACCCACAGCCGAATTATGTCCGGTTCGAACTAGGGGCTGATGATGGGGAATTTTACTCCCCACCGACCACCCACTTCATAGCCACTGTCAAGGACTTAAATGACATGCTTGATTACGGCTCTGAAGACATCATCAGTACGGACGACGATGCCGACGAGGAGCAGGGCCAAAACCCGCCATTCACTGGACGATGGACGGCCACTTCTTCCTACGACGTATACATGGTGGATACGCCTAAAAAAACTAACAACGATGACAAAGAGGATCCAGTAGAGGACAAACCTCCTGAGACACAGCCCAGGCGCGATGTCAACGGTGCCGCTCTAAGTCACGTCGTACAAAAGACAACAACACCGGCACCGGAGAAAACAATACTCCGGACGATGCCGAAGACAATGAAGACCCTGTTAGGGAAATCTCCGAACATGATGAATGGGAAGACGGGCAAGTTAGCCCTGATGAACAGGCCATACACGAAGACTCGGAGGATAGTAATTATCTTCCGCTCTCCGAGGAAGAGGAGAGCCTCGGCAACGAGGATTTCATCGTGCCTGAGGAACCTCTCGAGCAAGAGCGCTTTAAAAGTCGGCTAATAGCCACTGCAAGGAGCCTGAAAAAGAAGCAGCTGCAGCTTCAAGCGGACCAAGATCTGCTCAATGATAGATTGGACCGAAGTCCTGGCCGCCGAAGAATACGGCCTTAGTGGCCCAGCCAAAAATTAGCCGAAGCGCAAATTGCTACCTTAGTTCGATGATGAGGCGCTGGAGCCCGTACCATCATCGCACAACGCAGCCGACCGACCGCCACGCGGTCAGGATAAAGCGGCAACTCAAACCGAACACCAGACCGCCCCACCTCGCTGTAAAGGCAAGAATAAAACAGCTCGGGGTTGTACATACGACCTTCGGTAGGACTTGGGCAGTAGAGCAGGACACACAAGATCGATCTACGGATCACGAGGACGTGCCTCAACACGCGACGAAGGCTACCTATTCGGACGTGACAAACCTAGCCACGCCCGGGTTGAAAACCGCAAACGGACTCCATCGGAGGTACGTCGTAGTGTGGCCAAATATAGAGGCGCCGCACACCCTCTTTGCTTCACAGAAGAAGTAATGGGGCATGAATTCCCAGACGGGTTCAAACCCATGAATATCGAATCATACGATGGAACAACAGATCCCGCGGTATGGATCGAGGACTTCCTCCTCCATATCCACATGGCCCGCGGAGATGACCTTCATGCCATCAAATACCTACCACTGAAACTCAAAGGACCAGCTCGGTACTGGTTAAATAGTCTGCCGAAAAATTCTACCGGCAGCTGGGAAGATTTGGAAGACGCCTTTCGCAACAACTTCCATGGAACATATTGTTGGGGAACGTAGTAATTTCAAAAAAATAATTCCTACGCACACGCAAGATCATGGTGATGCATAGCAACGAGAGGGGAGAGTGTTGTCTACGTACCCTCGTATACCGAAGCGGAAGCGTTGACGCAATGTAGAGGAAGTAGTCGTACGTTCTCCTCACGATCTGACCGATCACAGCACCGTTACTCCGGCACCTCCGAGTTCTTGGCACACGTTCAGCTCGATGATGATCCCCGGGCTCCGATCCAGCAAAGCGTCGGGGAAGAGTTCCGTCAGCACGACGGTGTGGTGACGATCTTGATGTGTTACCGGTGCAGGGCTTCGCCTAAGCACTGCAACGATATGACCGAGGTGGAATTTGGTGGAAGGGGGCACCGCACACGGCTAAGGAACGATCTGTAGATCAACTTGTGTGTTCTAGGGTGCTCCCCTGCCCCCGTATATAAAGGAGCCAAGGGGGAGGGGCTGGCCGGCCAAGCCTGGCGCGCCAGGAGAGTCCTACTCCCTCCGGGAGTAGGATTCCCCCCCCCAATCCTAGTTGGAATAGGATTCCTCAAGGGGGGGGGGGGAAGAGAGAGAGGGGGCCGGCCACCTTCTCCTAGTCCTAATAGGACTAGGGAAGGGGGGAGGCGCGTGGCCAGCCCTAGGGCAGCCCCTTTCTCCTTTCCACTAAGGCCCACTATGGCCCATTTAGCTCCCGGGGGGGTTCCGGTAACCCACCCGGTATTCCGGTAAAATCCTGATTTCACCTGGAACACTTCCGATGTCCAAACATAGGCTTCCAATATATCAATCTTTATGTCTCGACCATTTCGAGACTCCTCGTCATGTCCGTGATCACATCCGAGACTCCGAACAACCTTCGGTACATCAAAATGCATAAACTCATAATAACTGTCATCGTAACGTTAAGCGTGCGGACCCTATGGTTCGAGAACAATGTAGACATGACCGAGACACGTCTTCGGTCAATAACCAATAGCGGGACCTGGATGCCCATATTGGCACCTACATATTCTACGAAGATCTTTATCGGTCAGACCGCATAACAACATACGTTGTTCCCTTTGTCATCGGTATGTTACTTGTCCGAGATTCGATCGTCAGTATCCAATACTTAGTTCAATCTCGTTACCGGAAAGTCTCTTTACTCGTTCCGTAATACATCATCCCGCAACTAACTCATTAGTTGCAATGCTTGCAAGGCTTAAGTGATGTGCATTACCGAGAGGGCCCAGAGATACCTCTCCGACGATCGGAGTGACAAATCCTAATCTCGAAATACGCCAACCCAACATCTACCATTGGAGACACCTGTAGTACTCCTTTATAATCACCCAGTTACGTTGTGATGTTTGGTAGTACCCAAAGTGTTCCTCTGGCAAACGGGAGTTGCATAATCTCATAGTCATAGGAACATGTATAAGTCATGGATAAAGCAATAGCAACATACTAAACGATCGGGTGCTAAGCTAATATAATGGGTCATGTCAATCAGATCACTCAACTAATGATGTGACCTCGTTAATCAAATAACAACTCTTTGTTCATGGTTAGGAAACATAACCATCTTTGATTAACGAGCTAGTCTAGTAGAGGCATACTAGTGACACTCTGTTTGTCTATGTATTCACACATGTATTATGTTTCCGGTTAATACAATTCTAGCATGAATAATAAACCTTTATCATGATATAAGGAAATAAATAATAACTTTATTATTGCCTCTAGGGCATATTTCATTCAGTCTCCCACTTGCACTAGAGTCAATAATCTAGATTACACTGTAATGATCCTAACACCCATGGAGTCTTGGTGCTGATCATGTTTTGCTCGTGGAAGAGGCTTAGTCAACGGGTCTGCAATATTCAGATCCGTATGTATCCTGCAAATCTCTATGTCTCCCACCTGGACTAGATCCCGGATGGAGTTGAAGCGTCTCTTGATGTGTTTGGTTCTTTTGTGAAATCTGGATTCCTTTGCCAAGGCAATTGCACCAGTATTGTCACAAAAGATTTTCATTGGACCCGATGCACTAGGTATGACACCTAGATCGGATATGAACTCCTTCATCCAGACTCCTTCGTTTGCTGCTTCCGAAGCAGCTATGTACTCTGCTTCACATGTAGATCCCGCTACGACGCTTTGTTTAGAACTGCACCAACTGATAGCTCCACCGTTTAATGTAAACACGTATCCGGTTTGCGATTTAGAATCGTCCGGATCAGTGTCAAAGCTTGCATCAACGTAACCTCTTACGGTGAGCTCTTTGTCACCTCCATATATGAGAAACATATCCTTAGTCCTTTTCAGGTATTTCAGGATGTTCTTGGCCGTTGTCCAGTGATCCACTCCTGGATTAGTTTGGTACCTCCCTGCTAAACTTATAGCAAGGCATACATCAGGTCTGGTACACAGCATTGCATACATGATAGAGCCTATGGCTGAAGCATAGGGAACATCTTTCATTTTCTCTCTATCTTCTGCAGTGGTCGGGCTTTGAGTCTTACTCAATCTCACACCTTGTAACACAGGCAAGAACCCTTTCTTTGCTTGATCCATTTTGACCTTCTTCAAAATCTTGTCAAGGTATGTGCTTTGTGAAAGTCCAATTAAGCGTCTTGATCTATCTCTATAGATCTTTATGCCTAATATGTAAGCAGCTTCTCCGAGGTCTTTCATTGAAAAACTTTTATTCAAGTATCCCTTTATGCTATCCAGAAATTCTATATCATTTCCAATCAGTAATATGTCATCCACATATAATATTAGAAATGCTACAGAGCTCCCACTCACTTTCTTGTAAATACAGGCTTCACCGAAAGTCTGTATAAAACCAAATGCTTTGATCACACTATCAAAGCATTTATTCCAACTTCGAGAGGCTTGCACTAGTCCATAAATGGATCGCTGGAGCTTGCACACTTTGTTAGCTCCCTTTGGATCGACAAAACCTTCCGGTTGCATCATATACAACTCTTCTTCCAGAAATCCATTCATGAATGCAGTTTTGATATCCATCTGCCAAATTTCATAATCATAAAATGCGGCAATTGCTAACCTGATTCGGACAGACTTAAGCATCGCTACGGGTGAGAAAGTCTCATCGTAGTCAATCCCTTTGAACTTGTCGAAAACCTTTTGCGACAAGTCGAGCTTTGTAGACAGTAACATTACCATCAGCGTCAGTCTTCTTCTTAAAGATCCATTTGTTCTCAATTGCTTGTCGATCATCAGGCAAGTCAACCAAAGTCCATACTTTGTTCTCATACATGGATCCCATCTCAGATTTCATGGCTTCAAGCCACTTTGCGGAATCTGGGCTCACCATTGCTTCTTCATAGTTCGTAGGTTCATCATGGTCTAGTAACATGACTTCCAGAATAGGATTACCGTACCACTCTGGTGCGGATCTCACTCTGGTTGATCTACGAGGCTCAGTAGTATCTTGATCTAAAGTTTCATGATCATCATCATTAGCTTCCTCATTTATTGGTGTAGATGTCGCAGAAACAGTTTTCTGTGATGTACTACTTCTCAATAAAGGAGTAGGTACAGTTACCTCATCAAGTTCTACTTTCCTCCCACTCACTTCTTTCGAAAGAAACTCTTTCTCTAGAAAGTTTCCAAACTTAGCAACAAAAGTCTTGCCTTCGGATCTGTGATAGAAGGTGTATCCAACAGTTTCCTTTGGATATCCTATGAAGACACATTTCTCCGATTTGGGTTCGAGCTTATCAGGTTGAAGCTTTTTCACATAAGCATCGCAGCCCCAAACTTTAAGAAACGACAACTTTGGTTTCTTGCCAAACCATACTTCATAAGGCGTCGTCTCAACGGATTTAGATGGTGCCCTATTTAACGTGAATGCGGCCGTCTCTAGAGCGTATCCCCAAAACGATAGCGGTAAATCAGTAAGAGACATCATAGATCGCACCATATCTAATAAAGTACGATTACGACGTTCGGACACACCATTACGCTGTGGTGTTCCGGGTGGCGTGAGTTGCGAAACTATTCCACAATTTTTCAAATGTACACCAAACTCGTAACTCAAATATTCTCCTCCACGATCAGATCGTAGAAACTTTATTTTCTTGTTACGATGATTTTCAACTTCACTTTGAAATTCTTTGAACTTTTCAAATGTTTCAGACTTGTGTTTCATTAAGTAGATATACCCATATCTGCTCAAATCATCTGTGAAGGTGAGAAAATAACAATATCCGCCACGAGCCTCAACATTCATCGGACCACATACATCCGTATGTATGATTTCCAACAAATCTGTTGCTCTCTCCATAGTTCCGGAGAACGGTGTTTTAGTCATCTTGCCCATGAGGCACGGTTCGCAAGTGCCAAGTGATTCATAATCAAGTGACTCCAAAAGTCCATCAGTATGGAGTTTCTTCATGCGCTTTACACCGATATGACCTAAACGGCAGTGCCACAAATAAGTTGCACTATCATTATCAACTCTGCATCTTTTGGCTTCAACATTATGAATATGTGTATCACTACTATCGAGATTCATCAAAAATAGACCACTCTTCAAGGGTGCATGACCATAAAAGATATTACTCATATAAATAGAACAACCATTATTCTCTGATTTAAATGAATAACCGTCTCGCATCAAACAAGATCCAGATATAATGTTCATGCTCAACGCTGGCACCAAATAACAATTATTTAGGTCTAATATTAATCCCGAAGGTAGATGTAGAGGTAGCGTGCCGACTGCGATCACATCGACTTTGGAACCGTTTCCCACGCGCATCGTCACCTCGTCCTTTGCTAGTGTCCGCTTATTCTGTAGTCCCTGTTTTGAGTTGCAAATATTAGCAACAGAACCAGTATCAAATACCCAGGTGCTACTGCGAACATTAGTAAGGTACACATCAATAACATGTATATCACATATACCTTTGTTCACCTTGCCATCCTTCTTATCCGCCAAATACTTGGGGCAATTCCGCTTCCAGTGACCAGTCTGCTTGCAGTAGAAGCACTCAGTTTCAGGCTTAGGTCCAGACTTGGGTTTCTTCTCTTGAGCAGCAACTCGCTTGCCGTTCTTCTTGAAGTTCCCCTTTTTCTTCCCTTTGCCCTTTTTCTTGAAACTAGTGGTTTTGTTAACCATCAACACTTGATGCTCCTTCTTGATTTCTACCTCCGCAGCTTTTAGCATTGCGAAGAGCTCGGGAATAGTCTTGGTCATCCCTTGCATATTATAGTTCATCACGAAGCTCTTGTAGCTTGGTGGCAGTGATTGGAGAATTCTGTCAATGACGCAATCATCTGGAAGAGTAACTCCCAATTGAATCAAGTGATTATTATACCCAGACATTTTGAGTATATGCTCACTGACAGAACTGTTCTCCTCCATTTTGCAGCTATAGAACTTATTGGAGACTTCATATCTCTCAATCCGGGCATTTGCTTGAAATATTAACTTCAACTCCTGGAACATCTCATATGCTCCATGACGTTCAAAACGTCGTTGAAGTCTCGGTTCTAAGCCGTAAAGCATGGCACACTGAACTATCGAGTAGTCATCAGCTTTGCTCTGCCAGACGTTCATAACTTCTGGTGTTGCTCTAGCAGCAGGCCTGGCACCTAGCGGTGCTTCCAGGACGTAATTCTTCTGTGCAGCAATGAGGATAATCCTCAAGTTATGGACCCAGTCCGTGTAATTGCTACCATCATCTTTCAACTTTGCTTTCTCAAGGAACGCATTAAAATTTAACGGAACAACAGCACGAGCCATCTATCTACAATCAACATAGACAAGCAAGATACTATCAGATACTAAGTTCATGATAAGTTTAAGTTCAGTTAATCAAATTAATTAAGAACTCCCACTTATATAGACATCCCTCTAATCCTCTAAGTGATCACGTGATCCAAATCAACTAAACCATAACCGATCATCACGTGATATGGAGTAGTTTTCAATGGGGAACATCGTTATGTTGATCATATCTACTATATGATTCACGCTCGACCTTTCGGTCTCTGTGTTCCGAGGTCATATCTTATATGCATAGCTCGTCAAGTATAACCTGAGTATTCCGCGTGTGCAACTGTTTTGCACCCGTTGTATTTGAACGTAGAGCCTATCACACCCGATCATCACGTGGTGTCTCAGCACGAAGAACTTTTGCAACGGTGCATACTCAGGGAGAACACTTCTTGATAATTTAGTGAGAGATCATCTTATAATGCTACCGTCAATCAAAGCAAGATAAGATGCATAAAAAGATAAACATCACATGCAATCAATATAAGTGATATGATATGGTCATCATCATCTTGTGCTTGTGATCTCCATCTCCGAAGCATCGTCATGATCACCGTCGTCACCGGCGCGACACCTTGATCTCCATCGTAGCATCGTTGTCATCTCGCCAATCTTATGCTTCCACGACTATCACTACCGCTTAGTAATAAAGTAAAACATTACATCAGGATTGCATTGCATACAATAAAGCGACAACCATATGGCTCCTGCCAGTTGCCGATAACTCGGTTACAAAACATGATCATCTCATACAATAAAATTTAGCATCATGTCTTGACCATATCACATCACAACATGCCCTGCAAAAACAAGTTAGACGTCCTCTACTTTGTTGTTGCAAGTTTTACGTGGCTGCTACGGGCTTAAGCAAGAACTCATCTTACCTACGCATCAAAAACCACAACGATAGTTTGTCAAATAGACTCCGTTTTAACCTTCTCAAGGACCGGGCGTAGCCACACTCGGTTCAACTAAAGTTGGAGAGACAGTCTTCCGCAAGCCATCTATGTGCAAAGCACGTCGAGGGAACCGGTCTCGCGTAAGCGTACGCGAAAGGTTGGTCCGGATCGTCTCGTCCAACAATACCGCTGAACCAAAGTATGACATGCTGGTAGGCAGTATGACTTGTATCGTCCACAACTCACTTGTGTTCTACTCGTGCAAATAACATCAAACCATAAAAACCTAGGCTCGGATACCACTGTTGGGGAACGTAGTTTTCAAAAAAAAATTCCTACGCACACGCAAGATCATGGTGATGCATAGCAACGAGAGGGGAGAGTGTTGTCTACGTACCCTCGTAGACCGAAGCGGAAGCGTTGACACAACGTAGAGGAAGTAGTCGTACGTTCTCCTCGCGATCCGACCGATCACAGCACCGTTACTCCGGCACCTCCGAGTTCTTGGCACACGTTCAGCTCGATGATGATCCCCGGGCTCCGATCCAGCAAAGCGTCGGGGAAGAGTTCCGTCAGCACGACGGCGTGGTGACGATCTTGATGTGTTACCGGTGCAGGGCTTCGCCTAAGCACTGCAACGATATGACCGAGGTGGAATTTGGTGGAAGGGGGCACCGCACACGGCTAAGGAACGATCCGTAGATCAACTTGTGTGTTCTAGGGTGCTCCCCTGCCCCCGTATATAAAGGAGCCAAGGGGGAGGGGCTGGTCGGCCAAGCCTGGTGCGCCAGGAGAGTCCTACTCCCTCCGGGAGTAGGATTCCCCCCCCCCCAATCCTAGTTGGAATAGGATTCCTCAAGGGGGGGAAGAGAGAGAGAGGGGGCCGGCCACCTTCTCCTAGTCCTAATAGGACTAGGGAAGGGGGGAGGCGCCTGGCCAGCCCTAGGGCAGCCCCTTTCTCCTTTCCACTAAGGCCCACTATGGCCCATTTAGCTCCCGGGGGGGTTCCGGTAACCCACCCGTTATTCCGGTAAAATCCTGATTTCACCTGGAACACTTCCGATGTCCAAACATAGGCTTCCAATATATCAATCTTTATGTCTCGACCATTTCGAGACTCCTCGTCATGTCTGTGATCACATCCGGGACTCCGAACAACCTTCGGTACATCAAAATGCATAAACTCATAATAACTGTCATCGTAACGTTAAGCGTGCGGACCCTACGGTTCGAGAACAATGTAGACATGACCGAGACACGTCTCCGGTCAATAACCAATAGCGGGACCTGGATGCCCATATTGGCTCCTACATATTCTACGAAGATCTTTATCGGTCAGACCGCATAACAACATACGTTGTTCCCTTTGTCATCGGTATGTTACTTGTCCGAGATTCGATCGTCAGTATCCAATACTTAGTTCAATCTCGTTACCGGCAAGTCTCTTTACTCGTTCCGTAATACATCATCCCGCAACTAACTCATTAGTTGCAATGCTTGCAAGGCTTAAGTGATGTGCATTACCGAGAGGGCCCAGAGATACCTCTCCGACGATCGGAGTGACAAATCCTAATCTCGAAATACGCCAACCCAACATCTACCATTGGAGACACCTGTAGTACTCCTTTATAATCACCCAGTTACGTTGTGACGTTTGGTAGTACCCAAAGTGTTCCTCTGGCAAACGGGAGTTGCATAATCTCATAGTCATAGGAACATGTATAAGTCATGGATAAAGCAATAGCAACATACTGAACGATCGGGTGCTAAGCTAATATAATGGGTCACGTCAATCAGATCATTCAACTAATGATGTGACCTCGTTATTCAAATAACAACTCTTTGTTCATGGTTAGGAAACATAACCATCTTTGATTAACGAGCTAGTCTAGTAGAGGCATATTAGTGACACTCTGTTTGTCTATGTATTCACACATGTATTATGTTTCCGGTTAATACAATTCTAGCATGAATAATAAACCTTTATCATGATATAAGGAAATAAATAATAACTTTATTATTGCCTCTAGGGCATATTTCCTTCAGTCTCCCACTTGCACTAGAGTCAATAATCTAGATTACACTGTAATGATCCTAACACCCATGGAGTCTTGGTGCTGATCATGTTTTGCTCGTGGAAGAGGCTTAGTCAACGGGTCTGCAATATTCAGATCCGTATGTATCTTGCAAATCTCTATGTCTCCCACCTGGACTAGATCCCGGATGGAGTTGAAGCGTCTCTTGATGTGTTTGGTTCTTTTGTGAAATCTGGATTCCTTTGCCAAGGCAATTGCACCAGTATTGTCACAAAAGATTTTCATTGGACCCGATGCACTAGGTATGACACCTAGATCGGATATGAACTCCTTCATCCAGACTCCTTCGTTTGCTGCTTCCGAAGCAGCTATGTACTCTGCTTCACATGTAGATCCCGCTACGACGCTTTGTTTAGAACTGCACCAACTGACAGCTCCACTGTTTAATGTAAACACGTATCCGGTTTGCGACTTAGAATCGTCCGGATCAGTGTCAAAGCTTGCATCAACGTAACCTCTTACGGTGAGCTCTTTGTCACCTCCATATATGAGAAACATATCCTTAGTCCTTTTCAGGTATTTCAGGATGTTCTTGACCGCTGTCCAGTGATCCACTCCTAGATTACTTTGGTACCTCCCTGCTAAACTTATAGCAAGGCATACATCAGGTCTGGTACACAGCATTGCATACATGATAGAGCCTATGGCTGAAGCATAGGGAACATCTTTCATTTTCTCTCTATCTTCTGCAGTGGTCGGGCTTTGAGTTTTACTCAATCTCACACCTTGTAACACAGGCAAGAACCCTTTCTTTGCTTGATCCATTTTGAACTTCTTCAAAATCTTGTCAAGGTATGTGCTTTGTGAAAGTCCAATTAAGCGTCTTGGTCTATCTCTATAGATCTTTATGCCTAATATGTAAGCAGCTTATCTGAGGTCTTTCATTGAAAAACTTTTATTCAAGTATCCCTTTATGCTATCCAGAAATTCTATATCATTTCCAATCAGTAATATGTCATCCACATATAATATTAGAAATGCTACAGAGCTCCCACTCACTTTCTTGTAAATACAGGCTTCACCGAAAGTCTGTATAAAACCAAATGCTTTGATCACACTATCAAAGCGTTTATTCCAACTTCGAGAGGCTTGCACCAGTCCATAAATGGATCGCTGGAGCTTGCACACTTTGTTAGCTCCCTTTGGATCGACAAAACCTTCTGGTTGCATCATATACAACTCTTCTTCCAGAAATCCATTCAGGAATGCAGTTTTGATATCCATCTGCCAAATTTCATAATCATAAAATGCGGCAATTGCTAACATGATTCGGACAGACTTAAGCATCGCTACGGGTGAGAAAGTCTCATCGTAGTCAATCCCTTTGAACATGTCGAAAACCTTTTGCGACAAGTCGAGCTTTGTAGACAGTAACATTACCATCAGCGTCAGTCTTCTTCTTAAAGATCCATTTGTTCTCAATTGCTTGTCGATCATCAGGCAAGTCAACCAAAGTCCATACTTTGTTCTCATACATGGATCCCATCTCAGATTTCATGGCTTCAAGCCACTTTGCGGAATCTGGGCTCACCATTGCTTCTTCATAGTTCGTAGGTTCATCATGGTCTAGTAACATGACTTCCAGAATAGGATTACCGTACCACTCTGGTGCGGATCTCACTCTGGTTGATCTACGAGGCTCAGTAGTATCTTGATCTAAAGTTTCATGATCATCATCATTAGCTTCCTCATTTATTGGTGTAGATGTCGCAGAAACAGTTTTCTGTGATGTACTACTTCTCAATAAAGGAGTAGGTACAGTTACCTCGTCAAGTTCTACTTTCCTCCCACTCACTTCTTTCGAAAGAAACTCTTTCTCTAGAAAGTTTCCGAACTTAGCAACAAAAGTCTTGCCTTCGGATCTGTGATAGAAGGTGTATCCAACAGTTTCCTTTGGATATCCTATGAAGACACATTTCTCCGATTTGGGTTCGAGCTTATCAGGTTGAAGCTTTTTCACATAAGCATCGCAGCCCCAAACTTTAAGAAACGACAACTTTGGTTTCTTGCCAAACCATACTTCATAAGGCGTCGTCTCAACGGATTTAGATGGTGCCCTATTTAACGTGAATGCGGCCGTCTCTAGAGCGTATCCCCAAAACGATAGCGGTAAATCAGTAAGAGACATCATAGATCGCACCATATCTAGTAAAGTACGATTACGACGTTCGGACACACCATTACGCTGTGGTGTTCCGGGTGGCGTGAGTTGCGAAACTATTCCACAATTTTTCAAATGTACACCAAACTCGTAACTCAAATATTCTCCTCCACGATCAGATCGTAGAAACTTTATTTTCTTGTTACGATGATTTTCAACTTCACTTTGAAATTCTTTGAACTTTTCAAATGTTTCAGACTTGTGTTTCATTAAGTAGATATACCCATATCTGCTCAAATCATCTGTGAAGGTGAGAAAATAACGATATCCGCCACGAGCCTCAACATTCATCGGACCACATACATCCGTATGTATGATTTCCAACAAATCTGTTGCTCTCTCCATAGTTCCGGAGAACGGTGTTTTAGTCATCTTTCCCATGAGGCACGGTTCGCAAGTCCCAAGTGATTCATAATCAAGTGACTCCAAAAGTCCATCAGTATGGAGTTTCTTCATGCGCTTTATACCGATATGACCTAAACGGCAGTGCCACTAATAAGTAGCACTATCATTATCAACTCTGCATCTTTTGGCTTCAACATTATGAATATGTGTATCACTACTATCGAGATTCATCAAAAATAGACCACTCTTCAAGGGTGCATGACCATAAAAGATATTACTCATATAAATAGAACAACCATTATTCTCTGATTTAAATGAATAACCGTCTCGCATCAAACAAGATCCAGATATAATGTTCATGCTCAACGCTGGCACCAAATAACAATTATTTAGGTCTAATATTAATCCCGAAGGTAGATGTAGAGGTAGCGTGCCGACTGCGATCACATCGACTTTGGAACCGTTTCCCACGCGCATCGTCACCTCGTCCTTTGCTAGTGTCCGCTTATTCTGTAGTCCCTGTTTTGAGTTGCAAATATTAGCAACAGAACCAGTATCAAATACCCAGGTGCTACTGCGAACATTAGTAAGGTACACATCAATAACATGTATATCACATATACCTTTGTTCACCTTGCCATCCTTCTTATCCGCCAAATACTTGGGGCAATTCCGCTTCTAGTGACCAGTCTGCTTGCAGTAGAAGCACTCAGTTTCAGGCTTAGGTCCAGACTTGGGTTTCTTCTCTTGAGCAGCAACTCGCTTGCCGTTCTTCTTGAAGTTCCCCTTTTTCTTCCCTTTGCCCTTTTTCTTGAAACTAGTGGTTTTGTTAACCATCAACACTTGATGCTCCTTCTTGATTTCTACCTCCGCAGCTTTTAGCATTGCGAAGAGCTCGGGAATAGTCTTGGTCATCCCTTGCATATTATAGTTCATCACGAAGCTCTTGTAGCTTGGTGGCAGTGATTGGAGAATTCTGTCAATGACGCAATCATCTGGAAGAGTAACTCCCAATTGAATCAAGTGATTATTATACCCAGACATTTTGAGTATATGCTCACTGACAGAACTGTTCTCCTCCATTTTGCAGCTATAGAACTTATTGGAGACTTCATATCTCTCAATCCGGGCATTTGCTTGAAATATTAACTTCAACTCCTGGAACATCTCATATGCTCCATGACGTTCAAAACGTCGTTGAAGTCCCGGTTCTAAGCCGTAAAGCATGGCACACTGAACTATCGAGTAGTCATCAGCTTTGCTCTGCCAGACGTTCATAACTTCTGGTGTTGCTCTAGCAGCAGGCCTGGCACCTAGCGGTGCTTCCAGGACGTAATTCTTCTGTGCAGCAATGAGGATAATCCTCAAGTTATGGACCCAGTCCGTGTAATTGCTACCATCATCTTTCAACTTTGCTTTCTCAAGGAACGCATTAAAATTTAATGGAACAACAGCACGAGCCATCTATCTACAATCAACATAGACAAGCAAGATACTATCAGATACTAAGTTCAGTTAATCAAATTAATTAAGAACTCCCACTTAGATAGACATCCCTCTAATCCTCTAAGTGATCACGTGATCCAAATCAACTAAACCATAACCGATCATCACGTGATATGGAGTAGTTTTCAATGGTGAACATCGTTATGTTGATCATATCTACTATATGATTCACGCTTGACCTTTCGGTCTCTGTGTTCTGAGGTCATATCTTATATGCATAGCCCGTCAAGTATAACCTGAGTATTCCGCGTGTGCGACTGTTTTGCACCCGTTGTATTTGAACGTAGAGCCTATCACACCCGATCATCACGTGGTGTCTCAGCACGAAGAACTTTTGCAACGGTGCATACTCAGGGAGAACACTTCTTGATAATTTAGTGAGAGATCATCTTATAATGCTACCGTCAATCAAAGCAAGATAAGATGCATAAAAAGATAAACATCACATGCAATCAATATAAGTGATATGATATGGTCATCATCATCTTGTGCTTGTGATCTCCATCTCCGAAGCATCGTCATGATCACCATCGTCACCGGCGCGACACCTTGATCTCCATCGTAGCATCGTTGTCGTCTCACCAATCTTATGCTTCCACGACTATCACTACCGCTTAGTAATAAAGTAAAACATTACATCGTGATTGCATTGCATACAATAAAGCGACAACCATATGGCTCCTGCCAGTTGCCGATAACTCGGTTACAAAACATGGTCATCTCATACAATAAAATTTAGCATCATGTCTTGACCATATCACATCACAACATGCCCTGCAAAAACAAGTTAGACGTCCTCTACTTTGTTGTTGCAAGTTTTACGTGGCTGCTACGGGCTTAAGCAACAACTCATCTTACCTACGCATCAAAAACCACAACGATAGTTTGTCAAATAGACTCCGTTTTAACCTTCTCAAGGACCGGGCGTAGCCACACTCGGTTCAACTAAAGTTGGAGAGACAGTCTTCCGCAAGCCATCTATGTGCAAAGCACGTCGAGGGAACCGGTCTCGCGTAAGCGTACGCGAAAGGTTGGTCCGGATCGTCTCGTCCAACAATACCGCTGAACCAAAGTATGACATGCTGGTAGGCAGTATGACTTGTATCGTCCACAACTCACTTGTGTTCTACTCGTGCAAATAACATCAAACCATAAAAACCTAGGCTCGGATACCACTGTTGGGGAACGTAGTAATTTCAAAAAAAAATTCCTACGCACACGCAAGATCATGGTGATGCATAGCAACGAGACGGGAGAGTGTTGTCTACGTACCCTCGTAGACCGAAGCGGAAGCGTTGACGCAACATAGAGGAAGTAGTCGTACGTTCTCCTCGCGATCCGACCGATCACAGCACCGTTACTCCGGCACCTCCGAGTTCTTGGCACACGTTCAGCTCGATGATGATCCCCGGGCTCCGATCCAGCAAAGCGTCGGGGAAGAGTTCCGTCAGCACGACGGCGTGGTGACGATCTTGATGTGTTACCGGTGCAGGGCTTCGCCTAAGCACTGCAACGATATGACCGAGGTGGAATTTGGTGGAAGGGGGCACCGCACACGGCTAAGGAACGATCCGTAGATCAACTTGTGTGTTCTAGGGTGCTCCCCTGCCCCCGTATATAAAGGAGCCAAGGGGGAGGGGCTGGTCTGATCGGCCAAGCCTGGCACGCCAGGAGAGTCCTACTCCCTCCGGGAGTAGGATTCCCCCCCCCCCAATCCTAGTTACGTTGTGACGTTTGGTAGTACCCAAAGTGTTCCTCTGGCAAACGGGAGTTGCATAATCTCATAGTCATAGGAACATGTATAAGTCATGGATAAAGCAATAGCAACATACTAAACGATCGGGTGCTAAGCTAATATAATGGGTCATGTCAATCAGATCATTCAACTAAGGATGTGACCTCGTTAATCAAATAACAACTCTTTGTTCATGGTTAGGAAACATAACCATCTTTGATTAATGAGCTAGTCTAGTAGAGGCATACTAGTGACACTCTGTTTGTCTATGTATTCACACATGTATTATGTTTCCGGTTAATAAAATTCTAGCATGAATAATAAACCTTTATCATGATATAAGGAAATAAATAATAACTTTATTATTGCCTCTAGGGCATATTTCCTTCACATATGTCCAGCCACCGGATGCCGATGACTTAAGTAACATTGTCCAGCGGCCCGGAGAGTCAGCCAGGAAGCTCTGGACTAGGTTATTATTTAAAAAGAACCAAATCATCGATTGTCCGGACGCGGAAGCCCTTGCGACCTTCAAACAGAGCGTCCGGGATGAATTGCTTGCCCGCCACCTAGGTCAAGAAATACCTAAATCCATGACAGCCCTTACCGCTCTAATGACCCGCTTTTGCGTGGGAGAAGACATCTGGCTCGCTCGTAGAAGCAACAGCGCCAGCGACCTGGGCACTTCCAAAATCAGAGACGGCAATGGCAAGCCACGACGCAACAAACACAAACGTTGCAATGATAATGAAAGAACACACGACACAACGGTCAACGCCGGATTCAGCAGTCCCAAACCCGGTCAGCGGAAAGAGCCATTCAAGGCGAACAGAGACGGACCATCCAATCTAGACATGATATTGGATCGACCCTGCCAGATTCATGGCCACCCCGATAAACCAGCTAATCATACCAATAGAAGTTGTTGGGTCTTCAAGCAGGCCGGCAAGCTCAACGCCGAACACAAGGGGAGGAGGCCGCCCGGCGATAGGTACGACAAAGAGACTCACCAACCAAATACCGGGGGGTCAGAAGCAATTTCCCCCCGAAGTAAAAACAGTGAACATGGTATACGCGACACACAACTCTATAAGGGAGCAGGAGAAGCACCCCCTCCGGACTAAAGATTATACTGCGACAACTTTAGTACAAAACGGTCTTATTAAACCGCATACCTTGTTGGCCATTAAGACACTGGTATCCATTCAACTGGATCGACCAATTCCGGAGCGGAAATAGCAGTTCATCTTCCACCGCCCACCTCATATACCCGCGAAATTTGTATCGCGCATACATCACTACGTACTTAAGATACCATGGGCATCGGCGGAAGCACAATACGGACAAGCCTGCAAGCATTCCCGTAACATTTTTCTCTCTAAATTGCTCTTTCTTTCTTCATTATCTCTTAAAAATAGGTGACACAAAGGACAAACATCTAACTGACTCTATCGGAGTTCGGATCCGTACACTCACCTAAGGGGCTACTTCCGTCAAGGACTCCCCTCACTGAGGACAGGCGGCAGACGTGGGACAGGAGGTTCAAAATAACTTTTTGTAGACCGCACTCTTTATTTCGAGCCTGTAATGTGCCTTTTTCCTCCGCCTTCGACCCCGGGCATGTCAAATAGCTGGGGTTGTGGTCTTTTTAACTATAAAGTAACCATTGGCATATCACTCAGGTCCCAGTAAACATAATCCGCATTCATCATTCGTTTCTTTTTCACAAATGAATTTGGCTCCTATGGTTCTTTCACAGACATACCTCGGCATAACCTGCCAGCGGCTCGGTATGGGAACAAATGAGTTGCCGACAAAGTCCGAACAACTTTATAGCGTACTTCGGCGTCGCGAGTTTGGCCTTATATGCATCAGATCTGAATCATGTCTTGGGTCAATGGTTGGGTTGCCCGGCTCCTGTGCTTGCTACCTTACGTTTCGCTCTATCGGCTAGGGTAGTAAAGGGAGACCTACTGCGATTGTGCTTCCGGTTCATCTCGTCAAGCACCTGAGTAGAGAAAGCTGAAAACCAACTGTCATGATGTTGCGAGAAGCTGGTCAACCACTCGATGACTTATCGGAATCTTTCGTGATTCCCTCCATATTATACGAAGGACCTTTTTCTTCAGGCCATATATGTAACACACCATATTGGAATAAGCCGTACACATACTAGGGGCTATATAGTTGTCCCCCCTATGAAACTCCTATGGCTAAGTGAAAGTTTTAACGCCCTATAGTCCGATTGCCTCGTTCACCGCATTGAAACCTCCTTCACGGACCAAGATGTTGGGTCAAGAGTGCTCAGATGCTTTTTCAAACACCCACGTATTTCCTACGAGGGGGATGAAGCCGACTGATATGTCTCCATCGTATCTATAATTTTTGATTGTTCCATGCAAATATTATACAACTTCCATACACTTTTGGCAACTTTTTATACAATTTTTGGGACTAACATATTGATCCAGTGCCCAGAGCCAGTCCCTGTTTGTTGCATGTTTTTTTGTTTCACAGAAAATCCATATCAAATGGAGTCCAAACAGGATAAAAACTGACGAAGATTTTTTTGGAATATTTATGATTTTTGGGAAGAAGAATCAACACGATACGATGCCTGAGGGGGCCACAAGGTAGGGGGCGCGCCCCGGGGGTCAGGCGCGCCCTGGACCCTCGTGGTCGGTCCGTATGGCGGTTGGAGACCTACTGTCGCCGCAAGAAAGCCAATTTCCGGATAGAGATCGTGTCCAAAATTCAGCCCAATCGGAGTTACAGATCTCCGGTTATAAAAGAAACGGTGAAAGGGTAGAATGCAGAACGCAGAAACAGAGAGACAGATCCAATCTTGGAGGGGATCTCACCCCTCCCATGCCATGGAGGCCAAGGACCAGAGGGGAAACCCTTCTCCCATCTAGGGAGGAGGTCAAGGAAGAAGAAGAAGAAGGGGGCCCCTCTCCCCCTCTCTTCCGGTGGTGCCGAAACGCAGCCGTGGCCACCATCATCATCACCTCGATCTTCACCAACACCTCCGCCATCTTCACCAACATCATCATCACCTTCCCCCCTCTATCTACAGCAGTCCACTCTCCTGCAACCCATTGTACCCTCTACTTGAACATGGTGCTTTATGCTTCATATTATTATCCAATGACGTGTTGCCATCCTATGATGTCTGAGTAGATTTTCGTTTTCCTACCGGTGGTTGATGAATTGCTATGATTGATTGAATTTGCTTATGGTTATGTTTCTATCCTTTGGTGCCCATCATATGAGCGCGTGCGTGGATCACACCATAGGGTTAGTTGTATGTTGATAGGACTATGTATTGGAGGGCAAGAGTGATAGAAGGTTCAACCTAGCATAGAAATTGATGCATACGGGACTGGAGAGGGACCAATATCACTTAATGCTATGGTTGGGTTTTACCTTAATGAACGTTAGTAGTTGCGGACGCTTGCTAATAGTTCCAATCATAACTGCATAGAATTCCAAGTCAGGGATGACATGCTAGTAGTGGCCTCTCCCACATAAAACTTGCTATCGGTCTAGTAAAGTAGTCAATTGCTTAGGGACAATTTCGCAACTCCTACCACCACTATTCCACACTCGCTATACTAACTTTATTGTGTCTTTATCTAAACAGCCCCTTGTTTTTACTTACGTGCTCTTTATATTCTTGCAAACCTATCCAACAACACCTACGAAGTACTTCTAGTTTCATACTAGTTCTAGGTAAAGCGAACGTTAAGCGTGCATAGAGTTGTATCGGTGGTCGATAGAACTTGAGGGAATATTTTTTTTCTGCCTTTAGCTCCTCGTTGGCTTCGACACTCTTACTTATCGAAAGAGGCCACAATTGACCCCCTATACTTGTGGGTTATTAAGACCTTTTTCTGGCGCCGTTGCCAGGGAGTCATAGCGTGGGGTGAATATTCTCGTGTGTGTTTGTTTGCTTTATCACTAAGTAATTTTTATTTTCTGTTCTTAGTTATTTTCTATCCTTAGTTATGGATAGGAAACACAAAATACCAAAAGAAATATTTGTACCTACTGAACCAATGGATGAAGAACCACTTAAAATATATCGTACTCCTGAAGCTTATTACTTGGATCATCTTTGATCCCTATGTGCTCGGGCTGAAACCCCAACTAGCTTAGTTGAGGGCAGATCTTTAGTTGAGCATGCTTGTTATGTGTGACAGCGTATACCTGAAAAAGGGAAACGTTTACTGGATCAAATTCATCGTTTGCAATGCTATGCTTGGAATTTATGTGAAATATATGATGTTACTTGTTGTTCTGAAAACCCTAAGAAACACCTTCCCTACCAATGTGAGTTTATTGATAATGGAATTGTATCTTCGTATGCTAAGGGTGTTCATAATTACTATGATGTTCAACAAATTGAAGAATTTGTTGCTTTTAAGGGTGCTTATGAAATTGCTTCTTTGATTAAAAAGTATGATGCTACTCTTTAAAAGTCTGAAAATTTTGCCATACTAAAATATTGTTATGATAATTATGCTTCTAATGCCTATGTTAAACCTTATATTGAGGACTCCTCCGCTGTCCAAGAAAAGACTAATATTTTGCAGGAGTCTATGGAAGAAAAAAATTGATGAAACTGTGAGCTCATTGGATGAAAAAGATGATGACTAGAGAGAAGAACAAAAGGAGGAAGAGCAGATTAGCTACCCGTGCCCACCTTCTAATGAGAGTAACTCTTCAACTCATACATTGTTTAATTTCCCTTCGTGCTTACAGAAGGATGATTGCTATGATGACTGTTATGATCCCGTTGATTCTCTTGAAATATCCCTTTTTGATGATGCTTGCTATGCTTGTGGCCAAGATGCCAATATGAATTATGCTTATGGAGATGAACTTGCTATAGTTCCTTATGTTAAACATGAAATTGTTGCTATTGCACCCATGCATGATAGTCCTATTATCTTTTTGAATTCTCCCGACTACACTATATTGGAGAAGTTTGCTTTTATTAAGGATTATATTGATGGGTTGCCTTTTACCATTGCACATGATGATTTTGATAGATACAATATGCATGTGCTTGCTGCTCCTACTTGCAATTATTATGAGAGAGGAACTATATCTCCACCTCTCTATGTTTCCAATATGATAAAATTGCAAGAAACTGTTTATACTATGCATTGGCCTTTACTATCTGTGCATGAATTGTTCTTTTATGACATGCCGATGCATAGGAAGAGAGTTAGACTTTGTTGTTGCATGATATATGTTGCTTTGTGCTCACTACTATATGCCAAATCATTGCTAATCCAAATTTTCTTTGACATACATTGGGATCCGGGTGGATTCACTACTTGAGCACAATATGCCTAGCTTAATGGCTTTAAAGAAAGCGCTGCCAGGGAGACAACCCGGAAGTTTTAGAGAGTCATTTATTTCTGTTGAGTGCTTTTATATAGTTTGAAAAAAAAGAGGGGAACCCAAAACTTTTCAAAAAGAAATGTGAAAGTGAGATAGACGAGCATTGTGAAAGTGGGGGACGTCCTTGAACATTGTTCATGCCCATGGAAACTTTTTGAACCTTAATTACAGAAACATTTCAAAAAAAATAATTATCCCCTTGTACAATTCCATTGTATTATAAAAATAATGTGCCAAGGTTTGCCTTTAGGATGTTTACAATGCTTGTTGGTTTGTGCGGTGCAGGACAGAAACTTTGGTTGTAGTGCGCGATTTTACATTTTTTTACTGGAACGTCAAATTGTTCTGAAACTTTTTGCAATGTATTTCTACACAAATTGTTTATTTTTCCTAATTTTGGTAGAATTGTTAAAGTATCAGAAGTATGGTGAATGTTCAGATTATTACAGACTGTTCTGTTTTACACAGATTCTGTTTTTGATGCATAGTTTGCTTGTTTTGATGAAACTATCGATTTATATCTATGGACTAAGCCATGAAAAAGTTATACTACAGTAGACACAATGCAAACACAAAATATTAATTCGTTTGCAACAGTACTTAGAGTAGTGATTTGCTTTATTATACTAACGGATCTTACCGAGTTTTCTGTTGAAGTTTTATGTGGATGAGTGTTCGATGATCGAGAAGGTCTCGATGTGAGGAGAAGGAAGAGAGGCAAGAGCTCAAGCTTGGGGATTCCCAAGGCACCCCAAGTAAATATTCAAGGAGAATCAAGCGTCTAAGCTTGGGGATGCCCCGGAAGGCATCCCCTCTTTCTTCAACAAGTATCGGTATGTTTTCGGATTCGTTTCGTTCATGCGATATGTGCAAATCTCGGAGCGTCTTTTGCATTTAGTTTTCATTTTTATTTTATGCACCATGCTGGTATGAGGTAGTCCTTGGTTTATTTATAGAATGCTCATTGCACTTCACTTAAATCTTTTGAGTATGGCTTTATAGAATGCTTCGTGTGCTTCACTTATATCATTTGAAGTTTGGATTGCATGTTTCTCTTCACATAGAAAATCGCCATTTGTAGAGTGCTCTTTTGCTTCACTTATACTTGTTAGGGCGTGGGCATATCTTTTGTAGAAAGAATTAAACTCTCTTGCTTCACTTATATCTATTTAGAGAGATGACAGGAATTGGTCATTCGCATGGTTAGTCATAAAATCCTATATAAAATTTGCAGATCACTGAATATGACATGTTTGATTCCTTGCAATAGTTTTGCGATATAAAGATGGTGATATCAGAGTCATGCTAGTGGGTAGTTGTGGATTAGTAGAAATACTTGTGTTGAGGTTTGTGATTCCGGTAGCATGCACGTATGGTGAACCGTTATGTAACGAAGTTGGAGCATGAGGTATTTATTGATTGTCTTCCTTATGAGTGGCGGTCGGGGACGAGCAATGGTCTTTTCCTACCAATCTATCCCCCTAGGGGCATGCGTAGTAGTACTTTGCTTCGAGGGCTAATAAACTTTTGCAATAAGTATACGAGTTCTTTATGACTAATGTGAGTCCATGGATTATACGCACTCTCACCCTTCCATCATTGCTAGCCTCTTCGGTATCGTGCATTTCCCTTTCTCACCTCGAGAGTTGGTGCAAACTTCGCCGGTGCATCCAAACCCCGTGATACGATAAGCTCTATCACAAATAAGGCTCATTATATCTTCCTCAAAACAGCCACCATACCTACCTATCATGGCATTTCCATAGCCATTCCGAGATATATTGCCATGCAACTTCCATCATCATCATATACATGACTTGAGCATTTACTGTCATATTTATTTGCATGATTGTAAGATAGCTAGCATGATGTTTTCATGGCTTGTCCGTTTTTTGACGTCTTTGCTACTCTACATCATTGGACATTGCTACTTCTTGAGCACTGCGTTGGTTTTCCCCGAAGAGGAGAGGATGATGCAGCAAAGTAGCGTAAGTATTTCCCTCAGTTTTTGAGAACCAAGGTATCAATCCAGTAGGAGGCTACACACAAGTCCCTTGTACCTACACAAAACAATAGCTCCTCGCAACCAACGCGATTAGGGGTTGTCAATCCTTTCACGCTCACTTACGAGAGTGAGATCTGATAGAGATGATAGATAATATTTTTGGTATTTTTTATATAGAGATGCAAAGTAAAAAGTAAAAGGCAAAGTAAAAAAGCAAAGCAACATTAAAGTGATGGAGATTGATATGATGAGAATAGACCCAGGGGCCATAGATTTCACTAGTGGCTTCTCTCAAGAGCATAAGTATTCTACGGTGGGTGAACAAATTACTGTTGAGCAATTGACAGAATTGAGCATAGTTATGAGAATATCTAGGTATGATCATGTATATAGGCATCACGTCCGAGAAAAGTAGACCGACTCCTGCCTGCATCTACTACTATTACTCCACTCATCGACCGCTATCCAGCATGCATCTAGAGTATTAAGTAAAAAACAGAGTAACGCCTTAAGCAAGATGACATGATGTAGAGGGATAGTTTCATGCAATATGATAAAAACCCCATCTTGTTATCCTCGATGGCAACAATACAATACGTGCCTTGCTGACCCTTCTGTCACTGGGAAAGGACAACGCAAGATTGAACCCAAAGCTGAGCACTTCTCCCATGGCAAGAAAAATCAATCTAGTAGGCCAAACCAAACCGATAGTTCGAAGAGACTTGCAAAGATAACCAAACATAAAAGAATTCATAGAAGATTCAAATATTATTCATAGATAGACTTGATCATAAACCCACAATTCATCGGTCTCAACAAACACACCGCAAAAAGAAGATTACATCGAATAGATCTCCACAAGAGAGGGGGAGAACATTGTATTGAGATCCAAAAAGAGAGAAGAAGCCATCTAGCTAATAACTATGGACCCGAAGGTCTGAGGTAAACTACTCACACTTCATCGGAAGGGCTAGGATGATGTAGAAGCCCTCCGTGATGACGGCCCTCTCCGACGGAGCTCCGGAACAGGCCCCAAGATGGGATCTCGTGGATATAGAAAGTTGGGCGGTGGAATTAGGTTTTTGGCTTCTGTTCTGATCGTTTGAGGGTACGTAGGTATATATAGGAGGAAGGAGTACGTCGGTGGAGCACCGAGGGGCCCACGAGGCAGGGGGCGCGCCCTAGGGGGGTGGGCGCGCCCCCACCCTCGTGACCGCCTCTTTGACTCCTTGGAGTAGGTTCCAAGTCTCCTGGATCACGTTTGGTGAGAAAATCACGTTCCCGAAGGTTTTATTCTGTTTGGACTCCGTTTGATATTTTGTTTCTCCGAAACTCTGAAATAGGCAAAAAACAACAATTCTAGGCTGGGCCTCCGGTTAATAGGTTAGTCCCAAAAATAATATAAAAGTGGAAAATAAAGCCCAATATTGTCCAAAACAGTAGATAATATAGCATGGAGTAATCAAAAATTATAGATACGTTGGAGACGTATCAGGCATGCTTAATTCCTGCTCGTCCTTAAGTAGGTAAATGATAAAAAGAGAATTTTTGATGCGGAGTGCTACTTGGCATGATTTCAATGCAAATCTTCTTAATTGTGGTATGAATATTCAGATCCGAAAGATTCAGGACAAAAGTTCATATTGACATAAAAAGTAATAATACTTCAAGCAAACTAACAACGCAATTATGTTTTCTCAAAGTAACATGGCCAAAGAAAGTTCATCCCTACAAAATCATATAGTTTAGTCATGCTCCATTTTCGTCACACAAGAATGCTCTCATCATGCACAACCCCGATGACAAGCCAAGCAATTGTTTCATACTTTAATAATCTCAAACTTATAAACCTTCACGCAATACATGAGCGTGAGCCATGGATATACCACTATGGGTGGAATAGAATATAATGATGGGGGTTATGTGGAGAAGACAAAAAGGAGAAAGTCTCACTCAACGAGGATAATCAGCGGTCTATGGAGAGGCCCATCAATTGATGGTAATGCAAGGAGTAGGGATTGCCATGCAACGGATGCACTAGAGCTATAAATGTATGAAAGCTCAACAAAAGAAACTAAGTGGGTGTGCATCCAACTTGCTTGCTCACGAAGACCTAGGGCACTTGAGGAGTCCCATTGTTGGAATATATAAGCCAAGTTCTATAATGAAAAATTCCCACTAGTATATGAAAGTGACAAAACAAGAGACTCTCTATTATGAAGATTATGGTGCTACTTTGAAGCACAAGTGTGGAAAAAAGGATAGTAGTATTGCCCCTTTTTATTTATTTTCTTTTTTTTGGGCCATTTTTTCTTTGGCCTTTTTTTGGGACAATACTCTATTAAATGATGATCATCACACCTCTATATATTTACAACTCAATGATTACAACTCGATACTAGAACAAAGTATGACTCTATGAATGCCTCTGGCGGTATACCGGGATATGCAATGAATCAAGAGTGACAAGTTTGAATGAATTATGAACGGTGACTTTGCCACAAATACTATGTCAACTACATGATCATGCCCAGCAATATGACAATGATAGTTGTGTCATGAAGAACGGAATGGTGGAAAGTTGCATGGCAATATATCTCGGAATGGCTATGGAAATGCCATAATAGTTAGGTATGGTGGCTGTTTTCAGGAAGATATAGGGAGGTTTATGTGTGAAAGAGCGTATCATATCATAGGGTTTGGATGCACCGGTGAAGTTTGCACCAACTCTCAATGTGAGAAAGGGCAATGCACGGTACCAAAGAGGCTAGCAATGATGGAAGGGCGAGAGTGCGTATAATCCATGGACTCAACATTAGTCATAAAGAACTCATATACTTATTGCAAAAATCTACAAGCGATCAAAAACCAAAGTACTACGCGCATGCTCCTAGGGGGATAGATTGGTAGGAAAAGACCATCGCTCGTCCCCGACCGCCACTCATAAGGAGGACAATCAAATAACACCTCATGTTTCAAATTTGTTACATAACGTTTACCATACGTGATGCTACGGGACTTGCAAACTTCAACTCAAACACTTCTCAAATTCACAATTACTCTACTAGCATGACTTTGATATTATCACCTCCATATCTCAAAACAATTATCAAGCATCCAACTTTTCTTAGTATTCAACGCACTCAAAAGAAAGTTTTACAAATCTTGAATACCAACTTTATTATTATTATTAAGAAAATTACCATGCTAATTAAGAATCTCAAAATAATCTAAGTGAAGCATGAGAGATCAATAGTTTTTTTAAAAAAATCCACCACCGTGCTCTAAAAGATCTAAGTGAAGCACATAGAGCAAAATTATTTAGCTCAAAAGATATAAGTGAAGCACATATTGCAAAACTACATAGCTCAAAAGATATAAGTGAAGCACATAGAGTGTTCTATCAAATTCCAATTCATGTATGGCTCTCTCAAAAGGTGTGTACAGCAAGGATGATTGTGGCACACTAAAAAACAAAGACACAAATAATACAAGACGCTCCAAGCAAAACACATATCATGTGGTGAATAAAAATATAGCTCCAAGTAAAATTACCGATGGAAGTAGACGAAAGAGGGTATGCCTTCCGGGGCATCCCCAGGCTTTGACTTTTTGGTGTACTTGGATTATCTTGGGGGTGACATGGGCATCCCCAAGATTAGGCTCTTGCAACTCCTTGTTCCATAATCCATCAAAAGAATTTACCCAAAACTTGAAAACTTCACAACACAAAACTCAACAGAAATCTCGTGAGCTCCGTTAGCGAAAGAAAACAAAAGACCACTTCAAGGTACTGTAATGAACTCATTCTTTATTTATATTGGTGTTAAACCTACTGTATTACAACTTCTATATGGATTATAAACTATTTTACTAGCCATAGATTCATCAAAATAAGCAAACAACACACGAAAAATAGAATCTGCCAAAAACAGAACAGTCTGTAGTAATCTGTAACTAACGCAAACTTCTGCTACCCAAAAACATCTACCAAAATAGGAATACCTAGAAAATTTGTTTATTGATCAGAGGCAATTGGAATAAGTATTTTATTACGTTCTAGTGATTTTTAACAATTGTTTTCCTGAACAGAAAGATTCTGGAAATTACAGCAAGATCAAATAACTATCATCCAAGAAGATCCTATAGGTCTAACTTGTCACAAACACTAACTAAAACACAAAACCACATCGAAACAGAAGGTAGATGGATTGTTTATTCCCAAACAGAAGAAAAAACAAAAAACTAAAAATAAAATTGGGTTGCCTCCCAACAAGCGCTATCGTTTAACGCCCCTAGCTAGGCATAAAAGCGAGGATAGATCTAGGTATTGTCATCTTGATTCTTAGTTCTTTTAGCGACATTATGCTCGAATCCGGGAGGTTCTTTACGTTTCCCTTCATATTCATAAATTTTAAGATCTAAAGAATCCAACCGCTTATTGCAAAGAGTAATCAACATATTCATGCGGTGGAGATTCCCGCTAACACTCTTAAGAGGTTCAAGAGACTTTTGTAAAATTTTAGTTACTTCGCAAATTTTCTCAAAAACTTGCGCTTCCTCTTGGGTATGATGGGGCCCCTTTTGTGGAGGTAAAGTTCCTACTATACCTTCTATAATTTCATGAGCGATACTGGGATCAATTTCAACAAAATTGCCTTTGGCAACATAATCCAAAAGTTGTCTATGAGACATATTAAGTCCAACATAAAAGTTGCAAAGCAAAATTCTGAAATTTACTTCTAGGGTGCAATTATGATAAGATTCCATCATTCTAAACCAAGCATCCTTTAAGTTTTCTCCTTGTCTTTGTTTGAAGTGAAGAACCTCAAACTCGGGAGACAAAGGAGCAGAAAGAGGACTAGCCATGACGACAAGTCAAGCGAGAAAAAGGCAAACGGGAAAAGAGAAGGAGATTGGGAAAGAGAGGGCGAATAAAAAGGCAAGGGTGAAGTGGGGGAGAGGAAAACAACAGGCAAATGGCAACTAATGTAATGCGGGAGATAGGGATTGTGATGGGAACTTGGTATGTTGACTTTTTGCGTAGATTCCCCGGCAACGGCGCCAGAAATTCTTCTTGCTACCTCTTGAGCACTGCGTTGGTTTTCCCCGAAGAGGAGAGGACGATGCAGCAAAGTAGCGTAAGTATTTCCCTCAGTTTTTGAGAACCAAGGTATCAATCCAGTAGGAGGCTAAACACAAGTCCCTTGTACCTACACAAAAACAATAGCTCCTCGCAACCAACGCGATTAGGGGTTGTCAATCCCTTCATGGTCACTTACGAGAGTGAGATCTGATAGAGATGATAGATAATATTTTTGGTATTTTTGATATAGAGATGCAAAGTTAAAAGTAAAAGGCAAAGTAAAAAAGCAAAGCAAGATTAAAGTGATGGAGATTGATATGATGAGAATAGACCCAGGGGCCTTAGGTTTCACTAGTGGCTTCTCTCAAGAGCATAAGTATTCTATGGTGGGTGAACAAATTACTGTTGAGCAATTGACAGAATTGAGCATAGTTATGAGAATATCTAGGTATGATCATGTATCTAGGCATCACGTCCGAGACAAGTAGACCGACTCCTACCTGCATCTACTACTATTACTCCACTCATCGACCGCTATCCAGCATGCATCTAGAGTATTAAATAAAAAACAGATTAATGCCTTAAGCAAGATGACATGATGTAGAGGGATAGTTTCATGCAATATGATAAAAACCCCATCTTGTTATCCTCGATGGAAACAATACAATACGTGCCTTGTTGCCCCTTCTGTCACTGGGAAAGGACAACGCAAGATTGAACCCAAAGCTAAGCACTTCTCCCATGGCAAGAAAAACCAATCAAGTAGGCCTAACTAAACTGATAGTTCGAAGAGACTTGCAAAGATAACCAATCATACATAAAAGAATTTGAGAAGATTCAAATATTATTCATAGATAGACTTGATCATAAACCCACAATTCATCGGTCTCAACAAACACACCGCAAAAAGAAGATTACATCGAATAGATCTCCACAGGAGAGGGGAGGAACATTGTATTGAGATCAAAAAGAGAGAAGAAGCCATCTAGCTAATAACTATGGACCCGAAGGTCTGAGGTAAACTACTCACACTTCATCGGAAGGGCTAGGATGATTTAGAAGCCCTCCGTGATGACGGCCCTCTCCGGCGGAGCTTCAGAACATGCCCCAAGATGGGATCTCGTGGATACAGAAAGTTGCAGCGGTGGAATTAGGTTTTTGGCTCCTGTTTTGATCGTTTGGGGGTACGTAGGTATATATAGGAGGAAGGAGTACGTCGGTGGAGCACCGAGGGGCCCATGAGGCAGGGGGCGCGCCCTAGGGGGTGGGCTCGCCCCCCACCCTCGTGACCGCCTCTTTGAATCCTTGGAGTAGGGTCCAAGTCTCCTGGATCACGTTCGGTGAGAAAATCACGTTCCCGAAGGTTTTATTCCGTTTGATATTTTGTTTCTCCGAAACTCTGAAATAGGCAAAAAACAACAATTCTGGGTTGGGCCTCCGGTTAATAGGTTAGTCCCAAAAATAATATAAAAGTGGAAAATAAAGCCCAATATAGTCCAAAATAGTAGATAATATAGTATGGAGCAATCAAAAATTATAGATACGTTGGAGACGTATCAGACATCCCGGTACACCGCCGGAGGCATTCATATAGAGTCATATCTTTGTTCTGGCATCGAGTTGTAATATTGAGTTGTAAGTAAATAAAATTGTGATGATCATCATTATTAGAGCATTGCCACCCCCCCCCCCCAAGAGAGGCCAAAGAAGCCTAAATAAAAATAGGGGGCCAAAGAAGCCCGCAAAAAAAGAAAAAAAATGGGGCAATGTTACTATCCTTTTACCACACTTGTGCTTCAAAGTAGCACCATGTTCTTCATATAGAGAGTCTCTTGAGTTATCACTTTCATATACTAGTGGGAATTCTCATAATAGATCTTGGCTTGTATATTCCGATGATGGGCTTCCTCAAATGCTTGAGGTCTTCATGAGCAAGCAAGTTGGATCCACACCCACTTGCATTGACATCCGTTGCATGGCAATCCCTACTCCTTGCATTGACATCAATTGATGGGAATCTCCATAGCCCGTTGATTAGCTGCGTCGATGTGAGACTTTCTCCTTTTTTGTCTTCTCCACATAACCCCCATCATATTATTCTATTCCACCTATAGTGCTATGTCCATGGCTTGCACTCATGTATTGCGTGAGGGTTGAAAAAGCTGAAGCGCGTTAAAAAGTATGAACCAATTGCTCGGCTTGTCATCGGGGTTGTGCATGATTTGATTTTTTTGAGTGGTGAACATGGAGCATAGCCAGACTATATAATTTTGTAGGGATAACTTTCTTTGGCCATGTTATTTTGAAAAGACATGATAGCTTTATTAGTATGCTTGAAGTATTATTGTCTTAATGTCAAATGATCGACTATTGCTTTGAATCACTCGTGTCTTAATATTCATGCCATGATTAGATTATGTGATCACGATTATGCTAGGTAGCATTCCACATCAAAAATTATCTTTTTTATCATTTACCTACTCGAGGACGAGCAGGAATTAAGCTTGGGGATGCTGATACATCTCCGTCGTATCTATATTTTTTTATTGTTTCATGCCAATAGTATACAACTTCCATATACTTTTGGCAACATTTTATACTATTTTTGGGATTAACATATTAATCCAGTGCCGAGTGGCAGTTCATGTTTGTTGCATGTTTTTTGTTTCGCACAAAATCCATATCAAACGGAGTCCAAATGGGATAAAAACTTCCGGATATTTTTTGGAATATTTATGATATTTGGGAAGAAGAATCAACGCAATACGATGCTCGAGGGGGCCACGGGGCAGGGGGCGCGCCCCAGGGGGTCAGGCGCGCCCTGGACCCTCGTGTCCACCCGTAAGGCGGTTGGAGCCATTCTTTCACCGTAAGAAAGCTAATTTCCGGATAGAGATTGTGTCCAAAATTCAGCCCAATCAGAGTTACAGATCTCCGGTTATAAAAGAAATGGTGAAAGGACAGAAACCAG
This sequence comes from Aegilops umbellulata, assembly GCA_032464435.1. Classification (NCBI taxonomy): domain Eukaryota; kingdom Viridiplantae; phylum Streptophyta; class Magnoliopsida; order Poales; family Poaceae; genus Aegilops; species Aegilops umbellulata. The sequence continues at coordinate 368,766,925 of CP136060.1, forward strand.
AACGCAGAAACAGAGAGAGATAGAGAGACAGATCCAATCTCGGAGGGGCTCTCGCCCCTCCCATTCCATGGAGGCCAAGGACCAGAGGGGAAACCCTTCTCCAATCTAGGGAGGAGGTCATGGAAGAAGAAGAAGAAGGGGGCTCCTCTCCCCCTCTCTTCGGGTGGTGCCGGAACGCAGCCGTGGCCACCATCATCATCACCGCGATCTTCACCAACACCTCCGCCATCTTCACCAACATCATCATCACCTTCCCCCCTCTATCTACAGCAGTCCACTCTCCCGCAACCCGCTGTACCCTCTACTTGAACATGGTTCTTTATGCTCAATATTATTATCCAATGATGTGTTGCCATCCTATGATGTCTGAGTAGATTTTCGTTGTCCTACCGGTGGTTGATGAGTTGCTATGATTGATTTAATTTGCTTGTGGTTATGTTGTTGTACTTTGGTGCCCATCATATGAGCGCGCGCGTTTGATCACACCATAGGGTTAGTTGTATGTTGATAGGACTATGTATTGGAGGGCAAGAGTGACAGAAGGTTCAACCTAGCATAGAAATTGATGCATACGGGATTACAGGGGGACCAATATCACTTAATGCTATGGTTGGGTTTTACCTTAATGAACGTTAGTAGTTGCGTACGCTTGCTAATAGTTCCAACCATAAGTGCATAGAATTCCATGTCCGGGATGACATGCTAGTAGTGGCCTCTCCCACATAAAACTTGCTATCGGTCTAGTAAAATAGTCAATTGCTTAGGGATAATTTCGCAACTCCTACCACCACTTTTCCACACTCACTATACTAACTTTATTGTGTCTTTATCTAAACAGCCCCAGTTTTTATTTAGATGCTCTTTATATTCTTGCAAACCTATCTGACAACACCTACAAAATACTTCTAGTTTCATACTTGTTCTAGGTAAAGAGAACGTTAAGCGTGTGTAGAGTTGTATCGGTGGTCGACAGAACTTGAGGGAATATTTTTTCTACCTTTAGCTCCTCGTTGGGTTCGACACTCTTACTTATCGAAAGAGGCTATAATTGATCCCCTATACTTGTGGGTTATCACCGACGACTGGAAAACTTTCAGATCATATACAAACGGCCGCACAGGAGGAACAAAAGCCTTTTAGGCAAAACTAAAATATAGACTGATTATAAAAAATGTCTTTTACAATTCGGGTACACTTCACTCGAATATTCTGTCTTTCGAACATTGACCCTCTATCAAGCGGGCAGCCTCTGAGACGTCCTCAAAATAATGCTTTGGTGCGTGACGGTCCTTGCCCTTGGGTGGACCCTTCGCTGCAACATCGATGGCCTTCATCGCCCCCAGTATGTCTTGACACAGGCAAAGGCCATCCGTGCACCTTCAATGCATGCCGACTGCTTAACAGTGTCGATACGTGCCACTGCATCAGCAAGCCGCTGGACCAAGCCGAAGTAGCTATTCGGAATAGGCTCAGTCGGCCATAGCTAGATTATGACGTTCTTCATGGCAGCGCCAGATATCCTATGAAGCTCGGCCCATTGGGACATTGTCACTGTCCTAGCTTAGCCTTTGCTTGTCCTTGCATGATCATCATGTCATCATGTTAAATTTTCTCAGAAAGTTGAAATGGGGATGACAGAAACCCCCAGCACCACTTAAACCAACTAGGGTTACTAAATACTTTTTAAATGAACCTGAAATGCCCTTCTAAAATGTTCATCATCTTTGCCTTGGTCTAGAACCTCTGTCAAAAATGGTCACATTTTTCTAGGACAACATTGGGTCACTGAATTAAATCATACTCTATTTGCATTTGGGCATTTAAATACTATATAATATTTTAAATGCTCAAATAATCATGAACTAAAATGTTTGCTGTTGGTTATATTCCAAACAGTGGCATTGAGCAGTTTCATGATTTTTGGATCTGTTTAAGTATTTTTAGTAAAGCCCTAAAGACTACAGAATAATAGAAAACATAAACTAAAATAGGAAAAGCAGAGGGAGAGAAGATACCTACCTGGCACCCACCAAAGCCCAGCTGGCCAACCCAGCCACCTGGCCCCTCCCCTGTCGTCTTCCTCCTTTTCAGAAGGACGCCGGGCGTGTGCCCCGTGCGCGGCCACGCGCCCCGGCCACCTCCTGCTTGCCGCTCCCCCTCGGCGCTCTGGACGCTCTGGACATCGCCACGCACTCCCCCTCGACCCCCTGCACCTCTCCTCTCTCTCCCTCGAGCGCTCTCCCCTCCTCTGCCTCTCTCCCACGCGACCACCTAGCATGCACGTCGTCACCGCTCGTTGTAGCTATAGCACCAGCCACCCCCGCGCCCCTCTGACATGCCCATGGGCTCCGCCTCCATCGTCTACGCTGCCTCGATGACTCACACGACGCCGAACGTGCTGCAACGATGCCCCGCCGCCGACTTCTTCGTTCGGCCGCCAGAGATCCCCTCGCTGCCCTGCTTCACTCCGGTCCCTCCCTGAGCCCTCCGTATGCGTTGCCGCGACCGCTGTGAGCTACTGACTGTCGGTGTACAAAAAGGGGGGTACACTTTTTGTAACCCTATAACTGTGCACGGGCAGTTTGAGCCACGGGCGCCGCCACACAGAGCGCGACAAGGGAGGTAAGCCAAGGTAAGGCCAAAGCTGAAGAGAAGCAGAACGACGCCAAGACCAAGACCACAAAGAGCAAAGGGGACAGAGCAGACCCCCCCCCCCCAGCAAGATCCTTGCCGTGGCAGCTCGCCCTACACCTACGGAGCGAAGTCACCCTCGAGTCCACTGCCCCCATGGGGCAAGGATTCGGGAGACATCCCGTGGTGGCATGCAGATCTTTGTGAAGACATTCAAGATCAGATACCCACTTAAGAAGGAGATGATCCTTGGCGGGATCCCAGCCAAGGAGGACCACAAGGCCCCTGGCAAGAGCCTTGCCGGGGATGACAGCGGGCACCACGGCAAGACCCTTGCCGGGGCCCCGGCAAGGCCCTTGCCAAGGACGCCCGTGGGGCCACCATCTGGCCCGCACCAGTCGCACCCCCACCGCCGTTCGAATGCAGCTGCCGACGCAACCAGTTGGGCAGGCACATGCGTGGCGGCGAACAGATCTTCGTGGAGACCCACCACTACGCCACCTTAGCTGCCTGCCTGCCTACATGGCACCACAAGCACCGCTGGCCAGGGCGCGTGTCGACACAAGAGGGAGCGGCGACGGACGAGACGAGGCTCTCCCCCGTCCCCGATAAAGCAAGGACACCTAAGCAAGGCGCATTAAATGCGCCTTGTCATGTAATGCGAGAGATAGCCTCGCATTACTGTACCCTTTCCACCTCCTGTGTACAACTGTGGCAACCCCTTTCCTATAAAAGGAGGCCCGAGGCGACCAGGGGGAGGATTCAGCTTTTTGGAGCTCTTGACGCCCATTGCTAGCTCAAGAACACAGATAAACAATCCACCAAAGCAGGAGTAGGGTTTTACGCATCCTCGCAGCCCGAACCTGGATAAAGGAACCGTGTGCTATCTGTTTGATCCGCTCTTCTCGCGACCCCGCGCCCCGCAACTGTAGTAGGGATTCTTGTGATCCCATAGGTGTCGTTTCCCAATGACATCTTTGGCGCGCCAGGTATGGGGCAGCGCAGTTGTGAGAATCGGCTTTGGCAGTTAGCCCGACGCTCCTTCATCCTCGTGACCCTTGGAGAAGTAAGGAGGCCAGAAGGTCGACACTCGAGCGATCGCAAACAGAAGCTAAGTTGCACTGAACCCTTGCTTATACTACCCTTTTTATTTGGGGTTATCCCCCCCGGAGATGTCGCGCCTTTGTATGAAAAACCTGCACACCAGGGGGCTCTACCACTATTGGCAACACCCTTGCCCTATTTCGAGTCTGCTCAACAGCTCAAGCGGCTGCGTCGAGAGTGGGAGAGTAGCCTTCCGCGATCAACAACGCCCTCTATTCTGACTCGAGTCAAGCTCGACAGTTCGAGCGGCCGCGTTCGGAATGGGGAGGTGGCTCGTCTGATAGCACGCGTACCCGGTAGGCCATGGGGATCCGTCCCCAAGACGCCGCTTGGGGCTTCCGCGCTGGCGAGCCTTCCCGATCGGCGTAGGGCACACATACAAAGAAGAATTGAACGGGGAAATAACATGCATGAAAATTAAGAGTACTTCAAAGTTATATTACATCACATCATTGCTGCGGTTCTAACTAAAGATAAAATTTGTCTTGGTCGGGAACCCGCAGCGGCGAAGAAGAACGGGACGCCTAGTCCCGGCGCTGGCCTTCCAACCTCTTGATTTCGTCGATGCAGTCGGTGATGGACTTGATGCGCTCCTTGAGCACCGTGAGGTCAACACCATCCGGCAAGCTTGTCATCGCGGCCGCGAAGTCAAGGTCGGGATTCCAGTGCGCCACCTTGGTGAGGACCTTGGTCACGACCCTCCGAAAAGCCGTCGGGCCTCCTCGGCCAGTGTGGCCGTCCTGTTGGAGTGAAGATAGGCCAAGGCTCCAAGGACGCCTTCGAAGAACTGGGTCAGCTTGGCGTTGACGGTCCCTCTGCGCTCAGGGGCGTACCTCACATTTGGCATCCCCATGGTGGCCAATTGCAAGGTGACCCTACCGGCGATGACCTCCAGATGGCTGATCCACCTGTTCTTGCCCGCCACGTATTCTTGGTGGGAGGCGGCCTCGTTTGCCCGCAGCTGTTTCTCCTCCTCCAAGCTCCTGGTCAAGGTCTCCTCCCGAGCCCTGCTCTCCGACGACAGCTTCTCGAGATCCTCCAGCTTCAGCTTGAGGTCTCTGATGGAGTTCCGCGCCTCGGAGAGCTCTCCAGTCCTGCTGATGACCGCTCCTTGTGCCTCTACCAAGGCGCGGTTGAGCGTGTTTTTCACGCCGGACAGCTTGAGGGCCTTCTCCTTCAGCTCGTCCCGCTCTGCTTCCAGCTCCTTCACCTTGCCGGCATGGGCCAGGGCTTGGGCACCGAGTGCCTCTCTATGCCTCTGCTCCAGCTCGCGAGTTCGTCGCACGACAAGGGCCTCGAGCTCCTCGTCCTTGCCGCGGAGCGTTGCGGCAAGCTTCTCCTCACGCCCGGAGAGGTCCTCCTCCTGGGAGTCCAAGGTGGCTTGATGCTGGTTCCGGACGGCTTCGGCCGCGGCAGCCAAGTTCGCCGCCTTCTCCTGGGCCTTCTCGATGTCGGCCATCTTCAGGGAGAGCTCCACATCGCGCTGGGCCAATTTCTCCTGAAAGGCCCTCTGCTCCTCACGAGTCTGGTGGAACCAGGCCTGCATCTCGGCAACGCGCGCCTTGAAGTCCACCTCCGCGTTGTCCAACGTTGCCATCCTGGACTTGACCTTGTCTAGACGGGCACGGTAGAGCACTTGGAGCTTCCGGAAATTGGCCCCCATGGCGCGGAAGAGCTGCTATTCTGGAGAACCATCGCCGCCAATGTCCGGCGCGTCGACAACCTCGAGCCCGGTGGCGGCAAGCACCTCGCCGTCGAAAACTTCCCCTTCGGCGGGCGCTCGGCTTGACGCCCCTGGGAGGTGGACGAAAAGATCATCGACCACCTTCAAGTATCTGCCGGGGGCCGAGGTTGAGGAGGAGGGAGGCTGATCATCCATCACTCCTTCCTCGGCGGAGGCCTTGCCGGCCTCCCCGGCAGGCCCACTGCTGGCGCCCTCGGTGGAGGCCTTGCCGGTAGCCTTGGCGGCCCCCGCAGCGGCATCCTCGGCAGCACCCTTGGCGGCCTCATCAGCGGCGGCCTCGTCAGTATTCCTGGCGGCCTCCTCGGCGGCAATTCTCTCGGCCTCAGCCGCGGCCTCTTCGGCAATATCCCTGACAACAGTGTCCACGTCCTCCGTGTCTGTTGAAGGAGGGCCTGGGCAGCAACGGGAGCAATGAAGCCAAGAAAAGAATGAGGGAAAAACAGAGACGAAGGACAGGCGACTCACCAGCGTCAGGCTGTGAAGCAGGAGTCCCCTCTCCACCAGCATTTGGCGCCATGGCAGAGCCACCAGTGCCCAAGTTCCCCTCCTCCTCCATGGGTGTGGGCTCCGTGCCTGATGCCCTTGCCAGGGACGCCCCCCGCGGCGGCGTAGTCGATGGGGGTGGTGTGTTAGGAGTAGCCCTCTGCGGCTCCTTCTGCTACCGCTCCCCTCCTGCAAACCCGGCAAGCTCAGCGTCGTGGCATCGAGCGTCTACCGCATGTCGAGTGAGAAGAGGGTGATGAACTTACGCTGGGGGCTGCGCCGGGGGCTGCTGTCCGGGCTGCTCAGCACCACAAGTGGTGTCTTTGAAGCCCCAGTCGGGGACTGGCCGCTCGCCGAGGTCCTCGCCCTCTGGGCCAACGTCTCTGCATCCCTACAAAAGCAAAAATGGATCAAGACAAGCGATCCAATTCAGGGAAATAGGAATGACAGTAAGGAACGGAGTACTTACTCGTCATCCGTTTCCTCCTCTTCCGCCAGTTTCCTTTTCCTCTTCGGGCTGAGAGGCCTGAGATCAAAAGGGAGCTCCGCGTCATCATCCGAGTCGATGCCTGCCGGAGGAGGCGAAGAAGGCGGCGGGGTTTGTGTGCGCCCAGATGAGGAGGGGGCTGTCACCTTCCTCTTCTCAGCGGCCTTCGTCAGCCTCTTTGCTGCCGAGGCCCTTGTGTGACGCCCGGACCCATCCAGGGTCAATTGAGGCCGCATGACCCTGCCAGGCCGGACCGGCTCGCCGGAGCCGGCCCACCGCAGGACTCGCCCTCTTCCCCTGGCTGGCGTCGAGCCCGCCGCCACGCCCTCCTCCGACGACGACTCGTCGGCCGCGTCCTCGACGAGCGGAGCTCCGGTGTCAGCGCTGCTGGCCTCCCCAGTGGCCACCGCCCACAGGGCGAACTGCTCCTCCTCCGCGGCCATGCTGACCTCGTCCTCCACGCCCCCGGCGCTGCCGGCCTCCATGGCAAGCTGTGCCTCCCTCGCCCTGGAGGTGATGTAGTCCAGCTCTGCCTGGGTGGTGTCCATGACAAGCCACCGCTCGGCGTCAGCATTGGCGTACACCTCAATCAAGGTGTCGAAGAATTGCTGCACATCTGCGGCCGTCGGCTCCCTCCAGCTCGGAACGGGGCCGTGCGCATTGCAGTCCGGCATCATGGTGATGATCTCAGGCCGGTGCGAGTTATTGCACAACGGGACCACCCCCGCTGGCAACTTGAAGAGCGGCCCCTTGACGGCCTTGCCGGCCTTTACGGCAACCCTTGCGGACTTGCTGTCACGACCGGTTTTCCAATAAAAATATTTATTGAGAAGCCGATCTTTAGAATCCAGTATGAGGAAATCCTCCTTACTGGTAGATAAAACCTTGATACAATAAGCCAGTAGCATAAAATATATTACATGGGTCGAGCTAAGGATGCTCAACAAATTATTACAAGCGCGCCAATATTTATACATAATGGCGGATATATCACAATGGTGTGGTGGCATACTACTGACTTGAGAATGAAGTGGTGTTGGAATAACACTGTGGGGAGTGGATAACATGGCTCTTAAACTGGCATCTCATCGAGCGTCGAGGTGAGGCTCGATGAATTTATTCGGGCAGCGGAAGTGGATATAATACAGTGACCAAGACCAGGGTCGCACGAGACTGACTGGGACTCCTCTAGGCGTCGGACTCGCTATCGAACTCTTCATCCATGAGATCGCCTTCGTCAGCATCTGGCCAAATCAACAAGCCAGGTGAGTACTTTGAAAGTACTCGCAAGACAGTTCGGACGTAAGATATAACAAATGTATACATGAATGCGATATGAGTAATTTATCAATGCACAATCAATTTAGTAAGCAAGATAAATAAAATGGTGTCAGCGGTAGTCCGCCTGAAAACCCAACAAAAAATAACTGAAGACCGATCGGGTGTCTGAAGCGACGCCTCGAAAGGTGAACAAATAAATAAAATCATGCCGCAGTCGGGCATCTGAGCGACACCTCATAAAGGGCTTAAACTGAAAATAAAAGACATGCGTGCCACAGTCGGACGTCGGGGCAACATCGCAGAAAGGGCTTTTTTTGAAAGTAAATTAACAATGCCACAGTCGGACGTCTGAGCGACATCGCAGAAAGGGCTTATATTGAAAAGAAATAATTAACAATGTCGCAGTCGGACGTCTGAGCGACATCACAGAAAGGGCTTATATTGAAAATGAATAACAACGCTGCCACAGTCGGACATTGGAGCGACATCACAGAAAGGGGCTTATATTAAAAATGAATAGCAGTGCTACCACAGTCGGACGTCTGAGCGACATCACAGAAAGGGCTTTCATCACAAAGGTATAGTACTCATAATGTATATTCAACTCATGAATTTAAACGGGTTAGTCCATACACAGGAATAAACATTTAACCAGACTTGGTACTCATGTGATTCACCGAAGTATCTGTCACCAAAACTGTCAGTTGTCAGGATAAGATAATACAGAACTTGGACATGCATAAGATGATTCGAGGATTTATGACTCTGCAGAGCTTGTACTAAAAATTATCCACAGCCAACGGATTTCCGTAGCCCTAAAGGACTAGTTCCGTTTATGGTATTTCGGAAGAAACACAGCTAACCAGTACACAGCCGTCCTACCTCACAATGCCAGCAATCACCCTAAACATCGTCCGAGAAAAACTTTTCAGACGGGGAGATCACAATCTCGAATAGCATGGGATTAAATTTATATATGCGCGCTCTAAGGGGTGCCCCCCTCTCGGTCCCAACCAGAAACACCCATGCCCCCTGACCGGATGACTGGCTTTAATCCAGGGCCATGGAACCATCATCACGGCCTCTCCTTTTGGTGTGTACCAGGAAAGCGGTTTGCAACTTACTAAGCCGTATCCCTTGCGGAAAACATGTGTTAGTACGGGAAGGGAAAGGGATGGGGAACCGAACTGATACGGGTTGACACTGAAGTCAAATAGTATGGAATAAGACTGGCATGCTACAACACTGCCACCTTACCCATCCTCATGCCAACACATGGCCATGCACATTCACATCCAACACGTATGGATTATCGAACTCACTTGCCTCAACTTTGCATGAAAATAACATTCATCGGTATGCTCACAAACATGCCATGCAACTACTCAATGCAAACATGCCAAAACACTTATCATATCAAAAGTTCAAACATGCTTGCCTGGTTCAGAGTAGTCAGAGCCTAGCTCGGTGAAGTTCGCGGTTCGGTCACCTCCTTCGGTATCTACGTTATAAAGAAAACATACGCGCTAACGTAAATACCGTGAGGTGCACAAAAATTACTCCAAATATTTTTCAAATAAATCTGATAAAAAACTAGACAAAATTTCAAAGAGGACAGGAAAAGAATCATTCAAAAATAATCCTCTGTTTAAAAGTTATTAGTGTTTTAGTCCAGGGACCTATCTGTAATGAAACAGAATCTTTCCAGGGTTTTCATTATAAAAACAGAAAACGCTTCAGTCTCGAATACGTCAGTCCAGTGGGGAAGACGTATTTTGCCCGAAGGCGTTTCAAGAAAACGATTCAAAAAGAAGAAAAAGCTGACGGGGAGGACCCACCCGTCGGGTTTGAAAATGAAAGCAGAGATTTGGCGCCCGAGGGCCGCGGTGATCGCCGGCGGCGATCTACGGCGAGGCAGGAGGATCGGAGGTTACCAACATGCTCACCGTGTCCTTCCGCACCGGTGGGTGGTGGTAGTGGTCGCCGGCGAGCACCACGTTGATGGCGGCCTCAACTCCGGCGGACGATGGTTCGGGCGTTGATGGATCTCGCCGAGAGTGGCTGCAAGGACCGAATTGAGGTGGGGGTTAGAGCACTAGGTGTAAGAGAAGGGTACGGACGAGGTTTAAGCGCCGGAGATGGCCTCACCGCAGTGAATCAAGTTGGAGGCCGAGGAGGAACGAGGTGGCCGGGGTTGGGGGAGGAGACCTCCTCGAGGTCCTCCTAGTGGCCTGGCGGGGTGTATGTGGGGTGTAGTGACCATGTGTGCTCGAGGGCGAGGTCGGGGTTGCCATAAATAGCCGACCCGAGGCGGTTGCCGTGAACGGGATAAGTCGGGCGAGTGATTACGGCGGCGCAGTGGCTGGATGGTTGGTTTATGGCTTGGGCAGCGACTAGATCGTGTACTTACTCCATCCTGGTGCCTAACTCCGCAAGGCAGGGGCGGTTACGGCCTGTCCTCAACGGAATGGCCGCGTGGCATGTCGGCGGCAGAGAGCACGCCTTGTGCGTGCTAGGCCACGACGACGGTGCAGCGGGTCTGCTGGCGTGCACTGGCAAGGGAGACGGCCACGCGGAGCTTCCAGGTGGCTTGGGCGGCGCTGAACGGCGTTTCGTGCAGGAGCTGTCTCCCGTTGGTCGCCACGGGTGGCGCTGCCGCCGCCGAAGACGCTGGCGCAGGCGAGCCAGGGAGCCACCGACGCCGGGAACCAGCCAAGCGCGCGTGCGGCGCTCTAGACAGAGAGGAGGGGTTGCGCGCATCGCGCCACGACGCACTGTTGACAAGTGACAATTCTCTGACGAAGAAACGACACTGAACTTCTCTGAACTTTTCTGAAAATGCAAGGAAACAGTGCCGGCCAGGTGTTCGACAGAGTGATTTTGGTATGTAGGGGTTTCTCCTTGGGCTGAAACTTGGTGAGGTGGCCTCTCATTGCACCAGGAGGCTGCCTGAATTTTGGTAGAATTTTTGGAGAAGAGGAGATATGAATTTCACCAAATTTGGCAAATCTGGTCCAAATTTGTAGAGACTGAAATTTGAAAAATTTGAAAAGAGGAGAAGTGGATCAAGATGGTTCTAGGTTGTGGATGCTAAGTTCAATTCAGAGGAGTTGGTTTGAGATCAAAACTCAAAGGCAATAAGGTACTTGCTTTGAAAATTAATTAGGCTCATAATAAAAGACAGAATTGTTTTGGGAGGTAAAATAAATGAAATAAAATTCAAAAATGGCCTGAACTTGTTGGAACAGAGAACTTAGGTTGCTCCAAGGAGGAAGAAAGGGTCTTGAGAGGTTTCACCATATGAGGCAAGATAAAAATCATGGGTGGTTAAAAAAAATGAGAGAAGTCCCAAAACTCCTAGGGTTTTCTTTTTAAATAAAAATAGTTAAATTCAAAAATATATAATTGAGAGGAAAAGAATCAGAAGAAAAGTTTCAAATGATTCAAACACCAAATTTGCAAAGGATGTAAATGAAATCTTTGCCAAGGGTGAAAGTTTTTAAGGGAGAGGTTTTTTTTTCTGGAAGAAAATTTTAAATGGCCTATTTTCAAAAACAAAGGTTTTGCTGAAAACCAAAGATCACAACACCTACCCCCTTAGGAAAAATCTCGTCCCCGAGATTTCAGCTGATCCTCAAATAAGTGTGGATGTTCTGCCCGAAGAAAATCCTCCCTTTCCCAAGTTGCTTCACTTTCGGTGTGATTGCTGCACTGAACCTTGAAAAACTTGATTGTTTTGTGTCGGGTCCTCCTTTCAGACTCCTCTAATATTCTTACTGGATGTTCCCGATAGGTGAGGTCTGGCTGTGCGTCAATGTTCTCATGGGATACTTGTTTCTCTGGGTTGCTTACGCACTTCCTTAACTGCGAGACGTGGAACACGTCGTGGACATCGGATAATTCCTCGGGTAAGTCTAGCTGGTAGGCTACCGTGCCTCTTCGTGCCACTATACAGAATGGTCCGATGAATCTTGGTGCTAGCTTTCCTTTAATCTTGAATCGTTGCAATCCTCTCATAGGGGATACTCGTAGGTACATGAACTCACCGGGTTCGAAGATGACCCCATGATGTTTCTGATTGTAATAACTCTTCTGTCAACTCTGAGCGGTCTTGAGTCGGTCTCTGATTAGCTTGACCTTTTCCTCGGCTTCTTTGAGCATGTCTGGGCCGAAAATGCGGCTGTCTCCGGTCTCTGACCAATTTAGCGGGGTACGACATGTTCGTCCGTATAAAGCTTCAAATGGTGCCATTTGTAGGCTGGCCTGGTAACTGTTGTTGTACGCGAACTCGGCATATGGCAGGCTTTCTTCCCAACTGTTCCCATAGGTGAGGACACATGCTCTCAGCATGTCTTCTAAAATTTGGTTTACGCGTTCCGTTTGTCCATCAGTCTGGGGATGGTATGCTGTACTGAAGGCCAGTTGAGTTCCCAGAGCCTGTTGTAAATGATCCTAGAATCTCGAGACGAACTGGGTGCCTCTGTCGGATATTATAGTCTTCGGAACTCCGTGCAGACAAACTATGCGGGAGAGATAAATCCTGGCAAGCCTCTGAGTGGTGTGGGTCGTCTTTACTGGAATAAAGTGTGCCACCTTGGTTAACCTGTCGGTGATGACCCATATGGCATCATTCCCGTGTCGTGACCGAGGTAGTCCGACAATGAAATCCATCCCTATTTCATCCCATTTCTACTCAGGTATTTTGTTCGGTTGCAGTAGTCCGGCTGGTCTCTGATGCTCAGCTTTTATGCGCTGACAAGAGTCGCAACATGCAATGAAGGTGGCTATGTCCCTCTTCATACCGTGCCACCAAAATCTTTCTTGAATATCCTTATACATTTTGGTTCCTCCAGGGTGGATCGAATATGGGGCGGTATGGGCTTCTGCTAGAATTTGCTGTTTGAGGTCTTCTATATTTGGCACGCAGAGTCTGTCTCCGTACCATAATATTCCTCTATCGTCTATGATGAATTCCGAGGCCTTGCCCATACTCACCTTTCTTTTAATGCCTTCGATGCTGGGGTGACTAGGCTGAGCTTCTTTAATTCTCTCCACAAGGTTGGGTTGTATTTCCAAGTTTGTTATCGTGCCTTCTGCGACCATTAACAAGTTGAGTTTGGCAAATTCTTGTTGGAATTCAGGTCTCAAGCTTTGCAGACTGTTTTCGTTAGAGCTGGGGTTTCGACTGAGAGCATCTGCCACTACATTTGCTTTTCCTGTATGGTAGTGGATACCAACATCATAATCTTTTACCAATTCCAACCAGCATCGTTGCCGTAAATTTAGTTCTGGCTGTGTGAAAATATATTTGAGACTTTTATGGTCCGTATATATTTCACATCGATTTCCAAGTAAGAAATGCCTCCATTCCTTGAGTGCATGAATGACAACTGCCATTTCTAAGTCGTGAGTGGGATAATTTTCCTCATGCTTGCAAAGTTGCCTTGAAGCGTATGCGACAACCTTGCCTTCTTGCATCAACACGCATCCGAGACCCTTTCTAGACGCATCACAATATACTTCAAAATTCTTGTGTATGCCTGGCACAATTAATACCGGTGCTGTCGTTAATTTCCGTTTTAGCTCTTGGAAACTTTTCTCGCAGGCTTCTGTCCATTCAAACTTCTTTTCCTTCTTGAGTAACTGCGTCATTGGCTTGGCTATGGTGGAGAATCCTTCAATAAATCTTCGGTAATATCCTGCCATTCCCAAGAAACTTCGTATGTCCTTTACGCTGGCCGGTGACTTCCAGCCAAGTACGGCCTTGACTTTCTCCGGGTCCACTGCGATACCATCTTGGGTCAGTACATGGCCTAGAAAGCCTACTTGTCTTAGCCAAAATTCGCACTTGCTGAACTTGGCATACAATTGATATTTCCTGAGTTGTCCTAGCACAATTCTGAGATGTTCCGCGTATTCTTCTGGTGTCTTGGAGTATACTAGAATATCGTCGATGAATACCACAATGAACTTGTCCATAAACTTCATAAATACTTTGTTCATGAGGTGAACAAAATATGCGGGGGCGTTCGTTAATCCAAATGGCATGACTGTGAACTCATATAATCCGTATCTGGAGGTGAAGGCTGTTTTGGGGATATCTTCTGTTCGCACTTTTAATTGATGGTATCCTGACCTTAAGTCAATTTTTGAGAATACCTTAGCCTGAGCGAGTTGACCAAACAAATCGTTTATCCATGGCATCGGGTATTTATTCTTGATTGTGACCATGTTGAGTGCTCGGTAGTCTATGCACAATCTCAGTGTTCCATCCTTCTTTTTGGCAAATAAAATTGGTGATCCCCAAGGTGAGGAGCTAGCTCGGATGTATCCTTTGTCCAGCAATTCCTTTATTTGTTTCTTCAACTCAACCAACTCGGATGGTGCCATTCTGTATGGTTTCTTGTATATGGGGGTGGTTCCTGGGGCTAGCTCAATGCTGAATTCTATCTCTCGGTCCGGTGGCATGCCTGGTAGTTCTTTGGGGAATACGTCTGGAAATTCACACACTACTGGAACCTTGTTTAACTCAGAAACGTCCACCTTATTCAATCTCGGTTGCCGGGGTATTTTTCTTTCTTTGGCTGACACTCTTATTGTCTTCCCGTGGTGGTGGGTGAGGATTACGGTCCGGTTCAAACAGTCAATAAAGCCTTTGTTGGTGGTTAGCCAGTCCATTCCTAGGATGACATACAGTCCTTTATTTTCCAAAACAATAAGGTTGGCGTGACACTCCAATCCTTCGAACTCAATAACCACATCTTGACAGTAACTCTGAGTAACCTGCTGAATCCCAGGGGACTTGATGATCATAGATTTCTCCAAAGGAAGCATCGAAAATTTATTTTGCAAAGCAAAACTATTCGAAACGAAAGAGTGAGAAGCTCCAGAATCAAACAAAACCATTGCAGGTATTGTGTTGACAGGGAACGTACCGAGTACGATATCCGGAGCATTTTGTGCCTCCTCTTTGGTCACGTGGTTCAGATGACCCTTCCGGTGGTTGTTGTTGAGATTGAAATTGTTTCGCTTGGGCGCTGAATTATTGCCGCCGTTGTTCGGCTTTGGGGTTGAGTTCCTAGGCTTGGGACACTGCTTGGCATAGTGCCCTTCCTCTCCACAGGCGTAACAAGTAACGCCTGGGCGATATGTGAACTCCTTGTCCCTTGCATGAAAATTCTTGATTGGGCATGAGACGTTTGACGTGGATTTGGGTGTCCCACCCTTTTGAAAATTTATCTTGCTTCGGTGATTGCGGGCATGGTTAGTCTGTTCCCTTTTTCGCTTGCAGAAATCCTCCAAGCTGCGTCTCTCATTTTCCAGAGTAATGGCCGTGTCCACTAGCGTTTTAAAATCTGGAAAAGTGTGCACGACCAGTTGGCATTTAAGCGCGGGCGCCAGACCATCAAGGAATTTCTCCATCTTCTTACTTTCAGTCATACGCTCTTCATTGGCGTACCGAGACAATAGGGTAAATTGACCATTGTAATCTGACACTGTCATGTTCCTTTGTTTGAGGTCGTCGAACTCTCTCTTCTTGATTTTCATAATACTCTTAGGAATGTGTGCACCACGGAAACCTTCCTAGAAATCATCCCAGGTTATATCATTTTCGTTGGGGTGCATGTGCAGAAAATTCTCCCACCATGATGCAGCTGCTCCTGTGAGATAGTGCGGAGCATACAGTACTTTCTCGGGGTCTGAACATTTTGCAATAATTAATTTTCCCTCCATGTCTCGAAGCCAGTCCTCAGCCTCAAGAGGCTTGTCAGTATGCGAAAATGTTTGGGGACGTGTCTTCTGTAGCTCAGTTAACTTGGAATGCTGCTGATACTATCCATGGTGATTTCCCATGTTGATGACTTGGTTCATCATTTCCCGATGTTGTTGCTGACTCTGCTCATAAAGGCGGCACATTTGGGAAAGTGTCGTTTCACTGTCCTGTCGACTCGACTGCCCTTGTGTGAAATTGTTGCCCGGTTGAGTGCCAAAATTTTCCTCTGGCGGAGTTGGCAGAGCGAGTCCAAGGACGAGACATTTTTCGCTCTGGGGATATATTTTGTAAAGCCCATAAGAAAAGCGAAAAGGGTCGCAAAAATAAATCCATAAATGCACAAGGCTGGCAAATAAATCAAATAACCAAGATTACTTAAGGAAAACAAATCGATTTGCGTACGGAGAAGGACTGCTCATTACATATCTTACACGCGGGCGGTAATTATACAATACATCACTCAGCATATGCATACCTAATCCTGACATGTTATTTAGGCTAGTGCACTCCTCCAGTTCCTACATGATGCGCAAACAAGCTACTTCTCACAACCTATGTACATATAAACATATCGTACAAAGCGGTACATCGCATGACGGCTAAGCGTACTCAGTCGGAGATGTTGATGATCTCCTTGGCCCTGCCAAGGGTGAGGCGCAGCGAGGCTGGGGACTCGACCTTCTCCTCGCTAATAGGCTCCATACGAGTAGTACTGCGCCGAGTGGACGGAGCGGGCGCCAGGGGTGGAACAACACGAACAGGAGTGGGCGCGAAGGGTGGTGCAGTGCGAGCTGGAGTGGGTGCGATGACTTGGTTGAACTCCTCAGTGGTAGGAAGGCGACGAGTAGGTGCATAAGATGCTGAGGATGAGACAAAAGTCAGTGGCGGTGCGGTGTGCAGGAGCTCCCTCCTGTTGGCGGCACAGCCATGGACTGAGTCCATGCGGGTAGCCACGAAGTCGTCCACCAGGTTGTCGAAGGCTGCCTCCAGAGCCCGGAGATAGTCAATAAGCATCTCAAAAGCCTCGTCTCGTTCTCCTCTAGGGCAGGAGAATGCATAGTGAGAGGTGTAGGGCACATGGCATGGAAGATAGCGGTAACGACGAGCCTTCATCACGGGGAGGATATCCCTGAGACGAGCTATCGCCTCGCGGGCTGCCATCTGGATAGCATGCCTCTCTGTAGGCATGGCTCTTCCCAAGAACCGGAAGCGGCGTAACTCACCACACCCTCCCTTGAACTGCACCGCGGCCTGGTGCATGGTCAGACTGTCGTTGACTTTGTGCTGGCAGAGTGTGAAGACGGGGCGCACAGATGGCCCCATCGCGACCTGAACGATGAAGGAGAGAAGCTTGACGAACCCATCGGGCATGTTGGCGAAGGTCTGAGACTCGCAGCTGTTGTCGGCCATCTACAAAAGTAGGCAGAAATTCTGAATGGTCAGATCATAAATATATGCTGACTGTCAGAAAAATCACTACAATTGCAAAAATGCAAATTAGCTCTATCATGCTAATAACCGATTAGCAGTCGCACCTAGTGGCTTCCTACAGTCAGCCTGGCTCTGGTACCTAGCTTGTCACGACTGGTTTTCCAATAAAAATATTTATTGAGAAGCCGATCTTTAGAATCCAGTATGAGGAAATCGTCCTTACTGGTAGACAAAACTCTTGATACAATAAGCCAGTAGCATAAAATATATTACATGGGTCGAGCTAAGGATGCTCAACAAATTATTACAAGCGCGCCAATATTTATACATAATGGCGGATATATCACAATGGTGTGGTGGCATACTAATGACTCGAGAATGAAGTGGTGTTGGAATAACACTGTGGGGAGTGGATAAGACGGCTCTTAAACTGGCATCTCATCGAGCGTCAAGGTGAGGCTCGATGAATTTATTCGGGTAGCGGAAGCGGATATAATACAGTGACCAAGACCAGGGTCGCACGAGACTGACTAGGACACCTCTAGGCGTCGGACTCGCTATCGAACTCTTCATCCATGAGATCGCCTTCGTCAGCATCTGGCCAAATCAACAAGCCAGGTGAGTACTTTGAAAGTACTAGCAAGACAGTTCGGACGTAAGATATAACAAATGTATGCATGAATGCGATATGAGTAATTTATCAATGCACAATCAATTTAGTAAGCAAGATAAATAAAAGGGTGTCGGCGGTAGTCCGCCTGAAAGCCCAACAAACAAAATAACTGAAGACCGATCGGGTGTGTGAAGCGACGCCTCGAAAGGTGAACAAATAAATAAAATCATGCCGCAGTCGGGCGTCTGAGCGACACCTCATAAAGGGCTTAAACTGAAAATAAAAGACATGCATGCCACAGTCGGACATCAGGGCGACATCGCAGAAAGGGCTTTTATTGACAGTAAATTAACAATGCCACAGTCGGACGTCTGAGCGACATCGCAGAAAGGGCTTATATTGAAAAGAAATAATTAACAATGCCGCAGTCGGACGTCTGAGCGACATCACAGAAAGGGCATATATTGAAAATGAATAACTGTGCTGCCACAGTCGGACGTCGGAGCGACATCACAGAAAGGGGCTTATATTAAAAATGAATAACAGTGCTGCCACAGTCGGACGTCGGAGCGACATCATAGAAAGGGCTTTCATCACAAAGGTATAGTACTCATAATGTATATTCAACTCATGAATTTAAACGGGTTAGTCCATACACAGGAATAAACATTTAACCAAACTTGGTACTCATGTGATTCACCGGAGTTTCTGTCACCAAAACTGTCACTTGTCAGGATAAGATAATACAGAACTTGGACATGGATAAGATGATTCGAGGATTTATGACTCTATAGAGCTTGTACTAAAAATTATCCACAGCCAACGGATTTCCATAGCCCTGAAGGACTAGTTCTGTTTATGGTAATTCAGAAGAAACACAGCTAACCAGTACACACCCATCCTACCTCACGATGGCAGGAATCACCCTAAACATCGTCCGAGAAAAACTTTTGAGACGGGGAGATCACAATATCGAATAGCATGGGATCAAATTTATATACGCACGCTCTAAGGGGTGCCCCCCTCTCGGTCCCAACAGGAAACACCCATGCCCCCTGAACGGATGACTGGCTTTAATCCAGGGCCATGGAACCATCATCACGACCTCTCTAGTTGGTGTGTACCAGGAAAGCGGTTTGCAACTTACTAAGCCATATCCCTTGCGGAAAACATGTGGTAGTACGGGAAGGGAAAGGGATGGGGAACCGAACTGATACAGGTTGACACTGAAGTCAAATAGTATGGAATAAGACTGGCATGCTACAACACTGCCTTCTTACCCATCCTCATGCCAACACATGGCCATGCACATTCACATCCAACACGTATGGATTATCGAACTCACTTGCCTCAACTTTGCATGAAAATAACATTCATCAGTATGCTCACAAACATGCCATGCAACTACTCAATGCAAACATGCCAAAACACTCATCATATCAAAATTTCAAACATGCTTGCCTGGTTCAGAGTAGTCGGAGCCTAGCTCGGTGAAGTTCGCGGTTCCGTTACCTCCTTCGGTATCTACGTTATAAAGAAAACATACGCGCTAACGTAAATACCATGAGGTGCACAAAAATTACTCCAAATATTTTTCAAATAAATATGATAAAAAACTAGACAAAACTTCAAAGAGGACAAAAAAAGAATCATTCAAAAATACTCTTCTGTTTAAAAGCTATTAGTGTTTTCGTCCAGGGACCTATCTGTAATGAAACAGAAACTTTCTAGGGTTTTCTTTATAAAAACAGAAAACGCTTCAGTCTCGAATACGTCAGTCCAGTGGGGAAGACGTATTTTGCCCGAAGGCGTTTCCAGAATATGATTCAAAAAGAAGAAAAAGCTGACGGGGAGGACCCACCCGTCGGGTTTGAAAATGAAAGCAGAGATTTGGCGCCCGAGGGCCGCGGTGATCGCCGGCGGCGATCTACGGCGAGGCAGGAGGATCGGAGGTTACCAACGTGCTCACCGTGTCCTTCTGCACCGGTGGGTGGTGGTAGTGGTCGCCGACGAGCACCACGTCGACGGCGGCCTCAACTTCGGCGGACGGTGGTTTGGGCGTTGATGGATCTCGCCGAGAGTGGCTGCAAGGACCGAATTGAGGTGGGGGTTAGAGCACTAGGTGTAAGAGAAGGCTACGGACGATGTTTGGGCGCCGGAGATGGCCTCACCGCAGTGAATCAAGTTGGAGGCCGAGGCGGAACGAGGTGGCCGGGGTTGGGGGAGGAGACCTCGAGGTCCTCCTAGTGGCCTGGCGGGGTGTATGTGGGGTGTAGTGAGCATGTGTGCTCGAGGGGGAGCTCGGGGTTGCTATAAATAGCCGGCCCGAGGCGGTTTCCGTGAACGGGATAAGTCCGGCGAGTGATTACGGCGGCGCAGTGGCTGGACGGTTGGTTTAGGGCTTGGGCAGCGACTAGATCGTGTACTTACTCCATCCTAGTGCCTAACTCCGCAAGGCAGGGGCGGTTACGGCCTGTCCTCAACGGAACGGCCGTGCGGCACGTCGGCGGCAGAGAGCGCGCCCTGTGCGTGCTAGGCCACGGCGACGGTGCAGCGGGTGTGCTGGCGTGCAATGGCAAGGGAGACGGCCACGCGGAGCTTCGAGGTGGCTTGGGCGGCGTTGAACAACGTTTCGTGCAGGAGCTGTCTCCCGTTGGTCGCCACGGGTGGCGCTGCCGCAGCAGAAGACGCTGGCGCAGGCGAGCCAGGGAGCCACCGACGTCAGGAACCAGCCAAGCGCGCGTGCGGCGCTCTGGACAGAGAGGAGGGGCTGCGCACATCACGCCACGGCGCACTGTTGACAAGTGACAATTCTCTGACAAAGAAACGACACTGAACTTCTCTGAACTTTTCTGAAAATGCAAGGAAACTTTGCCGACCAGGTGTTCGACATAGTGATTTTGGTATGTAGGGGTTTCTCCTTGAGCTGAAACTTGGTGAGGTGGCCTCTCATTGCACCAGGAGGCTGCCTGAATTTTGGTAGAATTTTTGGAGAAGAGGAGATATGAATTTCACCAAATTTGGCAAAGTTGGTCCAAATTTGTAGAGACTGAAATTTGAAAATTTTGAAAAGAGGAGAAGTGGATCAAGATGGTTCTAGGTTGTGGATTCTAAGGACAATTCAGAGGAGTTGGTTTGAGATCAAAACTCAAACGCAATAAGGTACTTGCTTTGAAAATTACTTAGGCTCATAATAAAAGACAGAATTGTTTTGGGAGGTAAAATAAATGAAATAAAATTCAAAAATGGCCTGAACTTGTTGGAACAGAGAACTTAGGTTGCTCCAAGGAGGAAGAAAGGGTCTTGAGAGGTTTCACCATATGAGGCAAGATAAAAATCATGGGTGGTTAAAAAAATGAGAGAAGTCCCAAAACTCCTAGGGTTTTCTTTTTAAATAAAATTAGTTAAATTCAAAAATATATAATTGAGAGGAAAAGAATCAGAAGAAAAGTTTCCATGATTCAAACACCAAATTTGCAAAGGATGTAAATAAAATCTTTGCCAAGGGTGAAAATTTTTAAGGGAGAGGTCTTTTTTTTCTGGAAGAAAATTTTAAATGGCCTATTTTCAAAAACAAAGTTTTTGCTGAAAACCAAAGGAAAACTTTTGGAGTGTCACACTTGCCGGTCAGCACGACCTCGCCGTCGCGATCCACATCCAGCTGGAAGAGCCGCTGGCAGAAGTGGGAATGCCCCATCATCGTGAAGTTGTGGTCGAGGCCAGGGCGGAGCCGCATAATGTCAGCCGGATTCGTAAAGAGCCAAGCTGGCCTCCCTTTATTGTGCAGTGGGGCGATCCAGCGGCGAATGAAATCCGCCCCGATCATCTCGAGGGTGAGCCCAGCCCGGGTCAGCCGGAGAATCCTGGTGGTGGCGACAGTAAGCCTCCCGTCGGCGGCGTCGACATCACCCCAATCATTGCCGCGGACCGGCGGCACTCGGCGGACCTTGAAAAATTCCGGCGGGTCTTCATCTTCAATCCAGCACCATCGGTCACGACATTCGTCCCACCTCTCCCTCACAGCACCATCCGGGTACGCCTCCTTGGATCTTGGGATCCAGGTGACGCAACCAGTGACGGCACCTCCCGTTTGGATTCGAGGATAGAAGTAATGGCGGAAGAGCGCCGTGTTGGGCTGCACTCCGGCAAAGCCCTCGCAAAGATGCGCAAAGCAAGACATGCACGACACCGCGTTTGGAGTAAAATCCAAGAGGCGAAAACCAAAGGTGTGCATGATGCCACAGAAGAAATCGGAGAAAGGAGGGCATAACCCGCAAGAAAAGTAGTCAACAAAGAAGGGGTACCGATTTGGGGCAGGATCGGCGCAAGCGGCAGGAATAACGCGCGTCGCCGAGTGTCCCAAGTTCTCTCCCCCCGTCTTAACTCCCCACAGGGGCTTGAAGGCGGCCCGGAGCTCATGAACGTCAACTGTCGAGGGGAAGAAGAAGGCGGACTTCATCTTGTCCCCCAACAGCGCACTCTCCGGCGGCTCCATGGTCCCAGAGCCCTTAGCCACCCCCTTGCCCTTGGCGGATTTAGGCGCCATGGTGGCCAAGGAGTCTAGAGGGTTGAGGAAGGAGGGTGGCGAAGCCGCGACGCCGGGCGGGGCGAAAGCTTGCAAGGGAAGGAAGAAAGGGAAAATCGGCTCTGAGATTGGAAAAAGCACGAAGGAAGAGGAGAAAGT
This sequence comes from Aegilops umbellulata, assembly GCA_032464435.1. Taxonomy (NCBI): domain Eukaryota; kingdom Viridiplantae; phylum Streptophyta; class Magnoliopsida; order Poales; family Poaceae; genus Aegilops; species Aegilops umbellulata. The sequence continues at coordinate 368,789,157 of CP136060.1, forward strand.
GAGCAGCGCGCCCGCGGTTATTCCTTCTTATGGGGGAGAATGCGGGCCGCCTCCTTTCACATTAACTGTGATGTGATGCATGCCAGCGGGAAGCAACCCCACGCATGCCGCCCACGTCACACATGCCTCCCCACGATGTGCCACGCGCGGGAAGCGTGGGAAGCGCAGCACGCGAAGGAACTTACCGCGGTAAAAACCGCCCCGCCTGCCCGCACACCGCTTTTGGGCCTAGACCAACAACGCGTTGCGCTTATGTGTGGCCCAGGCCCGGGGGCTCCTGTCGGTGTACAAAAAGGGGGGTGCACTTTTTGTACCCCTATAACTGTGCACGGGCAGCCTGAGCCACGGGCGCCGCCACACCGAGCGCGGCACGGGAGGTAAGCCAAGGTAAGGCCGAAGCTGAAGAGAAGCAAAACGACGCCAAGACCAAGACCACAAAGAGCAAAGGGGACAGAGCAGACCCCCCCGGCAAGATCCTTGCCGGGGGGCAGCTTTAGCTAACCCGGCAAGATCCTTGCCGTGGCAGCTCGCCCTACACCTACGGAGCCAAGTCACCCTCGAGTCCACTGCCCCCATGGGGCAAGGATTCGGGAGACATCCCCGTGGTGGCATGAAGATCTTTGTGAAGACATTCAAGATCAGATACCCACTTAAGAAGGAGATGATCCTTGGCGGGATCCCAGCCAAGGAGGACCACAAGGCCCCCGGCAAAAGCCTTGCCAGGGATGACAGCGGGCGCCATGGCAAGACCCTTGCCAAGGACGCCCGTGGGGCCACCATCAGACCAGCACCAGTCGCACCCCCACCGTCGTTCGAATGCAGCTGCCGACCCAACCAGTTGGGCACGCACCTGCGTGGCGGCGAACAGATCTTCGTGGAGACCCACCACTGCGCCACCTCAGCTGCCTGCCTGCCTACATGGCACCACAAGCACCGCTGGCCAGGGCGCGTGTCGACGCAAGAGGGAGCGGCGACGGACGAGACGAGGCTCTCCCCTGTCCCCGATAAAGCAAGGACACCTAAGCAAGGCGCATTAAATGCGCCTTGTCATGTAATGCGAGGGATAGCCTCGCATTACTGTACCCTTTCCACCTCCTGTGTGCCACTGTGGCAACCCCTTTCCTATAAAAGGAGGCCTGAGGCGACCAGGAGGAGGATTCGGCTTTTTGGAGCTCTTGACGCCCATTGCTAGCTCAAGAACACAGATAAACAATCCACCAAAGCAGGAGTAGGGTTTTACGCATCCTCGCGGCCCGAACCTGGATAAAGGAACCGTGTTCTATCTGTTTGATCCGCTCTTCTTGCGACCCCGCGCCCCGCAACCGTAGTAGGGATTCTTGTGATCCCATAGGTGTCGTTTCCCATCGACACTGACCGTCCTCCCCCTCTCCGTTCTCTCTGCCACTCACCGTAGTCGCCGCACCAAGCACGCCCGCACGCCGTCGCCAGAGCTCGCCGCTGACATGGCTCCGACCACGCAAAGGCCTCACCACCGTGCCCAACGCACTCACCGCACCGCGTAGGCTTCGTAGGAGCTAGCCCCGAGCCTCCACGAGAACTGCACCGGCGAGTTCAAGCTCGCCCAAGCTCCAGCCGCCGCAAAGCTCGTCGCCGGTGCTGCTCCCGGCCACCCCAGCCTCCTCCACCACCATCGTTGGATGCGCCACTCCACCCTCTTCCCGTAGCTGCTCCCTGCACGCCAAAAGATCCCCTGTAGGTGGATCCCGACGTGCTCCGCCGTGTCCGGCCTCGCCGGCGGCTAAACGCCGGCGGGTTGACCGTTCTGAGTGCCGGTGGTTTAGCCCCGGTTGACCAGGGGATTTGACCCCCCTTGGGTCAATGACATGCGTGCCCCGCCCGGCTAATTAATCTAGTTTAGGTTTAAACTTAATTAGTTTAACCTAGGTTAGTGCTACTTAAACTAGGTTAGTTTAGTTAGCCAGTGACACGCGGGACCCACTGGTTAGTTTGACCTGGGCTGCCCCATTGACTCGCTTACGGCATGCTGACGTAGTGCTGACGCAGTAATGCATTTTCTGGAATTAGTTTATTTCTAAATAATTAGAAAATCCAGAAAATTGCCTAAACTTCTAAAAATCATAGTAATTCAACCGTAGCTCCAAATCAAATAATTTATATATGAAAAATATGAAGAATCTGTTTATGCCATATCCGTGCATGTTTGAGCAAGTTAACATCATTGTCTAGGACAAACTAAGTGAATGACATTTGAATATTAACATATGGGGTTTGAATTTGAACCTAGGGTTCAAACCAACTTCATTTAATATGGTTGCTAGTTGCATTAGTTCAATCAACATCATATTGCCATGTCATGAGCATGCATCATATTTTTGCATTGCATTGATTGTGTTTCTTCCTTGTTTGCCGGTATTGCCCCCTCTCAGTAAACGTGGTTCCGACGATGAGTTCGATGACACCGATGAAGAGCTATTACTATCTTCAGAAGTGTCAGGCAAGCAAAACCCCCTTGTTCATTCCAATACAATCCCACTCTCTCGCTCCTGCTCTCTTTTACTGCATTAGGACAACAACGATTCAACTATTACATGCTGCGGTAGTTGAACCCCTTTCCTCTGCATGACCTGTCATTGCCACAGTAAATAGATGAAACCCACTAGCATGAGTAGGAGTTGTTTGAGCCCTGTTGTGCCTACTCATTCATGTTTGTTAGTCATGCTTGCTACTGCTTATAGTTGAGTCAGGTCTGATTCATCGGGGATGAATGGAATGGTGATGAACTTCTCCTACTATGTGTGAGCTAAGTGTGTGAACACGATTTGGTAGAGGTAGCGGTGAGAGGCCATGTAGGAGTACATGGTGGGTTGTCTCATTGAAACTGTCCTCAGGAACTGAGTTTTGTGTTTGTGGTCCATGAACAGCTACTACCACACCTTGGGCCCGGAAATATGACCCCGCTCGACTTATTAACCGCCCTGTCCTCTGTCCAGGAGTTGCAACTAGTTTCTGGTGTTTGTAGGATTTGTGTTGGAGGCCGTGCATTGTGCTGACCCTAGGGGTGGGCTATGATGCGGGAGATACACCATGGCACGGTGTATCGGGCGCCCGTTTGGTGTCTCGGGAACCCTGCACACATCGTTTGGGGCTGTGAGCGAAACCCCAGCCGAATCTCCTCGCGGATGGAACCCGAATAGGCGATAAACCTGGACTAGAGAATTGTGTGTTTAGTTAGGTCGTGGTCTACACCCACATCGGCTTTCGCTTGAAGTCTGCCGAGCACATGTCGTGTGCAGACGCTAAGTGGTGGAAACATGTGTGAAGAAGTACACCCCTGCAGGTTTATAAATGATCTATTCGAATAGCCGTGTCCGTGGTAAAGGACTTCTGGGTTGCCTATATAGTTCATAGATAAGTGAAAGTGGATACTCTAAAACTCGCAAGATAAGCGTCAGTGCTATGGATGGCCTTCTCGTAGGGAGACGGGAGCGGATCCATAGTAGTGTATTGATATGGTGAATATGTGGACTCGTGTGAGCCACCTCAAAAGAGTTATTTGCAGTCGTAGTTCAGGATAGCCACCGAGTCAAAGCTGGCTTGCTGCAGTCAAACTCCACCACCCCCTTTGTTGATACTGATGCATATGTAGCTAGTTCGGATGTAAGTCTTGCTGGGTACATTTGTACTCACGTTTGCCTATTTTATGTTTTGCAGAGAGACGTCAGTCTCGCTAGTAGTTCCATGTGGACCTCGACATTTAGCTTTATACCTCAGCTATGATCTTGTGCCCTCGGCAGGATCTGGTAGATAGTCAGGCTTCTCAGCCTTTTTCATTTCTAGATGTCTGTACTTAGACATGTTAAGCTTCCGCATGTGCTTTGACTTGTATGCTTTGAATGTTGGGTCATGACACCCATGTTTGTAATATCTCGCTCCTCGGAGCCTAATGAATAAATACTTTGAGTCATAGAGTCTTGATGTGATGCCATGTTGTATTTACACATATCGAGCATATTGTGTGTATGATTGAAATGCTTGGTATGTGTGGGATCCGACAACCTAGTTGTTTATCCTTGGTAGCTTCTCTTATGGGGAAATGTAGTCTTGTGCTTCCATGAGCCATAGTAGTCCGCTACAACCCGGTTCACCGGAGTCCTGCTAGCCCAGCACTACTGCTCCGGAACACTTGACTGGCCGGCATGTGATTCACTTCGTTCCTGTGTCTGTACCTTCGGGGAAATGTCATGCTATGACATCCGGAGTCCTGCCTAGCCTGCTACAGCCCGGTTCACTGGAGTCCTGTTAGCCCAGTGCTACAGCCTGGATTCGCACACTGCTGACCGACATGCTCGATGTTGATTCATGTATGCCTGTCCCCGTAAGTTAGTGACACTATGGGTTCACGACTAGTCATGTCGGCCAGGGTTCTCTGTCATATGGATGCTAGCGACACTATCATATACGTGAGCCAAAAGGCGCAAACGGTCCCGGGCCATGGTAAGGCGACACCCGTGGGGAATATCGTGCGTGAGGCCGCAAAGTGATATGAGGTGTTACCGGCTAGATTGATGTGACTTGGAATCGGGGTCCTGACAGCTTTGATATCAGAGCCTGACTGCCTGTAGGATTACCAAAGCAAACTGGTCGAAGTTGTGTCTAGAAATGCTTTAGTTATATAAGGGAATTGATTGTGGAAGGGAACGTAAGGCTCTTTTTACTCCTTTACCTTATACCCTTCTATAAGTGCATTTAGTGCCACCCCTAGTTGGTTTTGGAGCATTGACGACAAACCTGGTTGAGGGACTAATGTGTTTGTGAGAATTGCAGGATAACACAGGTAGTAGTCCTTCATTGATTCGGTTTACCTACCGGACATGACCCCTTAAAATGTATGAAGACATTGAAGACAATGGTGGTATGTGAAGATATTCACATTGAAGACTATGACAAGAGAAGGCATTGCGTGAAGACTATGGAGCGCGAAGACTTAGTTGTTTCGTTGTTTCCTTTTCTTCTTTGTTGAGCCATAGGAACCACCGTACTGTTAAGTGGGGTCCCAGTGAACAAAGTCAAAGTGACTGAAGTGATGCTCAACCAAATCCTATGTCTTCGAGTGAAGACAATGAGAACAAATCTTATCCAGAGCTGGATGAGTCAGCTTTACTTATAGCCCAAGTCAAGATGCCGCGTGTGTTTTAAATCTGACCGTTGGAACACGTGTCAGTTCCTTAGTGACCCAGGGTCATTTCAGATAAATCCGGTCGGGTTGCCTAGTGGCTATAAATAGCCCACCCCCTACACCATGAATTGGTGGCTACTCAGACTTAGTGCACGGCTTTTGTCGTTTGAGAGCAACCCACCTCCGAAGCTTTTGAGAGAGAGAAATCCTTGCGAGGACAAAGCCCAAACACCCAGAGCCAAAGAGTGTTAGGCATCACTGAAATCTTTCTGTCCGCGTGACCTGAAGACTTGTTACACTTGAGGACTATGAATCCTCCAGCCGATTAGGCGTCGCGTTCTGAGCATCCAAGAGTCATTCTGGATCGCCGGTGAACGAAGTCTGTGAAGGTTTGGAAGTCTACCATGAAGAATTACCAGAGTGATTGGGGGAGGACTGGGTGACCTTAGCTCAAGGGGAATAAGGCGAAGACACGGTCTTCTGAGTTGAATCTCAGCCTCCCTAACGAGATGTACAGTTGTCACAGCAACTGGAACTGGTCCAACAAATCCTTTGTCTTCACCAAGTGGCTGGTTCTATCCTCTCCCTCTCTTACTTACAGTCTGTCTTCATGAAGTCATTGCTTGCTTCCATTACCTGTTTGACTTCACCGTGTGACTTCCATCGTTGATTGGTTTCATACTATCTTCCGTCCTGATCTTTACTACCTAGCTGCTATTAGTCTTCGTACTTTCACTTCATTGAATACTTGGCTATGGCTTGTCTAGTGTTTGTCTTCGAACACTACTACAAAAACAGCTATAGCCAATATGAACACTAATGGCGCACTGTACATGTGGTCTGCCATTACTAAATACTAATGGCACACCATGTATTGGTGCGCCATTAGTGTGCAAATACTAATGGCGCACCACATCCATGGTGCGCCATTAGTAAAATTTTTTAATTTTTTCAAAACTACTAATGGCGCACCGTGGGATGGTGCGCCATTACTAGTTGAACTAGTAATGGCGCACCATTCCCGAGATGCGCCATTAGTAATTATGTTTCAAAAAAATCAATTTTTTTATTTTTATTTTTTAGACTACTAATGGCGCACCATCCCGCGGTGCGCCATTAGTAACTTGGCCACCACTTCCACCGAATGAACCCCCCCCCCCCCCCCGTGGACCGCCTTTTCAGTTTAAAAAAAATAAAAAAAATGATGGAAATGTCAAAAAAAAATAAGTTTCCCATGTGATATGTGGTCTAGTTGTTGTGAAAATTTACAAATATGAATTTCGACTTTATTTGCGAAATCTCTCGAGAATTTGTAAAATGGGCATAACTTTTGCGTACGAACTAGGATGAAAAAGTTTTTTATATGAAAAATCATCTACTCGAAAAGTTACCCCGTTAAACATTTTCAAAATCCTCAAAAACCTAACAGAAAAAAAGATACGGTGCTTTTAAGATCTGGAGAGGCAAAAAAATTCAAACTTACTAATGGCGCACCTGCCCATGGTGCGCCATTACTATCTTCCCGCCTTCAAAATTCAAAATAAGTCAAGAAAGTTACTAATGGCGCACCTGCCCATGGTGCGCCATTAGTATCTTCCCGCCTTCAAAATTCAAAATAAATCAAAAAAATAAAAAAAGTTAGTAATGGCGCACCTGCCCGCAGTGCGCCATTACTATGTCGTATATATGGCTGGGCATGGTCCTCTCCTCCTTACCTCTTCATTCTTCTCCTCCACTCCACCTCTCCTCCACTCCATCTCCTCCTCTCCTCCACTCCATCTTCCCTTCTCTCCTCCACCATACTACCCTCCTCCTCTCCGGCGACCTCCTCCTCCCTCCTCTCATCCCCTCCCCTCCCCTCACGGTTTCTCCTCCCTCCTCTCCGGTGAGCTCCTCCTCTCTCCTCTCCGATGAGCTCCTCCTCCCTCCTCTCTGGTGCTCCTCCTCCCTCCTCTCCGGTGAGCTCCTCCTCCCTCCTCTCCTTCCATCCCCTCATGGTTTCTCCTTCCTCCTCTCTGATGCTCCGGTGAACTCCTCTCCGGCGACCTCCTCCTCCTCTCCGGCGATGTAGGCGAGCGCCTCTCTGGTGACCTCCTCCTCCTCTTCGGCAAACTCCTCTCCGGCAAAAGAACACGGCAAAAGAACGTATAAGATCCAAAAACAGGAACAAAATTTGAAATAATATCGTGCAAAAAGCGAGCAAAAAATCACAAGCCAGATCCTAATTCAAAATAATCCCTAATATTCATACTAGTGGCGCACCACACAAGACACTAATGGCGCACTGTGATAATCACACTAATGGCGCATCATCCACTGGTGCGCCATTAGAATGCCAAAGCACATGGGTACATATGGCCCCTTGGGAGGCATTCTAATGGCGCACTGCAGGCTATACTAATGGCGCACTACATGGTGCGCCATTAGAACACCAGATACTAATGGCGCACCAGTGGTGCGCCATTAGAATTTAATTCTAATGGCGTGATGCTAGTGGCGCACCAGTAGTGCGCCATTAGAAGGCAAAACTGGTGCGCCACTAGCATGCCTTTTCCCAGTAGTGGAAACTCTCATGTTTTGAAGACTTTCATAAAAATCGCCTATTCACCCCCCTCTAGTCGATAACTAGCAATTTCAATTGGTATTAGAGCAAGGTACTCCCTTGTTCTGTGTGATTCGGTTTAACCACCTGGAGTTTTAGCTATGTCGACTGCAGGGATAAATAAAGTCTCCGCTGCTTGCCCCGTCTTTGATGGAACTAAATGTCCCTACTGGAAGAATAAGATGCGCATGCATCTTGAAGCCATTGATGTCGACCTCTGGTATGTTGTCAAGAATGGCGTTCCCAAGACTGGTGAAGGTGTCACCCCTGCTGATGTCAAGAAGTTCGTTCAACTGGATTCTACTGCCAAGAACATCATATGTGGTCATCTGAGCAAAGGACAGTATGCCGTGTGAGTGCTCTGGAAATGTCGAAGCTAGTCTGGGACTGGCTCTCCAAGGTCAACGAAGGCGTCTCAACCCATAGAGATCAAAGGATCAATGTTCTTCGCAACCTCTTCAACCGCTTCAAGAGAAACGACAATGAGAATGTCTAGCTCACGTTTGATCGCCTCACTGACATCACAAATGAGCTTCGTGCTCTCGGCGCCACTGAGATCACCAAGCATGAAATCATCAAGACACTACTGAGATCACTTGACAACTCGTCCGACACCCTTGCCCTCATGATATAAGAACGCCCTGACTTCAAGACACTCGATCCGTCTGATATACTTGAGAGGCTCAACACACATGAGTTCCAGCTATTTGAGAAAAGATATATCAATGGTCCCAACTACGGCCGAACTCGTGCTTTGAAGGAAAAAGTTGTTTCCTCATCTGAAGAAGAATGTGACTGCAGTTCTGATGATCCTGAAGACATTGGAAAGGAACTTGCTATGCTTGTGAAGAAGTTCCAGAAGTTCACTAAGAAGAAGGGCTTCAGAAAGTCTTCACGATCCAGCTCAAGAAATGATGAAGCTTCCACTCATGACTACAAGAAGAGAACATGTCACAAGTGCAAGAAACTTGGACACTACATCTCCGTGTGTCCATAGTGGGACAATGAGAACAAAAAGAAGAAGAAGAAGAACAAAAAGAAGAAGAAGAAGAAGAAGAAGAAGAAGAAGAGAAGAAGAAGAAGAAGAAGAAGAAGAAGAAGAAGAAGAAGAAGAAGAGAAGAAGAAGAAGAAGAAGAAGAGAAGAAGAAGAAGAAGAAGAAGAAGAAGAAGAAGAAAGAAGAAGAAGAAGAAGAGAAGAAGAAGAAGAAGAAGAAGAAGAAGAAGAAGAAGAAGAAGAAGAAGAAGAAGAAGAAGAAGAAGAGAAGAAGAAGAAGAAGAAGAAGAAGAAGAAGAAGAAGAAGAAGAAGAAGAAGAAGAAGAAGAAGAAGAGAAGAAGAAGAAGAAGAAGGAAGAAGAAGAAGAAGAAGAAGAAGAAGAAGAAGAAGAAGAAGAGAAGAAGAAGAAGAAAGAAGAAGAAGAAGAAGAAGAAGAAGAAGAAGAAGAAGAAGAAGAAGAAGAAGAAGAAGAAGAAGAAGAAGAAGAAGAAGAAGAAGAGAAGAAGAAGAAGAAGAAGAAGAGAAGAAGAAGAAGAAGAAGAAGAAGAAGAAGAAGAAGAAGAAGAAGAAGAAGAAGAAGAAAAGAAGAAGAAGAAGAAGAAGAAGAAGAAGAAAGAAGAGAAGAAGAAGAAGAAGAAGAAAGAAGAAGAGAAGAAGAAGAAGAAGAAGAGAAGAAGAAAGAAGAAGAAGAAGAAGAAGAAGAAGAAGAAGAAGAAGAAAGAAGAAGAAGAAGAAGAAGAAGAAGAAGAAGAAGAAGAAGAAGAAAGAAGAGAGAAGAAGAAGAAGAAGAAGAAGAAGAAGAAGAAGAAGAAGAAGAGAAGAAGAAGAGAGAAGAAGAAGAAGAAGAAGAAGAAGAAAGAAGAAGAAGAGAAGAGAGGAAGAAGAAGAAAGAAGAAGAAGAAGAAGAAGAAGAAGAAGAAGAAGAAGAAGAAGAAGAAGAAAGAAGAAGAAGAAGAAGAAGAAGAAGAAGAAGAAGAAGAAGAAGAAGAAGAAGAAGAAGAAGAAGAAGAGAAGAAGAAGAAGAAGAAGAAGAAGAAGAAGAAGAAGAGAAGAAGAAGAAGAAGAAGAAGAAGAAGAAGAAGAAGAAGAAGAAGAAGAAGAAGAGAAGAAGAAGAAGAAGAAGAAGAAGAAGAAGAAGAAGAAGAAGAGTAAGGAATATGATTCTGATGACAATATGAAGAAGAAATCATCAAAGTCTTCTTCCAAGTCTCCATCTCATAAGAAGAGCTCATCTGGCAAGGCTCGTTATTTTGTTGGAAAGGAGATGGATTCGAAGGAGGAGTCTGCTTCTAAGGAGGTGGAGGTGGAGTCTGAGGAGGATTCGAACCCTAGCGTTGCAAGTCTGGCTCTAGCTACAACCTACATTTCCAAGTCCATCTTCAACACTGAAGACAATGGCTCCGTCACCAACGCTGAAGCTAATGACAAGGACGACTCTGCTCCCACCTACTGCTTCATGGCACGTGGTGCCAAGGTAAAATCACGTGATGCTTACTTACAAACATCAAGTGAAGATGACTCTGATTGAATCCAAACCCAGCTAGAAAACACTTGCTAAAATTGCAACTGAACAACAGAAAGCTATGGAACATACTCAAAAACTGTTAGACAAAAGCGATGACCTATTGGACGCTGAAATGACCCATTCTCAGTCCTTAATTGAAGACACAAAAAATCTTCATGTTAAGTACCAGGAACTTGAAAGTCGTCATGAAACGCTCTCAACCACTCATGAAAAGCTCTCCTATGATTATCTTCAAAGGAAGCAAGAGCTTGAGAAATTGAGGGCGGCTCATGAAGATCTTCAAAAAGAGAATGAGTCACTTCGCGCTCAACAGATCAGTTCCGCTCAGGAAGGATTTGAACCACCATGTCTAAAATGCCTTGAGCGTGATAACGCTACTTCTGTTGCTGAATGTTCTACTGCTGCTACTGTTGCAATACCTTCAACTGCTGATGTGGTAACTAACCCCTCTATTGAGGATACCACTACTATTGCTGATGAAAATGCTAAGTTGAAGACATTGCTTGAAACAGGGATGTACAGAAGTCTCAAAGGGCATCAGACACAGTGCAATGTCCTCAAAAAGCAGATTCTGAACCGAAACCCTAGGAAAGAGGGTGTTGGGTTCGAGAGGAAAATGAATGTTGATGGCTCCTACTGGAAGCCTAAGCAGTATCCCAAAACCACATGGGTTGTTGCAAAGGGACCTCCAGTGGATCCATCCACCTTATCTGGCTTCACTTGTGCTAATCCAATTATCATTGATGAATCCTTTGATGCAAACTATAAACTGTTTAAGAATCAGAATGGTGAAGTGTTTGCCAGGTATATTGGTACTAACTTCAGGAATGGGCCACCTATGAAGAAGATCTGGGTTCCCAAAAGTTGTCTTGAGAATCTTCCTGTGAATGTAATCATGACACCACCTGGGAAGAAGACATATCCCAGACCAAAGGCTTCATACAGACAGAGGACTCACCTGAGTCACCCTAACACCAATGTTTTGCAGGGAAACCATACTTAGACTTATGAATATGAGCGTGTTTCTTCAAACCGCTATGTACATAAGACTAAGAACTTTTCTGCTTATTCATATGAGTATCATTCATCTCCTGCACGGTTATTTGCTAGGGCTCCAAAGCCGAAGTTCTCAGATGCTGCACTTAGACTCATTGCTTCTAAGCCACCCCTAAAGATGTGGGCGGTTAAGAAGAATTAACTTTCTTTTGTAGGGAAAGGTCTCCAGCCAGAAATCAAAGGCGTCTGATGCTATTGCTGGGGACCTAAAACATCTTGTAGGGCGCAAGATCAAATGCCCAATGGTCTCACTATGTATTTTGTTCCTGAATCGTTTGCTAATCACCCTGTCAGTCCTAATCTTGATCTGAGCTTTGATAATCCTCTTGCCCGTAAAATGTTTATGCTTCACAATACTCTTGGTGAAGCCTATCCCCCTAACTGTACTTTAGGGTATGACACCTCATGCTTCAGAATGGATTATGGACAGCGGATGCACTAATCATATGACTGGTGATCGGAGTCTTCTCATGGACCCAACCTTACGTCCATCTGATAAGAGTCACATCACATTTGCTGACATTGGTAAAAGCAAGGTATTGGGTCTAGGTAGAGTTGCAATCTCAAAGGATCAGCACATGGATAAAGTGATGCTTGTTGAATCCCTTGGTTTCAACTTAATGTCTGTCTCAATGCTTTGTGACTTGAACATGATTGTGATATTTGGGAAATATCGTTGCATTGTACTAATGGAATCTAACAAGTCTCTAGTCTTTGAAGGGTACCGGAAAGATGATCTATACATGGTAGATTTCTCAGCAGGGCCATAGCTTGCCGTACGCCTTCTTGCAAAAGCTTCCGAGTGCTGGCTCTAGCATCGGAGGCTAGGGCATGCTGGCATGAGGAACTTACACACTCTCGCAAAGAAGAAGCATGTCATCGGCATCGAGGGTGTCAAGTTCAAGAAGGATCACTTGTGCGGTGCCTGCAAAGCTGGAAAGATGACTAGGGCCGAGCATCCCTCGAAGACAATCATGATGACATCTCAACCCTTCGAGATGCTACACATGGACTTATTTGGCCCTACTCACTACTCTACTCTCACTACTACTGCTTGCCTCTATGGCTTCGTCATTGTTGATGATTATTCAAGATATACATGGGCTCACATAATTCTCTACAAGACTGAAGTGCAGGATGTCTTCAGACGCTTCGCCAACCCGTGCCATGAACAACTATGGTGTCAAGATCAAGCATATCAGAAGTGACAACGGCACTGAGTTCAAGAACACCGGCCTCGACCTTTACTTGGATACATTGGGAATCACTCATGAGTTCTTCGCTCCGTACACACCTCAGCAGAATGGCATCATGGAGCGCAAGAACAGTAACCTCATTGAGATGGCTCGGACGATGCTTGATGAATACAAGACACCAAGGAAGTTCTGGCCTGAAGCTATTGATACAACATGCCATGTCATCAACCGTGTTTATCTTCACAAGCTTCTAAAGAAAACATCCTATGAACTCCTCATTGGTAAGAAGCCAAATATCAGCTACTTCAGAACATTTGGTGCTAGGTGCTGGATCAAGGATCCACATCACACTTCAAAATTTGAACCGAAAGCACATGAAGGTTTTATGCTCGGTTACGGAAAGGACTCGCACTCCTACAGAGTCTTTGTAACACCCCAGATGTAAAAACTTCCATTTTTTGCAATATATCCAACCTTGTTCTTCATCCAATTCCACTTGGGTTCAATACTTTTTGGTCTCTTTTGTTTTGTTTGTTGGTTTGTACTTATTGCTTTGTCTTGTCATTACTTGCCATCATATGTTGCATCATGGCCTCATCTTAGTGTTGCACTTGTGCTTCTTGTCATGTTGCATTTCATCTTCCTCTTCATGTGCATTGTGTGTTTCATTCATGTTATATTGTTGCTTGACCCATGTGTGATCCATACATGACCACCTCCATGCATCACCACCATCTTCTTCTTTTTTCTTGTTGGAAGTGCCATCTTGTCCTCCTCCATAAATGTTCAACTTACCCCAATAAATCTTGCATCATGTCATAATCCTCTATGCCAAATTTCACTTCCTTAGGACTTGGTTTGGTTGGGTTCAAAAATGGTTCATGTTTGAATTTAATTCAAACTTGAATTTTTTTTCTGCCTCTAAAAATCCCCAAGCCATTTTATTGTAATAGTACCCATTTCCAGGAGCTCGGAGCTATTTTTATTTCTGCCAAATACCTCTCCTACCTCCCTGTACTTTTCCTTTTCTACAACTGTGAATTTAGATTTGCAGATTTTAGAAGAAAATGAAAGCCCTCCCAGTGCAGCCCACCTGGGCCTCTTCCCTCCTGAACCGGCCCAGCCAGCTTCCCGCAGCCCAGCTAGCCCGCAAGCGACAGGAGCTTCCTCCTCTGTACGGCATAGCATCCAGCAACTCCACGTCGGCAACCTCGGTGATTTGACGGCCGGAGAGACCACTAGGCACCTATATATCTTGTCCAAACCCTACCCCGGCCTCCCCTCGACCGTTTCAGACCCTCTCCTTCCCTCGCCGCCACCAGGTAAGGCTAGCCATGCCAACGCCGTCACCCTGCCCACCATGCTCCGACCGAGCTTGAGCTCGAGCTCGGAGTAGCTAGTCGCCGCTCCTCCGACCCCATCGGCCACCATGGAGAGGAACTCCAAGTACCTCTCCGTCTCCTACCTCGACGCACCCGATGCCACGGCCCCTGGATCTACCTCCCCGTCGTCCTCTGCTTCCAACTTCTTCTCGGTCAGGACCGTGCCAAGGTTCAGAGGTCGACCGCGTCGCCGTAGGCTCGTCTCCGTCATCGTCTTCTTGTCCTAGGGTAAGGAGGTATACCTTGCTTCCTCAATCCTCCTTCGCAACGCTGGATGGTCCCCGTAGGAGATGCTAGGAACGCGCCTTCGCCATGATCTCGATGCTCCGGAGAAGCCTGCATTTTTATTGTAGTTGTTGTTGCTGCCATAGCATGCCCATGTGTCCCCGCTCTGGATCCCTTCTGTCGCGCCCGAGGCTTGCATGCCCAACTTCGCCGCGTCTCCCACTGCAGCTCTCCTGTGCCCGCGTCGCTCGCTGCCTCGCCAACGCCAGCGTCGTCGTGGCCGCAACCTCGGCGAGCTCCTGCTCACCCGCACACCCACACATGCGCGCATGCACATGCACGACCCGTAGCAGCACTGCCTCTCAATCTCGCACCCCCGCCGGTACTCCACTTCTCCGGTGGTCGCCGTCGTTGCCCGCCGGCGCCGTCACCATCTTCCCCGTGCGGTGGAGAAGAAGGCTCGTCCTTCTAATGCTTCAAAAGGGGTCGAGCACCATCTTGATAACGAGCTCATGCATAGCCCAGCTGGTCAAGACGAGCCAACTCTACTCAGGTGACCCGGGTTCGAATCGCAGGCGCGCCCCTTTTTATTCCCACTGTTGGTACTTTAATAGTTGTCTCTATGACAGAAGGGTCCCACCAGTCAGCCTCTCAGCGCCCTCCTCCTTCTATTTTTTTCCTTATCCCCGCGCTTTCCATTTATGGCAAGTCCCCGTTTTCCCTTTCGGGCAAGTCCATTTCTGGATGTTTCCAAAACAAGGAAAATGCCATTTCTGTCATATTCCATTTAGGGCAGTTTTTAACTTATTGCACTTGTGATGATTTTTTTACAGCAACCCCAACATATTATATATGATTTTGGGGTAGAAAAATCCCACCAATCCAGTGGTTGCATTAGTTTCTGCATTTGAGCAAGTTCATGAACCTGTCATTTTACATCATGTTGCTGTTTTGTCTTTTATGTGTTTATTCATGCAAACTTGCTATGAGGTTGTTTAGCACATGGTTAGCTTCATTTTCATGTCTAATTCATGCTAGAACTTGTTTCATGTCATGAGATGCCTTGTAGTGAGTTAATAAAGCTTGTAAAGATGCCATGTTGAATCTGTTTTTGTCATGTCCTGGAATTTCACCAAGATGCCATGTTGAATCTGTTTTTGTCATGTCCTGGAATTTCACCAAGTTTGAATCTGTTTATAAAACTTGCCATGTTTGCTTGGGTGTAATAATATTTTCTGTGCCCTTTTGGCTCATGTTCAGTAAGGGAGTTTTGTTAAGTGCATTTAGTAAAAGCATGCCATGCCTTTTTTTGCTATTTTATTTTCCTGCAGCATGTTGTTTGCTAGCTCTAAACTTTGCTACCAGATGCTGTTTCTGCTATGTCTAGCATTTTCACAGTCTGTAAAACTGTTAACTTTTGCATTATTGCCATGCTGTTTTAGTCATCCTCTAATGGTTTATGATTTAGCTAAATGTTCATATTTTGTAGAGCATCTCCTGTACATCACAGACATGCATTTAGTTCACATGTTTGGGTGCTGTAGCATATATATACTTTGCATCCAAGTGTCCATGTTGCTGTTTTAAGCAGTTTGAATCATATCTTGTGTTGCTTGTCATTTGCAAACCGTGCATCCGATTCCGGTGATCTTTATATCGATTTCAACCAAAATCATCTCATCTTTCCAGCGGCATACTTGGTTTGCCAAGTTGATGCCTTGTTCATCTTTTCCCTTTTGGAGCACTCATATGCATTGCATATCACAACTCGCATATCATGCCATGTTTTGCATCATGTGCTTGTGCATTGCCCGTGATTGATTGTTGGTCTTTGCTTGTGTTCTTGCTTTGGGTAGAGCCGGGAGACAAGTACGCGTATGAGGAACCTGTTGAGAACGCTTATGAGGATCAAGCTTTCGACAACTCGGAGAACTTTGCAGGCAAGATGACCATACCCTCGAAATCACTTCTATCTTTGCTTGCTAGTTTCTCGCTCTTTTGCTATGCCGCAATACCTACCACTTGCTATGTCTTGCCTCCCATGTGGCCATGTCAAGCCTCTAACCATCCTTTCCTAGCAAACCGTTGTTTGGCTATGTTGCCGATTTGCCCAGCCCCTCTTATAGCGTTGCTAGTTGCAGGTGAAGTTGAAGTTGGTTCCTTGTTTGAACATGGATATTTTGGGATATCACAATATCTCTTATTTAATTAATGCATCTATATACTTGGTAAAGGGTGGAAAGCTCGGCCTAATGCCTGGTGTTTTGTTCCACTCTTGCCGCCCTAGTTGCCGTCATACCGGTGTTATGTTCCTTGAGTTTGTGTTCCTTACGCGGTTGGGTGATTTATGGGACCCCCTTGACAGTTCGCCTTGAATAAAACTCCTCCAGCAAGGCCCAACCTTGGTTTTACATTTGACTATCACCTATACCTTTCCCTTAGGTTTTCGCGAGCCCGAGGGTCATCTTTATTTTAGCCCCCCCCCTGGGCCAGTGCTCCTCTGAGTGCTGGTCCGAAACGAGTAGACTGCGAGGCCACCTTGGGGAAACTTGAGGCCTGGTTTTACTCGTAGGATGTCTCATCCGGATGTGCCCTGAGAACGAGATATGTGCAGCTCCTATCGGGATTTGTCGGCACAGTCGGGCAGCTTTGCTGGTCTTTTTTTACCATATTGTCGAAATGTCTTGTGACCAGGATTTCGAGTCTGATCGGGTCTTCCTGGGAGAAAGAATATCCTTCGTTGACCGTGAGAGCTTATGATGGGCTAAGTTGGGACACCCCTGTAGGGTATTATCTTTCGAAAGCCGTGCCCGCGGTTATGAGGCAGATGGGAATTTGTTAATGTCCGGTTGTAGAGAAGTTGACACTTGACTTAATTACAATACATCAACCGCGTGTGTAGCCGTGATGGTCTCTTTTCAGCGGAGTCCGGGAAGTGAACACAGTTTGAGTTATGGATGAACGTAAGTAGTCTCAGGATTACTTCTTGGTCACTTCTAGCTTCACGACCGTGCATTGCTTCTCTTCTCGCTCTCTTTTGCGTATGTTAGCCACCATATATGCTTAGTGCTTGCTGCAGCTCCACCTCATTACCCCATCATTCCTATAAGCTTAAATAGTCTTGATCTCGCGTGTGTGAGATTGCTGACTCCTCGTGACTCACAGATTCTACCAATAGAGTTGCAGGAACCGATGATGCCAGCGCAGGTGACGCAACCGAGCTCAAGTGGGAGTTCGACAAGGAACGCGGTCATTACTATGTTTCTTTTCCTGATGATCAGTAGTGGAGCCCAGTTGGGACGATCGGGCATTTAGCAGTTGGGTTGTCTTCTTTCATTTTGGTTCCGTAGTCGGACCTTGAGTGTACTCTGAATGATGTATGTTTAATTTATGCATTGTGTGAAGTGGCGATTGTAAGCCAACTCTTTATCCCATTCTTGTTCATTACATGGGATTGTGTGAAGATGACCCTTCTTGCGACAAAACCACCATGTGGTTATGCCTCCAAGTCGTGCCCTGACACGTGGGAGATATAGCCGCATCGTGGGCATTACAAGTTGGTAATCAAAGCCATCCCCAACTTAGGAGCCCCCTGCTTGATCGAATCGCTGGCATTGTTGAGTCTAAAACAAATGTTTTGAGTCTTAGGATTATATATATCGGAGAGTAGGATTCTTTTTTACTCCTTGGTCCCTTTGTCGCTCTGGTGAGGCCCCCTAACGTAGAAGTTTTGACTCTCCTCTCATCAAATTTCACTAAAAAAAATTTAGGATCACGCGGATATCTTGGAATCGTTCCGATGGTTTTGTGACGAGAACATTGTTCTTGGTGCCTCCTAACATTTACGGGTTGTGGCAGTGTCCCGGGGAGTTGAGCTCCGAGGTGTTGTCGTCACAATTTTATCATTGAAGTTCTGGAATACCTGAGTTTCGCCGACATCGAAAATCTCTTTTATGCAGTTGTTGGTGAGATCACCTCGACGCCACCCAGTACTGGGGCGGGAGTTCGGGAGTATTGCCATAACTCGTATAACGGATGCTTTGCGAAGGTTGAGGTAAACGATTTCCGAAGGTTTCTTGGTTATGTGTTGAAGGATGGATACAGCTGGATCTAGGTATTGTTAGTTTGGGTGATATATTTTGTGTCCCCTGTATCCCCAACACCTGATTGCATAACCAGAAAGTTTCGGGAGTTTATAAGTGGGAATTCAAGTAGCTCCTAGGATATCTTTCCAACAGACACATGATACGATATGGGATCTATCATATGTTTGTTTCTGTCTTATTCTGCAAGCCAAATCCTTGGTTTTTGTTTTGTTTTGTGGAATTCGAGTTGCTTCGAAGTCAGATGCTGATTCCATACCTTTTCTAAGTGGCTTCTCAACTTATGGAAGTGTGATGATTTACTTTGGAATTCATTCGTTCATTCTTGTTCGAATGTTAAGGCTATATGTTGCAATTTCGATCCTTTGATTCAGCTTGAATATATGTCTTTCAAGATGCTAACGGATATCACCCTCTTCAGGACGGCTCCGCCAACGCGTCAAAATCCGGAACTTATGGGAGTCAGGTGAATCCTCCACCTCCACCTTCGCCTCCGGAGGCATGGCAAGCTGTCATGGCAGCCACCAACGCCAATGCTCAGATGATTTTGCAACTCTTGCAAGAACGCACCCAAGGCCAAGGCAACAACCAGCCTCACTTCGCTACCCTCAATCAGTTCCTTGCAAATCAGCCGAAGTCTTTCAGCTACTGTGCCGAGGCCACTGATGCCGATGATTGGCTCATGCACATCAACAAGCATTTTGAATGTAGCAATGTCAGACCAGAGGACTTTGTCAATTTTTGTTGGGGATATAACTATTTGTGTAAGCCGCCCAGGAGGGGCCGGGTTATGCAAAGAAGACTCATCAGAAGGAAGCCTAGGATCAAGCATGAAGATGGCGGTTCAAAGGGTCTAAGGCCCACAGGCGGCTTAAGGCCCGTAGTGACAAACTGCCATGATGGCATGACTTGTAACATAAGGTAGAAGTAACTAGTCACCAAGCCGGACACCATTTATGAGTCGGCCGGGACCCTGTAGGCCGCAGGGTGTCAACCCGTGTATATAACGGGACGACCTGCCGGTGGCTTAGGGCAAGAAACAACCAATCGAGAACCGGGCATAGCGTATCTCGCTCCCTGGTCATCGAAACATCAAGCAATACCAACCCAACTAGACATAGGCTTTACCTTCACCATAAGGGGCCGAACTAGTATAAACCTCTCGTGTCCTTTGTCCCGATTAACCCCTTTAAGCTTCCTAGTTGCGATGGTTCCACGACTAAGTCCTTGCAAGAGGACATCTGTCGTGACAATTCCACGACAGTTGGCGCCCACCGTGGGGCCAGCGCACGGTGGATTTGAGTCCTTGAAGGGCAGCTTCGAAGGGCTCAAGGGATACGCAGTTGACCGGATGACCAAGAGTCATCGCGGCAAGATCTACATCGACGATGAAGGCTGGGGCCCCGACGCCGGCTCAATTGAGTACGGGTACCGGGTCCCCTTCGGTGGAATCCACATCTTGATCGGCCGAATTGGTGAGCCGGGCCATGAACCGGACAACTGCACCAACCTCATCGAGACGACTCAGCGCGCGAGACCCGCCCGAGCTCAGCCCATCGTGAAGCGTGCCTTCGTGGGCTGCATCCACGGAGGGGAACTTTCTGAAGGATCTGAAGGTGGTGGTGAGACGGTCGTCCTCTCTGATGGTGATTCGTTCGCCGGTTCAAAAGATTCTCTGTATCCAGTGCAAGACGGCGGGCTTGGGGGCTGTTCCGATGGCTCCAGTATTCCGGACCCCTATGAGCTGCCAAGCTGGGCAGGAGTCTTCATGGCTGGTACTAAACCCGGCCAAAATTCCACAGCCGCAGCAGCCATAACGTTCGGGTCAGGAGTAGCCGGGGCAGGAGGCCCCGTGCGCCCGCCATCTCAGGTGCTACTAGATCTCATGGATAAGCGTACGACCCTATTAACTACCACAGTTATCCCGGCAAATCAAGATGAGCATAATGCAGAGGTGGCACAGGTTCGTGAGGAGATAGCTCGGGCTAAGGAGGCTTTGGCAGCTGAGGATGTTAGGTTTGCCACAGAACAAGTGGCTTTGGATGCTCGGGCGCAGCAGCTCCAGTCCGAGGTTTTCCAGCTTACAATGAGCCTGAACGCGTCTAATGAGGTGATGAGGAGAAGGCATCCGAAAACTCAATCCCGTTTACCTCCGGTTTATGAAGCACGGAACCTCTTCGCGACGCTCGGCGCCGGTCCAAGTAACCCGCCAGGGGTCAATCAGTTCATGACAGCCGGGGGTCCGGTTCAGCCTCAGGTGACGGCACCTCCTCACGGGAACATGGCACCGCCCCATTATGTACCGATACCACCGGGTCACTTCTCCAACCCTATGGAGAACTTAATTGCAGCGTCAGCACGTCTGGCGGCTCTTCTAGTGGACGGTGATGATCCGACAGCAGTGGAGACACGGAGGATCAGAGATCTCGTTCAGACGGCCCTGACTCAGCAAGAGGCCTATTCTTATAGCCGGGATAGGATTCATTCAACCCCACCGCCATGGTTAGCTCCGACTCGTCCAAACCGGAGCCCGAGTTACAGCAGGCACATGGAGTCAGAGGCTTTGTCAAGCAACGCTTAGCGCCGTAACCAGCCAGGCGGTTATAACCCGGTGCAGGACCGAATACGTCAGGAGGACGAGCGGGCGGCTCGGCTGACGGCTCAGGAGGCCCTTCCGGATTACCCGACGACTTCTGTTGAGGCAGGAGTAGCCACGAGAACCGGCGGTATCCCTTGTTTAGTGTCGCCTCTACGTAATGTGCGTTTGCCCAAGGATTTCAAAGGGCCTCGAAAAGTGCCGAATTATATGGCCGACTTATAGCCTGGGACATGGGTCGAAAGTTACGAGATGGCCATGGAGCTCTTGGAGGTTAGCGACGCAGCAATGGCTAAGTACTTCAGCATGATGTTGGATGGAACAGCCCAGTCTTGGTTAGCTTGCCGCCCAATTCCATTAGTTCATGGGCTGAGCTAAAGGCCCGATTCATCCAGAACTTCAAGGACACTTGCAAGAAATCTATGTCAATTGTGGACTTAACAAATTGTAAGCAAGAGGAGGGTGAATCCACAACTCATTGGGTGCGCCGGGTCAAGGAGATTATACATTCATCTGACAAGATGAATGCCGGCTCTACAGTCCTCATGTTAGAGAAGAATTGCCGCTTTGAGCCGCTGAGACAGAAACTGGGGCGCCTTAAGCGTGATTGCACCGATATGGGTACGCTGATGGCAGCTTTAGTCAAATACGCCGACTCTGATAGTACCAAGGATCCCGCGTCTAATGAGTAAAAGACAGGGAAGGGAAAGAAGAACGGCAATGGAAAGGGTCGGCAGCATAACTCGGTCAATCAAGGAGGCAATAAGTGTAAGGCGGAGGGTAACCCGGAGTTTGTAGCCAAGGACAATGCACAGGGTAACAATCAGAGACATAAGGGAAAACCGCCCCCTCGATCTGGTGGGTCAGGTCCATCTCTTGAGCAGCTACTCAATGAGCCCTGCCCGAGACACGACACCCGAGAACGACCCGCCACCCACTTATGGAAAGATTGTGCCATCATGAAGGCTTTCAAGAATTCCAACACATTTGATGGTAATCATGGGTTGTGCGGCGGCTCAGGCGCCGGTAGTTTTCATGGCCCGGGCGGTGGTTCAAGTTTCGGCTTTCAGGGAAATCAAGGCGGCTATAATCAACAACAGTCTGGTCAAGGAGGGCAGCAGCAGCAGGAGTCGGGTTACCAAAGCCATCCGAAGCAGCTGAATAGTGGGCAGTATCATGTGTTCACCACTAGCTTATGCAAACGTGACCAGAAGATTCATAAGAGGGTCGTGAACTCTGTTAAGCCAGCAGTCCCTCATTACCTGAGGTGGTCAGAGCAGCCCATCGTATGGAGCAGGGAAGCTCACCCTCCCCGGGTTGATAATCCGGGTCAATTAGCCTTGGTGGTGGCACCTCAGATCCGTGGATATAAATTCACCAAGGTACTCATGGATGGAGGTAGCAGCATCAACATCCTCTATTACGAGACCTTTCGGTGCATGGGTTTGACTGATAAAAATTTAAAGACATCCAACACCGTCTTCCATGGAGTGGTGCCTGGTAAATCGGCATACCCGGTCGGTAAGATTGAATTGGAGGTGGCCTTTGGAGATGAATATGATTCCCGGGATGAGAAATTGACATTTGAGGTGGTCAAAATCAAAAGTCCATATCATGCTCTGTTTGGGCGGCCGGCTTATGCCAAATTCATGGCACGACCGTGTTATGTTTATCTGCAGCTTAAGATGCCGGGTCACAAGGGCACCATCACTGTGCATGGGAGTCGAAAGGTAGCCTTGGAGTGTGAAGAGGGTAAAGCGGCTTATGCTGAGTCTGTTTGTGCAGCGGAAGAGCTAAAGTTTTATCAAGATAATGTTGACCCGGCAGATATGACCTCTCTGAAGAAGCCAACTATGGAGCATGACCGGGCGTTGAAGTTTAAATCGGCAGCTGAAACTAAACTTGTGTATTTCACTCCAGGCGACTCATCCAAACAGTTCATCATCAGTGCCAACTTGGATCCTAAATAGGAAAGCGCGCTCATCGAGTTCATCCATGAGAACCGGGACATCTTTGCATGGAAACCTTCTGATATGCCGGGTGTACCGAGAGGACTCGCTGAGCACACTCTTAATATTGATCCGAAGTATAAGCCGGTCAGGCAGTTTCTTCGGCGGTTCAACAAAGAAAGATGAAAAGCTATTGGAGAGGAGGTTTCTTGGCTCTTGGCGGCTGGGTTTATTGTCGAAGTTTTTCACCCGGAGTGGCTGGCTAACCCGGTGCTCGTACTCAAGAAGAACGGCACCTGGTGGATGTGTGTGGATTACACGGACTTAAATAAATGTCCGGCTGATCCTTTTGCTGTCCCCCGTATTGATCAAATCATTGATGCTACGGCGGGTTGTGAGCGTTTGAGTTTTTTGGATGCTTATTCTGGATATCATCAGATCAAGATGGCAGTTAAGGACCAGGAGAAGACAGATTTCATCACTCCGTTTGGAGCCTTCTGCTATGTATCTATGCCTTTTGGGCTTAAGAGTGCCCAGGCGACTTATCAGCGGTGTGTACAGAACTGTCTCCACAATCAGATTGGGCGCAATGTTCATGCTTATGTGGATGACATAGTGGTGATGTCCAGAGAGAAGGAAACCTTGATATCTGATTTAAAGGAGACCTTTGATAATCTCCGGGTTTACAAGATGATACTTAACCTGGACAAGTGTGTGTTCGGCGTACCCGCAGGCAAGCTGTTGGGATTTCTGGTCTCAAACAGGGGCATTGAAGCTAATCCAGAGAAGATCAAGGCAATTACCTCTCTGGATAAGCCGGCGTGCATCAATGATGTTCAGTGATTGGCGGGTTGTGTTGCTGCTTTAAGCCGGTTCATAAGCTGGTTAGGTGAGAAGGCCCTACCGCTATATCAGATGATGAAGAAAACAGACACTTTTGTTTGGAGCGATGCTGCTAATACTGCCTTTGAGGATTTAAAGAGACAGTTATCTGAACCGCCGGTCCTAGCAGCTCCCATTGATAGAGAGCCATTGCTGTTATATGTGGCCGCTAACCCACGAGCTGTCAGTGTTGCGATCATGGGGGAGCGCAAGGAGGCTGGCAAGGAGCATCCGGTTCAACGGTCGGTTTATTATGTCAGTGAGGTGCTCACTGAGTCTAAAGAAAGATATCCACATTGGTAGAAGCTTGTTTACGGAGTGTTCATGGCAAGCCGAAAGCTGAAGCAATACTTCCAAGGTCACCCTATCACTGTGGTGAGTTCTGCCCCCTTGGGAGGCATAATCCAGAACAGAGAGGCCACGGGACGAGTCGCCAAGTGGGCCATTGAGCTTGGGCCTCACGGTCTCAAGTACATGCCACGTACTGCTATTAAGTCTCAGGTCTTGGTGGATTTTATCAATGATTGGACAGAGTTGCAGGCACCTAAGGAGAAGCCGGATAACACATATTGGACTATTCACTTTGATGGGTCCAGGCAGTTAGAAGGCTTGGAGGCTGGAGTAGTTTTAACTTCCCCTCGAGGTGACAAAGTATTTTATGTGCTCCGGCTTATGTTTCCTTGTACTAACAATGCAGCTGAGTATGACGCCTTACTCCATGGTCTCCGAATGGCCAAAGAGATGAATTTAAGTCGGGTAAGGTGCTTGGGCGACTCAGACCTTGTGGCTCAACAGGTGTCAGGCAAGTGGGACTCCAAGGATCCCCTTATGGCGGCTTACCGTCGTGAAGTTGATGCTGTAGCTGGGCACTTCAAGGGTTATCAGGTGGAACACATTGATCGAAGGAAGAATGAGGCGGCTGATGCCTTAAGCCGGCTGGGATCTCAACGTAAGCCGGTGCCGCCTAACACCTTTCTCGATGTTTTGCATAACCCTTCTGTCAAGTTACCTACAGAAGAAGATCTAGCAGTGCCAGACCCGGAGGCGCAGCTGGTGGCGGCTCTCCACATCATCCCGAATTGTACAGTGCCTTATTTGGCTTATATGACCCGGGGAGAGTTGCCCGAGGATGAGACCTTGGCGAGACAAATCATTCGGCGATCCAAGTCCATGACAATCATTAATGGCGAGTTACATCACTGCAGCGTCACTGGAGTGTCTCCAACGTTGCGTGTCACCTGCGGAGGGTCTGGAGATACTTCATGAGATCCATGAAGAGGATTGCGGTCATCATGCCGGCTCAAAATCCCTTGTGGCCAAGGCTTTCCGTCATGGGTTTTATTGGCTGACGTCTCATGCTGATGCAGAAGATCTGGTCAGCAAATGTGACGGATGTCAGAAATTCTCACGACGAGCTCATGTGCCGGCTCAAGAATTAAGGATGATTCCAATTATTTGGCCGTTCGCAGTCTGGGGTCTTGACATGGTTGGGCCTTTCAAAAGGTCTAAGGATAAAAAGACGCACCTCCTGGTGGCAGTTGACAAGTTTACAAAGTGGGTTGAGGCGAAGCTAGTCAGTAAGTGTGATGCAGCCACGACGATTCAATTTATGAAGAAGGTGATTTTCCGTTTTGGTTTTCCACATAGCATCATCACTGATAATGGTACTAATCTTTCCAAAGGAACCATGGAAGAGTTCTGTCAACGAGAGCATATCCGGCTTGACGTTTCGGCTTTGGCTCATCCTCAATCCATTGGTCAAGCAGAAAGAGCCAATCAAGAGATCTTGAAAGGTAGCAAGCCCCGGCTCTTAGTCCCTTTACAGCGAACGCCGGGTTGTTGGGTGGAGGAGTTACCTTCTGTACTTTGGAGCATCAATACCACACCTAATAGATCTACGGGTTACATACCTTTCTTCATGGTGTATGGAGCAGAGGCGGTCCTACCAAGTGACATCTGTCATGACTCACCCCGTGTGGCGGCTTACGTTGAGGCTGAAAATGAAAGAGCTCGTCAAGATTCACTTGACCTGTTGGACGAAGAGCGAGACTTGGCAATAGCCCGCTCGGCAATTTACCAGCAAGACCGGCGCCGCTACCACAGCCGCCGGGTTAGATCCAGAACCTTTCAGGAAGGCGACTTAGTGCTCCGGCTCATCCAGGATCAGTCTGATATGCACAAGCTATCCCCTCCTTGGGAAGGACCCTTTGTGGTCATCAAGAATCTGAACAACGGGTCATACTACCTTATCGATGTTCGAGAGCACAAAGACTCACGTAAGTCGGAGGAGGAGACCCGTCGGCCGTGGAATATCGCTCATCTTCGGCCTTATTATACTTGAGCCACCGACTCTAATATGTATATATTTCGACAATGTATATATTAGATAAAGCAATAAAGCAGGACCTCTGTCCTTTTTCCCACCTTAAACAAGTTTATGTGTCTTCTTTGTCATGTGGTGGAAACAACCAACAGGGAGCGGGTCACATCTGAATCCAGCTTTTCCTTTGGTTTGGCTTATGATCATATCAGAATCTAGCCATGATCACTTGGGGGCTTCCTGTTCAAACATAGGTCGTATTCGAACCAAAGAGAACATAGCTGTCGATACCCACTTGATCGGCATACTGCCAAACCCACTTGGGGGCTTCTTGATCATATTTGAATCATAGCTTAACCCCTTTAGGTCTGACATGGATCGTATTCGAATCAGCGTCATTAAACAACTGTGATGGTCACTTGGGGGCTTCTTGTTCAAACATAGGTCGTATTCAAACCAAAGGGAACATAGTTGTCGATACCCACTTGATCGGCATCGCCAGAGCCACTGGGGGCTATATGATCGTATCCGAATCTTAGCTTAACCCCTTTGGAACGGTTCACTGATCGTATTTGAATCAGAGGCCTTTTAATTTTATTTATTATTCATCATATTTTATAAGTGTCAATGTTTGACTATCTGGAGACCCTCTTGAAAGTACTATGGAGTGGATTTCATTCCTCCGGGTTAATATTGGTTACCTCGGGTTGTTACGTGTCAGGTGAACTTTTATATACCAATTTTCAGGAGTTAAACTTACCCTCAGGGGTTGGGTTATATAAGCCGGAGAGATCACCACAAGCATCACAGGTATATCATTATGATTATGTCTACTAAGTCTAATCATAAGTTGGTTTTCCTAATATTGTTTGGTGTATACTCTGGGTTATCAATACCTTATGTGACCCCCGAGGCGGGAAGTCGCCATAGGATTCCTTGTTTGTCCCCTATGCGGGATAAAGCGGGTGACTTTTGTTTAAACATAAAGGAACTAGAAGATCAATAAAGGCTGGAAGTATATAGCGATGGCGGCTTAAGAAAGTATTGAGCGCCATAAACATGCGCGAAGGCATGACAAAGATCGAGAGTTTCTCTACCCTATTACAAGACTCCCCGAGTCTGAATAGTGAAGCATTGTTTTCACAAAGACACAAACATATGACACCCGACGTCTTTACTCCTTTGGTTGGCTTGACGATTCCGGGTTATCCTTCTCCGCCTCTTCTTTGGTTGCCCTGTCCTGGAAGGTTCATGAGGCCCAGTCAATGCCGCTCAAGGCTTCAAACTCAGCTTCACCATCTATTAAACCGGTTGGGTCGACTTCAGGGGCAAAGGTATGCTGACGAGTTGGAGGGATCAGGCTGACATCATCATAATGAGGTGTTGGAATCCTCCGGTTCTCGCTGTCATAACCCGGCTGATACTTGGTAAGATTAGTGTCGTTCCCAATGAGAGTAGCCACAGGGCGTATGTCTTTTACATAGGCGGTGAAGTCCGCCTCATCAAACAAGGTTCCATCCTCCTTCAGACTCGGGTATCCAAGAGAGAGGTCGGCCGGGTCTAGCTCTGGAATCCACACCTTGGCCCGGCTCAAGGAAGCTGTAGCTCCGGCTCTTGCAGATGCCCGTCTTAGCTCTTGGACCAGCTGAGGCAGCACAGCAAGATGTTTTAGCACATCTTGCAGGAGATGGGGGACATCATTTGATAAAGCCACAATGGCCAATGCACGTTGTGACCCGGTGTACAATTGCTCCACCAGAGTGTAGACTGCCTTCAGTTTGACCACCATGTTCTGCTTGAGGTTCGTACTCCTGGAGCCTGTGTTATTCAACAAAGGGTGAGCCGGAGGCAATAATTAACATAGTCATCAAAGGAAGGATTGCAATATTTGAGGTTCATATAAAGTAACTTACCAAAGATTGCTGAGACCATTTGAGATATCTGGCGCTTTAAGCTGGACAGCTCGGTGTTTGCTTCTGCAAGTGATGCTTCGGCTGTCTCGGCCTGGGTCACCAATAAGGCCTTTTCATCAGCCTAGATTTTCTTCTCCGCCTCAAAATTCTTCTTCAACTTCTCTTGTTCAGAGACGCTGAATTCAAACTTGGAGTTGGCTTTTTGAATTTCAAGTTCCTGGGCTGCCAGGCGGCTCTTCAGGTCAGCAATCTCCGACTCAAATTGAATTATGGTGGCCTGCATTGATATCGGGTCATAGTCAGGACCATGATAAAATTAAGTCCCAAGCACTTTGCAAGCAAAAGATACTTGACACTTGGGGGCTAATGTATGCTGAAGAATTCTACATTATTACGCCGTTTTAAGCAGATTAAGTCCCAAGCACTTTGCAAGCAAAGGTACGTGGCACTTGGGGGCTAATGTGTATCGGAAGTTCAACATTCCTTGCTACAACCGAGTTAATTGTCTTCTTTCTAAGTCGGACAAACGGTGCTAGACAGTTTTGTAAGTCTACAGCGTATTTACTTATAAGCAATAGACTTGCGGACTAGTACAGTAAGTATGGTTAAGGGAAGGTAGCATAAGTCATACCTCAGATTTTTGCTGTATTTGCTTCACCATGTTAATTTCCAAGTCACGGCTGCTATGCATTTGGTTGATATAGCCTGAGACGATCTCTCCAATACTCAAATGAGTATAGTCAGTGATGTCCATCTTGGCCTTTCGGCGTTCTAACAACTCCTCCTTAGCAGAACACTTGGCAAGTACGGTGGGCCGTGCCGGCTTAACAAACTGAGTCTTGAGTATTTCCACTTTTGGATCAGTCGTCTTGGCGGGCTAGGTGCTTCCGGGTTATCAGAACCGTCAAGAGTATCTTCAGCAGGCGGGTTAGAAGTTGGTGCTCGAATGTCATGAGCCGGCTCATGCGGCGGCTGATGTGTGGAAGAGTCGGGGGCAACCGTGCCCAGTTCCGTCTCAGTTACTACAGGGTCTTGAGCCGGCTTATCTTTCTTTGATTTCTTCCTGGGCTTCACTTGCACGTTGTGGACAAAGCAGAAGAATGAGTACAAAAACATCAGTAAGATAAAGCATAAGGTAAACAAATTGACATTACCCAGGGGCAGTTTTAAAAGCCGGCCTATTTGACTGCATAGACTCGCCGGAGGAAGGAGAGGTATCCTGATAATTGGAGTCAGATGAATTGAGAGGCTGACAGATTAAACCCGCCAAAGGTGAAACATAATGTAAGTCGGAGATAACCTCATGCCGGTGCTTCCTGGTTATGTCAGGTAAGCCGGAGGAGAGCTCTGCATCCTTACTGGTCTGGGTCTGCCTCCGGCTTTCAATTTGCTGTCGCTTCAAAAGAAAGTCAGGATCTTGGTAAGCCAAAGGGTGTGAAAATCTTACTTTCCAGGTTACTCTTCGAATTTTCTGACGCGGCCGAAGCTCGGAGTCGGAGGAGATTATAGTTACCTCTTCCTCGACGGGTTGGCTGTTTCCCGTGTCTTCTTGAAAGGGGAATAATGTCAGCAAGGTAATGATAAAAGAGTAAGGGAAGTTAAAAAGTTACCTCTTCTTCATTGTCATCAGAATCATCAAGTTGGAACATCTCTGAGGCGCTTGGCTTCCTTTTCTTTGAGGTAGTAGGCTTGGTGGTTTTTCTTTCGGCTCTCTTAGCCGCCCTGGCTTGTTTGGCCGCCTCATGATCATACTGGACCTTCCAGAAGTTGTCTTTTGCCTGTAAAGGATCGTAAAGGGTTATGAGTAAAAATAAGGTATAACATAGTAAAAAGTAATCATTGAGGCTGATGACTTACTGCAGGGGCCGGGTTCTTCTTTGCAGAAGGGCAGTAAGCCGAAAGCATTACTAGTCACCGTGCCCTGTTTCAACAAGGACTGGGTTGTAGCCTCCACCATGTCATCTGGTAAGTCGTCAGAACTATGACGCTGAGGATCATCCTTCTCGCCTGAGTAAGTACACATTAAGCCGGGACGACGGCTTAACGGAATCACTCTCCAAGCAACCCAGACTCGGACCAAGTCGATGCCATCTAAGCCGTTCCCCAAAAGAGCTTTGATCTTCTTGATAGTGGGGGTAAGTGGCAGACGCTCAACGGCAGTCAACTTGTCTGGCAGCGGATGGTTGGATTCAAGGCGCAAGGCGCGGAAGCCGGGCAGCGGGTTTTCACCAGCCGGAGAAGTGTCCTGGCAGTAGAACCATGTCTGGGTCCAGTCCTTTGGATGACTCGACAGTTCAGCATAAGGGAACAGGCAGTCTCTCCGCCTTTGAATTGATATGCCACCAAGTTCCAGACTAGGCCTGTTGGCATGTTCATTCTGCCGGTTTAAATAGAACAATTCTCTGAACAAAATTAGGTTGGGCTCTTCTCCAAGGTAGACCTCACAGAAGACTTGGAAGTTGCAGATATTTGACACGGAATTGGGCCCGATGTCTTGAGGTCTTAAGTCAAAGAAGTGCAAAACATCTCTAAAGAATTTTGGACTGGGTGGAGCAAATCCCTGGCTCATATGATCCGTAAAAACTACTACCTCCCCTTCTTTGGGATGAGGTTTCTCCTCAGACGGGTCAGGAGCACGATAAGACATGACCTCCTTGTTGGGCAAATAGCCAGACTTCACAAATTCGGACAATTTGCTTTCTGTGACAATGGACGGGACCCAATTGCAGGTCACCGGAGGTTTGGGAGCTTTGGGTGCCATTGCGTAAATCGAAGCCTACAACAAGATAAAAGAATTTTCCGGCTCAATTCATAACCTGGAAGAGAGCTTTGTTGATTTATTCAAGGTGGCGGCTTAAGAAGGGGCCTAATGACATATGGGTAACTACGTAATGGCATTTAAGTCGCTACATGTATCAAAGGTAATTAAAATTTTCTTAAGTCGCCAGGCGCAGGCGGTGCCGACAGCCGGTGTTGTCTTAAACCGGTAACATGGACTACTATGGCTAAAACAGATTCAACAGATGCAATTTTTGGCTAAGTGTGGGACAAACAGGTTTCACAAGTTGCAATTATTATTTTGGATCAAACGGTCGCTCTGGAAAGAAAAAATTCTAGACCTAAAACAGGGCAGAGAAGTTCATGCACTCGAAGATGGCTTCCAAACAAGGGAAATAAGATCTATTTTTATACAAGATAAGTGCAAAAATCGCCACATCAGTTCTACGTTCTTTTTACGATCTAAGCAGGGCATTGGAGGTGAAAACTAGCGAGGGTTTGTGTCGGGCGGCGATGAACGCCGACGAACTCAGGACAGTTCCAATGCAGATCTGAGGAAGGGAAGAAAAGGAACTCACAGATGCGGACGATCTGTGGTGGGTCTCCGTCGATTTCTGGTCAGAGTCAGGTTGATGCAGCGGCCTGAGTCGGTGAAGACGAGGAGTTCGACGGCGGCGGCGGGGGAGCTCGAGCAATAGAGAAGGGAATGCGAGGAGGAAGACG
Organism: Aegilops umbellulata; assembly: GCA_032464435.1. Taxonomy (NCBI): domain Eukaryota; kingdom Viridiplantae; phylum Streptophyta; class Magnoliopsida; order Poales; family Poaceae; genus Aegilops; species Aegilops umbellulata. The sequence goes on from CP136060.1 coordinate 368,820,561, forward strand.
ACGGAAGGAAATGGGAAAGACCTAGGTCACATCTATTTGTAAGGAGGGGCCAACCAAGACGGCGCGAGAAACGAGGAGACGGAGTATCATTATCCAGCGACCCCGACGCCTCGGTTTTCAGGATGGTCAGTAAAGGCAAAGATCCGTTGAAGATATGATGGAATAAAATAGGGATTTAATTAAAAGATGATGTCACGGTGGGTTAACCAGGATCGAGAAGATGATGTCACAATGGGTTATGACCTTTTCACGGACAAAAGACAGAAGAACTGATTATTAAGGTATTTTAAGATTGACATGAACCTGGTTCAAATCAATCTGGGGCCTAATGTTGGGGATATAACTATTAGTATAAGCCGCCCAGGAGGGGTCGAGTTATGCAAAGAAGACTCATCAGAAGGAAGCCCAGGATCAAGCATGAAGATGGCGGTTCAAAGGGTCTAAGGCCCATAGGCGGCTTAAGGCCTGTAGTGACAAACCGCCATGATGGCATGACATGTAACATAAGGTAGAAGTAACTAGTCACCGAGCCGGACACCGTTTATGAGCCGGCCGGGACTTTGTAGGCCACAGGGCATCAATTCGTGTATATAAGGGGACGACCTGCCGGCGGCTTAGGGCAAGAAACAACCAATCGAGAACCGGGCATAGCGTATCTCGCTCCCTGGTCATCGAAACATCAAGCAATACCAACCCAACTAGACGTAGGCTTTACCTTCACTGTAAGGGGCCGAACTAGTATAAACCTCTCGTGTCCTTTGTCCCGATTAACCCCTTTAAGATTCCTAGTTGCGATGGCTCCACGACTAAGTCCTTGCAAGAGGACATCTGCCGTGACAATTCCATGACAAGTTTGCTTCGTTTCAACTCAAGGATCAAGCTGCCGAGTGGTATCAACAATACAAAGATTCCATAGGAGGTCGTGTGATTACCTGGGATGATTTCTGCCGAGACTTCAAAGATCACCACATTCCACAAAGTGTTGTTGAGAGCAAGCGTGAGGAGTCCCGCAATCACAAGCAAGGCATCATGTCAGTGTATCAATACAATATCCAGTTCCAGAAACTCTCTCGCTTTGCTAAGCAAGACGTCCCTGACGAGTAGAGCATGATTTACCAATTCAGAGGTGGCCTTAGAGAAGATCTGCAATTAGCTCTCGTGCTTTTTGAGCCGAAAAAGTATGATGAATTCTACAACATGGCACTGAAGCAAGAAGCTGCCCAGCTCAAGTGTGAGGCTTCCAAGAAGAGAGTCAGGGACGCAGTTTAGTCTTCTTCTTCCTCGCTAGTGGCAACTAAGCAACAGAAGTTCTGGTTGCCGCCTCCTCCTCCGTTCCGTCAGCCTTACCAGCAGAAGAACAAAGGTGGCCATGGATCTTCCCACCCACCCAACCCTGGTGTCGGTGTCAAAACCGGCGGATCTCGGGTAGGGGGTCCCGAACTATGCGTCTAGGCGGATGGTAACAGGAGACAAGGGACAAGATGCTTTTACCCAGGTTCGGGCCCTCTCGATGGAGGTAAAACCCTACTCCTGCTTGATTAATATTGATGATATGGGTAGTACAAGAGTAGATCTACCACGAGATCAGAGAGGCTAAACCCTAGAAGCTAGCCTATGGTATGATTGTTGTTCGTCCTATGGACTAAAACCCTCCGGTTTATATAGACACCGGAGAGAGCTAGGGTTACACAGAGTCGGTTACAATGGGGAGGAGATCATATCCGTATCGCCAAGCTTGCCTTCCACGCCAAGGAAAGTCCCATCCGGACACGGGACGAAGTCTTCAATATTGTATCTTCATAGTCCAGGAGTCCGACCAAAGGTTATAGTCCGGCCATCCGGACACCCCCTAATCCAGGACTCCCTCAGTAGCCCCCGAACCAGGCTTCAATGACGACGAGTCCGGCACGCAAGTTGTCTTCGGCATTGCAAGGCGGGTTCTTCTCCAAATTCCGTGTACCTGCTGAATAGTGTCCGGCTTCTTATGAATATTGTGCGTCTTGGCTTCCGCGCCCAATAATGGCCGTCTTCCACGTGTCAAATGAATGCGAAAAGCCAGGGTATTTTTACTTTTACCCCCTTAGCTGCATAAATGAGTTGCCTATTAAAGAGACGAGGATTTAGATCCAAATCACACCATCTTCCTTCTGCGAGCATTCATCGGAGCGCATTCGACAGAGATCCATTCCATCATGGCTGGTCGTCGCAGCTCCTCCTCTCGCCCTCCCAGTCGTCAACCTAGAGATTGTAAGAGATGCTCCATCCCGCACAGTGAGCTAGTGGTGCTCCAAACCAAGGGATTTCTTCCCCCAGCCTACATTGTGCCGGTTCGAGCCGGACTTGCCACCTATAATCGCGGAGAGCAAGCGGAGAGCGTCCCTAATCCCTCCAAAGGAGAGCGGGTATGCCTTGTCCCTTATTTGATAATCGGGATCGGATTTCCAGTTCATCCGTTTCTCCGGGGGCTGCTGGAGTTCTACGGCCTCCAGCTGCACAACCTTACGCCAGCCTCCATATTGCATATCGCAGGCTTCGTAGCCCTTTGCGAGCTGTTTTTGGGCTGTGAGGCCCATTTCGCGTTGTAAAAGAAGTTGTTCTGCCTCGTGCCCCGTTCTCAAGAGGGGTCGATATATCAAGTGGGCGGAGCCGAAATATGGAGCATCGCCGGGACCGGATATCTATCCGGAACCCCAAAGAAGGCGTCCGAGGACTGGCCTTCGAAATGGTTTTATATAGAAGATGTCCCCCTGCCGGACCCTATCTGGATCGGCCTCCCTGAGTTTGACAATGCTCCTTTGCAGAAGCGCCTAAGATGGCGTCCACGGAGCCCTCAGAAGGAAAATGACAAGGACGTCCTGTACCTGATGAACCGAATAAGGTTGCTAGCTCATTTCGGACTGACCATGATCGGAGTCATGGCCACATGCATTATGCAGGGGGTGCAGCCGCTTCAGTATAGAGGCCACCCCATGTGGGATTTCAACGGGGAGGATGATACCACCCGCTGCGGCCGTAAGGGGCCGGAATCGGTTGCCGCTCTGACGAAGATCTTATCCGCATTGTACAAGGGAGAAGAGGAGGAATTTCTCCGTGTCAATCCACATGGCGGATTTTCTATGTACAATCCTCCGAACTGGGTAAGCGGACACTTCTTTTGGCTCATTCGTTCCATATTCCCATAGTTTAAGTATCTCATCTTGTGATTTCGACGCAGGAACTGCGCCAGGCCGTAAAGGAGATAAATAGCCCTCCTCCACAACCCGAGGATCCGGAACGGTCCCTCGACCCGGCCTCCCAAGAGGATCTGGACATATCTGTGGAGCTAAACGATGGGGTGTTTCACCAACTGAGCATCGACAATGCCTTGGTGGCCATTACAACTGATTATCCCGGACTGTTCCCAGCCTCACAGGTAACCAAGACCGAAGTCCCAATACTTCGAAAATGATCCGTCCGTGCTTATTTAATGGTGTTTTGCAGGAGAGGATCTCGAGGCGGGATGCCGAGCCCGCGGCGACAAGCCAACAAGGTACCGCGAGGGCGGGCAGGCTAAAGAGATCGCGCAGCAGTAAGGCGCGCCGTCTTACTCCAAGGTATTATTCTTACGATGCATAATAACGCCCGTGCTCTTTGTCAGAAAAAAGATGGCTCGCCGGACTATATCCGGAGAGGTTGCCAATCGCGCCTCCACCAGCCAGGCTCCAAAGCCGGGACCAGAAGCAGAGGCGAACATGAGGTGCGCATCAGATGCTCCTCCGACAGAGGATGCGGACGGGCTATCTCCCACCAATTCCGAGGTGGAGAGTGCCATGAACCACAGGCGTCGCCGAACAGTTCTTCGCGACGCTTGTCTATCCCAGGAGGCATTGGAGGCCTTTAACTCGGGAGACGCGTATCTCCGTGCTGATCAAGATGGTCTAACCAGAGCCGCGGGGCAGTATGTGAAGGACATACTGGTAAGAAAATTTTGGTGATTATATGTATACCAGTAGCCCCCGAGACTTGAAACAGTTAGAAGAACTGGTTTAAGGATTATTTGTTATGCAGGTTCTTACAGAAAAGAATACCCTACTGTCCCGGGAGCTAGAAGAGTGCAGGGCCCAACTTCAGGCCGCACTAGCCACAGCAGGGGAGCCCAAGAAGACCCCCTCTGGTATTATATTCCTCAGTTGATAATTATCATGTGGAGTGCGGCGTGTATGCAAGTCTGACAATAAAATTGCAGATGGCGCCGGATTAGATCCGGAGAAGCAGCAACTCCTACGCCAGGTAAAGGCTGGTAAGAGAGTGCTTACAAAAGTGAGGCAGGAGAAGAATGATCTCCAAGATGCCAACACCCAGCTGGGCATGGAACTAAAGGATGTTCGTGCCCAACTGTCGGACTCCGTTAAGGAGAATCGGCGGCTTCGACGCGGCATATTTAGTAAGTGCTTGAACGAACCTTGAAAAAAGTGTTCGGCGAGGAAGTCGACTAACAAAGTTATGTCTGTAGGTATGCTAACAGGTCGTCCTGCAGAGGAAATGCCCGGTTCTACGGGTGATCTTCTTCCCGAGCTCTCACAGCTGCACGAACGAGTTCGGCAGGTGATGCAAGGCTTCGCCCAGGCCTTGTGGCCATCCGTCTCCATGCCCGAGGGCCTTGGAGAGCTTGTAGAGAAGCTGAAGGGAGCTCGGCGGCGCTTCTGATTATGGAAGATATCGGCCTGCCATCAAGGCGCTAGGGAGGCCTGGGCTATGGTGAAGACGCGGTACACGAAGGCTGACCCAAACCACATGGCCGAGGTCGGACCTATGGGGCCCGATGGGAAGGAGATTCCTATGAGCTTAGTGTACGGCCAGATAGACTTGGCCACCAAATATTCCCAACAGGACTGTAAACTAGACAGCCTGTTGGATAGTATTGAAGAGGAGTATAACCAGTCAACTTGACTATGTAATTTAAAATGACATGTATGATGCCTTCTAGCCGGATTGTAGATCGTTTGTCATGGCGGAACTTTTTGCTTCAACCTCGGGACCCGATAGTCCGGAGTGTGTCCGAATACCCTCTCGGTTATGTAAGAAACGGGGCATGGATGGAGACCAGGCATAGGGGTCATTAGTGCTTGAACAGACAAGTGCCCAACTAGTTATGTTATATTACATGGTTAGTAAGAAACATCTTCCAGGGAGAATAGTTCCGTTGGGGGTTCCTTTCCCTGGGAGGCATGCCCTAAAGTGCATGTCCATACTGCGAAAAAAAAGTAGGAAAACATTTGGGGGCGGGTAAATAAACAAGTGAAAAAGTCATCTTTTAGTTCACCGACCGAATATTCCCTTAAGAACGCTAGCTTTCGGCTTCAACCAGTCTGAGGTACACATCCGGCTGACCCGGCAGTAACAATCGCAGAGGTGCTCCCTTTACCTCCTAGCCGAACAATCAGGAACGTAGGGGTAAGCGCAGGAGCCAGGAAACCCAGCTTGGCCAAAACTTAAGTCATATCGATGCATATAATGGTGAATAAAAGGTACATGCGGAAGTGTGACACATCTATTGGGCATGAAGCCCGTATAAATAAGCTTCTGTTAAAGAAGCCCCTAGGTAAAATAAGCGCGAATAGCGCGTCAGTTGTGTGCGAATAAGGCACAAATGAGCCCTTAAAGGCTATAAGAGAAAAAAGAGGGGAGAAGGAGAGAAATATAAGACAGCTAGTGTATAAAAAATGGACAGAGGAAGGAGACGAACATAGAGTCCGGCGCTAGGCGTAGAATCTTCGGAGACAGGCTGCGTTCCATGGGTTCGGCTTGAGTCGGTTTTCCGATGCATCTCGTAGACGGTACGCTCCACCAGTCAGGACTTGGTCAATAATAAAGGGACCTTCCCATTTGGGCTTGAGTTTGTCCTTTTTCTTATTCGGCAGGCGTAGAACTAAGTCGCCAACATTATAAGTTTTGGCCCGTACTTCTCTGCTTTGGTATCTTCGGGCCTGCTGTTGATAAAATGCGGAACGGGCTTTTGCCACGTCACGCTCCTCCTCCAAGGCGTCCAAACTGTCCTGCCGATTGAGCTCAGCTTCCTTTTCTTCGTACATGCACACTCGAGGTGAGTCGTGAATTATGTCGCAGGGCAAAACCGCCTCTGCGCCGTATACCATGAAGAATGGTGTGTATCCGGTGGTACGATTCGGCGTGGTCCGCAGCCCCCAGAGTACGGAGTCGAGCTCCTCTACCCAGTGCATGTTAGATTCCTTGAGGGACCGCACCAATCTGGGTTTGATGCCGCTCATGATTAGACCATTTGCTCGCTCGACTTGACCATTAGTTTGTGGGTGATAGACTGAAGCATAGTCGAGCTTGATGCCCATGTTTTTGCACCAGAGTTTGATCTCGTCGGCCGTAAAGTTCGTTCCGTTATCAGTGATGATGTTGTGGGGGACGCCGTAACGGTGTACGACCCCGGATATGAAGTCTATCACCGGTCCGGATTCGGCCGTCTTAACAGGCTTGGCCTCTATCCATTTGGTGAATTTATCCACCATGACCAGTAGGTATATTTGCTTGTGGGTTCCTCCTTTAAGGGGTCCAACCATGTCAAGCCCCCAGACCGCAAAGGGCCAGGTGATGGGTATAGTTTGGAGGGCGGTGGGTGGCATATGGCTTTGGTTAGCAAAGATCTGGCAACCGCATCACTGGACTAAGTCCTGAGCATCTGCCCGTGCCGTCGGCCAATAAAATCCTGTACGGAAGGCCTTTCTTACAAGGGCCTGGGCTGCAGCGTGGTGCCCGCCGAGTCCGGCATGAATTTCTGCTAGAAGATTCCGCCCTTCCTCTTCGGAGATACACCTTTGAAGGACTCCGGTGGTGCTTTTCTTATAAATCTCTCCCTCATGGACTTTATAGGCTTTAGATCGCCGCACTATGCAGTGTGCCTCGTTTTGGTCCTCGGGAAGTTCCTTCCTGGTTAGGTAGGCTAGGAATGGTTCTTTCTATCCACGGGGCAATGACTGCCATTATTACGTGGGCATAGGATGTTACTTCATCGACAGAGCCTCCAGTTGTGTCAGAATGTTCGGTGTTGGGCAGTGCGGTTGGGTCCGGGCTGTTATTTCCGGGTTCCCCTTCCCATACTACGGATGGCTTGAACAGCCTCTCCAAGAAGATGTTGGGAGGGACGGCATCGCGCTTTGCGCCAATGCGTGCCAGGACGTCTGCTGCCTGGTTGTTTTCCCGGACTATATGATGAAATTTGAGCCCCTCGATCTGAGCTAACATTTTTAGGACGGCATTGCGGTAAGCTGCCATTTTCGGATCCTTGGCATCAAAGTCTCCATTTATTTGGGATATTGTGAGGTTGGAATACCCACGCACCTCTAGGCGTTGAATGCCCATGGATACTGCCATCCGGAGACCATGTAGAAGGGCCTCGTATTCGGCTGCATTGTTGGAGTCTGTATACATTATCTGGAGTACGTATTGAACTGCATCTCCTGTCTGGGACATCAGGACGACGCCAACCCCCAGACCAGCCAACATTTTGGATCCGTCGAAGTGCATGATCCAGTTTGAATATGTGCCATACTCTTTAGGGAGTTCGGCTTCCGTCCATTCGGCGATGAAGTCGGCCAAGACCTGTGACTTGATAGCTCGCCGTGGCTTGTATGTTATGTCGAACGGGAGGAGCTCAATGGCCCATTGGGCAATCCGGCATGTCGCATCGCGGTTGTTTATAATATCATTAAGTGGCACTTCCGAGGCTACCGTGATAGAACATTCTTGAAAGTAGTGTCGCAGTTTCCGGGATGCCATGAATACTGCGTACGCTATCTTTTGATAATACGGGTACCGTGACTTGCATGGAGTGAGGACAGTGGACACGTAGTAAACCGGCTTTTGAAGGGGGAATTTGTGTCCGTCCATTTCTCGCTCGACGACGAGCACTGCGCTTACAACTTGATGAGTTGCCGCAATGTATAATAGCATTGGTTGGCCAATGTTTGGCGCGGCCAGGACCGGATTTTTTTCCAATATGGCTTTTATTTCTTCGAGTCCGGCCGTGGCGGCTTCCGTCCACTCGAAGTGTTCGGTGCGCCGGAGGAGGCGATAAAGGGGTAATGCCTTTTCTCCCAAGTGGGAGATAAAGCGGCTTAGAGCCGCCACACATCCGGTCAATTTTTGTACTTGTTTGAGGTCCTTTGGAATATCCAGTTGTGACAGAGCTCGGATCTTGGCTGCATTTGCTTCAATCGTCTACCGGATACAATCAAGCCCAAGAGCTTTCTGGCTGGTACGCCGAAAATGCATTTTTTTGGGTTAAGCTTGATGTCATATGTTCGGAGGTTATCGAATGTGAGCCTCAAGTCGTCCACTAGAGTTTCGACATGCTTGGTTTTGACGACCACGTCATCTACGTATGCTTCCACTGTTTTGCCGATCTAGTTTGTCAGACATGTCTAAATCATGCGCTGATATGTTGTGCCGCCATTTTTGAGCCCGAAGGGCATTGTGTTGAAGCAGAATGGACCGTATGGGGTGATGAATGCCGTTGCGGCTTGGTCTGGCTCTGCCATCTTAATTTGATGGTAACCGGAGTATGCGTCGAGGAAACACAACGAATTGTGTCCTGCGATAGCGTCGATAATTTGATCGATGCGGGGGAGGGGGAAGGGATCCTTTGGGCAAGCCTTGTTGAGGTCCTTGAAATCGACGCACAGGCGCCAGAATTTGTCCTTCTTCGGTACCATCACCAGGTTTGCTAGCCAGTCCGGATGTTTTAAATCTCTGATGAATCCGGCCTCCAATAGTTTGGCTAGCTCCTCTCCCATGGCTTGTCTCTTAGGTTCAGAGAAACGCCGAAGAGCCTGCTTGACTGGCTTGAATCCTTTTAGGATATTTAGGTTGTGCTCCGCCAGCCAGCGTGGGATTCCTGGCATGTCTGACGGGTGCCAGGCAAAAATGTCACAATTTTCACATAGGAATTCTCGTAGTGCGGCGTCTACATCAGGTTTTAATTGCGCCCTGATGGAGGCCGTTTTTATAGGGTCCGTTGGGTGGACTTGGAATTTTACTATTTTGTCCGCCGGTTTAAAGGAGGTGGACTTGGATCTTTTATCGAGTATCACGTCGTCCCTGTTCACCGTGGAGCGCAGCGCAGTCAGTTCCTCGGCCGCTAGGGCTTCGGATAGTGCCTCAAGGGCCAGTGCAGCTGTCTTATTTTTGGCGCGGAGTGCTATGTCCGGGTCACTAGCAAGAGTGATGATTCCATTGGGCTCGGGCATTTTGAGCTTCATGTACCCGTAATGGGGTATAGCTTGAAAAATTGTGAATGCCTCTCGCCCTAATAGAGCGTGGTATCCGCTACTAAACGGGGCCAATTGGAACGTGACCTCCTCGGACCTGTAATTATCCGGCGAGCCGAACACCACATCAAGTGTGATTTTTCCTGTACAGCGTGCTTCCCGACTGGGGATTATTTCTCTAAAGGTTGTGCTGCTTCGCTCAATGCGGCTCCAGTCTATTTCCATTTTTCGAAGGGTTTCCTCATAAATGAGGTTCAATCCGCTGCCACCGTCCATGAGTACCTTGGTAAGGCGAAAGCCGTCCACTATTGGACTGAGGACCAATGCGGCTGGTGCTCGGGTTGTTCGGAATTTAGGTTCATCACTGGCATTAAAGGTAATAGCCGTGTCACTCCATGGGTTTATTGTTGCTACTTGGTAGACTTCGGTAAGGTTGCGGAGTGTTCGTTTCCGCATATTGTTTGATGCGAAAGTCTCGAAGACTGTTAATACCGTACTGGTATCCCTGGGCTGGTGCTCTGTGGATTCTGGAGTTAGAAGCTCTTCGCCACTTCTGGCCACCTGCCGGAGTATCCAGCATGCTCTAAGGCTATGAGTTGGTGTGGCGCCCTCTGTACCGTGAATTTTACAGGGTCCATTGAGCCATCCCTCCAGTACGGTTCCATGCCCTGTAGAGGGTTTTTGCTTTTTGGTATTTAGCCCGGGTGCCTGGCGATGATGCACCCTTTTATTTCAGACTGGGTTTCTATTCAGAGCCGGATTGTCCCAAAATTTTATTTCGGTTTTCCAGACGCTTTCCATCGCACAGTACTTTTGTACTATGGACGCCAGGTCAGCGAAGCGTGTGACTTCACGGTGACGAATGGCGTTGATGATTCCCTTGTCCGTGCAGTAATTGCAGAAGAATGAAATTGCATCTTCCTCGCGGCAGTCCTTTATCCTATCCATGACCAGGAGGAATTTGGCCCAGTAATGGTGTACTGTTTCTGCGGGCTCTTGCCGAATTTGGGATAGATCTCTTATGTTTGGGTGGGTAGGTGGAATTTAATCCGGAACCTCACCCAATCTGAGACTCAGGGGCCAAGGAGTTTCCGAACTCGGAAGCTTGGGTTCTTGAATGTTGCCCAATGAATCGGGCCCGCTGCCTGACTTTAGGTTCAGGGCTTGAGTGACGTCCTTCCCTCCGCAGGTATCCGGCTTGGAGGGATCGAGAATCCGGACATAACTAGTCCTTAAGATAGATGAAGGGTCGTCGCGTTGTTCCTCCACCACTGCAACGTGATGGGTGACCTGGGGAGAGTTAATCTCTCTCAGGTCGGGTTTAGGCCCAATCTAATCGTAGTCTGTAGCGACTTCCAGGGCGGCGATGCGATCCAAGAGCTCGTTTAGGGAAGAGAGCTCCATCGGATCTAACTACCCGGCGAGTTCCGAGTTGACGTGAAGATTGCTTTCGATGACCCGAGAAGTCATCGTCGGCGCGGCACCCGCACAGGAGGTCATAAGGAAACGGCCTAGCCGGACAGTTTGGCCGATAGCCAAAGCTCCTTTAGCTATAGTGCCATCTTTAAAGACGGGATGAGGCATCCTTCCTGATGGCGACGACACAGTGGAACTCTCAATGAAAGCACCAATGTCGGTGTCAAAACTGGCGGATCTCGGGTAGGGGTCCCGAACTATGCGTCTAGCCGGATGGTAACAGGAGACAAGGGACACGATGTTTTTACCCAGGTTCGGGCCCTCTCGATGGAGGTAAAACCCTACTCCTGCTTGATTAATATTGATGATATGGGTAGTACAAGAGTAGATCAACCACGAGATCAGAGAGGCTAAACCCTAGAAGCTGACCTATGGTATGATTGTTGTTCGTCCTATGGACTAAAACCCTCCGGTTTATATAGACGCCGGAGAGGGCTAGGGTTACACAGAGTCGGTTACAATGGGGAGGAGATCATATCCGTATCGCCAAGCTTGCCTTCCACACCAAGGAAAGTCCCATCCGGACACGGGACGAAGTCTTCAATCTTGTACCTTCATAGTCCAGGAGTCCGGCCATCCGGACACCCCCTAATCCAGGACTCCCTCATCTGGCTATCAGAACAAGTCTCAGAATCAAGCTCCAAGGTCTAATACTCCTTATCATCGTCCGCTCTCATAGGTGCCTTGCAACAAGTGTCAGCAAAAAGGTCACTATGCGAACAAGTGCTTCAACCACAGGCGCCTTCCTCCTCCTCCTATGAGATCTTCCAGCAATGCAGTGGTCAAGCATAATCCCAAGGTTGCAAAGGTGAACATGATGAACGCAGCTTAGGCTGAGGATTCTTCAGAAGTGATCATGGGTAATCTCTCAGTTAACGATATTCCTGCAAAAGTCTTATTTGATACTGGTGCATCGCATTCTTTCATGTCATACCCTTTTCCATCGAAGCACAATGTTGTCACAGAGATTTTGTCCAAAGTTATGCAAGTTGTTTCTCCGGGAAAGCTTATGACTTCTAGTTTGGTTGCTCCCGATGTCTTTATCAAGATGGGCAACTATAAATTTCTGCCTTCTCCGGTTGTTCTTGGTGACTCGGATATTGATCTAATTCTCGGGATGGACTGGCTTTCTAAGCACAAGGCTAAACTTGATTGTGCCACCAGGGAAATTCAATTGCCACACTCTTTTAAGGATGTGATCATATATGCCGCTCGTGATGAGACCATTTGATTGTTTTCTGTCAATGAGAAGGGCGAGCTAGACACAATCTCTCAGATTCCAGTCGTTTGTGAGTACCAAGACGTCTTTCCAGAAGAGCTTCCGGGTATGCCTCCTCACCGGCCAGTTGAATTCGTTATCGATCTTGAGCCTGGTACGGAACCCGTTTGCAAGCGTCCATACAATCTTGGACCCAAGGAGTTGAAAGAATTGAAGAAACAACTCCATGAACAAGAGCGTCTGGGTCTGATTAGACCGAGTTCATCTCCATGGGGTTGTGGAGTTCTCTTTGTCTAGAAGAAAGATGGCACAGACCGACTTTGCGTCGATTACCGGCCACTGAACAAGAAGACAATCAAGAACAAGTACCCACTTCCCAACATCAATGAGCTATTTGAGCAACTCAAAGGTGCTAAAGTATTCTCCAAGCTTGACCTCCGGATGGGTTATCATCAGATTCGCATTCGTGAGCAAGATATTCCCAAGACAGCATTCAGAACAAGCTTTGGTTATTATGAATATACTGTCATGTCTTTCGGCCTTGTCAATGCTCCTCCAACATTCTCTCGAATTATGAACTTCATCTTCAACCCCTACACCAATGAATTCGTCTTGGTGTATCTCGATGATATCTTGGTCTTCTCCAAGAATAAGAAGGATCATGCCAAACATTTGCGATTGGTGCTCGACAAGCTCAGAGAGTATCAATTCTATGTGAAGTTTTCGAAATGTGAGTTTTGGCTTGATGAAGTTGTTTACCTTGGTCATATCATCTCTGCCAAAGGCATCGCTGTTAATCCCGAGAAGGTGTTTGAAGTTGTGAATTGGGAACCTCCTCAGAATGTCAAGCAGCTTCGCAGTTTTCTTGGACTTGCAAGCTATTGCCGAAGATTCGTTGAGAATTTCTCAAAGATTGCAAAGCCTCTTTCCAACCTCCTCTAGAAGCATGTGAAGTATGTCTGGACTCCTGAGTGTGACGTTGCTTTCAACACTCTCAAAGAGAAGCTCGTCAAAGCTCATGTCTTAACTCCTCCTGACGAATCCAAGCCATTCGAAGTGTTCTGTGATGCTTCTCTTCAAGGTCTCGGTGCTTTGTTAATGCAAGAGAAGAAAGTTGTGGCCTATACTTCTCGTCAGTTGAAGCCCAACGAAAAGAACTACCCCACTCACGATTTTGAGTTGGCGGCAGTTGTCCATGCATTAATAACATGGAGACATCTCTTGTTGGGAAGGAAAGTGGACGTTTTCACCGATCACAAGAGTCTCAAGTACATCTTCACTTAGCCCAACCTCGACCTTAGGAAAAATCGATGGGTAGAAATGATTCAAGAGTACAATCCGAGTATTGAATATACTCCAGGCAAGGCCAATGTCATTGCAGATGCTTTGAGCAGGAAGGCTTATTGCAACAGCTTAATTCTCAAGCCCTTCCAACCGGATCTTTGTGAAGGAGTCCCAGAATTTAGAAGTAAAGATGCTTCCACGATCTGAAGAAATCAATTGTGGAATGCCGTGCTATGTCTAGCTCTAAACTTCGCTACCTGATGTTGTTTCTGCTATGTCTAGCATTTTCACTAAGTGTGTAAAACTGTTATCTTTTGCATTATTGCCATGCTGTTTTAGTAATCCTCTAGCGGTTTATAGATTTAGCTCAGTGTTCATGTTTTGTAGAGCATATCCTGTACATCGCTGCCATGCATTTAGTTCACATGTTTGGGTGTTGTAGCATATATATACTTTGCATCCAAGTGGCCATGTTGTTGTCTTAAGCAGTTTGAATCATATCTTGTCTTGCTTGTCATTTGCAAACCGTGCATCCGATTCCGGTGATCTTTATATCGATTTCAACCGAAATCATCTCATCTTTCTAGAGGCATACTTGGCTTTCCAAGTTGATGCCTTGTTCATCTTTTCCCTTTTGGAGCACTCATATGCATTGCATATCACAACTCGCATATCATGCCATGTTTTGCATCATGTGCTTGTGCATTGCCCATGATTGATTGTTGGTCCTTTGCTTGTGTTCTTGCTTTGGGTAGAGCCGGGAGACGAGTACGCGTACGAGGAACCTGTTGAGAATGCTTACGAGGATCAAGCTTTCGACAACTCGAAGAACTTTGCAGGCAAGATGACCATACCCTCGAAATCACTTCTATCTTTGCTTGCTAGTTGCTCGCTCTTTTGCTATGTCGTGATACCTACCACTTGCTATGTCTTGCCTCCCATGTTGCCATGTCAAGCCTCTAACCATCCTTTCCTAGTAAACCGTTGTTTGGCTATGTTACCGCTTTGCTCAGCCCCTCTTATAGCGTTGCTAGTTGCAGGTGAAGTTGAAATTGGTTCCATGTTGGAACATGGATATTTTGGGATATCACGATATCTCTTATTTAATTAATGCATCTATATACTTGGTAAAGGGTGGAAGGCTCAGCCTTATGCCTGGTGTTTTGTTCCGCTCTTGCCGCCCTAGTTTCCGTCATACCGGTGTTATGTTCCTTGAGTTTGCGTTCCTTACGCGGTTGGGTGATTTATGGGAACCCATTGACAGTTCGCCTTGAATAAAACTCCTCCAGCAAGGCCCAACCTTGGTTTTACATTTGACTACCACCTACACCTTTCCCTTGGGTTTTCGCGAGCCCGAGGGTCATCTTTATGCTCGGTTACGGAAAGGACTCGCACTCCTAAAGATTCTTCAACCCCTTTCACTATAATGTGGTTGAAACTGTGGATGTGCGGTTCGATGAGACTAACGGCTCGCCAAGAGAGCACCTGCCAAGTGTGCTAGATGAAGTTTCACCCAGTGAATCCATCAAGCTAATGGGTGAAGGAAATATGCCCTAGAGGCAATAATAAAGTTATTATTTATTTCCTTATATATCATGATAAATGTTTATTATTCATGCTAGAATTGTATTATCCGGAAACATAATACATGTGTGAATACATAAACAAACAGAGTGTCACTAGTATGCCTCTACTAGACTAGCTCGTTAATCAAAGATGGTTATGTTTCCTAACCATGAACAAAGAGTTGTTATTTGATTAACGAGGTCACATCATTGGTTGAATGATCTGATTGACATGACCCATTATATTAGCTTAGCACCCGATCGTTTAGTATGTTGCTATTGCTTTATTCATGACTTATACATGTTCCTATGACTATGAGATTATGCAACTCCCGTTTGCCAGAGGAACACTTTGGGTACTACCAAACGTCACAACGTAACTGGGTGATTATAAAGGAGTACTACAGGTGTCTCCAAAGGTAGATGTTGGGTTGGCGTATTTCGAGATTAGGATTTGTCACTCCGATTGTCGGAGAGGTATCTCTGGGCCCTCTCGGTAATGCACATCACTTAAGCCTTGCAAGCATTGCAACTAATGAGTTAGTTGCGGGATGATGTATTACGGAACGACTAAAGAGACTTGCCGGTAACGAGATCGAACTAAGTATTGGATACTGACGATCGAATCTCGAACAAGTAACATACCGATGACAAAGGGAACAACGTATGTTGTTATGCGGTCTGACCGATAAAGATCTTCGTAGAATATGTAGGAGCCAATATGGGCATCCAGGTCCCGCTATTGGTTATTGACCGGAGACGTGTCTCGGTCATGTCTGCATTGTTCTCGAACCGTAGGGTCCGCACGCTTACGTTACGATGACAGTTATTATGAGTTTATGCATTTTGATGTACCGAAGGTTGTTCGGAGTCCCGGATGTGATCACGGACATGACGAGGAGTCTCGAAATGGTCGAGACGTAAATATTGATATATTGGAAGCCTACATTTGGATATCGGAAGTGTTCCGGGTGAAATCGGGATTTTACCGGAGTACCAGGAGGTTACCGGAACCCCCCGGGAAACATATGGGCCATATTGGGCCTTAGTGGAAAGGAGAAAGGGGCTGCCCTAGGGCTGGCCGCGCGCCTCCCCCCTTCCCTAGTCCTATTAGGACTAGGAGAAGGTGGCCGGCCCCCTCTCTCTCTTTCCCCCCTTGAGGAATCCTATTCCAACTAGGATTGGGGGGGGAATCCTACTCCCGGAGGGAGTAGGACTCTCCTGGCGCGCCAGGCTTGGCTGGCCAGCCCCTCCCCCTTGGCTCCTTTATATACGGGGGCAGGGGAGCACCCTAGGACACACAAGTTGATCTACGGATCGTTCCTTAGCCGTGTGCGGTGCCCCCTTCCACCAAATTCCACCTCGGTCATATCGTTGCGGTGCTTAGGCGAAGCCCTGCGCTGGTAACACATCAAGATCGTCACCACGCCGTCGTGCTGACGGAACTCTTCCCCGAGGCTTTGCTGGATCGGAGCCCGGGGATCGTCATCGAGTTGATCGTGTGCCAAGAACTCGGAGGTGCCGGAGTAACGGTGCTTGGATCGGTCGGATCGTGAAGACGTACGACTACATCAACCGCGTTGATATAACGCTTCCGCTTTCGGTCTACGAGGGTATGTAGACAACACTCTCCCCTCTCGTTGCTATGCATCACCATGATCTTGCGTGTGCGTAGGAATTTTTTTGAAATTACTACGTTCCCCAACAGTGGCATCAGAGCCTAGGTTTTTATGGTTTGATGTTATTTGCACGAGTAGAACACAAGTGAGTTGTGGACGATACAAGTCATACTGCCTACCAGCATGTTATACTTTGGTTCAGCGGTATTGTTGGACGAGACGATCCGGACCAACCTTACGCGTACGCTTACGCGAGACCGGTTCCCTCGACGTGCTTTGCACATAGATGGCTTGCGGAAGACTGTCTCTCCAACTTTAGTTGAACCGAGTGTGGCTACGCCCGGTCCTTGAGAAGGTTAAAACGGAGTCTATTTGACAAACTATCGTTGTGGTTTTGATGCGTAGGTAAGATGAGTTCTTGCTTAAGCCCGTAGCAGCCACGTAAAATTTGCAACAAACAAAGTAGAGGACGTCTAACTTGTTTTTGCAGGGCATGTTGTGATGTGATATGGTCAAGACATGATGCTCAATTTTATTGTATGAGATGATCATGTTTTGTAACTGAGTTATCGGCAACTGGCAGGAGCCATATGGTTGTCGCTTTATTGTATGCAATGCAATCGCGATGTAATGCTTTACTTTATTACTAAGCGGTAGTGATAGTCGTGGAAGCATAAGATTGGCGAGACGACAATGATGCTACGATGGAGATCAAGGTGTCGCGCCGGTGACGATGGTGATCATGACGGTGCTTAGGAGATGGAGATCACAAGCACAAGATGATGATGACCATATCATATCACTTATATTGATTGCATGTGATGTTTATCTTTTTATGCATCTTATCTTGCTTTGATTGACGGTAGCATTATAATATGATCTCTCACTAAATTATCAAGAAGTGTTCTCCCTGAGTATGCACCGTTGCAAAAGTTCTTCGTGCTGAGACACCACGTGATGATCGGGTGTGATAGGTTCTACGTTCAAATACAACGGGTGCAAAACAGTTGCACACGCGGAATACTTAGGTTATACTTGATGAGCTATGCATATAAGATATGACCTCGGAACACGGAGACCGAAAGGTCGAGCGTGAATCATATAGTAGATATGATCAACATAATGATGTTCACCATTGAAGACTAAGCCATTTCACGTGATGATCGGTTATGGTTTAGTTGATTTGGATCACGTGATCACTTAGAAGATTAGAGGGATGTCTATCTAAGTGGGAGTTCTTAAGTATTATGATTAATTGAACTTTAATTTATCATGAACTTAGTCCTGGTAGTATTAGCATATCTATGTTGTAGATCAATAGCTCACACTGTTGCTTCCCTGTGTTTATTTTGATATGTTCCTAGAGAAAATTGTGTTGAAAAATGTTAGTAGCAATGATGCGGATTGGATCCGTAATCTGAGGTCTATCCTCATTGCTGCACAGAAGAATTATGTCCTTGATGCACCGCTAGGTGACGGACCTTTTGCAGGAGCAGATGCAGATGTTATGAACGTTTTGCTAGCTCAATATGATGACTACTTAATAGTTTAATGCACCATGCTTAACGGCTTAGAATCGGGACTTCAAAGACGTTTTGAACGTCATGGACCATACGAGATGTTCCAGGAGTTGAAGTTAATATTTCAAGCAAATACCCGAGTTGAGAGATATGAAGTCTCCAACAAGTTCTATAGCTAAAAGATGGAGGAGAATCGCTCAACTAGTGAGCATGTGCTCAGATAGTCTGAGTACTACAATCGCTTGAATCAAGTGGGAGTTAATCTTCCAGATAAAATAGTGATTGACAGAATTCTCTAGACACCATCACCAAGTTAGTAGAACTTCGTGATGAACTATAATATGCAAGGGATAACGGAATATATTCCCAAGCTCTTCGCGATGCTAAAATCGGCGAAGGTAGAAATCAAAGAAAAACATCAAGTGTTGATGGTTGACAAGATCACTAGTTTCAAGAAAAAGGCAAAAGGAAAGAAGGGGAACTTCAAGAAGAACGGCAAGCAAGTTGCTGCTCAAGTGAAAAAACCCAAGTCTAGTCCTAAGCCTGAGACTAAGTGCTTCTACTGCAAAGGGACTGGTCACTTGAAGCGGAACTACCCCAAGTGATTGGCGGATAAGAAGGATGGCAAAGTGAACATAAGTATATTTGATATACATGTTATTGATGTGTACTTTACTAGTGTTCATAGCAACCCCTCAGTATTTGGTACTAGTTCAGTTGCTAAAATTAGTAACTCGAAACGGGAGTTGCAGAATGAACAAAGACTAGTTAAAGGGCAAGGTGACGATGTGTGTTGGAAGTGGTTCCAAGATTGATATGATCATCATCACACACTCCCTATACTTTCGGGATTAGTGTTGAAACTAAATAAGTGTTATTTGGTGTTTGCGTTGAGCATGAATATGATATGATCATGTTAATTGCAATACAGTTATTCATTTAAGTTAAGAGAACAATTGTTGTTCTGTTTACATGAATAAAACCTTCTATGGTCATACACACCAACGAAAATGGTTTGTTGGATCTCGATCGTAGTGATACACATATTCATAATATTGAAGCCAAAAGGAAGCAAAGTTAATAATGATAGTGCAGCTTGTATGTGGCACTACTGTTTAAGTCATATTGGTGTAAAGCGCATGAAGAAACTCCATGCAGATGGAATTTTTGGAATCACTTGATTATGAATCACTTGATGCTTGCGAACCATGCCTCTTGGGCAAGATGACTAAAACGCCGTTCTCCGGAACAATGGAGCGAGCAACAGATTTGTTGGAAATCATACATACTGATGTATGTGGTCCGATGAATATTAAGGCTCGCGACAAGTATCATTATTTTCTGACCTTCACAGATGTTTTGAGCAGATATGGGTATATCTACTTGATGAAACATAAAGTCTGAAATGTTTGAAAAAGTTCAAAGAATTTCAGAGTGAAGTGGAAAATCATCGTGACAAGGAAATAAAGTTTCTACGATCTGATCGCGGAGACGAATATTTGAGTTACGTGTTTGGTCTTCAGTTAAAACAATGTGAAATAGTTTCACTACCACGCCACCTGGAACACCACAGCATAAATGGTGCGTCCGAACATCATAACCGTACTTTATTGGATATAGTACAATCTATGATGTCTCTTGCCGATTTACCACTATCATTTTGGGGTTATGCATTAGAGACAGCTACATTCACGTTAAATAGGGCACCATCTAAATCCGTTGAGACGACACTATATGAACTATGGTTTAGCAAGAAACCAAAGTTGTCGTTTCTTAAAAATTTTGGGGTTGTGATGCTTATATGAAAAGGTTTCATCCGGATAAGCTCAAACCCAAATCGGAGAAATATGTCTTCATAGGATACCCAAAGAAGACAGTTGGGTACACCTTCTATCACAGATCCGAAGGCAAGATATTCGTTGCTGAGAATGGATCCTTTCCAGAGAAGGAGTTTCTCTCGAAAGAAGTAAGTGGGAGGAAAGTAGAAAACTTGATGAGGTAATTGTACCTTCTCCCTTGTTGGAAAGTAGTTCATCACAGAAATCTGTTCCTGTGACTACTACACCAATTAGTAAGGAAGCTAATGATAATGATCATGTAACTTCAAGATCAAGTTACTACTGAATCTCGTAAGTAAACCAGAGTGAGATCCGCACCAAGTGGTACGGTAATCCTGTTCTGGAAGTCATGTTACTAGACCATGATGAACTTGCGAACTATGAGGAAGCGATGATGAGCCCAGATTCCGCGAAGTGGTTTGAGGCCATGAAATCTGAGATATGATCCATGTATGAGAACAAAGTATGGACTTTGATGGATTTGCCCGATGATCGGCAAGCCATAGAAAATAAATGGATCTTCAAGAGGAAGACGGACACTGATAGTAGTGTTACTATCTACAAAGCTAGAATTGTCGCAAAAGGTTTTCGACAAGTTCAAAGTGTTGACTACGATGAGAGTTTCTCACTCGTATCTATGCTTAAGTCTGTCCGAATCATGTTAGCAATTGCCACATTTTATGAAATCTGGCAAATGGATAAACAAAACTACATTCTTTAATGGATTTATTAAAGAAGAGTTGTATATGATGCAAATAGAAGGTTTTGTCAATCCTAAAGGTGCTAACAAAATATGCAAGCTCCAGCGATCCATCTATGGACTGGTGCAAGCATCTCGGAGTTGGAATATACGCTTTGATAAGTTGATCAAAGCATATGGTTTTATACAGACTTGCGGTGAAGCCTGTATTTACAAGAAAGTGAGTGGGAGCACTACAACATTTCTGATAAGTATATGTAAATGACATATTGTTGATCGGAAATAGTGTAGAATTATTCTGCAAAGCATAAACGAGTATTTGAAAGGAGTTTTTCAAAGAAAGACCTCAGTGAAGCTGCTTACATGTTGAGCATCAAGATCTAAGAGATAGATCAAATCGCTTGATAAGTTTTCAATGAGTACATACCTTGACAAGATTTTGAAGTAGTTCAAAATGGAACAGTCAAAGAAAGAGTTCTTGCCTGTGTTACAAGGTGTGAAATTGAGTAAGACTCAAAACCCGACCACGGCAGAAGATAGAAAGAGAATGAAAGACATTCCCTATGCCTTGGCCATAGGTTCTATAAAGTATGCCATGCTATGTACCAGATCTATTGTATACCCTACACTGATTTTGGCAAGGGAGTACAATAATGATCTAGGAGTAGATCACTGGACAGCGGTCAAAATTATCCTTAGTGGAATAAGGATATGTTTCTCGATTATGGACGTGACAAAAAGGTTCGTCGTAAAAGGTTACGTCGATGCAAGTTTTGACACTAATCTGGATGACTCTAAGTCTCAATCTAGATACATATTGAAAGTGGGAGCAATTAACTAAAGTAGCTCCGTGCAGAGCATTGTAGACATAGAAAGTTGCAAAATACATACGGATCTGAATTTTGGCAGACTCGTTGACTAAAGCTTCTCTCACAAGCAAAACATGATCACACCTTAGTACTCTTTGGGTGTTAATCACATAGCAATGTGAACTAGATTACTGACTCTAGTAAACCCTTTGGGTGTTGATCACATATCGATGTGAACTATGGGTGTTCATCACATGGTGATGTGAAGTATTGCTGGTAAATCACATGGCGATGTGAACTAGATTATTGACTCTAGTGCAAGTGGGAGACTGAAGGAAATATGCCCTAGAGGCAATAATAAAGTTATTATTTATTTCCTTATATATCATGATAAATGTTTATTATTCATGCTAGAATTGTATTATCCGGAAACATAATACATGTGTGAATACATAAACAAACAGAGTGTCACTAGTATGCCTCTACTAGACTAGCACGTTAATCAAAGATGGTTATGTTTCCTAACCATGAACAAAGAGTTGTTATTTGATTAACGAGGTCACATCATTGGTTGAATGATCTGATTGACATGACCCATTATATTAGCTTAGCACCCGATCGTTTAGTATGTTGCTATTGCTTTATTCATGACTTATACATGTTCCTATGACTATGAGATTATGCAACTCCCATTTGCCAGAGGAACACTTTGGGTACTACCAAACGTCACAACGTAACTGGGTGATTATAAAGGAGTACTACAGGTGTCTCCAAAGGTAGATGTTGGGTTGGCGTATTTCGAGATTAGGATTTGTCACTCCGATCGTCGGAGAGGTATCTCTGGGCCCTCTCGGTAATGCACATCACTTAAGCCTTGCAAGCATTGCAACTAATGAGTTAGTTGCGGGATGATGTATTACGGAACGAGTAAAGAGACTTGCCGGTAACGAGATTGAACTAAGTATTGGATACTGACGATCGAATCTCGGACAAGTAACATACCGATGACAAAGGGAACAACGTATGTTGTTATGCGGTCTGACCGATAAAGATCTTCGTAGAATATGTAGGAGCCAATATGGGCATCCAGGTCCCGCTATTGGTTATTGACCGGAGACGTGTCTCGGTCATGTCTACATTGTTCTCGAACCGTAGGGTCCGCACGCTTAACGTTACGATGACAGTTATTATGAGTTTATGCATTTTGATGTACCGAAGGTTTTTCGGAGTCCCGGATGTGATCACGGACATGACGAGGAGTCTCGAAATGGTTGAGACGTAAAGATTGATATATTGGAAGACTACATTTGGATATCGGAAGTGTTCCGGGTGAAATCGGGATTTCGCCGGAGTACCAGGAGGTTACCGGAACCCCCCGGGAAACATATGGGCCATATTGGGCCTTAGTGGAAAGGAGAAAGGGGCTACCCTAGGGCTGGCCGCGTGCCTCCCCCCTTCCCTAGTCCTATTAGGACTAGGAGAAGGTGGCCGGCCCCCTCTCTCTCTTTCCCCCCTTGAGGAATCCTATTCCAACTAGGATTGGGGGGGGGGGAATCCTACTCCCGGAGGGAGTAGGACTCTCCTGGCGCGCCAGGCTTGGCCGGCCAGCCCCTCCCCCTTGGCTCCTTTATATACGGGGGCAGGGGAGCACCCTAGGACACACAAGTTGATCTACGGATCGTTCCTTAGCCGTGTGCGGTGCCCCCTTCCACCAAATTCCACCTCGGTCATATCGTTGAAGTGCTTAGGCGAAGCCCGGCGCTGGTAACACATCAAGATCGTCACCACGCCGTCGTGCTGACAGAACTCTTCCCCGACGCTTTGCTAGATCGG
The DNA here is from genome assembly GCA_032464435.1 of Aegilops umbellulata. Taxonomy (NCBI): domain Eukaryota; kingdom Viridiplantae; phylum Streptophyta; class Magnoliopsida; order Poales; family Poaceae; genus Aegilops; species Aegilops umbellulata. The sequence goes on from CP136060.1 coordinate 368,843,699, forward strand.
AGCCCGGGGATCGTCATCGAGCTGAACGTGTGCCAAGAACTCGGAGGTGCCGGATTAACGGTGCTTGGATCGGTCGGATCGTGAAGACGTACGACTACATCAACCGCGTTGATATAACGCTTCCGCTTTCGGTCTACGAGGGTACGTAGACAACACTCTCCCCTCTCGTTGCTATGCATCACCATGATCTTGCGTGTGCGTAGGAAATTTTTTGAAATTACTACGTTCCCCAACAATGGGAACTAGAGAAATCGTACCATCTGAAGCACAGCCTCAAGAGGAACTTATTATTTCTGCACCTAATCAACCTGAAGACAATGCTCAGCTCGAAGACAATCCTCCCAATGATGACAATGATCAGAAAGAGCAAAATCTTCGTCCAGTTCATCCTCATGTTGCAAATGAAGTACAGATTGAGAAGATAATTGATAGCATCAATGCGCCTGGTCCACTCACTCGTTCAAGAGCAACACAACTAGCAAATTTCTGTGGGCACTTTGCTTTCGTCTCAATATCTGAACCCAAGAAAGTTGTTGAAGCCTTCATGGAATTTGAATGGATTCAAGCTACGCAAGAAGAGCTTCAACAGTTCAAGCTGAACAATGTCTGTGAACTTGTCAAGCGTCCTGACCCCCACAAGCACAATATAATAGGCACAAAATGGATATATCGCAACAAACAAGATGAGCATGGTCAAGTTGTCAGAAACAAAGCTCGTCTCGTTGCTCAAGGATGCACTCAAATTGAAGGGATTGACTTTGATGAAACATTTGCTCCTGTGGCTAGGCTTGAAGCTATTCGCATATTGCTAGCCTATGCTAACCATCACAACATCTTGTTGTATGAAATGGATGTGAAGAGTGCATTTCTCAACAGCAAGATTGAAGAAGAAGTGTATGTTGTACAACCTCCCAGCTTTGAAGATCCAAAACATCCCGATATGGTGTACAAGCTAAACAAGGCACTATATGGCCTCAAACAAGCCCCTCGTGCTTGGTATGACACGCTCAAAGACTTCCTGAAGAGCAAAGGCATCAAACCCAGTTCCCTGGATCCCGCACTCTTCACGAAGACATGTGATGGTGAATTGTTTGTGTGCCAAATATATGTGGATGACATTATCTTCGGCTGCACCAACCAGAAATACAGTGATGAGTTTGGACACATGATGCAAGAGCAATATCAGATGTCCAAGATGGGTGAGCTGAAGTTCTTCCTTGGTCTTCCAATTCATCAGCAAAGAAATGGCATCTTCATATCTAAAGAGAAATACCTCAAAGATTGCCTGAAGAAGTTTGGAATGCAAGACTGCAAAGGTTACACGACGCCAATGCCAACCAAGAGTCATCTGGGTCCTGACGCCAATGGTAAAGAGTTCGATCAAAAGGTATACCGCTCCATGATTGGTTCTTTACTTTATTTATGTGCATCTAGGCCAGATATTATGCTTAGTGTTTGCATGTGTGCTCGATTCCAAGCGGCACCAAAGGAATCGCATCACTTAGCTGTGAAGCGAATTCTTCGATATTTGGCTTACACCCCAACATTAGGATTATGGTATCCAAAGGGATCAGAGTTTGATCTAGTTGGATTCTTGGATGCTGATTATGCTGGTGACAAGGTGGATCACAAGTCTACATCAGGCACATGTCAGTTTCTGGGACGATCACTTGTCTGTTGGTCTTCAAAGAAGCAGAACTGTGTATCACTCTCCACTGCTGAATCTGAATACATTGTTGCTGGATCTTGCTGCGCTCAGCTTCTATGGATGAAGCAAACACTCAAGGACTATGGCATCCATCTTAAACAAGTACCACTCTATTGCAAAAACGAAAGCGCCATCAAGATTGCCAACAACCCAGTTCAGCACTCGAAGACAAATCATATTGAAATTCGTCATCACTTTCTCACAGATCATGTTATGAAGGAAGATATTGATATCATACACGTCAACACGGAAGAGCAACTGGCAGATATCTTCACAAATCCCTTGGATGAGAAAAGGTTTTGCAAGTTACGGTGTGAGCTAAATATCTTGGAATCCTCAAATGTCCTGTGATCAGGCACACATCCTAACACTTATGCATGTTGATGACTTAGATGTGAAACACACGAAGTAAAGTATATCTTCAATCAATGATGACTTACATTCTAAGTGTGAATACATTAACGCGGAATTTGACTTCGGAGCGCCACGATAATTGTGCGTCGTGTCTGGGTCTAATACTTCCTATACGGTGGGTAACGCCACCACCAAATTCTTCTGTTTGAAGTGTTTTCTCATGGCGTTACATTTGCTATGTCTTCGCATTTGGTTTATCTTCAATTTCAACATGTCTTCATGATTATCTTCACTATGTTGATTTGGTTGCATTCTGATATATACATATAATAGTACTCTGTCCTCTACAACATTCACTTATATCTATGTCTTCTCATTTGAATCTTTATTACTAAGTGAATGTGATTGGACCCTAACCTCTCTATGCTTTCTACCTCAAACTCTATCTATCCAAATCATATGCATTCTGTAGAAACTATCGAATGTCTTCTCTACGTCCTTGTCAGCAGAAGATATAGAGACAAACATTAAATCTGTTTTAAATGTTCAATTCTTATTGCCTGAAACCCGGAGAATAAGGAACGACCATCCGACAGACTAGGCGGGCGTGGGAACTTGGGACATCTCCCAATGTGTTGCATGTTCGTCGCGTGTCCCTCAGATGTGAACCGCCAGGGGCACCTGCGTAATTGTGTTGTGCCGTCCCTTTCCCTATAAATACCTGTCCAATCGCGGTCAAAATCCTTCTTCCACCTCTCCACCTCGACAAACCCTAGCGCCACCGCTAGCTCTCGACGACGCCGGTGACAAAGCGCTTAGCTGCCGCGACCTTACCGATGTCGTCTTCACGCCGGCCGAGGACATCGTCTTCTCCGCCGCTCCCGTAGGTGTCCTCCATCGCCAAGTTAGGGCACGGAAAATCGAACTGCTCGGCCTCATCTTCTACTCCGTCTAGCAGTTCATCGTGTGGTAAATTAAAACCATCTTTTTACCGTCTTTTTGATCCTATAGATTCATCCTTTCTAACAAAAGTGGTTTCTGCCTCCACAAATTTGGATCTATCCTGTCTGCATCTCATATAATGCCTAGTATATTCACCTATGCTTCACACGTAGTTAGATTCCTCACTTGTACTTATTCTTGGATTCGTACAAATCTGGAACCAACTCTCAACATATAAGTGAATATCTTCGCGCTATGAGGTCAATGTCTTCTAAACTGATTTATCTTCAAAATCTTCTAAGAATGCATATGACCTCTTCCCCTTCCCTCACATCTCTAATGCTGTCACAGGTACATGTCCGTGGGAGAATCCCTTGGTTCTCATAGTCTGCATTCATTTGCAGAATTCTTACAACATCACATCAACTCTCCCGAAGCCAGTTCCTATCTGACCAGTAGGCGGAAGCCTTTGACAATGTTGAAGCCATTCAGTTGGAACCTCATGGCAATAGAGAAGTCTGCAAGGAAGGGTGGCAGACAGCATTGTGGTAACACCTCAAGAGATTTGCCTCCTGACCTCTATGAGCTGTACAAGACAGATCCACAGGAGGACTACAATCAGAGAAAAACCCGAATCCAATGGATTCAAAGATATTGGGCAGAACAATGGTACAAGTACAGGTTCGTGACCCAGGAATATGCTGAGAAGAATGCCATCAAGCGACCCTGGGGAGACATCTTGTACAAAAATCTTCCACCCAGGTCAAGAGCTGAAGCCATTGAACAAGGCTTCTACCCTTGCATGGTCCGTGGACCACAACCTGCAGATGCCGACCCATCTTCACTGCTATGGTGCTGTGATGACAATCTGTTCAAGCGCAACTTCCAGTTTGCCAATAACTCGGCCGAAGAAAACAAGAAGTCGCGGGGATTAGACTTCAATCCAGGCCCCTCTGCTCCTCGTGCCGATGGCACACGCGAAGCTGAACCCAATCTTGTTGGGCCCTTCTACAACCTAGAAGGTCCCATCACTCATATTATGGTTCAAGGCACAGCCATGGATGAACCTGCAGACGACGCTGCATCTGACGAAGCGCCTGCACCACCGAAGCCAAAGAAGCTTAAGAAACCTAAAGCTTCGAAACCTTCCCCTGCACCAAAAGCTTCGCGAGTGAAGCCTCTGGCCACTTCTCCTCCTGCACCAAGTGTGCAGTCTAAAGATCTCTCACGCATCTCCAAGTCTGAGAAAAAGTAAAATAAGCCTATGCACACCACTGGTCAAGCTCTGACCCTTGCTGCTGTTCTGAGGAACGAGAATGACGCCATTGATCTGTCAAGTGACGACGATCTTGCTGATGACGTTCTTGAGCAGTTGATAAAGAGCAAGCAAGGGGTGGAAATCTTCAATGATTTGCCTCTCTTTGACGTGCAAGTATTGAACAACTTCATTCATGAGTGGTTTGACACCCCCAATCTCAGCTTTGACGATCTGCAACTTCCCATTGGCCTGAGCATCTCCTTCCATGGCGCCATTGCTCCTGAGCAGGATCTTGCTTAGAAAATTGTTGAGCTGAAGCACAAGATCGATTATGAAAAGGCTTAGTTCAAGAAGCACATGGCGAAGCTCAGCGCGTCAGACGTCCAGAACTTCAAGGTCATGTTGCATGAGCTCAAGGAAGCGTTTCACAAGAAACGTGATGAAGCCAAAGGTTCTCGTGCGCGCATGAAGATTCTCACTGCCAGGTGTGTTCAAGCTTACAATGAAGCTGAGAAGTGCAAGGCACTTGGGCATCCTGGCATCGACCCTAAGATGGCTGCCAAGCAGAAGAAGAAGCCATCTATGGACCAAGCTGAACCATCCAGGCGGGAAGAACCTCGCATTGTCTTCCCAGCCAGTATGACAGGTGTGAAGCCTAAGGTCCCTACAGTGGCTTCAGAGCTTCAGAAGACAAGGGAAACTGAAGCCAAGGCCAGAAAGCGCAAGACCAAGAACACCACTGATGATGCTCCACCCACCAAGAAGCGCAAGATCAAGAAGAGAGATTGGGCTGCTCCCACAGAGCTCCTTGTCGTCGAGCCAATTTCTGTTGCTCGTCCTGAATCTGCACAACAAGAACATCGAATGATAGTTCATGAGCCTGCTTCCACAGAGGCTCCTGAAGCTGAAGATATTCCAGCTGTTGACCCCACCACAGTTGAAGACATTCGTCATCATGATAATGTTGAAGATGATGAAGTCCTTCCTCAGATCGAGCACAATGTGGTATCATCGCCTGTTCTTACGAACAACGAACTCATCAGCATTGGTCGTCCATTGACGCCAATTGCTCAGGATGACTCATGGGCTGATCACCCACAAGACTCCCCCCGTCAAGCAGAAACACCTGTTACTCCCCCAACTCAAGTCACCACTCCAGTGATTGAAGATGAAGACTTTGTGGCCCAACCAACTCCATCTCCACAAGCGTCGCTAGCGTTCTGCAGGCTTCACAAAGAACCAAGGCCACAGGTCACTCTGTCAATTGTTCCAGAAGGAGAAGAGCGTCAATCGATTTCACGCCAAGTATTTCCTGAAGCCTATCCAACTGTGAACAACCCTGAGTCTGAAGCCAACATGGCTGAAGATATTCCAGCTGCATCAGCTGATGACCAAGAAGAACCAAGAGAAGAAGAAGAACGTGTTGCTACACCCCCAACCAACCAAGTTGTTCTCGAGGAGAACGTGTCTGACCCTCCAGCTACTCAAGTGGAGGTTAACAACATTGAGGCGACCACCAACACCAACGCCGAAGCCAGTGACGTAATGTGGCGCCTGAAATCAATGTGGTGCCCGAAGTGATAGCACCTGAAGTCAATGCTACACCTGATGTCAGTCAGCGGCCTGAATCCACTGCCACTGCTTCGGTACCGCCTCCCAGGCCACATACTATTGAGCAAGCATACAACTATGGTCAGCTGGTCACTGTCAGATGGCCTATTCTGGTTCCTCCTGCTGCTGTTGGTCCGCAATTTGACTATCATGTCGAGCACAGGCCACAGGTCCAGAAGCCAAAGCCAAGACTACACAGGTTTCCAGGTACTGCCACTTCACCAGGGTCCTTCAATGCAAATGACTTCATTGCGCACAACACTTTCTTTGATAGCGCCAAGAACCCCTATTCAAAGCCAAGGATTTCATCAGATCGGTTCTGGAGCTATCAGCAGTGCAGTTATTATTCATGTGTTCTTTATGATCAAGGGCGCATCTTCCCTCATATGTGTCTTGACTGTGAAGCCATTGTTGGATTGCCTTGCCGTGAAGAAGCCCTTGACTGCTTCCGTGATGCTGGACTGCTGAACTTTGTGACTGATAAGGAGCATTGGAATGAAGAGCTTCTGCTTCAATTTTATGCTACCCTCCACATTCGCGGATACAATAAGGATTCAAAGACTTGGGTCCTTGAGTGGATGACAGGTAATGTCCATCATGAAGCCAAAGCTTTTGACATCATTGAGCTAACCGGCCTGCCCACTCCAGGAGAATTATATGAACCTGGTTGTCAGCTTCACCGCAATGCTTTGGAGTGTATCTTTCACAAGCCAGAGCCCAACATGAGCCAAATGCTGAGCATGATGAAGCCTCTGCCCCATGACGCTGATTACCCAAAGGAGTTCTTTGTCGAAGACCTCGAGTATATGCCCTACACTATTTATCGTATTATCAGGCGGACTCTATGGCCTGTCAAAGGACATTATTCAGCAGCAAAACTTGAAGGAGCAATGAAGACTTTGGTCTTTTATATATTCAATGGCATCAGCTTCAATGCCCAAGACTTCTTTATCAGGCAGTTCGCTACATGATCTCTTTGGACTGAAGTTCTACGCTCCGTGGGTCATGCGCCTCATCAAGCTACACTCAGCTATCAACTATCAGCCCTCTGCTCGCAACCATCTGATCTTTCTGCCAGAGGTTGATATGTCAGTTGAAGCCATATACCCAGAACCTGCCAAGGAGCCTGATTGTGTTCACAATGCTGACCACCAAAGCTTCACGCAACCCATTGAAGGAGTCCAGGCAGTCACTCGTGTTTATCCTTTGGCTGGCAACACGCGCTTACCTCACCGTGCTCAAACTGAAGCCACTGAAAGCACTATTGCTCAAAGGCCTCAGAAGCGATCTCCTGTTCTTAATGACCGAGAACTTCTCGTTGCCGTGCATCAGAAACAGGACACTTCTGGCTGAAGCGTCAGATGCAAAGCCTCTTGGTGGACGTCAATCGCATTCGCAATCTTGCCACCAAGAATGCCTTTGTTACACATGAAACCTGTCGGAGGTCATGGAAGAGTTTGACATTGCTGAGTGCTGAAGCAGATCTTCAAGACAATGGCTTCACTGAAAGATTCAAGTTTGACACCACTCCCCCAAGGAATGATGTCCTGCGTCGAACTCCCTCTCTTGAAGACTCTGATTATTCCTCCTCCGCTGCAACGGTGAATGCCTGAGTGATAGATGATCAAGATTATGCTACTTCACCACCTCCAACTTCAGCGCGTATCGACACTGCTCCAAGCTCGTCTGCAGCACCAAACCCTGACGCCGACCCTGCATCTTCTCCTACTCCTTCTGGGAATGAGTAGAGGCTCTATGTCTTCAAACCTTTTTGGTCCTTACTGACAAAAGGGGGAGAAGCATATGAGTTGATAGTCTTCAAGCGGGTCCAAATGGGCGGTTGCTTTATATTTTGCCTAGTGTTTACAACTCTCGCTTTTGATACATTTGGTTCTTTGAGTTGTAGCACTTAAAATTGATGGTCGTCTGCTACTTGTTTGCTATTCTGTGATGCGATGATAAATTTCGCATGTGCGATGATAAATCCCGCATGAAGTCATATTGCAGACGTCCATTTTTCATTATGCATGTCATTATCTTTGTTTTATCAAATCATGCATGATGAATTGTCTTCATAAGTTGAAGAGGATCTCCACAAGTACAACCTACCATGTGCATTTGCATTCCAAAAGCAAATTACTTATATGCACATCTTCAGGGGGAGCCTTTTGCTACTTTTGAAGACAATACCTTTATCCTTTACAATTGCACATACTTTTATCCCCGTTGAAAACTTCAACTAGTTTGTCATCAATCACCAAAAAGGGGGAGATTATAAGTGCATCTAGTGCCACCCCTAGTTTGTTTTGGAGCATTGACGACAAACCTAGTTGAGGGACTAATGTGTTTGTGAGAATTGCACGATAACACAAGAAGTAGTCCCTCATTGATTCGGTTTACCTACCAGAGATGACCCCTAAAAATGTATGAAGACATTGAAGAAAATGGTGGTATGTGAAGATATTCACATTGAAGACTATGACAAGAGAAGGCATTGCGTGAAGACTATGGAGCGCGAAGACTTAGTTGTTTTGTTGTTTCCTTTTCTTCTTTGTTGAGTCGTAGGAACCACCGTACTGTTAAGTGGGGTCCCAGTGAACAAAGTCAGAGTGACTGAAGTGATGCTCAACCAAATCCTATGTCTTCGAGTGAAGACAATGAGAGCAAATCTTATCCAGAGCTAGATGAGTCAGCTTTACTTGTATCCCAAGTCAAGCTGCCGCTTGTGTTTGAAATCTGACCGTTGGAACACGTGTCAGTTCCTTAGTGACCCAGGTTCATTTCAGACAAATCAGGTCGGGTTGCCTAGTGGCTATAAATAGCCCACCCCCTACACCATAAATTGGTGGCTGCTCAGAGTTAGTGCACGGCTTTTGTCGTTTGAGAGCAACCCACCTCCGAAGCTTTTGAGAGAGAGAAATCCTTGCGAGGAGAAATCCCAAACACCCAGAGCCAAAGAGTGTTAGGCATCACCGAAGTCTTTCTGTCCACGTGACCTGAAGACTTCTTACACTTGAGGACTGTGAATCCTCCAGCCGATTAGGCATCGCATTCTGAGCATCCAAGAGTCATTGTGGATCGCCGGTGAACGAAGTCTGTGAAGGTTTGGAAATCTACCTTAAAGACTTACCAGAGTGATTGGGTGAGGACTGGGTGTCCTTAGCTCAAGGGGAAGGCAAAGACGCGGTCTTCTGAGTTGAATCTCAGCCTCCCTAACCAGATGTATAGTTGTCACAGCAACTGGAACTCGTCCAAAAAATCCTTTGTCTTCACCAAGTGACTGGTTCTATCCTCTCCCTCTCTTACTTACAGTCTGTCTTCGTGAAGTCATTGCCTGCTTGCATTACCTGTTTGACTTCACTGTGTGACTTGCATCGTTGATTGGCTTCATACTATCTTCCGTCCTGATCTTTACTACCTAGCTGCTATTAGTCTTCGTACTTTCACTTCATTGAATACTTGACTATGGCTTGCCTAGTGTAGTCTACCTTCCACTGCATATCAATAGGTTCATTTCTAGTGTTTGTCTTCGAAACTCTCATGTTTTGAAGACTTTCATAAAAATCGCCTATTCACCCCCTCTAGTCAATAACTAGCACTTTCACCTTCTGATCTGAGATAACATCTTCTTTTCTACAGGGATTAAGAACTAGGCCTTCTCATCTATCTATTAGGATGACGAGTTACTATGATAGAGACTTATAGGATTGTTGGTTCCAGGCCTCAATTCAGTTTCTACTACTTTTAGTATGTTGTCAGTTGAACCAGAACCTTGATATGATGTTGGTAAGTGACTATGCAAATCCTTGTGAATGTCTCAAATCTTTTTCTGAGCATTTACAGCCATTATACTGTCCGAGTCATCGCAGGTTTCAAAATTATCTGATGCATTTGCAAATCCCTTCTTCCCGTTCCCGATGTTTCTTTGGGCCAGTTTAACCACACTAATCGGTGAGTTGAGGTACTCTGTTGCCTCGACATATAAGTTGGAGCTATTATTATGACCCTAGGCGTCTTAGAGGATCACCTAATAATGTAGCCATGTTTTGTGTTCCCAGTGTGATGATTCTGTCCATCTTTCTCGAAAGCATCCCGTGATGCATTTAGTTAGTAGGCATTCTATTCCTGGCTTTTTGAACCGAGATTCACTCTACTCATTCATGTTGATAGTGTTTGCTAGTTCCTTTAGGATATTAGTAACCTTTGTGATAGTCCTCGAGGTCTGTGGTATTTCCTTCTTCCAAATACCATGAACTACTTATGGCAGAAGTTCTTTTGAACCAAAAGATCACAACCAGAGTGCTCTTGATGAGTTCTCGATTCTATGTTGTGCCTCTGCCAGTTCTACCTTTCTGCATGGGTTGTCCGGAAGAAATATGTTGAACTCATTCGACATGCTAATCTATGCACCCACAACTCAGAAAATTGTATGTTCGTCTGGGTTGTCCCTCTTTTGTTATTTTCTGACCCTCGTCTATCAATTGATAGTCAGGAGTAGTTGTGCATTCGTGTTCATCGTTGCCTTATACTCTTGAGGTCCGTCAAGTCGTTCTATTCCAGAATGGCTAGGAGAAACAAACTCCAGTACCTCATCCATATCTAGAATTTGGTCAAAGCAGATCAAAATGCCAGTCCAGCTTTTGTTCTATTCTACTATGGAGTGTCACCCTCTTTCTTATCAAGAATGACGTGAGAATTGCACAGCCTCTTATGAATTCTTGATACAGTGATACTCTCGCCATCATTTTTCATTCCTCGGTCCCTGTGTTGTTGCAACCGGAATACTGACAAATGAAATGTGATGTGTGAAATCAATACTCCTAGCAATTCCGTTGCTTGGTAGTAAATGGGCAATATTCTCATTCTTAGCGTGTTGGTTATTGAATCATCATTCTAAGGTAGATCATGCTACCTAGTCCTTATTTCTGGTGCACTCTTCAATCAATGAGTTAGGATTTCAATCCCTTGCTTAATTGATCACATCATCTTGCTTCGGAAGCAAGATTGTACTCGAGCTTAATAACATATTGGTGGTTCGTGATTTTCCGAATATCTTCTCAGAACTATTACCAGGTTGTCCCCTGACCCATATGTTGAGCTCGTGATCAAGTTGGTTTCTTGAAAACCATCTATTCTCCAAGATTCTGTGTTGGATACCCGTGAACTAGTTCGATAAGCTAAACAATAACTTGGAGAGTTGAAAGATGAAAGCTTGTCCCACTTAGTTCATTCTCAAAGGGATATCCTTGTGTTTGTGTGGTTGTTGATGAAAGATGATATATTCACCGATTGGTCCCTGTGATCAGTTGTTGGATCTATTGCCTTGTCAAAACTTTGACTTGAGTATGGGCTATTGTCAAGTCAAATCAGAACCAACGATGTTCGTAATGTTGTCTTACTCGTGGTTGATCCCTTGAGCATACATCATTACATCTTTTGGTCTGACCAATGCTATCATCGTGTTCATATAATGGTGGAAGTCCAGTGATATGGAAATTCCGATGAGTTGCTATTGAGCCCATCAAGAGCATTTTGTCTCCCCCATGATTCATGTTGAACATCAACCTAATGTTGAAAACTTTGTAAGCAATGCCTTCGTGTTCCGTTCATGAAGCTTCTGCTTGGATGGAATAAGTGACTTCCTCGAATTCATGTGCATTTGGTGCAAGTTGCCGCCGTGAGTTCGAGAAAGATTGTTTTTGTTTCCTCTGGTACCATCCCAAGTCAGTTATGCATGTGCGAATATATTCTATGGTTTGGTAGATTAATTACCTCCACTCCATATGTATTTCCTAGCACACCAAGCCACTGACTGATTTGTTCAAGGAGAAGAAGTTCCTTCTTAAGAGCTAGACTTACGCAAGAATTTCGATATCCTCGCTGATGGTTCCCAACCTGAACTCGGTAGTGTTTTATTATAAGACTACTACGTGGTCATGCCTGTCTGGGACAGCGTGTTCACCAGGGTCGGCCCTATGTTCCAGTAGGCCCTTGGCGAACTCGAGGACATGGGCCCCTATGTCCTCAGGCCATATACATGTATACGTGTGCGTGATACATAAACATATTAAGAATAAACTTTCAACCATATGTCTTTAGTTTGAGATTTGACTATATTAATTTTTGGACAATGTCATATTACGACACAAATACTAAATATATAGCAAAATGGGACTAACATGACATGATTACCTGAAATAAGAACCAAATTCGACTGACTCCATCAACAACAATAATACTTCGGTGCTTCAGAAAAAGTTTCTTCGGACGTTTCTTGATGCAAAGTCATTAAGGGCACAATCAAGATCAACATCGTTCAAGATATCCTTCTCAATGCAGCATTAGCCAAGTCATTCAATCTATCTTGCAACATAGTTGACCTCAAATAATTTTCCAATAGTTTCAGTTTAGAGAAACTTCTCTCAGCTGAGGCTATAGACACAGGCAATGTTGAGAGGATCCGATAGGCAAGAGAGACATTTGGATAGCAATCTACATCCATAACAAATTCAAGAATCTCAAGCGCTGACATCAACCCATCTGGCAAAGTTACCTGCAACACTTTTAACTCAGATACAAAATCATCAAGATCAACATTAGATGAGTTATCATCAGAAACAGCTTTTGCAAAAGTAGTGCAACATTCCCGTAGATTGCTATCATCCAAGGACTTCAGATTTTTTTTAATTGAATAAAAACCCAGACACCTTTTCAAATTTCTTTGACTGCTCAAAGAGACTAGTCAATGAAAGAATTGCAATGTCAACGATGACTAGAAAATTATGAAGAAAAGAGGATACAGAAAATTAGAAATTTATACAACGGATGATTGAAATCCTAGACATGTAGATAGAATGACAGAAAATTAGGATGGATCATGGATGGATGAATAGTTGAATATGTACTTAAAGAATTAAAAAACTACTGAAATAGGGCTTTGGGGGGAATCGGGGATGGATGGATGGGTGGATTCATGCATAGGTACGTACCGTTTACTATACGTATTGCCGCCTTGCCGGATGCCAGATGGCCACGCGGCGCACACAGCAACGATGACTAGCGGTGACCAAGGAGCCGAGCGACAGGTCTGACGGTCGACGAGAGGACGAAGTCGCGAAGACAAACTATCGAGCAACGAGAGCACACGACGAGATCTTTGATTTGTTTCAGAAGCAAAACGAGCGGCCGTGGCGCGATGCCTTGCGTCTTGTTGGCGTGACGCTTCGCCATCGCGCTAGCTAGCTATCTGCAGGGCCGGCCCATCTCGTTTCTTTTTTAATGTATAATTTTTTTTCATACCTATTTTTTGCTGGGCTATACTAATATGTATTCTACATCATGGGCCCCCTCCCGGCCTGGGCCCTGGGCCGTCGCCCCTCCCGCCATACCCCAGGGCCGGCCCTGGTGTTCACATGTGTGTAGCAGAACCAACTCGTGTTTTGGAGCTTGCTATCGTAGTCCATTCCCGAGAATCTCGCAACGATATCTCGTTTATTTGTGTTGCAAACTTTCTTTTTCAGACATGTTGTGTGAAATATTCCATTACCAACCGGATCTGAATCTCAGGCAGATATGATGGTTGGAACTTTTCCAAGATCAATGATGTAGGTTCTGGCAAGGTTGATGTTTTGGCCAACACACCTAGCCGGAAGATCTACTACTGTAGCTTCTTGATTAAGAAATTTGACCATCTTCTCCATGAGTATTTCGTATGATCTATACTAAAAGTTGATCCTTATGGATGTTTGTGCCCCCAAAGTCAAACCTTTATTTGTTGTTCCAGATACCGAGTGATATTGAGTTAAGCTGGTACATCAAGGAGAACATTAGAAGCGGAGTGCTAAATGTCTCTCGGTCGATCATCCAGATTTTGTTTCCTTGGCGTCGTCAAGGTGAAATCTGGGAAAGTGTTGTCCTCCTCTGCACCTGCATCCTCCATCGTTATTCATCATGGTAGTACAAGGTGTCACCAGGATCTTGGCATAGATGTTGGTAAAACCTTGATCAATATAGGAATGCTCAAGTTCTTGAAAGAACGCTCAGTCACTAGGTTATATCCTTGGTATCAACTGGAATGTGCCTTCCATTTGCCAAGTTGTTCTATAACCGTAGTTTCCTTTCCAAGCTGAGTATACCATCCTTTCGAATTCTTTCAAATGATCAATTGTGATTTGCCTCAGGCTGGTATGAAGAGTTTCAATGATCTATGGATCAAAAGTAATTCTTTTTGCCACTTAAGGTAATAACTCTACGAGTCACCTCCCCCAAGGTGCCCCGTTGTGGATTCATGGGAGTTATCTCCTTGCTACGTCATGATCGAGAGTGGATTTGTTGCCTACCTAGTGGACCTTCGTCATCTATTACACCCCATCCCCCTGAATGTATGTTTCGTGTCTCAGCTCAAGACATGTTTTATATCTCACCCCAAGAGTTGATCTTGAGTTGCCCGATCTTCGAGAAGGTCGATTCCTGTAGAGTTCCTGTCCATTGTCATCGTGTTAAATTTTCTCAGAAAGTTGAAATGGGGATGACAGAAACCCTTAGCACCACTTAAACCAACTAGGGTTACTAAATACTCTTTCAATGAACCTGAAGTGCCCTTCTAAAATGTTCATCATCTTTGCCTTGGTCTAGAACCTCTATCAAAAATGGTTCACATTTTTCTAGGACAACATTAGGTCACTAAATTAAATCATACTCTATTTGCATTTGGGCATTTAAATACTATATAATATTTTAAATGCTCAAATAATCATGAACTAGAATGTTTGCTGTTGGTTATATTCCAAACAGTGGCATTGAGCAGTTTCATGATTTTTGAATCTGTTTAAGTATTTTTAGTAAAGCCCTAAAGACTACAGAATAATAGAAAACAGAAACTAAAATAGGAAAAGCAGAGGGAGAGAGAGGAGAGGTGCAGGGGGTCAAGGGGGAGTGTGTGGCGACGTCCAGGGCGTCCAGAGCGTCGAGGGGGAGCGGCAAGCAAGAGGTGGCCGGGGCGCGTGGCCGCGCGCACGGGGCACACGCCCGACGTCCTTCTGGCAAGGAGGAAGACGATAGGGGAGGGGCCAGGTGGCTGGGCTGGCCAGCTAGGCCGGCCAGGTGGGCTTTGATGGGTGCCAGGTATGAGTTGTCACAGCTCTAGCTTAGCCTTTTCTTGTCCTTGCATGATCATCATGTCATCATGTTAAATTTTCTCAGAAAGTTCAGATGGGGATGACAGAAACCCCCAGCACCACTTAAACCAACTAGGGTTACTAAATACTTTTTCAATGAACCTGAAATGCCCTTCTAAAATGTTCATCACCTTTACCTTGGTCTAGAACCTCTGTCAAAAATGGTTCACATTTTTCTAGGACAACATTAGGTCACTGAATTAAATCATACTCTATTTGCATTTGGGCATTTAAATACTATATAATATTTTAAATGCTCAAATAATCATAAACTAAAATGTTTGCTGTTGGTTATATTCCAAACAGTGGCATTGAGAAGTTTCATGATTTTTGGATCTGTTTAAGTATTTTTAGTAAAGCCCTAAAGACTACAGAAGAATAGAAAACAGAAACTAAAATAGGAAGAGCAGAGGGAGAGAAGATACCTACCTGGCACCCACCAAAGCCCACCTGGCCGGCCCCCTACCCGAGATTTGCCGGTTTTGACACCGACACCCGAGCCTTAATGTGGGCACGGGTGGCCGAATTAAGGATCGAAATCCAGAGTAAAATCATAATTTATGTGTAATGATTATATGTATCCAAGTACTTTACATCAGTAATGCTCGGATCCGCATTGTACAAAGCTTTGTTGACCGACCATCGGCTTCAACCTCCTCGGCCAGTAGCCGGGGAGTGTTTGTCCTACTTGATATAGCCTTTATGAGGGCAAAGATTTACGGCAAACAAGGAAATCCGCCATACGGTTTTAGAAACAAAGGTACACAGAGAGACATGTCATATTACTTTTGAACGTAAGAAACATCTTCCAAAGAAAATAGGGAAAACTTTGTTTTTGCCACTCCAGTTTTTGCCAACTTTGCTTATGCCACTCTAGAATTTGACATCTCACTTTTGCCACTCTTAGCTTTTGACAATACATCATAAATGCCATTCCGTGGCAAAAACGATAATTTTTCATTTCACTTTTGCCACTCTTAGATTTTGACATGTATCACAATTGCCACTCTAAAACTTTTGCTTTTGCCACGGAATGGCAAAAATGATATTTTGTCAAAAGCTAAGAGTGGCAAAAGTGAAATGTCAAATTCTAGAGCGGTATAAGCAAAGTTGGCAAAAACTAGAGTGGCAAAAACAAAGTTTTCCCAAGAAAATAGTCCCGCTATCAGTTCATTTCTTTGGGTTGTCATGCTAACCACGATCATGAAACCTCACCTCCAGTCAATGTGGGAGGAAAATATGGAGGATTTAGTTTGGGGAAAGTTCCCGGACTCTATGGTCTAATGAACCGAAATTTTTCACTTCTGTAGTTGTCGACCAATTATATCCTTTAAGATGACTAACATTCGGCTTCACCCAGTCTGAGGTACTAACTCGGATGACCCGATAGTAAGAATCACAGAGGCACTCCCTTTACCGCCTAGACGAACGATCGGGAACATAGAGGTAAGCATAGGAGCCAGGCAACCCAGCTTGGCCAAAATATTAAGTCAAATTGATGCATATTTTATGGCTTTATAACGATAATTACAGAAGGCAACGCTTGTATAATAAATACAAATGCTGATGAGATATGTTTATTTTGACTCCGTTGCGACCGTTTATCATTTGAATGTGGCCCATCGTCGGCTTCTACCCCTTTGTAGATGCTACACAAGGTGTTTCCGCAGTAACAAGAAAACCCTTAGCCGATGTCTCGGTGCCCAGAGGCGGTTGTGTTAGTGGAAACAAGGAATCAAATATGCGGGATTTATAACTGTCACTTAGCCATAGGAGCTTAAAGTTGGGAGGCCAGCTACTAGCCCCCGCTTAGTGTTCGGCGTAAGCCGAGGTCAAGCCGTTAACACTTCGGCTAATGTTATGAACGGCCCATCATTTAACACGGGGTGAACTCCATCAATCTTAACACAATCATCGGATCGCTGACCAGTTTACTCTTATTGCGACAGTTAGTTTTTGGCTTTCTCCACTGAGGCGCTTAACCATCGCAGTGGTTCTCCCTTTGCACACCTAGCCGAACAAAGCGGAATGTAGGAGGCAAGCATAGGAGCCGGGCAACCCAACTATTGACCGAAGACACAATTCGAAACCGATGCATATAAAGCAATATCCGAGAATGTTTTGCCGAGGACTCCATGGAGTACCTAGGCTTTTGGCGGGTTCAGCTCTAGTCGCAGCTCCACGTTTATATTGTCGAATCTCTAAAGGTGTCCGGCATTGCACTGCGAGACTTATGCTGGAAACACATAAATAGGTTAAAAGTGCCATAGGCTTGGAAAAACAAAAAAACTTCAGTAAATACTTTACGCCCGAACTAAATCAAGTTTTTGGTGCCAATCCGACAATTGGTCTTAAAGTTTTTTGTGCTTCTGTCGTGCTTTAACATGACACATCCGATCTCTAAACTGCAAGTAGGTCAGCATCGGCTTCAACCTCCTTATCCCGAAGACGGAGTGCTTCTCCAAGGCCAGTTTAGCGAACTAAACTCGAGCGGCTTTAGAGAGAAGCCAGGCTATCCGGCTATTGACCGTACACTCGAGTCGAAAAAGGAGTGGTAGAAAAAGTCTTTGCAACGACCAAGAAGAAAACACATTTACTATAAAACGGCTCATATAAATTTAAAGAGCCTCCATTTAACATGGGCAAAGGGAGTCTCTTTTAACAAACAATGTATGTGAGAATGGTCGAAACGAACACAAATTAAAAATTTAAAACTTTGAGCATGAAAGCGACTTAGCTGGTTAATGTGTTCGACATTGATGACACGGTACAAGCTTGGTGCGGGACAAGGTCCCTGCCCCTAGGCTGGTCCCGAGGTGGCCGAGCGGGGAGCTCGGCACTCCGAAGTGGCAACATGACATGGACGCTGTGGCGAGGTGAAGCTCGTAGTAATTTGGTCATCGGAGGTGGGATGGTAACATCAGCACACCGAAGTGACCACGTGACGCAGTCAAAATTCATTACATGCACACATAAAACAGTGCGAGCAAGAAACAATAATAATTGAGAAAGAATTTTTTTGCATAATTAATCAGGTAAATTTGGCCTGGGCACCAAGATCAGTTCAACGAATTGGCAACCCGGAGATGTCAATGCAGGTCGCCATGCGCGGCATGACAACATCGGCCTGGTATGATCAGAACTCATTGTGCGGAGGTGTCGGTGGGGGCGGTGGTTGTCGGCCTGATCCGCATGTAGCAATTGTTGTGAAAGAGCCATCCCAGAGTACTCATACAACTTCAAATGAAAGGTACCACGTAAGCTGCTTGTTGCATCAATCCAATCTTGATGGACGTGAGGCAACTAGTAGTGCTAATTGCATCAGGGAAGCACATGAAAGTGAGACCATTAGTAGCCTCCAAACTTAATTAAATAATAGAGAAAATAAAATCAAATCACCATGTGACTGCGCTGAGATTGGTCTGGCATGATCAGCGCAGGCTGGATGATGACGTCGGATTGCCGAGGTGGCAGCGTGACATAGTCAAGGTTGAGTATCTAGCTTGAGGTCAATATCGACATTGGTCGACATGCCGAGGTGACATTGAGATACTCGCCAGACCGACGCCATGTACGAGGGTCAGAAAACCTAACAGAAGGTCGTACTGCAATCTATAAACATACAGCAGTACAAACCAAACATAATGGCACAAATAATTTGTACTTCATGTAATTATTAGGAAGAATAGCACCTGAGGATTTGTGAGGCAATCAGCTAGCAATCAGACGTTAGATCCAAATCGATACGGTGCAGAGGTATAGCATCTCACGCAGGTAGTAGCAAGCAGTAATATATTACTCTTATCTTAATAAAGAAAAAGAAGGATTGATCTCCCTGTGGGTTGCCGCATAGCTGAATTCATGTTAGCTATGGGTGCTGCTCTGCGCGGACTGTACGCAGATGTGCTAGTCCTCCTTCACTGGATTAAGGGTGCCCGGAATAACGACGCAGATGTAGCACAGTGGCAGCATGATGAAACATGAATTCGCAGGGCGATCTCATTGTGGCCACAAATTAGCTAACCTGTGTAGAGAAAATAACACTGGCCGAAGCAATAATTCCTAAGAAAAAATATTATGCATTAAAAGTAATTTGGAGAGATAGCACCTGGGAGTGGCCGGCCTAAACCAAAGCACACAACACCGATCGAATTTGATGAAAAGCTGAAGTGATGATGTACTCTTGGGAGCCGTGCTCCAATTACTACAAAAGTAGTACTCCATGTTGATTTTGACAACCATCACGTAGGGTTGTGTTCGGTTAGTACTAGTAGTACTTGGAGGCAGGACAATTTGATCAACGGAGGCGGGACGACAATGTCGGCGTGCCAAGGCGGCCGCGTGACACAGTCGAAGTCGATTACCTGCACACGTAAAATAGTGCAGTTCCAAAATAATAACAAATAATACATATATATTAAAAAATATTTTTGGCATAATTAATTAATGCAAAACAACTTATTAAAGGGATGTGGCCTGAACGAAGGTCAATTTGATGGCACGACGGAGCGATGGCGTGCAGGCGTCGACGCGGGTCGGGACTCCGTTGGAGTTATCAATTAAGTTGTTGAGAGAGCCGAGAGCTTCACGTAGCACTTGAGCAGACCAACTAATAATTATAGTGCTACAACTAGTACCAAAGTTTTACGTAGGAAGGAAAATTGTATTAGCATAGAAGACCGAAACCAATTTAATACTTAGCTTTGGCAGTTTTGCTAGTCAATATCGGTTTTGACACCTTGGAATCTGTTTCCTCGTGGGTGTCCTTATGATCTGCTTTCGTGGACGTCCGCTTTGAGCGGTGCCTGTAACATCCCAAAATTCTAAATTTTGAAATGTTATAATAAATAGATAGATTTGATTGTTTGTTTGATTGTTGTGTGATTAATTGACTGAAAGTGAATGAATTCGAAACTTTTTGGAAGTTAAATGAGAGGGAATAAAAGGATTTTTCCAAACTTTCATCTTTGCTTTCTAATTTTCGTGAATTCAAATACTTATCATCACAAAACCCCGGAGAGAAGATGACATGACTTCTTCCATTTATTTAAATGAAATGGGGTGTTGAAAATATTTGAATTTCATTTGAAAATTTTTCAAATTCTGAAACTTTATGCAACTCACTGATTTTCACGAGAGAAGATAAAATGTCTTCTTCAAATTATGAAATATGAGTTGGGAGTTTCAAAGATCAAATTTAAAGTCCTTTTTGAATTTATTTTCAATTTGGAGTTATTTGAGTTTTATTCAAATTATTTTTCTTCATAAATAAAATATACGTAAATTAGGGTAAAATGATTCCCTACATCGGAAAATTGGAGAGAAATAAATTTGAATTAATTTTGGTACTTTTAAAATGATTTTTACTGGATTTTATTAGAGCAGTAGGACTCTTTGCTTTATTTTAGTTTGTGCGGATTTTATTTGATGCTAGAAAAATGTCCATGTCGTAGAAGTTCATTTTCTTAAAATTTTGATATATAATATGCCTATATAAAAATATTATTTTGTATTCGTTATTCAGTATGCCTTTCTGTTTCTACTAAAAAAACTGTACGTGCGGTCGATAATTATTTGTCGCCCACGTGCGCATCATAGTAACAGCCAGTGCCCCATTTTTTCTCTTTTACTATATGGGCCAGGCCCAGCCAGCCTTTTTTTTCACTTTGACCGAATTTGGTTTTAAAAAAAAACTGCAACCGCAGCGTACGCGCACGCGGCCGGCCGAAGGCCTTTAGGCCCATGCGAGCCGCCTCTTTTCTTCTCTGTTTCTTTTCTTTTCATTTACGTTTAGTCCCACATTGCCTAATTTTTGACCCTTAAGCCTCTTTTTCACCTATAAATATAGACCCACAGAGCCTCCAAAAATCCTCGGATTTGGATTAAATCAATATTTTGGTTTGACTAGATTCATTTAAAAAAATAGTTTTCTCCTCTCCGGCGCGACTTCTGGAAATTGTTTTCTCTCTCCGAAGTCATCTTTTCTCTGCCTTATAAAGGTATCTTTCTTTGTTTTTTTATACTTCCGTAGTTTATTATTTCTAGACTAATACGATAGAATAATTAGATTATCAATTAGTCTACGTATTTATATATTAGACCTTAGTCGTAGATATTTTTCTTCCGTAAAACAGTTTGGCCCTGATTTTTCAAATAGCCATAACTTCTAACTCGTTCATCTAAATTAGATGAAATCAACGCCCACTTCTTCGTTATGATCTCCTCTGTCCAGTAATCCAACTCAAACATGTTTTTGAAAGTTTAAAATTTGAATTAGATTAGATTTGAATTTGAACTTCGTTTGATCATAACTTGAGTTTTGTAACTCCGATTTAGTTGATTCTTTTTGCAAATCAAAGCTCTTGACCTAAACTTTCTGATAAGGCCAAATTCACATAATTTTGGTACTCTTAGAAATTGTTTTATGCTGCAAGAGTTATTTGCTTGGTTTTGATGTTTTCCGAACTGTCTTCTTCGTTCTTCCCGATCTTTTGAGTGATTGCTTATGTGTGGTTACTGTTGCTTGCCTACGATAGATTGACCGGAGTGTGACGAGTAGAACTATCAAGAGTTATGAGTGTGAATCATCTTCATCAACATTGCAGGCAAGTTCACACTTTGATCATATCCCTTTCATAACCAGTTTTTATGCATTAGTTCCACCCTCAAACATTGCATGAGTAGGATTGATAACATGTGGGTATTGGGAAGTAGTTGATGATGTAGGAACCTATTGCCCTGCATTCAAACCTTGGGAGTTACTTTTACGTTATGCTCATATTGCTATGCTCGTAGACGTGGTTTGGGTGAGTGAAATCCATGACAGATGTGAGATTGTTAATTAATGGTTCAACTTAAGGTGGCAACTTCAATACACATCTGGGTGGACTGAGGCACCTGGAGAATCTAGTGTTGCCTATATTTTTGGAAATCCCGGGGTTCCGTGTGATTTTCCTATGGACCGCCACCCAGGCTCAAAGGGATCATAAGATTATTCATGCTAAAAACTTCCGTGTGCAGCCACAAGCTATTATGGGCTCTAGCATAGTTGAGTAAGTTACGTGAAGCTCTTGAAGAGGTGGATCAGCAGGTAGAGGGTTGTAGGTTTGGTATGGTCTGCCCAGAGTAGAGAGTTAATGTTTCTAAAAGACTGTGTCTCGGTCATCCGTTTCTCAAACACCATGTAGTGCGAGAAATCCAACGGAGGCGATCGAGTCTTGTGGGGAAAAGTGCGCAAACCTCTACAGAGTGTACAAACTAATCATGGTTAGCCGTGTCCCCGGTTATGGACAATCTTGAGTCTCTGGTATTGTTGGGGAACGTAGTAATTTCAAAAAATTTCCTACGCACACGCAAGATCATGGTGATGCATAGCAACGAGAGGGGAGAGTGTTTGTCTACGTACCCTCGTAGACCGAAGCGGAAGCGTTGACACAACGTAGAGGAAGTAGTCGTACGTAGAGGAAGTAGTCGTACGTTCTCCTCGCGATCCAACCGATCACAGCACCGTTACTCCGGCACCTCCGAGTTCTTGGCACACGTTCAGCTCGATGACGATCCCCGGGCTCCGATCCAGCAAAGCGTCGGGGAAGAGTTCCGTCAGCACGACGGCGTGGTGACGATCTTGATGTGTTACCGGCGCAGGGCTTCGCCTAAGCACTGCAACGATATAATCGAGGTGGAATTTGGTGGAAGGGGGCACCGCACACGGCTAAGGAACGATCCGTAGATCAACTTGTGTGTCTTTGGGGTGCCCCCTGCCCCTGTATATAAAGGATGGAGGAGGAGGAGGCCGGCCAAGGCAAAAGGTGCGGCCAGCATATGGAGTCCTACTAGGACTCCAAGTCCTAGTAGGAGTCCACCAAAAGGGGAGGAAGGGAGAAGGAATAGGAGGAGAAGGAGAGGTGGCCGGCCCCCTTTTCCCTAGTCCAATGCGGACCAAAGGGGAGGGGGGGCGCAGCAGCCTTTTCCTCTTCCCACTAAAGCCCATCAAGGCCCATTACTTCTCCCGTAATCCCGTAACTCCCCGGTACTCCCGAAAATACCCGAATCACTCAGAACCCTTCCGATGTCCGAATATAGTCGTCCAATATATCGATCTTTACGTCTCGACCATTTCGAGACTCCTCGTCATGTCCCCGATCTCATCCGGGACTCCGAACTCCTTCGGTACATCCAAACTCATAAACTCATAATATAACTGTCATCGAAACCTTAAGCGTGCGGACCCTACGGTTCGAGAACAATGTAGACATGACCGAGACACGTCTCCAGTCAATAACCAATAGCGGGACCTGGATGCCCATATTGGCTACTACATATTCTACGAAGATCTTTATCGGTCAGACCGCATAACAACATACGTTGTTCCCTTTGTCATCGGTATGTTACTTGCCCGAGATTCGATCGTCGGTATCCAATACCTAGTTCAATCTCGTTACCGGCAAGTCTCTTTTCTCGTTCCGTAATACATCATCTCGCAACTAACTCATTGGTTGCAATGCTTGCAAGGCTTATGTGATGTGCATTACCGAGAAGGCCCTGAGATACCTCTCCGACAATCGGAGTGACAAATCCTAATCTCGAAATATGCCAACCCAACATATACCTTCGGAGACATCTGTAGAGCACCTTTATAATCACCCAGTTACGTTGTGACGTTTGGTAGCACACAAAGTGTTCCTACGGTAAACGTGAGTTGCATAATCTCATAGTTAAAGGAACATGTATAAGTCATGGATAAAAGCAATAGCAACATACTAAACGACCGAGTGCTATGCTAATGGAATGGGTCATGTCAATCAGATCATTCAACTAATGATGTGATCTCGTTAATCAAATAACAACTCTTTGTTCATGGCTAGGAAACATAACCATCTTTGATTAATGAGCTAGTCAAGTAGAGGCATACTAGTGACACTCTGTTTGTCTATGTATTCACACATGTATTATGTTTCCAGTTAATACAATTCTAGCATGAATAATAAACATTTATCATGATATAAGGAAATAAATAATAACTTTATTATTGCCTCTAGGGCATATTTCCTTCAGTCTCCCACTTGCACTAGAGTCAATAATCTAGTTCACATCGCCATGTGATTTATCAGCAATAGTTCACATCGATATGTGACCAACACCCAAAGGGTTTACTAGATTCAGTAATCTAGTTCACATTGCTATGTGATTAACACCCAAAGAGTACTACAGTGTGTCTTTTGCTTGTGAGAGAAGTTTAGTCAACGGGTCTGCCACATTCAGATCCGTTATGTATTTTGCAATTTTCTATGTCTACAATGCTCTGCACGGAGCTACTTTAGCTAATTGCTCCCACTTTCAATATGTATCTAGATTGAGACTTAGAGTCATCTAGATTAGTGTCAAAACTTGCATCGACGTAACCTTTTACGACGAACCTTTTTGTCACATCCATAATCGAGAAACATATCCTTATTCCACTAAGGATAATTTTGATCGCCGTCTAGTGATCTACTCCTAGATCACTATTGTACTCCCGTGCCAATCTCAGGGTAGGGTATACAATAGGTCTGGTACACAGCATGGCATACTTTATAGAACCTATGGCTAAGGCATAGGGAATGAATTTCATTCTCTTTCTATCTTCTGCCGTGGTCGGGCTTTCAGTCTTACTCAATTTCACACCTTGTAATACAGGCAAGAACTCTTTCTTTGACTGTTCCATTTTGAACTACTTCAAAAATCTTTTCAAGGTATGTATTTATTGAAAAACTTATCAAGCGTCTTGATCTATCTCTTATAGATCTTGATGCTCAATATGTAAGCAGCTTCACCGAGGTCCTTCTTCGAAAAACTCCTTTCAAATACTCCTTTATGCTTTACAGAATAATTCTACATTATTTCCGATCAATAATATGTCATTTACATATGCTTATCAGAAATGCTGTAGGGCTCCCACTCACTTTCTTGTAAATACAGGCTTCACCGCAAGTCTGTATAAAACTATATGCTTTGATCAACTTATCAAAGCGTATATTCCAACTCCGAGATGCTTGCACCAGTCCATAGATGGATCGCTGGAGCTTGCATATTTTGTTAACACCTTCAGGATCGACAAAACCTTCTAGTTGCATCGTATACAACTCTTTTTTAATAAATCCATTAAGGAATGTAGTTTTGTTTATCCATTTGCCGGATTTCATAAAATGCGACAATTGCTAACATGATTCGGACAGACTTAAGCATAGATACGAGTGAGAAACTCTCATCGTAGTCAACACCTTGAACTTGTCGAAAACCTTTTGCGACAATTCTAGCTTTGTAGATAGTAACACTACTATCAGTGTCCGTCTTCCTCTTGAAGATCCATTTATTTTCTTTGGCTTGCCGATCATCGGGCAAATCCCTCAAAGTCCATACTTTGTTCTCATATATGGATCATATCTCAGATTTCATGGCCTCTAACCATTTCGCGGAATCTGGGCTCATCATCGCTTCCTCATAGTTCGCAAGTTCGTCATGGTCTAGTAACATGACTTCCAGAACAGGATTACCGTACCACTCTGGTGCAGATCTCACTCTGGTTTACTTACGAGATTCGGTAGTAACTTGATCTTAAAGTTACATGATCATCATCATTATCTTCCTTACTAATTGGTGTAGTAGTCACAAGAACAGATTTCTGTGATGAACTACTTTCCAATAAGGGAGAAGGTACAATTACCTTATCAAGTTTTCTACTTTCCTCCCACTCACTTCTTTCGAAAGAAACTCTTTCTCTAGAAAGTTTCCGAACTTAGCAACAAAAGTCTTGCCTTCGGATCTGTGATAGAAGGTGTATCCAACAGTTTCCTTTGGATATCCTATGAAGACACATTTCTCCGATTTGGGTTCGAGCTTATCAGGTTGAAGCTTTTTCACATAAGCATCGCAGCCCCAAACTTTAAGAAACGACGGCTTAGGTTTATTGCTAAACCATAGTTCATACGGTGTCGTCTCAACGGATTTAGATGGTGCCTCTTTTAACGTGAATGCAGCTGTCTCTAATGCATGATCCCAAAACGATATTGGTAAATCGGTAAGAAACATCATAGATTGTACTATATCCAATAAAGTACGGTTATGACGTTCGGACACACCATTATGCTGTGGTGTTACAGGTGGCATGAATTTGTGAAACTATTCCACATTGTTTTAATTGAAGACCAAACTCGTAACTCAAATATTTGTCTCCACGATCAGATCGTAGAAACCTTATTTTCTTGTCACGATGATTTTCACTTCACTCTAAAATTCTTTGAACTTTTCAAACGTTTCAGACTTATGTTTCATCAAGTAGATATACCCATATCTGCTCAAATCATCTGTGAAGGTTAGAAAATAATGATACTTGTCGCGAGCCTTAATATTCATCGGATCATATACATCAGTATGTATGATTTCCAACAAATCTGTTGCTTGCTCCATTGTTCCGGAGAACGGCGTTTTTAGCATCTTGCCCAAGAGGCATGGTTCGCAAGCATCAAGTGATTCATAATCAAGTGATTCCAAAATCCCATCAGCATGGAGTTTCTTCATGCGCTTTACACCAATATGACCTAAACGGCAGTGCCACAAATAGGTTGCACTATCATTATTAACTTCGCATCTTTTGGTTTCAATATTATGAATATGTGTATCACTACGATCGAGATCCAATGAACTATTTTCATTGGTGTGTATGACCATAGAAGGTTTTATTCATGTAAACAGAACAACAATTGTTCTCTAACTTAAATGAATAACTGTATTGCAATTAACATGATCAAATCATATTCATGCTCAACGCAAACACCAAATAACACTTATTTAGTTTCAACACTAATCCCGAAAGTATAGGGAGTGTGTAATGATGATCATATCAATCTTGGAACCACTTCCAACACACATCGTCACCTTGCCCTTTAACTAGTCTTTGTTCATTCTGCAACTCCCGTTTCGAGTTACTAATCTTAGCAACTTGAACTAGTACCAAATACTGAGGGGTTGCTATGAATACTAGTAAAGTACACATCAATAACATGTATATCAAATATACTTATGTTCACTTTGCCATCCTTCTTATCCGCCAATCACTTGGGGTAGTTCTACTTCCAGTGACCAGTTCCTTTGCAGTTGAAGCACTTAGTCTCAGGCTTAGGACCAGACTTGGGCTTTTTCACTTGAGCAGCAACTTGCTTGCCGTTCTTCTTGAAGTTCCCCTTCTTTCCTTTTGCCCTTTTCTTGAAACTAGTGATCTTGTCAACCATCAACACTTGATGTTTTTCTTTGATTTCTACCTTCGCCGATTTTAGCATCGCGAAGAGCTTGGGAATATTTTCCGTTATCCCTTGCATATTATAGTTCATCACGAAGTTCTACTAACTTGGTGATGGTGACTAGAGAATTCTGTCAATCACTATATTATCTGGAAGATTAACTCCCACTTGATTCAAGCGATTGAAGTACCCAGACAATCTGAGCACATGCTCACTAGTTGAGCGATTCTCCTCCATCTTTTAGCTATAGAACTTGTTGGAGACTTCATATCTCTCAACTCGGGTATTTGCTTGAAATATTAACTTCAACTCCTAGAACATCTCATATGCTCCATGACGTTCAAAACGTCTTTGAAGTCCCGATTCTAAGCAGTTAAGCATGGTGCACTAAACTATTAAGTAGTCATCATATTGAGCTAGCAAAACGTTCATAATGTCTGCATCTGCTCCTGCAATAGGTCCGTCACCTAGCGGTGCATCAAGGACATAATTCTTCTGTGCAGCAATGAGGATAAACCTCAGATCACGGATCCAATCCGCATCATTGCTACTAACATTTTTCAACACAATTTTCTCTAGGAACATATCAAAATAAACACAGGGAAGCAACAATGCGAGCTATTGATCTACAACATAGATATGCTAATACTACCAGGACTAAGTTCATGATAAATTAAAGTTCAATTAATCATATTACTTAAGAACTCCCACTTAGATAGACATCTCTCTAATCCTCTAAGTGATCACGTGATCCAAATCAACTAAACCATGTCCGATCATCACGTGAGATGGAGTAGTTTCAATGGTGAACATCATTATGTTGATCATATCTACTATATGATTCACGCTCGACCTTTCGGTCTCTGTGTTCCGAGGCCATATCTGTATATGCTAGGCTCGTCAAGTTAAACCTGAGTATTCCGCGTGTGCAACTGTTTTGCACCCGTTGTATTTGAACGTAGAGCCTATCACACCCGATCATCACGTGGTGTCTCAGCACGAAGAACTTTCGCAACGGTGCATACTCAGGGAGAACACTTCTTGATAATTTAGTGAGAGATCGTCTTATAATGCTACCGTCAATCAAAGCAAGATAAGATGCATAAAAGGATAAACATCACATGCAATCAATATAAGTGATATGATATGGCCATCATCATCTTGTGCTTGTGATCTCCATCTTCGAAGCACCGTCATGATCACCATCGTCACCGGCGTGACACCTTGATCTTCATCGCAGCATCGTTGTCGTCTCGCCAATCTTATGCTTCTACGACTATCACTACCGCTTAGTAATAAAGTAAAGCATTACATCGCGATTGCATTGCATACAATAAAGCGACAACCATATGGCTCCTGCCAGTTGCCGATAACTCGGTTACAAAACATGATCATCTCATACAATAAAATTTAGCATCACGTCTTGACCATATCACATCACAACATGCCCTGCAAAAACAAGTTAGACGTCCTCTACTTTGTTGTTGCAAGTTTTACGTGGCTGCTATGGGCTTTAAGCAAGAACTCATCTTACCTACGCATCAAAACCACAACGATAGTTTGTCAAATAGACTCCGTTTTAACCTTCTCAAGGACCGGGCGTAGCCACACTCGGTTCAACTAAAGTTGGAGAGACAGTCTTCCGCAAGCCATCTATGTGCAAAGCACGTCGAGGGAACCGGTCTCGCGTAAGCGTACGCGTAAGGTTGGTCCGGATCGTCTCGTCCAACAATACCGCTGAACCAAAGTATGACATGCTGGTAGGCAGTATGACTTGTATCGTCCACAACTTACTTGTGTTCTACTCGTGCAAATAACATCATACCATAAAAACCTAGGCTCTGATACCACTGTTGGGGAACGTAGTAATTTCAAAAAAAATCCTACGCACACGCAAGATCATGGTGATGCATAGCAACGAGAGGGGAGAGTGTTTGTCTACGTACCCTCATAGACCGAAGCGGAAGCGTTGACACAACGTAGAGGAAGTAGTCGTACGTAGAGGAAGTAGTCGTACGTTCTCCTCGCGATCCAACCGATCACAGCACCGTTACTCCGGCACCTCCGAGTTCTTGGCACACGTTCAGCTCGATGACGATCCCCGGGCTCCGATCCAGCAAAGCGTCGGGGAAGAGTTCCGTCAGCACGATGGCGTGGTGACGATCTTGATGTGTTACCGGCGCAGGGCTTCGCCTAAGCACTGCAACGATATAATCGAGGTGGAATTTGGTGGAAGGGGGCACCGCACACGGCTAAGGAACGATCCGTAGATCAACTTGTGTGTCTTTGGGGTGCCCCCTGCCCCTGTATATAAAGGATGGAGGAGGAGGAGGCCGGCCAAGGCAAAAGGTGCGGCCAGCATATGGAGTCCTACTAGGACTCCAAGTCCTAGTAGGAGTCCACCAAAAGGGGAGGAAGGGAGAAGGAATAGGAGGAGAAGGAGAGGTGGCCGGCCCCCTTTTCCCTAGTCCAATTCGGACCAAAGGGGAGGGGGGGCGCAGCAGCCTTTTCCTCTTCCCACTAAAGCCCATCAAGGCCCATTACTTCTCCCGTAATCCCGTAACTCCCCGGTACTCCCGAAAATACCCGAATCACTCAGAACCCTTCCGATGTCCGAATATAGTCGTCCAATATATCGATCTTTACGTCTCGACCATTTCGAGACTCCTCGTCATGTCCCCGATCTCATCCAGGACTCCGAACTCCTTCGGTACATCAAAACTCATAAACTCATAATATAACTGTCATCGAAACCTTAAGCGTGCGGACCCTACGGTTCGAGAACAATGTAGACATGACCGAGACACGTCTCCAGTCAATAACCAATAGCGGGACCTGGATGCCCATATTGGCTCCTACATATTCTACGAAGATCTTTATCGGTCAGACCGCATAACAACATACGTTGTTCCCTTTGTCATCGGTATGTTACTTGCCCGAGATTCGATCGTCGGTATCCAATACCTAGTTCAATCTCGTTACCGGCAAGTCTCTTTTCTCGTTCCGTAATACATCATCTCGCAACTAACTCATTGGTTGCAATGCTTGCAAGGCTTATGTGATGTGCATTACCGAGAAGGCCCTGAGATACCTCTCCGACAATCGGAGTGACAAATCCTAATCTCGAAATATGCCAACCCAACATGTACCTTCGGAGACATCTGTAGAGCACCTTTATAATCACCCAGTTACGTTGTGACGTTTGGTAGCACACAAAGTGTTCCTACGGTAAACGTGAGTTGCATAATCTCATAGTTAAAGGAACATGTATAAGTCATGGATAAAAGCAATAGCAACATACTAAACGACCGAGTGCTATGCTAATGGAATGGGTCATGTCAATCAGATCATTCAACTAATGATGTGATCTCGTTAATCAAATAACAACTCTTTGTTCGTGGCTAGGAAACATAACCATCTTTGATTAATGAGCTAGTCAAGTAGAGGCATACTAGTGACACTCTGTTTGTCTATGTATTCACACATGTATTATGTTTCCAGTTAATACAATTCTAGCATGAATAATAAACATTTATCATGATATAAGGAAATAAATAATAACTTTATTATTGCCTCTAGGGCATATTTCCTTCAGGTATTTGGATTATCGTATTGATCTCATCACGTTACTTAAATAATTTTTTGGGTTATTGATGATAATTTGGGATTTAGTTGGAGGAACCTTCTCAATATTTTTTCAACCAACTTTGTAGTTAAATAAATTATATTCCTTTGCAGTATGGAAAAATTGACTTTTCACAAAAAAAATTATAACCATAGAGCTTTCCACCAGCCAAATATGCATGTAGTGATAGCTATTATTCATCATTATCCTATGGTGCGAATTTGCCAGCACATTCAATGTACTGATCCTTTGTGGCTGCAACGTCTCATGTTGCAGGATTCTTACGACGAGTAACTGATATGTTAGGGTTACGATTTCTACACTCAACTTTGACGTTGGTGTTGATGGGAATCCACAACCTTGTTGTTACTTCCGCTATTTGGATTGAGGTAATAGTATTTATGTTACTTTATACATGTGATTTACCTCTGTTATAAATCCTCGAGTACTGTGTGTGTCAGCATACGGATCCAGGGATGACACTTAAGCACAGAGACTTGACCGTCTGAGGTCGGGTCGCTATAAGATGGTATCAGAGCACATGTTGACTGTAGGACGTGACCCCTAAAAACTAGAAAGCCCATAGGAAGGATTTTCTCTAAAACTTTCTTTTTCAAAAAGATCTTTTACCTCTCTTATCTTCTGAGCTTATTCAAATATTCCCTTTTAGTGAGACCCCACCCCTTTTCCCCTTTGACCACACGAAGATTCGACGGATGAGACCACTTCAAGAAGTACAAGATATCAGACAACTATGACCATTCGAAATGAAGAGGATTTTACCATACATTATGATAATGGATACTACAGTGGTTGGAGACTCCGAAGACTAGGAGATTTGAAGGCTTTGAAGAATTTCCAGATTTAGTATGACCTAGGAAGCTAGCCTATGGGTATGATGATGGTTATGATGTGTTCGTCCTACGGACTACAACCCTCCGGTTTATATAGGCACCGGATAGGGTTAGGGTTACACAGAGTCGGTTACATTGGTAGGAGATCTTGAATATCCGCACGCCTAGCTTGCCTTCCACGCCAAGGAAAGAACCTTCCGGACACGGGACGAAGTCTTCAATCTTGTATCTTCATAGTCCTGGAGTCCGGCTGAAGATATAGTTCGGCTATTCGAACACCCCCTAATCCAGGACTCCCTCAGTAGCCCCTGAACCAGGCTTCAATGACGACGAGTCCGGCGCGCAAATTGTCTTCGGCATTGCAAGGCGGGTTCCTCCTCCAAATTCTTCAAGAAGATAATAAACACCAAAAAATAGTGTCCGGCTCTGCAAAATAAGTTTCCACGTATTGCCATATAGAGAATAATACAAACACAAATCAAATCTGCTGACGTATTCCGCAGTGCGTCATAACACTGCGACCAAGCCTTCTGTATGGATTATTTTTTGTTGTTTCACCGCAGCACGTTCAACGAGGCGGTTTCCTTGGCACGTCTTGTCGAAGCAGAGATCGTGTGCCCATTTTAACGGGATTCTCATTAATGCGGACGTGGGTAACCCAACCGTGCCCGTGAAGCACGTCCTGCCTTGATTAAAGGCTAGTCCAAGACGGTTACGGGGAGGGCTCTTGATATTCTGCCTCTTATAAAGAGACCGAGACCTTGCTCCCCTCTTATGTTCTCAAAACAAGCTCGCCCATAGCCTCGAGTTCCAACACCCCAGGATTTTAGATTCTAGGCGCACCGGACCATCGTTAATGTCCGGCTCCGGCCTTCAAGGCCAATGGATGCCCTCCTCCGTTACGGAGGAGGACGTATCAAGGTTGAGGGGGGCTAGGTTACTGACCAGCGAGATCCCGCACAGGTTGCCTGCTCAAGGACAAGCGATCCCAAGCCCCCAGCCTGGTGAGAGCGTAGTATTCATCTCTCACTTCCTTCGGGGATTAGGCTTCCCAACGGATCCTTTCGTAAGGGGGCTGATGTTTTATTATGGGCTGGAATTCCATGACCTAGCTCCGGAGTCCATCCTCCATATCTCCTCCTTCATTGTTGTGTGTGAAGCGTTTCTCCATATCACTCCTCACTTCGGATTATGGCTCAAGACCTTCAAGGTAGAACCGAAGATAATCGAGGGGCGTCACGTAGAGTGCGGAGGTGCTGTTATAAAAAGGAATACCGATGCTCCATGGCCCGAGGGCACTTTTTAAGAGGAGCTCGGCTTATGGCAACAGGAGTGGTTCTACATCACCTCTCCTCGGAGCACCACTTGGGTAGCGCCTCCCGCCTTTCGCTCGGGCCCCCCACCATGTTTAACATCGTGGATCAACACAGGGTTAGATCGGGGCATGCCCAAAGACGTTCCTCTGTTGCAGGGCCGCATAAAGGATCTCCTAAAAGGAGACCTCAACCTGGCCAAGGTGACACAAGTTATGCTGATTCGCCGGACACTGCCCGGCCAATGTCGCCCCCTCCGCTTGTGGGAGTTCAACCCAGAGGGGCCGCGAGTTCTCCGAAATTTCATGGGCGTGACGCCTACGGAGATGTATAGACTGTTCTTCGGACCACAAGGAGTGAGTCCGGATTTGACCGAGGATGCTGGTTTAAGCCGCAACCGCCCGGATACAGAAGTAGGTGACCTTGCGCCCGGACCTTCTATCCGTACAATTGACTTATTTTTAACAGTACTTCTCCTTTTTACGCAGGAGTGGATAGCGAAGGCGAAGCTGGTCCGGTGTCCGGCTCCCCTTCCCGAGACCAAGCTAGATCTTGTGCTAGTCAGGATGTTGGAGGTGGCGCCTCTGGAGGAAAATGAAGGGGCGGACAAGGAAACCGCGACCTCTTCGAAAGGGGCCATCCCAAAGGGGGGAATCGACAACTCCTCTCCAAAGGGGAAGAAAAGGGCCGCCTCTGACGACCCGGGAGCCGTAGCTCCAAAGCGGGGGAAAGAATCCGCGTCAGAGGACCCGACGCCGGGGAGCCCCTTGGCCGAACTAAATCCTCAAAAGGAGCAGCCCTCCAACGAGCCGTAAGTAGAAAGAGAGTCATTCTTTTAAGAGAAATCCTTAATTTATATCTGAGAAGTTTTAACCGAAAGCTTACCTTGTAGTTCGGACCTCGACCCTTCTCGGCAGAGCTTGTCATCAGGGGATCTTCTTCTGGAGATGATGGAGAGCGGAACGCCTCCTCCTTCATCGCCTAGAAAGGCGGGCGACGCCAAAGTGTCATCGCAGAGGATTTCTCCGAATCTGCCAGAGGCAGAAGGTGATCATGCGGCCCCCCGGGGTTCTCCGTGTCCGGCCTCCGAAGAAGGCCATGGGACGAGTCTGGCACCATCTGGTGTTCGGTCGGAGGAGCTGAAGGTTCTGCTGGGCCGAGCCTCTGTTTCAGAGGAGCATCGTGTGTTGATGCACACGGTGATTGAAAAGATTTCATCCGCGGAAAGCGTACTGAACGAGGCCGTCAAGAGTTTACTGGCGGGCCTTGAGGTACGTTTTGAATAACGAACATTAGTGTTAATTGCACATAATAACATGCGCCCTGTATAGATAGCAGCCCCTGAGACTCTGTGTGCCGCAAAGATTTGCGGCGCGCAGAGGATCTTAATCCCAGGTCCTTTAAGTGGCACCTTTGTATGTAGGTGGCAGGTTGTCCGGAGTCGAGCCGGACTCGAGATTTTGCCGAAATGAAATGGCAACTTGATGAGGCAGAAGCCGACATCGTGCTTGTTAACAAGCGGCTTGATGCTGCTCAAGGTATTGAGTTTATTTGGCGATTGTTAGTAAGAGGAGCTTTATGTCAATATCTTACCTTGTGTATGCTTGATGCAGATGGTGCGGCGGCCGTAGAAGGACTTAGGGCCGAGCTCGCCAAAGCAAAGGAACAAGCCAGAAAAAGCGATGCGGCTGCTGGAAGAGCCCGTGAAGAGCTAAAAGCCGAACAGGCTTCCCATTGCCGAAGCAAGGAGGAGATGGCTGATATAGCCGTGAAGTTGAAAACTGCTACTGACCGTTGCAAACTTCTTGAAGAGGAAGGTCGAGCCCGGCAGACGGATTTAGAGAAGGCCGTCACCGACGCCAAGGACGCCCGCTCTGGTATGAGAGTGTCAAGGGAAGAGTTGCGTCAAGCCGGACTAATTGCGGATGGAAAGCCCTTCCTGCTGCGGAGAAAATTCTGTGATCCGAAGTTCGCCCCGTTGGACCGAGCGTGGAGCGTGGAGGACACCTATCTGGATTTGTCGGCTAGTGCCGCTGATGCGACCAGGTACTTTCAAGATAAGAAAGATCATGAAGTGGAAAAGCTCTTCTGGTCGTAGTTCACTAATCCAGAGTGTCCACTATCAGTGGATGATCGCCTGGCCCAATGGGCCGAGCTGAATAGGTTGTCCGGACTCGCCATGAAGTATGCCATGGACCGCCTGTGTCCGGGGAGATCGAAGCCGAGAAGCTATTTCAGTTTGGTGCAGCAATTTCTTGACGTGGTGCCTCGGATTGAAGCTCTAAAGAGGTCCGCTTGCACAGAGGGCGCACGGCTGGCTCTTGCTCGTGTCAAGACATACTTGGCAAATATGGAGCCCACCGTTGTTGCGTCCCGTGATTCGGATAAAAGCCGAATTCCTTCCGAGCACTATTTTGAGGAAGTCCTCGCGGGTGCTCGTATAATAGAGACGCAGTGTTCGAAAGATGCTGTTTTATGACAGCATATGTAATCGTAGATCAATATTTTTATAAATTGTAATGGCGTAATTTAGAATTGTGCCTTCAAGTATTAATAACACCTCCTGTGCGGCCGTTTTAATATATAAATTCTGAAAGATTGCAGTCGTTGGCTTCAGCCCCCACGCACATAGTGCGGGGGTGCGCGCGGAGAACACATTTTCACACTTAACCCAACGTCTTGGTCCTACAAAGGAGGTGATAGCGCCGCGGGCTAGGCAACCGGACTATAATGCTTTAACACTTTGACTTAGCCATAGGAGCTTGACAGTGGGACTCTTTAGGTAGCCCTTTAATGGCGACTGCATTTACCCGAATACGGGACGCATATGTGCCTGACCGGGAAGCGGCCCTTCGTCAAAACGGAGGAATTCGATAAATTCCTATAAGTCATCGAGTGGCGACCAGTCTCGCACTACATCATGACAGTCGGTTTTCGGCTTTCTCTACTGAGGTGCTCACCCGGCCGAACCGGGGCACAATCGCAGTAGTTCTCCTGGTGCAACCTTAGCCGACAGAACGGAACGTAAGGTGGCCGAACTCAGGAGCCGGGCAACCCAACATGTGACCAAAATCATGACTCGGAGCTGATGCATATAGTGCCAAAACTCGCGACGCCGAACACTCCCTAAGGTGTTTGGTCTTTGTGGGTGCGTGTGAAACAACACCCTTGAAAAAGAAAAAAGCCCCTTGTGTCCAGGTACGAGCAAGAATTCTGGCGTGGCCACATGCCAAAACGCCAGTCTCCTCCATGGTTATAGTGAGGTAAACCAGGGGATGTAAAGCAGCAAGAGACAGTAAAAAAGGTTTACGCATGGTCTTAATCTAAGAAGAATCCTTTGGGGCGGGTCCCTACTACACGTCTGCGCCTGTGTCTCCGCTGTGCCGTGTCCTGGACGGGCGTCGTACGACGTTCATCTGTAAAAGGGAAGAACTAGATTGAAAAATGGTTCGTGCGGATCAAAAAGAATAATAAATAAAATGTGAAGTGAGAAATAGATACGGTCGAGTTTTATTGTCTCTGCGTACAGCCCCTGGTGAGGCGTACCAAGCCTATAACGAAAATGGGCTTGTGCCGAACTCATTGAGTCCGGGTCCGCGGCCTTTTGTGACTTACATCGAAAAAGTCTTTTGGCTGGCGAGGCCATTTTGTTGGGCGGCCGTTTAAGTGGCCGCACAATCCTCCGTTTGGAGGAGATGTAGTTTAGTAGGCTCCCTTTAAAGAGATGATGCCTCGAGGACCGGGCATCTTTAGCATGAGGGATGCATAATGCGGTATTGCGTTAAAGCGAGCGAAAGCTCCGCGTCCCATTAGTGCTTGATAGCGACTTGAAAACGGGACTATGTGGAAAATAAGCTTTTCGCGACGAAAGTTATTGGCAGAGCCAAATATGACCACAAGCCAGAGAAAACCCATACAGTGGGTGTCCGGGCCTGGTGCTACTCCTTGAAAGGAGGTTTTACTGTGACGGATTCGTGCTAGGTTTATGCCCATGCGGTGAATTGTATCCTGATATATCAGATTTAGTGCACTGCCACCGTCCATAAGGACGTTGGTAAACTGGAATCCGTCTATTATTGGATTAAGCATCAGGGCAGTCCGGCCTGCGTGTTTGATATTGCGAGAATAATCTAGCTGATCAAAAATGATTGGCTTTAGTGACCAGTGGCCAGACTCCTGAGGGATAGGCTTGAATGTGCGGACCTTTATGGGTGCCTCATGCCTTGTTATGTGAAGTGAGTTCACTGTTTTGACTTCTTGCGGGAAGTTCTTTTGTTTCCTGGTGTTTTGCTTTTGGGGTTCGTCCTCTTCCTCACTTGGTGTGTCGAGCCCCTTGTGTTCGGCGTTAAGCCTTGCGGATTGTTTGAAAACCCAATAGTCTCTGTGGGTATGATTAGCAGGCTTTCCAGGAGTATTGTGTATCTGACATATCCTGTCCATGATTCTCTTTAGACTGGACGAATCTTCCCTATTATCCTGAGGGGGTGATTTTGTCTGATTTTGCCGTGAGTCTTTGAATCCGGCATTGACTGTCGTGCTCTTTGGACTTTTTCTTTTGATTCGGCGAAGGTCCTTGTTTCGCCGTGGTTTCCCGTTTCCATCCCTGATTTCTAATGTACTTGGGTCGCTGGGGCTGCATCGTGCCAACCAGCTGTCCTCTCCTGCGCAAAAGCGGGTCATGAGGCTTGTGAGTGCGGCCATTGTTCTTGGCTTTTCCTGGCCGAGGTGTCTGGCGAGACATTCGTCTCGGACATTGTGCCTGAAAGCTGCTAGGGCTTCGGCGTCCGGACAATCCACTATTTGATTCTTTTTAGTGAGGAATCTGTTCCAGAACTGCCGAGCTGATTCTCCGGATTGTTGAGTTATGTGACTGAGGTCGTCTGCGTCTGGGGGACGGACGTAGGTCCCTTGAAAATTTGCTCGGAAAGCATCCTCGAGCTCTTCCCAACTTCCAATTGTGTTTTCGGGAAGGCTTTTAAGCCAGTGTCGGGCTGGCCCTTTAAGCTTAAGGGGTAAATATTTTATGGCGTGGAGATCATCTCCTCTAGCCATATGTATGTGGAGGATATAATCCTCGATCCAGACTCCCGGGTTTGTTGTTCCATCGTACGCCTCTATGTTAACGGGTTTAAATCCCTCTGGGAATTCATATTCCAGGACCTCATCGGTGAAACATAGAGGGTGTGCGGCACCCCTCTATTTGGGTGTGCCGGATTCTGATGGTGGATTTTTTGCATTGCTTGCGAGAGCTTGCTTTCTTGGCCCGTAAATGGACCTGGCTGGGCCATGATGCGAGTCTTTGATTGTGTCGCATGCCGCATTGAGTGCGGCGCCGTTTGCCGTATTGTAGTGGCCGAGAGGTCGTTTATTCGACCGTGTAGCCTTTTTGTTTTTCGAGTTTGGGGGCTCTAGGGCCTCTTGGTCGAATTCGGGCAGTAGCTTTCTCTTCGGATAGCTTTTGGTGCGGCGGCTACCGCCGTATTTGTCTGCGGTCTTTATTACTTTGCTCCATCTTGTTTTGAGTGCATCTTCCGCCGTCTTTAGCTTTTGCTTCTGCTTCTTCAGGCTTCGTGTTGTGGCGACGAGCCTTTCTTGGAGATTCTTCTGCTCCATGATTTTATCCGGCGTGGTATCGTCCGGAGTTCTGTTATGACCGGGGGAGAACTGTTCGTCCTCTCTGCCCGTGTTACCCTGTTCGGACGGCTGTTCTGGGATGCGTTCGTCATCTGCCGGCTCGTCCTGCTCTATGGCTGGGTCTTGATCGAGGCGGGGCTTCGCTCGGCGTTTACGTCGCCGCTTTGAGTGCTTTTCGGAGGGTTTACCCTTCTTTTCGCCCCCTTCTTCCTCATTGTGAGTTTTTTCAGGTGTATCCACCATGAATACGTCATTAAGTGGGGGTGGAGGTCCAGTGTCCTATGGGCGCTGGTTCCCGTTCGTCTCCGTCTTCGTCGTCCATACCGTCGGCGTCTTCGGAGCCGAAGTCGAGCATGTCGGTGAAATCGTCGACAGTGGCTATTAAGTGGGTGGTGGGTGGGCTTTCAATTTCTTCGTCGTCCGAATCCCAACCTCGCAGGCCATAGTTCGGCCTGGGCTCTCCTGAAAAAGAGAGAGACTTGAGAGATTTCAGAATATCACCAAAAGGCGAATACTGAAAGATGTCCGCGGCGGTGAACTCCATTACCGGCGCCCAATCTGATTCGATTGGCAGGGGCGCGGGAGGTTCGGAGTTCGGAGAAGAGTCCGGCTCCTTGGAGTCATGTGCCATGCGGAGTGCGGGGCTTGCGTTTGGCTCAATGGCTTTTAAGATCGCAGCCCCCGAGGTGACATCCAACCGTTCATCCTCAAAGAACGCAGCGGGCTCCGGATCGAGGATCGGGGCTGGAGCGTATGCGGCCTCCAGGACACTGTTCGGAGGCAGAGCTATATCATGCCCCTCGAGATAGTGCGGCGCGCTTGGCTGTGGCTTGAATCCGTCGAAGATCAGGTCTCCGAGGGTATCTGCCGTGTAGTTTAAGCTTCCCCACCTGGCTTGATGGCCAGGGGCGTGGCTTTCGATCTGCTCCAGATGGCCAAGGGAGTTGGCCCGCAGAGCGAAGCCGCCGAAGATGAAGATCTGTCCCGGGAGAAAAGTCTCACCCTGGACCTCATCATTGTTGATGATCAAAGGAGCCATCGGGCCTAAAGGCGACGACACAGAGGAACTCTCACTGAAAGCACCAATGTCGGCGTCAAAACCGGCGGATCTCGGGTAGGGGGTCCCGATCTGTGCGTCAAGGTCGGATGGTAACAGAAGACAAGGGACACTTTATTTTACCCAGGTTCGGGCCCTCTCGATGGAGGTAAAACCCTACTCCTGCTAGATTAATATTGATGTTATGGGTAGTACAAGAGTAGATCTACCACGAGATCAAGGAGGATAAACCCTAGAAGCTAGCCTATGGGTATGATGATGGTTATGATGTGTTCGTCCTACGGACTACAACCCTCCGGTTTATATGGGCACCGGATAGGGTTAGGGTTACACAGAGTCGGTTACATTGGTAGGAGATCTTGAATATCCGCACGCCTAGCTTGCCTTCCACGCCAAGGAAAGAACCTTCCGGACACGGGACGAAGTCTTCAATCTTGTATCTTCATAGTCCTGGAGTCCGGCTGAAGATATAGTTCGGCTATCCGAACACCCCCTAATCCAGGACTCCCTCAGCTACCCTTATGGAATTTGGCAGACTATGGAAGATAACAATGCCCGAGATCAAGTTGTATCAAAGAAAGACCGGAACATGGAGCATTAGAACTCAATGTTTTTATCAAGAAACCCAAGACAGGAGATATCAATTATGGAATTAAAGCTCATGGCAGTAACATGGGCATAGATATGGCTATCCATGATGTTATCGCCCGCTTATGCTATTTGTCATCGTGCTAAGTTAAGCATGCATTTTATTTGGAAGGATTGGATGACAAGAAGGCTGATGGAGCACCTATCAGCAAGACGAAGTTTTAACCTTAACTGGTGTATCACCAAGATCTGGAGTGCTACATCAAGAAGTTAAGATGGACCTGCAGGAAGCAGTATTTGATAAGGAAGCGTTTCATGAAGAACTCACGACCCAGAAGCTGAAAGTAGCCAAGCTAGAGGAGCAAAACCTTGAGACATCAAAGGTTCGTCGGGAGCTGAAGGACAGTAGGATTATGGTTCATGTCGAGGTTGATGCAACCAAGAAGTTGGAATGCAACTCCAGAAATATTAAAGGAGGTCACGGTAGACTTTGCGACAACAGAGATGATCCGGCAAAAGAATTTGAGAAGGTCAAGCACGATCGAAAGAAGCTATCGGAGACCTGAGCAAAATTTGAAGAGTTTGATGACTTTGAAGATTTATTAACCTTTAGAAGACCAAACCCCTATTATACCTACGTTAGATGCGACGTTTGTGAGCTATCATTTGTTTAATGTTTTTTTTCGACAGCCACAAATAAAATCTGTCTTTTCAAAAACATTGTTTGCATTGTGTGTATCCCTCTCTCTCTCTCTCTTTTCTCACCCCCAAACCCATGGACCCGATAGAGGATGAATGGAGCTTGTATTTTCTGGACCGATGAGTAAATTGGAGACAAACCGATGGATTCAGAACATGGAGGATAACATGGAGAATAACCCTATAGTCGGAAAGGATATGACCCAGCATGCTCTCAAGTGCTTTGAAAGAGGTTCTTCTACTTGGTGGAGGATGTACCAAACCATCAATGGATGGCAAAGAGTAACCACTTGGAAAGAATTTAAGTTGACTTTGCCAAAGTTTCGGCTTGAGTCCGAGAAATTGAAGCCTTATGGAAATGATATGAAGAAAACTTGTGAATGCAAGCTTTGTGGAGAAATAGGACACAACCATAAAGAAAACAAGGACGAATACCCTCATAATCGGAGGATTACCAAAGGAGTTAGCCGAGGATCTCAGGGAACTTCGTTTGGAGATTGTTTCCAAAGGTTTTGTTGTAGCAATGGAAGTTCATTCTACATTGTTGGGAGAGATCCTGAAGCTCAGAAGGATGACAAAGAGATTGCTGAGGTAAAAGAGAGGATGAGCAAAGGAAAGGCCAATGGTTTTTATAAGGATGAGCACGACACCTTATGGTTCGAGGACCGTGTATATGTGCCCAATAATGCAAAAATCAAGAAGTAAATACTTTAGGAGGCTCATGACTCACCATACTCGATTCGCCCTGGAAACACCAAGATGTATTTGGATTTGAAGGAGTGTTTCTGGTGGACTGGTATGAAGAAGGATATTGTGAAGTATGTAGTCGTAGGTGATGTATTCCAGAGAGTAAAGGCAGAGCATCAGAAGCCAGCAGGATTACTACAGCCTATGCCGATACCCGAATGGAAGTGGGATAAGCTTGGCATGGATTCATTACCGGATTTTCCAGAACCCGATCGGGATATGATTCTATCTGGGTAGTAGTTGATTCGCTTGACCAAAGTGGCTCACTTTATCCCCGTGAAAACCACCTATACAAGTGCGAAGTTGGCCAAGATATATATGACCAGGATCGTATGTCTGCATGGAGTTCCGAGGACCATCGTATCAGACAGAGGAACACAATTTACCTCAAAGTTTTGGAATCAGCTGCACCAGACTTTGGGTACTAGGCTAGAGTTCAGTACAGCCTTTCATCCGCAGACAGATGGATAGACCGAGAGAGTCAATCAGATTCTAGAGGACATGTTGCGAGCGTGTGCGCTAGATTATGGATCTAGTAGGGATGATAATCTACCTTACGTGGAGTTCTCATACAACAATAGTTACCAAACCAGTTTGAAGATGGCTCCTTTCGAAGCTTTGTATGGGAGAAGGTGCAGGACACCGTTGATGTGGGATGAAGTTGGATACCGTCAGTTGTTTGGACCAGATTTGGTCAAAGAGTCAAAAGAGAAGGTTAAGTTGATTTGTGATAGACAGAAGGTAGCTCAGTCCAGGCAGAAGAGTTATGCAGACTCAAAAACGCAAGGAGGTAGTCTATGAAGTTAGAGACGGGGCATGTCTTCATGTGTCCCCTCTGCGAGGAGTTAAACGATTTGGAGTTAAGGGAAAGTTAGCCCCGAGATTTGTAGGACCATACCGAGTTTTGGAGCGTATGGGAGAAGTGTCCAACAAGTTGGAGTCACCCGAAGGACTGTCAGGAGTTCATGATGCGTTTCACGTTTCCCAGTTGAAGAAGTGCCATGCAGAGATGGCCAATATTCCGTTGTAAGGACACTTTACCCCTGGAAAGGATAATGATGTTCCACGAAGTGGATTATGGACTTCATAAGTATAAGTTTTATCTCGGTATGTGGGATATCCCACGAGGATGAAGAGATGAATTACTATTGGATATAAAAGAGGTATGATGTTGGAAATATAGATCAATGGAAATTCCATGATGAGTCTGAGTAATCATGTCCTAGGTTGGTGCAAATAGAAGGAAGGGAGACAATACAATTGGATTGATTTTAAGTATGCTTGGAAGCTGTGAAGTTGGATGTAGGATTAAGGATCAGTTGCCCCGATGATGAGTTCAATGTTTACAAGTGATGAGATGAGCCATAACCCACATGCCCAGGACCTGCCAAGACGCAAGCACATTCTTGCTGAAGGAAAAACCCTGGAAGAAGTTACAATTTTATCGATAAGACAATCTTATAGGAGTAACGCAGAACCTGAGAGTTGTGAAGGAACGATAGATGTTTGTTTGGCTTGCAGAATCAATGGATTTATCCGAACTTGGTTCGTCGACAAGAGAAATACTGCAATGTTTGTGAGGATAACCGAGTGTTAGAATGCGAGATTCGCTAAACCGTATACAAGGTAATGATTTGGGTGCGGGATGGATTGATCACCATACCGACTTACTCTTATTATTCGCCTTGCTATGTGGGATGGTAAATCTGAGTGACTTACGTATAGTAAAGAGACGACGATCAAAACCCTGTTTAAACCTTAGAATGGTATAAGCATTTTTTCCCCTTGTACAAGGCAGTTGTTGCCAACCGTAGGATATACGGTGAGGTTCAACCCAGACCCATTTCCTGCAGGAGAAACCATAAATTGTTGACCACCATGAGATATCGATAGTTTTTTAGTATTGGCGCCAGACCTGTCAGCTAAGAAGGCTCAGTCTCGGAATAACCTTACCAAGATGAAAGCACAGAAGAATTGAGGAAAAGGTTATGCCACTACCCAAAGAGCCAGAGAAGGAA
Organism: Aegilops umbellulata; assembly: GCA_032464435.1. Taxonomy (NCBI): domain Eukaryota; kingdom Viridiplantae; phylum Streptophyta; class Magnoliopsida; order Poales; family Poaceae; genus Aegilops; species Aegilops umbellulata. The sequence goes on from CP136060.1 coordinate 368,887,558, forward strand.
TTTTCCTGGAAATTTGAGAAGACCGACCGGTCAACAGAAGGATGGAGTATATAAGTTTTGATGGAACCGTAACCATGTTTCTAAGGGTGGTAGCACCCTAGACCCCTGTGATGATCGATGGATTTTGAGAAGACCCCAAACCTAACCTATTTCTTTCTAGCCTCTCCGAATCTCGAGGACGAGATTCATTTTAAGGGTGGTAGGTTTGTAACATCCCAAAATTCTAAATTTTGGAATGTTATAATAAATAGATAGATTTGATTGTTTGTTTGATTGTTGTGTGATTGATTGACTGAAAGTGAGTGAATTCAAAACTTTTTGAAAGTTAAATGAGAGGGAATAAAAGGACTTTCCCAAACTTTCATCTTTGCTTTCTAATCTTCGTGAATTCAAATACTTTTCATCACAAAACCCCGGAGAGAAGATGACATGACTTCTTCCATTTATTTAAATGAAAAGGGGTGTTGAAAATATTTGAATTTCATTTGAAAATATTTCAAATTCTCAAAACTTTATGCAGCTCAATGATTTTCATGAGAGAAGCTAAAATGTCTTCTTCAAATTATGAAATATGAGTTGGGAGTTTCAAAGATCAAATTTAAAGTCCTTTTTGAATTTATTTTCAATTTGGAGTTATTTGAGTTTTATTCAAATTATTTTTCTTCAAAAATAAAATATGCGGAAATTAGGGTAAAATGATTCCCTACATCGGAAAATTGGAGAGAAATAAATTTGAATTAATTTTGGTATTTTTAAAATGATTTTTACTGGATTTTATTAGAGCAGTAGCACGCTTTGCTTTATTTAAATTTGTGCGGCTTTTATTTGATGCTAGAAAAAAATTCATGTCGTAGAAAATCATTTTCTGGAAATTTTGATTTATAATATGCCTATATAAAAATTTTATTTTATTTACATTATTCAGTATTCTTTTCTGTTTCCACTAAAAAACTGTACGTGCGGCCCATAATTATTTGTCGCCCATGTGCGCATCATAGTAACAGCGAGCGCCCATTTTTATTTCTTTTCCTATATGGGCCAGGCCCAGTCAGCCTTTTTTTTCACTTTGACCGAATTTTGTTTAAAACAAAACTACAACCGGAGCGTACGCGCGCGCGGCCGACCGAAGGCCTTTAGGCCCATGTGAGCCGCCTCTTTTCTTCTCTGTTTCTTTTCCTTTCATCTACGTTTAGTCCCACATTACCTAACTTTTGACCCTTAAGCCTCTTTTTCACCTATAAATATAGACCCACAGAGCCTCCAAAAATCATTGGATTCGGATTAAATCAATATTTTGGTTTGACTTGATTCATTTAAGAAAAATATTTTTCTCCTCTCCGGCGCGACTTCTGGAAATTGTTTTCTCTCTCCGAAGTCATTTTTTCTCTGCCTTATAAAGGTATCTTTTTTTTATACTTCTGTAGTTTATTATTTCTAGACTAATACGATAGAACAATGAGATTATCAATTAGTCTACGTATTTATACATTAGACCTTAGCCGTAGCTATTTTTCTTCCGTAAAACAGTTTGGCCCTGATTTTTCAAATAGCCATAACTTCTTACTCGTTCATCCAAATTAGATGAAATCAACACCCACTTCTTCGTTATGATCTCCTCTATCCAGTAATCCAACTCAAACATGTTTTTGAAAGTTTAAAATTTGAATTAGATCAGATTTGAATTTGAACTTCGTTTGATCATAACTTGAGTTTCGTAACTCCGATTTAGTTGATTCTTTTTGCAAATCGAAGCTCTTGACCTAAACTTTCTGATAAGGCTAAATTCACATAAATTTGGTACTGTTAGAAATTGTTTTATGTTGCAAGAGTTATTGGCTTGGTTTTGATGTTTTTCGAACTGTCTTCTTCGTTCTTCCCGATCTTTTGAGTGATTGTTTATGTGTGGTTACCGTTGCTTGCCTACGATAGTTTGACCGGAGTGTGACGAGTAGAACTATCAAGAGTTATGAGTCCGAATCATATTCATCAACATTGCAGGCAAGTTCACACTTTGATCATATCCCTTTCATACCCAGTTTTTATGCATTAGTTTCGCCCTCAAACATTGCATGAGTAGGATTGATAACATGTGGGTATTGGGAAGTAGTTGATGAGGTAGGAACCTATTGTCCTGCATTCAAACCTTGGGAGTTACTTTTACGTTATGCTCATATTGCTATGCTCGTAGACGTGGTTTGGGTGAGTGAAATCCATGACAGATGTGAGATTGTTAATTAATGGTTCAACTTAAGGTGGCAACTTTAATACACATCTGGGTGGATTGAGGCACCTGGAGAATCTAGTGTTGCCTGTATTTTTGGAAATCCTGGGGTTCCGTGTGATTTTCCTATGGACCGCCACCCAGGCTCAAAGGGATCATAAGATTATTCACGCTAAAAACTTCCGTGTGCAGCCATAAGCTATTATGGGCTCTAGCATAGTTGAGTAAGTTACGTGAAGCTCTTGAAGAGGTGGATCAGCAGGTAGAGGGTTGTAGGTTTGGTATGGTCTTCCCAGAGTAGAGAGTTAATGTTTCTGAAAGACTGTGTCTCGGTCATCCGTTTCTCAAACACCATGTAGTGCGAGAAATCCAACGGAGGCGATCGAGTCTTGTGGGGAAAAGTGCGCAAACCTCTACAGAGTGTACAAACTAATCATGGTTAGCCGTGTCCCCGGTTATGGACAATCTTGAGTCTCTGGTATTTGGATTATCGTATTGATCTCATCACGTTACTTAAATAATTTGTTGGGTTATTGATGTTAATTTGGGATTGAGTTGGAGGAACCTTCTCAATATTTTTTCAACCAACTTTGTAGTTAAATAAATTATATTCCTTTGTAGTAGGGAAAAATTGGCTTTTCGCAAAAACATTATAACCATAGAGCTTTCCACCAGCCAAATATGCATGTAGTGATAGCTATTATTCATCATTATCCTATGGTGTGAATTTGCCAGCACATTCAATGTACTGACCCTTTGTGGCTGCAACGTCTCATGTTGCAGGATTCTTATGACAAGTAAGTTATACGTTAGGGTTTTGATTTCTACACTCAACTTTGCCGTTGGTGTTGATGGGAATCCACAACCTTTTTGTTACTTCCTCTATTTGGATTGAGGTAATAGTGTTTACGTTACTTTATACATGTGATTTACCTCGGTTATAAATCCTCGAGTACTGTGTGTGTCAGCATACCGATCCAGGGATGACACTTAAGCACAGAGACTTGACCGTCTGAGGTCGGGTCGCTATAAGATGGTATCAGAGCACACGTTGACTGTAGGACGTGACCCCTAGAAACTGGCAAGCCCATAGGAAGGATTTTCTCTAAAACTTTCTTTTTCAAAAAGATCGTTTACCTCTCTTCTCTTATGAGCTTATTCAAATATTCCCTTTTAGTGAGACCCTACCCCATTTCCCCTTTGACCACACGAAGATTCGACGGATGAGACCACTTCAAGAAGTACAAGATATCGGACAACTAAGACTCGGAATGAAGAGGATTTTACCATACATTATGATAATGGAAACTACAGTGATTGAAGACTTTGAAGACTAGGAGATTTGAAGGCTTTGAAGAATTTCCAGATTTAGTATGACCTAGGAAGGCTACCCTTATGGAATTTGGAAGACTATGGAAGCTGGCAATGCCCGAGATCAAGTTGTATCGGAGAAAGACCGGAACATGGAGCATTAGAACTCAAAGTTTTTATCAAGAAACCCAAGACAGGAGAGATCAATTATGGAATTAAAGCTCATGGCAGTAACATGGGCATAGATATGGCTATCCATGATGTTATCGCCCGCTTATGCTATTTGTCACCGTGCTAAGTTAAGCATGCATTTTCTTTGGAAGGATTGGATGATAAGAAGGATGATGGAGCACCTATCAGCAAGACGAAGTTTTAACCTTAAATGGTGTATCACCAGGATCTGGAGTGTTACATCAAGATGTTAAGATGGACCTGCAGGAAGCAGTATTTGATAAGGAAGCCTTTCGTGAAGAACTCAGGACCCAAAAGCTGAAAATAGCCAAGCTAAAGGAGCAAAACCTTGAGACATCAAAGATTCATCGGGAATTGAAGGACAGTAGGATCATGGTTCATGTCGAGCTTGATGAAACCAAGAATTTGGAATGCAACTCTAGAAATATTAAAGGACGTCACGATAGACTTTGTGACAACAGAGATGATCCAGCAAAAGAATTTGAGAAGGTCAAGCACGATCAGAAGAAGCTATCGGAGACCTAAGCAAAATTTGAAGAGTTTGATGACTTTGAAGATTTATTGACCTTTAGAAGACCAAACCCCTGTTATACATACGTTAGATGCGACGTTTGTGAGCTATCATTTGTTTAATGTTTTTTTCGACAGCCACAAATAAAATCTGTCTTTTCAAAACCATTGTTTGCATTGTGTGTATCCCTCTCTCTCTCTCTTTTCTCACCCCCAAACCCATGGACCCAATAGAGGATGAATGGAGCTTGTATTTTCTGGACCGATGAGTAAATTGGAGACGGACCGATGGATTCAGAACATGGAGGATCACATGGAGAATAACCCTATAGTCGGAAAGGATATGACCCAGCATGCTCTCCAGTGCTTTGAAAGAGGTGCTTCTACTTGGTGGAGGATGTACGAAACCATCAATGGATGGCAAAGAGTAACCACTTGGAAAGAACTTAAGTTGACTTTGCCAAAGTTTCGGTTTGAGTCCCAAAAATTGAAACCTTATGGAAAGGATATGAAGAAAACTTGTGAATGCAAGCTTTGTGGAGAAATAGGACACAACCATAAAGAAAACAAGGACGAATACCCTCATAATCGGAGGATTACCAAAGGAGTTAGCCGAGGATCTCGGGGAACTTCGATTGGAGATTGTTTCCAAAGGTTTTGTTGTAGCAATGGAAGTTCATTCTACATTGTTGGGAAAGATCCGTGAAGCTCAGAAGGATGACAAAGAGATTGCTGAGGTAAAAGAGAGGATGAGCAAAGGAAAGGCCAAAGGTTTTCATAAGGATGAGCACGACACCTTATGGTTCGAGGACCGGTATATGTGCTCAATAATGCAAAGATCAGGAAGTAAATACTTTAGGAGGCTCATGAATCATCATACTCGATTCGCCCTGGAAACACCAAGATGTATTTGGATTTGAAGGAGCGTTTCTGGTGGACTCGTATGAAGAAGGATATTGTGAAGTATGTAGTCGTAGGTGATGTATGCCAGAGAGTAAAGGCAGAGCATCAGAAGCCAGCAGGATTACTACAGCCTATGCCGATACCCGAATGGAAGTGGGATAAGCTTGGCATGGATTCATTACCGGATTTCCCAGAACCCGATCGGGATATGATTCTATCTGGGTAGTAGTTGATTCGCTTGACCAAGGTGGCTCACTTTATCCTAGTGAAAACCACCTATACAAGTGCGAAGTTGGCTAAGATATATATGACCAGGATCGTATGTCTGCATGGAGTTCCGAGGACCATCGTATCAGATAGAGAAACACAATTTACCTCAAAGTTTTGGAATCAGCTGCACCAGACTTTGGGTACTAGGCTAGAGTTTAGTACAGCCTTTCATCTGCAGACAAACGGATAGACCGAGAGAGTCAATCAGATTCTGGAGGACATGTTGAGAGCGTGTGCGCTAGATTATGGATCGGGATGATAATCTACCTTATGCGAAGTTCTCATACAACAACAGTTACCAAAGCAGTTTGAAGATGGCTCCTTTCGAAGCTTTGTATGGGAGAAGGTGCAGGACACTGTTGATGTGGGATGAAGTTGGAGACCGTCAGATGTTTCGACCAGATTTGATCAAAGAGTCAGAAGAGAAGGTTAAGTTGATTTGAGATAGACTGAAGGTAGCTCAGTCCAGGCAGAAGAGTTATGCAGACTCAAAAATGCAAGGAGGTAGTCTATGAAGTAGGAGATGGAGCATGTCTTCATGTGTCCCCTCTGCGAGGAGTTAAACGATTTGGAGTTAAGGGAAAGTTAGCCCCGAGATTTGTAGGACCATACCGAGTTTTGGAGCGTATGGGAGAAGTGTCCAGCAAGTTGGAGTCACCCGAAGGACTACCAGGAGTTCATGATGTGTTTCATGTTTCCCAGTTGAAGAAGTGCCATGCAGAGATGGCCAATATTCCCTTGTAAGGACACTTGACCCCTGGAAAGGATAATGATGTTCCACGAAGTGGAGTATGGACTTCATAATTATAAGTTTTATCTCGGTATGTGGGATATCCCACAAGGATGAAGAGATGAATTACTAATGGATATAAAGGAGGTATGATGTTGGAAATATAGATCAATGGAAATTCCGTGATGAGTCTGAGTAATCATGTCCTAGTTTGGTGCAAATAGAAGGAAGGGAGACAATACAATTGGATGGATTTTAAGTATGCTTGGAAGCTATGAAGTTGGATGTGGGATTAAGGATCAGTTGCCCCGATTATGAGTTCAAGGTTTACAAGTGATGAGATGAGCCATAACCCACAGGCCCCAGGACCTGCCAAGAAGCAAGCACATTCTTGCTGAAGGAAAAACCCTGGAAGAAGTTACGATTTTATCGATAAGACGATCTTATAGGAGTAACACAAAACCTGAGAGTTGTGAAGGAACGATAGATGATCTAATGTATAACATCAGCACACCGAAGTGACCACGTGACACAGTCAAAATTCATTACCTACACACATAAAACAGTGCAAGCAAGAAACAATAATAATTGAGAAAGAAATTTTTTGCATAATTAATCAGGTAAGTTTGGCCTGGGCGCCAAGATCAGTTCAACGAAGTGGCAGCCCGGAGATGTCAATGCAGGTCGCCATGCGCGGCAATTCAACATCGGCCTGGTATGAACAGAACTCATTGTGCGGAGGTGTTGGTCAGCGCGGTGATTGTCGGCCTAATCCGCATGTAGCAATTGTTGTGAAAGAGCCATCCCAGAGTACTCATACAACTTCATATGAAAGGTACCGCGTAAGCTGCTTGTTGCATCAATCCAATCTTGATGGACGTGAAGCAACTAGTAGTGCTAATTGCATCAGGGAAGCACATGAAAGTGAGACCATTAGTAAAAGTGTAGACGGCCTCCGAACTTAATTACATAATAGAGAAAATAAAATCAAATCTCCTTGTGACTGCGCTGAGATTGGTCTTGCGTGATCAGCACAGGCTGGATGATGACGTCGGATTGCCGAGGTGGCGGCGTGACATAGTCAAGGTTGATTATCTAGCTTGAGGTCTGTAACGCCCTCGATGCGGCTATATCTCCCACGTGTCGAAGCACGACTCAGAGGCATAACCGCATTGAAAGCAATGTCGCAAGTGAGGTAATCTTCACACAACCGATGTAATACATAAGGGAAAGAGATACATAGTTGGCTTACAGTCGCCACTTCACACAGTACATAAATAAACATCCATCATTCAGATTACACTCAAGGTCCGACTACGGAACCAAAATGAAAGACGACTACCCCAAATGCTACACAGATCCCCGATCGTCCCAACTGGGCTCCTCTACTGATCATCAGGAAAAACACATAGTAACGACCACGCTCCTCGTCGAACTCCCACTTGAGCTCGGTTGCGTCATCTACACTGGCATCGTTGGCACCTGCAACTGTTTTGGTAGAATCTGTGAGTCACGGGGACTCAGCAATCTCACACCCGCGAGATCAAGACTATTTAAGCTCAAAGGTAGGATAGGGTTGTGAGGTGGAGCTGCGGCAAGCGACTAGCATATATGGTGGCTACATTCACAAAAGAGAGTGAGAAGAGAAGCAAAGCACGGTCGTGAAGCTAGAAGTGATCCTAGAACAACCTACGTCAAGCATAACTCCAACACCGTGTTCACTTCCCGAACTCCGCCGAGAAGAAACCATCACGGTTACACACGCGGTTGGTGTGTTTTAATTAGGGTCAACTTCGGGTTTTCTACAACCCGACATCAACAAATTCCCATCTGCCTCATAACCGCGGGCACGGCTTTCGAAAGATAATACCCTGCAGGGGTGTCCCAACTTAGCCCATTATAAGCTCTCACGGTCAACGAAGGATATTCCTTCTACCGGGAAGACCCGATCAGTCTTGGAATCCCGGACTACAAGACATTTCGACAATGGTAAAACAAGACCAGTAAAGCCGCCCGAATGTGCCGACAAATCCTGATAGGAGCTGCACATATCTCGGTCTCAGGGCACATCCGGATGAGCAGTCCATACAACTAAAACCAGGCCTCAAGTTGCCCCAAGGTGGCGCTACAAAGGGATCTAGTTTGGACCAGCAATCGAAGGGGAACTGGCCCGAGGGGGGGGGTTAAAATAAAGATGACCCTCGGGCTCGCGAAAACCCGGGGGAAAAAGGCTTAGGTGGCAAATGGTAAAACCAAAGTTGGGCCTTGTTGGAGGAGTCTTATTCAAAGCGAACTGTCAAGGGGGTCCCATAAATCACCCAACCGTGTAAGGAACGCAAAAATCAAGGAACATAACACCGGTATGATGGAAACTAGGGCGGCAAGAGTGGAACAAAACACCAGGCATAAGGCCGAGCCTTCCACCCTTTACCAAGTATATAGATGCATTAATTAAAATAAGAGATATTGTGATATCCCAACATAATCATGTTCCAACATGGAACCAACTTCATCTTCACCTGCAACTAGCAACGCTATAAGAGGGGCTGAGCAAAGCGGTAACATAGCCAAACAACGGTTTGCTAGGACATGGTGGGTTAGAGGTTTGTCATGGCAATATGGGTGGCATGATATAGAAAGTGGTAGGTATCGCAGCATAGGCATAGCAAAAGAGCGAGCATCTAGCAAGCAAAGATAGAAGTGATTTCGAGGGTATGGTCATCTTGCCTGCAAGGTTCTCAGAGTTGTCGAAGGCTTGATCCTCGTAAGCGTTCTCAACAGGTTCCTCGTTCACGTACTCGTCTCCCGGCTCTACCCAAAACAAGAACACAAGCAAAGGAACAACTATCAACCACGATGCAATGCACAAACCACATGATGCAAAACATGCCATGATATGCGAGATGTGATATGCAATGCATATGCGTGCGCGGGAAGGAAAAAGATGAACAAGGCATGATCCTGGAAAACCAAGTATTACACTGGAAAGATGAGGTGATTTCGGTTGAAATCGATATAAAGATCACCGGAATCGGATGCACGGTTTGCAAATGACAAGCAAAACAAGAATGACAAGATTCTGTCATTAACAGCATGATGCTACTTAGCAAGCAACAAGAAATTAAGCTACTGCACCCAAACGTACCAACAAAGCATATGATAGTGAACTACTCAAGATGCTTGACAAAAGATGAACACTGAGCTACGGCTAAATCATACCACAACAGGTTCAAACAAGCATGACAAAAGTGCAAAAGATAACAGGTTCACAGACTTAGTGAAAATAACAACATGCCATAAATTAACATCAGGATGACATGTTTAGAGCAAGGAAACAACCTGCTACAGGAACCAGACATAGAAAAATATGGCATGGAATGGATCTACTCAAAGCATTGAACAAAAGTCGCTTACTGACCATGAGACAAAAAGGACCAGAAAATATAATAGCACCCATGTCAATTAAGCAAGTTTCGTTACAGTTTTCAGACTTAGCAGAAAAACTGGACATGTAAAAAACAGATAGCAAGTAGGCATGTTTACGAGCTCGATGCACTCACTACAGAGCATGTCATGATAAACTAAGCATAAAACCACCAATAAGACATGTCATAAAAGCTAGACATGGCAAGAATAACATCATAGCATGCAAGGATCAACTACAACAAGCTTGGCAAAATCGAATAACATGTAAACAATCTGCCATTAACATTTTATAGCAAACGTAGAGCTCGATTGACTCAAGCTATGGCACTCCATAATTACAAACAAAGGCATGGATGGATATAGCAAATCCATATGTTCAAAACACCCTTACTGATCATGCTCAAAAGAGGCATAGATCTCTCTGAAACAACATGAACACATGGCATAAAAATAACAGCAGGGAATAACTTGGTGAAATTACTAAGTCTCTGAAATCAGCAACATTATGATCCCTAGTTTGCATGCTTGTGATAGTCACCACAGAGATCACAAAAATACATGGAATACACCCCTGTAAATATAGCATGGCATATTACAAAACACATGTAGGACTCAACTTCATAGGGTGCACACATCAATCATGGCAAAAATGACAAAAGTGCATGTTCTGATAATAATCTGGAACTAACATCACATAGCCCTCTTCTAACAGCATTTCGAGCATCACGATGAGCTCAAATGAAAATGATGCAATGAGATGAAATGACGTACTCAATGAGACGAACAATTTGACGTATTACACGAACTAAACGGAGCAGCATGCAGCAAGTTATGATGCGATGAACATGCAACAAAATATCTGACAGAAAAGACTTAGAGGAATCTCGACCTCCGAGATCTAGGGTTGACCCGGCGCGGAAAACGAGGCGGCGGCGCGAGCTCGCCGGAGTTGGGCGTGGGGGACGCCGGAGATGGCCGGGGAGGAGGCCGGCGAGGCAGATCCGAGGCGGGACGATGCGGATCCGGCCGTCGCTGGGCCGGATCTGGCCGCAGCCGAGGGAGGCGGCGGAGGCGGCGCGGGGCGCGCGGCGGCCTCGGGCGGCGCGCGGCGCCGGCGGGCGCGGACGGCGGAGGAGGAGACGTGAGGCGCCGGAGGCGGCGCCGGCGGGAGGCGAGGCGCGGGGGCAGCGTGTCGGGGAGCCGCGGGCGGCGGCGCCGCGATGGGCCGGGGAGGGCCCGCGGCGGGCTCTCCGGGCCGGCGGCGGGGGCGGCGCGTCGGGCGTGTGGCGGCGCGTCGGGCGTGTGGCGGCACGCCACGTGGCGGCGGCGGGGCGATCCGGACGTGTCCGGCTGCGGCCGGACGTGTCCGGTGGCGGCGGGGACGAATCTGCTAGGGTTAGGGGTGGAATGACCCGAAATTTTCGGGAGAGGGGTGTATTTATAGGTAGGAGGGGCTAGGAGGCTCCAAATTGAGCACGGTTTTCGGCCACGCGATCGTGATCGAATGACTTAGAGGATGGGAGTGACTTAGATGGGTTATTGGGCTGTTTTGGAGGGGTTTTGGGCTGCAACCCAAAAGAGGCCTTTGCGGTTATCCGGTTAACCGTTGGAGTATCAAACAACCTCCAAATGACCTGAAACTTGACGAGCGGTCTACCGGTGCTATACCAAGGCCGCTTGGCAAACCTTGATCCATTCCGAGACCGTTTAACACTCGCACATGAAAATAGGTAAAAGGGGGCGCCGGAGGACGTAGGAGCGTCGGATTGCAAAACGGACAACGGGGAAAAGGCTCGGATTCATGAGACGAACACGTATGCGAATGCGATGCACATGATGACATGACATGAAATGCATGACAAGGACAAAATGCAAAATGCAGGAAAGCCCCATCCACGAAGGGAATAACATATCACATTGCCGAAAGTGGCAAGAGTTGGAGTTACAAATATGGCTAGTTACATCCGGGGTGTTACAAGGTCAATATCGACATTGGTCGACATGTCGAGGTGATACTGAGATACTCGCCAGACCGGCGCCATGTACGAGGGTTAGAAAACCTAACAGAAGGCAGTACTGCAATCTATAAACATACAGCAGTACAAACCAAACATAATGGCACAAATAATTTGTACTGCATGTAATTATTAGGAAGAATAGCACCTGAGGATTTGTGAGGCAATCAGCTAGCAATCAGACGTTAGATCCAAATCGATATGTTGCAGAGGTATAGCATCTCACGCAGGTAGTAGCAAGCAGTAATATATTACTCTTATCTTAATAAAGAAAAAGAAGGATGGATCTCCCTGTGTGTTGCCGCATAGCTGAATTCGTGTTAGCTATGGGTGCTGCTCTGCGCGGACTGTACGCAGATGTGCTAGTCCTCCTTCGCTGGATTCAGGGTGCCCGGAATAACGACGCAGATGTAGCGCAGTGGCAGCATGATGAAACATGAATTTGCAGGGTGATCTCATTGTGGCCACAAATTAGCTAACCTGTGTAGAGAAAATAACACTGGCCGAAGCAATAATTCCCAAGAAAAAATATTATGCATTAAAAGTAATTTGGAGAGATAGCACCTGACAGTGGCCAGCCTAAACCAAAGCACACAACACCGATCGAATTTGATGAAAAGCTGAAGTGATGATGTACTCTTGGGAGGCGTGCTCCAATTACTACAAAAGTAGTACTCCAGGTTGATTTTGACAACCATCACGTGGGGTTGTGTTCGGTTCGTACTAGTAGTACTTGGAGGCGGGACAATTCGATCAACGGAGGCGTGACACAGTCGAAGTCGATTACCTGCACACGTAAAATAGTGCAGTTCCAAAATAATAAAAAATAATACATATATATTAAAAAATATTTTTGGCATAATTAATTTATGCAACACAACTTATTAAAGGGATGTGACCTGAACGGATGTCAATTTGATGGCACGACAGAGCGATGGCGTGCAGGCATCGACGCAGGTCGGGACTCCGTTGGAGTTATCAATGAAGTTGTTGAGAGATCCGAGAGCTTCACGTAGCACTTGAGCAGACCAATAAATAATTATAGTGCTATAACTAGTACCAAAGTTTTACGTAGGAAGGAAAATTGTATTAGCATAGAAGACAGAAACCAATTTAATACTTAGCTTTGGCAGTTTTGCTAGTCAATGTCGGTTTTGACACCTTGGAATCTGTTTGCCCGTGGGTGTCCTTAGACTAGCCACAGTGGGAGTAACTTCAGCAGTGACATCGAGTCCAACTCAGCAAACTTGCTTATGTGGCAATGAGTTAATGTGGAGAGAGGTAGTTGTAGTAACTTAGCTAGTTACTGTAACATCACATGTCCCAATGCAATATGAGTCTATAACCTAATAAATGAAGCTCTGCATGTGACCACACTTATGTTACTACCCACTATGAAGGTAGTAACATAGTCTAGGGATATGTGTATGTTACTAGTGTATGTTACTCTCCATTGTGGCTAGTCTTATGATCTGCTTCCGTGGACGTCCGCTTTGAGCGGTGCCCCAGCCGTGGCCGCAGCTCGGCTGCTACCCGTGGTCCATCCTTGCCTTTTTGTGATGTTAATTATCAGAGGGGTCTGCCGTATATAAGTTTGGAGATTTCTACAATTTTGAAAAGGCATTTTAATAAATATTTGGCCCCTGTTTTAACTATTTTAGGTCACTTCAATACTTTATAAAAAGTTGATCTCACCATGATAATTACTCGTTGATTATTTGTAGTACAGTGAACATTTTTATTTTGCTATTTGAATAAATTTTATTTTTACTTTATTTTAAATTAGAGTTTGATTTTAATTTTGAATCAAGTGACAAACGGATTAGTGAAAAGGTGATGACATGGCACCATTAGGGGGAGATTACTGTAGCTTGAAACTAGGGGTGTTACAAATCTCCTCCCCTACAAGAAATCTTGTCCTGAGATTTTAAGACGTGGAGTAGGGGGAAATGGTCTGGTTACAAAATTCTAACGAATTTTTTCGTTCTTGTTGCTCTTATCGAAGAGGTTGATCCAGTATGTTGATGTCTTCAATTTTCTATATCAGGGCATCATAATGAAATCGTCATCCTTTCTTCAGAATCTTCAGCGTATTTACGAAAAGGATAAGGGGTAACTTTGGAAGAACGAACCTCTACAAGGTTACTTATCTGGTAGATAACATCAGGGAAAGTGGCAAAAAGTAACTCTCGAATTGAAACTTAAGAAAATATCGAGAGCAAAGTAAGAAGGTACCATGAGGAGTTTCGAGCGGGCAGTCAATCGTTCGATGCCTAATCAGAAAGTGAAAGGGGGTTCAGAGCAACAAAAATAAATATTACGTTAGATACTAGAGTGGATCATCTCTAGGAAGGTGACTCGTGATTTTCATGCAGGAGATTTAGGTTTCAATCTTGTGGAACTGTGGGTTATGGGGCCACCATGTGGCTTAAAAGTTGGAAGGGCATCGACATCTTGCATGGTCATGATAGCAAGGTATGTCAGAGGATAGCATGTCAGTTATGTTGGCAACAACGTTGGTACCAAGGGCGAGGGATGAAGAGAACAATTTTCCTACTTGTTGAACGAGGTGGACCAATAGACAAAGTTCTCATCTGTCGGTGGTTACTGTAATGTCATCAACAATAGTAACAGGGTTATACTTGACAGGGTTGTACACCAAGGTGTTTACATAAGAAGGGAAATATTACTCCTTATTTCTTATAGATCTCTAGAAAGGTTAAACAAAACAATGGAAAGGAAAATGTAATTATCAGATTAAACAGAACAATGGAAAGGAAAATATGTATACACGAGTATTAGGTGTATCTCCCTCCAAGAGCAAGCAGAGCGGATAATCCTGACAGGGTTGCAAGTAGATAACCATCTAGGGAAAAGGGCGATGAAGCTCATGATGTTATCCATACAATGGTGTTTGGATATTTGATCAAGAAACATTTAGCATTATGCTTCCAATGTTCTTGTTGATGTTTGAGTACCATAGTCATGCATCGGGATAGCATTGACATGGTCATCAGGTAAAGGTTAGACTTTGGATACACAAAGGATCCATTGAAAACAACTTATAAAATAAGTCATACAATTTCAGCAAGGAAAAGATGAGGATGTGGCCGATGGGCTCGGCAACAATTCATCGAGATTCCATAAACATGGATGTTTAAAATTCAATGAACAAGGTGATAGCATTGGACACACCAAAGTATATAATGAATTATGTTTGAGGATAACATCCACAATTAAACATTGAACGAAAATGCACCTAGAAATATGGACCAAGTAGCACGATTAATGATAGAATGGTGATTCAATAGCAAAAATACTTGGAACGAAACTATAGACAATTCTCTTCAAAGCAATAGGGTTGCTAGAAGTTTTGAATTCACACATCATAGCTCAATGGTCGGTATACCGGTTACCAACAACACAGGGACCAAGAAATGAACGGAGATGGTGAGAAATATTATTTTATCACGAATTCTTAAGAGGCGGAGCAATTCTCACAACATCCCTAACATAAAAGACGGTAATACTCCATGGTAGAACATAACGTTAGTTGGATAGTAAGGAACTCAAGGTACAACACAAAGCAAGAACCACTTTTGTGTTGGAGGGAAAGCAAGAATGTTGTCGATGTTAGCACAATTCATCGAGGGCACAAGGATGGCAATTCGCATCATGAATTCGACTGATATCCTGGATGAAGTTAAAATGTTGATGATGATCACGACACAATTTGTTGAGAGGTTTATTTTAGGTGTAATCAATTAGTAAGATGGTCAAAGCAGATGGAATGGTGAAGCTAAAGGTCAATGGAACCACAGATAAGATTGCAAGCTCTGAATCGAAATTTCCTTTCAAGACAACCAACATGATGTTGAAAGCTCGATGTAAGCTTATTGTACTGTTGGAATTATGTTCCCGGGGATGAAGGACATAGGTAGCACGGTCAAGCTTTAGCATGACGATGATGATGTAGACAATCGGCGGTGAATGACATGATCGGGTACAAACTCATAAGCACTGAAGATCAATAGGAGTTGTTGAATTATAGTGTGGACTCGATTCAGTTATCGGTGTCCTTGAGTGTCGAACAACTCAACACCTGGGGAAAATTGGAGTCGATGGGAAATAATAGTTGATGAAGAATTCATAAGAAGTTACATAATTCCGTGATATTTTTGAGATACCAGAGGGTAATACTAGAAGGTAGGCCAGAATAGAGGTTGGACGGGTGTATTGATCTGCAGAAGACAAGTACTTTAACTTGTCCGAGAAATGGGATCAAAGAAGAACAATATGGTCGGAACAACGATTGCAAATGACCAAACCACAGATACAAGATGAACTTTGAGAGGATCGAGAAGAGGTGTCTAAAGGGGGGGTGATTAGACACTAAGTGCCAAAAGTTGCAGTTTTTAAAATTCTTAAGTTTAGGTGGAGTTTAGGCACAAGTTTAACAAGCACAATACATATCAAGCAAGCATGCAAAGAGTATATGAGCAGCGGAAAGTAAAGCATGCAACTTGCAAGAATATAATGGGGAAGGGTTTGGAGTGTTCAAACGCAATTGGAGACACAGATGTTTTTGGCGTGGTTCCGATAGGTGGTGCTATCGTACATCCACGTTGATGGAGACTTCAACCCACGGAGGGTAACGGTCGCGTGAGTCCACGGAGGGCTCCACCCACGAAGGGTCCACGAAGAAGCAACCTTGTCTATTCCATCATGGCCGTCGCCCACGAAGGACTTGCCTCACTAGCGGTAGATCTTCACGAAGTAGGCGATCTCCTTGCCCTTACAAACTCCTTGGTTCAACTCCACAATCTTGTCGGAGGCTCCCAAGTGACAGCTAGCCAATCTAGGAGACACCACTCTCCAAGAAGTAACCAATGGTGTGTTGATAATGAATTCCTTGCTCTTGTGCTTCAAATGATAGTCTCCCCAACACTCAACTCTCTCTCACAGGATATGGATTTGGTGGAAAAAAGATTTGAGTGGAAAGCAACTTGGGGAAGGCTAGATATCAAGATTCAAATGGTAGGAATGGAATATCTTGAGCTCAACACATGAGTAGGTAGTTCTCTCTCAGAAAATGTGTATTGGAAGTGAAGGTATGTTCTGATGGCTTTCTCCACGAATGAAGAGTGAGTGGAGGGGTATATATAGTCTCCACACAAAATATAACCATTACACACAATCTACCAAACTCGGTGGGACTGAATCGTTAAACTCGGTCAGACCGATTCAGCAAACCTAGTGACTGTTAGGATTTTTGGTGGGACAAAGATGCAACTCGGTAGGACCGATATGGTTAGGGTTAGAGCATAACGTAATCTCGGTGTGACCGATTACACAAAATCGGTGGGACCGATTTTGGTAATAAGCTAACCAGAGGGTTGGTCAGGCAAACTCGGTGAGACCGATTACACAAACTCGGTGGTACCGATTTGGTAATAAGCTAACCAGAGGATTTGCATTGTAATCTCGGTAGTACCGATTGCGCAAACTCGGTGAGACCAATTTTGGCAATGGTCATACACAGTGAGATCGCAATCCCATCTCGGTGAGACCGAGATCCCTATCGATGAGACCAATTTGCTAGGGTTTGTGGCAGTGGCTATGACATGTGAAACTCGGTGGCTCCGGATAGAAAGAATCGGTGGGGCCGAGTTTGAATTTAGGTTTGGGTCATATGTGGATATGGAAAGGTAGTTGAGGATTTTGGAGCATATCACTAAGCACATGAAGCAAGAGGTTCATTAAGCAACACCTCATCCCTCCTTAATAGTATTGGCTTTTCCTATGGACTCAATGTGATCTTGGATCACTAAAATAGAAAATGTAGAGTCTTGATCTTGAAGCTTGAGCCAATCCTTTGTACTTAGCATCTTGAAGGGGTTCCACATCCTTTAGTCCATGCCACTCCATTGTTGAACTTATCTGAAACATACTAGGTAAAAGTGTTAGTCCAAAAAGAGATATGTTGACATTAATTACCAAAACCACCCAGGGAGCACTTGTGCTTTCAATCTCCCCCTTTTTGGTAATTGATGACAACATACATCAAAGCTTTAGATAAAGATATAGAGAATAGCAAGTAAAGCTTTGGAAGTACATGTAACATGCATAGGCTCCCCCTACATGTATGCAATCATGTGAATATGGAACATAGGAGCATGTGAATGCATAAACATGACAGAGTAAGCAATGTGTTACATGTATCTTGGCTATATGCATCAGAGCAAATGATGTGAATATGAGAAATGTACCTTCATGATCATGAGTCCTTCTTGCAAATAGTATGTACATCAGCAAGAACTTCTCATTCACATGACTGTGATACATATACTTACCTTGTGGTCTTGAGTTGGCTTAGGGTGGGATGAACCTGCGCAAACAAGGTTAGATAATACAGATACACTTACTAACCAGAGCAAACAAGAGAAACCACAAGAGAACCAAGACTGGGATGATATGTAGAGTGAGTACTAAGTACTACACTGGATATAGACATGTCCCCAAAGGTAAAGATGTGCAATAAAATCAGGGATTTCCTTCCCTTAGATGTCTTGCTCCCCCTGAATCTAACATGAGATATTGGGAGAAGATAGGGAACAGAAAATGAGAGCAATAGAAAATAAACAATAGAGCTTGAGCTAAAGCAAGCAAACAAACATGTCTTTCCCCTCTTAAAGACATGTGACATCTCTCCTCTTGAACACCAAGCATCTGGGGTCATTGATGATATTACTTTCTCTCCCCCTGAGTATATTCTTTCTTTCTCCCCCTATAGGAAGGATTAAGCTTTGATGTGATCTCTCTCTTCCCCTTTGACATCAATTTCCAAGAAGGGCCTACTGGACATTTGATATAAATGGGTTGGTCCTTGAGTCACAGAGCAAAGCAACATGTGTAACATGATGCTGGTAGAGGACAAGAATCATTGAGTGGAGCTGGAGCAAATAGAAATCAGGAATAAGTGGCAAGTTGGTTTTCCTGTGATGAAACCGCTGACTCCGAGTTGTGTGTTTCGGTTGCACCGAGATATTTCGGTTAGACCGAAGAAACCAAACCGGTGTGACCGAGTTCATTAGAGTGGAACCACTTGTCACCTCAGCTCACTAGAAAAGTAGTATCTCACAAAGATTTGCAAGGAATTAACTGAAGGATTTTCAATGAATTGGATGCAGAAAATGCAGAACAAAAAGAAAAGAAAAGAAAAGTTCTAGATGAAGTTTTTTTTGTTGTTGTTTGTTTTTGAAAGGGGAAACAAATATGCAAGCAACAAATGCAATAACGCAGAAAAGAACACACAAGAGAACTTCATCTAGAGTTGGGCGGTGACAAAGTCACCTATGTTAGAGTATATTGACTTAGGAGTCAAGTGAGAGCACTTGATCATAGGTCATACTCATCGTTTAAGCTCAAAATGGGGTTACCATTTTTCGTTTAAGCATCTTGATGTATTCACATATTGTTGAGTTGCTTTGACTCATGACTTTGAGTAAAGCTTCTCTAAGATGGAATAACATACCTTGGGTGGTGGTGTGGGTCTAGCTCATGTAGTCGAACTTGTGTGGGTTGCTCAATGTTGATGTAGGTCATCAAGAGTTGGGAGCATCACTTGAAGTTTGAGTTCATCTTCCTACATGGGTTATTCTTGCAAGGAAGAGCACTTGTGTATCCAAAATGACAATTATAGGATTTATCATAGAATTTGTCAAAGGATATATTTGAATGGCTTCGTGCTTCCTTGTCTTCAACCACCATTGTGTAGAAACTTGGTGATGTAGAGATTGCTCAAGATGTGAGTGAGTTGCAATCTCATAGAATTATATTCTTCCAAGTACCTACACGGGTTAGATGACATGCAAGGTGCAAATATATCCAAGACATATGAATAGCATCATAAGAGAAATATCAAGGATTAGTCATTGGTTCATGCCTCGCATGTATCAAATGGAGTTCCTACTCCAAGTTTGAAGCATCAATGATGTTCAATTAACCTCTTAACCTGCAAAACACTCTCTCATCAAGTGGTTTAGTGAATATATCCGCCAATTGCTTATCGGTGCGAACATGCTTAAGGTTAATGTCCCCTTTGGCAACATGATCTCAAATGAAATGATGACGAACTTCAATATGCTTAGTTCGAGAGTGTTGCACGGGATTGTGAGCAATTTTAATAGCACTTTCATTGTCATATAGCAATGGAACATGTTTCACATATATCCCATAATCTTTAAGATTTTGGGTCATCCAAAGTAATTGAGCACAACATGAACCAGCGGCAATGTATTCCGCTTCGGTGGTGGATAAGGATACCGAGTTTTGTTTCTTGGAAGACCAAGACAGAAGAGATCTATCAAGGAATTGGCAAGTACCCGAAGTGGACTTTCTATCAACCTTGTCTCCGGCATAGTTTGAGTCGGAATAGCCAAATGCCAAAATTTGGTGTATGGATTAAGTATCTCACTATCCTTTTCACAGCCTTAAGATGACATTCTTTAGGAGCAGCTTGATATCATGCACACATGCACACACTTAGCATAATATCGGGACGTGAGACACATAGATATAACAATGAACCGACCATAGAGCGATAAACCTTTTGATCAACCGGTTCACCATCTTTGGTCAAATCAAGATGTCCACTAGTAGGCATGGGTGTAGGCATACCTTTGAATTCTTGCATATTGAACTTCTTGAATAAGTCTTTGGTGTACTTAGTTTGAGAGACAAATGTACTTTCCTTAGATTGCTTGATTTGCAAACCGAGAAAGAATTTGAGTTCACTCATCATAGACATCTCAAACTTCTCCGACATTAGCTTTCCAAACTTTTCACTAAAATGAGGGTTAGTAGAACCAAATATGATATCATCAACATAAATTTGGCACACAAATAGTTCTCCATTAACCCTTTTAGTAAAAAGAGTAGAATCAATTTTACCAATTTCAAAGCCTTTTTCAGTAAGGAACTTGGTCAAGCATTTATACCATGCTCTAGGAGCTTGTTTAAGACCATAAAGGGCTTTGTGAAGTTTGTAAACATGATTAGGTTTCTTAGGATTAACAAAGCCGGGAGTTTGCTTAACATAGACTTCCTCCACAATTTTGCCATTTAGAAAAGCACTTTTAATGTTCATTTGGTATAAGGTGATATCATGGTGATTAGCATAGGCAAGTAAGATGTGAATGGACTCAAGTCTAGCAACGGGGGCATATGTCTCAGCATAGTCCATACCTTCAACTTGTCTATAGCCTTGGGCGACGAGACGTGCTTTGTTGCGAACCACTTGTCCATCTTCATCTTGCTTGTTGCGAAACACCCATTTGGTACCAATGATGTTGTGGTTGTTGTCGGGCTTCTCGACTAATGTCCACACTTGATTTCTCTCAAAGTTGTGTATCTCTTCATGCATAGCATTTATCCAATCCGGATCCTTCAATGCTTCTTCAACCTTCATAGGTTCAATTTTAGAAATGAATGAGTAATGTTCACAAAAGTTAGCTAAACGAGTTTTAGAGCGAGTGATTCTCCCGGTTCGGATACATTTGTAGATTTGCTCGACGGGATGATCTTTGGCAATTGTTGCTCGAACTCATGTAAGCTTTTGCTTGGGTCGGGGTGGAACATCCTCTTCATCTTGTTCTTCTTCTTCTTGGCCTTCTTCTTCTTGGCCTTCTTCTTCTTGGCCTTCTTCATTGTTGACGTTGTTGTTCTCTTGTCGTGGTGGAGAAGGAGGTTGTTGATGTTCATCTTGGTGTACTTCCTCGTTTTCTTCATCTTGACGTGTCCCACTTGTGGATGCTTCCATATCAACTCTTGGTTCACCTTGACGTGATGTAGAAGCTTCCACTTGGACGGACGAGCTACTCTCCTTCATTTCCGTTGGACGAATCTTGCCAATGGACAAGTCTTGAATTGCTTCCGAAGGGTCTTTGTCTCCTACATCAATTGGAAATTGCTCTACTTGCGAGCCTTTAGATTCATCAAACTTCACATCCACCGTCTCTTCAACCTTTCGGCTGAAATTGTTGTAGACATGGTAAGTGTGAGAGTTTGAGCCATAACCAAATAGAAAACCTTCATGAGACTTAGGAGCAAATTTAGAACGACGATGCTTATCAAGAATGTAGCACTTTGAGCCAAATACTCGAAGGTATCCAACTTGGGGTTTGTTACCGGTGAGGAGCTCGTATGCCGTCTTGCCGAGTAGCTTGTGAAGATACAAGCGATTTGTTGCATGACAAGCTGTCTCAACTGCTTCCGCCCAAAAGTGCTTTGGCGTCTTGTACTCATCAAGCATCGTTCTTGCCATCTCGATAAGAGTATAGTTCTTCCTCTCAACAACTCCATTTTGTTGAGGTGTGTACGTAGCCGAGAACTCGTATGAAATCCCTTCTTCATCAAGAAAGGTGTCCACATTTGCGTTCTTGAACTCTGTTCCGTTGTCACTCCGAACCTTCTTGATCTTCACGTCAAACTGATTTTGGGCCTTCCTAGCGAAGTTTTTGAAGATCTTTTGGACCTGCGACTTATCATCAAGAAAGAACACCCACGTGAATCTTGAAAAATCATCAACTATGACTAGACCAAATGAGTTACCACCAAGACTCTTGTATGCATTCGGACCAAAGAGATCCATGTGAAGTAGCTCGAGCGGTCTTCTCGTGGTCATGATATTCTTCGCGCGGTGACTTCCTCCAACTTGTTTCCCTGCTTGACAAGCACTACAAAGTCTATCCTTGTCAAATACGACATCTTTTATTCCAAGGATATGATCACCTTTAATAAGCTTATCAAGATTTTGCATTCCAACATGACCTAGTATTCTATGCCACAACCAGCCTTTAGAAGATTTAGCGATTAAGCAAGTTTTAGGTTGAGCCTTTTTAGTGAAATCAACAATGTAAAGATCTCCTCTATGTATACCGGTAAAGACCATCTTATGATTATCTCTACGAAACACTTGGCAATCTACTTCAGTGAATAAGACATTGAAACCGAAATCCGCAAGTCTAGAAACTAAAAGTAAATTGTATCCAAGGGATTCAATGACCATGACATTTTGTATGGAGCTATCGTGTGAGATGGCCACCTTACCAAGGCCAACCACCTTACCCTTTGAATTATCACCAAAGGTGACATATTTTCGAGAGCCGTCATTTTCAGCAAGCTCATGGAACATCTCTTCATCTCCGGTCATATGATCAGTATATCCACTATCAAGGACCCATTCCTTTCCTCTAGCCATGTAGCCGCGAGGATTTGCCATAAGACCAAAATGTCTCATTGTATTATCAAGATCATAGTCACTATCATCATCTTCATCATAGTATCCATGTTCAACATCATCTTGTGATTGATCAAATCGTAGAGAGGGTAATTCATTAGGTACATGATCATCAAAGTGGTTACCTTTATGAATTCTTATAGCTACGGATATGATATCACTAATGATTCCAACATTTCCTTTAGCATGCATGAGATTGGTAAGCTCAAATAGACAATCACCAAAACTAGGATCACTAGAGTTCATCTCACTCAAGGCAATAGATTTATGGAGAATTTCGTCTAAATTTTTCAAGGAATAATTGGGAAATCGTTCCTCAAGAAATTTCCATATAGCATAGGCACACTTAAGAGTAGGTAAACTAGCAATCAAATTTTTGGGCAATCCTCTAATGATGAGCTCAAGGGTTCTAAGATTGCGAATCATGTCAATATCCTCATCTAGGGTAGGGTGCAAAGGATCAATATGAGGTGCACAAGGACTAGCAATGTACTTGTTCAAATGATATTCATTGAAATTCTCAAGCATTTCATTTTTCCACTCATGAAAATACTCTCCATCAAGAATGAGCACTCTATGTCTAAGAATCCCTAAAGTAGACACATCCATCTTCCTCCAAAGGTGTTTAAACCAAGGCAATGGAGACCAAAGCTCTGATACCAATTGAGAGATCGATATGAGGTGTCTAGGGAGGGGGTGATTAGACACTAAGTGCCAAAAGTTGCAGTTTTTAAAATTCTTAAGTTTAGGTGGAGTTTAGGCACAAGTTTAACAAGCACAATACATATCAAGCAAGCATGCAAAGAGTAAATGAGCAGCGGAAAGTAAAGCATGCAACTTGCAAGAATGTAAAGGGGAAGGGTTTGGAGTATTCAAACGCAATTGGAGACACGAATGTTTTTGGCGTGGTTCCGATAGGTGGTGCTATCGTACATCCACGTTGATGGAGACTTCAACCCACGGAGGGTAACGGTCGCGTGAGTCCACGGAGGGCTCCACCCGCGAAGGGTCCACGAAGAAGCAACCTTGTCTATTCCATCATGATCGTCGCCCACGAAGGACTTGCCTCACTAGCGGTAGATATTTCACGAAGTAGGCGATCTCCTTGCCCTTACAAACTCCTTGGTTCAACTCCACAATCTTGTCGGAGGCTCCCAAGTGACACCTAGCCAAACTAGGAGACACCACTCTCCAAGAAGTAACAAATGGTATGTTGATAATGAACTCCTTGCTCTTGTGCTTCAAATGATAGTCTCCCCAACACTCAACTCTCTCTCACATGATTGGGATTTGGTGGAAAGAAGATTTGAGTGGAAATCAACTTGGGGAAGGCTAGAGATCAAGATTCATATGGTAGGAATGGAATATCTTGAGCTCAACACATGAGTAGGTAGTTCTCTCTCAGAAAATGTGTATTGGAAGTGAAGGTATGTTCTGATGGCTTTCTCCACGAATGAAGAGTGGGTGGAGGGGTATATATAGTCTCCACACAAAATCTAACCGTTACACACAATCTGCCAAACTCGGTCGGACCGAATCAGCAAACCTAGTCACTATTAGGATTTTCGGTGGGACTGAGATGCAACTCGGTAGGACCGATATGGTTAGGGTTAGGGCATAACGTAATCTCGGTGTGACCGATTACACAAAATCGGTGGGACCGATTTTGGTAATAAGCTAACCAGAGGGTTGGTCAGGCAAACTCGGTGAGACCGATTACACAAACTCGGTGGGACCGATTTGGTAATAAGCTAACCAGAGGATTTGCATTGTAATCTCGGTAGTACCGATTGCGCAAACTCGGTGAGACTGATTTTGGCAATGGTCATGCACAGTGATATTGCAATCCCATCTCGGTGAGACCGAGATCCCTATCAGTGAGACCGATTTGCTAGGGTTTGTGGCAGTGGCTATGACATGTGAAACTCGGTGGCTCCGGATAGAAAGAACCGGTGGGGCCGAGTGTGACTTTAGGTTTGGGTCATATGTGGATATGGAAAGGTAGTTGAGGATTTTGGAGCATATCACTAAGAACATGAAGCAAGAGGCTCATTAAGAATCACCTCATCCCTCCTTAATAGTATTGGCTTTTCCTATGGACTCAATGTGATCTTGGATCACTAAAATAGAAAATGTAGAGTCTTGATCTTGAAGCTTGAGCCAATCCTTTGTCCTTAGCATCTTGAAGGGGTTCCACATCCTTTAGTCCATGCCACTCCATTGTTGAACTTATCTGAAACATAGTAGGTAAATGTGTTAGTCCAACAAGAGATATGTTGACATTAATTAACAAAACCACCCAGGGAGCACTTGTGCTTTCAAACTTATAACAAGGGGTTTAATTATTTTTAAGAGAAGCTTTCATGAAAAGATATGCATCGTTTCCATGGGCATAAACACAAAGTTCAAGGTCGTCTCCCACTTCTATAGTGCATAGCCTTTCATTCACTTCTCGCTTTCGAAGAAGTTGTAGTGTCGAAATTTTATCTGACATAACACTAGTAGAGTGTGAACCATAGGAGTTCCCAGGCTCACACAGATTAGGGAAGGCGTTGGTTCCACCCATCGGGGCATCTTAGGAACATATACCACAAACTTCAGGAGTAAATAACACAAGCTCGATAGTAGATCATGGTTGACAAAAAGCAGAGGATGCAATTTACCAAAGGCATTATGTATCAGGGGAAGAACTCAAGGCTTGAGAATATGCAGGAACAGTCAGATAATAATCCACCAAAAAGGATCTGGCGGACCGCAAAAAATCCGATGTGAGTATCGATGTTCAACCAGAAGAAGAAAGAATGTGAAGGCATCAAAATAGAGGGATCAGAAGAAGATGCTCTGACCAAAAGATATGTAAGTTGGATAGAATTAGAACGACAATCAATAAAGTTTGATTTGCTAAACACCATCTCATGTCCAGAGTGACATCAGAGCCGAAGGGAAGAGTTCTAATTGTGACTGATGATTGCGAGCATTCACAAACAAGTCGAATCAAATGCACAAATGACAATGACAAAGGATGCTAATGAATATTGCTAGACATATGGAGTAACCATAATGTAGGCAGGCAAGACTTTCCAGAGCAATAGGTTGCAGAGGATTTTTGGAAGATCGGATAGTATTTCAAAGTATCTTATGAATCATATGATGAACTAGTAATGAACAATTCCTCGAAAGAGTGAAGACTTATTCATAGGGTTATTCATGCGGTAAGGAACTGTAAGGACGAGGCACACATGATTCTCGCAATAATAGAAAGAATTTTGCGGTATCATGTAATAACAAGATCAACGGGTAATGATTGTATAAATGGCAAGTGTACACAGTTTTCCATAGGGGTTTACGGTGGAAGGGAATTGCAAGAGCGATGGGAAAATGTTCTCGGGAGAACATTGGAGAATAGCTTCAAAGTCTTCTGGTGAAGCAGGCGATCATCTGGAATGAAAGGGCTGTCACGCCCAAGATGAGACCCTATCCTAAAAGAAGTCGAAGGTCCCACCAAGGATAGAAGCGCATCTTGAAGACGCTTTTCCAAGGTGGATATCATTACATCAACATTCCATAATAGTGGGGATATAACCAAGACATACAATGTCACATGAATACAACAATACATCATATACATAAGATCAACATCCGACTACGGATGAAACAGAAACAGAAACTCAAACAATATCCACCCTGCTAGCCCAGGTTGCGGATGTAGCGACCCGACCTCAGATGGTCAAGTCTCTGTGCTCCGGTGTCATCCCTGGATCAGTAATGCTGACACCACACAGTACTTCAAAGTATTTATAGCAGAGTAGCAATCACACACTTATTACATCGATGTCTCAAAGAGAACTTATTACAATAAAATGGCTTAAGGCCATCTAATATCGATAACAGCAGAAGACTTGGAAGATAAGTGAGTCCATCAACTCCAACGGCATCACTGAGTATAGAACCACGACCTAAAAGCACCTTACTCATCGTCTGAAAAGTCTGCAACATGAAAGTTGCAGCCCGAAAACGGGTCAGCACATGGAATATGCTGGCAATGTAACACATAGAGAATAATGAATGATAAGCCTATACTACATGCATATATGGCTGGTGGAAAAGCTCTATGGTTACAGTTTTGCGTAAAGCCAATTTTTCCATACTGCAAAGGAATAAATTTTTATTTAACTATCATGGTGGTTGAAACATCAAGAATGGTTGACAGCATTCCGATCCCAACTAAGTGAACAATTAAAACCCAACAATATTAATTAAAGTAACATGATGAGATTCACATGATATTCAAGTACTAGATACTCAAGATGTCCATAACCGGGGACACGGCTAATCATGATTAGTTTGTACACTCTGCAGAGGTTTGCGCACTTTTCCCCACAAGACTCGATCGCCTCCGTTTGGTTTTCTCGCACTACATGGTGTTTGAGAAACGGATGACCGAGACATAGTCTTTCAGAAGGCTAGCACCTTACGTTTGGATAGACCGGTACACCTACTTTCCCCTACATCTGCTAGTCTACCCTGTAAGAGTTCGCACGACTTAATCAACTATGCCAGAGCCCATAATGGCTTGTGGCTGCACACGGAAGTTACTAGCATGAATGATCTTATGATCCCTTTGAGCCTGGGTGGCGGTCCAAAGAAAAACAGGCAAGTCCTGATAGAAACCAGGTGCCTCAATCCACCCAGATGTGTATTCAAGTTGCCACCTTAGACAAACCATTAATTTACAATACTCACATCTGTCATGGATATCACTCACCCAGTCCACGTCTACTAGCATAGCATGGCAAAATAAGCAAACGCAGAAGTAACTCCCAAAGGTT
Source organism: Aegilops umbellulata (assembly GCA_032464435.1). Classification (NCBI taxonomy): domain Eukaryota; kingdom Viridiplantae; phylum Streptophyta; class Magnoliopsida; order Poales; family Poaceae; genus Aegilops; species Aegilops umbellulata. Next base: position 368,915,264 of record CP136060.1, read on the forward strand.
TCATAAGCAAACAGGAAATAGGTACTACCTCATCTACTTCCTATCCCACAATTTAATTAGATCCTAATCATGCAGTGTTTGAGGATTGGTCTAATGCAATAAAAACTGGGCAATGAGAAGGTATGATCAAAGTGTTACTTGCCTTGCTGAGGATCCGCGAAACCTAGAGCTTCGAAATAACAGGCGGCGCACTCCGGGTGATCTATCGCAGACAAACAACAAGCATACGATAAGTACTCATCTAATGCACAGGTAAAACTCGAATAAAAGATCGAACCAGAAAGTTCAACTTAAGAACTCCGGTTATAAAGAGAAACGAATCGAACAAAGCAACGAAAAACAAAAAGCGGAAGAAACAACTCGGTTCTAGCAAAGTGGAACTAGGTCAAATTTGACCATAGCAAAACTTTGTTTAAGTTGGTTATTCAGAACGGCGGTTTCGAAACGAAACTCCAGGCGCTTGAATCACCTGATTCCGATAAACGAGCGAGAAGATAAACTAGAACGAAGATCGGATCTGAGATCGCGATCGCGGAATAAATCCGACGAGAAGAAAAAGAAGAACGGTTGAACGAACGGACGTTCGTTAACCTAGAAGAATCCGGTGCTCACGTTCGTTAGAACGAACGGTCCGGCGAACGGTCTCGAGGCAACTAAATCGGAGAAGGAAACGAATCTGATCTAGGGTTTCGGAAAAGAAAACCGAACGAAAAACCGATCTAGAAATCCGGAACGGTTTAGAAAAGAACCGGAAAGAAAACGAATCGTAAGAGAAGAAAAGAATATGAACAGTTTATAAGAAAACCCGAACCGAGGGAAGAAAAAGAGATGCGGTGCGGCTACCTCGACGAGGTTCCGGCGAGGGGCTCCGGCGAACGGCGGCGTTGGGCGGCGGCGGCGGGGTGCGGCGGCGGCGGTGTAGGGCGGCGGCGGCGGCGGTGGCAAGGTCCGGCGGCGGCGGGTGAGGGGCGCGGGGTGGGGCGCAGTGGAGGCTTGGGGGCTTTGGGTTTGATGTTTAGAGGGGGGGTGTTGGGGTATTTATATTGGTGAGGGGAGGGGGTTTACTTGGAGGAGGGATCAAGGAATAAGAATAGGAGTAGGAAAGATCTAGAAACAAAAGCGGAATAAACGTAAGTAGGACAAAAGTCCTACTAGGACTTCCAAAAAGAAGCAGCGGCGGCGGCCTCCTGCGCCTGGCGCGCGGCGCGAGGGGCTTGGCCTCCTGGCCGGCCGGCTGGGCCTTTGGCCCAGGGCGCGCGCGGGATTTTTTTTAAATCGGTTTCGCGCGCGGAGAAACACAGAAAAAGGAAATCTACCGGACTCCAAAACTAATGAAGTAAATTTTCCCCGACTCCTAAAAATGAGTCGAACAAAATGAACTTTTCTCCGGGCAAAAATGCAATTTTTGAAAACGCGCAGTTTTCCCTATCCACAAAAAGGCAAACAACCTCCGACAAAACCTATGATCCCCTTTTTTCAAAATTTGAGAAAACTCAAATATGAAAATAACAAAATCTCCAACTCTCTCCGAGGGTCCTTGAGTTGCGTGAAATTTCTAGGATCGATCAAAAATGCAAGAAATATGTTATGCATGATGATCTAATGTATAACATTCCAAATTGAAAATTTGGGATGTTACAGCGGACCAGGAACCTAACCCAAGATCGACGACGAAGAAGAAGAACTCCAACACAAGTAAACATCGCTCTCGCGTCATGGTCATCGCATGACCTTTACCTGCAACTGTTGTTGTAGCAATCTGTGAGCCACGAGGACTGAACAATCCCATTAACATGGGTATCAAGACTAGCAAAGCTTAATGGGTAAGGAAGGGGTAAAGTGGTGAGGCTGCAGCAGCGACTAAGCATGTATGGTAGCTAACTTACGAAACAAGAGCGAGAAGAGAAGCAAAGCAAGCGGTCGTCAACTAGTAATGACCAAGAAGTGATCCTGAACTCCTACTTACGCCAAACATAACCCAAAACCGTGTTCTCCAGTCGAACAACCCCGAAAAGAGACACTCACGGTTACGCACACGATTGGTGTATTTTAGAAGAGTTTACTTCGAGTTTACTACAACCGGACATTAACAAATTCCCATCTGCCACATAACCGCGGGCACAGCTTTCGAAAGTTCAAACCCTGCAGGGGTGTCCCAACTTAGCCCATCACAAGCTCTCACGGTCAAGAAGGATATTCCTTCTCCCGGGAAGACCCGATCAGACTCGGAATCCCGGTTACAAGACATTTCGACAATGGTAAAATAAAACCAGCAAAGCCGCCCGAATGTGCCGACAAATCCCGATAGGAGCTGCACATATCTCGTTCTCAGGGCACATCCGGATGAGACATCCTACGAGTAAAACCAGCCCTCAAGTTTCCCCAAGGTGGCCCTGCAGTCTACTCGGTTCGGACCAGCACTTAGAGAAGCACTGGCCCGGGGGGCTAAATAAAGATGACCCTCGGGTTGGCCGACCCAAGGGAAGGGGTGATAGGTTGTTAGGCAAATGTAAAACCAAGGTTGGGCCTTGCTGGAAGAGTTTTATTCAAGGCGAACTGTCAAGGGGGTCCCATAAATCATCCAACCATGTTAGGGACGCAAAATCCGGGAACATAATACCAATAGACGGAAACTAGGGCGGCAAGAGTGGAACAAAACACCAGGCATAAGGCCGAGCCTTCCACTCTTTACCAAGTATATAGATGCATTAATAATATAAGAGATATTGTGATATCCCAACATAAACATAACCTAACATGGAGCAAACTTCATCTTCACCTACAACTAGCAATGCTATAAGAGGGGCTGAGCAAAAGCGGTAACACAGCCAAACAACGGTTTGCTAGGAAGGGTAAGAAAGGTCAGAGGTTCATGGCAATTTAGGAGGCTTGATTGGCAAGTGGTAGGTAATGCAGCATAGCGAAAGAACGAAGCAACTAGCATAGCAAAGATAGTAATGATATCCAAGGTGACGGTCAGCTTGCCTGAAATCCCTCTAGGAAGAAGAACGAATCCATGAAGAAGATGAAGCCATGAAGATGAACCAAGCATAGACGAACGAATCCTCACGATCGCAACGAAACGAGAACTATCGAGAGAAACACACAACACGGTAAACACACCACACATGAACAAGGCATGATGCTCGACCAAGTATGATGCATGGCAAGGCTACATGAAGCTACTCATGGCAAGAGATGATGCATACAAGAGAAACACATCAAAGCAAGTTTAAATGAGGCCGGAAACAACATATAAAAATTCCGGTAAGTCCTCATGTGCAAATTTCGAAATTGGTCCTGATCTGAATAAGCCTTATGTTCAAGTTGTTAAACAGCAAGTTAAGATGCACCACGATGATCTACACGAAATTCTAGTCAAGTTACAGATAAAGTTCATTAGGTTCGGAGCTACGGCCTAGAAGATATGAGCAAAACAAGATAAACATGGCATTGATGCAAAATGCATTCAAACATCAAGCAAACACTTCAAAACATGGATGCAACAAGGTAATATGATACTACATGCAAAACTAAGCAAGTTTCGTATAGAGCACACTCAAAACGGAGCAACTGTTCAACACATACACACCAAACAAGTTTAAAGGGCATGATGTCCAAAACAGCAACTAGGCATATTGCAAGCACCAAAACAACATGTTAACGGATGTCAACATGAAAAGAAAAGGCACAGACATGATATAAAGGTAAAGCATTACAAAACATTAACACTGAGATATCTCCAGAAACTACTAGAACATGCTCAAAAGGACATGACAAGACTGCAAATAATAACAGGTTCACAGACTTGGTGGAATTCACAGGACATGGCAGAAATAACATCAGGTTGCAATGTTTAGAGCTATCAAAAAACAAGCTACAGGAACTTATCATGGCAACCAAAGTCATGGCATCAATCTACTAGTTGCATAAAACAAAAGTCCCTTACTGACCATGAGCCAAAAGTGCACAGAAAATATGATGGCACCCATGTAAACATAGGAAGTTTAATTATCAGGTTCAGACTTTGCAGAAAAACAGAGCATGGCATAAACAGAATTATGAAGGCATCTTTGCGACCTCGATTCACTCATCAAAAAGAATTGCATGACAAGGTAAGCATAGAATCAGCAAGAAGACATGTTCATGAAGCTAAGCATGGCAATAGCAAGTTCATAGCATGCAAGGATCAACTATAACAACCTTGGCAAATTGATTAACATGTAAACAATCTTCCAGGAATATTTTATAGCAAAAGTAGAGCAAGATTAAGACATGCTAGAAAACTCTATAAATTCAAACAGGGGCATGGATGTATATAGCATAACCATATGTCAAAAACATCCTTACTGAACATACTCAAAAGAGGCATTGATAACGTTATTGCAACATGAATACATGGCATGAAAAATAACAGCAGAACAAAAGATGGCATGTTTTTGCTCATAACACGGAGGCTACTTTGCAAGCTTGTAACAATCAACACATGTCATGTCATGAAGATTGGATTGCATCACAGAAAATATGTCATGTTTTTGCTCATAACACATGTAGACTTCATGCTCAAAAGAAAATCACAAAAAAAGATGCAAAAATGACAAATGAACATGTTCTGATAACAGGCAGCAGACAACATTATATATCACTTTTGCAATGATGATTAGGGTATCAAGATTAACTCTAATGAACATGGTACAATGGAATAAAATTAGGAGCACAATGAGATGAACATTTCGATACATCATACACGCAAAACAGAGCCATATGCTGGCAGATATGGCATAACGAACAGAGGCATAAAATTTCACAGATCAAGGACTTCGCCGATTTTCTCACACCGGGGAAAAATCAACGGCGGCGTGGATCTCGCCGGAATGGGCGTGGAGGCGGCCGGAGGGGCTCGGGGACGCCCGGAGATACTCGAGAGTGACAGGATCCGTTCCGGCCCGACCGGATCTGGCCGGCGGAGACGAGGGGCGCGGCGGAGGAGAGGGCGCGGCCGGCGTCGAAGTCCGGGTGGCGAGGACGGGAGAGGAAGCGCGGGCGCAGGCAGAGGCGCGGCTGGGCGGCAGAGGTCGCCGAAGGCGAGGTGTGGCGACGGCGAGGCAATGTTCGCGCGGCGGCGGGTGGCGAGGCGGCGTTCGCGCGGCGGCGGGCGGCGGCGGCGGAGGCGGCGGCGAGGCGGCGTTCGCGCGGCGGCGGGCGATGCTGGCGGAGGAGGCAGGCGGCAGCGCGCGTCGGCATCGAGCGCGGGGCTGCGAGCACGGGAGGCACGCTCGGGCGCGCGGGCACCTGCGGCGGAGGTCTGGGCCCCAGGCGGGCCCGATTCGGCCCGCGGCGGGCCGCGGACGGGCTTCGGCAGGCCCGAGCGGTGCGGGGAGGGACGTGACGCGATGGAGATGGTGGAGAGCGCCTGGCCGGCGGTGGCTGGCCAGTTGGGCGGCGCCAAGTGGCATGGCAGGGTCGGCCGACGCTGAAAACGAGGAGGAGGTGGGAGGAGGCTGGCGGCGTGCGGATTTCGAGGGGGGGCTTGGTTTTCTAGAAATGGAAGGGGAAGGAGGCTATATATAGCAGTTTTTGGCTAGGGTTTGGTCTAGGGGGGCGGTTCGGACCCTCCGATCACGATCGGGCGGTTGCGGACGCAAGGAGAGGTAGGCTGGGCCTAGGTGGGCTGTGGGAAGAGAAGAGAGGGCAGCACGGCACGGGTTTCCGGAGACCGAAAACGTCCGACGAATAAACCGACAACGGTGCCGCTACGGATGACGGTTGGGCTATTAAACGAGCTCCGAATGCAACGAAACTTGACAGGCGCTCTGTCTACACTATAATAAGACCGCATGCCAAGTTTCAACCCATTCCGATAACATTTTTCGGCCACTCGCGAAACGAGGTAAAAAGGGGCGCCGGAGGACCCTGGAGTGTCAGATTGCAAAACGGACAACGGGGAAAATGCTCGGATGCATGAGACGAACACGTATGCAAATGCGATGCACATGATGACATGACAAAATGCAACACGCAAGCAAACGACATGGCAATGACGGCCAATAACTGTCGGACTCCTGGCGCATCGAATCCGGGGCGTTACAACTCTCCTCTACTAACAAGAGATCTCGTCCCGAGATCTTAGGACCAAGACGGAAAGGAAAAAGGGGTGAGTTGAAATAAGAACAAAAAAGTGAGGATGAACAAAGTCGAGAACACTCAGGTAGAAAAAGAGGAATTACGATTATGACCAAAAGCAAAAGCTCAAGAGACAAGACAGATTCTGAAACCACTCCGGTTAGAACAAGATAGACAAGGAATAAGAATGAAAGAATTGTGATAGGATCCTAGTTGAACATATAATGGAATAGAACTTGAACTTAACAAGATGGCATGACACTTGACGAGAGGAACAACACAATGCCTCCGGAAGACTTGAAAGAGTGGAATGAGAAGAACGGGGAAGAAGATGACAACTTCTACCACGAATGAAATTGAAAGAAACCTTATGAAGGAAGATTAGTTGTTGAGAAAATCAACAACAAAATAATAAGCTTCTTGTTGTGGACTTATGGAAAACATCTCAAAATTTATGAGCTGATAGCTGACCACAAGCGGCAAAGATTAAATAGCTAAGAAGAATGAAGAAATGCAAAACTCCACTTCAAAAGAATACGGAGAATTAGTTGCACCTCGTGAAGCAAGAAGAAGAATACTTGAGCTCCTCCAAAAGAATCTTGATGAACACTTGAAGAATGAATTAAATACTGACGGACCACCGTGAAGAACTCCGGTAACAAAAGGATGACGAGATAAAATTGAGGTATGAAAAGAATAAGATTAAAACATTGCGATGATTCGGATGGAGCTTCGCGACGAGACAAGCGAGAAGACTTGGAACTCCGGAAAAGAAAAGACGGACAACTTAGAACCGAGAAATTATTCAACATGAACAATCTCCGAAGAGAACAATTAATCAACTTGACCACGATGAAATGATAATAAGAATTATGTTATGCTTATCCTCCATCAATTAAATTGATGAGAAACAATCGATTAGCATACTACTTATTCGCGTTGGAAAAGATTAAGGGGGGATATAGCACGAAATTTGAGAAGGTCTTCATGAGCCACTTGTAGGATTGAGAAGAACAAATGAATTGATATGATGAGAACGGAAAAGGAATCTTCAACGAACCACCGTTAGAATTCAAAATTGAATGATGAAGAAGAATGAATCATCGGGAAGAATTAGAAACGCACGAAGATACTTGAGGGAATTTAGAGAAAAGAGAACGAAGAGATCACGAACTGATTAAAGAGCAAAGCACCGGAAGAATATTGAGACAAACGAAGGGGGACGGATATTGTCATGGAATTGTCACGGCAGATGTCCTAGTGTAAGGACTTAATCACGAGGCCGACGCATCTATGTGGTAGCTTGAAGGGGTTGAGCGGAATCGAGAGACGCAACGCACAAGACGAGGATTTAGACAGCTTCGGGCCCCGGGAAACATCATCCGGAATAGCCCTACATGCTGTTTGTGGCTAGGTCTCATTATGATCATGAGGGAGTCACCGTAAGACGGCTCTCCTCTTTGTGTCTAGCCCTATATATTGTTTCTTGTTCCTTGTCCCTCTTTGGGGAGCCCTGCCCCTCTTTATATAAGTTAGAGGGGCGGGTTACATATGGAGTCCTAGTAGGACTAGGACTAGTCTATCTTTTCTTACAAGTTGAATACAAGTCCGGGTCTTGCTTCCTCGTAAAGGAAATATTCGTCATCCCTTTTCTCTTAAGCCGGCCTACCATAACGTAAGCCGGCCTTCTGGGCCTTGAGCCTCCTGGGCCCCCGGGTCTTGTCGCTCCTCTGATCCGCTTGCCAGGTCACCCATAAGTCACCAGGATCGGGCGAGCCACTTAGTGTGTCGTCCAGTCAGGGCGGTTCATTAGTGAGTCGCCAAGTCCGGCTGGGTTATACATCCAGCCGGGTCATACCACGGGGTATATCCCCAACATTAGTCCCCAAGTTTAATTTGGATTTATCCATGTCAAACTGATCTGCAACATAAACATAAGAACAAATTGATAGGTTGTACTTCGGGTTAAATATTCTTGTAAGCCGACCCTTGATCATCCTTAAGTCCGTGTCATTTCCTCTTTCTGGAAAGTCCGGGTCAATAGGCCAACTTCATATTCAATTTGCTAACATTGGTTTCTCACAAAGAAATATTGTGAAGAATAATCTAGTTGAGTCGGCCTCCAAAGCTCCGGGTTAAATAACTTTGCTCTTTAAATACTCATCTGATATTCAGCCGGCTTGAAGATGTAAAACTTGCCGATTTAACATTACCAAAACTGCCGGATTATAAAACAGACGATGTCGGGTCATAATTGTTGTTGACACCGGGTTATGTAATTGATCTTCCTGATTTGCTCAAAACTGATAATTTGAAGATTTTTCTCCCTAATATCCATATTACCTGTAACCCCCAAGGGCTGGTTTAATCAGCATGAATAAGCCGGGACTTATCACTATGGCTTTAAATAAAATCCAGTTGTGTAGCCCCCATGAGTCGGCTATAGTCATAGTAATGTAGCCGGGTCATCATATAATTGTCTTCAGCAAAGAGCAATATGCATTAGGCCCCAAGTGTCGGGTCATTAGGTAATAATGAGCAGGGACATTGTAAATATGATGATGTAAATTTGAACAGTAACGTGTAGCCCCCAAGGGCCGGCTCAATAAGATATTACTGAGCTTGTACTTTGTATATGATTCATTGATAATACCATCAAATGATGTAATCTCCACCATGGGGCTTGAACCCACGTCCACAAGGTTAAGAGCTCTGTACTCTACCAACTGAATAATGGATCTTTCAATATAATGGATTAAGGCTTGTGTACCTTGAATTTCTGACAGGAGCAATTGGTAGCCCCCAAGGGCCGGCTCATTAAAAATGTGATGAGTCAGGTCTTTAATAAGTTGAGCAAAAAATGACTTTGCATTAGCCCCCAAGTGCCATGGTGCATGCTGGCAGTGACATGGGACTTGCATATTTGATGTAATCTCCATTTGAATAATGTAGCCCCCAAGTGCCGGGTCGTAAGCCTGCAGCGACTCGGGACTATTTCCTCCATTGTAAAATAAATCATGCCCATTGATAAAAATAATAGTTGTTGCGCTAAAGCGACTTTGAAAACCTCAATCATGACACTGGTTATTGATAATCACAATAGAAATCCAACCATGTTGGCTATTCAATATTTGAATAATATAATCCGGTATGAAAACCTCAATCATTCAATATTATCATGAAAATCCAGACAGTTTTGGCTATTAAAGATTTGAATACCTCATCGGTTGACAAGTAAATCTGGAGTTTAAATACCTGGCAGCTCTTGGCCGATGACGACTTAATGCGCATTCATTGTAAGCCGGAATTTTTGTAACCCGGTGGCCTATAGCCCTTGAGAAAATCAATAATTGATAACCCTTTTGAGACACCAATTTCAGTGATGAGCTTGGACTGAAGCATTTATATAAGTCATAGTTCTTCAAATCCTGCACAGAGTTTAAACAACACATGCCCTGGCGACTTAACATCAAGATTCAGGGCGGGTAATCACCCAAATGTAGTCTTGCCCTGCACACAAGTAGATCACAAGAACCCTTGGCGGTTTACCGCAAGGCGTGTCATAATACCTCACATATACCCATTGTGATATTGAATTTGTACTGCCGGTTTACATGACCTGTGCAGTGAGGGTGAGAACCCAATTCTGTAAAAGCCGGCACATATGATGTTTGTTATGTGCTGACAACTTTATTGACCAAGGTTAAGCCAGTGGAATCAAAGCCACTCCCTAGATGCTTTCAAATATGATCAAAAAAGTCTCAAGACAAAGTCAAATAACTGCGATTGCAAAAAACTGTACAAGAAACAAACAAAATTTTGAGGCTTCTGATTCGAATACGATCAGTAAACCGTTCCAAAGGGGTTAAGCTAAGATTCGAATACGATCATATAGCCCCCAGTGGCTTTGGCGATGCCGATCAAGAGGGTATCTACAGTTATGTTCTCTTTGGTTCGAATACGACCTATGTTTGAACAGGAAGCCCCCAAATGAACTTAAGAGTTGTTTAGCGATGCTCATTCGAATACGATCCACGTCGATTCCCAAAGGGGTTGAGCTATGATTTGGATACGATCAAGAAGCCCCCATGTGGGTTCGGCAGTTTGCCAATCAAAAGGGTATCGACAACTATGTTCTCTTTGGTTCGAATACGACCTATGTTCGAACATGAAGCCCCCAAGTGACCATATATTAGCATTGCATCGATCAAGAAGGTACCGACAGCTATGCTCGATGAGCAGGAAGCCCCCAAGTGACCATAATAAGATAAGCCGTAAGGCAGGATACCTATGTTTGAACCGCGCATCATGGCAGCAAGTTCTTTTTGGCAACCTTTAATTTTTCTTAGAACTCGAACTTGCGAGAGATTAATTCTTTTTGAACCGGAACTTTAAACCGGATTTGAAAGCTTCAAAAATTTGTGAGGGACAAATTTACCTTGAGTCGGATTCTGAACCGGATTTGATAGCTTCAAAAATTTGTGGGGGACAAATTTATCCTGGGCCGACTTTCGAACCGGATTTGAGAGCTTTAGTGCTTTGTGGGAGAAATATGTCTCTTGAACCGGATTTTAAACCATAGTCCTTATTTTGAGCCGGAAATCTTCTGACGGCTTTTAAATTTTCCTCGATCTAGCAATAATCTCCGGGGTCCGGGTTATTTTTTCCTTCGGACGTTTCTTGATGCAAAGTCATTAAGGGCACAATCAAGATCAACATTGTTCAAGATATCCTTCTCAATGCAGCATTAGCCAAGTCATTCAATCTGTCTTGCAACATAGTTGACCTCAAATAATTTTCCAATAGTTTCAGTTTAGAGAAACTTCTTTCAGCTGAGGCTATAGACACATGGACTGTTGAGAGGATCCGATAGGCAAGAGAGACATTTGGATAGCAATCTACATCCATAACAAATTGAAGAATCCCAAGCGCTGACATCAACCCATCTGGCGAAGTTACGTGCAACACTTTTAGCTCAGATACAAAATCATCAAGATCAACATCAGATGAGTTATCATCAGAAAAAGCTTTTGCAAAAGTAGTGCAACATTCCCGTAGATTGCTATCATCCAAGGACTTCAGATTTTTTTGAATTGAATAAAAACCCAGACACCTTTTCAAATTTCTTTGACTGCTCAAAGAGACTAGTCAATGAAAGGATTGCAATGTCAACGATGACTAGAAAATTATGAAGAAAAGAGGATACAGAAAATTAGAAATTTATACAGCCGATGATTGAAATCCTAGACATGTAGATAGAATGATAGAAAATTAGGATGGATCATGGATGGATGAATAGTTGAATATGTACTTAAAGAATTAAAAAACTACTGAAATAGGGCTTTGGGGGGAATCGGGGATGGATGGATGGGTGGATTCATGCATAGGTACGTACCGTTTAGTATACATATTGCCGCCTTGCCGGATGCCAGATGGCCACGCGGCGCGCACAGCAACGATGACTAGCAGCGACCAAGGAGCCGAGCGACAGGTCTGACGGTCGACGAGAGGACGAAGTCGCGAAGACAAACTGTCGAGCAACGAAAGCACACGACGAGATCTTTGATTTGTTTCAGAAGCAAAATGAGCTGCCGTGGCGTGGTGCCTTGCGTCTTGTTGGTGTGACGGTTGGCCATCGCGCTAGCTAGCTATCTGCAGGGCCGGCCCATCTCATTTCTTTTTTAATGTATAATTTTTTTCATACCTATTTCTTGCTGGGCTATACTAATATGTATCCTACATCATGGGCCCCCTCCCGGCCTGGGCCCTGGGCCGTCGCCCCTCCCGCCATACCCCAGGACCGGCCCTGGTGTTCACATGTGTGTAGCAGAACCAGCTTGTGTTTTGGAGCTTGCTATCGTAGTCCATTCCCGAGAATCTATCAACATCATCTCGTTGATTTGTGTTGCAAACTTTCTTTTTCAGACATGTTGTGTGAAATATTCCGTTACCAACCGGATCTAAATCTCAGGCAGATATGATGGTTGGAACTTTTCCAAGATCTATGATGTAGGTTCTGGCAAGGTTGATGTTTTGGCCGACACACCTAGCCGGAAGATCTACTACTGTAGCTTCTTGATTAAGAAATTTGACCATCTTCTCCATGAGTATTTCGTATGATCTATACTAAAAGTTGATCCTTATGGATGTTTGTGCCCCCGAAGTCAGACCTTTATTTGTTGTTCCAGATACCGAGTGATATTGAGTTAAGCTGGTACATCAAGGAGAACATTAGAAGCGGAGTTCTAAATGTCTCTCGGTCGATCATCCAGATTTTGTTTCCTTGGCGTCGTCAAGGTAAAATCTGGGAAAGTGTTGTCCTCCTCTGCACCTGCATCCTCCATCATTATTCATCATGGTAGTACGAGGTGTCACCAGGATCTTGGCATAGATGTTGGTAAAACCTTGATCAATATAGGAATGCTCAAGTTCTTGAAAGAACGCTCAGTCACTAGGTTATATCCTTGGTATCAACTGGAATGTGCCTTCCATTTGCCGAGTTGTTCTATAACCATAGTTTCCTTTCCAAACTGAGTATACCATCCTTTCGAATTCTTTCAAATGATCAATTGTGATTTGCCTCAGGCTGGTATGAAGAGTTTCAATTATCTATGGATCAAAAGCAATTCTTTTTGCCACTTAAGGTAATAACTCTACGAGTCACCTCCCCCAAGGTGCCCCGTTGTGGATTCATGGGAGTTAACTCCTTGCTAAGTCATGATCGAGAGTGGATTTGTTGCCTACCTAGTGGACCTTCGTCATCTGTTACACCCCATCCCCCTGAATGTATGTTTCGTGTCTCAGATCAAGGCATGTTTTATATCTCACCCCAAGAGTTGATCTTGAGTTGCCCGATCTTCGAGAAGGTCGATTCCTGTAGAGTTCCTGTCCATTGTCATCGTGTTGGATGAAGATCTCGAAAGGAAGGACGCCAAGGTCAATCTGAAGCAAAGGATCATGAAGATCATGTTAGCTTGTATCCCCTCTGTCTTCTTACCTCACCTCCTGAATCTCGGGACGAAATTCTTGTTTAGTGGGGGTGAGTTGTCACTGCCCTAGCTTAGCCTTTGTTTGTCCTTGCATGATCATCATGTCATCATGTTAAATTTTCTCAGAAAGTTGAAATGGGGATGACAGAAACCCTTAGCACCACTTAAACCAACTAGGGTTACTAAATACTTTTTCAATGAACCTGAAATGCCCTTCTAAAATGTTCATCATCTTTGCCTTGGTCTAGAACCTCTGTGCTATATGATCGTATTCGAATCTTAGCTTAACCCCTTTGGAATGGTTTACTGATCGTATTCGAATCAGAAGCCTCAAAATTTTGTTTGTTTCTTGTACAGTTTTTTGCAATCGCAGTTATTTGACTTGGCCTTGAGACTTTTTTGATCATATTTGAAAGCATCTAGGGAGTGGCTTTGATTCCACCGTCTTAACCTTGGTCAATAAAGTTGTCAGCACATAACAATTATCATATGTGCCGGCTTTTGCAGAATTGGGTTCTCACCCTCACTGCACAGGTCATGTAAACCGGCAGTACAAATTCAATATCACAATGGGTATATGTGAGGTATTATGACACGCCTTGCGGTAAACCGCCAAGGGTTCTTGTGATCTACTTGTGTGCAGGGCAAGACTACATTTGGGTGATTACCCGCCCTGAATCTTGATGTTAAGTCGCCAGGGCATGTGTTGTTTAAACTCTGTGCAGGATTTGAAGAACTATGACTTATATAAATGCTTCAGTCCAAGCTCATCACTGAAATTGGTGTCTCAAAAGGGTTATCAATTATTGATTTTCTCAAGGGCTATAGGCCACCGGGTTACAAAAATTCCGGCTTACAATGAATGCGCATTAAGTTGTCATCGGCCAAGAGCTGCCAGGTATTTAAACTCCGGATTTACTTGTCAACCGATGAGGTATTCAAATCTTTAATAGCCAAAACTGTCTGGATTTTCATGATAATATTGAATGATTAAGGTTTTCATACCGGATTATATTATTCAAATCTTGAATAGCCAACATGGTTGGATTTCTATTGTGATTATCAATAACCAGTGTCATGATTGAGGTTTTCAAAGTCGCTTTAGCGCAACAACTATTATTTGTATCAATGGGCATGATTTATTTTACAATGGAGGAAATAGTCCCGAGTCGCTGCAGGCTTACGACCCGGCACTTGGGGGCTACATTATTCAAATGGAGATTACATCAAATATGCAAGTCCCATGTCACTGCCAGCATGCACCATGGCACTTGGGGGCTAATGCAAAGTCATTTTTTGCTCAACTTATTGAAGACCTGACTCATCACATTTTTAATGAGCCGGCCCTTGGGGGCTACCAATTGCTCCTGTCAGAAATTCAAGGTACACAAGCCATAATCCATTATATTGAAAGATCCATTATTCAGTTGGTAGAGTACAGAGCTCTTAACCTTGTGGACGTGGGTTCAAGCCCCATGGCGGAGATTACATCATTTGATGGTATTATCAATGAATCATATACAAAGTACAAGCTCAGTAATATCTTATTGAGCCGGCCCTTGGGGGCTACACGTTACTGTTCAAATTTACATCATCATATTTACAATGTCCCTGCTCATTATTACCTAATGACCCGACACTTGGGGCCTAATGCATATTGCTCTTTGCTGAAGACAATTATATGATGACCCGGCTACATTACTATGACTATAGCCGACTCATGGGGGCTACACAACTGGATTTTATTTAAAGCCACAGTGATAAGTCCCGGCTTATTCATGCTGATTAAACCAGCCCTTGGGGGTTACAGGTAATATGGATATAAGGGAGAAAAATCTTCAAATTATCAGTTTTGAGCAAATCAGGAAGATCAATTACATAACCCGGTGTCAACAACAATTATGACCCGACATCGTCTGTTTTATAATCCGGCAGTTTTGGTAATGTTAAATCGGCAAGTTTTACATCTTCAAGCCGGCTGAATATCAGATGAGTATTTAAAGAGCAAAGTTATTTAACCCGGAGCTTTGGAGGCCGACTCAACTAGATTATTCTTCACAATATTTCTTTGTGAGAAACCAATGTTAGCAAATTGAATATGAAGTTGGCCTATTGACCCGGACTTTCCAGAAAGAGGAAATGACAAGGACTTAAGGATGATCAAGGGTCGGCTTACAAGAATATTTAACCCGAAGTACAACCTATCAATTTGTTCTTATGTTTATGTTGCAGATCAGTTTGACATGGATAAATCCAAATTAAACTTGGGGACTAATGTTGGGGATATACCCCGCGGTATGACCCGGCTGGATGTATAACCCAGCCGGACTTGGCGACTCACTAATGAACCGCCCTGACTGGACGACACACTAAGTGGCTCGCCCGATCCTGGTGACTTATGGGTGACCTGGCAAGCGGATCAGAGGAGCGACAAGACCCGGGGGCCCAGGAGGCTCAAGGCCCAGAAGGCCGGCTTACGTTATGGTAGGCCGGCTTAAGAGAAAAGGGATGACGAATATTTCCTTTACGAGGAAGCAAGACCCGGACTTGTATTCAACTTGTAAGAAAAGATAGACTAGTCCTAGTCCTACTAGGACTCCATATGTAACCCGCCCCTCTAACTTATATAAAGAGGGGCAGGGCTCCCCAAAGAGGGACAAGGAACAAGAAACAATATCTAGGGCTAGACACAAAGAGGAGAGGCGGCTTACGGTGACTCCCTCATGATCATAATGAGACCTAGCCACAAACAACATGTAGGGCTATTCCGGATGATGTTTCCCGGGGCCCGAAGCTATCTAAATCCTCGTCTTGTGCATTGCGTCTCTCGATTCCGCTCAACCCCTTCAAGCTACCACATAGATGCGTCGGCCTCGCGATTAAGTCCTTACACTAGGACATCTGCCGTGACAATTCCATGACAATATCCGTCCCCCTTCGTTCCTCTCAATATTCTTCCGGTGTTGTGCTCTTTAATCAGTTCGTGATCTCTTCATTCTCTTTTCTCTAAATTCCCTCAAGTATCTTCGTGCTTTTCTAATTCTTCCCGATGATTCATTCTTCTTCGTCATTCAATTTTGAATTCTAATGGTGGTTCGTTGAAGATTCCTTTTCCGTTCTCATCATATCAATTCATTCGTTCTTTTCAATCCTACAAGTGGCTCATGAAGACCTTCTCAAATTTCGTGCTATATCCCCCCCTTAATCTTTTCCAACGCGAATAAGTAGTATGCTAATCCATTGTTTCTCATCAATTTAATTGATGGAGGATAAGCATAACATAATTCTTATTATCATTTCATCGTGGTCAAGTTGATTAATTGTTCTCTTCGGAGATTGTTCATGTTGAATAATTTCTCGGTTCTAAGTTGTCCGTCTTTTCTTTTCCGGAGTTCCAAGTCTTCTCGCTTGTCTCGTCGTGAAGCTCCATCTGAATCATCGCAATGTTTTAATCTTATTCTTTTCATACCTCAATTTTATCTCATCATCCTTTTGTTACCGGAGTTCTTCATGGTGGTCCGTCAGTATTTAATTCATTCTTCAAGTGTTCATCAAGATTCTTTTGGAGGAGCTCAAGTATTCTTCTTCTTGCTTCATGAGGTGCAACTAATTCTCCGTATTCTTTTGAAGTGGAGTTTTGCATTTCTTCGTTCTTCTCAGCTATTTAATCTTTGCCGCTTGTGGTCGGCTATCAGCTCATAAATTTTGAGATGTTTTCCATAAGTCCACAACAAGAAGCTTATTATTTTGTTGTTGATTTTCTCAACAACTAATCTTCCTTCATAAGGTTTCTTTCAATTTCATTCGTGGTAGAAGTTGTCATCTTCTTCCCCGTTCTTCTCATTCCACTCTTTCAAGTCTTCCGGAGGCATTGTGTTGTTCCTCTCGTCAAGTGTCATGCCATCTTGTTAAGTTCAAGTTCTATTCCATTATATGTTCAACTAGGATCCTATCACAATTCTTTCGTTCTTATTCCTTGTCTATCTTGTTCTAACCGAAGTGGTTTCAGAATCTGTCTTGTCTCTTGAGCTTTTGCTTTTGGTCATAATCGTAATTCCTCTTTTTCTACCTGAGTGTTCTCGACTTTGTTCATCCTCACTTTTTTGTTCTTATTTCACCTCACCCCTTTTTCCTTTCCGTCTTGGTCCTAAGATCTCGGGACGAGATCTCTTGTTAGTAGAGGAGAGTTGTAATGCCCCGGATTTGATGCGCCAGGAGTTCGCCAGTTATTGGCCGTCATTGCCATGTCTTTGCTTGTGTGTGGCATTTTGTCATGTCATCATGTGCATCGCATTTGCATACATGTTCGTCTCATGCATCTGAGCATTTTCCCCGTTGTCCGTTTTGCAATCTGACACTCCAGGGTCCTCCGGCGCCCCTTTTTACCTCGTTTCGCGAGTGGCCGAAAAATGTTCTCGGAATGGGTTGAAACTTGGCATGCGGTCTTATTATAGTGTAGACAGAGCGCCTGTCAAGTTTCGTCACATTCGGAGCTCGTTTGATAGCCCAACCGTCATCCGTAGCGGCACCGTTGTCGGTTTATTCGTCGGACGTTTTCGGTCTCCGGAAACCCGTCCCAGGCTGCCCTCTCTTCTCTTCCCACAGCCCACCTAGGCCCAGCCTACCTCTCCTCGCGTCCGGAACCGCCCGATCGCGATCGGAGGGTCCGAACCGCCCCCCTAGACCAAACCCTAGCCAAAAACTGCTATATATAGCCTCCTTCCCCTTCCATTTCTAGAAAACCTAGCCCCCCTCGAAATCCGCACGCCGCCAGCCTCCTCCCACCTCCTCCTCGTTTTCAGCGTCAGCCGACCCTGCCACGCCACTTGGTGCCGCCCAACTGGCCAGCCGCCGGCGGCCAGGCGCTCTCCACCATCTCCGTCGCGTCACGTCCCTCCCCGCACCGCTCGGGACTGCCGAAGCCCGTCCGCGGCCCGCCGCGGGCCGAATCGGGCCCGCCCGGGTCCCAGACCTCCGCCGCAGGTGCCCGCGCGCCCGAGCGCACCTCCCCGCCCGCAGCCCCTCGCTCGACACCGAAGCGCGCCGCCGCCTACCTCCTCCACCAGCATCGCCCGCCGCTGCGCGAACGCCGCCTCTCCGCCGCCGCCGCCCGCCGCCGCGCGAATGCCGCCTCGCCGCCCGCCGCCGCGCGAACGCCGCCTCGTCGTTGCCGCACCTCGCCACCAGAGACCTCTGCCGCCCGGCCGCGCCTCTGCCCGCACCCGCGCTTCCTCTCCCGTCCTCGCCACCCGGACTTCGACGTCGTCCGCGCCCTCTCCTCCGCCGCGCCCCTCGTCTCCGCCGGCCAGATCCGGTCGAGCCGGAACGGATCCGGCCACTCTCGAGTATCTCCGGGCGTCCCCGAGCCCCTCCGGCCGCCTCCACGCCCATTCCGGCGAGATCCACGCCGCCGTTGATTTTTCCCAGGGGTGAGAAAATCGGCTAAGACCTTGATCTATGAAATTTTATGCCTCTGTTCATTAAGCCATATCTGCCAGCATATGGCTCTGTTTTGCGTGTATGATGTATTGAAATGTTCATCTCATTGTGCTCCTAATTTTATTCCATTGTGCCATGTTCATTAGAGTTAATCTTGATATCCTAATCATCATTGCAAAAGTGATAAATAATGTTGTCTCCTGCCTATTATCAGAACATGTTCATTTGTCATTTTTGCATCTTTTTTTGTGATTTTCTTTTGAGCATGAAGTCTACATGTGTTATGAGCAAAAACATGACATATTTTCTGTGGTGCAATCCAATCTTCATGATATGACATGTGTTGATTGTTACAAGCTTGCAAAGTAGCCTCCGTGTTATGAGCAAAAACATGCCATCTTTTGTTCTGCTGTTATTTTTCATGCCATGTATTCATGTTGCTTAAGTGATATCGATGCCTCTTTTGAGTATGTTCACTAAGGATATGGTTATGCTATATACATCCATGCCCCTGTTTGAATTTATAGAGTTTTCTAGCATGTCTTAATCTTGCTCTACTTTTGCTATAAAATATTCCTGGAATATTGTTTACATGTTAATCAATTTTGCCAAGGTTGTTATAGTTGATCCTTGCATGCTATGAACTTGCTATTGCCATGCTTAGCTTCATGAACATGTCTTATTGCTGATTCTATGCTTACCTTGTCATGCAATTCTTTTTGATGAGTGAATCGAGCTCGCAAAGATGCCTTCATAATTCTGTTTATGCCATGCTCTGTTTTTCTGCAAAGTCTGAACCTGATAATTAAACTTGCTATGTTTACATGGGTGCCATCACATTTTCTGTCATGCTCTAGGAGCTTGTTTAAGACCATAAAGGGCTTTGTGAAGTTTGTAAACATGATTAGGTTTCTTAGGATTAACAAAGCCGGGAGGTTGCTTAACATAGACTTCCTCCTCAATTTTGCCATTTAGAAAAGCACTTTTAATGTCCATTTGGTATAAGGTGATATCATGGTGATTAGCATAGGCAAGTAAGATGTGAATGGACTCAAGTCTAGCAGCGGGGGCATATGTCTCACCATAGTCCATACCTTCAACTTGTGTATAGCCTTGGGCGACGAGACGTGCTTTGTTGCGAACCACTTGTCCATCTTCATCTTGCTTGTTGCGAAACACCCATTTGGTACCAATGATGCTGTGGTTGTTGTCAGGCTTCTCGACTAATGTCCACACTTGATTTCTCTCAAAGTTGTGTAGCTCTTCATGCATAGCATTTATCCAATCCAGATCCTTCAATGCTTCTTCAACCTTCATAGGTTCAATTTTAGAAATGAATGAGTAATGTTCACAAAAGTTAGCTAAACGAGTTTTAGAGCGAGTGATTCTCCCGGTTTGGATATCTTTGTAGATTTGTTCGACGGGATGATCTTTGGCAATTCTTGCTCGAACTCATGTAAGATTTTGCTTGGGTCGGGGTGGAACATCCTCTTCATCTTGTTCTTCTTCTTCTTGTTCTTCTTCTTCTTGGCCTTCTTCATTGTTCACGTTGTTGTTCTCTTGTCGTGGTGGAGAAGGAGGTTGTTGATGTTCATCTTGGTGTACTTCCTCGTTTCTTCATCTTGACGTGTCCCACTTGTGGATGCTTCCGTATCAACTCTTGGTTCACCTTGACGTGATGTAGAAGCTTCCACTTGGATGGACGAGGTACTCTCCTTCATTTCCGTTGGACGAATCTTGCAGATGGACAAGTCTTGAATTCCTTCCGAAGGGTCTTTGTCTCCTACATCAATTGGCAATTGCCCTACTTGCGAGCCGTTAGATTCATCAAACTTCACATCCACCGTATCTTCAACCTTTCGGGTGAAATTGTTGTAGACACGGTAAGTGTGAGAGTTTGAGCCATAACCAAGTAGAAAACCTTCATGAGACTTAGGAGCAAATTTAGAATGACGATGCTTATCAAGAATGTAGCACTTTGAGCCGAGTACTCGAAAGTATCCAACTTGGGGTTTGTTACTGGTGAGGAGCTCGTATGCCGTCTTGCCGAGTAGCTTGTGAAGATACAAGCGATTTGTTGCATGACAAGCTGTCTCAACTGCTTCCGCCCAAAAGTGCTTTGGCATCTTGTACTCATCAAGCATCGTTCTTGCCATCTCGATAAGAGTCTGGTTCTTCCTCTCAACAACTCCATTTTGTTGAGGTGTGTACGTAGCCGAGAACTCGTGTGAAATCCCTTCTTCGTCAAGAAAGGTGTCCACATTTGCGTTCTTGAACTCCTTTCCGTTGTCACTCTGAACCTTCTTGATCTTCACGTCAAACTGATTTTGGGCCTTCCTAGCGAAGTTTTTGAAGATCTTTTGGACCTGCGACTTATCATCAAGAAAGAACACCCACGTGAATCTTGAAAAATCATCAACTATGACTAGACCAAATGAGTTACCACCAAGACTCTTGTATGCATTCGGACCAAAGAGATCCATGTGAAGTAGCTCGAGCGGTCTTCTCGTGGTCATGATATTCTTCACGCGGTGACTTCCTCCAACTTGTTTCCTTGCTTGACAAGCACTACAAAGTCTATCCTTGTCAAATACGGCATCTTTTATTCCAAGGATATGATCACCTTTAATAAGCTTATCAAGATTTTGCATTCCAACATGACCTAGTATTCTATGCCACAACCAGCCTTTAGAAGATTTAGCGATTAAGACCATCTTATGATTGTCTCTACAAAACACATGGCAATCTACTTCAGTGAATAAGACATTGAAACCTAAATCCGCAAGTCTAGAAACTGAAAGTAAATTGTATCCAAGGGATTCAATGAGCATGACATTTTGTATGGAGCTATCGTGTGAGATGGCCACCTTACCAAGGCCAACCACCTTACCCTTTGAATTATCACCAAAGGTGACATATTTTCGAGAGCCGTCATTTTCAGCAAGCTCATGGAACATCTCTTCATCTCCGGTCATATGATCAGTACATCCACTATCAAGGACCCATTCCTTTCCTCCAGCCATGTAGCCGCGAAGATTTGCCATAAGACCAAAATGTCTCATTGCATTATCAAGATCATAGTCACTATCATCATCTTCATCATAGTATCCATGTTCAACATCATCTTGTGATTGATCAAATCGTAGAGAGGGTAATTCATTAGGTACATGATCATCAAAGTGGTTACCTTTATGAATTCTTATAGCTTCGGATATGATATCACTAATGATTCCAACATTTCCTTTAGCATGCATGAGATTGGTAAGCTCAAATAGACAATCACCAAAACTAGGATCACTAGAGTTCATCTCACTCAAGGCAATAGATTTATGGAGAATTTCATCTAAATTTTTCAAGGAATAATCGGGAAATCGTTCCTCAAGAAATTTCCATATAGCATAGGCACACTTAAGAGTAGGCAAACTAGCAATCAAATTTTTGGGCAATCCTCTAATGATGAGCTCAACAGTTCTAAGATTGTGAATCATGTCAATATCCTCATCTAGGGTAGGGTGCAAAGGATCAATATGAGGTGCACAAGGACTAGCAACGTACTTGTTCAAATGATATTCATTGAAATTCTCAAGCATTTCATTTTTCCACTCATGAAAATACTCTCCATCAAGAATGGGCACTCTATGTCTAAGAATCCCTAAAGTAGACACATCCATCTTCCTCCAAAGGTGTTTAAACCAAGGCAATGGAGACCAAAGCTCTGATACCAATTGAGAGGATTGAGAAGAGGTGTCTAAAGGGGGGGGTGATTAGACACTAAGTGCCAAAAGTTGCAGTTTTGAAAATTCATAAGTTTAGGTGGAGTTTAGGCACAAGTTTAACAAGCACAATACATATCAAGCAAGCATGCAAAGCGTATATGAGCAGCGGAAAGTAAAGCATGCAACTTGCAAGAATGTAAAGGGGAAGAGTTTGGAGTATTCAAATGCAATTGGGGACACGAATGTTTTTGGCGTGGTTCCGATAGGTGGTGCTATCATACATCCACGTTGATGGAGACTTCAACCCACGGAGGGTAACGGTCGCGTGAGTCCACGGAGGGCTCCACCCGCGAAGGGTCCATGAAGAAGCAACCTTGTCTATTCCATCATGGCCGTCGCCCACGAAGGACTTGCCTCACTAGCGGTAGATCTTCATGAAGTAGGCGATCTCCTTGCCCTTACAAACTCCTTGGTTCAACTCCACAATCTTGTCGGAGGCTCCCAAGTGACACCTAGCCAATCTAGGAGACACCACTCTCCAAGAAGTAACCAATGGTGTGTTGATAATGAACTCCTTGCTCTTGTGCTTCAAATGATAGTCTCCCCAACACTCAACTCTCTCTCACAGGATATGGATTTGGTGATAAAAGATTTGAGTGGAAAGCAACTTGGGGAAGGCTAGAGATCAAGATTCAAATGGTAGGAATGGAATATCTTGAGCTCAACACATGAGTAGGTAGTTCTCTCTCAGAAAATGTGTATTGGAAGTGAAGGTATGTTCTGATGGCTTTCTCCACAAATGAAGAGTGAGTGGAGGGGTATATATAATCTCCACACAAAATATAACCGTTACACACAATCTACCAAACTCGGTGGGACCGAATCGTTAAACTCGGTCAGACCGATTCAGCAAACCTAGTGACTGTTAGGATTTTCGGTGGGACAGAGATGCAACTCGGTAGGACCGATATGGTTAGGGTTAGAGCATAACGTAATCTCGGTGTGACCGATTACACAAAATCGGTGGGACCAATTTTGGTAATAAGCTAACCAGAGGGTTGGTCAGGCAAACTCGGTGAGACCGATTACACAACTCGGTGGGACCGATTTGGTAATAAGCTAACCAGAGGATTTGCATTGTAATCTCGGTAGTACCGATTGCGCAAACTTGGTGAGACCGATTTTGGCAATGGTCATACACAGTGAGATTGCAATCCCATCTCGGTGAGACCGAGATCCCTATCGGTGAGACCGATTTGCTAGGGTTTGTGGCAGTGGCTATGACATGTGAAACTCGGTGGCTCCGGATAGAAAGAATCGGTGGGGCCGAGTTTGACTTTAGGTTTGGGTCATATGTGGATATGGAAAGGTAGTTGAGGATTTTGGAGAATATCACTAAGCACATGTAGCAAGAGGCTCATTAAGCAACACCTCATCCCTCCTTAATAGTATTGGCTTTTCCTATGGACTCAATGTGATCTTGGATCACTAAAATAGAAAATGTAGAGTCTTGATCTTGAAGCTTGAGCCAATCCTTTGTCCTTAGCATCTTGAAGGGGTTCCACATCCTTTAGTCCATGCCACTCCATTGTCGAACTTATCTGAAACATACTAGGTAAAAGTGTTAGTCCAACAAGAGATATGTTGACATTAATTACCAAAACCACCCAGGGAGCACTTGTGCTTTCAAACTTATAACGAGGGGTGTAATTATTTTTAAGAGAAGCTTTCATGAAAAGATATGCATCGTTTCCATGGGCATAAACACAAAGTTCAAGGTCGACTCCCACTTCTACAGTGCATAACCTTTCATTCACTTCTCGCTTTCGAAGAAGTTGTAGTGTCGAAATTTTGTCTGACATAACACTAGTAGAGTATGAACCATAGGAGTTCCCAGGCTCACACAGATTAGGGAAGTCGCTGGTTCCACCCATTGGGGCATCTTAGGAACATATACCACAAACTTCAGGAGTAAATAACACAAGCTCGATAGTAGATCATGGTTGACAAAAAGCAGAGGGTGCAATTTACCAAAGGCATTATGTATCAGGGGAAGAACTCAAGGCTTGAGAATAAGCAGGAACAGTCAGATAATAATCCACCAAAAAGGATCTGGCGGACCGCAAAAAATCCGATGTGAGTATCGATGTTCAACCAGAAGAAGAAAGAATGTGAAGGCATCAAAATAGAGGGATCAGAAGAAGATGCTCTGGCCAAAAGATATGTAAGTTGGATAGAATTAGAACGACAATCAATAAAGTTTGATTTGCTAAACACCAGCTCATGTCCGGAGTGACATCAGAGCCGAAGGGAAGAGTTCTAATTGTGACTGATGATTGCGAGCAATCACAAACAAGTCGAATCAAATGCACAAATGACAATGACAAAGGATGCTAATGAATATTGCTAGACATATGGAGTAACCATAATGTAGGCAGGCAAGACTTTCCAGAGCAATAGGTTGCAGAGGATTCTCAGAAGATCGGATAGTATTTCAAAGTATCTTATGAATCATATGATGAACTAGTAATGAACAATTCCTCGAAAGAGTGAAGACTTATTCATAGGGGTATTCATGCGGTAAGGAACTGTAAGGACGAGGCACACATGATTCTCGCAATAATAGAGAGAATTTTGGGGTATCATGTAATAACAAGATCAACGGGTAATGATTGTATAAATGGCAAGTGTACATAGTTTTCCATAGGGGTTGACGGTGGAAGGGAATTGCAAGAGCGATGGGAAAATGTTCTCGGGAGAACATTGGAGAATAGCTTCAAAGTCTTCTGGTGAAGCAGGCGATCATCTGGAATGAAAGGGCTGTCACGCCCAAGATGAGACCCTATCCTAAAATAACTCGAAGGTCCCACCAAGGATAGAAGCGCATCTTGAAGACGCTTTTGCAAGGTGGATATCATTACATCAACATTCCATAACAGTGGGGATATAACCAAGACATACAATGTCACATGAATACAACAATACATCATATACATAAGATCAACATCCGACTACGGATGAAACAGAAACAGAAACTCAAACAATATCCACCCTGCTAGCCCAGGTTGCGGACCAGGAACCTAACCCAAGATCGACGAAGAAGAAGAAGAACTCCAACACAAGTAAACATCGCTCTCGCTTCATGGTCATCGCATGACCTGTACCTGCAACTGTTGGTGTAGCAATCTGTGAGCCACGAGGACTGAACAATCCCATTACCATGGATATCAAGACTAGCAAAGCTTAATGGGTAAGGAAGGGGTAAAGTGGTGAGGCTGCAGCAGCGACTAAGCATGTATGGTAGCTAACTTACGAAACAAGAGCGAGAAGAGAAGCAAAGCAAGCGGTCGTCAACTAGTAATGACCAAGAAGTGATCCTGAACTCCTACTTACGCCAAACATAACCCAAAGCCGTGTTCTCCTCTCGAACAACCCCGAAAAGAGACACTCACGGTTACGCACACGATTGGTGTATTTTAGAAGAGTTTACTTCGAGTTTACTACAACCGGACATTAACAGATTCCCATCTGCCACATAACCGCGGGCATGGCTTTCGAAAGTTCAAACCCTGCAGGGGTGTCCCAACTTAGCCCATCACAAGCTCTCACGGTCAACGAAGGATATTCCTTCTCCCGGGAAGACCCGATCAGACTCGGAATCCCGGTTACAAGACATTTTGACAATGGTAAAACAAAACTAGCAAAGCCGCCCGAATGTGCCGACAAATCCCGATAGGAGCTGCACATATCTCGTTCTCAGGGCACATCCGGATGAGACATCCTACGAGTAAAACCAGCCCTCAAGTTTCCCCAAGGTGGCCCTGCAGTCTACTCGGTTCGGACCAGCACTTAGAGAAGCACTGGCCCGGGGGGGCTAAATAAAGATGACCCTCTGGTTGGCCGACCCAAGGGAAGGGGTGATAGGTTGTTAGGCAAATGTAAAACCAAGGTTGGGCCTTGCTGGAAGAGTTTTATTCAAGGCGAACTGTCAAGGGGGTCCCATAAATCATCCAACCGCGTTAGGGACGCAAAATCCGGGAACATAATACCGATAGACTGGGTCACTGAATTAAATCATACTCTATTTGCATTTGGGCATTTAAATACTATATAATATTTTAAATGCTCAAATAATCATAAACTAAAATATTTGCTGTTGGTTATATTCCAAACAGTGGCATTGAGAAGTTTCATGATTTTTGGATCTGTTTAAGTATTTTTAGTAAAGCCCTAAAGACTACAGAAGAATAGAAAACAGAAACTAAAATAGGAAAAGCAGAGGGAGAGAAGATACCTACCTGGCACCCACCAAAGCCCACCTGGCCGGCCCCTACCTGAGATCTGCCGGTTTTGACACCGACACCCGAGCCTTAATGTGGGCACGGGTGGCCGAATTAAGGATCGAAATCCGGAGTAAAATCATAATTTATGTGTAATAATTATATGTATCCAAGTACTTTACATCAGTAATGCTCGGATCCGCATTGTACAAAGCTTTGTTGACCGACCATCGGCTTCAACCTCCTCGGCCTGTAGCCGGGGAGTGTTTGTCCTACTTGATATAGCCTTTATGAGGGCCAAGATTTACGGCAAACATGGAAATCCGCCATACGGTTTTAGAAACAAAGGTACACGGAGAGACATGTCATATTACTTTTGAACGTAAGAAACATCTTCCAAAGAAAATAGGGAAAACTTTGTTTTTGCCACTCTAGTTTTTGCCAACTTTGCTTATGCCACTCTAGAATTGGACATCTCACTTTTGCCACTCTTACCTTTTGACAATACATCATAAATGCCATTCCGTGGCAAAAACGATAATTTTTCATTTCAGTTTTGCCACTCTTAGATTTTGACATGTATCACAATTGCCACTCTAAAACTTTTGCTTTTGCCACGGAATGGCAAAAATGATATATTATCAAAAGCTAAGAGTGGCAAAAGTGAAATGTCAAATTCTAGAGTGGCATAAGCAAAGTTGGCAAAAACTAGAGTGGCAAACACAAAGTTTTCCCAAGAAAATAGTCCCGCTATCGGTTCATTTCTTTGGGTTGTCATCCTAACCACGATCATGAAACCTCACCTCCAGTCAATGTGGGAGGAAAATATGGAGGATTTAGTTTGGGGAAAGTTCCCGGACTCTATGGTCTAATGAACCGAAATTTTTCACTTCTGTAGTTGTCGACCAATTATATCCTTTAAGATGACTAACTTTCGGCTTCACCCAGTCTGAGGTACTAACTCGGATGACCCGATAGTAACAATCACAGAGGCACTCCCTTTACCGCCTAGACGAACGATCGGGAACATAGGGGTAAGCACAGGAGCCAGGCAACCCAGCTTGGCCAAAATATTAAGTCAAATTGATGCATATTTTATGGCTTTATAACAATAATTACAGAAGGCAACGCTTGTATAATAAATACAAATGCTGATGAGATATGTTTATTTTGACTCCGTTGCGACCGTTTATCATTTGAATGTGGCCCATCGTCGGCTTCTACCCCTTTGTAGATGCTACACAAGGTGTTTCCGCAGTAACAAGAAAACCCTTAGCCGATGTCTTGGTGCCCAGAGGCGGTTGTGTTAGTGGAAACAAGGGAATCAGATATGCGGGATTTATAACTTTCACTTAGCCATAGGAGCTTAAAGTTGGGAAGCCAGCTACTAGCCCCCGCTTAGTGTTCAGCGTAAGCCGAGGTCAAGCCGTTAACACTTCGGCTAATGTTATGAACGGCCCATCGTTTAACACGGGGTGAACTCCATCAATCTTAACACAATCATCGGATCGCTGACCAGTTTACTCTTATTGCGACAGTTAGTTTTTGGCTTTCTCCACTGAGGCACTTAACCATGCGAACTGGAAGCACAATCGCAGTGGTTCTCCCTTTGCACACCTAGCCGAACAAAGCGGAATGTAGGAGGCAAGCAAAGGAGCCGGGCAACCCAACTATTGACCAAAGACACAATTCGAAACCGATGCATATAAAGCAATATCCGAGAATTTTTTGCCGAGGACTCCTTGGAGTACCTAGGCTTTTGGCGGGTTCAGCTCTAGTCGCAGCTCCACGTTTATATTGCCGAATCTCTAAAGGTGTCCAGCATTGCACTGCGAACTTATGCTGGAAACACATAAATAGGTTAAAAGTGCCATAGGCTTGGAAAACCAAAAAAACTTCAGTCAATACTTTACGCCCGAACTAAATCAAGTTTTTGGTGCCAATCCGACAATTGGTCTTAAAGTTTTTTGTGCTTCTGTCGTGCTTTAACATGACACATCCGATCTCTAAACTGCAAGTAGGTCAGCATCGGCTTCAACCTCCTTATCCCGAAGACGGAGTGCTTCTCCAAGGCCAGTTTAGCGAACTAAACTCGAGCGGCTTTAGAGAGAAGCCAGGCTATCCGGTTATTGACCGTACACTCGAGTCGAAAAAGGAGTGGTAGAAAAAGTCTTTGCAACGACCAAGAAGAAAACACATTTACTATAAAACGACTCATATAAATTTAAAGAGCCTCCATTTAACATGGGCAAAGGGAGTTTCTTTTAACAAACAATGTATGTGAGCATGGTCGAAACGAACACAAATTAAAAATTTAAAACTTTGAGCATGAAAGCGACTTAGCTGGTTAATGTGTTCGACATTGACGACACGGTACAAGCTTGGTGCGGGACAAGGTCCCAGCCCCTAGGCTGGTCCCGAGGTGGCTGAGCGGGGAGCTCGGCACTCCGAAGTGGCAACATGACATGGACGCTGTGGCGAGGTGAAGCTCACAGTAATTTGGTCATCGGAGGTGGGATGGTAACATCAGCACACCGAAGTGACCACGTGACGCAGTCAAAATTCATTACCTGCACACATAAAACAGTGCGAGCAAGAAACAATAATAATTGAGAAAGAATTTTTTTTGCATAATTAATCAGGTAAGCTTGGCCAAGGCACCAAGATCAGTTCAACGAAGTGGCAACCCGAAGATGTCAATGCAGGTCGCCATGCGCGGCATGACAACATCGGCCTGGTATGATCAGAACTCATTGTGCGGAGGTGTCGGTCGGCGCGGTGGTTGTTGGCCTGATCCGCATGTAGCAATTGTTGTGAAAGAGCCATCCCAGAGTACTCATACAACTTCAAATGAAAGGTACCACGTAAGCTGCTTGTTGCATCAGTCCAATCTTGATGGACGTGAAGCAACTAGTAGTGCTAATTGCATCAGGGAAGCACAGGAAAGTGAGACCATTAGTAGCCTCCAAACTTAATTAAATAATAGAGAAAATAAAATCAAATCACCATGTGACTGCGCTGAGATTGGTCTGGCATGATCAGCGCAGGCTGGACGATGACGTCGGATTGCCGAGGTGGCAGCGTGACATAGTCAAGGTTGATTATCTAGCTTGAGGTCAATATCGACATTGGTCGACATGCCGAGGTGACATTGAGATACTCGCCAGACCGACGCCATGTACGAGGGTCAGAAAACCTAACAGAAGGTCGTACTGCAATCTATAAACATACAGCAGTACAAACCAAACATAATGGCACAAATAATTTGTACTGCATGTAATTATTAGGAAGAATAGCACCTGAGGATTTGTGAGGCAATCAGCTAGCAATCAGACGTTAGATCCAAATCGATACGGTGCAGAGGTATAGCATCTCACGCAGGTAGTAGCAAGCAGTAATATATTACTCTTATCTTAATAAAGAAAAAGAAGGATTGATCTCCTTGTGGGTTGCCCCATAGCTGAATTCGTGTTAGCTATGGGTGCTGCTCTGCGCGGACTGTACGCAGATGTGCTAGTCCTCCTTCGCTGGATTAAGGGTGCCCGGAATAACGACGCAGATGTAGCACAGTGGCAGCATGATGAAACATGAATTCGCAGGGCGATCTCATTGTGGCCACAAATTAGCTAACCTGTGTAGAGAAAATAACACTGGCCGAAGCAATAATTCCTAAGAAAAAATATTATGCATTATAAGTAATTTGGAGAGATAGCACATGGCAGTGGCCGGCCTAAACCAAAGCACGCAACACCGATCGAATTTGATGAAAAGCTGAAGTGATGACGTACTCTTGGGAGGCGTGCTCCAATTACTACAAAAGTAGTACTCCATGTTGATTTTGACAACCATCACGTAGGGTTGTGTTCGGTTAGTACTAGTAGTACTTGGAGGCGGGACAATTTGATCAACGGAGGCGGGACGACAATTTCGGCGTGCCAAGGCGGCCACGTGACACAGTCGAAGTCGATTACCTGCACACGTAAAATAGTGCAGTTCCAAAATAATAACAAATAATACATACATATTAAAAAATATTTTTGGCATAATTACTTAATGCAAAACAACTTATTAAATGGGTGTGGCCTAAACGGAGGTCAATTTGATGGCACGACGGAGCGATGGCGTGCAGGCGTCGACGCAGGTCGGGACTCCGTTGGAGTTATTAATGAAGTTGTTGAGAGAGCCGAGAGCTTCACGTAGCACTTGAGCAAATCAACTAATAATTATAGTACTACAACTAGTACCAAAGTTTTACGTAGGAAGGAAAATTGTATTAGCATAGAAGACAGAAACCAATTTAATACTTAGCTTTGGCAGTTTTGCTAGTCAATATCGGTTTTGACAGTTTGGAATCTGTTTGCTCGTGGGTGTCCTTATGATCTGCTTTCGTGGACGTCCACTTTGAGCGGTGCCTGTAACATCCCAAAATTCTAAATTTTGAAATGTTATAATAAATAGATAAATTTGATTATTTGTTTGATTGTTGTGTGATTGATTGACTGAAAGTGAATGAATTCGAAACTTTTTGAAAGTTAAATGAGAGGGAATAAAAGGACTTTCCCAAACTTTCATCTTTGCTTTCTAATTTCCGTGAATTCAAATACTTATCATCACAAAACCCCGGAGAGAAGATGACATGACTTCTTCCATTTATTTAAATGAAAAGGGGTGTTGAAAATATTTGAATTTCATTTGAAAAATTTTCAAATTCTGAAACTTTATGCAACTCATTGAGTTTCACGAGATAAGATAAAATGTCTTCTTCAAATTATGAAATATGAGTTGGGAGTTTCAAAGATCAAATTTAAAGTCATTTTCGAATTTATTTTAAATTTGGAGTTATTTGAGTTTTCTTCAAATTATTTTTCTTCAAAAATAAAATATACGTAAATTAGGGTAAAATGATTCCCTACATCGGAAAATTGGAGAGAAATAAATTTGAATTAATTTTGGTACTTTTAAAATGATTTTTACTGGATTTTATTAGAGCAGTAGGACTCTTTGCTTTATTTAAGTTTGTGCGGATTTTATTTGATGCTAGAAAAATGTCCATGTCGTAGAAGTTCATTTTCTTAAAATTCTAATATATAATATGCCTATATAAAAATATTAATTTGTATTCGTTATTCAGTATTCCTTTCTGTTTCTACTAAAAAAACTATACGTGCGGTCGATAATTATTTGTCGCCCACGTGCGCATCATAGTAATAGCCAGTGTCCCATTTTTTTCTCTTTTCCTATATGGGCCAGGCCCAGCCAGCCTTTTTTTTCACTTTGACCGAATTCTGTTTAAAAAAACTGCAACCGTAGCGTACGCGCGCGGGGCCGGCCGAAGGCCTTTAGGCCCATGCGAGCCGCCTCTTTTCTTCTCTGTTTGTTTTCTTTTCATTTACGTTTAGTCCCACATTGCCTAATTTTTGACCCTTAAGCTTCTTTTTCACCTATAAATATAGACCCACAGAGCCTCCAAAAATCATCGGATTTGGATTAAATCAATATTTTGGTTTGACTAGATTCATTTAAAAAAATAGTTTTCTCCTCTTCGGCGCGACTTCTGGAAATTGTTTTCTCTCTCCGAAGTCATCTTTTCTCTGCCTTATAAAGGTATCTTTCTTTGTTTTTTTATACTTCCGTAGTTTATTATTTCTAGACTAATACGATAGAATAATTAGATTATCAATTAGTCTACGTATTTATACATTAGACCTTAGCCGTAGATATTTTTCTTCCGTAAAACAGTTTGGCCCTGATTTTTCAAATAGCCATAACTTCTTACTCGTTCATCCAAATTAGATGAAATCAACGCCCACTTCTTCGTTATGATCTCCTCTATCCAGTAATCCAACTCAAACATGTTTTCGAAAGTATAAAATTTGAATTAGATCAAATTTGAATTTGAACTTCGTTTGATCATAACTTGAGTTTTGTAACTCCGATTTAGTTGATTCTTTTTGCAAATCGAAGCTCTTGACCTAAACTTTCTGATGAGGCCAAATTCACATAATTTTGGTACTGTTAGAAATTGTTTTATGTTGCAAGAGTCATTTGCTTGGTTTTGATGTTTTCCGAACTGGCTTCTTCGTTCTTCCCGATCTTTTGAATGATTGCTTATGTGTGGTTACTATTGCTTGCCTACGATAGATTGACTGGAGTGTGACGAGTAGAACTATCAAGAGTTCTGAGTGTGAATCATCTTCATCAACATTGCAGGCAAGTTCACACTTTGATCATATCCCTTTCACACCCAGTTTTTATGCATTAGTTTCACCCTCAAACATTGCATGAGTAGGATTGATAAGATGTGGGTATTGGGAAGTAGTTGATGATGTAGGAACCTATTGCCCTGCATTCAAACCTTGGGAGTTACTTTTACGTTATGCTCATATTGCTATGCTCGTAGACGTGGTTTGGGTGAGTGAAATCTATGACAGATGTGAGATTGTTAATTAATGGTTCAACTTAAGGTGGCAACTTTAATACACATCTGGGTGGATTGAGGCACCTGGAGAATCCAGAGTTGCCTATATTTTTGGAAATCCCGGGGTTCCGTGTGATTTTCCTATGGACCGCCACCCAGACTCAAAGGGATCATAAGATTCTTCATGCTAAAAACTTCCGTGTGCAGCCACAAGCTATTATGGGCTCTAGAATAGTTGAGTAAGTTACGTGAAGCTCTTGAAGAGGTGGATCAGCAGGTAGAGGGTTGTAGGTTTGGTATGGTCTGCCCGGAGTAGAGAGTTAATGTTTCTGAAAGACTGTGTCTCGGTCATCCGTTTCTCAAACACCATGTAGTGCGAGAAATCCAACGGAGGCGATC
This sequence comes from Aegilops umbellulata, assembly GCA_032464435.1. Taxonomy (NCBI): domain Eukaryota; kingdom Viridiplantae; phylum Streptophyta; class Magnoliopsida; order Poales; family Poaceae; genus Aegilops; species Aegilops umbellulata. Next base: position 368,948,628 of record CP136060.1, read on the forward strand.
GAGTCTTGTGGGGAAAAGTGTGCAAACCTCTACAGAGTGTACAAACTAATCATGGTTAGCCGTGTCCCCGGTTATGGACAATCTTGAGTCTCTGGTATTTGGATTATCGTATTGATCTCATCACATTACTTAAATAATTTTTTGGGTTATTGATGTTAATTTGGGATTGAGTTGGAGGAACCTTCTCAATATTTTTTCAACCAACTTTGTAGTTGAGTAAATTATATTCCTTTGCAGTAGGGAAAAATTGGCTTTTCACAAAAAAAATTATAACCATAGAGCTTTCCACCAGCCAAATATGCATGTAGTGATAGCTATTATTCATCATTATCCTATGGTGTGAATTTGCCAGCACATTCAATGTACTGACCCTTTGTGGCTGCAACGTCTCATGTTGCAGGATTCTTACGACGAGTAACTGATATGTTAGGGTTACGATTTCTACACTCAACTTTGACGTTGGTGTTGATGGGAATCCACAACCTTGTTGTTACTTCCGCTATTTGGATTGAGGTAATAGTATTTACGTTACTTTATACATGTGATTTACCTCTGTTATAAATCCTCGAGTACTGTGTGTGTCAGCATACCGATCCAGGGATGACACTTAAGCACAGAGACTTGACCGTCTGAGGTCGGGTCGCTATAAGATGGTATCAGAGCACATGTTGACTGTAGGACGTGACCCCTAGAAACTGGCAAGCCCATAGGAAGGATTTTCTCTAAAAATTTCTTTTTCAAAAAGATCTTTTACCTCTCTTATCTTCTGAGCTTATTCAAATATTCCCTTTTAGTGAGACCCTACCCCTTTTCCCCTTTGACCACATGAAGATTCGACGGATGAGACCACTTCAAGAAGTACAAGATATCGGACAACTAAGACCATTCGAAATGAAGAGGATTTTACCATACATTATGATAATGGAAACTATAGTGGTTGAAGACTCCGAAGACTAGGAGATTTGAAGGCTTTGAAGAATTTCCAGATTTAGTATGGCCTAGGAAGGCTACCCTTATGGAATTTGGCAGACTATGGAAGCTAACAATGCCCGAGATCAAGTTGTATCAGAGAAAGACCGGAACATGGAGCATTAGAACTCAAAGTTTTTATCAAGAAACCCAAGACAGGAGAGATCAATTATGGAATTAAAGCTCATGGCAGTAACATGGGCATAGATATGGCTATCCATGATGTTATCGCCCGCTTATGCTATGTGTCACCGTGCTAAGTTAAGCTTGTATTTTCTTTGGAAGGATTGGATGACAAGAAGGCTGATGGAGCACCTATCAGCAAGACGAAGTTTTAACCTTAACTGGTGTATCACCAGGATCTGCAATGTTACATCAAGAAGTTAAGATGGACCTGCAGGAAGCAGTATTTGATAAGGAAGCATTTCGTCGGGAACTGAAGGACAGTAGGATTATGGTTCATATCGAGGTTGATGAAACCAAGAAGTTGGAATGCAACTCCAGAAATATTAAAGGAGGTCACGGTAGACTTTGCGACAACAGAGATGATCCGGCAAAAGAATTTGAGAAGGTCAAGCACGATCGGAAGAAGCTATCGGAGACCTGAGCAAAATTTGAAGAGTCTGATGACTTTGAAGATTTATTGACCTTTAGAAGACCAAACCCCTGTTATACCTACGTTAGATGCGACGTTTGTGAGCTATCATTTGTTTAATGTTTTTTTTCGATAGCCACAAATAAAATCTGTCTTTTCAAAACCATTGTTTGCATTGTGTGTATCCCTCTCTCTCTCTCTTTTCTCACCCCCAAACCCATGGACCCGATAGAGGATGAATGGAGCTTGTATTTTCTGGACCGATGATTAAATTGGAGACGGACCAATGGATTCAGAACATGGAGGATCACATGGAGAATAACCCTATAGTCGGAAATGATATGACCCAGCATGCTCTCCAGTGCTTTGAAACAGGTGCTTCTACTTGGTGGAGGATGTACCAAACCATCAATGGATGGCAAAGAGTAACCACTTGGAAAGAATTTAAGTTGACTTTGCCAAAGTTTCGGTTTGAGTCCCAGAAATTGAAGCCTTACGGAAAGGATATGAAGAAAACTTGTGAATTCAAGCTTTGTGAAGAAATAGGACACAACCATAAAGAAAACAAGGACGAATACCCTCATAATCGGAGGATTACCAAAGGAGTTAGCCGAGGATCTTAGGGAACTTCGGTTGGAGATTGTTTCCAAAGGTTTTCTTGTAGCAATGGAAGTTCATTCTACATTGTTGGGAAAGATCCTGAAACATAGAAGGATGACAAAGAGATTGCTGAGGTAAAAGAGAGGATGAGCAAAGGAAAGGCCAATGGTTTTCATAAGGATGAGCACGACAGCTTATGGTTCGAGGACCGTGTATATGTGCCCAATAATGCAAAGATCAAGAAGTAAATACTTTAGGAGGCTCATGACTCACCATACTCGATTCGCCCTGGAAACACCAAGATGTATTTGGATTTGAAGGAGCGTTTCTGGTGGACTGGTATGAAGAAGGATATTGTGAAGTATGTAGTCGTAGGTGATGTATGCCAGAGAGTAAAGGCAGAGCATCAGAAGCCAGCAGGATTACTACAGCCTATGCCGATACCCGAATGGAAGTGGGATAAGCTTGGCATGGATTCATTACCGGATTTTCCAGAACCTGATCGGGATATGATTCTATCTGGGTAGTAGTTGATTCGCTTGACCAAAGTGGCTCACTTTATCCTAGTGAAAACCACCTATACAAGTGCGAAGTTGGCCAAGATATATATGACCGGGATCGTATGTCTGCATGGAGTTCTGAGGACCATCGTATCAGATAGAGGAACACAATTTACCTCAAAGTTTTGGAATCAGCTGCACCAGACTTTGGGTACTAGGCTAGAGTTCGGTACAGCCTTTCATCCGCAGACAGATGGATAGACCGAGAGAGTCAATCAGATTCTAGAGGACATGTTGAGAGCGTGTGCGCTAGATTAAGGATCTAGTAGGGATGATAATCTACCTTACGCAGAGTTCTCATACAACAACAGTTACCAAACCAGTTTGAAGATGGCTCCTTTCGAAGCTTTGTATGGGAGAAGGTGCAGGACACCGTTGATGTGGGATGAAGTTGGAGACCGTCAGTTGTTTGGACCAGATTTGATCAAAGAGTCAAAAGTGAAGGTTAAGTTGATTTGAGATAGACTGAAGGTAGCTCAGTCCAGGCAGAAGAGTTATGCAGACTCAAAAACGCAAGGAGGTAGTCTATGAAGTTAGAGACGGGGCATGTCTTCATGTGTCCCCTCTGCGAGGAGTTAAACGATTTGGAGTTAAGGGAAAGTTAGCCCCGAGATTTGTAGGACCATACCGAGTTTTTGAGCGTATGGGAGAAGTGTCCAACAAGTTGGAGTCACCCGAAGGACTGTCAGGAGTTCATGATGTGTTTCACGTTTCCCAGTTGAAGTGCCATGCAGAGATGGCCAATATTCCCTTGTAAGGACACTTTACCCCTGGAAAGGATAATGATGTTCCACGAAGTGGAGTATGGACTTCATAAGTATAAGTTTTATCTCGGTATGTGGGATATCCCACGAGGATGAAGAGATGAATTACTATTGGATATAAAGGAGGTATGATGTTGGAAATATAGATCAATGGAAATTCCATGATGAGTCTGAGTAATCATGTCCTAGGTTGGTGCAAATAGAAGGAAGGGAGACAATACAATTGGATTGATTTTAAGTATGCTTGGAATCTATGAAGTTGGATGTAGGATTAAGGATCAGTTGCCCCGATGATGAGTTCAAGGTTTACAAGTGATGAGATGAGCCATAACTCACAGGCCCCAGGACCTGCCAAGAAGCAAGCACATTCTTGCTGAAGGAAAAACCCTGGAAGAAGTTATGGTTTTATCGATAAGACGATCTTATAGGAGTAACGCAAAACCTAAGAGTTGTGAAGGAACGATAGATGTTTGTTTGGCTTGCAGAATCAATGGATTTATCCAACTTGGTTCGTCGACAAGAGAAATACTGCAATGCTTGTGAGGATGACCGAGTGTTAGAATGCGAGATTCGCTAAACCGTATACAAGGTAATGATTTGGGTGCGGGATGGATTGATCACCATACCGACTTACACTTATTATTCGCCTTGCTATGTGGGATGGTAAATCTGAGTGACTTACGTATAGTAAAGAGACGACGATCAAAACCCTGTTTAAACCTTAGAATGGAATAAGCAATTTTTCCCTTGTACAAGGCAGTTGTTGCCAACCGTAGGATATACGGTGAGGTTCAACCCAGACCCATTTCCTGCAGGAGAAACCATAAATTGTTGACCACCATGAGATATCGATAGGTTTTTAGTATTGGCGCCAGACCTGTCAGCTAAGAAGGCTCAGTCTCGGAATAACCTTACCAAGATGAAAGGATAGAAGAATTGAGGAAAAGGTTATGCCACTACCCGAAGACCCAGAGAAGGAATTTTCCTGGAAATTTGAGAAGACCGACCCGTCAACAAAAGGATGGAGTATATAAGTTTTGATGGAACCGTAAACCATGTTTCTAAGGGTGGTAGCACCCTAGACCCCTGTGATGATCGATGGATTTTGAGAAGACCCCAAACCTAACCTATTTCTTTCTAGCCTCTCCGAATCTCGAGGACGAGATTCATTTTAAGGGTGGTAGGTTTGTAACATCCCAAAATTCTAAATTTTGGAATGTTATAATAAATAGATAGATTTGATTGTTTGTTTGATTGTTGTGTGATTAATTGACTGAAAGTGAGTGAATTCGAAACTTTTTGAAAGTTAAATGAGAGGGAATAACAGGACTTTCCCAAACTTTCATCTTTGCTTTCTAATCTCCGTGAATTCAAATACTTTTCATCACAAAACCCCAGAGAGAAGATGACATGACTTCTTCCATTTATTTAAATGAAAAGGGGTGTTGAAAATATTTGAATTTCATTTGAAAATATTTCAAATTCTCAAAACTTTATGCAACTCATTGATTTTCATGAGAGAAGATAAAATGTCTTCTTCAAATTATGAAATATGAGTTGGGAGTTTCAAAGATCAAATTTAAAGTCGTTTTTTAATTTATTTTCAATTTGGAGTTATTTGAGTTTTATTCAAATTATTTTTCTTCAAAAATAAATTATACGAAAATTAGGGTAAAATGATTCCCTACATCGGAAAATTGGAGAGAAATAAATTTGAATTAATTTTTGTATTTTTAAAATGATTTTTACTGGATTTTATTAGAGCAATAGCACTCTTTGCTTTATTTAAATTTTTCCGGATTTTATTTGATGCTAGAAAAATGTCCATGTCATAGAAAATCGTTTTCTGAAAATTTTGATATATAATATGCCTATATAAAAATTTATTTTATTTTCATTATTCAGTATTCTTTTCTGTTTCCACTAAAAAACTGTACGTACGGCCCATAATTATTTGTCGCCCACGTGCGCATCATAGTAACAGCGAGCGCCCATTTTTATTTCTTTTCCTATATGGGCCAGGCCCAGCCAGCCTTTTTTTTCACTTTGACCGAATTTTGTTTAAAACAAAACTGCAACCGCAGCGTACGCGCGCGCGGCCGGCCGAAGGCCTTTAGGCCCATGCAAGCCGCCTCTTTTCTTCTCTGTTTCTTTTTGTTTCATCTACGTTTATTCCCACATTGCCTAACCTTTGACCCTTAAGCCTCTTTTCCACCTATAAATATAGACCCACAGAGCCTCCAAAAATCATTGGATTCGGATTAAATCAATATTTTGGTTTGACTTGATTCATTTAAGAAAAAATATTTTTCTCCTCTCCGGCGCGACTTCTGGAAATTGTTTTCTCTCTCCGAAGTCATTTTTTCTCTGCCTTATAAAGGTATCTTTTTTTTATACTTCCGTAGTTTATTATTTCTAGACTAATACGATAGAATAATTAGATTATCAATTAGTCTACGTATTTATACATTAAACATTAGCCGTAGCTATTTTTCTTCCGTAAAACAGTTTGGCCCTGATTTTTCAAATAGCCATAACTTCTTACTCGTTCATCCAAATTAGATGAAATCAACATCCACTTCTTCGTTATGATCTCCTCTATCCAGTAATCCAACTCAAACATGTTTTTGAATGTTTAAAATTTGAATTAGATCAGATTTGAATTTGAACTTCGTTTGATCATAACTTGAGTTTCGTAACTCCGATTTAGTTGATTATTTTTGCAAATCGAAGCTCTTGACCTAAACTTTCTGATAAGTCCAAATTCACATAAATTTGGTACTATTAGAAATTGTTTTATGTTGCAAGAGTTATTTGCTTGATTTTGATGTTTTTCGAACTGTCTTCTTCGTTCTTCCCGATCTTTGAGTGATTGCTTATGTCTGGTTACTGTTGCTTGCCTACGATAGATTGACCGGAGTGTGACGAGTAGAACTATCAAGAGTTATGAGTGCGAATCATATTCATCAACATTGCAGGCAAGTTCACACTTTGATCATATCCCTTTCATACCCAGTTTTTATGCATTAGTTTCACCCTGAAACATTGCATGAGTAGGATTGATAACATGTGGGTATTGGGAAGTAGTTGATGAGGTAGGAACCTATTGTCCTGCATTCAAACCTTGGGAGTTACTTTTACGTTATGCTCATATTTCTATGCTCGTAGACGCGGTTTGGGTGAGTGAAATCCATGACAGATGTGAGATTGTTAATTAATGGTTCAACTTAAGGTGGCAACTTTAATACACATCTGGGTGGATTGAGGCACCTGGAGAATCCAGTGTTGCCTGTATTTTTGGAAATCCCGGGGTTCCGTGTGATTTTCCTATGGACCGCCACCCAGGCTCAAAGGGATCATAAGATTATTCATGCTAAAAACTTCCGTGTGCAGCCACAAGCTATTATGGGCTCTAGCATAGTTGAGTAAGTTACGTGAAGCTCTTGAAGAGGTGGATCAACAGGTAGAGGGTTGTAGGTTTGGTATGGTCTGCCCGGAGTAGAGAGTTAATGTTTCTGAAAGACTGTGTCTCGGTCATCCGTTTCTCAAACACCATGTAGTGCGAGAAATCCAACGGAGGCGATCGAGTCTTGTGGGGAAAAGTGTGCAAACCTCTACAGAGTGTACAAACTAATCATGGTTAGCCGTGTCCCCGGTTATGGACAATCTTGAGTCTCTGGTATTTGGATTATCGTATTGATCTCATCACGTTACTTAAATAATTTGTCCGGTTATTGATGTTAATTTGGGATTGAGTTGGAGGAACCTTCTCAATATTTTTTCAACCAACTTTGTAGTTCAATAAATTATATTCCTTTGTTGTAGGGAAAAATTGGCTTTTCAAAAAAACATTATAACCATAGAGCTTTCCACCAGCCAAATATGCATGTAGTGATAGCTATTATTCATCATTATCCTATGGTGTGAATTTGCCAGCACATTCAATGTACTGACCCTTTGTGGCTGCAACGTCTCATGTTGTAGGATTCTTACGACGAGTAAGTTATACGTTAGGGTTACGATTTCTACACTCAACTTTGCCGTTGGTGTTGATGGGAATCCACAACCTTGTTGTTACTTCCGCTATTTGGATTGAGGTAATAGTATTTACGTTACTTTATACATGTGATTTACCTCGGTTATAAATCCTCGAGTACTGTGTGTGTCAGCATACCGATCCAGGGATGACACTTAAGCATAGAGACTTGACCGTCTGAGGTAGGGTCGCTATAAGATGGTATCAGGGCACGCGTTGACTGTAGGACGTGACCCCTAGAAACTGGCAAGCCCATAGGAAGGATTTTCTCTAAAACTTTCTTTTTCAAAAAGATCTTTTACCTCTCTTCTCTTCTAAGCTTATTCAAATATTCCCTTTTAGTGAGACCCTACCCCTTTTCCCCTTTGACCACACGAAGATTCGACGGATGAGACCACTTCAAGAAGTACAAGATATCGGACAACTAAGACCATTCGGAATGAAGAAGATTTTACCATACATTATGATAATGGAAACTACAGTGGTTGAAGACTCCGAAGACTAGGAGATTTGAAGGCTTTGAAGAATTTCCAGATTTAGTATGACCTAGGAAGGCTACCCTTATGGAATTTGGAAGACTATGGAAGCTGGCAATGCCCGAGATCAAGTTGTATCGGAGAAAGACCGGAACATGGAGCATTAGAACTCAAAGTTTTTATCAAGAAACCCAAGACAGGAGAGATCAATTATGGAATTAAAGCTCATGGCAGTAACATGGGCATAGATATGGCTATCCATGATGTTATCGCCCGCTTATGCTATTTGTCACCGTGCTAAGTTAAGCATGCATTTTCTTTGGAAGGATTGGATGATAAGAAGGCTGATGGAGCACCTATCAGCAAGACGAAGTTTTAACCTTAACTGGTGTATCACCAGGATCTGGAGTGTTACATCAAGAAGTTAAGATGGACCTGCAGGAAGCAGTATTTGATAACGAAGCGTTTCGTGAAGAACTCAGGACCCAAAAGCTGAAAGTAGCCAAGCTAGAGGAGCAAAACCTTGAGACATCAAAGATTCGTCGGGAACTGAAGGATAGTAGGATCATGGTTCATGTCGAGGTTGATGAAACCAAGAATTTGGAATGCAACTCCAGAAATATTAAAGGACGTCACGATAGACTTTGTGACAACAGAGATGATCCGGCAAAAGAATTTGAGAAGGTCAAGCACGATCGGAAGAAGCTATCGGAGACCTGAGCAAAATTTGAAGAGTCTGATGACTTTGAAGATTTATTGACCTTTAGAAGACCAAACCCCTGTTATACCTACGTTAGATGCGACGTTTGTGAGCTATCATTTGTTTAATTTTTTTTCGACAGCCACAAATAAAATCTGTCTTTTCAAAACCATTGTTTGCATTGTGTGTATCCCTCTCTCTCTCTCTTTTCTCACCCCCAAACCCATGGACCCGATAGAGGATGAATGGAGCTTGTATTTTCTGGACCGATGAGTAAATTGGAGACGGACCGATGGATTCAGAACATGGAGGATCACATGGAGAATAACCCTATAGTCGGAAAGGATATGACCCAGCATGCTCTCTAGTGCTTTGAAAGAGGTGCTTCTACTTGGTGGAGGATGTACCAAACCATCAAGTGATGGCAAAGAGTAACCACTTGGAAAGAATTTAAGTTGACTTTGCCAAAGTTTCGGTTTGAGTCCCAGAAATTGAAACCTTATCGAAAGGATATGAAGAAAACTTGTGAATGCAAGCTTTGTGGAGAAATAGGACACAACCATAAAGAAAACAAGGACGAATACCCTCATAATCGGAGGATTACCAAAGGAGTTAGCCGAGGATCTCAGGGAACTTCGATTGGAGATTGTTTACAAAGGTTTTGTTGTAGCAATGGAAGTTCATTTTACATTGTTGGGAAAGATTCGTGAAGCTCAGAAGGATGACAAAGAGATTGCTGAGGTAAAAGAGAGGATGAGCAAAGGAAAGGCCAAAGGTTTTCATAAGGATGAGCACGACACATTATGGTTCGAGGACCGTGTATATGTGCCCAATAATGCAAAGATCAGGAAGTAAATACTTTAGGAGGCTCATGACTCATCATACTCGATTCGCCCTGGAAACACCAAGATGTATTTGGATTTGAAGGTTTCTGGTGGACTGTATGAAGAAGGATATTGTGAAGTATGTAGTCGTAGGTGATGTATGCCAGAGAGTAAAGGCAGAGCATCAGAAGCCAGCAGGATTACTACAGCCTATGCCGATACCCGAATGGAAGTGGGATAAGCTTGGCATGGATTCATTACCAGATTTCCCAGAACCCGATCGGGATATGATTCTATCTGGGTAGTAGTTGATTCGCTTGACCAAAGTGGCTCACTTTATCCTAGTGAAAACCACCTATACAAGTGCGAAGTTGGCCAAGATATATATGACCAGGATCGTATGTCTGCATGGAGTTCCGAGGACCATCGTATCAGATAGAGGAACACAATTTACCTCAAAGTTTTGGAATCAGCTGCACCAGACTTTGGGTACTAGGCTAGAGTTCGGTACAGCCTTTCATCCGCAGACAGATGGATAGACCGAGAGAGTCAATCAGATTCTAGAGGACATGTTGATAGCGTGTGCGCTAGATTATGGATCGGGATGATAATCTACCTTACGCGGAGTTCTCATACAACAACAATTACCAAACCAGTTTGAAGATGGCTCCTTTCGAAGCTTTGTATGGGAGAAGGTGCAGGACACCGTTGATGTGGGATGAAGTTGGAGACCGTCAGTTGTTTGGACCAGATTTGATCAAAGAGTCAGAAGAGAAGGTTAAGTTAATTTGAGATAGACTGAAGGTAGCCCAGTCCAGGCAGAAGAGTTATGCAGACTCAAAAACGCAAGGAGGTAGTCTATGAAGTAGGAGACGAAGCATGTCTTCATGTGTCCCCTCTGCGAGGAGTTAAACGATTTGGAGTTAAGGGAAAGTTAGCCCCGAGATTTGTAGGACCATACCGAGTTTTGGAGCGTATGGGAGAAGTGTCCAACAAGTTGGAGTCACCCGAAGGACTGTCAGGAGTTCATGATGTGTTTCATGTTTCCTAGTTGACGAAGTTCCATGCAGAGATGGCCAATATTCCCTTGTAAGGACACTTGACCCCTGGAAAGGATAATGATGTTCCACGAAGTGGAGTATGGACTTCATAATTATAAGTTTTATCTCGGTATGTAGGATATCCCACAAGGATGAAGAGATGAATTACTATTGGATATAAAGGAGGTATGATGTTGGAAATATAGATCAATGGAAAGTCCATGATGAGTCTGAGTAATCATGTCCTAGTTTGGTGCAAATAGAAGGAAGGGAGACAATACAATTGGATGGATTTTAAGTATGCTTGGAAGCTATGAAGTTGGATGTGGGATTAAGGATCAGTTGCCCCGATTATGAGTTCAAGGTTTACAAGTGATGAGATGAGCCATAACCCACAGGCCCCAGGACCTGCCAAGAAGCAAGCACATTCTTGCTGAAGGAAAAACCCTGGAAGAAGTTACGATTTTATCGATAAGACGATCTTATAGGAGTAACGCAAAACCTGAGAGTTGTGAAGGAACGATAGATGATATAATGTATAACATCAGCACACTGAAGTGACCACGTGACGCAGTCAAAATTCATTACCTGCACACATGAAACAGTGCAAGCAAGAAACAATAATAATTGAGAAAGAAATTTTTTGCATAATTAATCAGGTAAGTTTGGCCTCGGCGCCAAGATCAGTTCAACGAAGTGGCAGCCCGGAGATGTCAATGCAGGTCGCCATGCGCGGCATGAAAACATCGGCCTGGTATGATCAGAACTCATTGTGCGAAGATGTCGGTCAGCGCGGTGATTGTCGGCCTAATCCACATGTAGCAATTGTTGTGAAAGAGCCATCCCAGAGTACTCATACAACTTCATATGAAAGGTACCGTGTAAGCTGCTTGTTGCATCAATCCAATCTTGATGGACGTGAAGGAACTAGTAGTGCTAATTGCATCAGGGAAGCACATGAAAGTGAGACCATTAGTAAAAGTGTAGACGGCCTCCAAACTTAATTAAATAATAGAGAAAATAAAATCAAATCTCCCTGTGACTGCGCTGAGATTGGTCTGGCGTGATCAGCACAGGCTGGACGATGACGTCGGATTGCCGAGGTGGCGGCGTGACATAGTCAAGATTGATTATCTAGCTTGAGGTCAATATCGACATTGGTCGACATGCCGAGGTGACATTGAGATACTCGCCAGACCGACGCCATGTACGAGGGTCAGAAAACCTAACAGAAGGTCGTACTGCAATCTATAAACATACAGCAGTACAAACCAAACATAATGGCACAAATAATTTGTACTGCATGTAATTATTAGGAAGAATAGCACCTGAGGATTTGTGAGGCAATCAGCTAGCAATCAGACGTTAGATCCAAATCGATACGGTGCAGAGGTATAGCATCTCACGTAGGTAGTAGCAAGTAGTAATATATTACTCTTATCTTAATAAAGAAAAAGAAGGATTGATCTCCCTGTGGGTTGCCGCATAGCTGAATTCGTGTTAGCTATGGGTGCTGCTCTGCACGGACTGTACGTAGATGTGCTAGTCCTCCTTCGCTGGATTCAGGGTGCCCAGAATAACGACGCAGATGTAGCACAGTGGCAGCATGATGAAACATGAATTCGCAGGGCGATCTCATTGTGGCCACAAATTAGCTAACCTGTGTAGAGAAAATAACACTAGTCGAAGCAATAATTCCCAAGAAAAAATATTATGCATTAAAAGTAATTTGGAGAGATAGCACCTGACAGTGGACGGCCTAAACCAAAGCACACAACACAGATCGAATTTGATGAAAAGCTGAAGTGATGATGTACTCTTGGGAGGCGTGCTCCAATTACTACAAAAGTAGTACTCCAGGTTGATTTTGACAACCATCACGTGGGGTTGTGCTCGGTTCGTACTAGTAGTACTTGGAGGCAGGACAATTCGATCAACGGAGGCGTGACATAGTCGAAGTCGATTACCTGCACACGTAAAATAGTGCAGTTCCAAAATAATAACAAATAATACATATATATTAAAAAATATTGTTGGCATAATTAATTTATGCAAAACAACTTATTAGAGGGATGTGACCTGAACGGATGTCAATTTGATGGCACGACAGAGCGATGGCGTGCAGGCGTCGACGCAGGTCGGGACTCCGTTGGAGTTATCAATGAAGTTGTTGAGAGAGCCGAGAGCTTCACGTAGCACTTGAGCAGACCAATTAATAATTATAGTGCTATAACTAGTACCAAAGTTTTACGTATGAAGGAAAATTGTATTAGCATAGAAGACACAAACCAATTTAATACTTAGCTTTGGCAGTTTTGCTAGTCAATATCGGTTTTGACACCTTGGAATCTGTTTGCCCGTGGGTGTCCTTAGACTAGCCACAGTGGGAGTAACTTCAACAGTAACATCGAGTCCAACTCAGCAAACTTGCTTATGTGGCAATGAGTTAATGTGGAGAGAGGTAGTTGTAGTAACTTAGCTAGTTACTGTAACATCACATGTCCCAATGCAATATGAGTCTATAACCTAATAAATGAAGCTCTGCATGTTACCACACTTATGTTACTACCCACTATGAAGGTAGTAACATAGTCTAGGGATATGTGTATGTTACTAGTGTATGTTACTCTCCATTGTGGCTAGTCTTATGATCAGCTTCCGTGGACGTCCGCTTTGAGCGGTGCCCCAGCCGTGGCCGCAGCTCGGCTTCTACCCGTGGTCCATCCTTGCCTTTTTGTGATGTTAATTATCGGAGGGGTCTGACGTATATAAGTTTGGAGATTTCTGCAATTTTAAAAAGGCATTTTAATAAATATTTGGCCCCTGTTTTAACTATTTTAGGTCACTTAAATACTTTATAAAAAGTTGATCTCACCATGATAATTACTCGTTGATTATTTGTAGTACAATGAACATTTTTATTTTGCTATTTGAATAAATTTTATTTTTACTTTATTTTAAATTTGAGTTTGATTTTAATTTTGAATCAAGTGACAAACGGATTAGTGAAAAGGTGATGAAATGGCACCATTAGGGGGAGATTACTGTAGCTTGAAACTAGGGGTGTTACAAATCTCCTCCCCTACAAGAAATCTTGTCCTGAGATTTTAAGACGTGGAGTAGGGGGAAATGGTCTGGTTACAAAATTCTAACGAACTTTCTCGTTCTTGTTGCTCTTATCGAAGAGGTTGATCCATTATGTTGATGTCTTCAATTTTCTATATCAGGGCATCATAATGAAATCGTCATCCTTTCTTCAGAATCTTCAGCGTATTTACGAAAAGGATAAGGGGTAACTTTGGAAGAACGAACCTCTACAAGGTTACTTATCTGGTAGATAACATCAGGGAAGGTGGCAGAAAGTAACTCTCGAATTGAAACTTAAGAAAATATCGAGAGCAAAGTAAGAAGGTACCATGAGGAGTTTCGAGTGGGCAGGCAATCGTTCGATGCCTAATCAGAAAGTGAAAGGGGGTTCAGAGCAACAAAAAATAAATATTGCGTTAGATACTAGAGTGGATCATCTCTAGGAAGGTGACTCGTGATTTTCATGCAGGAGAGTTAGGTTTCAATCCTGTGGAACTGTGGGTTATGGGGCCACCATGTGGGTTAAAAGTTGGAAGGGCGTCGACATCTTGCATGGTCATGATAGCAAGGCATGTCAGAGGATAGCATGTCAGTTATGTTGGCAACAACGTTGGTACCAAGGGCGAGGGATGAAGAGAACAATTTTCCTACTTGTTGAACGAGGTGGACCAATAGGCAAAGTTCTCATCCATCGGTGGTTACTGGAATGTCATCAACAATAGTAACAGGGTTATACTTGACAGGGTTGTACACCAAGGTGTTTACATAAGAAGGGAAATATTACTGCTTATTTCTTATAGATCTCTAGAAAGGTTAAACAAAACAATGGAAAGGAAAATGTAATTATCAGATTAAACAGAACAATGGAAAGGAAAATATGTATACACGAGTATTAGGTGTATCTCCCTCCAAGAGCAAGCAGAGCGGGATAATCCTGACAGGGTTGCAAGTAGATAACCATCTAGGGAAAAGGGCGATGAAGCTCATGATGTTATCCATACAATGGTGTTTGGATATTTGATCAAGAAACATTTAGCATTATGCTTCCAATGTTCTTGTTGATGTTTGAGTACCACAGTCATGCATCGGGATAGCATTGACATGGCCATCAGGTAAAGGTCAGACTTTGGATACACAAAGGATCCATTGAAAACAACTTATAAAATAAGTCATACAATTTCAGCAAGGAAAAGATGAGGATGTGGCCGATGGGCTCAGCAACAATTCACCGAGATTCCATAAACATGGATGTTTAAAATTCAATGAACAAGGTGATAGCATTGGACACACCAATGTATATAATGAATTATGTTTGAGGAGAACATCCACAATTAAACATTGAACGAAAATGCACCTAGAAATATGGACCAAGTAGCACGATTAATGACAGAATGGTGATTCAATAGCAAAAATACTTGGAAAGAAACTATTGACAATTCTCTTCAAAGCAATAGGGTTGCTAGAAGTTTTGAATTCACACATCATAGCTCAATGGTCGGTATACCGGTTACCAACAACACAGGGACCAAGAAATGAACGGAGATGGTGAGAAATATTATTTTATCACGAATTCTTAAGAGGCGGAGCAATTCTCACAACATCCCTGACATAAAAGACGGTAATACTCCATGGTAGAACATAACGTTAGTTGGATAGTAAGGAACTCAAGGTACAACACAAAGCAAGAACCACTTTTGTGTTGGAGGGAAAGCAAGAATGTTGTCGATGTTAGCACAATTCATCGAGGGGACAAGGATGGCAATTGTCATCATGAATTCGACTGATATCCTGGATGAAGTTAAAATGTTGATGATGATCACGACA
Organism: Aegilops umbellulata; assembly: GCA_032464435.1. Taxonomy (NCBI): domain Eukaryota; kingdom Viridiplantae; phylum Streptophyta; class Magnoliopsida; order Poales; family Poaceae; genus Aegilops; species Aegilops umbellulata. The sequence continues at coordinate 368,964,103 of CP136060.1, forward strand.
CAATTTGTTGAGAGGTTTATTTTAGGTGTAATCAATTAGTAAGATGGTCAAAGCAGATGGAATGGTGAAGCTAAAGGTCAATGGAACCATAGATAAGATTGCAAGCTCTGAATCGAAATTTCCTTTCAAGACAACCAACATGATGTTGAAAGCTCGATGTAAGCTTAGTGTACTGTTGGAATTATGTTCCCGGGGATGAAGGACATAGGTAGCATGGTCAAGCTTTAGCATGACGATGATGATGTAGACAATCGGCGGTGAATGACATGATCGGGTACAAACTCGTAAGCACTGAAGATCAATAGGAGTTGTTGAATTATAGTGCGGACTCGATTCAGTTATCGGTGTCCTTGAGTGTCTAACAACTCAACACCTGGGGAAAATTGGAGTCGATGGGAAATAATAGTTGTGAAGAATTCATAAGAAGTTACATAATTCCGTGATATTTTTGAGATACCAGAGGGTAATACCAGAAGGTAGGCCAGAATAGAGGTTGGACGGGTGTATTGATCTGCAGAAGACAAGTACTTTAACTTGTCCGAGAAATGGGATCAAAGAAGAACAATATGGTCGGAACAACGATTGAAAATGACCAAACCACAAATACAAGATGAACTTTGAGAGGATCGAGAAGAGGTGTCTAAAGGGGGGGTGGTTAGACACTAAGTGCCAAAAGTTGCAGTTTTTAAAATTCTTAAGTTTAGGTGGAGTTTAGACACAAGTTTAACAAGCACAATACATATCAAGCAAGCATGCAAAGAGTATATGAGCAGTGGAAAGTAAAGCATGCAACTTGCAAGAATATAATGGGGAAGGGTTTGGAGTATTCAAACGCAATTGGAGACACGGATGTTTTTGGCGTGGTTCCGATAGGTGGTGATATTGTACATCCACGTTGATGGAGACTTCAACCCACGGAGGGTAACGGTCGCGTGAGTCCACGGAGGGCTCCACCCACGAAGGGTCCACGAAGAAGCAACCTTGTCTATTCCATCATGGTCGTCGCCCACGAAGGACTTGCCTCACTAGCGGTAGATCTTCACGAAGTAGGCGATCTCCTTGCCCTTACAAACTCCTTGGTTCAACTCCACAATCTTGTCGGAGGCTCCCAAGTGACACCTAGCCAATCTAGGAGACACCACTCTCCAAGAAGTAACAAATGGTGTGTTGATAATGAACTCCTTGCTCTTGAGCTTCAAATGATAGTCTCCCCAACACTGAACTCTCTCTCATAGGATTTGGATTTGGTGGAAAGAAGATTTGAGTGGAAAGCAACTTGGGGAAGGCTAGAGATCAAGATTCATATGGTAGGAATGGAATATCTTGAGCTCAACACATGAGTAGGTAGTTCTCTCTCAGAAAATGTGTATTGGAAGTGAAGGTATGTTCTGATGGCTTTCTCCACGAATGAAGATTGGGTGGAGGGGTATATATAGTCTCCACACAAAATCTAACCATTACACACAATCTGCCAAACTCGATGGGACCGAATCGGTAAACTCGGTCAGACCGATTCAGCAAACCTAGTGACCGTTAGGATTTTCGGTGGGACTGATATGCAACTCGGTAGGACCGATATGGTTAGGGTTAGGGCATAACGTAATCTCGGTGTGACCGATTACACAAAATCGGTTTGACCGATTTTGGTAATAAGCTAACCAGAGGGTTGGTCAGGCAAACTCGGTGAGACCGATTACACAAACTCGGTGGGACCGATTTGGTAATAAGCTAACCTGAGGATTTGCATTGTAATCTCGGTAGTACCGATTGCGTAAACTCGGTGAGACCGATTTTGGCAATGGTCATACACAGTGAGATTGCAATCCCATCTCGGTGAGACCGAGATCCCTATCGGTGAGACCGATTTGCTAGGGTTTGTGGCAGTGGCTATGACATGTGAAACTCGGTGGCTCCGGATAGAAAGAATCGGTGGGGCCGAGTTTGACTTTAGGTTTGGGTCATATGTGGATATGGAAAGATAGTTGAGGATTTTGGAGCATATCATTAAGCACATGAAGCAAGAGACTCATTAAGCAACACCTCATCCCTCCTTAATAGTATTGGCTTTTCCTATGGACTCAATGTGATCTTGGATCACTAAAATAGAAAATGTAGAGTCTTGATCTTGAAGCTTGAGCCAATCCTTTGTCCTTAGCATCTTGAAGGGGTTCCACATCCTTTAGTCCATGCCACTCCATTGTTGAACTTATCTGAAACATACTAGGTAAAAGTGTTAGTCCAACAAGAGATATGTTGACATTAATTACCAAAACTACCCAGGGAGCACTTGTGCTTTCAATCTCCCCCTTTTTGGTAATTGATTACAACATACATCAAAGCTTTAGATAAAGATATAGAGAATAGCAAGTAAAGCTTTGGAAGGACATGTAACATGCATAGGCTCCCCCTACATGTATGCAATCATGTGAATATGGAACATAGGAGCATGTGAATGCATAAACATGACAGAGTAAGCAATGTGTTACATGTATCTTGGCTATATGCATCAGAGCAAATGATGTGAATATGAGAAATGTACCTTCATGCTCATGAGTCCTTCTTGCAAACAGTATGTACATCAGCAAGAACTTCTCATTCACATGACTGTGATGCATATACTTACCTTGTGGTCTTGAGTTGGCTTAGGGTGGGATGAACCTGCGCAAACAAGGTTAGATAACACAGATACACCTACTAACCAGAGCAAACAAGAGAAACCACAAGAGAACCAAGACTGGGATGACATGTAGAGTGAGTACTAAGTACTACATTGGATATAGACATGTCCCCAAAGGTAAAGATGTGCAATAAAATCAGAGATTTCCTTCCCTTAGATGTCTTGCTCCCCCTGAATCTAACATGAGATATTGGGAGAAGATAGGGAACAGAAAATGAGAGCAATAGAAAATAAACAATAGAGCTTGAGCTAAAGCAAGCAAACAAACATGTCTTTCCCCTCTTAAAGACATGTGACATCTCTCCTCTTGAACACCAAGCATCTGGGGTCATTGATGATATTACTTTCTCTCCCCCTGAGTATATTCTTTCTTTCTCCCCCTATAGGAAGGATTAAGCTTTGATGTGATCTCTCTCTTCCCCTTTGACATCAATTTCCAAGAAGGGCCTACTGGACATTTGATATAAATGGGTTGGTCCTTGAGTCACAGAGCAAAGCAACATGTGTAACATGATGCTGGTAGAGGACAAGAATCATTGAGTGGAGCTGGAGCAAATAGAAATCAGGAATAAGTGGCGAGTTGGTTTTCCAGTGATGAAACCGCTGACTCCGAGTTGTGTGTTTCGGTTGCACCGAGATATTTCGGCTAGACCGAAGAAACCAAACCGGTGTGACCGAGTTCATTAGAGTGGAACCACTTGTCACCTCAGCTCACTAGAAAAGTAGTATCTCACAAAGATTTGCAAGGAATTAACTGAAGGATTTTCAATGAATTGGATGCAGAAAATGCAGAACAAAAAGAAAAGAAAAGAAAAGTTCTAGATGAAGTTTTTTTTGTTGTTGTTTGTTTTTGAAAGGGGAAACAAATATGCAAGCAACAAATGCAATAACGCAGAAAAGAACACACAAGAGAACTTCATCTAGAGTTGGGCGGTGACAAAGTCACCTATGTTAGAGTATAGTGACTTAGGAGTCAAGTGAGAGCACTTGATCATAGGTCATACTCATCGTTTAAGCTCAAAATGGGGTTACCATTTTTCGTTTAAGCATCTTGATGTATTCACATCTTGTTGAGTTGCTTTGACTCATGACTTTGAGTAAAGCTTCTCTAAGATGGAATAACATACCTTGGGTGGTGGTGTGGGTCTAGCTCATGTAGTCGAACTTGTGTGAGTTGCTCAAGGTTGATGTAGGTCATCAAGAGTTGGGAGCATCACTTGAAGTTTGAGTTCATCTTCCTACGTGGGTTATTCTTGCAAGGAAGAGCACTTGTGTATCCAAAATGACAATTATAGGATTTATCATAGAATTTGTCAAAGGATATATTTGAATGGCTTCGTGCTTCCTTGTCTTCAACCACCATTGTGTAGAAACTTGGTGATGTAGAGATTGCTCAAGATGTGAGTGAGTTGCAATCTCATAGAATTAGATTCTTCGAAGTACCTACATGGGTTAGATGACATGCAAGGTGCAAATATATCCAAGACATATGAATAGCATCATAAGAGAAATATCAAGGATTAGTCATAGGTTCATGCCTCGCATGTATCAAATGGAGTTCCTACTCCAAGTTTGAAGCATCAATGATGTTCAATTAACCTATTAACCTGCAAAACACTTTCTCATCAAGTGGTTTAGTGAATATATCCGCCAATTGCTTATCGGTGCGAACATGCTTAAGGTTAATGTCCCCTTTGGCAACATGATCTCGAATGAAATGATGACGAACTTCAATATGCTTAGTTCGAGAGTGTTGCACGGGATTGTGAGCAATTTTAATAGCACTTTCATTGTCATATAGCAATGGAACATGTTTCACATATATCCCATAATCTTTAAGATTTTGGGTCATCCAAAGTAATTGAGCACAACATGAACCAGCGGCAATGTATTCCGCTTCGGTGGTGGATAAGGATACCGAGTTTTGTTTCTTGGAAGACCAAGACACAAGAGATCTATCAAGGAATTGGCAAGTACCCGAAGTGGACTTTCTATCAACCTTGTCTCCGGCATAGTTTGAGTCGGAATAGCCAAATGCCAAAATTTGGTGTATGGATTAAGTATCTCACTATCCTTTTCACAGCCTTAAGATGACATTCTTTAGGAGCAGCTTGATATCGTGCACACATGCACACACTTAGCATAATATTGGGACGTGAGGCACATAGATATAACAATGAACCGATCATAGAGCGATAAACCTTTTGATCAATCGGTTCACCATCTTTGGTCAAATCAAGATGTCCACTAGTAGGCATGGGTGTAGGCATACCTTTGCATTCTTGCATACTGAACTTCTTGAATAAGTCTTTGGTGTACTTCGTTTGAGAGACAAATGTACCTTCCTTAGTTTGCTTGATTTGCAAACCGAGAAAGAATTTGAGTTCACTCATCATAGACATCTCAAACTTCTTCGACATTAGATTTCCAAACTTTTCACTAAAATGAGGGTTAGTAGAACCAAATATGATATCATCAACATAAATTTGGCACACAAATAGTTCTCCATTAACCCTTTTAGTAAAAAGAGTAGAATCAATTTTACCAATTTTAAAGCCTTTTTCAGTAAGGAACTTGGTCAAACATTTATACCATGCTCTAGGAGCTTGTTTAAGACCATAAAGGGCTTTGTGAAGTTTGTAAACATGATTAGGTTTCTTAGGATTAACAAAGCCGGGAGGTTGCTTAACATAGACTTCCTCCTCAACTTTGCCATTTAGAAAAGCACTTTTAATGTCCATTTGGTATAAGGTGATATCATGGTGATTAGCATAGGCAAGTAAGATGTGAATGGACTCAAGTCTAGCAACGGGGGCATATGTCTCACCATAGTCCATACCTTCAACTTGTGTATAGCCTTGGGCGACGAGACGTGCTTTGTTGCGAACCACTTGTCCATCTTCATCTTGCTTGTTGTGAAACACCCATTTGGTACCAATGATGTTGTGGTTGTTGTCGGGCTTCTCGACTAATGTCCACACTTGATTTCTCTCAAAGTTGTGTAGCTCTTCATGCATAGCATTTATCCAATCCGGATCCTTCAATGCTTCTTCAACCTTCATAGGTTCAATTTCAGAAATGAATGAGTAATGTTCACAAAAGTTAGCTAAACGAGTTTTAGAGTGAATGATTCTCCCGGTTTGGATATCTTTGTAGATTTGCTCGACGGGATGATCTTTGGCAATTCTTGCTCGAACTCGTGTAGGCTTTTTCTTGCGTCGGGGTGGAACATCCTCTTCATCTTGTTCTTATTCTTCTTAGCCTTCTTCATTGTTGACGTTGTTGTTCTCTTGTCGTGGTGGAGAAGGAGGTTGTTGATGTTCATCTTGGTGTACTTCCTCGTTTTCTTCATCTTGACGTGTCCCACTTGTGGATGCTTCCGTATCAACTCTTGGTTCACCTTGACGTGATGTAGAAGCTTCCACTTGGACGGACGAGGTACTCTCCTTCATTTCCGTTGGACGAATCTTGCCAATGGACAAGTCTTGAATTGCTTCCGAAGGGTCTTTGTCTCCTACATCAATTGGCAATTGCTCTACTTGAGAGCCGTTAGATTCATCAAACTTCACATCCACCGTCTCTTCAACCTTTCGCGTGAAATTGTTGTAGACACGGTAAGTGTGAGAGTTTGAGCCATAACCATGTAGAAAACCTTCATGAGACTTAGGAGCAAATTTAGAACGACGATGCTTATCAAGAATGTAGCACTTTGAGCCGAATACTCGAAAGTATCCAACTTGGGGTTTGTTACCGGTGAGGAGCTCGTATGCCGTCTTGCCGAGTAGCTTGTGAAGATACAAGCGATTTGTTGCATGACAAGCTGTCTCAACTGCTTCCGCCCAAAAGTGCTTTGGCGTCTTGTACTCATCAAGCATCGTTCTTGCCATCTCGATAAGAGTCTGGTTCTTCCTCTCAACAACTCCATTTTGTTGAGGTGTGTACGTAGCCGAGAACTCGTGTGAAATCCCTTCTTCGTCAAGAAAGGTGTCCACATTTGCGTTCTTGAACTCCGTTCCGTTGTCACTCCGAACCTTCTTGATCTTCACGTCAAACTGATTTTGGGCCTTCCTAGCGAAGTTTTTGAAGATCTTTTGGACCTGCGACTTATCATCAAGAAAGAACACCCACGTGAATCTTGAAAAATCATCAACTATGACTAGACCAAATGAGTTACCACCAAGACTCTTGTATGCATTCGGACCAAAGAGATCCATGTGAAGTAGCTCGAGCGGTCTTCTCGTGGTCATGATATTCTTCGCACGGTGACTTCCTCCAACTTGTTTCCCTGCTTGACAAGCACTACAAAGTCTATCCTTGTCAAATACGACATCTTTTATTCCAAGGATATGATCACCTTTAATAAGCTTATCAAGATTTTGCATTCCAACATGACCTAGTATTCTATGCCACAACCAGCCTTTAGAAGATTTAGCGATTAAGCAAGTTTTAGGTTGAGCCTTTTTAGTGAAATCAACAATGTAAAGATCTCCTCTACGTATACCGGTAAAGACCATCTTATGATTGTCTCTACGAAACACTTGGCAATCTACTTCAGTGAATAAGACATTGAAACCGAAATCCGCAAGTTTAGAAACTAAAAGTAAATTGTATCCAAGGGATTCAATGACCATGACATTTTGTATGGAGCTATCGTGTGAGATGGCCACCTTACCAAGGCCAACCACCTTACCCTTTGAATTATCACCAAAGGTGACATATTTTCGAGAGCCGTTATTTTCAGCAAGCTCACGGAACATCTCTTCATCTCCGGTCATATGATCAGTACATCCACTATCAAGGACCCATTCCTTTCCTCCATCCATGTAGCCGCGAAGATTTGCCATAAGACCAAAATGTCTCATTGCATTATCAAGATCATAGTCACTATCAACATCTTCATCATAGTATCCATGTTCAACATCATCTTGTGATTGATCAAATCGTAGAGAGGGTAATTCATTAGGTACATGATCATCAAAGTGGTTACCTTTATGAATTCTTATAGCTTCGGATATGATATCACTAATGATTCCAACATTTCCTTTATCATGCATGAGATTGGTAAGCTCAAATAGATAATCACCAAAACTAGGATCACTAGAGTTCATCTCACTCAAGGCAATAGATTTATGGAGAATTTCGTCTAAATTTTTCAAGGAATAATCGGGAAATCGTTCCTCAAGAAATTTCCATATAGCATAGGCACACTTAAGAGTAGGCAAACTAGCAATCAAATTTTTGGGCAATCCTCTAATGATGAGCTCAGCGGTTCTAAGATTGCGAATCATGTCAATATCCTCATCTAGGGTAGGGTGCAAAGGATCAATATGAGGTGCACAAGGACTAGCAATGTACTTGTTCAAATGATATTCATTGAAATTCTCAAGCATTTCATTTTTCCACTCATGAAAATACTCTCCATCAATAATGGGCACACTATGTCTAAGAATCCCTAAAGTAGACACATCCATCTTCCTCCAAAGGTGTTTAAACCAAGGCAATAGAGACCAAAGCTCTGATACCAATTGAGAGGATCGAGAAGAGGTGTCTAAAGGGGGGGTGATTAGACACTAAGTGCCAAAAGTTGCAGTTTTTAAAATTCTTAAGTTTAGGTGGAGTTTAGGCACAAGTTTAACAAGCACAATACATATCAAGCAAGCATGCAAAGAGTATATGAGCAGCGGAAAGTAAAGCATGCAACTTTTAAGAATGTAAAGGGGAAGGGTTTGGAGTATTCAAATGCAATTGGAGACACGAATGTTTTTGGCGTGGTTCCGGTAGGTGGTGCTATCGTACATCCACGTTGATGGAGACTTTAACCCACGAAGGGTAACGGTCGCGTGAGTCCACGGAGGGCTCCACCCGTGAAGGGTCCATTAAGAAGCAACCTTGTCTATTCCATCATGGTTGTCGCCCATGAAGGACTTGCCTCACTAGCGGTAGATCTTCACGAAGTAGGCGATCTCCTTGCCCTTACAAACTCCTTGGTTCAACTCCACAATCTTGTCGGAGGCTCCCAAGTGACACCTAGCCAATCTAGGAGACACCACTCTCCAAGAAGTAACAAATGGTGTGTTGATAATGAACTCTTTGCTCTTGTGCTTCAAATGATAGTCTCCCCAACACTCAACTCTCTCTCACAGGATTTGGATTTGGTGGAAAAAAGATTTGAGTGGAAAGCAACTTGGGGAAGGCTAGAGATCAAGATTCATATGGTAGGAATGGAATATCTTGAGCTCGACACATGAGTAGGTAGTTCTCTCTCAGAAAATGTGTATTGGAAGTGAAGGTATGTTCTGATGGCTTTCTCCACGAATGAAGATTGGGTGGAGGGGTATGTATAGTCTCCACACAAATTCTAACTGTTACACACAATCTGCAAAACTCGGTGGGACCGAATCGTTAAACTCGGTCAGACCGATGCAGGAAACCTAGTGACTGTTAGGATTTTCGGTGGGACTGAGATGCAACTCGGTAGGACCGATATTGTTAGGGTTAGGGCATAACGTAATCTCGGTGTGACCAATTACACAAAATCGGTGGGACCGATTTTGGTAATAAGCTAACCAGAGGGTTGGTCAGGCAAACTCGGTGAGACCGATAATACACAAACTCGGTGGGACCGATTTGGTAATAAGCTAACCAGAGGATTTGCATTGTAATCTCGGTAGTACCGATTGCGCAAACTCGGTGAGACCGATTTTGGCAATGGTCATACACAGTGAGATTGCAATCCCATCTCGGTGAGACCGATTTGCTAGGGTTTGTGGCAGTGGCTATGACATGTGGTGGCTCCGGACAGAAAGAATCGGTGGGGCCGAGTTTGACTTTAGGTTTGGGTCATATGTGGATATGGAAAGGTACTTGAGGATTTTGGAGCATATCACTAAGCACATGAAGCAAGAGGCTCATTAAGCAACACCTCATCCCTCCTTAATAGTATTGGCTCTTCCTATGGACTCAATGTGATCTTGGATCACTAAAATAGAAAATGTAGAGTCTTGATCTTGAAGCTTGAGCCAATCCTTTGTCCTTAGCATCTTGAAGGGGTTCCACATCCTTTAGTCCATGCCACTCCATTGTTGAACTTATCTGAAACATACTAGGTAAAAGTGTTAGTCCAACAAGAGATATGTTGACATTAATTACCAAAACCACCCAGGGAGCACTTGTGCTTTCATACATATAACGAGGGGTGTAATTATTTTTAAGAGAAGTTTTCATGAAAAGATATGCATCGTTTCCATGGGCATAAACACAAAGTTCAAGGTCGACTCCCACTTCTACATTGCATAACCTTTCATTCACTTCTCGCTTTCGAAGAAGTTGAAGTGTCGAAATTTTATCTGACATAACACTAGTAGAGTGTGAACCATAGGAGTTCCCAGGCTCACGCAGATTAGGGAAGGCGTTGGTTCCACCCATTGGGGCATCTTAGGAACATATACCACAAACTTCAGGAGTAAATAACACAAGCTCGATAGTAGATCATGGTTGACAAAAAGCAGAGGATGCAATTTACCAAAGGCATTATGTATCAGGGGAAGAACTCAAGGCTTGAGAATAAGCAGGAACAGTCAGATAATAATCCACCAAAAAGGATCTGGCGGACCGCAAAAAATCCGATGTGAGTATCGATGTTCAACCAGAAGAAGAAAGAATGTGAAGGCATCAAATTACTGAACTATCTGAATAATTTGAGGCTTAAATACAAAGGAATTATGATTTCAAAATAGAGGGATCAGAAGAAGATGCTCTGACCAAAAGATATGTAAGTTGGATAGAATTAGAACGACAATCAATAAAGTTTGATTTGCTAAACACCAGCTCATGTCCGGAGTGACATCAGAGCCGAAGGGAAGAGTTCTAATTGTGACTGATGATTGCGAGCATTCACAAACAAGTCGAATCAAATGCACAAATGACAATGACAAAGGATGCTAATGAATATTGCTAGACATATGGAGTAACCATAATGTAGGCAGGCAAGACTTTCTAGAGCAATAGGTTGCAGAGGATTCTCGGAAGATCGGATAGTATTTCAAAGTATCTTATGAATCATCTGATGAACTAGTAATGAACAATTCCTCGAAAGAGTGCAGACTTATTCATAGGGGTATTCATGCGGTAAGGAACTGTAAGGACGAGGCACACATGATTCTCGCAATAATAGAGAGAATTTTGGGGTATCATGTAATAACAAGATCAACGGGTAATGATTGTATAAATGGCAAGTGTACATAGTTTTCCATAGGGGTTGACGGTGGAAGGGAATTGCAAGAGCAATGGGAAAATGTTCTCGGGAGAACATTGGAGAATAGCTTCAAAGTCTTCTGGTGAAGCAGGCGATCATCTGGAATGAAAGGGCCGTCACGCCCAAGATGAGACCCTATCCTAAAAGAACTCGAAGGTCCCACCAAGGATAGAAGAGCATCTTGAAGACGCTTTTGCAAGGTGGATATCATTACATCAACATTCCATAATAGTGGGGATATAACCAAGATATACAATGTCACATGAATACAACAATACATCATATACATAAGATCAACATCCGACTACGGATGAAACAGAAACAGAAACTCAAGCAATATCCACCCTGCTAGCCCAGGTTGCGGACCAGGAACCGAACCCAAGATCGACGAAGAAGAAGAAGAACTCCAACACAAGTAAACATCGCTCTCGCGTCATGGTCATCGCATGACCTGTACCTACAACTGTTGGTGTAGCAATCTGTGAGCCACGAGGACTGAACAATCCCATTACCATGGATATCAAGACTAGCAAAGCTTAATGGGTAAGGAAGGGGTAAAGTGGTGAGGCTGCAGCAGCGACTAAGCATGTATGGTAGCTAACTTACGAAACAAGAGCGAGAAGAGAAGCAAAGCAAGCGGTCGTCAACTAGTAATGACCAAGAAGTGATCCTGAACTCCTACTTACGCCAAACATAACCCAAAACCGTGTTCTCCTCTCGAACAACCCCGAAAAGAGACACTCACGGTTACGCACACGATTGGTGTATTTTAGAAGAGTTTACTTCGAGTTTACACAACCGGACATCAACAAATTCCCATCTGCCACATAACCGCGGGCACGGCTTTCGAAAGTTCAAACCCTGCAGGGGTGTCCCAACTTAGCCCATCACAAGCTCTCATGGTCAACGAAGGATATTCCTTCTCCCGGGAAGACCCAATCAGACTCGGAATCCCGGTTACAAGACATTTTGACAATGGTAAAACAAAACCAGCAAAGCCGCCCGAATGTGCCGACAAATCCCGATAGGAGCTGCACATATCTCGTTCTCAGGGCACATCCGGATGAGACATCCTACGAGTAAAACCAGCCCTCAAGTTTCCCCAAGGTGGCCCTGCAGTCTACTCGGTTCGGACCAGCACTTAGAGAAGCACTGGCCCGGGGGGGCTAAATAAAGATGACCCTCAGGTTGGCCGACCCAAGGGAAGGGGTGATAGGTTGTTAGGCAAATGTAAAACCAAGGTTGGGCCTTGCTGGAAGAGTTTTATTCAAGGCAAACTGTCAAGGGGGTCCCATAAATCATCCAACCGCGTTAGGGACGCAAAATCCGGGAACATAATATCGATAGACGGAAACTAGGGAGGCAAGAGTGGAACAAAACACTAGACATAAGGCCGAGCCTTCCACTCTTTACCAAGTATATAGATGCATTAATAATATAAGAGATATTGTGATATCCCAACATAAACATAACCCAACATGGAGCAAACTTCATCTTCACCTGCAACTAGCAATGCTATAAGAGGGGCTGAGCAAAAGCGGTAACATAGCCAAACAACGGTTTGCTAGGAAGGGTACGAAAGGTCAGAGGTTCATGGCAATTTAGGAGGCTTGATTTGCAAGTGGTAGGTAACGCAGCATAGCGAAAGAACGAAGCAACTAGCATAGCAAAGATAGTAATGAGATCCAAGGTGACGGTCAGCTTGCCTGAAATCCCGCTAGGAAGAAGAACAAATCCATGAAGAAGATGAAGCCATGAAGATGAACCAAGCGTAGACGAACGAATCCTCACGATCGCAACGAAACGGGAACTATCGAGAGAAACACACAACACGGTAAACACACCACACATGAACAAGGCATGATGCTCGACCAAGTATGATGCATGGAAAGGCTACATGAAGCTACTCATGGCAAGAGATGATGCATACAAGAGCAACACATCAAAGCAAGTTTAAATGAGGCCGGAAACAACGTATAAAAATTCCGGTAAGTCCTCATGTGCAAATTTCGAAATTGGTCCTGATCTGAATAAACCTTATGTTCAAGTTGTGAAACAGCAAGTTAAGATGCACCACGATGATCTACACGAAATTATAGTCAAGTTACAGATAAAGTTCATTAGGTTCGGAGCTATGGCCTAGAAGATATGAGCAAAACAAGATAAACATGGCATTGATGCAAAATGCATTCAAACATAAAGCAAACACTTCAAAACATGGATGCAACAAGGTAATATGATACTACATGCAAAACTAAGCAAGTTTCGTATAGAGCACACTCAAAACGGAGCAACGGTTCAACACATACACACCAAACAAGTTTAAAGGGCATGATGTCCAAAACAGCAACTAGGCATATTGCAAGCACCAAAACAACATGCTACGGGATGTCAACATGAAAAGAAAAGGCACGGACATGATATAAAGATAAAGCATTACAAAACATGAACACTGAGATATCTCCAGAAACTACTAGAACATGCTCAAAAGGACATGACAAGATTGCAAATAATAACAGGTTCACAGACTTGGCGGAATTCACAGGACATGGCAGAAATAACATCAGGTTGCAATGTTTAGAGCTATCAAAAAACAAGCTACACGAACTTATCATGGCAACCAAAGCCAAGGCATCAATCTAATAATTGCATAGAACAAAAGTGCCTTAATGACCATGAGACAAAAGGGCACAGAAAATATGATGGCACCCATGTAAACATAGCAAGTTTAATTATCAGGTTCAGACTGCAGAAAAACAGAGCATGGCATAAACAGAATTATGAAGGCATCTTTGCGAGCTCGATTCACTCATCAAAAAGAATTGCATGACAAGGTAAGCATAGAATCAGCAACAAGACATGTTCATGAAGCTAAGCATGGCAATAGCAAGTTCATAGCATGCAAGGATCAACTATAACAACCTTGGCAAAATTGATTAACATGTAAACAATCTTCCAGGAATATTTTATAGCAAAAGTAGAGCAAGATTAAGACATGCTAGAAAACTCTATAAATTCAAACAGGGGCATGGATGGATATAGCATAACCATATGTCAAAAACATCCTCACTGAACATACTCAAAAGAGACATCGATATCACTGTAGCAACATGAATACATGGCATGAAAAATAATAGCAGAACAAAAGATGGCATGTTTTTGCTCATAACACGGAGGCTACTTTGCAAGCTTGTAACAATCAACACATGTCATGTCATGAAGATTGGATTGCACCACAGAAAATATTTCATGTTTTTGCTCATAACACATGTAGACTTCATGTTGAAAAGAAAATCACAAAAAAAGATGCAAAAATGAACATGTTCTGATAACAGGCAGCACACAACATTATATATCACTTTTGCAATGATGATTAGGGTATCAGTATTAACTCTAATGAACATGGCACAATGGAATAAAATTAGGAGCACAACGAGATGAACATTCCGATACATCATACACGAAAAACAGAGCCATATGCTGGCAGATACGGCATAATGAACAGAGGCATAAAATTTCACAGATCAAGGACTTAGCCGATTTTCTCACCCCGGGGAAAAATCAACGGCGGCGTGGATCTCGCCGGAATGGGCGTGGAGGCGGCCGGAGGGGCTCGGGGACGCCTGGAGATACTCGAGAGTGGCCGGATCCGTTCCGGCCCGACCGGATCTGGCCGGCGGAGACGAGAGGCGCGGCGGAGGAGAGGGCGCGGCCGGCGTCGAAGTCCGGGTGGCGAGGACGGAAGAGGAAGCGCGGGCGCGGGCAGAGGCGCGGCCGGGCGGCAGAGGTCGCCGGAGGCGAGGTGCGGCGGCGGGCGGCGGCGGCGGAGGCGGCGGCGAGGCGGCGTTCGCGCGACGGCGGGCGATGCTGGCAGAGGAGGCAGGCGGCGGCGCGCGCCGGCGTCGAGCGCGGGGCTGCGGGCGCGGGAGGCGCGCTCGGGCGCGCGGGCACCTGCGGCGGAGGTCTGGGCCCTGGGCGGGCCCGATTTGGCCCGCGGCGGGCCGCGGACGGGCTTCGGCAGGCCCGAGCGGTGCGGGGAGGGACGTGACGCGACGGAGATGGTGGAGAGCGCCTAGCCAGCGGCGGCTGGCCTGTTGGGCGGCGCCAAGTGGCGTGGCAGGGTCGGCCGATGCTGAAAACGAGGAGGAGGTGGGAGGAGGCTGGCGGCGTGCGGATTTCGATGGGGGGGCTAGGTTTTCTAGAAATGGAAGGGGAAGGAGGCTATATATAGCAGTTTTTGGCTAGGGTTTGGTCTAGGGGGGCGGTTCGGACCCTCTGATCATGATCGGGCGGTTCCGGACGCGAGGAGAGGTAGGCTGGGCCTAGGTGGGCTGTGGGAAGAGAAGAGAGGGCAGCCCGGCATGGGTTTCCGAAGACCAAAAATGTCCGACGAATAAACCGACAACGGTGCCGCTACGGATGACGGTTGGGCTATCAAACACGCTCCGAATGCAACGAAACTTGACAGGCGCTCTGTCTACACTATAATAAGACCGCATGCCAAGTTTCAACCCATTTCGAGAACATTTTTCGGCCACTCGCGAAACGAGGTAAAAAGGGGCGCCGGAGGACCCTGGAGTGTCAGATTGCAAAAGGGACAACGGGGAAAATGCTCGGATGCATGAGACGAACACGTATGCAAATGCGATGCACATGATGACATGACAAAATGCAACATGCAAGCAAACGACATGGCAATGACGGCCAATAACTGGCGGACTCCTGGCGCATCGAATCCAGGGCGTTACAACTCTCCTCTACTAACAAGAGATCTCGTCCCGAGATCTTAGGACCAAGACGGAAAGGAAAAAGGGGTGAGGTGAAATAAGAACAAAAAGGTGAGGATGAACAAAGTCGAGAACACTCAGGTAGAAAAAGAGGAATTACGATTATGACCAAAAGCAAAAGCTCAAGAGACAAGACAGATTCTGAAACCACTCTGGTTAGAACAAGATAGACAAGGAATAAGAACGAAAGAATTGTGATAGGATCCTAGTTGAACATATAATGGAATAGAACTTGAACTTAACAAGATGGCATGACACTTGACAAGAGGAACAACACAATGCCTCCGGAAGACTTGAAAGAGTGGAATGAGAAGAACGGGGAAGAAGATGACAACTTCTACCACGAATGAAATTGAAAGAAACCTTATGAAGGAAGATTAGTTGTTGAGAAAATCAACAACAAAATAATAAGCTTCTTGTTGTGGACTTATGGAAAACATCTCAAAATTTATGAGCTGATAGCCGACCACAAGCGGCAAAGATTAAATAGCTGAGAAGAACGAAGAAATGCAAAACTCCACTTCAAAAGAATACGGAGAATTAGTTGCACCTCGTGAAGCAAGAAGAAGAATACTTGAGCTCCTCCAAAAGAATCTTGATGAACACTTGAAGGATGAATTAAATACTGATGGGCCGCCGTGAAGAACTCTGGTAACAAAAGGATGACGAGATAAAATTGAGGTATGAAAAGAATAAGATTAAAACATTGCGATGATTCAGATGGAGCTTTGCGACGAGACAAGCGAGAAGACTTGGAACTCCGTAAAAGAAAAGACGGACAACTTAGAACCGAGAAATTATTCAACATGAACAATCTCCGAAGAGAACAATTAATCAACTTGACCATGATGAAATGATAATAAGAATTATGTTATGCTTATCCTCCATCAATTAAATTTATGAGAAACAATGGATTAGCATACTACTTATTCGCGTTGGAAAAGATTAAGGGGGGGATATAGCACGAAATTTGAGAAGGTCTTCATGAGCCACTTGTAGGATTGAAAAGAACGAATGAATTGATATGAAGAGAATGGAAAAGGAATCTTCAACGAACCACCGTTAGAATTCAAAATTGAATGACGAAGAAGAATGAATCATCGGGAAGAATTAGAAAAGCACGAAGATACTTGAGGGAATTTAGAGAGAAGAGAACGAAGAGATCACGAACTGATTAAAGAGCAAAGCACCGGAAGAATATTGAGACGAACGAAGGGGGACGGATATTGTCATGGAATTGTCACGGCAGATGTCCTAGTGTAAGGACTTAATCATGAGGCCGACGCATCTATGTGGTAGCTTGAAGGGGTTGAGCGGAATCGAGAGACGCAACGCACAAGACAAGGATTTAGACAGCTTCGGGCCCCAGGAAACATCATCCGGAATAGCCCTACATGCTGTTTGTGGCTAGGTCTCATTATGATCATGAGGGAGTCACCGTAAGCCGGCTCTCCTCTTTGTGTCTAGCCCTAGATATTGTTCCTTGTTCCTTGTCCCTCTTTGGGGAGCCCTGCCCCTCTTTATATAAGTTAGAGGGGCGGTTTACATATGGATTCCTAGTAGGACTAGGACTAGTCTATCTTTTCTTACAAGTTGAATACAAGTCCGGGTCTTGCTTCCTCGTAAAGGAAATATTCGTCATCCCTTTTCTCTTAAGCCGGCCTACCATAACGTAAGCCGGCCTTCTGGGCCTTGAGCCTCCTGGGCCCCCGGGTCTTGTCGCTCCTCTTATCCGCTTGCCAGGTCACCCATAAGTCACCAGGATCGGGCAGGCCACTTAGTGTGTCGTCCAGTCAGGGCGGGTCATTAGTGAGTCGCCAAGTCCGACTGGGTTATACTTCCAGCCGGGTCATACCGCGGGGTATATCCCCGACATTGGTCCCCAAGTTTAATTTGGATTTATCCATGTTAAACTAATCTGCAACATAAACATAAGAACAAATTGATAGGTTGTACTCCGGGTTAAATATTCTTGTAAGCCGACCCTTGATCATCCTTAAGTCCTTGTCATTTCCTCTTTCTGGAAAGTCTGGGTCAATAGGCCAACTTCATATTCAATTTGCTGACATTGGTTGCTCACAAAGAAATATTGTGAAGAATAATCTAGTTGAGTCGGCCTCCAAAGCTCCGGGTTAAATAACTTTGCTCTTTAAATACTCATCTGATATTCAACCAGCTTGAAGATGTAAAACTTGCCAATTTAACATTACCAAAACTGCCGGATTATAAAACAGACGATGCCGGGTCACAATTGTTGTTGACACCGGGTTATGTAATTGATCTTCCTGATTTGCTCAAAACTGATAATTTGAAGATTTTTCTCCTTTATATCCATATTACCTGTAACCCCCAAGGGCCGGTTTAATCATCTTGAATAAGCCGGGACTTATCACCGTGGCTTTAAATAAAATCCAGTTGTGTAGCCCCCATGAGTCGGCTATAGTCATAGTAGTGTAGCCGGGTCATCATAGAATTGTCTTCGGCAAAGAGCAATATGCATTAGCCCCCAAGTGTCGGGTCATTAGGTAATAATGAGCAGGGACTTTGTAAATATGATGATGTAAATTTGAACAGTAACGTGTAGCCCCCAAGGGCCGGCTCAATAAGATATTACTGAGCTGGGACTTTGTATATGATTCATTGATAATACCATCAAATGATGTAATCTCCACCATGGGGCTTGAACCCATGTCCACAAGGTTAAGAGCTCTGTACTCTACCAACTTAATAATGGATCTTTCAATATAATGGATTAAGGCTTGTGTACCTTGAATTTCTGACAGGAGCAATTGGTAGCCCCCAAGGGCCGGCTCATTAAAAATGTGATGAGTCAGGTCTTCAATAAGTTGAGCAAAAAATGACTTTGCATTAGCCCCCAAGTGCCATGGTGCATGCTGGCAGTGACATGGGACTTGCATATTTGATGTAATCTCCATTTGAATAATGTAGCCCCCAAGTGCCGGGTCGTAAGCCTGCAGTGACTCGGGACTATTTCCTCCATTGTAAAATAAAGCATGCCCATTGATAAAAATAATAGCTGTTGCGCTAAAGCGACTTTGAAAACCTCAATCATGACACTGGTTATTGATAATCACAATAGAAATCCAAACATGTTGGCTATTCAAGATTTGAATAATATAATCCGGTATGAAAACCTCAATCATTCAATATTATCATGAAAATCCAGACAGTTTTGGCCATTAAAGATTTGAATACCTCATTGGTTGACAAGTAAATCCGGAGTTTAAATACCTGGCAGCTCTTGGCCGATGACGACTTAATGCGCATTCATTGGAAGCCAGAATTTTTGTAACCCGGTGGCCTATAGCCCTTGAGACACCAATTTCAGTGATGAGCTTGGACTGAAGCATTTATATAAGTCATAGTTCTTCAAATCCTGCACAGAGTTTAAACAACACATGCCCTGGCGACTTAACATCAAGAGTCAGGGCGGGTAATCACCCAAATGTAGTCTTGCCCTGCACACAAGTAGATCACAAGAACCCTTGGCGGTTTACCACAAGGCGGGTCATAATACCTCACATATACCCATTGTGATATTGAATTTGTACTGCCGGTTTACATGACCTGTGCAGTGAGGGTGAGAACCCAATTCTGTAAAAGCCGGAACATATGATGTTTGTTATGTGCTGACAACTTTATTGACCAAGGTTAAGCCAGTGGAATCAAAGCCACTCCCTAGATGCTTTCAAATATGATCAAAAAAGTCTCAAGACAAAGTCAAATAACTGCGATTGCAAAAAACTGTACAAGAAACAAACAAAATTTTGAGGCTTCTGATTTGAATACGATCAGTAAACCGTTCCAAAGGGGTTAAGCTAAGATTCGAATACGATCATATAGCCCCGAGTGGCTTTGGCGATGCCTATCAAGAGGGTATCGACAGCTATGTTCTCTTTGGTTCGAATACGACCTATGTTTGAACAGGAAGCCCCCAAATGACCTTAAGAGTTGTTTAGCGATGCTGATTCAAATACGATCCACGTCGATTCCCAAAGGGGTTGAGCTATGATTTGGATACGATCAAGAAGCCCCCAAGTGGGTTCGGCAGTTTGCCAATCAAAAGGGTATCGACGGCTATGTTCTCTTTGGTTCGAATACGACCTATGTTTGAACAGGAAGCCCCCAAGTGACCATATATTAGCATTGCATCGATCAAGAAGGTACCGACAGCTATGCTCGATGAGCAGGAAGCCCCCAAGTGACCATAATAAGATAAGCCGTAAGGCAGGATACCTATGTTTGAGCCGCGCATCATGGCAGCAAGTTCTTTTTGGCAACCTTTAATTTTTCTTAGAACTCGAACTTGCGAGAGATTAATTCTTTTTGAACCGGATCTTTAAACCGGATTTGAAAGCTTCAAAAATTGGTGAGGGACAAATTTACCTTGAGCCGGATTTTGAACCGGATTTGATAGCTTCAAAAATTTGTGGGGGACAAATTTATCCCGGGCCGACTTTTGAACCGGATTTGAGAGCTTTAGTGCTTTGTGGGAGAAATATGTCTCTTGAACCGGATTTTAAACCAGAGTCCTTATTTTGAGCCAGAAATCTTCTGACGGCTTTTAAATTTTCATCGATCTAGCAATAATCTCCGGGGTCCGGGTTATTTTTTCCTTCAATGACCCGGAGTTCTTGAATTCATTGAAACCGGCTAATTTTGCCGAGTCATACCATTGTAGCCCCCGAGTCTCAAGATGACTCGAGGAGTTGGCTTGAGATTCTCCATATTTGACCATAGCAGAAGGTATACATCATTGGCATTGATAGCGCGATGTGAATCCACAGAAGGTTGAGGTGACCATGGCGGGTTATAAATGATCTCGTATGAGCCGTGTCAGCAACTCGGCCAATGGTTCCTTCCAACTGGCTGTTTAAGTTAACCAAGTTGTAGCGGCGGCGACTTGTGCACCTGCCCATTGAACCATCCAGTGCAGACGGCGGCTGATAATATATGATAATTTGCCTCTAATTTGTTGGAAGAAAATCGGGCTTCCCAGGTAGTGACTTGCTCATACTCAATAAACAGCTCATCCAGACAAGTGCGGCTCGGTGTGTCGATGTAGACCAGGCCGCGAGAGACGGACGCTAAAGACGACCGTAACATCAGAGGCGGCATAGACTGATGAACCGGCCGTGGCGTTGTAAGCCGGTGCGGACGGGCAAGTTGTCCTCCTTGTTGTAAGCCGGCGTGGTCGCGAGAGACGGCCACGGCGTTGTAAGCCGGTGCGGGAGTCCGTTGAGTAACGACGACCACCTGTACCAAAAGATGTTGGCGTGCCTCCATCTCCGCGGTATAATATCATTTTTTGTCATAAATAATTGCCCTGCATAAACAATATTGCAGACCAAGGCAAAGATAAACTTGTTTTTTGACAAAAACAACATGTTCTAATAAAATAAACTTAGATGGATATCACCTATTTTGTTCGGATGATGGATGATCCATTCAACGTGACAGGGGCGGCTCAACGCAGCGGGGGTGGCTCACATATGTCCATTGGACAGCTTGTGTGAGCAGACATGGCTTTGATTTGTTGATATATATGTCGGAGTCAACCTGCGACATTTAGAAGATGAAGTGGACGCGTGAGTCGGCCGCGACATTCTAAGTCGTGTGGACAAATGAGTCGGTCGTGCGCTCGGACGGTTGAGTCGGCGCGGGCATGGTCAGATGAACCGACTGCAGGTGTGGTCCCGGTGAGTTGATGTAACCCGGACCACGGGGGCAGCGGCTCATACACATGTCCTTCGAATAGCAAGGCACAGACGAACGCCGGTGCAAAATGTTGCTAACACGTGTTACGCCCCCGTGGTAAAACACCAGCTTTGTAATAAATAACTTTGTCCTGCAGATGACAACACTGTATGACAGAGTTGTTGTTTCACAAAAAATTTAACAAGCAATGATAAAAGATAAATTAAAGGATATCACCTGATGCCTTTGAATAACCGACGATCTTGTCGTTTCTGCCGGACAACAGATGGCCTTTGCTTGGACAAAAGTTTTACTCACGGTGGAACTAGTACTTTGCCTGGTCTGATATTTGATAAACCAAGTAGTAGAACCAGTGCCAGAGTGTAGCAGTACTATTGATTTCTCCACCACATGATCTCCTTTTAGAAACCTTCTTTGAGATCAATACGGCTGCAGGCCGGCTCACTAGCGGGAGCGACGCAAGGCTGGGCTCAAGGCCGCGGCAACCTGCGACAGAAGCGGAAGGGAGGGCCGGCCACGGAGGCGGCAGCTCAAGGCCGCGGCCACACGCGGTCAGAGGCAGCCGGCGACTTAACGAGGGCGGCCCGGAAAAACGTTTGAGATGAGTGCGAGCGCATGGCAGAGCGGCGGGTCAACTGCCGGTGGCTCACGACGGCTCAGAACAGCAGCTCGGAGGCGGCGTGCAACAAAGATGGCTCACGGTGATGCGGCGGCGGAGACAAAGTGTGGCGCAAGCGGCCGGGAGGCTCGAAGCGGAGACCGGCCCCGCGCGACTGTGTCGATGAAGGCGGCTTGAGGGGCGAGTGAGGCCATCAGGGGCGGCTTGACACAGAGGTTCAAATCGCAGCGACGGAGGACGCAGGAGCCGGCCGGTGCACCGGAGACAGCGAGCGCGCGGGAGGCAACCAGTGGAGACGGAGGCGGCTCGAGGCCTCGGAAGCGGGTCGACGAGGTGGTTTGACCAGGCGGCGTCTTCGCAGGGTGCGGCGGCTCAACAACAGCTCGGAGCTGGAGGTGGCGGCGGCGACTTGGCCATAGTCGAAGCGCGACCGGCGAGTTGGAGGCGCTGCTGCTCGTCTCAACCGCGGAGGTAGCAGGCACTCGAGCCAAGGTGAAGGCGAAGGCGGACTAGCGTAGCGAGGCGCGGACCACAGCCGTAGAGGAGAAATCTGAGTCGTCGAGGCGGTTCCGAAGTGAGGCGAGGCTGCGTGGCCATAGTAGTTTGAAGAATCCGGTCGTACCCGTCTCTGGATCCACTAGCAGTAATTCATCTCTTCCAATTGGACTCAGGTTTTGGTTTCCTTTGTCTTGTACCCAGAATCACGTGTGTGGCTCCTTTTTTTTTTTCTTTTCTGGAATTCTTTGCATCGCTAGAGTCAATCTCCATTGGATCAAGTAATAATATTTTAGAAATCAGCATCTACGCTCGTCCAGGGTGAGTCGAAGCAGGAGGCTGGAATTTAATAAATCACCTTGGAACAGACATCGGGAGGCGGATCGGACAGAACCATCACCGCAGAATTTTTCCTGCCCGTCTCAGCGTAACAGCGGCTGTTTAGGGTGCAATCCTGAAATCTTTGTCTCGATCTTGTACACGTCGTTCCTAACCCTCTGTGCTGGTTGACCCGGCTGACGAACTCGATGCTGACGCAGATCCTTCCCAACCGGCGCTTTTTTATTTGAGAAAACACGAAATTTTTGATCCCTTATAAAATCCCTCTAAGAACTCAACACCACCGCGCGCGAGCCCCACGGTGGGCGCCAACTGTCGTGGAATTGTCACGGCAGATGTCCTAGTGTAAGGACTTAACCGCGAGGCCGACACTCTATGTGGTAGCTTGAAGGGTTGAGCGGAATCGAGAGACGCAACGCACAAGACGAGGATTTAGATAGCTTCGGGCCCCGGGAAACATCATCTGGAATAGCCCTACATGTTGTTTGTGGCTAGGTTTCATTATGATCATGAGGGAGTCGCTGTAAGCCGGCTATCCTCTTTGTGTCTAGCCCTAGATATTGTTTCTTGTTCCTTGTCCCTCTTTGGGGAGCCCTGCCCCTCTTTATATAAGTTAGAGGGGCGGGTTACATATGGAGTCATAGTAGGACTAGGACTAGTCTATCTTTTCTTACAAATTGAATACAAGTCCGGGTCTTCCTTCCTCATAAAGGAAATATTCGTCATCCCTTTTCTTTTAAGCCGGCCTACCATAACGTAAGCCGGCCTTCTGGGCCTTGAGCCTCCTGGGGCCCCCGGGTCTTGTCGCTCCTCTGATCCGCTTGCCAGGTCACCCATAAGTCACCAAGATCGGGCGGGCCACTTAGTGTGTCGTCCAGTCAGGGCGGGTCATTAGTGAGTCGCCAAGTCCGGCTGGGTTATACATCCAGCCGGGTCATACCGCGGGGTATATCCCCGACAGATATAGAATAATTGGAGAACGAATCTGAAAACTTAGAACGAAGAAATCTTCCGAAAAGATGGCCTCCGGATGATCGAGACGGAAAACAACTCCTGAAATACTCCAGATGGATGAAAAGAATTGCATAATTTGAAATAAATTAAGAGGATAACATCGAGCTAGCACCGCGAATCTCCGGGATAACGGACAAGACTTAAGAAAAAATCTTCTTCGGTCTTCAAAAGATGAGAATGGCGATGAGAACACCACCAAAATTGTTGAGACACTCCGGCAGATCGAAAAACGAAGAAGTTGAGCCAACAATGAAAATAGTTTGAAACCAATCTTGGAAAGGCATCTGACTGATGAAATTCATACTTACGTCAAACTTCAAAAAGAATTTGAGAATAGCTCTGGGAACTTAGAAGAGTCAGGTAAGGTCCTGGGAAAAGTCCCGTGGGTTAGGGCCCACTGAAAAGAAACATCGTTGGAAAGGATTGTCGAATGAGAAATGATACACTGGAACAACTGAAAGACTTGAATGAGGTGACAACCTCGAATTAATTGGGTGCAAACACGAATCTTCTGAGATGTCTTCAACACTCCGGGATTAGATGGCGACTCCCACCCCCCACCTTCGGCCCCGTGGCGACTCCCATGGCGATCCTAGGGTTTAACCCTACGTTCTCCCTCCGGCGACCCCAATGGATGGCCTACTCCATTGGGACTTCTCCCCCGGCCTTAAGGTCGAGGCACAGGTGCGTGCACGGTTTGGATCTACGGTCCACTACGTCCCCAACCCCGGCCTCAAGGAGTTCTTTATTGAGGTTTCTTTCTCCTCGGCTTCCTTTCCCCTCTCGGTGGAGTCTGTTGGATTGGCCCTTCAATCCTGTATTGGAGGGATCAGAGCTGGGTTCAATGTTGTTCGTCTGGGTGCTCGTCATTTTCGGTTCTCGGTGCCTTCAAATCGAGTGGGTCACTTCATCTTTGTCCTCCGAGACCGTATCTGGCCGAACTTCATCTGCCATTTTCATCTGCATCGTGGAATACTCTCTCAGCCTCGGGTTTTATTTTGGCACGCGGATACTGAGCTTAATGGTTTGGCTTCTTCACCAGGTCCGACCATTAAATCTAAGTGGTTATCTGCACATCAAAATGTGCCTCCGGATCCTGCTTCGTTACCAGTTTTTCAAAAATTCGGTTTGATCTCGCCGCCGACGGGCTTACATTCCGGCGAGCCTCCAGCGAGGATTTCTTTTGGCAGTTTTTCGGCTCCGGATTCTCAGGATAAATTTCGGATTGGAACCATATCCGTACCCATCTCCTCCGATATTCCAGCCACGTTACCATCTTTTCGTGGAGAATTGTTCACTAAAGGTTTGTGGGATTCCATTCCTGATAATTCCTTGTTTTGCATTCTGGATGGCTGGCAAGCTGGTTATGATAATGACAGTGTCAAACTAATGGTGCAAGTCACGTCGGTCCCAACCAAGGAATATATCTATAAAATGCTCAAACATTGCTCCGCTTGTGATAGGTTTGGACATGTTGAAGAAAGTTGTACTGGAATATTTTGTCAAGGTTGTGGGGATACTTCTGGGGAGTGTCCCTGTGGTGCTTCACGTACAAACTCTCCCAAGCATGTGCCATGCATGGTGGGCCCAGCTAGTACGGTTTCTTTATGTATTGCTTGCTCTGCGGTTGATCACACAGTTAAGTTCTGCCCTGGGCTTCGTCGATGTTCTCTTTGTCATCGCCTGGGTCATGTGGCCCGTAAGCCCAGCTACTGCAATGCTATACCGCATTGGGTCTGGCTGCAAAAAACACCGCAAGTAACACAATCTGAGAAGATCTTGGCTCGGGCTGAATCGAATAAATCTGTAGTTGGTAACTCTGTGGTTGTTGGTATGGCCCGTGCTATTCAGGATACGCATCCTAGCTGGGTTTGGCGAAAGAAACAGAAGATCCCACGCTCCTCGGACGTGGCCAACTCCCATTGCTTGACGATACGCCTCCCTGGTCAGGGTGTAGTCAATTCCACCTGCCAAAAACCCCAATCGGGTGAGCAGACGCCTTCCTCAAGCTTGCCACCTCCACTTCCATCGCCATCTACACAACCGCACAGGCTATCGCTCTGCCTTCCACCGGTGCCCTCCCTCCCGGCGGCTGCTCACCCTACGGCATCTCCAGCGATGGCAAACTTTCTGGTGCGCCCTTTCGCTTTCGCCCCGGACGGCTCGACCTTTGATCGGGGCCCTGCTCATCGAGTTCAGCGCCATGTCATGATGGTGGATGATCCTCCCCTCAATCACGATAGGTATGCCATTGTCTCCGTCGATCCTCTAGTTCCTGATCATCAAAAGGAGTTCTGGCTTGCCGAGGTCTGCCGCATTATTACTGTGGATTTAGAGTATGATTTGGTAGATGATTTCATTTACCCGCTAGGCATTGGCTGTGTGGTTTTTGCGGACATGGAGAGTAGAGATGCTGCGATTAGAGAGGGGACTCACGCCCTCACTGATGATTCCAATTTCTCCTTAGTCCCTCATGATGAAAGTATAAATATGCGCATGCCTGCTTTCGAATATGAAGTTTGCGTCATGTTTCTTGCTTTCCCAATGGATTATCAGACGGAGCACGACATTCACAAAGCTGATTCTAATTTTGGGAAACTTCTTGTCTGGCCGCGCCCGGGTCATAACAAAGCCAGAGTTCTGGTTAAGTGTCATATTAAAGATGTTGCTGAGGTGCCCCATAGTCTATTGGTCACAAGAGTTGGATTACTGCCAGGTCTTGCTCGTTCGTGGTCAGTCCCTGTGTATGTGCTAAATGGCAGGAACACAATACCCAATCTCATTGGCAATGAAGATGCTCCCCCCTCCTGAATGCCTCACCACACCCATATGAGCTTCCGTATTATACACTCATGCAGCAGGCAAGAATTGATGAGATGAATGCGCAAGATGCTCTGAATGCAGCGGCCTGGAATGCTCCGGAACCTGAACATGAACAATTCCAGGAGAATGGGTGGCGCATGTGGCCCGTGGTTCCTCCACCGTACACTGGTTTCAGCTTCAGAAATTTCTTCCAATATGATGGGCCATCTCTGATGGACGGTGTAGACCCAGAGTACAATGTTCAGGATAATCTATCAGATGTTTGGTCTTCTGATTCTGAATTTCAAGCGGTGGAAGCATTGGCAGACGGTTTCATTCTTGGGAACCCTGTTGCTCACCTTGCATTCGTCAGAGCAGGTGGAGATTCTGTCAACTTCTTTGTAGCTGCCGATCACAAGTTTCTGCTTTGGATTGGGGGGATGCTCAAACGGATTTATACTCCTGCACTCACTTTTGGGCAACCCTCTCCCATTATGATGCCTCTGAATCTTTTTAAGGTCATTCAGCATCAACTGAATGCACTAGCTGCAGCCTGGCTTGACTGTGCTGCTCCAGAGCCCGATATTCTGTCAGCTATTTTCTGTTCAAAATTTCAATTGGGTGCTGCTGTTGTCCCTCGAGTTATGTTGCAGGAACCCTATGCTGGCAGATCCTCTTTGCTTGATGTTGATTGGGAGATGGATGCCCGTTCCCCTGGACTTAAAGCCATTCCTCAACTGGTCTCTGGTGGGGCTGAGTTTCAGACAGGTACTGCTCTTCAGGTGATCGCCTCCTCCTCCCTATACAATGCACCGCAGTCCCGTAACGCCCTGGTGCCTCTCGACACCACGACGGTGAGAAGGAGCACTAGATCCAACAAATATGATGGCTTTAAGGTCAATCATGTCACTGACAACAAGCGCTCCAAGTCAAGGGTGAAACCTCGTGGAACTCCATTTATATCTGCAGTTTCTTTGGCTGCTGCTCCTGTGCAGGTTGCTGCTGGTGCATGCCCACCGCCTACTCCGGTTGAAGAACTCCAGCAGATGGGTAGCCGCTGCGGGATTGCGTAGGAAGCCCTATCTCCTGAGAAGCTGCTGGATCGCCAGCGCTCATCCTCTGGAGCCAGCGACTAGTCTCTCCCCTGCTGGCAATGAATAAGTCTTGGAATATCCTGTCGTGGAATATCAGAGGCATCAACTCTGATAAAAAACTTTTGGCTCTTAGGAATGCGATTGATACTAGCGGCTGTGCTGTGATATGTATCCAGGAAACTAAGCGTGAAGCTTTTGATCTAGCGTTTATTAAAACTTTCTGTCCTAAACGCTTTGATAAGCTTGTGTTTACGCCTTCAGTTGGTGCTTCGGGTGGGATTATTACTATCTGGAATAGTTCTATTTGTGGGCACTCCTTGGTTTGTTGATTCATTTGCGGTCGGTGTTTCTTTTGTTGCCACCCAATCCAGTGAATCGTGGAGGTTAATCAATGTCTATGGGCCGTGCACGGGTCAACGTAGGCTGGATTTCACTAATTGGTTGTTCGACCTAAATATCCCTAATGATGAGAACTGGCTGATCCTGGGAGACTTTAATTTCATTCGTTCTACCAGTAATAGAAATAAACCAGGTGGAGATGCTGCGGATATGTTGCTTTTTAATGAAATCATTCGGGCGCAGTCCTTAATGGAACTCCCGGTCAAGGGAAGAACTTATACCTGGAGCAATATGCAAGATGATCCCCTTCTCGAACAGTTGGATTGGTTCTTCTCTTCTGCTTGCTGGACCACCTCCTTTCCAAACATGATGATCCTGCTGTTGGGGAAACCGGTCTCTGATCACATCCCATGTGTGGTAGCAATTGAATCCAAAATCCCCAAGTCAAAGCCTTTTCGTTTTGAGAATTTTTGGATTAACCATGGGGGTTTCTCTGAAGTGGTTGCTGCTTCCTGGTCCAAGCCTTGTCATGCTCAAAACTCTGCTGCTAGAATCTGTAAAAAAACTTAAAACCTTGAGATATGATCTCAAGAGATGGAGCAGAGGTATTTCAAAGCTGAAAGTTATGATACAGAATAGTAATGAAGCGCTGGCCATGATGGACACCTTTGAGGACCAAAGACCTCTATTTATCCAAGAGTCAAACTTCAGGCATATTCTAAAGCTCCATTTGCAGACACTGCTCAAATACCAGAATGAATATTGGAGGAAAAGATGTACTGTCAGGTTCTTTAGGTTTGCAGATGAGAACACAAAGCTCTTCCAGTCCCTAGCCACTGAGAGGTATAGGCATAATTCTATTGCCTCACTTCGACAGGATAATGTGGAAATCACAGACCATGCTGGCAAAGAGGGTGTGTTGTATAACACCTACAAGGAGCGATTAGGTTCTTCTAAACCCACTAATATGCGCTTTGACCTCTCCAGAATTATCCAGAGGATTGAGGGGCTGGCACATCTGTCGGCACCTTTCACTAACGAGGAGATTGACGCTGTTATTAAGGATATGCCTGGTGACAGGGCCCCTGGCCCCGATGGTTTTAATGGATGTTTTCTTAAGAGCTGTTAGCAGATCATCAAAGAAGATTTCTATAAAATGTGCCATGATTTCCATGCGGGAACTCTTGATATCACCAGCATTAGTGAGGGCTACATTACTCTGATCCCCAACATCTCCTCTCCAGAAACTACGAATGATTACCGACCAATCACTCTGCTTAATTGCTGTTTGAAAATCATCACAAAAATCCTGGCTAATCGGCTGCAGAAAGTCATTCTTAGGATCATCCACAAGAACCAGTACGGTTTCATTAAGGGGAGGACGATCCAAGATTGTTTGGCGTGGAGCTTTGAATATATCCACCAATGTTAGGCCTCAGGAAGGGAGATAATCCTCCTCAAGCTTGACTTTGCCAAGGCTTTTGACACAATCGAACATGCTCCCATGCTTGAGATTATGAAGCATATGGGTTTCGATGATAAATGGCTATGCTGGATGGAATCAATCTTTGGGTCTGGGGTCTCGTCGGTTCTCCTTAATGGAGTCACTGGTCGAAAATTCCAGTGCAAATGTGGCGTGCGACAGGGTGATCCTCTCTCACCGCTCATTTTTGTTCTAGCTGCGGACCTCCTTCAAGATGCAATTAATGATGCGTTTGCTAGTGGTCTTATTGAGCTTCCCCTCCCCCGGGACAATGCTGTTGATTTCCCGGTTGTGCAATATGCCGACAACACGATTCTGGTGATGCGGGCGTGTACTGATCAAGCTGCCCGTATGAAAGGCATTCTGGAAGATTATGCAGCGTCCGTAGGATTGAAAATAAATTTTCACAAATCAACTCTTATCCCCATTAACATTGATCCTCAGCGCGCTAGCGAATTGGCCGGTGTTTTTGGATGTTCTATTGGCTCCTTACCCTTCACCTACCTTGGCCTTCCCATGGGGACGACGAGGCCCAGCATTTTGGATCTTATGCCGATGGTGCATGCTGTTGAGAGGAAAACATCCACTGCACTCTCTCTGATGTCGTCAGGAGCAAAGCTGACCTTGGTAAATTCGATAGTGACGTCAATGATGATCTATGCAATGTGCACAATCAAACTGCACCCGAAGGTGGTTGAACATTTGTATAAATTACGCCGTTACTGTCTCTAGGCGAAAAACTCTGATGATGGGGTCAAAAATAACTCACTTGCAGCCTGGGAGCTCGTTTGCTGTCCGAAACGGTGTGGTGGACTTGGTGTTATTGACATCAAGACACAGAATGTAGCCCTGCTCCTAAAACACCTGTTCAAATTCTACAATCATGCGGATGTACCCTGGGTGGAGCTGATTTGGAACACATACTATTCTAGCAAAGTCCCTCATGCTGGTGACACCGTGGGATCTTTCTGGTGGAAAGATGTAATGCAGCTCAATGGAATCTTTCGCAGAATCACCAGGGTCGTGCCAGGTGATGGTTCTAGTTCTCTGTTTTGGAAGGATGTCTGGCTTGAAGGCGACGATGATGTTACAATCATGGAGAGGTACCCGCGGGCTTTTTCCTTCTGCCTAAATGAGGATGACTCTATTGCTAAAATCCTCACTGCAACAGATCCGGCCTCGATATTCAGCCTGCCCCTCTCAACCCAGGCAAGAGAGGAGGTCAGGCAAATTCAGCTTGCCTCGATACATGTGGGTGTGGTCGTCGGCAGCCACGATGCCTGGGACTGCACGCTCGGGCGTTATTCTTCGAAGAGGTTCTATGATCATTGTTTCAAGGAGATCGTGGCGGGTTAGGCCTTTAGCTGGCTCTGGAAGGCCAAGA
The DNA here is from genome assembly GCA_032464435.1 of Aegilops umbellulata. NCBI lineage: Eukaryota > Viridiplantae > Streptophyta > Magnoliopsida > Poales > Poaceae > Aegilops > Aegilops umbellulata. The sequence continues at coordinate 368,995,129 of CP136060.1, forward strand.
GCCCCATCAAGTTCAAAATGTTTGGGTGGTTGCTTCTGGTGGATCGTCTGAACACCAGGAATATGCTTAAACGCAGACACTTCGCTGTCACCGGGAACACCTATGCATGCATGCTCTGTCAAAACCCCCCCGAAGAAACCGTTGAGCACTTGTTCTTCTTATGCCCCTTTAGTCAACAGTGCTGGAGTAAAGTTGGAGTGACCTGGCCAGTCGGTGGCAATAGACTGGACCTGCTGCACGGGGGGAGAGATACTTGGAGACAACCCCTCTTCATGGACATTTTTCTGATGGCTGCTTGGAGCCTGTGGATGGAACGAAACAATCAACACTTCAGAGGGGTCCAACACTCTTTTGGGGCTTGGTTGGCCAGGTTCAAATACCTACTAGAGTTGCTGGTCCATAACTGCAGGGAGGAACTTCGTCCTTTCCTATCCAGCTACATTGTAAATTTGGGACACTAGTGCTGTTAGATACATATTTAGCTCATACGGCTGGGGGCCCATTCTAATACCCCCTTGTAACACCTATGTAATTGTCTCTTTGTGAGTAATACAAAAGTCAGTGGGAGCCTCTCCCACTGTCGTTCACTTTCAAGAAAAACACTCCGGGATAATAGAATGGCGAGAGGAGGAACGAGCAAGGGAAAAACACTTCAGTAGGAAAAGAATACGATCAACACCAAATACTTGAATTGGATCCCCGGAAAAGGAAATGAGATGACAATGATTAACTAGGCGAGAATTCACTGGTTGATACAATTGAGGAAAGACTGAAGATACTCCGCACGAATGAAATTGATTGCTCGAATAGAGGCTCAGACTACGGAATAAAAGGGGTGGGAGGGCGGGAAAACACAGGCAACTTAAATGGGGAATCGATAAATAAGTTGAAGAGAAAAACACCAGTTGAAATAATTGAGGAAAGAATGCAGAGGATTCACATGAGTAGGATGGATACTCAATTCTGGACTGCGGTTTCGAGAAAAAGAAGGGTGGGCGGGTGGGAAAAAACAAGGACAACTTCGGATGGGGAAAACAACTTTGATTGAAAAGAGCTGAGGATTGATCTTGCAAAATATGAACAGGATCGAATGACTCAAAGAGAAGTGCGCCGGATTGAAAAGAGAACGGACAACGAACGAAAACTAAACGCGCGATCCTAATGAAAAATTTGAAGGGGAAGACGAGTAGCTCAAAACACCTACGTCAAGATTACTTACCAGAGCGACGAAGGGGCAGAGGAGTAAAAGAAATCCTACTCTCCGATATAACTAGACTCCGAAAAAAATTTCTTCTAGACTCGACCTCGGCCAAACTACACGATCAATCAAGGGGGATCCTAGGGTCGGTCGAGGCTCTGATACCAACTTGTCACGCCCAAGATGCGACCCTATCCTAAAAGAACTCGAAGGTCCCACCAAGGATAGAAGTGCATCTTGAAGACGCTTTTGCAAGGTGGATATCACTACATCAACATTACAAAATAGTGGGGATATAACCAAGACATACAATGTCACATGAATACAACAATAGATCATATACATAAGATCAAATATCTGACTATGGATGAAACAAAAACAGAAACTCAAACAATATCCACCCTGCTAGCCTAGGCTGCCGACCAGGAACCTAACCCAAGATCGACGAAGAAGATGAAGAACTCCAACACAAGTAAACATCACTCTCGCGTCATGGTCATCGCATAACCTGTACCTGCAACTGTTGGTGTAGCAATCTGTGAGCCACGAGGACTCAGCAATCCCTTTACCATGGGTATCAATACTAGCAAAGCTTAATGGGTAAGGAAGGGGTAAAGTGGTGAGGCTGCAGCAGCGACTAAGCATGTATGGTAGCTAACTTACGAAACAAGAGCGAGAAGAGAAGCAAAGCAAGCGGTCGTCAACTACTAATGATCAAGAAGAGATTCAGAACTCCTACTTACGTTAAACATAACCCAAAACCGTGTTCTCCTCTCGAACAACCCCGAAAAGAGACACTCACGGTTACGCACACGGTTGGTGTATTTTAGAACAGTTTACTTTGAGTTTACTACAACCGGACATTAACAAATTCCCATCCGCCACATAACCGCGGCCATGGCTCTCGAAAGTTCAAACCCTGCAGGGGTGTCCCAACTGAGCCCATCACAAGCTCTCACAGTCAACGAAGGATATTCCTTCTCCCGGGAAGACCCGATCAGACTCAGAATCCCGGTTACAAGACATTTCGACAATGGTAAAACAAAACTAGCAAAGTCGCCCGAATGTGCCGACAAATCCCGATAGGAGCTGCACAATCTTGTTCTCAGGGCACATCCGGATGAGACATCCTACGAGTAAAACCAGCCCTCAAGTTTCCCCAAGGTGGCCCCGCAGTCTACTCGGTTCGGACCAGCACTTAGAGAAACATTGGCCCGGGGGGCTAAATAAAGATGACCCTCGGGTTGGCCGACCCAAGGGAAGGGGTGATAGGTTGTTAGGCAAATGTAAAACCAAGGTTGGGCCTTGCTGGAAGAGTTTTATTCAAGGCGAACTGTCAAGGGGGTCCCATAAATCACCCAGCCGCATTAGGGAAGCGAAATCCGGGAACATAATACCGATATGACGGAAACTAGGGCGGCAAGAATGGAACAAAACACCAGGCATAAGGCCAAGCCTTCCACTCTTTACCAAGTATATAGATGCATTAATAATATAAGAGATATTGTGATATCCCAACATAAACATAATCCAACATGGAGCAAACTTCATCTTCACCTGCAACTAGCAATGCTATAAGAGGGGATGAGCAAAAGCGGTAACATAGCCAAACAACGGTTTGCTAGGAAGGGTAACAAAGGTCAGAGGTTCATGGCAATTTAGGAGGCTTGATAGGCAAGTGGTAGGTAACGCAGCATAGCGAAAGAACGAAGCAACTAGCATAACAAAGATAGTAATGAGATCCAAGGAGATGGTCATCTTTCTTGAAATCCCACTAGGAAGAAGAACGAATCCATGAAGAAGGTGAAGCCATGAAGATGAACCAAGCGTAGACGAACAAATCCTCACGATCGCAACGAAACGGGAACTATCGAGAGAAACACCATACACGGTAAACACACCACACATGAACAAGGCATGATGCTCAACCAAGTATGATGCATGGCAGGGCTACATGAAGCTACTCATGGCAAGAGATGATGCATACAAGAGCAACGCATCAAAGCAAGTTTAAATGAGGATGGAAACAACATATAACAATTCCGGTAAGTCCTCATGTGCAAATTTTGAAATTGGTCCTGATCTGAATAAACCTTATGTTCAATTTGTTAAACACTAAGTTAAGATCCACCACAATGATCTACACGAAATTCTAATCAAGTTACATATAAAGTTCATTAGGTTCGAAGCTACGGCCTAGAAGATATGAGCAAAACAAGATAAACATGGCATTGATGCAAAATGCATTCAAACATCAAGCAAACACTTCAAAACATGGATGCAACAAGGTAATATGATACTACATGCAAAACTAAGCAAGTTTCATATAGAGCACACTCAAAACGGAGCAACGGTTCAACACATACACACCAAACAAGTTTAAAGGGCATGTTGTCCAAAACAGCAACTAGGCATATTGCAAGCACCAAAACAACATGCTACAGGATGTCAACATGTAAAAAAAGGTACGTACATGATGTACAGGTAAATCATTACAAAACATGAACACTGAGCTATCTCCAGAAACTACTAGAACATGCTCAAAAGGTCATGGAAAGATTACAAAAAATAACAGGTTCACAGACAAAGTGGAATTCACAGGACATGGCAGAAATAACATCAGGTTGCAACGTTTAGAGGTATCAAGCAACAAGCTATAGGAACTTATCATGGCAACAAAAGGCACGACATGAATCTACTAGTTGCATAGAACAAAAGACCCTTACTGACCATGAGCCAAAAGGGCATAGAAAATATGATGGCACCCATGTAAACATAGCAAGTTTAATTATCAGGTTCAGACTTTGCAGAGAAACAGAGCATGGCATAAACAGAATTATGAAGGCATCTTTGCGAGCTCGATTCACTCATCACAAAGCATTGCATGACAAGGTAAGCATAGAATCAGCAAGAAGACATGTTCATGAAGCTAAGCATGGCAATACCAAGTTCATAGCATGCAAGGATTAACTATAACAACCTTGGCAAAATTGATTAACATGTAAACAATCTTCCAGGATATTTTATAGCAAAAGTAGAGCAAGATTAAGACATGCTAGAAAACTCTATAAGTTCAAACAGGGGCATGGACGGATATAGCATAACCATATGTCAAAACATCCTTACTGAACATACTCAAAAGAGGCATCGATATCACTGTAGCAACATGAATACATGGCATGAAAATAACAGCAGAACAAAGACTGAAATTCTAACTCTGAAATCAGCAACATCACAGAGGCTACTTTGCAAGCTTGTAACAGTCAACACATGTGATATCATGAAGATTGGATTGCACCACAGCAATTATGGCATGTTGTAACTCATAACACATGTAGACTTCATGCTCAAAATAAAATCACACAAAAAGATGCAAAAATGACAAATGAGCATGTTCTGATAACAGGCAGCAGACAACATTATATAGCACTCCTGCAACGATGATTAGGGTGTCAAGATGAACTCTAATGAACATGGCAGAATGGAACAAAATGAAGAGCACAACGAGATGAACATTTCGATATATCATGCATGCAAAACGGAGCCATATGTTGGGACATATGGCATGATGAACAAAGGCATAAAATTTCACAGATCAGGGACTTGGCCGATTTTCTCACCCCGGGGAAAAATCAACGGCGGCGTGGATCTTGCCGGAATGGGCGTGGAGGCGGCCGGAGGGGCTCGGGGATGGCCGGAGATGCTCGGGGGTGGCCGGATCTGGTCTGGCCCGACCGGATATGGCCGGCGGAGACGAGGGGCGCGGTGGAGGAGAGGGTGCGGCCGGTTTCGAAGTCGGGGCGGCGGGGACGGGAGAGGATCCGCGGGCACGGGCAGAGGCGCGGCCGGGCGGCGGAGGTCGCCGGAGGCGAGGTGCGGCGCGGTGAGGCGGGTTCGCACGGCGGCGGGCGGCGCCGGCGGAGGAGGCACGCGGCGGCGCGCGTCGGCGGCGAGCGCGGGGCTGCAGGCGCGGGAGGCGCGCTCGGGCACGCGGGCACCTGCGGCGGAGGTCTGGGCCCCGGGCGGGCCCGATTCGGCCCGTGGTGGGCCGCAGACGGGCTTCGGCAGGCCTGAGCGGTGCGGGGAGGGACGTGGCGCGACGGGGATGGTGGAGAGCGCCTGGCCGGCGGCGGCTGGCTAGTTGGGCGGCGCCAAGTGGCGGGGCAGGGTCGGCCCGCGCTGTAAACGAGGAGGAGTTGGGAGGAGGCTGGCGGCGCGCGGATTTTGAGGGGGGCTAGGTTTTCCAGAAATGGAAGGGGAAGGAGGCTATATATAGCAGTTTTTGGCTAGGGTTTGGTCTAGGGGGGTTTCGGACCCTCCGATCGCGATCAGGCGGTTCCGGACGGGAGGAGAGGTAGGCTGGGCCTAGGTGAGTTGTGGGACGAGAAGAGAGGGCAGCCCGGCACGGGTTTCCGTAGACCGAAAACGTCCGACGAATAAACCGACAACGGTGCCGCTACGGATCACTGTTGGGCTATCAAACTAGCTCCGAATGCGACGAAACTGGACAGGCGCTCTGTCTACACTATAATAAGACCGCATGCCAAGTTTCAACCCATTCCGAGAACATTTTTTGGCCACTCGAGGTAAAAAGGGGCGCCGGAGGACATAGGAGTGTCGGATTGCAAAACGGACAACGGGGAAAATTTTAGGATGCATGAGACGAACACGTATGCAAATGCGATGCACATGATGACATGACAAAATGCAACACGCAAGCAAACGACATGGCAATGACAGCCAATAACTGGCGGACACCTGGCGCATCGAATCCGGGGCGTTACAAGGGCTCTCTGGGAGGAAGTAGTTACAAAAACCTAATGTTAGAGTTAGTAAAATCATTTAACACGAATAGAGGAGAGATCAGAGTCCAAGAGCAAAGATGAGGAATAGAAGATCCTAATACCACCCAATTGCGATGTGGGCCCGTAAGCCACACAACAATGTTAGTAGAAGTTTTCCAAAGACTAGACTCAACTTCGGCCAAGGAGTTGGAAAGGGGGGTTCCTACAGGCAGTTGGCTCTGATACCAACTTGTGGCGCCCCCGATTGAATCATACACTAATCATACATGCAAATGTGTACGATCAAGATCAGAGACTCGCGGGAAAATATCACAACACAACTCTAGACACATATTAAATTCATACAATCTTTATATTATAAGCGAGGGGCCTCGAGGGCTCGAATACATCAACTCGAAAACAAACGAGTCAGCTGAAGAAACAATATCTTAGTACAGACCTAAGTTAGACAAGTTTGCCTTAAGAAGGCTAGAACAAAAGCAACACGATTGAAAAGGCAAGCCCTCCTACCTCGGAGCCTCCTAACTACTCCTAGTTGTCGGCGGCCTCCACATAGTAGTAGGCACCCACGGCGTAGTAGTAGTCATCGGCGGTGGCATCTGGCTCCTGGGGTCCCTCATCTGATCGCAACAATCGGGTATGGGGAAAAAGAGGTAGCAAAGCAACCCTAAGTACTCATCCAAAGTATTAGCAAGGCTTACATTAGATTTAAACTAAATATGCATCAGCATCAAAGGAATGGGTTGTATCTATGGACTAAACTACAGAATGCCAGAAGAGAAGGGGAAAGCCTAGCCTATTGAAGACTAGCATCTGATACGTCTCCAACGTATCTATAATTTTTTATTGTTCCATCCTATTATATTATAATTCTTGGATGTTTTAGAATCATTTTATAGCAACTTTATATATTTTTTGGGACTAACCTATTGACATAGTGCCTAGTGCTAATTGTTGTTTTTGCTTGTTTTTTACTTCATGGAAAATCAATACCAAACGGAGTCCAAATGCAGCGAAACATTTTGGAGATTTTTTGGACCATAAGACATACAGTGGGCCAAAGAAGTACCAGAGGGGGGATCCGAGGGGAGCACAACCCACCAGGGCCTGCCCAGGAGCCCAGGCACACCCAGGTGGGTTGTGCCCACCTTGGTGGCCTCTCGCACCGCCTCTTCGCCCTATAAATTCCAAAAATATTCCAAAAACCCTAGGGGAGTCGACAGATCAGAAGTTCCGCCACCACAAGCCACTGTAGCCATCAAAACAATCCAGACCCGGTTCCGGCACCCTGCCGGAGGGGGAAATCGTCACCGGTGGCCATCTTCATCATCCCTCAGGGTTGTGGGTTGTACAGGTAGCTATGTGTTTAATCTCTCTCTCTCTCTCTCTCTCTCTCTCTCTCTCTCTCTCTTGTTCTTAATGGCACGATCTTGATGTATTGGGGGCTTTGTTACTATAGTTGGATCATATGGTGTTTTCCCCTCTCTATCTTGTTGTGATGAATTGAGTTTTCCCTTTGAGATTTCGTTCTTATCGGATTGAATACTTTTATTGATTTGAGAGCACTTGATATATGTCGTGCATATGAATACCCGTGGTGACAATGTGGTATTATATTGATTCACTTGAGATATGTTTTGGCACTCAACTTGCGGATTCCCGAGGTGTCAGGACCGGATTTTCGGGGTATTAATTTCCCAAAAGCGGCCCTTGTGCTCACCAGCCCCAGGATTACTGTTAGCTGATGAGGCACCAACTTGATACAGAAACTCCAAGAAAAATACAAGATATGTAGTACAAGACCATTCTGGCCTATGAGTACAACAAATGGTTTCTAGTGGTTGATGGCGGAAGCGGTTTGCGGATCATCAGCGTCTATGGGACTCCATTTCCCACAGGAACAGCTGACCAGGGTAACTCCTTTCTTCGCGAGGCTGCTATCTCCATTGCGTAAGTTCCAGGGCTGTCATCGCAACGCTCCTCTCCAGGCAAGAGATCTAGCCAAGACAATAGCCAAGGACAAGCCAGTGAGTACTTTGAATGTACTCGCAAACATCAAGAACACGGGTATAATATAGCAAGAGGCAACCATGCTCTGAAATTCTCTATGATCGCAACGTCAGTCATAAATAAAAAAATCATGGTGCATGCAAGCAGGTTATTCATGTCAAATATGAATATGCACTCAGAGAGTAGAAATAGAATGCACCGATCGGGTGTCTAAAGCGACGCCTCGAAAGGATAATAATATAAGGCATGCCTCAGTCGGGCGTCTGAGCAACACCACATAAAGGGCTTATAAGTAAATTAAATAATAGGCATGCCGCAGTCGGGCGTCTGAGCGACACCACATAAAGGGCTTATAAGTAAATTAAATAATAAGCATGCCGCAGTCGGGCGTCTGACCGACACCACATAAAGGGCTTATAAGTAAATTAAATAATAAGCATGCCGCAGTCGGGCGTCTGAGCGACACCACATAAAGGGCTTATAAGTAAATTAAATAATAAGCATGCCGCAGTCGTGTGTCAGTGTCAAAACCGGCGGATCTCGAGTAGGGGGTCCCGAACTGTGCGTCAAGGTCGGATGGTAACAGGAGACAAGGGACACTTTATTTTACCCAGGTTCAGGCCCTCTCGATGGAGGTAAAACCCTACTCCTGCTAGATTAATATTGATGATATGGGTAGTACAAGAGTGGATCTACCACGAGATCAAGGAGGCTAAACCCTAGAAGCTAGCCTATGGTATGATTGTGTATGATGATGGTTGTCCTACGGACTACAACCCTCCGGTTTATATAGACACCGGATAGGGTTAGGGTTACACAGAGTCGGTTACAATGGTAGGAGATCTCGAATATCTGCACACCTAGCTTGCCTTCTACGCCAAGAAAAGATCCTTCCGGACACGGGACGAAGTCTTCAACTTTATATCTTCATAGTCCTGGAGTCCGGCCGAAGGTATAGTTCGGCTATCCGAACACCCCCTAATCCAGGACTCCCTCAGTAGCCCCTGAACCAGGCTTCAATGACGACGAGTCCGGCGCGTAGATTGTCTTCGGCATTGCAAGGCGGGTTCCTCCTCCAAGTTCCTCAAGAAGATTAAAAACACCACATAATAGTGTCCGGCTCTGCAAAATAAGTTTCCACATATTGCCATACAGAGAATAATATTAACACAAATCAAATCTGCTGACGTATCCCACAGTGCGTCATAACACTGCGGCCAAGCCTTCTATAAATTGTTTTCATCGTTCCACCTCAACCCGTATAGCGAGGCGGTTTCCTTGGCACGTCTTGTCGGAGCAGAGATCGTGTGCCCCCTTTAACGGGATTCTCATTAATACGGACGCGGGTAACCCAACCGCGCCATTTACCACGGCGTTTGGGAGGCAAGTGAGTTTTATTAGGTAGGTGAGGACGCCTAACCGTACCTGCTTATACAAAGGGATAAGGATCCCCCCTTTTAACCTACGCCTTCTTCCTCCTTTTCCAATCCATCTCTCGCGCACTCAAGCTCCCGCGCCCAAGTCCGCTCTTCTTCCTCAACCTTCTCCAACAATGTCCGGAGCGGGAGGCAAGTGGATGGTCTCCTCCGTTATGGAGGCTCAAGTAAAAAGGCTAAGGAAAGCCGGATACTTATCCAAGGATATCCCGCATCGGCTTCCTGATAAGGGGCAGCTTCTTCCTACCCCAAGGCCCCATGAGAGGCTGGTTTTTCTTCCCCACTTCCTCCGCGGACTGGGCTTTCCACTTCACCCATTTGTCCGGGGGCTCATGTTCTACTACGGCCTAGATTTTCATGATCTGGCCCCGAACTTCGTCCTCAACATCTCGGCGTTTATCGTCGTGTGTGAGGCCTTTCTCCGCGTCCGCCCCCACTTCGGCCTCTGGCTCAAGACCTTCAACGTCAAGCCCAAGGTGGTGTCGGCACCCAGGCGGAGTGCGGAGGTGCTATGGTTGGCAAGATAGCCAACGTCCTCTGGTTCGATGGCTCCCTCGTGGAGTCCCTAAAGGGGTGGCAGGCAGGGTGGTTTTACATCACCGAGCCCCGTGATCCGAAATGGGTCGCGGCCCCTGAGTTCAGATCTGGACCCCCATGCGGCTCATGTCCTGGAAAGAGACAGGCCTGTCGTGGGGCAACGAGGAAGAAGTGACTGGGTTGCAAACATGCATCCAGTCCCTGGTGGACAAGCCAATCCGGCTTGCCAACATAGTCCAGGTCATGATCGTTCGCCTGATCCTCCCGTGCCAAGAACGGGATTTTACATTGTGGGAATTCGACCCGGCGCAGCACCAGACCCTCGGTAGGCTCTTCGACACGGCGTATGAAGACGTCTGGAAGGTGCTAACCAAAGGCGCCGAGTCCCCCACATCCGCCTCCGAGGATCGCGGATACAGCTCGCAGCGTATTGCCGGCGAGGTAAGCTATCTATACCTTTGACAGGTTCATTAAGCTCTTCTTCATAAATTATCTCTATGCGGGATCTAAACCCCCTTTTACCTTTGACAGGCTTGGCTGGAGATATCCGGACCGATTAACTGTCCGTCCCCTCTGCCCGAAGACCCGGCCCCAGCTCTCTTGGTGAAGCTAATGGCTCCGGCACCTTACGTGGTGCCGGAGAGGAAGGCCAAGAAGAAGAAAACCACCGGGACTCGAAAAAGTTCCTGCAACATGGTGGTGTCGGACTCGTCATCCAACGAGTCCACAACGCCCTCCTCTCGCGAAAACGAGGAGGAGGAACAAGGAAGCTCTCCCCCTCCAGCGAGGGGAGCAAAGAAGAAGAAGGCCGCCCCCACAGGGGAGGCCGAGGGGTCAAGGAAAAGGAAGACCCCTTCGCAGGACTACTCCCACGACGCCGAAGAGGGCGGAGAGGAGTGGCCGGACAGGACCAAGCGTCCGGCGAAATCGTAAGTATTTATACACCAGAGTAACTCATGATACCCCTTTTTTTTGTGTGCGGCTTTCCCTGATATCGCACGCATTTTATGCAGCCTGCCCCGGGCCGAACTCGGCGACTCATCGAGCAGCTCCTTGGATTCGTCGGACGTGAACTCTGTTCCGCCCGCGGTCTCCCCCCGCGGGGCAGACAACGCCGAAGTGGCGCCCCGCCAAGCTTCAGGGCAGGAGGAGATGGTCCTGGAGGAGCCACAAGGCAATCCTCCGGACCCCAGGAGTGAAGGGGATGAAACCCTCCAGGGCTCCAAGTCCGGCTTTGTGCCGGACACCGCGCCGGACTCGACAGTCCCGGTCCGCGGCGGGCGAACTCCTTCCAAGAGGAGCAAGCCGTCCGAGCCAGCGGCCTCCGTCCAACCGGAGGCGCCGGACAATTTGCTGGAGGTGCTCGAGGGCGCCGCCATCGACGAGGAGCACCGTACTGTTATGAGTACGGTGATCCAAAGGATTCAGTCCGCCAAGAACGGACTGAATGAAGCTTGTGCTAGCCTTCTAACAGGCTTCGAGGTAAGTGAAAAATGTGCCAATTTATTTACCGCATAGATAGTAGCCCCTGATGCTCTGTTCGGTGTTCGGAAAGAAAAGTCGGATAGAGGATCTAATGATAATCGCAGGAGTCTAACAAAAAAAGTCAAATATGCGTATGCAGGCTTCGCTACTTTCCACCGCCGCACTGACTGCGCAGGTGGAAGTCCTTAAAAAGGACCTCGGGCGGTCCGAGCAAGAGCTCGGCCTTGCCAAACGACAGCTCGAGGAAAAAGAAGGTAAGAAATACCCTAAAAAGAAAGGTGCCTATAGAGAGGCTTGATTGCAGAAAGAAATAACAGGATTGTGCTGCTTATTGTAGGGGCCACAGCCGAGGTGACAACCCTGAAGCAGGCGCTGGCTGAGGCCGAGAAGAAAATGGCCGAGGAGCGCGCTGAGTGAGAAAGGCTTCGGGTCCAAGCCGGTGAGGTGCAGCAAGAGCTGCAAGCTCTCATGAAAAAACATGAGGGTTTGGAGCTTGAGGCGAAAACGCAAGCATCCGAGCTTGCCTCGGCCATTGAGACCGCCAAGAGTGCCAAGGCCGAAGCCCAGAAGGCCCTCCAAGAGTTGGAGGATGTGAAAAAGATAGCAGCGGGTAAGGCATTCTCAATGCAAAGTAGGAATATAAAAGTAAATTACCTATTACTTACCCGAATCCGGAGTTCTCCAGGGGCGTTCTTCGATCTTCCCCGCAGCGCATCCGACGCCGCCGCGTTCTACCGAGCTGAAGAGGGCAGCTTGACGGAGAGTGTGTTCTGGTCTCAGTATTCTGAGGCCGGACACCCTGTGCCCTTGAGCGATCAGCTGAAACAGCTGGCCGAGCTCCACAAGGCAGCCGAACAGGCCATGAAGGGCTTACTAGTTCGGCTGTGGCCTGGAGAGGCCCTGCCTGGGACCTATTTCGGGCTGGTGCGGCGGCTGGTGGAGGCCTGTCCACGGCTTGAAGTCATCAAGCGCTCCGTCTGTATTGAAGGTGCCCGGAGGGCCCTTGCCCGTGTAAGGGTACACTGGGGTAAGCTGGACGGAGAGAAGCTGGTGAAGGACGGGCCGCCGCAGGGGAAGGAGCATCGCAAGCCCGAGAACTACTACAAGGACGTTCTTGCCGGAGCCCGCCTTGTCGCGGATGAATGTACTAAAGATGTAGTATTTGAATGAACTCGCTCGTTTGTATCATGTGCGCTGAAAACTTGTTCATATGCGCTAAGCAATGCTTGTTTAATTTAAAATATTATTTTCTGTGCGGCCGTTTATCAAAAATTGAGAGATGGCGAGTCGTCGGCTTCTGCCCCCATGCCACTAGTGCTGGGGTGTTCGGGATAAACCTGAGGGCTCTTGTTCCCATAGTTGGGTCCTTCGAGGGAGGCGCTCAGCACAGCGAACCAGGCAATCGGACTATAATGCTTGAACACTCTCACTTAGCCATAGAACGTTATAATTTTAAATTTCGGTGAAGCCCCTAGTTCGGAAGGCCGAATTCGGGGCGCTATCCACGCCTTTGGCCGGACATAGCCAGCTCCTCACTCAAAGCGGCATAAGTCTTTAAGGACTCGAAAAAACCTCTCGAATAGCGACCGGTCTCGCGCCTTATCATGACAGTCTGTTTTAGCTTTCTCCACTGAGGTGCTCAACCCACCTGATCTGGGGCACAATCGCAGTGGTTCTCCTAGTGCTACCTTAGCCGATAGAGCGGAATGTAAGGTACCAAAACGTAGGAGCCGGGCAAACCCAACATGTGACCAAAATCATGACTCGGAGCCGATGCATATAGTGCTATAAGTTCGGGGTGCCGCACTTATGGAAGTGTACGGACTTCTCACACCAGATAAAAGGGTAATGAAGCCCCTGGCGTGGTTTGCCGTACCATGGTGTACGGGTGCGATCATGTTATATCAAAAATACATATATTCAAAGGGGACAATGCAAAAAATAGATAAGAAGCTATGCATTGTTTTATAAAGAGGCTATTTATCAAAGCCGAACGATACAAGTAATGCGATAAGCAAAGAAGATATTAGACTATTTAACATGTCCTGACCAGGCATAGGCCGCGGAATTTAGAAACAGATATATCGCTCGAAATAGAGACCACCTGAGAGTTCCGGAATGCGGCGTAGATTTATCTACTTTCCTGGATCTTGCATCGTCTGTGCGGCAATGCTGTCGAACAGGTTGTCCTTAGTATGGAGTCCTGAAATTAAAAAAGAAAAAATCCGGCAGCACCTAGTACGTTTGACGCCGTGTTGTAGGCATGCCGTTAATGTGCCCCTCCCCCTGTGCCCATGGAATTTTAAGGGCGTGATTGTGTACTCGAGGTACTTGCTCCGCTATGTTGCGATGGCTGGGGTCGGGGCCGTATTGCTACGCTTGCTCTGATCGTGCCAGGTGGTCTTGTTGCAGGTTACTCCGGGCGCGCTTTGCATTGTCCGGTTTTTTCACGGCCGGACTGGAGAGTTGCCTTGAAAGGCTGCTTTGTACTTCCGCTGCGAGGGCCGCCATGTGCTCTTCCGTACGCATGGAGCGTTCTGTGTTTCCGCTGACCGTAATTACTCCTCGAGGGCCTGGCATCTTGAGCTTGAGATATGCGTACTGCGGCACCGCATTGAATTTAGCGAATGCGGTTCGTCCGAGCAGGGCATGATAGCCACTGCGGAACGGCACTATATCGAAGATTAACTCTTCGCTTCGGAAGTTATCCGGAGATCCGAAGACCACATCAAGTGTTATCGAGCCTGTGCAATTGGCCTCTACACCTGGTATGACGCCTTTAAAGGTCGTCCTTGTGGGCTTGATCCTTGATGGATCTATGCCCATTTTCCGCACTGTATCCTGATAAAGCAGGTTTAGGCTACTGCCGCCGTCCATGAGGACTCTTGTGAGATGAAATCCGTCCACGATTGGGTCGAGGACCAGTGCGGCAAAACCGCCGTGACGGATGTTAGTGGGGTGGTCCCTTCGATCGAAAGTGATCGGGCAGGAGGACCATGGGTTGAACTTTGGGGCGACTGGCTCCATCGCGTATACGTCCCGTAGCGCACGCTTCCTCTCCCGCTTGGGAATGTGGGTTGCGTATATCATGTTCACCGTCCGCACTTGTGGGGGAAACCCTTTCTGTCCATTGTTGTTCGGCGGCCTGGGCTCCTCTTCGTCGTCGCTATTCAGCCCCTTGTCCTTGTGTTCGGCTCTTAACTTGCCTGTCTGCTTGAACACCGAACAATCCCTGTTGGTGTGATTGGCTGGCCTTTCGGGGGTGCCATGAATCTGGCACGAGCGATCGAGTATCCGGTCCAAGCTGGACGGGCCCTGGGTATTCTTTTTAAATGGCTTTTTCCGCTGACCGGATTTATAGCCTCTGAATCTGGCATTGACTGTCGTATCCTCATTGTTGTCGCTGCTAACGCGGCGCTTTTGATTATTTCGACGGGACCTGCCACTTTTGTCCTTGGTATCCGAATTACCGGGTTTCTTCGATAAGTTGTTGCTGCGAGCTAGCCAGCTATCCTCGCCCGCGCAAAAGCGGGTCATGAGTGTCGTGAGGGCTGCCATGGTTTTCGGCTTTTCCTGTCCCAGGTGCCGGGCAAGCCACTCGTCACGGATGTTATGTTTGAAGGCTGCTAGGGCCTCTGCGTCCGGACAATCGACTATCTGATTTTTCTTTGTTAGGAACCGTGTCCAGAATTGCCTGGCCGATTCTTCTGGCTGCTGGATTATGTGGCTTAGGTCGTCGGCGTCCGGTGGCCGCACATAGGTCCCCTGAAAGTTGTCGAGGAATGCGGCCTCCAGGTCCTCCCAAGAACTGATGAGTCCGCTGGTAGGCTGTTATGCCAGTGCCGGGCTGGTCCTTTAAGCTTGAGGGGTAGATATTTGATGGCGTGCAGATCATCGCCACGTGCCATGTGGATGTGAAGGAGATAGTCCTCAATCCATACTGCCGGATCGGTCGTACCATCGTACGACTCGATATTGACGGGTTTAAAACCCTTTGGGATTTTGTGATCCATTACTTCGTCTGTGAAGCATAGTGGGTGTGCAGCGCCCCTGTACTGGGCTATGTCGCGACGCAGCTCGGAAGGGTTGTGCCTGCTGTGTTCGGCCTGGCCGGATTTATTGTGTCCGGAGTGAAGATCATCACGTGTCTTCGAGCGTCCGCGTGATCCGTAGATCGATCTTGTTTGCCTTGCTTTATCCTCCAGTACGTCTCGCAGGTCTGGCTCGTGTTCCCGTGCCTTATTCGAGCGGCATCGGGGCATGGCTTGCTGAGGGGCTCGACAGGCCTCCCTATCGCGGCCATGGGGTGGCCGGTCTGCCATGTCATATGCTTCCCCCTCTGATTGGGGTAGTGGCCTGCGCTTAGGATAGTTTTTGGAGGGGCGCACGAGTTCATACTCTTCGGCCGCAAGGACTTCTGTCCATCTATCAGCTAGCAGATCTTGATCAGCTCTAAGCTGTTGCTGCTTTTTCTTTAGGCTGTTGGCCGTGGCTAGAAGCCTGCGTTGAAAACGCTCTTGTTCGGCGGGGTCTGATGGTACGACGAATTCGTCGTCGTCGAGGCTTGCCTCGTCTTCGGAGGGAGGCATGTAGTTATCATCCTCAACCTCTTGCTCTACCGCTATCTCCTAAGGGCTGGCTTTTCCATCTTCCTGTGCCGAATCTTGCAGGTTCTGGTGTTCTTCGGCGCTGTCCGGGGTAGTATTATCTCCCATGCCGGAATCACCGTTTCTGCTGTGGCGGGATTTAGAGCGGCGCCGTTGGCGCCGTCGTTTTTGCGGTTTTTTCGATGTGTCATCTTCCGCTGCTCCATCGCCATCCGCATCCTTTGGAGCGTCCACCATGTATATGTCATATGACGAGGTGGCGGTCCAGCACCCTACAGGTGCTGGTTCTGGTTCGTCTCCTCCTTCGTCGTCCATACCGTCGAAGTCTTCGGAGCCGAAGTCAAGCATGTCGGTTAGATCATCGACTGTGGCTATTAAGTGGGTGGTGGGTGGGTTTTGAATTTCTTCGTTGTCCGAATCCCAACCTCGCAGACCATAGTCCAGCGTGGGCTCTCCTGATAAAGAGAGAGATTTGAGAGAATTCAGGATATCACCGAAAGGTGAGCACTGAAAGATGTCCGCGGCGGTGAACTCCATTACGGGCGCCCAATCAGATTCGATCGGCGGGGGCGCAGAAGGCTCGAAGTTTGGAGAAGAGTCCGGCTCCTTGGAGTCCTAGGCCGTGCGGAGTACGGGGCTGGCGTTCGGCTCGTGGACACGTGGAAAAAACGGCCGATGGTCATCATGGACGAAACGTGACCCCGTGAACGGGTTGTACGTGGACACCGAGGTGACGTCCAACCGTTCATCCTCAGAGAACGCAGCGGGCTCCGAGTCAAGGATCGGGGCCAGAGCGTGTGCGGCCTCCAGGGTGCTATTCGGAGGCAGAGCTATATCGTGCCCCTCGAAATAGCGCGACGCGCTTGGGTGTGGCTCGAACCCGTCGAAGGCCAAGTCTCTGCGGATATCAGCCATGTAGTTTAAGCTTCCAAACCTGACTTGATGGCCAGGGGCGTAGCTTTCGATCTGCTCCAGATGACCAAGCGAATTGGCCCGCAGAGCGAAGCCGCCGAAGACGAAGATCTGTCCGGGGAGGAAAGTCTCACCCTGGACCTCGTCGTTGTTGATGATCAAAGGAGCCATCGGGCCTAAAAGCGACGACACAGAGGAACTCTCAATGAAAGCACCAATGTCGGTGTCAAAGCCGGTGGATCTCGGGTAGGGGGTCCCGAACTGTGCATCAAGGTCGGATGGTAACAGGAGACAAGGGACACTTTATTTTACCCAGGTTCAGGCCCTATCGATGGAGGTAAAACCCTACTCCTACTAGATTAATATTTATGATATGGGTAGTACAAGAGTGGATCTACCACGAGATCAAGGAGGCTAAACCCTAGAAGCTAGACTATGGTATGATTGTGTATGATGATGGTTGTCCTACGGACTACAACCCTCCGGTTTATATAGACACCGGATAGGGTTAGGGTTACACAGAGTCGGTTACAATGGTAGGAGATCTCGAATATCCGCACACCTAGCTTGCCTTCTACGCCAAGAAAAGATCCTTCTGGACACGGGACGAAGTCTTCAACTTTATCTTCATAGTCCTGGAGTCCGGCCGAAGGTATAGTTCGGCTAACCGAACACCCCCTAATCCAGGACTCCCTCATCGGGCGTCTGAGCGACACCACATAAAGGGCTTACAAAGAATCATCACAATGAATATCCGGGAGGTAGGACCGTCCCAGGGATACTCAACAATGTAAATGGTTAGTCCATAATAGTGATAATCATAATCATCATGAGTCACGAGTCACGATCCATGTTCTGGTTTAGTAGTTTTTCCTCCGAAGACCGACACTAAGACCGACACTTGACCCATCCCAGACTGTAGTCCTTAACCATGGACACGGCTATTTGAATAGATATAATCTCTGCAGAGGGTGTACTCTTTACCCACGAGTAACAGATTCCTTTAGTCCATCGAGACTAATTCCGTCTATGGTCCTTTAATTGCAACACACCTGCCCGCACACACCAGCCTAACTTACCGGTGTCTGAAATCACCCACGACACCCGTTAAGCAAAACTCTAAGTGGGGAGGCTATGTGACGCCCCCGATTCAATCGTACACTAATCAGGCACGCAAATGTGTACGATCAAGATCAGGGACTCACGGAAAGATACCACAACACAACTCTACAAATAAAATAAGTCATACAAGCATCATAATACAAGCCAGGGGCCTCGAGGGCTCGAATACAAGTGCTCGATCATAGACGAGTCAGCGGAAGCAACAATATCTGAGTACAGACATAAGTTAAACAAGTTTGCCTTAAGAAGGCTAGCACAAACTGGGATACAGATCGAACGAGGCGCAGGCCTCCTGCCTGGGATCCTCCTAACTACTCCTGGTCGTCGTCAGCGGGCTGCACGTAGTAGTAGGCACCTCCAGAGTAGTAGGAGTCGTCGTCGACGGTGGCGTCTGGATCCTGAGCTCCAACATCTGGTTGCGACAACCAGGTAGAAGGGATAGGGGGGGAAAAGAAGGAGAAAGCAACCGTGAGTACTCATCCAAAGTACTCGCAAGCAAGGAGCTACACTACATATGCATGGATATATGTGTAAAGGGGCATATCAGTGGACTAAACTGCAGAATGCCAGAATAAGAGGGGGATAGCTAGTCTTATCGAAGACTACGCTTCTGGTCGCCTCCGTCTTGCAGCATATAGAAGAGAGTAAACTGAATTCCTCCAAATAGCATCGCATAGCATAATCCTACCCGGCAATCCCCTCCTCGATGCCCTGTTGGAGAGCAATCACCGGGGGTGTATCTGGCACTTGGAAGGGTGTGTTTTATTAAGTATCCAGTTCTAGTTGTCATAAGGTCAAGGTACAACTCCGGGTCGTCCTTTTACCGAGGGACACGGCTATTCGAATAGATAAACTTCCCTGCAGGGGTGCACCACATAGCCCAACACGCTTGATCCCATTTGGCCGGACACACTTTCCTGGGTCATGCCCGGCCTCGGAAGATCAACACGTCGCAGCCCCACCTAGGCACAACAGAGCTGTCAGCACGCCGGTCTAAACCTATGCGCGCAGGGGTCTGGGCCCATCGCCCTGAGCACACCTGCACGTTGCGAACGCGGCCGGTGAGCAGACCTAGTAACCTCCAGTACAACGGAAGTCACGTTACGCGGTCCAACCCGGCGCGCGCCACTCAGTCGCTGACGTCAAGAAGTGCTTCGGCTGATACCACGACGTCGGGATACCCATAACTACTCCCGCGTAGGTGGTTAGTGCGTATAGACCAAATGGCCAGACTCAGATCAAATACCCAGATCTCGTTAAGCGTGTTAAGTATCACGAACGCCGACTAGGGCCAGGCCCACCTCTCTCCTAGGTGGTCTGAACCTGCCCTGTCGCTCCGCCTCAAAGTAACAGTCGGGGGCCGTCGGGAACCCAGGCCCACCTCTACCGGGATGGAGCCACCTGCCCCTTCAGCCCCCATCTCCGAACAGTATCACATGTAATGTAACAGTGTAAAGTATATAGTATATGTCCGCGATCACTTCCCGAAGTGATCACGGCCCAGTAGTATAGCATGGCAGACGGACAAGAGTGAAGGGCCACTGATGGAACACTAGCATCCTATACTAAGCAGTAGGATAGCAGGTAAAGGTAACAACAGTAGTAGCAAGGACAGGCTATGCAGCAGTATAGGATTAACTGAAAGCGGTAACATGCTACACTACTCTAATGCAAGCAGTATAGAGAAGAATAGGCGATATCTGGTGATCAAGGGGGGGCTTGCCTGGTTGCTCAGACAAGAAGGAGGGGTTGTCGAGGTAGTCGATCACAGGGGTACCGGCATCGGTCTCAGGGTCTACCGGAAAGGAGTAACGGAGGGGGAACACAATAAATAACAGAGCAATCAAATGTAACAAAAAGCAAGAAGCGGCAATACGTTGTGCTAGAGGTGACCTAACATGGTAGGAGGTGATAGCGGTGAAGGGGGGAAACATCCGGGAAAGTATCCCCGGTGTTTCGCGTTTTCGGGAAAAGGTGCCGGAGGGGGAAAGTTGCGAGTTGGATATGTTAGGGATGCGTGGCAGACGAACGGGCTGCGTATCCGGATTCGTCTCGTCGTTCTGAGCAACTTTCATGTAGAAAGTATTTTCATCTGAGCTACGGTTTATTTTCTATTAATTTTAAAAGATTAAATAATTTTTAGGATTTAATTAATTATTTAAATTTAACATTATCCAGAATAGTGCTCGCTGACGTCAGCATGACGTCAGCAGTCAACAGAGGCGTTGACTGGTCAACTGACGTGTGGGACCCAGCTGTCATTGACTGTTTAGTTAATTAGGACTTAGCTAATCTAATTATTGTTTAATTAACTAACTAGTTAATTAGATTAATTTAAACAGGAATAATTAACATAATTAATAAATTAATTAATTAATTGTTTTAATTATTATTATAATTATTATTATTTCTTTTACTTTTAAAATGTTCTGTGGGCGTCCTGTGGGTTGGGCCCCTCTGGTCAGTGGCCCGAAGGGCCTTAGCGGGCATTGCGGGTGCGGGCGTAGGGCGCGGGCGTGCGCCCGCCTGCAGGCCCGAGGCCACCAAGGGGGGCGCCGGCCACGGCGGCAGCCGGAGCAGCGTGGCAAGGGGAGGGCGACACGGCGGGAAGCAGCTCGGCGTGAGAGAGCTGCGGGTGCGGTGAGCCCCGGCCAGGGGTGGCGCGGGCACGGCCGTTGCGAGCACGGGGCCGCGGTGACCGATAGGGGAATGGGGCACGACGGCGACGTGTGGTGAGCTCGAGCAAGAGGCGGCGGGCGTTGTGGCGAGCGCGTGGTGGTGCGCTGAGCATGGCGAGCAGGACCTCGACGCGGTCAGCGATGATTACAGGGCGAGGCAGGAGCGGTGGCCGGCGAGCAGCAGTGGAGGGGACCATGGCAAAATACGGGACAGAGGGAGAGATGGGGGAGGGCGAGGCCCTCACCGGCGATGTAGAGACCAGGGGGGCGGCGAGGCTCGAGGTGGCCTTTGGGGAGGAGGACGGGGACGATGCGCGGCGACGAGGAGGCATCCGGCGAAGTGGTCCGGCGACGTGGTGGTTGCGCACGGCGATGACGAGAGGGGGCGGTCCGGTGGGTGGCTCCGGCGACGCGGTCTTCCAGGCAGCGCTAGGGGCGATGGACGACGGCGCAGTGGGATCTTGCCCCAATCCAGCTCTGGATCGGGGAGGGGGTGAGGATGAGGAGGCAAACGACGGGGTGAAGGCGGCGATGGCGGGGCGGCGCCGGCGATCGGCGTTGGGGGTGCGTTGGGCTCGGGCGCAGCCATGGGTTCGCTCCCCCGATTCCGTTCTGGATCGGGGAGGGGGGAGAGGGACGTGGGGGGCTGGGGGGGTTGTGCGGTAGCGGCTAGGGTTTGACCGAGGGGTGGGGGTTATGGGAGTGGGGATGGGCCGGCCTGGTTCGGGAGGCCAGCTGGGCCGATTGGCCCCATTGGGCCAGGGGGGTTGCTCCCTCTCCCTTATTAGTTTTCTGATTGTTTTGTTTTTTTTTTATTCTATTTCCTATTTTCTTTTATTCTTTATTTTAGTTGCATTTTAATTTAGTAAAATATACACTTAGTATCTAAATTAGTATTTCAACTTAGTCCATAGTCACAAAAAGTCTAGACCCCAAATAACTTAGTTTGACATTTTATTAATTATAAAAGGTATTTAATTAATCGTTTTTGCTACTGTTTTATTCATCTCATAGTATTTAAACATTTTATAAATGTGTGGTTTTTCCATCATAATTATCTATGCAATATTTGGTTCACTCCGAACATTTTAGTTTTAAAGTTTGAAAACTTTTGTTGTTTGCCTTTAATTTGAATTTGAATTTGTTTCGGTTTTCAATTATCTAGAGTTTATCAACAGTAACCGAGGTGACGTGGCATCATTAGTGGGGATCACTGTAGGTTAATTATCCGGGCGTCACAATTCTCCTCCACTACAAGAAATCTCGTCCCGAGATTTAAGAGGAGAGGTAAGGGGGAAGGGATTTGGTTGCAAAATTCTAACGAGTCTTCTCGGTCTTAGTTTCTCTTCTCGAAGAGGTCGATCCATTAAATTGTTGTCTTCATTTTTCTTCGGTTCATCATGATGAAGTAGGCATCTTCTCTTTTGGATCACCGCCGTACTTACGAAAGAACAAGGGGGTATACCGAAAGAATGGACCTCTGCAAGGTAGACTATCTGGTAGATAACAATGGGGAAGGTGGTGGAAATAACTCTCGAATTGAATCTTAAGAAATTATCGAGAGCAAAGTAAGAAGGTGCACAATAGAAGTTTCAAGCGCATAGGCAATCGTTCGTTGCCTAATTACGAAATGTGCAAGGGGGTTCAGAGCAATGGGAAAGTATTGCGTCTGATACCAGAATAGATCACTAGGAAGGTGGCCCGTGAATTACATACGAAGCCAAGCGGGTGGCATAACTTTGGAAACAGGGTGTACAGAAGATTCAGGTTTCGATCCTGTGGAACTATGGGTTATGGGCCCACCATGTGGGTTAAAGTAGGGAGGACGGTGGCATCTTGAACGATCACGATAGCAAGGCATGTCAGAGGGTAGCCTGTTAGTTATGTCGGCAACAACATCGATACCAAGGGCGAGGGACGAAGAGAACCATTTTCCTGCTCGTTGAACGAGGCGGACCAATAGGCAAAGTTCTCGTCCATCGGTGGTGACCAGAATGCTATCAACAATCTCAACAGGGTCTTACTAACACGGTTGTACACCAAGGTGTTTACATAAGCAGAAGAATATTACTGCTTAGATCCTATGGATCACAAGGAAAGTTAAACAAATCAATGGAAAGGAAAATGTGATCATCATATCAGACAGAACAATCGAAAGGAAAATGTGTTTGACACATATATCAGGGGTATATCCTCCCCAAGGACAAGTAGAGCATGATATCCATGACGAGATATAATGTAGAAAACTCTTTAGGTAAGGGGGGGGGGAAATTTCATGACATTACCCATACAACGGTGTTTGGATAATTGAGCAGGAAACACTTAACATCGGGTTCAAATATTCCTGTTGAAAATCGGGGTACCATAGACATGCGTCGAGATAGCATTGACAAGGTATTCAAGCAAAGGTCAGACTTTGGGATACACAAAGGATCCATCAGGAACAACTTATAGAATAAGTCTTTCAATTTCCTCATGGAAGGATGGATAACCTTGCTAAAAGGAAACTATAACAGTAGGTCCTCCGACCAGGTGTGCTAGGCACGACATCACTTTACCGGGTCATATTAAGACCAATGTGATAACTCTTGGAAATATGTTCCAACCATCATATCTGACCGAGATTCAGATCTAATTGGCATCAGGATACCTCGGACTCAGGATGCCTGAGAAGAAAGGTGCAACACAAATTGTCGAGATGACATTGTAAGATTCTCGGGAAATTAACTACGGAAGCGAGTTCCGAAAGAAAAGCTCATCATTAAAACAATGAAGGGAGAAGGAGGTAGCTGATGAATTCAACGACAATTCATCGAGTCTTCCAAAAGATGGGTTTCCACAAGTATGTGAACAAGGAGATATCATTAGTCAGATGAAATGATATAAGGGGATATGCTCGAGGAAAACATACCTAGTTTAAGTATTGGTTGATAGGTGCACCCGAAATATGGGTTGGGTTGCACGACCAACGTCGGAATGGTGATTCAATAATCAATAGTCTAAGAATGACGGTCGACCATTAACTTCAAAGCAATAGGATTGCTAGAAGGGCAGAATCCAAATAGCACCGCTCACTTGTTGGTACCCCGGATGGAATCAACACGAGGACCCAAGAAAGAATGGTGATGGTGAGAAGTATCACCATACCAAGAATTCTTAAGCGGTGGTGAAATCCTCACAACATTGATGTCGTAAGAGATGTTAATGTTCCAAGGTAAGGGAGAACAATTCCTGGATAGCAAGGAACTCAAGGTATAGCCACAACACGAACAAGTTTGTGTTGGAAAGAAGGCAAGGAAGTAGTCGATGACAACACAAAGCATTGAGGGGCAAGGATGGTATTCCCCCTCATGAATTCAATTGATAACCTGAAAGAGCTCAGAATGCGGATGATGATCACGACACATTTGTCGAGAGATTCCATGAAGATGTCATCAATCAGCGACGACATCAAGTTAAAGGAATAATGAAGCGAAAGGTTATTGGAACCATGGGTAGGACACAAACTCCAAATCAAGTTTGTTTTTCAAGGAGAAATGATATGACGAGGAAAAATCAAGGTAATCTTAGCTCATCGTCGAAAGTGGTGCTCCGAGAATAAGGACCAGGTAGCACAGTTAAAATCACCACGACCATGATATAGCCATACAGGCTAGGAATGGCGTGATCGGGTACAAACTCGTACTTAAAGAAGACCATCAAGTGTCGTTGAACCGTAGTGCAGACTCGGTTCAGTTATCGGTGTCTTTGAGTGTTTAATAACTCAGAGCCCATGAAAAATTGTAATCAGTGAGTATGTAGTACTTGATGAAGAACTCATAAGAAGTTATGCAGTTCCAAGATAATCTCGAGATACCTTGGGGTAATACCCGAAGACGGATCAAAGTAGAGGTTGGACCGGGGTATTGATCCACAGAAGGCAAGTGCTTACACTTGCATCGAAAATGGTATTTAAAGGAGAACATGGTCGGAACCATGATTGCGAAGGATCAATTCACTATTACCAAAGGATATTATATCAAGGAAATAGTTATTACTACAAGTAGCTTCCATGATAAGTTCCACATCAGTTCCATGGGCATGAACACAAAGTTCAAGGTCGACTCCCACTTCTTTAATGCATAACCGTTCATTCACTTCTCGTCTTCGAAGAAGTTGCAGTGTTGAAATTTTATCTGGCGAAGCACCAGAAGAGTATGACTCGTGAAAACTTTCGGGTTCACACGGTTTAGAGAAGGCATATGTTCAAGCCATCGGGGCTTCTTAGAACATGTACCACGAACTTCAGGAGTAATTAACACAAGCTCAAAAGTAGTGTATGGTTGACAAAGCAGAGGATACAATTTACCAAAGGCATTATGTACCCGTGGAAAGGCTCACAAGGTTATTGAATATGAAGGACGATGTCAGATGAAATCCAACAATGGATCGGGCAATCCACAACGGAGCTGATGTGAGTATCGGCACACAACCAGAGGAAGTAACAATGCAAGGGCATTGGGTTATAGAATCAACTGACTAATCCAGAGCTCAAATGCAAAGGAATTATTTTTTTCAAATCAAGGGATCAGAAGCAATGTTCTGATTAGGGATGGCTAAGTAGAATAGCCTTAGGGGTACAATCGATGGTAATTGGATTGGTTGAGAACCAGCTCATGTTTAAAATGACGTCTGAGCTGGAAAGATAATTTAAAAGGATCAACTGATGATTGCGTGCATTCGCACTCATGTTGAATCAAAAGGATCAAAATGACGGTGCCTAAGGATACTAACGAATATTGCTAGTCATATGGCAAGCATCCATCATGCAAGTAGACAAGTATCGCAGAGCAATAAGCTACTAAGGATTTTTGGAGGATCGAATAGTATTTCGAAGACCATTGTAAAACACATGAACAACTGGGGGATGAGCGGATACTCGATAAGTGCGAGAATTATCCGTAGGGGTATCCAGGTGACAAAGAACAACAAGGCAGTAAGCTCAAAGGATTATCGAGACAACGACGAGTGTTCCGGAGTATCTTGTAATAACAAGACCAACTGGGGACGAATGCAAGAATAACAACTGCAAGTAGTTATCCATAAGGGTTTACGGTGGAAGGGGAATTGCAAGAGGGATGGCACAAAGTATCGAGGGAGCATCTGAGAGTAATGTCAGAATCTTCTGTTGAAGCAATCGATCATCCGTATTAAAGGGCTGTCCAGCAGGAAGTGGTAACGAGAACCTAGAGTTAGATTTTAGTAAAATCATTTAACCCGAATAGAAGAGATGTCAGAGCCCCAGAGTATAGGTCAAGGAGTAAAAGATCCTACTACCACCCGATGGCGACGTGTGCCCATAAGACACACAGCCAAGTTAGTAAAAGTTTTGCAATGCCTAGACTCGACTTCGGCCAAGGAGTTGGAAAGGGGGATTCCTACAGGCAGTCGGCTCTGATACCAACTTGTGACGCCCCCGATTCAATCGTACACTAATCAGGCACGCAAATGTGTACGATCAAGATCAGGGACTCACGGGAAGATACCACAACACAACTCTACAAATAAAATAAGTCATACAAGCATCATAATACAGGCCAGGGGCCTCGAGGGCTCGAATACAAGTGCTCGATCATAGACGAGTCAGCGGAAGCAACAATATCTGAGTACAGACATAAGTTAAACAAGTTTGCCTTAAGAAGGCTAGCACAAACTGGGATACAGATCGAACGAGGCGCAGGCCTCCTGCCTGGGATCCTCCTAACTACTCCTGGTCGTCGTCAGCGGGCTGCACGTAGTAGTAGGCACCTCCAGAGTAGTAGGAGTCGTCGTCGACGGTGGCGTCTGGATCCTGAGCTCCAACATCTGGTTGCGACAACCAGGTAGAAGGGATAGGGGGGAAAAGAAGGAGAAAGCAACCGTGAGTACTCATCCAAAGTACTCGCAAGCAAGGAGCTACACTACATATGCATGGATATATGTGTAAAGGGGCATATCAGTGGACTAAACTGCAGAATGCCAGAATAAGAGGGGGATAGCTAGTCTTATCGAAGACTACGCTTCTGGTCGCCTCCGTCTTGCAGCATATAGAAGAGAGTAAACTGAATTCCTCCAAATAGCATCGCATAGCATAATCCTACCCGGCAATCCCCTCCTCGATGCCCTGTTGGAGAGCAATCACCGGGGGTGTATCTGGCACTTGGAAGGGTGTGTTTTATTAAGTATCCAGTTCTAGTTGTCATAAGGTCAAGGTACAACTCCGGGTCGTCCTTTTACCGAGGGACACGGCTATTCGAATAGATAAACTTCCCTGCAGGGGTGCACCACATAGCCCAACACGCTTGATCCCATTTGGCCGGACACACTTTCCTGGGTCATGCCCGGCCTCGGAAGATCAACACGTCGCAGCCCCACCTAGGCACAACAGAGCGGTCAGCACGCCGGTCTAAACCTATGCGCGCAGGGGTCTGGGCCCATCGCCCTGAGCACACCTGCACGTTGCGAACGCGGCCGGTGAGCAGACCTAGTAACCTCCAGTACAACGGAAGTCACGTTACGCGGTCCAACCCGGCGCGCGCCACTCAGTCGCTGACGTCAAGAAGTGCTTCGGCTGATACCACGACGTCGGGATACCCATAACTACTCCCGCGTAGGTGGTTAGTGCGTATAGACCAAATGGCCAGACTCAGATCAAATACCCAGATCTCGTTAAGCGTGTTAAGTATCGCGAACGCCGACTAGGGCCAGGCCCACCTCTCTCCTAGGTGGTCTGAACCTGCCCTGTCGCTCCGCCTCAAAGTAACAGTCGGGGGCCGTCGGGAACCCAGGCCCACCTCTACCGGGATGGAGCCACCTGCCCCTTCAGCCCCCATCTCCGAACAGTATCACATGTAATGTAACAGTGTAAAGTATATAGTATATGTCCGCGATCACTTCCCGAAGTGATCACGGCCCAGTAGTATAGCATGGCAGACGGACAAGAGTGAAGGGCCACTGATGGAACACTAGCATCCTATACTAAGCAGTAGGATAGCAGGTAAAGGTAACAACAGTAGTAGCAAGGACAGGCTATGCAGCAGTATAGGATTAACTGAAAGCGGTAACATGCTACACTACTCTAATGCAAGCAGTATAGAGAAGAATAGGCGATATCTGGTGATCAAGGGGGGGCTTGCCTGGTTGCTCAGACAAGAAGGAGGGGTTGTC
This sequence comes from Aegilops umbellulata, assembly GCA_032464435.1. NCBI lineage: Eukaryota > Viridiplantae > Streptophyta > Magnoliopsida > Poales > Poaceae > Aegilops > Aegilops umbellulata. Next base: position 369,023,104 of record CP136060.1, read on the forward strand.
GAGGTAGTCGATCACAGGGGTACCGGCATCGGTCTCAGGGTCTACCGGAAAGGAGTAACGGAGGGGGAACACAATAAATAACAGAGCAATCAAATGTAACAAAAAGCAAGAAGCGGCAATACGTTGTGCTAGAGGTGACCTAACATGGTAGGAGGTGATAGCGGTGAAGGGGGGAAACATCCGGGAAAGTATCCCCGGTGTTTCGCGTTTTCGGGAAAAGGTGCCGGAGGGGGAAAGTTGCGAGTTGGATATGTTAGGGATGCGTGGCAGACGAACGGGCTGCGTATCCGGATTCGTCTCGTCGTTCTGAGCAACTTTCATGTAGAAAGTATTTTCATCTGAGCTACGGTTTATTTTCTATTAATTTTAAAAGATTAAATAATTTTTAGGATTTAATTAATTATTTAAATTTAACATTATCCAGAATAGTGCTCGCTGACGTCAGCATGACGTCAGCAGTCAACAGAGGCGTTGACTGGTCAACTGACGTGTGGGACCCAGCTGTCATTGACTGTTTAGTTAATTAGGACTTAGCTAATCTAATTATTGTTTAATTAACTAACTAGTTAATTAGATGAATTTAAACAGGAATAATGAACATAATTAATAAATTAATTAATTAATTGTTTTAATTATTATTATAATTATTATTATTTCTTTTACTTTTAAAATGTTCTGTGGGCGTCCTGTGGGTTGGGCCCCTCTGGTCAGTGGCCCGAAGGGCCTTAGCGGGCATTGCGGGTGCGGGCGTAGGGCGCGGGCGTGCGCCCGCCTGCAGGCCCGAGGCCACCAAGGGGGGCGCCGGCCATGGCGGCAGCCGGAGCAGCGTGGCAAGGGGAGGGCGACACGGCGGGAAGCAGCTCGGCGTGAGAGAGCTGCGGGTGCGGTGAGCCCCGGCCAGGGGTGGCGCGGGCACGGCCGTTGCGAGCACGGGGCCGCGGTGACCGATAGGGGAATGGGGCACGACGGCGACGTGTGGTGAGCTCGAGCAAGAGGCGGCGGGCGTTGTGGCGAGCGCGTGGTGGTGCGCTGAGCATGGCGAGCAGGACCTCGACGCGGTCAGCGATGATTACAGGGCGAGGCAGGAGCGGTGGCCGGCGAGCAGCAGTGGAGGGTACCATGGCAAAATACGGGACAGAGGGAGAGATGGGGGAGGGCGAGGCCCACACCGGCGATGTAGAGACCAGGGGGGTGGCGAGGCTCGAGGTGGCCTTTGGGGAGGAGGACGGGGACGATGCGCGGCGACGAGGAGGCATCCGGCGAAGTGGTCCGGCGACGTGGTGGTTGCGCACGGCGATGACGAGAGGGGGCGGTCCGGTGGGTGGCTCCGGCGACGCGGTCTTCCAGGCGGCGCTAGGGGCGATGGACGACGGCGCAGTGGGATCTTGCCCCAATCCAGCTCTGGATCGGGGAGGGGGTGAGGATGAGGAGGCAAACGACGGGGTGAAGGCGGCGATGGCGGGGCGGCGCCGGCGATCGGCGTTGGGGGTGCGTTGGGCTCGGGCGCAGCCGTGGGTTCGCTCCCCCGATTCCGTTCTGGATCGGGGAGGGGGGAGAGGGACGTGGGGGGCTGGGGGGGTTGTGCGGTAGCGGCTAGGGTTTGACCGAGGGGTGGGGGTTATGGGAGTGGGGATGGGCCGGCCTGGTTCGGGAGGCCAGCTGGGCCGATTGGCCCCATTGGGCCAGGGGGGTTGCTCCCTCTCCCTTATTAGTTTTCTGATTGTTTTGTTTTTTTTTATTCTATTTCCTATTTTCTTTTATTCTTTATTTTAGTTGCATTTTAATTTAGTAAAATATACACTTAGTATCTAAATTAGTATTTCAACTTAGTCCATAGGCACAAAAAGTCTAGACCCCAAATAACTTAGTTTGACATTTTATTAATTATAAAAGGTATTTAATTAATCGTTTTTGCTACTGTTTTATTCATCTCATAGTATTTAAACATTTTATAAATGTGTGGTTTTTCCATCATAATTATCTATGCAATATTTGGTTCACTCCGAACATTTTAGTTTTAAAGTTTGAAAACTTTTGTTGTTTGCCTTTAATTTGAATTTGAATTTGTTTCGGTTTTCAATTATCTAGAGTTTATCAACAGTAACCGAGGTGACGTGGCATCATTAGTGGGGATCACTGTAGGTTAATTATCCGGGCGTCACAGGCTACAACCTCGGTTAGCATGGGATCACAAAATTTATACCGCGCGCAAACTAGGGGAGCTACCCCTTCGGCTACAACCGAAACACCCATGCCCCCGGACCAGGTGGCATGCCTACCGGAGGGCTCCGGTATCTTCCACCATGGCCTCTCTGTACGGTGTGTGCTAGGAAGGGGTTGACAACTTACTGAACCGTACCCTACCTGTGGCAGGGACCGGTGGTAGTACGAAACAAGTATGGGGGTTACCGGAACAAGACTCGATCTATGGTCGACTCAGGAGGTTTAAATATTCCCTGCATGGTTAGCATAGCAATGCTCTTTAGTGTTTCCCGATAGGATCACCACCTCTCATGCCCCATCATGCCTCACTGCACATCCTCGCCACAACGAGACGTCAGTCACGGGGTTGTGTTCACCGGAACATAACCTCCCTTCGGACTCCCTTCGAACTATCATCAGGCATATGTGGCATGAGTAGTAGCTACTGTGACCAATATCACATACGTAACAGAAAAGATTTTCACCATATGCTGATATGCAAGAGTATGACTTCCACATGAAATAACGTTACTCCATTTTAGTATATTGATGGAGTTCATATGTTCTAGCAAACAACACACAGCTTATATTATAACGGGGTTCAAGATGCTTGCCTTCGAGGTCCAGAGAGGTGAGGTGCGCTCCAAAACTTTTGAAAGTTTTTAATCTTCCCTCCAATTCCTATTTTCGAAAATATTCAAATTAACACGAACTTTAAAAACAGTACAAAAAATTGTCCTAATTATTTTTGAAATAAATCTTAAAGTAAACTAGGTGAAATTTGAGAGAGGTAGGAAAAAGAATCAATTCATTTGGAGTTTTATTTAAAAAGATAGGCCCAGTCGAAGTTTAGTCAAAGTTCTGTTTAAAAAAACAGAAAAAGGAAAACGGTTCGCCTGGACTACGTCTTCTGAGATTGTTCGCGTACTTACCGGAAATAAGCTTCCACCAGAGGAAAACGCATCAGCTGGGTTGCGCCACTAGTGCCTTGGGTTGGCTCACCGACAGGTGGTCCCCACCTGTCGGGTTCATCTTCCCCCCCCCCCCCCCCCCCCCGTGCGCGCCTCGACAGAGACAGGGGCCGTTTCCAACGGCGATCCCCGGCGACACAAGCCACCATTTGACGCGCTCGCGATATGGGGGTGATCGGGAGGAGGCACCTCATCCATCTGCAGTGGTTAGGGGCGCGGGGAAGCTTGAGGGTGAGAGCACCTTCCTCCATGGCGGAGGGGAAGCTTCGGGAGGGAATGGAGCTTTGCACACCTCGACTCTCAGGCAAAATTGGATGCTGGAAAGGGTCCTTGGGGTCATGATGGAGCTAATGGTGGTGATAGGGCAGAGGGAGGGGCTCTGGTGGTGTCGGGATGAACAGAAGGGCGGCGGTGAGTGTCTCGGCCGAAGGTGAAGGAGATGGCCTCTGCGGGTCAATTTGATGCGCGGGGTTGGTCTAAGGGGAAGATACGGTGCTACCTGAGGCTGATAGAGCAAGGGGGTTCGTTTTATAGGCGCCAGAGGTCGGTTCATCGGCTGCCCGAGGATAAGCATGACGGCGGCAGCACTATTGCACAGCAGGGGAGGTGGGGGCTGGCTGGCAGAGCTTGCAGAGGTAGGCGGCGGGGTTGTGGATGAGCACGTCGATCTAGGGTACTCGGGGGCGCACCAGGTGGCCCGTACGGCACCGACCACAGCAGGCGGCGATGGCGGCTAGCTTCTGGCTTGCCGGAGACGTGGCGAGGTGCTGTGGTGCTCGTGAGGGAGTATAGGTCGAGGCTTGGCTCTACACTGCGAGCGGCAGAGGGTCAGGATAAGCTCGGGGAACAGCCCAGGGGCACAGCGGCTCGGGCGCGGCACGTGCAAAGCGCGCGCTCTGGCCGCGCTCCGGGCACGCACGACAATCGTTCGACGAAATGCCAGAGCGACCAAACTTGATTGAATGCCAATGCAAATCAACAGACCTAGGTTAGAGGTAGCTAGGAGATTAGTGGACATGGTTGCTGGGTCAAGGGATCAAGTCCACAATGTAAACTAAGAACTATGCCAAAACTGGCCATGCACACAAGGTGCTCGACAGAATGCCATGGGCATCTAGGCAACTCTTGGGGTGGCCAAAAACTCCAGATCAGGGTCTCTTTAGATGATGAAGAGGTTGGCAAGGTTAGTTTGTCAAAAACCGAAACTTGTTAGTGCAAGTTCTTGAGAAAACCAATTCTGGACAGAAAGAAAAGGGCATAATTTCATGGACAAAATTTACTCCAATGGGTCCACTCTCCTGGACTTAAGAGTTTTGTAGGGAGGACTATAAGCAGGGAAAAGCTCATGGTTACCAGAGCAAAATAAATAAGGGTTGCAGTAGAAAATGCCAAGCTGGGCTAGAATGAAGATGAGGATGATTTACTCAAATTTTTCAAAGAACATCACTGGGTTTTTGCATAAAGTTGAATAATATACTACTACTAACATCCATAATTTTGGTGGAAGCTTTAAAGAAATATTTAAATAGGTTGTAGTGCAATACCACAGACTGGACCAGATTTGAAAACTTGGGGTAGAGCTCAAAATATCCAATGAATAAAAGATATTTTTGCATCAAGGTGGTTTAAAAACATCACATGACATCCCCAAATTTTGGTTGGAATTGTAAACATATTTATCAAAGGGTTGTAGTTCAAATGGGACCCTAAAACCATGGAAAACCATTTTTAAAGGAATAAAGATCAGGAAAAATAATTATATAATTAATTCCACTGATAAAAAGAAAAGTTTTCTTGAGAGGGTATACAAGTCCAATAAAACATTTGGAAAGTTTTCACTTGGGTAAAAACTCCACAATAACAAAGAAAAGAATGGTTCTGAAATCAAAGAAAATCCAGAAAATAAAAAATAATAATTTTCTAGCAAAATTTTTAATAGAAAAATCATGGTTAAATTTTTGGGGTGTTACACGAGGTGACATTTGGGTAATCTATGCATAGGGGTTGATGCATGTTCTCGTCTTTGTTTCTCGTGTAGAAATATTGGGGCACTCTTTGCGGTTCTTTGTGTTGGATTGAGTATTATGAATCTGAAATTGTTTGATGTGTATCGTATAATTAACTCATGGATACTTGTGTTGACATTGGAGTATCTAGGTGACATTAGAGTTGGTTGATGTGTATCATATGGTCTTATTTTAGTACGAACTCTTGGATAGATCGAACGGAAAGAATAACTTTGCATTATTTTAGTACAAACTCATGAATAGATCAAACAGAAAGAAAACTTTAAGGTGGTTTCGTACTCTACAAACAATTTCTTCGTATGTACTTCGTTAGATAAGAACTTTGGAGTGATTCACCACATGTTGAGGGATGGCTATATGATCCAATCATATTAGCATTGTTGAGAGATTGCACTTTCAAAAGTACGGACCCTAGGCCTCATTTTCAAGCATTGCAATACCGTTTGTGCTCACTTTTGTTACTTGCTACCTTGCTGTTTTTTTATCGTTCCTATTACAAAAATCAATATCTACTATCATTACTACACTTGTATCACCATCTCTTCGCCGAACTAGTGCACCTATACAATTTACCATTGTATTTAGTGGGTTGGGGACACAAGAGAGACTCTTTGTTATTTGGTTGTAGGATTGTTTGAGAGAGACCATCTTCATCCTACACCTCCCACGGATTGATAAGCCTTAGGTCATCCACTTGAGGGAAAATTGCTATTATCCTACAAAACTCTGCGCTTGGAGGCCGAACAGGAGTCTACAAGAATAAAGTTGCGTAGTAGACATCAAGCTCTTTTCTGGCGCCGTTGCCAGGGAGGTGAGTGTTGTTGGGGAACGTAGTAATTTAAAAAATATCCTACGCACACACAAGACCATGGTGATGCATAGAAACGACAGGGGAGAGTTTTGTCTACGTACCCTCGTAGACCGTAAGCGGAAGCGTTATGACAACGCGCTTGATGTAGTCGTATGTCTTCACGATCGACCGATCTTCAGTACCGAACGTACGGCACCACCGCGTTCAGCACACGTTCATCTCGGCGACGTCCCGCGAACTCACGATCCAGTAGAGCTTCAGGGAAGAGCTTCATCAGCACGACGGCGTGGTGACGGTGTCGATGATGCTACCGACGCAGGGCTATGCCTAAGCACCGCTACAATATGACCGAGGTGGATTATGTTGGAGGGGGGCACCGCACACGGCTAAGAAAGATCAATGATCAACTTGTGTGTCTATGGGGTGCCCCCTGGCAAGGTATATAAAGGAGTGGAGGAGTGGGGAGGGCCGGCCTAGCTATGGCGCGCCCTGGAGGAGTCCTACTCCCACCGGGAGTAGGATTCCCCCCCCCCTTCCCTAGTTGGACTAGGAGAGAAGGAAGGGGGAGAGAGGGAGGAATTAAAGGGGGGCACCGCCCCCCCCCTGTAGTCCAATTCGACCAGAAGGGGAGCGGGCGCGTGGCCTGCCCTGGCCTCCTCTCTCTCTCTCTCTCCACTACAGCCCATTAAGGCCCATACAATTACCGAGGGGTTCCGGTAACCTCCCGGTACTCTGGTAAAATCCCAATTTCACCCGGAACCATTCCGATGTCCAAATATAGGCTTCCAATATATCGATCTTTATGTCTCGACCATTTCGAGACTCCTTGTCATGCCCGTGATCATATCCGGGACTCTGAACTACCTTCGGTACATCAAAACACATAAACTCATAATACCGATCGTCACAGAACTTTAAGCGTGCGGACCCTACGGGTTTGAGAACTATGTAGACATGACCGAGACACGTCTCTGGTTAATAACCAATAGCGGAACCTGGATGCTCATATTGGTTCCTACATATTATACGAAGATCTTTATCGGTCAAACCGCATAACAACATACGTTGTTCCCTTTGTCATCGGTATGTTACTTGCCCGAGATTCGATCGTCGGTATCTCAATACCTAGCTCACTCTCGTTACTGCAAGTCTCTTTACTCGTTCCGTAATGCATCATCCCGCAACTAACTTCATTAGTTGCATTGCTTGCAAGGCTTATAGTGATGTGCATTACTGAGAGGGCCCAAAGATACCTCTCCGACAATCGGAGTGACAAATCCTAATCTCGATCTATGCCTACTAAACAAGTACCATCGGAAACACCTGTAGAGCACCTTTATAATCACCCAGTTACGTTGTGATGTTTGGTAGCACACAAAGTGTTCCTCCGGTAATCGGGAGTTGCATAATCTCATAGTCATAGGAACATGTATAAGTTATGAAGAAAGCAATAGCAGTAAACTAAAACGACCAAGTGCTAAGCTAACGGAATGGGTCAAGTCAATCACATCATTCTCCTAATGATGTGATCCCTTTTGTCAAATGACAACTCATGTCTATGGTTAGGAAAATTAACCATCTTTGATCAACGAGCTAGTCAAGTAGAGGCATACTAGTGACACTCTGTTTTGTCTATGTATTCACAGATGTATTATGTTTCCAGTTAATACAATTCTAGCATGAATAATAAACATTTATCATGAAATAAGGAAATAAATAATAACTTTATTATTTCCTCTTGGGCATATTTCCTTCAGTCTCCCACTTGCACTAGAGTCAATAATCTAGATTAAATAGTAATGATTCTAAATCAACGGGTCTGCAACATTCAGATTCGTATGTATCTTGCAAATCTCTATGTATCACACCTGGACTTGATCGTGGATGGAATTGAAGCGTCTCTTGATGTGTCTGGTTTTCTTGTGAAATCTGGATTCCTTTGCTAAGGCAATTGCACCAGTATTGTCACAAAAGATTTTCATTGGAACCAATGCAATAGATATGACACCTAGATCCGAAAAGAACTCCTTCATCCAGACTCCTTCATTTGTTGCTTCCGAAGAACCTATGTACTCCGCTTCACACGTAGATCCTGCCACGACGCTTTGTTTAGAATTGCTCCAACTAACAGCTCCACCGTTCAATATAAACACGTATCCAGTTTGCGATTTATAATCGTCCAGATAAGGGTCAAAGCTTGCATCGACGTAACCATTTACGACGAGCTCTTTGTCACCTCCATAAACGAGAAACATATCCTTAGTCCTTTTCAGGTATTTCAGGATGTTCTTGACCGATGTCCAGTGATCCACTCCTGGATTACTTTGGTACATCCCTTCTATACTAATAGCAAGGCACACATCAGGTCTGGTACACAACATTGCATACATGATAGAGCCTATGGCTGAAGCATAGGGAACACTTTTCATTTTCTCTCTATCTTCTGAAGTGGTCGGAAATTGAGTCTTACTCAACTTCACACCTTGTAACACAGGCAAGAACCCTTTCTTTGCTTGATCCATTTTGAACTTCTTCAAAACTTTATCAATGTATGTGCTTTGTGAAAGTCCAATTAAGCGTCTTGATCTATCTCTATAGATCTTGATGCCCAATATATAAGCAGCTTCACCGAGGAGTTTAATTGAGAAACTCTTATTCAACTATCCTTTTATGCTATCCAGAAATTCTATATCATTTCCAATCAACAATATGTCATCCACATATAATATTAGAAATGCTACAAAGCTCCCACTCACTTTCTTGTAAATACAGGCTTCTCCAAAAGTATGTATAAAACCATATGCTTTGATCACACTATCAAAATGTTTATTCCAACTCCAAGAGGCTTGCACCAGTCCATAAATGGATCGTTGGAGCTTGCACACTTTGTTAGCATCATTTGGATCGATAAAACCTTCAGGTTGAATCATATGCAACTCTTCTTCCAGAAATCCATTCAGGAATGCAGTCTTCACATCCATTTGCCAAATTTCATAATCATAAAATGCGGCAATTGCTAACATGATTCAGACGGACTTAAGCATTGCTACGGGTGAGAAGGTCTCATCGTAGTCAACTCATTGAACTTGTCGAAAACCTTTCACAACAAGTCGAGCTTTGTAGACATTGACAGTAACATTACCATCAGCGTCAGTCTTTTTCTTGAAGATCCATTTATTCTTGATGGCTTGCCGATCATCGGGCAAGTCAACCAAAGTCCACACTTTGTTCTCATACATGGATCCCATCTCAGATTTCATGGCCTCAAGCCATTTTGCGGAATCTGGGCTCATCATCGCTTCCTCATAGTTTGCAAGTTCGTCATGGTCAAGTAACATGACCTCCAGAACAGGATTACCGTACCACTCTGGTCCGGATCTTACTCTGGTTGACCTACGAGGTTCGGTAGTAACTTGATCTGAAGTTTCATGATCATCATCGTTAGCTTCCTCACTAATTGGTGTAGGTGTCACAGGAACCAGTTTCTGTGATGAACTACTCTCCAATAAGGGAGCAGGTACAGTTACCTCATCAAGTTCTACTTTCCTCCCACTCACTTCTTTCGAGAGAAACTCCCTCTCTAGAAAGGATCCATTCTTAGCAACAAATGTCTTGCCTTCGGATCTGTGATAGAAGGTGTACCCAACAGTCTCCTTTGGGTATCCTATGAAGACACATTTCTCCGATTTGGGTTCGAGCTTATCAGGTTGAAGCTTTTTCACATAAGCATCGCAGCCCCAAACTTTAACAAACGACAACTTTGGTGTCTTGCCAAACCATAGTTCATAAGGCATCGTCTCAACGGATTTAGATGGTGCCCTATTTAACGTGAATGCAGCTGTCTCTAAAGCATAACCCCTAAACCATAGCGGTAAATCAGTAAGAGACATCATAGATCGCACCATATCTAGTAAAGTACGATTACGACGTTCGGACACACCATTACGCTGTGGTGTTCCGGGTGGCGTGAGTTGCAAAACTATTCCGCATTGTTTCGAATGAAGACCAAACTCGTAACTCAAATATTCTCCTCCACGATCAGATCATAGAAACTTTATTTTCTTGTTACGATGATTTTCCACTTCACTCTAAAATTCTTTGAACTTTTCAAATGTTTCAGACTTATGTTTTATTAAGTAGATATACCCATATATGCTTAAATCATCTGTGAAGGTGAGAAAATAATGATATCCTCCGTGAGCCTCAGTATTCATCAGACCACATACATCATTATGTATAATTTCCAACAAATTTGTTGCTCGCTCCATTGTTCCGGAGAACGGCGTTTTAGTCATCTTACCCATGAGGCATGGTTCGCAAGTACCAAGTGATTCATAATCAAGTGATTCCAAAAGTCTATCAGAATGGAGTTTCTTCATGCGCTTTACACCAATATGACCTAAACGCAGTGCCACAAATAAGTTGCACTATCATTATCAACTCTGCATCTTTTGGCTTCAACATTATGAATATGTGTATCACTACTATTGAGATTCATTAAAAATAGACCTCTCTTCAAGGGTGCATGACCATAAAATATATTACTCATATAAATAGAACAACCATTATTCTCTGATTTAAATGAATAACCGTCTCGCATCAAACAAGATCCAGATATAATGTTCATGCTTAATGCTGGCACCAAATAACAATTATTCAGGTCTAAAACTAATCCCGAAGGTAGATGTAGAGGTAGCGTGCCGACGGCGATCAGATCGACTTTGGAACCATTTCCCACGCGCATCATCACCTCGCCCTTAGCCAATCTTCGCTTAATCCGTAATCCCTGTTTCGAGTTGCAAATATTAGCACAAGAACCAGTATCAAATACCCAGGTGCTACTGCAGGCTTTAGTAAGGTACACATCAATAACATGTATATCACATATACCTTTGTTCATCTTGCCATCCTTCTTATCCGACAAATACTTGGTGCAGTTCCGCTTCGAGTGGCCAGTCCCTTTCTAGTAAAAGCACTCAGTCTCAGGCTTAGATCCAGACTTGGGTTTCTTCTCCTGAGCAGCAACTTGTTTGATGTTCTTCTTGAAGTTCCCCTTCTTCTTCCCTTTACCCTTTTTCTTGAAACTGGTGGTCTTGTTGACCATCAACACTTGATATGCTCCTTCTTGATTTCTACCTCCGCAGCCTTTAGCATCGCGAAGAGCTTGGGAATTGTCTTATCCATCCCTTGCATGTTATAGTTCATCATGAAGTTTTTGTAGCTTGGTGGCAATGATTGAAGAATTCTATCAATGACACTATCATCCAGAAGATTAACTCCCAGTTGAATCAAGTGATTGTTATACCCAGACATTTTGATTATATGCTCACTGACAGAACTATTCACCTCCATGTTGCAGCTGTAGAACTTATTGGAGACTTCATATCTCTCAATCCGGGCATTTCCTTGAAATATTAACTTCAACTACTAGAACATCTCATATGCTCCATGACGTTCAAAACATCGTTGAAGTCCCGGTTCTAAGCCGTAAATCATAGCACACTGAACTATCGAGTAGTCATCAGCTTTGCTCTGCCAGAAGTTCATAACATCTGGTGTTGCTCCTAGAGCGGGTTTGGCACCTAGCAGTGCTTCTAGGATGTAATTCCTCTTTGCAGCAATGAGGATAATCCTCAAGTTACGGACCCAGTCCGCGTAATTGCTACCATCATCTTTCAACTTTTCTTTCTCAAGGAACGCAATTAAATGCAACAAAACAATAGCATGGGCCATCTATCTACAACAACATAGACAAGCAAAATACTATTAGGTACTAAGTTCATGATAAATTAAAGTTCAATTAATCATATTTAAGAACTCCCACTTAGATAGACATCCCTCTAATCATAAGTGATCACGTGATCCATATCAACTAAACCATGTCCGATCATCACGTGAGATGGAGTAATTTTCAATGGTGAACATCACTATGTTGATCATATCTACTATATGATTCACGCTCGACCTTCCGGTCTCAGTGTTCCAAGGCCATATATGCATATGCTAGGCTAGTCAAGTTTAACCTGAGTATTTCTGCGTGTGCAAAACTGGCTTGCACCCGCGTTGTATATGAACGTAGAGCTTATCACACCCGATCATCACGTGGTGTCTTGGCACAACGAACTTGGGCAACGGTGCATACTTAGGGAGAACACTTGTACCTTGAAATTTAGTGAGAGATCATCTTATAATGCTACCGTCAATCAAGCAGAATAAGATGCATAATGGATAAATATCACATGCAATCAATATAAGTGATATGATATGGCCATCATCATCTTGTGCCTTTGATCTCCATCTCCAAAGCACCGTCATGATCACCATCGTCACTGGTGCGACACCTTGATCTCCATCGTAGCATCGTTGTTGTCTCGCCAACTATTGCTTCTACGACTATCGCTACCGCTTAGTGATAAAGTAAAGCAATTACAGGGTGATTGCATTTCATACAATAAAGCGACAACCATATGGCTCCTGCCAGTTGCCGATAACTCCGTTACAAAACATGATCATCTCATACAATAAAATATAGCATCATGCCTTGACCATATCACATCACAACATGCCCTGCAAAAACAAGTTAGACATCCTCTACTTTGTTGTTGCAAGTTTTACGTGGCTACTACGGGCTGAGCAAGAACCGTTCTTGCCTACGCATCAAAACCACAATGATATTTTGTCAAGTTAGTGTTGTTTTAACCTTCAACAAGGACCATGCATAGTCACACTCGGTTCAACTAAAGTTGGAGAAACTAACACCCGCCAGACACCTGTGTGCGAAGCACGTCGGTAGAACTAGTCTCGCGTAAGTGTACGCGTAATGTCGGTCCGGGCCACTTCATCCAACAATACCGCTGAACCAAAGTACGACATGATGGTAAGCAGTATGACTTGTATCGCCCACAACTCACTTGTGTTCTACTCGTGCATATAACATCTACGCATAAACCTGGTTCTGATACGACTGTTGGGGAACGTAGTAATTTCAAAAAAAAATCCTACGCACACGCAAGATCATGGTGATGCATAGCAACGAGAGGGGAGAGTGTTGTCTACATACCCTCGTAGACCATAAGCGGAAGCGTTATGACAACGCGGTTAATGTAGTCGTACGTCTTCACGATCGACCGATCCTCAGTATAGAACGTACGGCACCTCCGCGTTCAGCACACGTTCAGCTCGGTGACGTCCCGCGAACTCACGGTCCAGTAGAGCTTCGGGGAAGAGCTTCGTCAGCATGACGGTGTGGTGACGATGTTGATGAAGCTACCGACACAGGGCTTCGCCTAAGCACCGCTACGATATGACCGAGGTGGGTTATGGTGGAGGGGGGCACCGCACACGGCTAAAAAAGATCAATGATCAACTTGTGTGTTTATGGGGTGCCCCCTGGCCAGGTATATAAAGGAGTGGAGGAGTGGGGAGCACCGGCCTAGCTATGGCGCGCCCTGGAGGAGTCCTACTCCCACCGGGAGTAGGATCCCCCCCTCCCTAGTTGAACTAGGAGAGAAGGAAGGGGGAGAGAGGGAGGAATTAAAGGGGGTACCACCACCCCCTCCAAGTCCAATTCAGACCAGAGGGGGAGGGGGCGCGTGGCCTGCCCTGGCCTCCTCTCATTCTCTCTCCAGTATGGCCCATTAAGGCCCATACAATTACCGGGGGGTTTCGGTAACCTCCCGGTACTCCGGTAAAATCCCGATTTCACCTGGAACCATTCTGATGTCCAAATATTGGCTTCCAATATATCGATCTTTACGTCTCGACCATTTCAAGACTCCTTGTCATGACCATGATCATATCCGGGACTCCGAACTACCTTCGGTACATCAAAACACATAAACTCATAATACCGATCGTCACAGAACTTTAAGCGTGCGGACTCTACGGGTTTGAGAACTATGTAGACATGACCGAGACACGTCTCCGGTCAATAACCAATAGCGGAACCTGGATGCTCATGTTGGTTCCTACATATTCTACGAAGATCTTTATCAGTCAAACCGCATAACAACATACGTTGTTCCCTTTGTCATTGGTATGTTACTTGCCCGAGATTCGATCGTCGGTATCTCAATACCTAGCTCAATCTCGTTACTGGCAAGTCTCTTTACTCGTTCCGTAATGCATCATCCCGCAACTAACTTCATTAGTTGCATTTCTTGCAAGGCTTTAGTGATGTGCATTACCGAGAGGGCCCACAGATACCTCTCCGACAATCGGAGTGACAAATCCTAATCTCGGTCTATGCCAACTCAACAAGTACCATCGGAAACACCTGTAGAGCACCTTTATAATCACCCAGTTATGTTGTGATGTTTGGTAGCACATAAAGTGTTCCTCCGGTAATCGGGAGTTGCATAATCTCATAGTCATAGGAACATGTATAAGTTATGAAGAAAGCAATAGTAGTAAACTAAAACGATCAAGTGCTAAGCTAACGGAATGGGTCAAGTCAATCACATCATTCTCCTAATGATGTGATCCCGTTTATCAAATGACAACTCATGTATATGGTTAGGAGACTTAACCATCTTTGATCAACAAGCTAGTCAAGTAGAGGCATACTAGTGACACTCTGTTTTGTCTATGTATTCACACATGTATTATGTTTCCGGTTAATACAATTCTAGCATGAATAATAAACATTTATGATGAAATAAGGAAATAAATAATAACTTTATTATTGCCTCTAGGGCATATTTCCTTCAAGTGCTTGAAGGTATATCTTTAGATCTTGCAATTGAATCTCTTAGTTTCTTGTTTTATCGCTAGTTTGGTTTAACAAAAAAACTAATAAAATGGAATTGAGGTGGCCTCATATTATTCATCTTTATAATTTATTTCATGAAAATGATGGAAAGGAAAATTGTGCTCAGTTGATAGAAGAAGAATTCTATAAAATGTTTGACAAAAAAAAATTGCATGATGAGCATGATTGCAATGTTGTTAGTATGAATTCTATGAATATCCATGATGCTAATGATATGCAAAGCCATAAGCTTGGGGATTCTATGTTTTATTTAGATGACATTTTTAGTCCTCCAAGTTTTGGTGAGAAAATTTATTATGATAAAAGAATGCCGCGTATTTATGATGATTATATTGATGAAAGTGGGTTTGGAAGAGTGTCAACTCTAGATACTAATGATTTGGAGGGTGTTGAATCTTATTTTAATAATTATGAAAGTGGATTTGGAGAGGTAATGACTTTATTTAGTAATAAATCCACTATTTCGGAAGAGGTTTCAACTGATTATGAAAGCAAAGTTCCTATCTATGATGATTATGGTGATGCCATGTATGCTATATTGAATAATGATAAACAAGAAACTTGTCATCATGATTTTAATTTTCAATCCCATGATAGTTATTTTGTTGTGGAGAATAAATTTGCTCCTAGTACTATTCATGAGAATAAATTTGCTTATGTGGAGAGTAATAAAATTTCTATACTTATGAATCATGAAAACAATGCTTTATGTGATAGCTATATTGTTGAATTACTTCATGATGCTACTGAAAATTATTATGAGAGAGGATCATATGCTTTTACATATTGCAATAATATCAAGTTTCCTCTCTGTGTTTTTAAAATCTTGAAGTTTTGCTTGTTTTGCCTTCCTATGCTAGTTGATTCTTGTTCCCATAAATTGTTTGCTCACAAAATCCCTATACAAAGGAAGTGGGTTAGACTTAAATGTTCTTGCCATGTGATTCATGATGCTCTTGCTATGTTTCAATTCTTCAATTTTATATGAGCATCACTAAAATCATCATGCCTAGCTAAAAAGGCATTAAAGAAAAGCGCTTGTTGGGAGACAACCCAACACTTTTACCTACTATTTTGTGTGTTCGCATGATTAAGCTATTGTAGTAATAATGTTTTATAGCTTTTATTTCAATAAAGTGCCAAGTAAAGCCTTTGGGATAGTGTGGATGATAGTTGACTTGATTCTGTGCAAATACATAAACTTTTGCTTCTAGTAATAGAACTGTATAATTCACTGGAACGTGATAAAATTCTGAATTTTTTACAGATGATTGATATACAAATTTTCTACATTATCCAAATTTTTCAGAATTTTTGGAGTAGTATAAGTATGGTAGTTGTCCAGATCATTACATACTTTTCTGTTTTTGACGGATTCTATTTTCAATGCATAGTTTGCTTGTTTTCTATTTTTTTGGCTTATATTGCTCAATATAAATTGTGGAAATGATATGGTACAGTAGGCATTGTGTGAGAACAATTATGAATATTGTCTTTGACAGTACCAAAAGTGAATGGTTTGGTCTTTATCATACTAACTATCTCACGAAGTTCCGTTAAGTTTTGTGTGATTGAAGCTTTCAAGTTTTGGGTGAGATATCGATATGAGGAGAATAAGGAGTGACAAGACACTAAGCTTGGGGATGCCCAAGGCACCCCCAAGTTAATATTAAAGGAAGATCCAAGCAACTAAGCTTGGGGATGCCCCGGAAGGCATCCCCTCTTTCGTCTTCAACATTATCAGTAACCTGACTTGGGACTATATTTTCATTCGTCACATGATATGAGTTTTGCTTGGAACGTCATTTTATTTTGCTAGGATTTGCTTGCTGTTATTTATAATAATGTTTTGCATCTTTTATTTCAATAAAAGTGTCAAGGATAGCTTTCACATGCTTATTTTGCAAGTATATGAGTTGCCGTTTTGAAATAGAAAGTTTATCGCTGTTGCAAAAATTCCCAAGAAAAGTCAGAATGTGATAAAATGTTGATTTTCTTAAAATAAGATATGATAAATTTTCTACAGTGTGGTAAATTTACAGAAATTTTGGAGTTACAGAAGTATGAATATTCTTGCATTCTTTACAAACTTTTCTGTTTAGATAGATTGATGTTATGTTTGCATTGTTTGCATATGTTTGCTTGTTTAATGATTCTATTTGAGGATAGGAGTATTAAATATGCAGAGACATTTAGTATGCAATGTTAAATCATAATTTTAGTGATTTGCTACAGTAGAGAATGATAAGGCTTTTGCATTGATTTATACTAACTTATCTTGCGAGTTCTTGTTGAGTTTTGTGTGGATGAAATTTTTAAGATTTAGGGAAACCGTGATATAAAAGGAATTAAGAAGACACAAAAGCTAAAGCTCGGGGATTCCCAAGGCATCCCAAGTGAATATTCCAAGAAGTCTCAAGCATCTAAGCTTGGGGATGCCCCGGTAGGCATCCCACCTTTCTTCTTCAACAATTATCGGTTATTATCGGTTGAGCCTAAGTTTTTGCTTATTCACATGGGCTGTGCTATTCTTGGAATGTAATTTTATTTTGTTTTACTTTTTGTTTTAATAAAATACTTATATATATGAAATTTTTAAATAAGAGAGAGTCCTCAATTAGCTGCCCATTTACTTAACTACTCGCTTGATCTTCACTTATATCTTTTTGGAGTAGTTAGTCATTTTCTCTAGTGCTTCACTTATACCTTTTTGAGCACCGTGTGATTTAATTTTTTTGAAGAAATTTTCTCATTCTTCACTTATATTATTTTGGGAGAACAAAATTGTATGCTCATGTTCTTCACTTAAATTTGCTTTAGCTTGTCAAAAGCAATTGCAACTTATGAAATTAGTCCCAAAGTGATAGATATTCAAGAGGGATATAATAAAAACTTTCATGAAGATCATTGGACAAAATAAACTTGATTCTTTGTAATAGTTTTGCGATATGGAGATTATAATATGCGAGTCATGTTGGTGAGTAATTATGCTTTAGTAAGAATATTCGCGTTAAGGTTTGTGATTCCCTATGCAAGCACGAAATTCAATAGTTATGCAATGAAATTACATCCTACTTGTGGTGCATTATTCGGTGTTACTTATGCTTAATGCTTGCTCATGTGATTTTTCGTTTCTTGGTTGGTTGCTTCTCAATCTTTTTGCTAGCCCCCACTTGTACTAAGTAGAAATACTACTTGTGCATCCTAAATCATTAAACCCAGTTTTGCCATATGAGTCCACTATACCTACCTATATGCTGTAGTTCCATGCCGTTCTAAGCAAATTTGTATGTGCCATCTCTAATTTTTAATATGAATTTCCTTTTTGTGTTCTTGTACCGCTCATGAAGCGGCAGGGGGTGGCCAATATTTTCCATGCTAGATGTGTTATTCTCAAGATGAGTGTTTATTCACTTGTAATTGCATGAGAGTATGGCGGTAATAGGGATGCCCAGTCCCGAAATGAAAATTAAATTTACTTTATGTCGTCAAATAATAAATTCCTTGGAAAGTGTTGGTATGGACGGTACCCGTGGATACGGCTAGCCGTGGAGTGTGAAAGAATGGTGGAAGAAGGAATCAACTTTATTTTCTATTTGGGAACCGCCTATGATATATCCAGCATCATAAGTGTTGGGAATTACTCGGTCGTTTTCGTTGATGGGAAAAGTATGCCTCTCAAAAAAATTTATCTCTCAATTTAAGCTTTGAGCTCTGGCACCTTTACAAATCCCTACTTCCCTCTACGAAGGGCCTACCTATTTATTTTATGCAAGTTTTTATTTCAATCTCCATCTTCTCTTATAAAGCACCAACTAAGGGGCACTATGATCGTACTTGAGCATTGGATGTAGCTAATATGCGAGTGTGTTTCATGAATGGATCAATGATTGAGCATGATGGGCTAGGGATAACTTTCTTTAGTGTTGATATTTTGAAAGACATGGTTGCTTGTTGGTATGCTTGAGTATTGAAATCTTCATGTCAAAACTAGACTATCCGCCGCTGGATTCAAGGTCGTCGATGAGCCGAGCGTTGGTGGCGACGGCTCCCAGGAGGAGCGGCTGGTCCAGGCCATGGGTGCCAGCTTCCGGAGGCTCCAGGCGCTCCATCGTGCCCGCCTGGACAAAGCTAGGTCCAGGATGGCGATGGCGGAGAAGGCGGAGGCGGACCTCCAGAAGCGTGTCGCCGAGACGCAGGTCTGGTTCCGCCAGGCTCGCAACAAGCTGAAGTCCGCCCAGGGCGAGCTGGCCAAGCGTGACGTAGAGCTCACCATGAAGCTAGCCGACATCGGGAAGGCCCAAGAGACGGCGGAGAACTTGGCCGCCGCCGCCGAGGCCGCCCGGACCCAGCACGAGGCCACGCTGAACTCCCAGGAGGAGGACCTTGCCATGTGCGAGGAGAAGCTTGCCGCTATGCTTCGCGGCAAGGATGAAGAGGTGGGGAAGCTTGTCTTGCAGCGGACCCGCGAGCTGGAGCAGAGGCACAAGGAGGCGCTCGATGCCCAGGCTCTGGTTCACGCCGTCAAGGTGAAGGAGCTGGAGGTGGAGCGGGACAGGCTGAAGGAGCAGGCCTTGAAGCTGTCCCAGGAGAAGGACACGCTCAACGGCGCCCTGACAGAGGCACATGGCGCGGCTGTCAACAGGGCCGGGGAGCTCTCCGAGGCCAACAACTCCATCAAAGACCTCAAGCTGAAGTTGGACGGCCTCGAGGAGATGCTCTCAGAGGCCAAGGCTATGGGAGGAGACCCTGGCCAAGGATCTGGAGGCCGAGAAGCTGCAGTGGAGGAACGAAGCCGCCAGGCACAAGGATTTCGTGGAGGGCGAGAATCGCTAGATCAGTCGCCTCGATAATGTCGCCGGCAAGATCACCACATAGCTAGCCACCATGGGGATGCCAAATGTGAGGTACGCCCCAGAGCGCAGCGGGACCACCAACGCCAAGCTGGCCCTGTTCTTCGAGGGTGTTCTCGGGGCCCTAGAGCAGTTCCACTCCAATAGGGCGGCTTCACTGGCCGACGAGAATAGGAGGCTCTGCCGGGGTGCCATGACCAAGGTCCTCACCAAGGTGGCATACTGGAACCCCACCCTTGACTTCGACACCGCGCTGGATAGCTTGCCGGAGGGTACTGACCTCGCGCTGCTCAGGGGGCGTATCAAGCCCATCGTCAGCCTCATCGACGGAATTCAAAGGGTGGAGGGCCAGCGCCGGGACTAGGCACCCCGTTTCTTATCGCCGCTGCAGGTTCATGACCAAGACAATTTCTATCTTTAGTTAGAACTGCATCAATAATTGGATGTAATATAACTCTGCAGTACTTTGATATTATGCATGTTATTTTCCTGTTCGACCTCTCTCTGTATGTCCACCCTACGTTTATTGGGTAGGCTTGCCGGCGCGTAAACCCAGAGCGGCGTCTTGAGGACGGATCCCCATTGGCCTGCCGGGTGTGCTTGCTGCCGGGCGAACCACCTTACCGCCCTTAACACGACCGCCTGAACTGTCAAGCTTGACTCGAGTCAGAATTGAGAGCGTTGCCAGGTGTTGAAGGCTACCCCGCCACTCTCGACTCGGTCGCTTGAGCTGTTGAGCGGACTCGAAATAGAACAAGGGCATTGCCATCGTGGGAGGGCCCCTTTGCGTGCAGGTTTCCCATACATAGGCAGGATCTCCGAGGATGATGACCTTATATACAAAAGGAAATAGCTCAAGGCTCTGAATGACTTAGCTTTCCTGCTTGGTTGCTGCGATGGCGTCCTTCGCGCTCACATGCGGCGCCATTTTCTCCCGGCCATCTTCTTCTTGGGAGACATGGCGATGAAGAACCGCTAGGCTAACTACTAGACCAGATTCTCACAACTGTGCCCCTACCTGGCACGCCAAAGATGTCGATGGGAAACGACACCTATGGGATCACAAGAATCCCTACTACGGTTGCCGGGGCGCAGGGTTGCAAGAAGAGCAGGATAGTAATCAGCACAAGGATCGTTTACCCAGGTTCAGGCCGCGAGGGTGCGTAAAACCCTAGTCCTGCTTTGGTGGATGTATTGAGTGTTCTTGAGCCCTTGAACTAGCTATGGTGGCTGAGTGGTTCTGAAGAGCCGAATCCTTCTCCAGTACGCCATGGGCCTCCTTTTATAGTCGAAAGGGGCTGCCACAGTAGCACACAGGAGGTGGAAAGGCATATAGTACTATGAGCTTAGTACCCATATTACAGGACAAGACGCATTTAATGTGTTGCTTAGTTGTCCCCTAGCTTTATCGGGGATGGGAATGGGGCCCGTCCCGTTCGTCGCCGCTTCTCCTCATTCTGACACGCGCCCTGGCCAGCGGTGCATGCGGCGCCATGTAGGCGCGCAAGCAGCTGAGGTGGCATGGTGGTAGGGTCTTCACGAAGTTCTGCATGCCGCCACGCATGTGCTTGTTAATCTGGTCTGGGAGTTGCATGTTGCCACGCAGGTTCCAGCCCAGCTGGTTGCGCTGGCAGCTGCATGCGAACTGCGGTGGAAGCTTGGCTGGTGCGGCCCTGGCGGTGGCCCTGCTGGCGTCCTCGGCAAGGGTCTTGCCGGGTGGCCCGGGAAGGATCTTGCCGCGATGCGCAGTTGTCCCCGGGAAGGATCTTGCCGGGGGTCTTGTGGCTTTCCTCGACAAGGATCATGCCGAGGGTTGCCGTCTTCTGGTCTTCATCTTGATCTCATATATCTATGGTCTTGACAAAGATCTGCATGCCACCACAGAGGTGCCTCCCAATCCCTGTCCCAATCGTAGCCGGTTGGGTTGGAACATGTGGCTCAAGGGCGGCTCGCTCTGTCGGTGTTTGGGCATGCTGCCCCGGCAAGGGTCTTGCCGGGACCGCTGAGGCTGCCCCCGGCAAGGGTCTTGCCGGGACCGCTGAGGCTGCCCCCGGCAAGGGTCTTGCCGGGGGAAACTGCTCCGTCCCTCTACTTCTTTGTGTTCCTGGCCTCGGAGTTGCCTTGATCGTCTTGTGTTGGGCTTCTCTCTGGTTTCCCTCCTTTGTCCTGCTACGTGTGGTCGTGGCGCCCGGCTTTGACTGCCCGTGCACAAGTAAAGGGGTACAAAGGTACGCCCCTACTTTTGTACACTGACACGGCGGTCGTGGCTCCGCCGGCCATGATGCTCGGGATTTTGAGAGATAAGGGAGAGAGAGGGGGGAGAAGAGAGATAAGGAAGTGAGAGAGCACTTACATGTGGGACCCAGCTGTAAGTTAATGGTCAAACAAACAGTCAACAAACGGTCTGTTTAGTAGCGGGCCCGACCTGTCATAAACGGGATTAATTCTAAGTCAGATGGTCATTCGGCTTTTTTGGAATAGCAGAACAATTTTGTGGTAGCTTTTTGAAAAGATTAAAAAACGGTAGTTTTTTGGAATGATGACCTGTAATGTGGTAGTTTTTTTGCTATTCACTCCCCAAAAATGCTAGACATACAAAGGCTTACACGCTTTAACACGCTCCTTCAATCTAACAATCAATCACAAACCTCTCCCCCTGATTTTTAGGAGGGTGGGCCGCCCCGCTCACCTATTGACCAATCAAGGTTAACCATCCTGTAAAAGCCTATAAATCGTTTGTACGTGTAGCATTGCCGTTCACTCCCACAGCCGGGCACGCCCGCATGCATGTGCTCAGCGCGCAAAGGCTACGGCCATGTAGCACGGGCGGGCGGCGAGGAGGGGATATCGGGCGATGTGGCCGGCACTAGCGGCGGCATAGGTGGTAGCTAGCGGCGGACGGAGCAGCGGGCTGGGCGAGCGGCCAGGCGGAGCGGAGCGACCGAGTGAAGGTGGCGCTGGGAGAGGAGCTCCGGCGGGCGCTGGGGGAAGCGCCGGCGAGCGACGGGGAGGTGCGGCAAGGCAGGGAGCGGGCTGGGTGGTAGGTAGCGGGGCAGCGAGGACGGCGCGTACAAGGGCGAGCGCGGAGGCACGGGCAACCAGTGGCGAGTGGGAGCAGGTGCGGGGCGTGGGGGACGACTGGCGCGATGCGGGCGCAAGGGCGCGAGCGCGGTTAGGGGCATGCGGAGCGCGCGGCCACGGGCAAGGGGCACGCGAGGGTGTAGCCATAGCGCGAGGGGCGGGCACGGCAGCAGGTAGTCGAGCTCGTGGGGCTACGGCAGACGGGCGCGGAAGGGCGTCTGGCGCGGCGGTTTGTGTCCAGAGGAAGAGCGGGGTGACAGGGACGGGGGAAGAGAGGTTTGCGGTGCTCATCGGGGAAGCCGGAGAAGAGGTCGGGGAAGCCAAAGGTTGCGGGGATGGGGCAGATCGACGACAGTGTTCATTGTCGAAGTAGGATAAGACAGTGACGATGGCGAGCTGCAGGGACGGTCCGGCTCGTCCCAGTGCTCGGAGAGGACGACGGCAAGTGCGGAGACCCTCTAGGACGTCCCTTGGCAGTGCGGGAGGGATCCTGGGCACACTGTCGACGGCGGCGAGCTCAAGAAGGAAGAAATGGAGGAGGGAAGAGGGGAATGCGGCGCGCGCTAGGGTTTCGTCAAGTGGGCTCGGGGCATCTTATCCACATCATGGCACAGCCGGATGGTAGGCGTGTGGCCAGGCACGGCCATGCATGGTGCCGACGAATGCCTGCCACGACCCCTGTGTGTTGTAGTAGGAGGTGGATGAAGGTGGGGGTGGGCTGGCAAGGTGTAGTGGGCCAAAGCCCAGTGGGACAGGAGGTGGGCTGTTTCCCTTTTCTTTTCTCTTATTTTTTCTTTTTATTTCAACTTCTTTTTTCTACTTAGTTTCTAAATCATTTAAGTTTTATTAAACACAAAACTTGCTCCAAAATTAGTATAGTAATTTAGGCTACTGCCACAAAAGTTTGGGGGCAAATGAAATAGTTTGGAGATTTCTACAATTTTGAAAGGAATTTTAATAAATATTTGGCCCCCGTTTTAATTATTTTAGGTCACTTAAATACTTTATAAAAAGTTGATCTAACCATGACAATTACTCTTTGATTATCTATAGTACAATGTTTTTATTTTGGTGTTTGAATAAATATTCTTTTTACTTTATTTTAAATTTGAGTTTGACTTGAATTTTGATCAAGTGAAAAATGGATTAGTTAAAAGGTGATGACATGGCACCATTAGGGGGAGATTACTGTAGCTTCACATAGCGGCTGTTACAGGAATGATGATGATGTGTAGGGGAACAATGAGCCAGTGACGGTGTCTCGAGAAGAAGAGTGTGGCCGGCGGATTTCGCATGTTCGTGCAACGACCTTTGCGGCTCCTCTAGGTTCTATGCCTGCAGGTTCAGCTGCGGGTTGTTACGATGAGATGACGCAGCGTGCGACGATGGAGGGAGGAGGATGGGGAAGTTTGGGTTGGAGGATGGACACTATTACGGAGGGCGGGTTACTTGTCGCATACTTGTCCGACTGGTCTAGAGGGTGGGCGATGGTGATGTGCAAGGGGCGAGCGCCAAAAGGAGGAGTGGTGGTAGCGGAGGTAAGGCAGCAGGGCGGGTAGCATGGGGCATCGACCCTCTAGCCTTGGGAGGGAAATGTTCCACTGGAGTTTTTCTTACGAAAGTAGGACTGGAGGATGCATGGTCCGCCTCTTAGGGGTTAGGTGTTTTAACACGGCCTGATCGTGTACGTTAAACGGGGTGTACCTAAGAAATAAAATGTTTGCTCTTTTGTAAGTATTCTCTTTTATGAGTACTCCCTCCGTCATAGTGTCAAAAACGCTCTTATATTATGGGAAGTACTAGAGATAATTCAGCATCCCCATGTTGTCCCATTGGCGACTAGGGTGGCTCCGCTGCCACCGTCGCTCCAGGCCCCCCACCTCGCCTCCCTTCCCTCGCCGCCGTCGGTCGGTGCCACCTGGCAAATCCCTGATCAATGGTTGGCGGCGGCGGGATATTCTGCATGCCCTCCCCTACTCCTGCTTAGCCCCGCCCCTAGGAGGACCTCACCTCGCCGCACTAGACATGAGTTGCCTGCCGGCTCGGGCTGCGGGACTCCTCACCGTGGTATGTTAGGCGCCTCGGCTTGCGCCCTAGGTGTTGTTGCCGACGGAAGTATGTGTCTCCGCTGCAGCCTCGGTCCATCGCTGGTGTGCACCCTCTTGGTGGCGCTTCCGTTTGTGGTATGGCTAGATCCGGTGCCTCGGCGTGGGTCTTGGTCCGCAACAGTTCGAATGCGCTCGGGCGCAAATCCACCCTCCGTCGTAAATCCGCCCATCCATGCTATGACCCACCGGGCCAACGTGATTGGGCAGCGCTTTATTCGGTGACGTGGTGATGGTGTGCTTTGTCATCGGTGTTGGTACCACTCTGGACTGCG
This sequence comes from Aegilops umbellulata, assembly GCA_032464435.1. NCBI lineage: Eukaryota > Viridiplantae > Streptophyta > Magnoliopsida > Poales > Poaceae > Aegilops > Aegilops umbellulata. The sequence continues at coordinate 369,048,199 of CP136060.1, forward strand.
GAGGCGACTTCACCGCGGATTGTAGTGACCATTGAAAAGTCTTCGTGAGGATTTTCCCTCTTCATTGGTTGCCTTCGGCGGTGAGATGCAATCTATGGATGACGACTTGACGCAGGGAAATGGTTGTGCGGCGGCCGTGGTCACACATCGCATGTAGTTGTTCGGATCGAGGAAAAGTGGTGGAGACAACGCATGAGTGACTTCAATGATGGTGCTATTCGAGCACCCGGCCTCAGGCTCTGGGGTGAAAACCTAGGTATGACCTGAGTTGGTTATACGTGGCAATGACAATGTTGTTGCATCGTTACCTTGTTGAGGACATTTTTCGGATATGCTTAAAATGGTTCTTGAGGGTAAAAACCAAAAATCTGGCCATTGGTGGTTCGATCCAGTGACGGCGACGCTTGAGAGTCGCTTTCTTCTTGAAGGCCTTGTTGTTGAAGAATCTCGTCGTCCGTGTGATGTGATGAGAAAGTTGATGCAGATAAGGTCATTGTTGTAGTTGTCGTTTGCTCGCTTCAGGTATTTTCTTTTTTCTCGCATAAGAATAGCTTTGGTCTTATATGATTTTGCTATCTGCCAGCTTATTTTTTTGTGTGGACGTTAGTGTTGGCTTTGTGCGTTCTAACAGCTTCTTGTGTTTTCTTTAGCATCAGTCCAGACACAAACGCTCATGTACACGCGCATACACGCATCCCTATGAACGCACACATGCACACCCTACCCTTGTGCGCACCTCTGAGAGACTGAGCCGGCATATCATCCTGAGATTTACGAAATTACCGTAGGCGCCTCATTGTCAATGGGAACGTCTCTTCCCACTGAAAACGCATGGCCGGAAATTCTGAAATAAATCCAAAAATAATGCGAGCACCAAGATTTGAACCCTGTTGGGTTGGGGATATCCCTGTTCACGTAACCATCTCAACCACATGTTGGTTCACGGCTTCTTATGTTTGTATAGCATCAATCCATCTTTCGTTGAACATCCTTGGATCTCTGTGTTACGGTTCGTACAAACTGCAAACCATTGTAGTTTTTTGTTTTGTTTGTGTCCTGTAATGGCTAAACGGGCTGCGTGCATGTTTTCCTCTTCTCTTCTGGGGCCACTTCTCTCTGGGCTTTCTAATACTCTTATCCCCTTTTGTTTTTCACGTATTTGAGTCGGATATATGAGCTTATTTTCGGGTTTTCCTATTTGACGCATTTTGCTTCAAAGCGACGGGGCGCCACACACGCGTGATCAAAGCGATGGACATGGATGGGCCGGCCCGTTTAGAAGCGAGGCGTGCGGTCCACCTACCTTCTGGAAGGTTCAAGCTGTGTTTCCCGGTTTTGGGTACCTTCTAGAAGGTTCCTGAACTGGTTTTCTTCTCTCTTTTTCGTGTTCTTTTTCCTTTTTTTTCTTTTATCTACTTTTTTCTTTTTTTGTTTTTCATTTCTCTTTTTTTTTCTGTTTCTCCCTTTCTTTTCTTTCCTTTTTATTTTCCTTCTCAATTTTATTTTTATTTTTCAACAAATTTTCCGTAATTTTAAAAAATGCTCGCATATAAAGTATTTGTTCACATTCTTAGATTTTTTGGAATTTCAGAAAATGTTACCATTTACAAATTTTTGTTCACCAACTTTATAAATATTCATGTTTTGAAAGTTTGATCATAAATTGAAAAAAATATTTGGAAACTTCCGAAATGTTCCCAATTTCTCAAAAAATTCATGCATTTGAAAACTGTTCATGTTTGGAAAATTTGTTATGAAATTCAGAAACAAATCTGGGGATTTAAACAATGTCCGCAATTTTATTTTTTGTTCACAAAATTTAAAAATGTTTTGGTATTTCAAATAATTATCTAGCTGTTCAAATTTGTTCACAAATTCAAAAACCGTTCTTGTTTTCAAATTTTGTTCGCAAATTTTAAAATGTTCAGGGAATTGCGAAAAAATGTTCGAGTTTTGAAATATTTGTTCATTAATTTGTGAAATGTTCTCATTTTCAATTTTTGTTTCTAGTTTTTCATAAAATGTTTGCGCTGTTTAGAAAATTGTTCGTAATTTTTTTAAAAAAATCTCGTTTGCAATTTCATTCCTTTTTTACAAGAAAATGGCAGAGAAATGCAAATAATATTCATGTTTTAATGAAATGTTAGTTGTTTGAAAATTATGTTCACAATTTAAAATGTTCTCATTTCACAAAATAATTACTTTTTGAAAACAATCATGTTCGAAATTTCAAAAAACAAAAAAAATGGTTGCATCTCATAGTTCATATACATCGCGCTGCAATTTTAGAGACAAATTCCCTGGAAGTCTAGTGGCTAGCGACCGTTTCCCTAGCAGGAGGTGCTTGTTTCGATGCCTCAGTGGGACTTTAGCTTTATTATTTGGGAAATTTTAGCAAACGTTAAGTTTATCGATGTCCTTTGCTTCTTTTTAAAGTTCCGATGCACAGACCCCGCAAAAAAAAGTGTTCCGATGCACATGAAGCACGATAGCTAGTGCGGATGGCACAGCGCGCACGCAACACTGTAACTCCACATATAAGATTTGTTTGAAGTCAAACTTTTAATGTTTGACCAACTTTATGGAAAAATATATTAACATTCATAATACGAAATTAATATCATAAAAAATATGCGTTATGAATTTAATTTTCATATTGTATAACTTTAGTATTGTAGATGTTAATGATCAAACTTTACAAAATTTGACATCGGACAAATCTTATATGCAGAGTAAAAATGACCGAAGGGAGTACTACAATCCAAACAAAATCAATTTATTCAACACCATTTTTTGCGCTGTTGCCAGGGAAATTTTACGGTACCGTTGGTAAGGTCACTTGAGTTCCTATTTTTAATTATTTTTTTGTAAGTCACGGGTTCGAAACCCAGCGCCAGTGAGTTCATTTTTCAGTCTTTTTAATCTCGCGAAAGCCTAATGAGCCGGCCCAGGTGTGCCACCCCTGTGCGAAACATCGACTCTTCGACGCAACGAGCGTCCCATAGGAGCTCTCCTTATTTTCCCAGGAAATCTTTGGACAGGGCATTACTAGCGGCAGCTCTCCTTTTCCTTCACATTTCTCTTTTATTCTAATTTGCATTACTCTATGTTTGGAACATTTTTTCATTTATTCTTGTATGTCTTTGATTTTCCTTCGCTTTTGTATCTTTCTTATTTATTGTGCATGTACCATTTATCTTTTAGTTTGATTTATTATTATATTATATTTTCAGTTTCTCCAACGCACTATTTGGGATGAATTTTGATCTTATAACACACACACACGCGCGCGCGCGCGCGCACGCATTTTTTAAATAATAAAATACTGGCTAATTTTTTGGTATGCAATGAATATTTCTTTTTGTAAATACAAGATGACCATTTTTTTAGGTATACAACGAAAATTTTCTAAATTACCCGCCAAACTTTTTTTGGAAATATATGATAAACATTTCATAAATACACGATGAATTGTTTTATATAGATGTTGAACATTGTTACACAATGAACATATTTAAATATATGACGAATATTGTTTGAAGTATCAGAACATGTTTTAGATACACAATGAACATTGTTAGAAAATACACACTAAACTTCTTTTGTTATGTGATGATATTTTTAACAGGGAATGAATATCTTTTTAAACACATGGTGAACAATTATAAATACACGAGATAAAATATTTTTAATGCATGATTTACATTTTGTAATACATGACGGATATTATTTAAAAACATGATGAATATTTTTTAAATACATGATGGATATTTTTCAAATAGATGTTGAACATTTTGCAACAAATGTGAATATTGTTTAAATACCCAATTACCTTTTTTGTATGCACGATATTAACAATAAGCGATGAACCTTTTAAAAAACACAACAACAAAAAAGAAATAGAAGAAAAAATAGAACAAAAATGGAAAATATGAAAGATGAAAAAATGTAAAATAAAAAAGTATAGGCCCCCAAGAAATACCTAAACCATCGGATTACTATTACGAGTATGTAAAACCATGTAAAAGACGGGCGGGCAAAACAGAAGGCATAAAACAACTACCCCTGCCCTTCGTACTAGCTGGCTGGCCCAGACTAGGTGCTCTGTAGGCAGGGGCGTAGTCAGGCCCAGGGCTGCCCAGGCCATGGCCCGGGGCATGGAGGATAAACACTACGTGTATTGTAGCTATAGTAGAGCACTATAGCTACAATACGTACTGTACTACCAAGGCTAGCTCGGGGCATACCCATATTCTGGCTACGATACTGTCTGTAGGCGAGGGAGACATATATCTCGTAACAGACGAGATATAGACTCTGCGTAGCATATGAGCTTCATTTCCCAAGAAACTTTTGGGCAGGGTGTTACTTGAGACCCTGAGTAGTACATGAGCTTCATTTCCCAAGATAGATAGTTACCATCGACTAGTACTTTTATCTTACAAAGATACAATACACATTGTGGATAGGCTTTTCTTTTGGAATAGGTTAGTGATGTGACTTCCCTTTAGTATTCATTTGACCTGAGGTGAGGTTGGAACAAGAGTTTCATAAAAAGCCACCCTAAAACTGACCCACGACACGGTGCGCAGTCATTTCGCGCGAGGAAGGCAAAAGAGTCCATTTTGAACAAAAATTAACATGGCTTTGTTAAGAACAAAACCACCCAAGACTGTTCGGCTTGGTGTTTCGGATATATTCAACAATGCCATAAACCTAAAAAGAAATTCATTACATTCAAGATTGATCAATGCCATAAAATGGAAGATAGTGATATACTTTTCATGTTATTGTTGGGAACGTAGCATGCAATTTCAAAAAAATTCTTACGATTATGCAAGATCTATCTAGGAGATGCATAGCAACGAGAGGGGAGAGTGTGCTCACGTACCCTCGTAGACCGAAAACAGAAGCATTAGTTTAATGCGGTCGATGTAGTCGAATGTCTTCACGATCCAACCGATCAAGCGCCGAACGTACGGCACCTCCGAGTTCTGCACACGTTCAGCTCGATGACGTCCCTCGAACCCTTGATCCAGCAGAGGGCCGAGGGAGAGTTTCGTCAGAACGACGGCGTGGTGACGGTGATGGTGATGTGATCCGCGCAGGGCTTCGCCTAAGCACTGCGTGAATATGACCGGAGGAGTAAACCGTGGAGAGAGACGCTGCACACGGCTTGGAACAATTGGTGTGTTTCCAAGGGGTGCCCTGCCCACATATATAAAGGTGGGAGAGGCGGAGGCCGGCCACCAGGGGCTCGCCAAGAGAGGGGAGTCCTACTAGGACTCCAGTCCTAGTAGGATTCGCCACCCCCCTTTTTTTCCTTCTTCCGGAAGGGGAAAGGGGGAAAGAGAGAGGGAGAAGGAGAAGGAAAAGGGGGGCGCCGCCCCCTTCCCTAATCCAATTTGGCCTCCTCCCTTGTGGGGGGCATGCCAACCCCTTTGTGGGCTGGTTAGCCTCCCTCCTATGGCCCATATGGCCCATATCTTTCGTCGGGGGGTTGATACGTCTCCGTCATATCTACTTTTCCAAACACGTTTGCCCTTGTTTTGGACTCTAACTTGTATGATTTGAATGGAACTAACCCGGACTGACGGTGTTTTCAGCAGAATTGCCATGATGTTGTTTTATGTGCACAAAGCAAAAGTTCTCGGAATGACCTGAAACTCCACGGGATGTCTTATAAAAAATAAGAAAAAAATCCTCGCCAAAGATGAAGACCAGGGGGCCCACACCCTGTCCACGAGGATGGGGGGCGCGCCCCCCTCCTAGGGCGCGCCCCCTACCTCGTGGGCCCCCTGGACACCCTCCGACGCCAACTCCAACTCTATATATTGGCTTTCGGGGAGAAAAAATCAGAGAGAAGAAATCATCGCGTTTTACGATACGGAGCCGCCGCCAAGCCCTAAAACCTCTCGGGAGGGCTGATCTGGAGTCCGTTGGGGCTCCGGAGAGGGGGCTTCGTCGCCGTTGTCATCATCAACCATCCTCCATCACCAATTTCATGATGCTCACCGTCGTGCGTGAGTAATTCCATCGTAGGCTTGCTGGACGGTGATGGGTTGGATGAGATTTATCATGTAATCGGGTTAGTTTTGTTAGGGTTTGATCCCTAGTATCCATTATGTTCTGAGATTGATGTTGCTATGCTTAATGCTTGTCACTAGGGCCCGAGTGCCATGATTTCAGATCTGAACCTATTATGTTTTCATGAATATATGTGAGTTCTTGATCCTATCTTGCAAGTCTATAGTCACCTACTATGTGTTATGATCCGGCAACCCCGAAGTGACAATAATCGGGACCACTCCCGGTGATGACCATAGTTTGAGGAGTTCATGTATTCACTATGTGCTAATGCTTTGTTCTGGTTCTCTATTAAAAGGAGGCCTTAATATCCCTTAGTTTCCAATAGGACCCCGCTGCCACGGGAGGGTAGGACAAAAGATGTCATGCGAGTTCTTTTCATAAGCACGTATGACTATATACAGAATACATGCCTACATTACATTGATGAATTGGAGCTAGTTCTGTGTCACTCTATGTTATGCCCGTTACATGATGAACCGCATCCGGCATAATTATCCATCACTGATCCGATGCCTACGAGCTTTCCATATATTGGTTCTCGCTCATTTACTTTCCCGTTGCTACTGTTACAATCACTACAAAATACCAAAAACATTACTTTTGTTGTCTTTACTTTTGTTACCGTTACCACCACTATCATATTACTTTGCTACTAAACACTTTGCTGCAGATACTAAGTTTCCAGGTGTGGTTGAATTGACAACTCAGCTGCTAATACTTGAGAATATTCTTTGGCTCCCTTTGTGTCGAATCAACAAATTTGGGTTGAATACTCTACCCTCGAAAACTGTTGCGATCCCCTATACTTGTGGGTTATCAAGACCTTTTTCTGGCGCCATTGTCGGGGAGCATAGCTCTATTCTTTGAGTCACTTGGGATTTATATCTGCTGGACACTATGAAGAACTTGAAAGACGCTAAGACAACAATTTATCCCTCAACTACGAGGGGAGGTAAGGAACTGCCATCTAGCTCTGCACTTGATTCACCTTCTGTTATGAGTAAGCTTGCGACACCTAAACCTGCTTCTGCTATTCGTTCCGATATGCCGCATGTTACTGATGATGCTACTTCTGCTATGCATGATACTTATGATGAAACTACTTCTATGCCTGATACTACTGTGCCCCTTAGTGAATTTCTTGATGAACAAATTGCTAGGGCTAGAGAGAAAGAAATTATTGAATCTGAATACAATGATGAAAGTGATGATGAAGATATGCTTGTTATTCCTGAGGGTTATGTTTTTGATATGGAATCTTCTGCCGCTATTTTAGCTTGCAAAGATAGATATGAACTCAATAGGTTATTAGCTAAATGGAACAAAGAATCACTTAGAGATAAAATGAAACCTGACCCTGCTTTTGCTACTTCACCTATCTCTGTTCCTGATAAGGATTATGAATTCTCTGTTGATCCTGATATAATTACTTTTGTTGAATCTGATCCTTTTTATGGCTATGAATCTGAAACTGTTGTGGCACATCTTACTAAATTAAATGATATAGCCACCCTATTCACAAATGATGAGAGATCGCGTTACTTTTATATACTCAAAATATTTCCGTTCTCATTAAAGGGTGATGCTAAGATATGGTTTAATTCTCTTGATCCTGGTTGTGTGCGTAGTCCCCAGGATATGATTTATTACTTCTCTGCTAAATATTTCCCTGCTCATAAGAAACAAGCTGCTTTGAAGAAAATATACAACTTTGTGCAAATTAAAGAAGAGAGTCTCCCACAAGCTTGGGGGAGGCTTCTCAAGTTACTTAATGCTTTGCCTGATCATCCTCTCAAGAAACCTGAAATACTTGATATCTTTTATAATGGACTAACCGATGCTTCCAGAGATTACCTGGATAGTTGTGCTGGTTCTCTTTTCAGGGAAAGAACACCGGATGAAGCTGAAATTCTATTGAATAATATGTTGACAAATGAAAATAATTGGGCACCTCTTGAGCCAGCTCCTGAGCTAGCTCCTGCTCCAATTACTGAGCCTATTCCTAAACCAACTCCGAAGAAGAGAGGTGTTCTATTTCTCAGTCCCGAAGATATGCAAGAGGCAAAGAAATCTATGAAAGAAAAAGGTATTAAAGCTGAAGATGTTAAGAATTTACCTCCTATTGAAGAAATACATGGTCTTAATTCACCGCCTGTTGAAGAAATATATGATCTCAATCCTTTATTTATGGAAGAACCTCCTGATCCCGATATCCTGACACAGGTAGTAAAGGTAAATCCTCTCTATAGATTTGATGAAGGTGATATCCCTCACTATAAGTCTGCTAGGCAATGCTTTGATGAGTTTGATAATTTTATTGTCAAACAAGAAAATTTTAATGCTTATTTTGGTAGACAATTGAAATATGATTCCGACATGATTAAATACTTGGGTGATTATATGGCTAATATTATAGGTGAACTTAAACTTGTTAGCAAACATGCTTGTATGGTTACCACTCAAGTAGAACAAGTACTTAAAGCCCAAAAGGAAGTGCTTGATGAAATGAATAGTAAGAAAAATGATTATGTTGTTAGAGTGGCTACTAGAACTGGTAGAATGACTCAGGAACCTTTGTATCCTGAAGGCCACCCTAAGAGAATCGAGCAAGATTCTCAGAGAAATAATATTGATGTTCCTAGTTCTTCTAAAAAGAAGAAAAAGAAAAATGATAGAACTGTGCAAACTTCTAGTGAACCTATTGCTGAACCACCTGATAATCCAAGTGATATCTCTATGTCTGATGCTGAAACACAATCTGGTAATGAAGATGAACCTAGTGAGAATGTTAATGATGATGTTCATGATGATGCTCAACCTAGCAATGATAATGATGTAGAAGTTGAACCTGCTGTTGATCTTGATAACCCACAATCAAAGAATCCACGTTATGATAAAAGAGACTTTGTTGCTAGAAAACATGGTAAAGAAAGAGAACCATGGGTTCAGAAACCCATGCCTTTTCCTCCCAAACCATCCAAGAAAAAGTATGATGAGGATTTTGAGCGCTTTGCTGAAATGATTAGACCGATCTTTTTGCGTATGCGATTGACTGATGTGCTCAAAACAAATCCTTATGCTAAATATATGAAAGATATCATTACTAATAAAAGAAAGATACTGGAAGCTGAAATTTCCACCATGCTTGCTAATTATACTTTTAAGGGTGGAATACCAAAGAAACTTGGAGATCCAGGAGTACCTACTATACCTTGCTCCATTAAAAGAAATTATATTAAAACTGCTTTATGTGATCTTGGAGCCGGTGTTAGTGTTATGCCTCTCTCTTTATATCGTAGACTTGACTTGAATAAGTTGACACCTACCAAAATATCTTTGCAAATGGCTGATAAATCAACTGCTATACCTGTCGGTATTTGTGAGGATGTGCCTGTTGTGGTTGCAAACGTTACTATTTTAACGGACTTTGTTATTCTTGATATTCCCAAGGACGATAGTATGTCTATTATTCTTGGAAGACCTTTTCTTAATACTGCAGGTGTCACAGCCCTAGAATTGCTAGTGGTTAGTTGCATCTGTGAGCATCCATGCATCATGTTAAATTCAAATTAATTGGAAATGGGGATTGTCCAAGCCCTAGCATCAAAGGAATCCAACTAGGGTCAACTAAAATATTTTTCAGTAAATCCAAATGGCTTTCAAAAAATGTTCTTCATTTATGGAAAATACTGTAAACAGTAACCAGAGGTGATGCACATTTTTCCATGACCATTTGGGCCCTGAATTAAATCATATTCTATTTGAATTTGGGCACTTTAATACTATAAAATATTTAAATTGCCCAAATAGTCATAAACTAAAATGTTTGCTGTTTGATATATTCTAAACAGTAGCCATGATTAGTTTCATGATTTTTGGTTTTGCCCTGGTATTTTTAATAAAGCCCTAAAGCTGCAGAAGTAATAGAAAATATAAATAAAAGAGGAGAGAGATACTTACCTGGGCCAACTCACCTGGCAGCCCAAGTGGCTGGCCCAGCCACCTGGCCGGCCCAGCTGGCCCCTCCCCCTGTCATCTTCCTCCTTGCCAGGAGGATGGGCGCGTGGCCGACACGCACGGCCACCGCACGCCACCTCCTGCTTCGCGGTGGCAGCCTCCCCGGCCTCCTAACCGCGCCACGGAGACGCCACGACCCCTGGCTCCTCTCCCGTGCCTCTCCCCCACTCGCTGCAGCTCCTCCCCTCCTCTGGCTTCCTCCCCCTCTCTTCCCGAGCGCACCAGAGGACGCCGCCGTGCTCTGCCGCGGCCACCGACCTCCCCACGCCCAGCCATCCCAACCACGAGCTCCACCTCGCCGCCGCGAACCTCTACGCCGAACCACAGGACTCCGGACGCCCTGTGGAGCCTCCATCGCCGTCGTCTTCAACCTCCAGCACCGGAGATTGCCGTCGCTGTTCTGCCCGCGTTGGACCTTCCCCGAGCTCGCTGACGCCTCCGCCGGATCCTCTGTGAGCACCACCGTCGTTTCCCCCTCTTCATCTCGTTGTTCGCGCACCGTAGCTAAGTCAGCCGCCGAGACCGAACGCTCACCGCCGCCCAGCTCGTCGCCGGCGATGCTATGGCGACCTTCTGGACCCGTGCGTATGAGCAACGCACTCGTGAGCTCGCATAGGTTCTGCAGGCGCCAAGAGGCGAACGTTTACGCGACCTGGCAAGAATTTCCGCCGAACCCGAACTCCGGCCGCCGCAAACTTCGTCGTCGGCGCCACTCCGGCCACTCCCCGGGCGCGCCACCACCCTGGTCGGATGCGGACGAGCGTCCGCATCCCGTAGATGTGCTCCGCGTGCCAAACGGCGCTCTGCAGGCCTTTTCCGCAGCGCACCGCCGCGTCGGGACTCGCCGGCGGCTAAACGCCGGCGACCGCTAACCGTTGACCGGCGTGGGTTGACCCCCACTGCCCGGTTTGACTTCCCCCTCTCTCTCACTGACGTGTGGGCCCCAGGCCACTAACTAAACTAGATTAGTATTAGTTTAACGCTAACTAAACCTAGTTAGTTAAATTGACACTGACAGACGGGACCCACAGGTCAGGGTTGACCTGGACCGTCTCTGTTGACCACTGACGTCACTCTGACGCCAGGCTGACGCAGTAAATCATTTTCTGGAATTATTTTTAATCAGGAAATTCCAGAAAATAGTATAAACTTCTAAAAATCATATCTATTCAACCGTAACTCCAAATGAAATAATTTATATATGAAAAATTATCAGAAAAATTCAAGGAATCCATCTGTACCATTTTCATGCATGTTTAAACAATGCTTGTCCTCTGTTTTGGACAAAACACATAAAGGGCATTTAAATAATCACATATGGAGTTTGAATTTGAACTTAGGGTTCAAACCAACTTCATTTAACTTTGTTGGTAGTTGCATTAGCTTAAAAACACATAGAATATTGCCATGTCATAGCATGCATCATATTGCTGCATATCGCCATGTTTTAATTGTGTTCTTTCTGTGTTGCCGGTAATTGCCCCCTTTCGATAGACGCGTTTCGACGATGTGATCGTTGACACTGATGAAGACTCAATGTTATCTTCAGAAGTGCCAGGCAAGCAAAACCCCCTTGTTCATTCCGATACAATCCCAGTCTCTCGCTCCTGCTCTCTTTTACTGCATTAGGACAACAACGATTCAACTGTTACTTGCTGCGGTAGTTGAACCCCTTATCCTCTGCATGACCTGTCATTGCCACAGTAAATAGATGAAACCCACTAGCATGAGTAGGAGTTGTTTGAGCCCTGATGTGCCTACTCATTCATGCTTGTATGTCATGCCTGCTACTGCTTAGAGTTGAGTCGGGTCTGATTCATCGGGGATGAATTGGAATGGTGATGAACATGTCCTACTGTGTGTGAGCTAAATGTGTGAACACGATTTGGTGAAGGTAGCGGTGAGAGGCCATGTAGGAGTACATGGTGGGTTGTCTCATTGCAGCCATCCTCAGGAACTGAGTTCTGTGTTTGTGATCCATGAAACAGCTACTACCATACATTGGGCCCTGAAATATGACCCCGCTCGACTTCTTAACCACCCTTGTCCTCTGTCCAGGAGTTGCAAGTAGTTTCTGGTGTTTGTAGTATGCTGGGGGCCGCACGCAGCGCTGACCATCGGGGTGGGCTGTGTTGCGGTAGGCACGTGGCCGGGCAGCCGGGCGCCCGTTTGGTGTCTCGGACCCTGTACACATCGTTTGGGGCTGTGAGCGAAACTCCGGCCGGATCTCCTCATGGATGGAACCCGAATAGGTGATAAACCTGGACTAGAGACTTGAGTGTTTAGGTAGGTCGTGGTCTACACCCACGTCGGCTTTCGCTTGAAGTCTGCCGAGCACATGTCGTGTGCAGACGCTAAGTGGTGGAAACATGTATGAAGAAGTACACCCCTGCAGGGTTAACATCATCTATTCGAATAGCCGTGTCCGCGGTAATGGACTTCTGGGTTGCCTATATCAGTTCATAGACAAGTGAAAGTGGATACTCTAAAATACGCAAGATAAGCGTGAGTGCTATGGATGGCCTTCTCGTAGGGAGACGGAAGTGGATCCATAGTGGTGTATTGATATGGTGAATATGTGGACTCGTGTGCGCCACCTCAAAAGAGTTACTTGCAGTCGTAGTTCAGGATAGCCACCGAGTCAAAGCTGGCTTGCTGCAGTTAAAACTCCACCACCCCCCTTTTGATACTGATGCATATGTAGATAGTTCTGATGTAAGTCTTGCTGGGTACATTTGTACTCACGTTTGCCTATTTTATGTTTTTGCAGAGAGACTTCAGTCTCGCTAGTAGTATCGCTTGGACTTCGACGTTTAGCTTGTTACCTCAGCTACGATCTTGTGCCCTCGGCAGGATCTGGTAGATAGTCAGGCTTCTCAGCCTTTTTCATTTGTAGATGTCTGTACTCAGACATGTTAAGCTTCCGCATGTGCTTGACTTGTTGCTCTGATTGTTGGGTCATGAGACCCATGTTTGTAATATCTCGCTCCTCGGAGCCTAATGAATAAATACTTTGAGTCGTAGAGTCTTGTTGTGATGCCATGTTGTATTTACACATATCGAGCATATTGTGTGTATGATGATTGAAATGCTTGGTATGTGTGGGGTCCGACTATCTAGTTGTTTATCCTTAGCAGCCTATCATATGGGGAAATGTAGGTCTAGTGATTCTGAGCGATAGTAGTCCGCTACAGCCCGGTTCACCGGAGTCCTGCTAGCCCAGCACTACTGCTTGGACACTTGACTGGCCGGCATGTGTTTCACGTCGTTCCTATGTCTGTCCCTTCGGGGAAATGTCGCGCGTGTTATTCGGAGTCCTGCCTAGCCTGCTACAGCCCGGATTACCGGAGTCCTGTTAGCCCAGTGCTACAGCCCGAATAAATCTCGTTGATGACCGACATGCTCGATGTGATTCATGTATGCCTGTCCTCATAGGCTAGTGCCGCTTTGGGTTCACGACTAGCCATGTCGGCCCGGGTTCTCTGTCATATGGATGCTAGCGACACTATCATATACGTGAGCCAAAAGGCGCAAACGGTCCCGGGCCAGGTAAGGTGGCACCCGTGGGAGTACCGTGCGTGAGGCCGCAAAGCGATATGATGTGTTACATGCTGGATCGATGTGACTTAGGATCGGGGTCCCGACAGCGTTGGTATCAGAGCCTGACTGCCTGTAGGACTACCAAGCCAAACTGGTCGAAGTTGTGTCTAGAAATGCTTTAGTTATGTAAGGGAATTGATTGTGGAAGGGAACGTAAGGCTCTTTTTACTCCTTATACCTCATGGCCTTCTGATCTGAGTCAACCTCTTCTTTTCTACGGGGATTAAGAACTAGGCTTCTCTTCTATCTCTCAGGATGACGTGTTACTAAACCATAGTTGCCTAGGATTGTTGAGTTCAAGCCTCAGTTCAGTTCCTACTACCTCCATATGTTCATAGCTGGCCTCAGAACCTTGATATTGTGATGTTGAGTGGCTATGCCACCATTTTGCAGGATGTCTCAAATATTTTTGAGCATTTACAGCCGTTATGCTGTCCGAGTCATCCCAGGTTTCTAAATAGTCTGAAGCATTTGCAAATCCTTTCTTTCCGTTCCTGATGTCCTTTAGGCCAGATTAAGCACACTACCGGTCTGTGAGGTACTCCGTTGCCTTGACATATATGTTGGAACTATTATTATGACCCTAGGTGTCTTAGGGGTTCATCTAGTAATCTAGCAATGCTATGTGTTCTCGGTGTGATGATTCTGGCCACCATTCTCGAAAGCATCCCGTGATGCCATTTAGTAGTAGGTATTCTACTCCTGGGTTCCCGAACCCGAGATTCACCCTACTTACTTCATGTTGATAGTGTTGCTCGTTCCTTTAGGATATTAGTAACCTTTGCGTTAGTCCTCGAGGTCCGTGGTATTTCCTTCTTCCAAATGCCATGAACCATCCTTGGCAGAAATTCGTTTTGAATCAAAAGATCACAACCATGGTGCTCTTGAGGAGTACTCCACTTATATTGTGGTTCTGCCAGTTCTCCCTTTCTGCATGGGTTATCCGGAAGAAATATGTTGAACTCGTTCGACATACTAACCCATGAATCCACAACTCAGAAAGTTATATGTTCCTTGAGTTGACCCTCCTCAGCTGTATTCCGACCCTAGACTGTCAATTGATAGTCAGGAATAGTTGTGCATTCGTGTTCATCGATGCCTATTATTCTTGTGGTCCGTCAGGCCATTCTATTCCGGAATGACTAGGAGAAACAAACTCCCGTACCTCATCCATTTCTAGGATTGGGTCAAAGCAGTTGTATTCTGCAGATCAAATGCACTCAAGCTTTTGTTCTGTCCTACCTTGGAGTGTTACCATCTTATGTCAAGAGTGTCATGAGAATTGTACCACCTCTTATGAGTTCTTGACGCAATGATACTTCTCGCCATCATTATTCATTCCTCGGTTTCGTGTTGTCACAACCGGAATGCCGACAAGTGAATCATGTTGTGTGAAATCAATACTCCTAGCAACTGTGTTGCTTGGTAGTTAATGGACACTATTTTCAATCTTGGCATGCTGGTTACTAAATCATCATCCTAAGATTGATCGTGCTACCTAGTCCTTATTTCTGGTGCACCCTTTGATCAATGAGTTAGGATTGTGTCAACCCCTCACTCTTTTAATCATATCGTCTTGCCCTAAAAAGCAAGATTGATCTCGAGTTTAGCATCATATCGGTGGTTCATGATTTTCCGAAGATCTTCTCGGAAGTATTACCAGGTTGTTCCCTGACCGTTATGTTGAGCTCGTGATCAAGATGGTTTCGTGCAAACCACCCTTTCTCCAAGGATCTGTGTTGGATACCTTTGAGCTAGTTGGTTGAGCTAAACAACAACTTGGAGAGTTGGAAGATAAAAGCTTAATCCACCTAGTTCATCTCTAATGGATATCCTTGTGTGTGTGTGTTGAAGAGAGGTGATATCTTCAGCAATTGGTCCTCGTGATCAGTTGTTGGACCTATTGTCTTACCCAATCTTTGATTTGAGTATGGGCTATCGTCAAGTCAAATCAGAACCAACGATGTTCGTAATGTTGTCTTACTCGTGATTGATCCCTCGGGCATACACCATTATATCTTTTGGTCTGATCAATGCTATCACCATGTTCACATGATGGTGGAAGTCCAGTGATATGGAATTTTCGATGAGTTGTTGAGCCCATCAACAGCATTTTGTCTCCCCCATGAGTCATGTTGAACATCAACCTAGTGTTGGAAACTTTGTAAGCAATGCCTTCGTGTTCCGTTCATAGGGCTTATGCTTGGATGGAAGAAGTGACTTGCTCGAATTCATGTGCACTTGGTGCAAGTTGCCGCCGTGAATTTGAGAAAGGTTTGTTTTGTATTCCTTGGAATCATCCCAAATCAGTCATGCACACGTGCGAAGTATTCTATGGTTTGGTAGATTAATTACCTCCACTCCATATGTGTTCCTAGCACACCAAGCCACTGATTGATTTGTTCAAGGTGAAGAAGTTTCTTCTTAAGAATCATGACTTATACTAGGACTTCGTTATCCTCGATGATGGTTCCCCACCTGAACTCGGTAGTGTTTTATTATAAGACTGCCACGTGGTCACGCTTGTCTAGGACAGTGTGTTCACAGGTGTGTAGCAAAACCTGCTCATGTTTTGGAGCTCGCTATCGTAGTTCATCTCCTGAGAATCTCGCAACGTTGTCTCGTCGGTTTGTGTTGCAAACTTTCTCCTCCAGACATGCTGTCTGAAATATCTCGCTTTCAACCTGATCTGAATCTCAGGCAGATATGATGGTTGGAACATTCCCAGCATTGCATTTTGTTCCTATCTTGCACCGCCATTGTGCCAATTCCTCATGGGCTGCCCTTATCGGTAGTTGTTGTCCAATATCATTTTCAAAAGTGGTCCTGTCATGGTCCCATCCATTTTCCGGTGATAAGCAAAAATCATCCATTGAGTTGTCTTCAACAAGGTAGTCCACATCATCCATCCTAGTCCGAGTATGTCATTTCTTCGAGCTCTTTCAATCGATCAATTGTAAATTGCCTTAAGCTGGTATGAAGAATTTCAATGATCTATAGATCAAAAGTAATTCTTTTTGCCACTTAAGGGAATAGTTCTTCGAGTCACCTTCCCTGAGGTGCCCCGTTATGGAATCATGGCAATTATCTCTTCGCCACCTTAACAACATCCACCATCTTTCTAAGCGTGGAATTGTTGCCCATCAAATCAAACCCCGTCGTTGTTATTCCATCATCTCGGATGTGTGTTTTACGTCTCAGCTCAAGGGATGATTCTACATCTCATTCCACGAGTTGATCTTGAATGCTCGACCTTCGAGGAGATCGTTTCCTATAGAGTTTCCTTCTGTCGCCATCGTGTTGGATGAAGATCTCAAAGCGAGGACGTCAAGATCAATATGATCCAATAAAGCTACTTCTTCGAGAAGGACAGTTGGATCGAGAAGATTGTGATAGCTTGCGACCCCTCTGTCTTCTTACCTCACGTCTTGAATCTCGGGCCGAGATTCTTGTTTAGTGGGGGTGAGTTGTCACAGCCCTAGAATTGCTAGTGGTTAGTTGCATCTGTGAGCATCCATGCATCATGTTAAATTCAAATTAATTGGAAATGGGGATTGTCCAAGCCCTAGCATCAAAGGAATCCAACTAGGGTCAACTAAAATATTTTTCAGTAAATCCAAATGGCTTTCAAAAAATGTTCTTCATTTATGGAAAATACTGTAAACAGTAACCAGAGGTGATGCACATTTTTCCATGACCATTTGGGCCCTGAATTAAATCATATTCTATTTGAATTTGGGCACTTTAATACTATAAAATATTTAAATTGCCCAAATAGTCATAAACTAAAATGTTTGCTGTTTGATATATTCTAAACAGTAGCCATGATTAGTTTCATGATTTTTGGTTTTGCCCTGGTATTTTTAATAAAGCCCTAAAGCTGCAGAAGTAATAGAAAATATAAATAAAAGAGGAGAGAGATACTTACCTGGGCCAACTCACCTGGCAGCCCAAGTGGCTGGCCCAGCCACCTGGCCGGCCCAGCTGGCCCCTCCCCCTGTCATCTTCCTCCTTGCCAGGAGGATGGGCGCGTGGCCGACGCGCACGGCCACCGCACGCCACCTCCTGCTTCGCGGTGGCAGCCTCCCCGGCCTCCTAACCGCGCCACGGAGACGCCGCGACCCCTGGCTCCTCTCCCGTGCCTCTCCCCCACTCGCTGCAGCTCCTCCCCTCCTCTGGCTTCCTCCCCCTCTCTTCCCGAGCGCACCAGAGGACGCCGCCGTGCTCTGCCGCGGCCACCGACCTCCCCACGCCCAGCCATCCCAACCACGAGCTCCACCTCGCCGCCGCGAACCTCTACGCCGAACCACAGGACTCCGGACGCCCTGTGGAGCCTCCATCGCCGTCGTCTTCAACCTCCAGCACCGGAGATCGCCGTCGCTGTTCTGCCCGCGTTGGACCTTCCCCGAGCTCGCTGACGCCTCCGCCGGATCCTCTGTGAGCACCACCGTCGTTTCCCCCTCTTCATCTCGTTGTTCGCGCACCGTAGCTAAGTCAGCCGCCGAGACCGAACGCTCACCGCCGCCCAGCTCGTCGCCGGCGATGCTATGGCGACCTTCTGGACCCGTGCGTATGAGCAACGCACTCGTGAGCTCGCATAGGTTCTGCAGGCGCCAAGAGGCGAACGTTTACGCGACCTGGCAAGAATTTCCGCCGAACCCGAACTCCGGCCGCCGCAAACTTCGTCGTCGGCGCCACTCCGGCCACTCCCCGGGCGCGCCACCACCCTGGTCGGATGCGGACGAGCGTCCGCATCCCGTAGATGTGCTCCGCGTGCCAAACGGCGCTCTGCAGGCCTTTTCCGCAGCGCACCGCCGCGTCGGGACTCGCCGGCGGCTAAACGCCGGCGACCGCTAACCGTTGACCGGCGTGGGTTGACCCCCACTGCCCGGTTTGACTTCCCCCTCTCTCTCACTGACGTGTGGGCCCCAGGCCACTAACTAAACTAGATTAGTATTAGTTTAACGCTAACTAAACCTAGTTAGTTAAATTGACACTGACAGACGGGACCCACAGGTCAGGGTTGACCTGGACCGTCTCTGTTGACCACTGACGTCACTCTGACGCCAGGCTGACGCAGTAAATCATTTTCTGGAATTATTTTTAATCAGGAAATTCCAGAAAATAGTATAAACTTCTAAAAATCATATCTATTCAACCGTAACTCCAAATGAAATAATTTATATATGAAAAATTATCAGAAAAATTCAAGGAATCCATCTGTACCATTTTCATGCATGTTTAAACAATGCTTGTCCTCTGTTTTGGACAAAACACATAAAGGGCATTTAAATAATCACATATGGAGTTTGAATTTGAACTTAGGGTTCAAACCAACTTCATTTAACTTTGTTGGTAGTTGCATTAGCTTAAAAACACATAGAATATTGCCATGTCATAGCATGCATCATATTGCTGCATATCGCCATGTTTTAATTGTGTTCTTTCTGTGTTGCCGGTAATTGCCCCCTTTCGATAGACGCGTTTCGACGATGTGATCGTTGACACTGATGAAGACTCAATGTTATCTTCAGAAGTGCCAGGCAAGCAAAACCCCCTTGTTCATTCCGATACAATCCCAGTCTCTCGCTCCTGCTCTCTTTTACTGCATTAGGACAACAACGATTCAACTGTTACTTGCTGCGGTAGTTGAACCCCTTATCCTCTGCATGACCTGTCATTGCCACAGTAAATAGATGAAACCCACTAGCATGAGTAGGAGTTGTTTGAGCCCTGATGTGCCTACTCATTCATGCTTGTATGTCATGCCTGCTACTGCTTAGAGTTGAGTCGGGTCTGATTCATCGGGGATGAATTGGAATGGTGATGAACATGTCCTACTGTGTGTGAGCTAAATGTGTGAACACGATTTGGTGAAGGTAGCGGTGAGAGGCCATGTAGGAGTACATGGTGGGTTGTCTCATTGCAGCCATCCTCAGGAACTGAGTTCTGTGTTTGTGATCCATGAAACAGCTACTACCATACATTGGGCCCTGAAATATGACCCCGCTCGACTTCTTAACCACCCTTGTCCTCTGTCCAGGAGTTGCAAGTAGTTTCTGGTGTTTGTAGTATGCTGGGGGCCGCACGCAGCGCTGACCATCGGGGTGGGCTGTGTTGCGGTAGGCACGTGGCCGGGCAGCCGGGCGCCCGTTTGGTGTCTCGGACCCTGTACACATCGTTTGGGGCTGTGAGCGAAACTCCGGCCGGATCTCCTCATGGATGGAACCCGAATAGGTGATAAACCTGGACTAGAGACTTGAGTGTTTAGGTAGGTCGTGGTCTACACCCACGTCGGCTTTCGCTTGAAGTCTGCCGAGCACATGTCGTGTGCAGACGCTAAGTGGTGGAAACATGTATGAAGAAGTACACCCCTGCAGGGTTAACATCATCTATTCGAATAGCCGTGTCCGCGGTAATGGACTTCTGGGTTGCCTATATCAGTTCATAGACAAGTGAAAGTGGATACTCTAAAATACGCAAGATAAGCGTGAGTGCTATGGATGGCCTTCTCGTAGGGAGACGGAAGTGGATCCATAGTGGTGTATTGATATGGTGAATATGTGGACTCGTGTGCGCCACCTCAAAAGAGTTACTTGCAGTCGTAGTTCAGGATAGCCACCGAGTCAAAGCTGGCTTGCTGCAGTTAAAACTCCACCACCCCCCTTTTGATACTGATGCATATGTAGATAGTTCTGATGTAAGTCTTGCTGGGTACATTTGTACTCACGTTTGCCTATTTTATGTTTTTGCAGAGAGACTTCAGTCTCGCTAGTAGTATCGCTTGGACTTCGACGTTTAGCTTGTTACCTCAGCTACGATCTTGTGCCCTCGGCAGGATCTGGTAGATAGTCAGGCTTCTCAGCCTTTTTCATTTGTAGATGTCTGTACTCAGACATGTTAAGCTTCCGCATGTGCTTGACTTGTTGCTCTGATTGTTGGGTCATGAGACCCATGTTTGTAATATCTCGCTCCTCGGAGCCTAATGAATAAATACTTTGAGTCGTAGAGTCTTGTTGTGATGCCATGTTGTATTTACACATATCGAGCATATTGTGTGTATGATGATTGAAATGCTTGGTATGTGTGGGGTCCGACTATCTAGTTGTTTATCCTTAGCAGCCTATCATATGGGGAAATGTAGGTCTAGTGATTCTGAGCGATAGTAGTCCGCTACAGCCCGGTTCACCGGAGTCCTGCTAGCCCAGCACTACTGCTTGGACACTTGACTGGCCGGCATGTGTTTCACGTCGTTCCTATGTCTGTCCCTTCGGGGAAATGTCGCGCGTGTTATTCGGAGTCCTGCCTAGCCTGCTACAGCCCGGATTACCGGAGTCCTGTTAGCCCAGTGCTACAGCCCGAATAAATCTCGTTGATGACCGACATGCTCGATGTGATTCATGTATGCCTGTCCTCATAGGCTAGTGCCGCTTTGGGTTCACGACTAGCCATGTCGGCCCGGGTTCTCTGTCATATGGATGCTAGCGACACTATCATATACGTGAGCCAAAAGGCGCAAACGGTCCCGGGCCAGGTAAGGTGGCACCCGTGGGAGTACCGTGCGTGAGGCCGCAAAGCGATATGATGTGTTACATGCTGGATCGATGTGACTTAGGATCGGGGTCCCGACAGCAGGGGCTGTTATTGATTGCAAAAAAGGCGACTTTCTGAGGAAACAACCTCAAGTTCATAATATCA
This sequence comes from Aegilops umbellulata, assembly GCA_032464435.1. Lineage (NCBI taxonomy): Eukaryota > Viridiplantae > Streptophyta > Magnoliopsida > Poales > Poaceae > Aegilops > Aegilops umbellulata. The sequence goes on from CP136060.1 coordinate 369,069,604, forward strand.
AATCTATCAGAAAAATTCCGTCGATTATAATTGGAGGTTTTGAATTTCCTCTTCCTACTGTCAAGAAGAAATATGATATACTTATTATAGGGGATGTGCAGATCCCCGTTGAGGTAACTTAGTGTTATTCGAAATTTCTTCGGTTTCATGATTATCGAAATGAGTTTGTTAAGAAGACTTGATCAACCTTGTTAGTGGATTCTTTTTTATGAGCATGAGATTGATGAAACTAGAAGCACAACCTTCTATACCCTCTCTATACTTTCTGTTATTTAGTAGAATTAAAGTAAAAATAGTATTTTTTCTGTCTTTTTCCTGGCTTATCCGTGCAATATAAAAATATCCCGAAAATAAAAGTCCTCAGAATGCCATGCCAATTTAATATGATTTTTTCGGGAATATTTGAGGATTTACTGTGCAAAAATTACCGCGGGGGGGGGGGGGGGGAGCTGCCACCTAGCCACGAGGGCGGGGGGCGCGCCCCCCTGTCTCGTGGGCCCACGGTGGCCCTCCTCCACTTATCCCAGCACCCATCTTCTTCCTCTGCCTCACACAAACCCGAAAAACCAACTCAAGCACGAGTTCCAGCCACTTTTGCTGTGATTTTCGATCTCCTTGCTCAAAGCACCTCTTGCAAAACTGCTTGGGGAGATTGTTCCTTGGTATGTGACTCCTCCATTGGTCCAATTAGTTTTTGTTCTAGTGCTTTATTCTTTGCAAATTTGTGTTGCATAGGTGACCATGTTCTTGAGCTTGCATGTCAAATTTATATGGTTCCAGGTAGTTCCAATGCTTGATATAGGCTCTAGGCACTTGTAGGAGTAGATGCTATCAGTTTTATTGAAGTTGGTTCACTTTTGTTTGAAGTTACTAAAAATTTCAGAATTTTTCAGAGAAAAGCAATATGCTTAGGAAGATGTTCCAATGTGGTTCTTCTAAGAAGCAAGGACCCAGGATTGCTATGCGTGATGCTGACGAGGAACCACCAAGAGACGCTCTAGTGTGGCCTTGTGAATGGCCGTCGGAAAATTTTATGGACCGAGCGGGAATTAAAGAAGAATTCAAAGCATATTTGCGCAATGCTGTTCTTGAGGATTTTGAGGCTGACAACTGCCCCTAGTATCATGATCTCACAAGTTTGTTTGTGAGGAGGTTTGAGTATTCATCTTTGCGTAATTCTCCTTCAGTCATGTTTGATCTTTATGACAAATCTTATACCATGGACTTAGAGGATTTCACTTTTGCTTGCAAACTTCCATCATGGGGTAGTGTTAGGGATCCCCCTAAATCTGAATTTAGAAACTTTCTTGCTAGTATAACTGTAGGGGAATCTAGAGATATAACGCAGGCTACCATAGGGAGCATTCACTTTCCTGCTATACATTATTTTGCTCTATTCGTCGGTAGATGCATAAATGTTAAGGATGAAGCATGTCACATATGTGTCCCTGACCTTAGCATTCTTAGGAGTGCTGTGTTAGGAGACCAATCTTATCATATGGGAGCCATTGTAGCTCGTAGGTTGCATCATAATAGATATAATGGAGATTTCTTTGGAGGAATTTATGCAACCCTCTTAGCTAATTTTCTTGAGATAGACATTCGTGAGGGTGATACAGAGTTGCCTCCTGCATTTAGATTATAACTCTATGGCTTCACACCAGTTTGTCGAGAGGCTTGAATCACCTCTCTTATATCGTTTAATTTTTAACAAACGGCACATTGTCCGTATTACTCTCCATGCTCCTGCCTTCTTTGACTCACAGGCAAAACGAAGTTATACTATTACCAGAGAGGAGGCAGATGAGTACGAGAGGAGAGCGGAGGCAGCCCGACTCCACGCTGCAGCTCAGCAGGCGATAACCGCTGCATCACAGTATGATCCCAGCTATTCTTCGTCGCAGTACGACCCCAACTACACATACGGGTATCCGTGAGGCTATCCCTGGCAATAGACCAACTTAGGCCAAAAGCCTAAGCTTGGGGGAGTACGCATTTCTCACCGACATTACATTTATGTTCACGCACACTCATTGCTAGATGTCGGTGCTCATACTCTTTCACTGTAGTATCCATGCTAGTTTATTTTCTTTTTCTTGCTTTCTTCTTGTGTGTTTGTTAAACCTTAAGAAAAACAAAAAAATAGTAGTAGTTTACTTTCTTGCTGTAGTAGTAGTAAATAAAAAAACCCAAAAATATTTCCCGTTCTTCTTTTGTTTGTTGGGAGCTTTCCCGTGTAAATAGTTTTTATTTCTTTTCTTTTCTTTGGGGGTCAGTAGGAGAAGACCATGATTAAATTGTTGAAGTGGCTCTTATATGCTTTATTGTTGAATTAACCCAGAGCCCATATTACCTTGTCTTCTCCTGTTTATTGAATGCTCGCAGATTCCAGCTTAGTCCAACGCACGTGCACTCTTATTATTATTCACTTCATTCGGTCATGCAAGTGAAAGGCAATTATGATGATATATGATGGACTGGCTGAGATAAGAAAAGCTGGTATGAACTCGACCTCTTTTGTTTTTGTAAATATGATAAGTTCATCATTCTTGATTCAGCTTGTTATGAATAAACATGTTTGCAATGATAATTAGAGATCATAGTTCCTTGTGCCATGCTTGATTAGCTATGAGTTATAATGGTTTATCTTGTGTGCCAACATGCTATTGCGATGATTATGATGTGGTATGATGGGGTGGTATCCTCATTTGAATGATTTAAGTGACTTGACTTGGCACATGTTCGCGCATGTAGTTGAAACAAATCAACATAGCCTTCACGATATTTATGTTCATGGTGGATTATATCCTACTCATGCTTGCATCCAATGTTTATTAATTTTAATGCATGTACATGGATGATGTCGCTCTCTAGTTGGTCACTTCCCAGTCTTTTGCTAGCCTTCACCTGTACTAAGCGGGAATACTGCTTGTGCATCCAATCCCTTAAACCCCAAAGTTATTCCAGATGAGTCCACTATACCTTCCTATATGAGGTATCTACCTGCCGTTCCAAGTAAATTTGTATGTGCCAAACTCTAAACCTTCAAATAAACATCATGTTTTGTATGCTCGAATAGCTCATGTATCAACCAAGGCTGCCCTTATCTTCCATGTTAGGCGGGTTATTCTCAAGAGGAGTGGACTCCGCTCCTCACTCATGAGAAAATGGCTAGTCACCGGGATGCCCAGTCCCATGCTTTATGCAAACTGAATCAAAATTAATTGCAAACAAAACTCCCCCTGGGACCTGATGTATGTTGGAGGCACTCGTTGTTTCGAGCAAGCCATGGATTGATGCTTGTTGGTGGAGGGGAGTATAAACTTTACCAGTATGTTTGGGAACCGCCTATAATGTGTGTGACATGGAAGATATCGCCATCTCTTAGTTGCTATGTTGACAATGAAAGTATACCGCTCAAAATATAATTTATCTCTATTTCAAAACCGAGCTTTGGCACCTCTACAAATCTCTGCTTCCCTCTGCGAAGGGCCTATCTATTTACTTTTATGTTGAGTCATCACCCTCTTATAAAAAGCACTCGCTGGAGAGCACAGCTGTCATTTGCATTCATCATTGTTAATTTATATTGGGTGTGACTAAGATTGGATCTCTTTTACCATGAATTACAATGTCCAGTCAGTCCTTGATCTTTAAAGGTGCTCTGCATTTATGTTTTGCGGTCTCAGAAAGGGCTAGCGAGATACCATCTTGTTATATCATATTATGATTGTTTTGAGAATGTGTTGTCATCCGAGATTTATTATTATGGCTTGCTACTTGATTGTGCTATTGATATGAGTAATTATGAGACCTGGGAATTATTGCAAATGTGGTTAGTTATGATCTTTGCTGAAAACTTGAATGCTGGCTTGACATAGTTACAACAACAAGAGCAAACAGAGTTTGTAAAAGTTTTTCTTTCTTTCTTTCAGTTTGTCAACTGAATTGCTTGAGGACAAGCAAGGGTTTAAGCTTGGGGGAGTTGATACGTCTCAGTCGTATCTACTTTTCCAAATACTTTTGCCCTTGTTTTGGACTCTAACTTGTATGATTTGAATGGAACTAACCCGGACTTACGATGTTTTCAGCAGAATTGCCATGATGTTGTTTTATGTGCAGAAAACAAAAGTTCTCAGAATGACCTGAAACTCCACGGGATGTCTTATAAAAAATAATAAAAAATCCTCGCCAAAGATGAAGACCAGGGGGCCCACACCCTCTCCACGAGGGTGGGGGGTGCCCCCTCCTAGGGCGCGCCCCCCTACCTCGTGGGCCCTTGGACACCCTCCGACGCCAACTCCAACTCTATATATTGGCTTCCGGGGGGAAAATCAGACAGAAGAAATCATCACGTTTTACGATACGGAGCCGCTGCCAAGCCCTAAAACCTCTCGGCAGGGCTGATTTGGAGTCTGTTCGGGGCTCCGGAGAGCGGCATTCGTTGCCGTCATCATCATCAACCATCCTCCATCACCAATTTCATGATGCTCACCGCCGTGTGTGAGTAATTCCATCGTAGGCTTGCTGGACGGTGATGCGTTGGATGAGATTTATCATCTAATCGAGTTAGTTTTGTTAGGGTTTGATCCCTAGTATCCATTATGTTCTGAGATTGATGTTGCTATGACTTTGCTATGCTTAATGCTTGTCACTAGGGCCCGAGTGCCATGATTTCAGATCTAAACCTATTATGTTTTCATGAATATATGCGAGTTATTGATCCTATCTTGCAAGTCTATAGTCACCTACTATGTGTTATGATCCGGCAACCCAGAAGTGACAATAATCGGGACCACTCCCGATGATGACCATAGTTTGAGGAGTTCATGTATTCACTATGTGCTAATGCTTTGTTCTGGTTCTCTATTAAAAGGAGGTCTTAATATCCCTTAGTTTCCAATAGGACCCCGCTGCCACAGGAGGGTAGGACAAAAGATGTCATGCAAGTTCTTTTCATAAGCACGTATGACTATATACGGAATACATGCGTACATTACATTGATGAATTGGAGCTAGTTCTGTGTCACTCTATGTTATGACCGTTACATGATGAACCGCATCCGGCATAATTATCCATCACTGATCCGATGCCTACGAGCTTTCTATATACTGGTTCTCGCTTATTTACTTTCCCGCTGCTACTGTTACAATCACTACAAAATACCAAAAACATTACTTTTGTTGTCTTTACTTTTGTTACCGTTACCACCACTATCATATTACTTTGCTACTAAACAATTTGCTGCAGATACTAAGTTTCCAGGTATGGTTGAATTGACAACTCAGCTACTAATACTTGAGAATATTCTTTGGCTCCCCTTGTGTCGAATCAACAAATTTGGGTTGAATACTCTACCCTCGAAAACTGTTGCGATCCCCTATACTTGTGGGTTATCAGCGGTTCCGGTAACCCCTCCGGTACTCCTGTATGTACCCGATACACTCCGGAACCCTTCTGGTGTCCGAATACTACCTTCCAGTATATCAATATTTACCTCTTGACCACTCCGAGACTCCTCTTCATGTTTGTGATCTCATCCGGGACTCCGAACAACCTTTGGTCACGAAAACACATAACTCATATAATACAAATTGTCATCAAACATTAAGCGTGCGGACCCTACGGGTTTGGGAACTATGTAGACATGACCTATACACCTCTCCGGTCAATAACCAATAGCGGAACCTGGATGCTCGTATTGGTCACCACATATTCTTCGAATATCTTTATCGGTCAAACCGTTATGATAACATACGTTATTCCCTTTGTCATCGGTATGATACTTGCCCGAGATTCGATCGTCGGTATCCTCATACCTAGTTCAACCTCGTTACCGGCATGTCTCTTCGCTCGTTTCGTAATGCATCATTCCGTAACTAACTCATTATTCACATTGTTTGCAAGGCTTATTATGATGTGCATTACCGAGAGTGCCGGGAGATACCTCTCCGATACTCGCAGAGACAAATCCTAATCTCAATCTATGCCAACCCAACAAAACACCTTCAGAGATACCTGTAGAGCATCTTTGTAATCACCATTTTACGTTGTGAGGTTTGATAGCACACAAGGTATTCCTCCGGTATTCGGGAGTTGCATAATCTCATATTCAAAGGAATATGTGTTAGTCATGAAGAAAGCAGTAGCAATAAAACTTGACGGTCATTATGCTAAGCTATTGGATGGCTCTTGTCCATCACATCATTCTCCTAATGATGTGATCCCGTTCATCAAATGACAACACATGTCTATGGTCTGGAAACTTAACCATCTTTGATTAACAAGATAGTCTAGTAGAGGCATACTAGGGACACTTTGTTTTGTCTATGTATTCACACATGTATCAAGTTTTTGGTTAATAAAATTCTAGCATGAATGATAGATATTTATCATGACATAAGGAGATATAAATAACAACTTTATTATTGCCTCTAGGGCATATTTCCTTCAGTCTCCCACTTGCACTAGTGTCAATAATCTTGTTCACATCGTCATGTGATTTAACACCAATAGTTCATATCTTTATGTGATTACTTCACATTGCCATGTGAATAATACCAAAAGGGTTTACTTGTGACGCCCGGATAATTAATCTACAGTTATTCTCTGCTAATGATGCCATGTCACTTCAATTGCTATCGCTAATCTCGTGTTAGTTCGAAACCGATTCAAATTCAAATTCAATTAAAGGCAATTAATAAAAGTTTTCAAACAGTAAAACCAAAATGTTCAAGGTGGTTCAGATAAATCATGTATAAATACGGTGAAGAAACCAAACCTTGATAAAATGTCTAAGGGCTCTAAACTAATGAAAACAGTAGTAAAAACAATTAAACAAATACCTATTAGATTTTACAAAATATTAAAAATATTTTATTATGGGCTAAGAGTTGATGTGACAGCAGTTTGTTTATAAATACTACTTTAGGTACTAGCGGTGATTTTTGTAAAAAAACTAAAGATTAAAAGAAATTAGAAACAAAATAGAAAGAAAATAAATAAAAAGAAAAGGTCTAAAAAAACAAAAAAACAAAAAAAAGCAAGTCCCCCCCCCGCTGGGCCTCGGCCCAGCTAGCCTATGGTCCGCCAGGCCGGCCCAGCCGGCATCCCCTTAACCCCCACCCGACCGGAACCCTAGCCTGGTCCGCCCGCACGATCCCCACTCCTCCCCCACGTCTCTCTCCCCCTCGTCTCGATCTAGATCGGGGACGCGCCCGATCGCGACGCAGGCGCCCATCCCTGACTGCGCCCTCGCCGCTCGGAGCACGCGCCGCCGCCTCGACCTCGCCGGCCTCCCCGCCGGGCCGCACGCCTTCCTCGTCCTCCTCCCCGACGTGCATCACCGAGCCTCGCCGCCCCCCTGCTCACCAACGCTGGTGAGGACCCCGGTCCTCCTCCTCCTCCCCGTGCCCTCACGCCGGCGCTCGTCCGCGCCACCACACCGCCCGGTCCACGCGCCCTAGCACGGACCCTCACGCACGCGCGCCCGCGTTGACCACGCCCCACCTGCGCCTGGCCTCACGCGTTGCTGCGCCTCGCCGCTGGCCCTGGGCTCTCCCCCCTCCCCCCGATCCGCTCTGCTGCGGCGGCTACAACTGCGGGCGCTGCGGCCACCGTCTGCTCGGCGCCCTCCTCCGCCGTTGCCTGCACCCAGCGCTCGGTGTCCCTCCTTCCTGCTCGCCTGCGAGCCCCACTGATGCCGCGGCTCGCTTGCTGTCTCCCCGCCTCTCGCCTCGGCTCCGCCGCGCCAGGCCTCGTCGGCGGTGCCCTCGCCTAATGCCGGCTCGCCGCGCCAGCTGGTCGCTGCCAACTGCGCCCCTCCCCGCGCGCCCCTGGGCGAACCGTAACGGGCGCCCATGCGCCCGCCTCCATCGCTCGATAACCGCCCGCCCGCTAAGGCCCTCTGGGCAAATGACAAACGGGCCCCACGCCCCCTTTTCTAAAAAAATAAAAGTAAATTTAATTAATTAATTAATTAACTTAATCAATCCTATTTAGTTAACCTAATTAATTAGTTAGTTTAATTAAACCGTAATTAGGTTAGTTGAATCCTAATTAGCTAAACAATCAATGACAGCTGGGACCCACATGTCAGGTTGACCAGGTCAACGGTCAACGTTGATTGCTGATGTCATGCTTACATCATGCTGATGTCATAGATCCATTTTCGAATTAAATTAAATAATTAATTAAATTCCAGAAATTAATAAAATCTTTAGAAAATCATATCTTTTAATCCGTAACTCGGATGAAAATATTTTCTACATGAAAGTTGCTCAGAACGACGAGACGAACCCGGATACGCAACCTGTTCGTCCGTCACACATCCCTAACGTATCAAACTCGCAACTTTCCCCCTCCGGCTCCTCTGCCCGAAAACGCGAAACACCGGGGATACTTTCCCGGATGTTTCCCCCCTTCACCGGTATCACCTCATACCGCGTTAGGGCACCTCTAGCACCGATACTTGTCATGTCATGCACCGCTATGCATCTGCTTGCTTAAATATTTATTGTTTCTTCCCCCTCTTCTCTCGCTAGACACACAGACCACCGCCGCTGCTACCCAGTACGACTACGAAGTTGACGACCCCTCTCTCTTGCCAGAGCAACCAGGCAAGCCCCCCCCTTGATCACCAGATATCGCCTACTCTCCTCTATACTGCTTGCATTAGAGTAGTGTAGCATGTTACTGCTTTCGTTATTCATATCCTGATGCATAGCCTGTCTTTGATACTACTGTTGATACCTTTACCTGCAACCCTACTTGCTTAGTTTAGGATGCTAGTTTACCATCAGTGGCCCTACATTCTTGTCCGTCTTCTGTGCTATACTATCGGGCCGTGATTACTTGGGAGGTGATCACGGGTATATGCTATACATTAAACATGATACATGTGGTGACCAAAGTCGGGTTGGCTCGAGGAGTACCCGCGAGTGATTCAGGGATTGGGGGCTAAAAGGACCTTTGTCCCGACGGCCCTCTGTGTGGATCTTTGTGGCGGAGCGGCAGGGCAGGTCGAGGCTACCTGGGTGAGAGGTGGGCCTGGCCCTGTCGGCGTTCGCGGATACTTAACACGCTTAACAAGATCTTGGTATTTGACCTGAGTCTGGCCATTTGGTCTATACGCACTAACCAACTACGTGGGAATGATATGGGCACTCAGCATCGTGGTATCAGCCAAAGCCTTCGTGACGTCAGCGACTCAGTGGCGCGCGCCGGATTGGACTGGAACGCCACTAGGCTAGGTCTGCTTGCGACCGCGCTCGCAACGTGCAGGTGTGCTCAGGGCGATGGGCCCAGATCCCTGCGCGCTTAGGTTTAGACCGGCGTGCTGACCTCTCTGTTGTGCCTAGGTGGGGCTGCGACGTGTTGATCTTCCGAGGCCGGGCATGACCAAGGAAAGTGTGTCCGGCCAAATGGGATCAAGCGTGTTGGGTTATGTGGTGCACCCCTGCAGGGAAGTTAATCTATTCGAATAGCCGTGTCCCTCGGTAAAAGGACGACCCGGAGTTGTACCTTGACCTTATGACAACTAGAACCAGATACTTAATAAAACACACCCTTCCAAGTGCCAGATACAACCCGGCGATCGCTCTCTAACAGGGCATCGAGGAGGGGATCGCCGGGTAGGATTATGCTATACGATGCTACTTGGAGGACTTCAGTCTACTCTCTTCTACCTGCTACAAGACGGAGGCGACTAGAAGCGTAGTCTTCGATAAGACTAGCTATCCCCCTCTTATTCTGGCATTCTGCAGTTTAGTCCACTGATATGGCCCTTTACACATATATCCATGCATATGTAGTGTAGCTCCTTGCTTGCGAGTACTTTGGATGAGTACTCACGGTTGCCTTGTTTCCCCCATACCTCTATCCGATTGCTGTGGCCAGATGATGGAGCCCAGGATCCAGACGCCACCGTCGATGACGACTACTACCCCGGAGGTGCCTACTACTACGTGCTGCCTGTTGTCGACGAGCAGGAGTAGTTAGGAGGATCCCAGGCAAGAGGCCTGCGCCTCGTTCAATCTGTATCCCCGTTTGTGCTAGCCTTCTTAAGGCAAACTTGTTTAACTTATGTCTGTACTCAGATATTGATGCTTCCACTGACTCGTCTATGATCGAGCACTTGTATTCGAGCCCTCGAGGCCTCTGGCTTGTATTATGATGCTTGTATGACTTATTTATGTTTTAGAGTTGTGTTGTGATATCTTCCCGTGAGTCCCTGATCTTGATCGTACACGTTTGCGTGTATGATTAGTGTACGATTGAATCGGGGGCGTCACAAGTTGGTATCAGAGCCGAGTGCCTGTAGGAATCCCCCTTCCACACTCCTTGGCCGAAGTCGAGTCTAGACATTGCAAAAACTTTTACTAACTTGGCTGTGTGCCTTACGGGCCCACGTCGCCATCGGGTGGTACTAGGATTTTTTACTCCTCGACCTTTACTCTGGGACTCTGAACTCTCCTCTATTCAGGTTAAACGATTTTACTAACTCGGACTCTAGGTTCTCGATAATACTTGCTCCCGGAGAGCCCCTTCAGTCCAGATGATCGCCGGCTGCACCAGAAGATTTCGAAGATACTCTCCGATTTTCTCTCGAGACCTTGTGCCCGTTGCTTTTGTAATTCCCTTCCGCCGAAATATCCCTAGGGATAAATACTTGCACCTATCGTGCTTACTTTTATCCCCAGTCGATCTTGTTATTACAGGATACCCAAGAATATTTTGTGCCTACTGCCTTGCAGTTCTTTGCCACCTGAATACCCCTAAGAATAATTTTTCTCACTTTCCGAGTATCCGCTCATCCCAAGTTGTTCAGATGTTTCACAAAAGTCTTCGAAATACTATTCGATCCTCCAAAATCCTTAGCATCTTATTGCTCTGCAAACACCTGTCTACTTGCATTATGGATGCTTCCCATATGACTGGCAATATCCATTAGTCTTTTTTGGACACTGTCATCTTGAACCTATTGATTCAACATGAGTGCGAGTGCACACAATCATCGGTTGGTCCTTTTAAATTATCTTTCCGTCTCAGATGCCCTTTTGAACATGAGCAAGTTCTCGACCAAACAAATTGCCGTCGATTGTGCCCTAAGTCTACTCAACTTATCCATCCTTACTCAGAGCGTTTGCTTCTGAGCCCTTAATTTGGAAATCATAATTCCTTTGCATTTAAGCTTTGAATTATTCAGATGATTCCATAACCTGTTGCATTTGCATTCCTTCCTCTTCTGGTTGAGTATCGATACTCACATCAGATCCTTTGTGGACCATCAAGTCCTTTGTTGGATTGTTATCCGACAGTGTCCTTCACATTTAATCACTTTGGAAGTTATTTCCCTGATGCATAATTCCATTAGCAAATCCTATTCTCTGATTTGGCCAACCATGCTCTGCTTTCGAGGTGGTGGTATTTACTATTCAAGCTTGTGGTATATGTTTCCACGATACCCTGACGGGTTGAACCTATACCTTCTCTAAAAAAACCGTGTGAACCCGAAAGTTTTCATGAGTCATACTCTTCTAGTATTTTGCCAAATAAAAATTTCAACACTACAACTTCTTCGAAAATGAGAAGTGAATGAAAGGTTATGCATTGGAGAAGTGGGCGTCGACCTTGAACTTTGTGTTCATGCCCATGGACACGATGTAGATCCTATCATGGAAACTTCTTGTAATAAAAACTATTTCCTTGATAAATATCATCTGGTATATGTGAATTGATCCTTTGCAACCGTGGTTCTAACCATGATTGTTCTCCTTTGATTCTATTTCTCGGACAATTTAAAATACTTGCCTTTTGCAGATCAGTACGCCTGCCCAACCTTTATTTTGTTCTACCTTCGAGTATTACCCCCTGGTATCTCGAGGATAGCAACCCATTGCACTTCATCTTATGAATTTCTGATGAAGTAATTCCTTCCCCTGTCATAGTCACTCCACGGGTTCTGGGTTGTCGTCGACCAAGAACACCGATTTGAGAATTGAATCAACACTGAGATTCAGTACTCCCAGTACTTTGTTGTTGAGTAGTTTAATACTCCATCATGTCATTCCTAGCCTGATCAGCTACATCATTATCATGCTAATTTTAACTGTGCTACCTGATCCTTAATCCCGGAGCACAACCTTCGATGATGAGCTAAGCTTACGTTGACTTCCTCGTCTTATCGTCCCACCATGAACAACAAGCTTGATTTCGAGTTTGTGTTGTACTCGTGGTTTAAATAACCGTTTGCTTCCTCATTCCTATGACTTGATGTCATCACCGACCGATTACGTCTCCATGAAACCTCTCGACAAAATTTGTCATGATCATGATCAACATTCTGAGTTCCTCCAGGATATCAATTGAAATTCATGATGAGAAATTCCATGCTTGCCCCTCGATGATCGGTGTATCACCGACCACATCCATGCCTTCCTTTCAAACACAGACTTTGTCTTGTTTTGAATGAACCTTAAGTTCCTGGCTATCCAGCTTATCTTATGTCCTACCTTGAAGTAATACCATCTTATATATCAAGAATGTTGTGATAAATTCACCACCCTTAAGAATTCTTGATACAAGTGATACTTATTAACATCACCATTCTTTTCTTGGTCCCCATGTTGTTTCTAACCGGAATACCGACAAATGGTCTGTGATGTGTAAAGTCTAAACTTCTAGCGACCCTATTGCTTGAAGTTATTGGTCTATAGTTTCATTCTATGACTATGGCTTATTGAATAATCATTCGAACATTGATCGTGCTACCTAGCCCATATTTCGGGTGCACATTTCAACCAATTTTTAATTGTGTATGTTTTCCTCGAGCATACATCATTAAGTCATTTGATCTAGCTAATGTTATCTCCTTGTTCACATAGTTGTGGAAATCCATCTTTTTGGAAATATCAATGGATTGTCGCTGAGTAAATCAATCACCTCCTCACCTCTCCTTGATTTAATGGTGAACCCTTGTTCGGAACTTGCTTCCGTAGTTCATTTCCCGAGAATCATATAATGTCGTCTCTTCAATTGTGTTACACCTCTTTTTCCTCGAGCATCGTGAGTTTGAGGTATCCCGACACCAATTAGATCTAAACCTCAATCAGATATGATGGTTGGGACATATTTTCAAGAGTTATAACATTGGTCCCTATATGCCCCGATAAGGTGATGTCATGCCTAGCACGTCTGACCAGGGGACCTAGTGTTATAGTTTCCTTTTTAACAAGGATAGTCATTTTCCATGAGGAAATGAAATGCCTTGTTTAATAAGTTCATCCTGATGGATCCATTGTGTATCCCAAGTCCGATTTTTCCTTGAAGACCATGTCAATGCTATCCCGAAGCATGTCTGTGGTACTTCGATTTTCAATAAGAGCATTTGAAGCACGATGCTAAATTCTCTTTATCAATTATCTAAACACCGCTGTATGGGTAATGTCATGAAATTTCTCTCCCCTACCTAAGGAGTTTTCTACATAATATCCTGTCATGGATATCATGCTCTGCTTATCATTGGGAAGGATATATCCCTGAAATATCTGATATTCATATTTTCCTTTACATTATTTGGTTTAACCTTTCTGGTGATCATTATGGTCTAAGTAGTATTAATTCCCTGCTTATGTAAACCCCTCGGTGTAAGATTCTTCCAGTAAGACCCTGTTACTTTTGTTGATGACATCCCGGTAACCACCGATGGACGAGAACTTTGCCTATTGGTCTGCCTCGTTCAATGAGCAGGAAAATGGTTCTCTTCGTCCCTTGCCCTTGGTACCAACGTTGTTGCCGACATAGCTGACAAGCTATTCACTGACATGCCTCCCTGTCGCGGCTGTGCAAGATGTCACCACCCTTCCTACTTTCAACCCACATGGTGGGCCCATAACCCACAGGTCCACTGGATCAAAACCTGACTCTTCTTTATAACCCGGATTCTAATGTATCATTTGCACCTGGCTTCGTATGTGATTCGCGAGCTGAATGCTATACCATTATTCATCCTGGAATTAGACACCATGTTATTCTCGTTGTTCAAAACTCCATTCCAGCTTTTGTCTAGTCATCGAATCATTGCCTACCCGTTAGAAATTTTGGTACCATCGTATATTGCAATCAACGAATTCACTGAAATACAACTCGTGGGGTACCTTGTGTATTTCCCATTGAGTTCACCGTCAGATGCTCAGCTTTGTGGAGATGTGTTCTTCCGGAGTTTTTCCCCTTGGTCGCGTTCGTAGGAAGATGGAGATCCCGAAGAAAGGATGACAAATTGATCATGGTGACTTGAAGCAGAGAAAGGAGGACATCAACGAAAGGGATCAACCTCTTCGAAAGGGCAGCCAAGACTGAGAAGACTCGTTAGATTTTTCGCTACCAACACCTTTCCCCCTTACTCCACCGCTTAAATCTCGGGACGAGATTTCTTGTAGTGCAGGAGAATTGTGACGCCCGGATAATTAAGCTACAGTAATTCTCTGCTAATGATGCCACGTCACTTCAATTGCTATAGCTAATCTCGTGTTAGTTTGAAACCGATTCAAGTTCAAATTCAATTAAAGGCAATTAATAAAAAATTTCAAACAGTAAAACCAAAATGTTCAAGGTGGTTCAGATAAATCATGTATAAATACGGTGAAGAAACCAAACCTTGATAAAATGTCTAAGGGCTCTAAACTAATGAAAACAGTAGTAAAAACAATTAAACAAATACCTATTGGATTTTACAAAATATTAAAAATATTTTATTATGGGTTAAGAGTTGATGTAACAGCAGTTTGTTTATAAATACTACTTTAGGTACTAGCGGTGATTTTTGTAAAAAAACTAAAGATTAAAAGAAACTAGAAACAAAACAGAAAAGAAAATAAATAAAAAGAAAAGGTCTAAACAACAAAAAAAAGCAAGTCCCCCCCCCCCCCCGCTGGGCCTTGGCCCAGCTAGCCTATGGTCCGCCAGGCCAGCCCAGCCGGCCTCCCCTTAACCCCCACCCGACCGGAACCCTAGCCCGGTCCGCCCGCACGATCCCCACTCCTCCCCCACGTCTCTCTCCCCCTCGTCTCGATCTAGATCAGGGACGCGCCCGATCGCGACGCAGGCGCCCATCCCCGACTGCGCCCTCGCCGCCCGGAGCACGCGCCGCCGCCTGGACCTCGCCGGCCTCCCCGCCGGACCGCACGCCTTCCTCGTCCTCCTCCCCGACGTGCATCACCGAGCATCGCCGTCCCCTGCTCACCAACGCTGGTGAGGACCCCGGTCCTCCTCCTTCTCCCCGTGCCCTCACGCCGGCGCTCGTCCGCGCCACCACACCTCCCGATACGCGCGCCCTAGCACGGACCCTCACGCACGCGCGCCCGCGGTGACCACTCCCCACCTGCGCCTGGCCTCACGCGCTGCTGCGCCTCGCCGCTGGCCCTGGGCTCTCCCCCCTGTTCCGCTCTGCTGCGGCGGCTACAACTGCGGGCGCTGCGGCCACCGTCTGCTCGGCACCCTCCTCCGCCGTTGCCGGCGCCCAGCTCTCGGTGTCCCTCCTTCCTGCTCGCCCGCGAGCCCCACTGATGCCGCGGCTCGCTTGCTGTCACCCCGCCTCTCGCCTCGGCTCCGCCGCGCCAGGCCTCGTCGGCGCCACCCTCGCCTAATGCCGGCTCGCCGCGCCAGCTGGTCGCTGGCAACTGCGCCCCGCCCCGCGCGCCCGTGGGCGAACCGTAACGGGCGCCCATGCGCCCGCCTCCATCGCTCGATAACCGCCCGCCCGCTAAGGCCCTCTGGGCAAATGACAAACGGGCCCCACGCCCCCTTTTCTAAAACAATAAAAATAAATTTAGTTAATTAATTAATTAACTAAGTTAATTAACTTAATCAATCTTATTTAGTTAACCTAATTAATTAGTTAGTTTAATTAAACCATAATTAGGTTAGCTGAATCCTAATTAGCTAAACAATCAATGACACCTGGGACCCACATGTCAGGTTGACCAGGTCAACGGTCAACGTTGACTGCTGATGTCATGCTTACATCATGCTGATGTCATAGATCCATTTTCGAATTAAATTAAATAATTAATTAAATTCCAGAAATTAATAAAATCTTTAGAAAATCATATCTTTTAATCCGTAACTCGGATGAAAATGTTTTCTACATGAAAGTTGCTCAGAACGACGAGACGAACACGGATAAGCAACCCGTTCGTCCGTCACACATCCCTAACGTATCGAACTCGCAACTTTCCCCCTCCGGCTCCTCTGCCCGAAAACGCGAAACATCGGGGATACTTTCCCGGATGTTTCCCCCTTCATCGGTATCACCTCATACCGCGTTAGGGCACCTCTAGCACCGATACTTGTCATGTCATGCACCGCTATGCATCTGCTTGCTTAAATATTTATTGTTTCTTCCCCCTCTTCTCTCGCTAGACACCGAGACCGCCGCTGCTGCTACCCAATACGACTACGGAGTTGACGACCCCTCTCTCTTGCCAGAGCAACCAGGCAAGCCCCCCCTTGATCACCAGATATCGCCTACTCTCCTCTATACTGCTTGCATTAGAGTAGTGTAGCATGTTACTGCTTTCTATCCAGATGCATAGCCTGTCTTTGATACTACTGTTGATACCTTTACCTGCAACCCTACTTGCTTAGTTTAGGATTCTAGTTTACCATCAGTGGCCCTACAATCTTGTCTGTCTGCTGTGCTATACTATCGGGCCGTGATCACTTGGGAGGTGATCACGGGTATATGCTATACATTAAACATGATACATGTGGTGACCAAAGTCGGGTTGGCTCGAGGAGTACCCGCGAGTGATTCACGGATTGGGGGCTGAAAGGACCTTTGTCCCGACGGCCCTCTGTGTGGATCTTTGTGGCGGAGCGGCAGGGCAGGTCGAGGCTACCTGGGTGAGAGGTGGGCCTGGCCCTGTCGGCGTTCGCGCATACTTAACACGCTTAACGAGATCTTGGTATTTGATCTGAGTCTGGCCATTTGGTCTATACACACTAACCAACTACGTGGGAAAGATATGGGCACTCGGCATCGTGGTATGTGCCGAAGCCTTCGTGACGTCAGCGACTCAGTGGCGCGCGCCGGATTGGACTGGAACGCCACTAGGCTAGGTCTGCTTCCGACCGCGCTCGCAACGTGCAGGTGTGCTCAGGGCGATGGGCCCAGACCCCTGCGCGCTTAGGTTTAGACCGGCGTGCTGACCTCTCTGTTGTGCCTAGGTGGGGCTGCGACGTGTTGATCTTCCGAGGCCGGGCATGACCCAGGAAAGTGTGTCCGGCCAAATGGGATCAAGCGTGTTGGGTTATGTGGTGCACCCCTGCAGGGAAGTTAATCTATTCGAATAGCCGTGTCCCTCGGTAAAAGGACGACCCGGAGTTGTACCTTGACCTTATGACAACTAGAACCAGATACTTAATAAAACACACCCTTCCAAGTGCCAGATACAACCCGGCGATCGCTCTCTAACAGGGCATCGAGGAGGGGATCGCCGGGTAGGATTATGCTATACGATGCTACTTGGAGGACTTCAGTCTACTCTCTTCTACCTGCGGCAAGACAGAGGCGACCAGAAGCGTAGTCTTCAATAAGACTAGCTATCCCCCTCTTATTCTGGCATTCTGCAGTTCAGTCCACTGATATGGCCCTTTACACATATATCCATGCATATGTAGTGTAGCTCCTTGCTTGCGAGTACTTTGGATGAGTACTCACGGTTGCCTTGTTTCCCCCATACCTCTATCCGATTGCTGCGGCCAGACGATGGAGCCCAGGATCCAGACGCCACCGTCGATGACGACTACTACCCCGGAGGTGCCTACTACTACGTGCTGCCTGTTGTCGACGACCAGGAGTAGTTAGGAGGATCCCAGGCAGGAGGCATGCGCCTCGTTCGATCTGTATCCCCGTTTGTGCTAGCCTTCTTAAGGCAAACTTGTTTAACTTATGTCTGTACTCAGATATTGATGCTTCCGCTGACTCGTCTATGATCGAGCACTTGTATTCGAGCCCTCGAGGCCCCTGGCTTGTATTATGATGCTTGTATGACTTATTTATGTTTTAGAGTTGTGTTGTGATATCTTCCCGTGAGTCCCTGATCTTGATCGTACACGTTTGCGTGCATGATTAGTGTACGATTGAATCGGGGGCGTCACATTACTAGAGTCAATAATCTAGTTCACATCGCTATGTGATTAACACCCAAAGAGTACTAAGGTGTGATCATGTTTTGCTTGTGAGAGAAGTTTAGTCAACGGGTCTGTTACATTCAGAGCTATATGCATTTTGCAAATTTTCTATGTCTGCAATGCTCTGCATGGAGCTATTCTAGCTAATTGCTCCCACTTTCAATATGTATCCAGATTGTGACTCAGAGACATTCGGATCGGTGTAAAAGCTTGCATCGACGTAACTCTTTACGACGAACTCTTTATCACCTCCATAACCGAGAAATATTTCCTTAGTCCTTTTAGGTAACTAAGGATAACTTTGACCGATGACCAGTTGTCCACTCCTGGATCACTATCGTAACCCCTTGCCAAACTCATGGAAAGGTACCCAATAGGTCTGGTACACAACATAGAATACTTTATAGAACCTATGGCTGAGGCATAGGGAATGACTTTCATTCTCTTTTTCTATTTTCTGTCATGGTTGGGTTTTGAGTCTTGCTCATCTTTACACCTTGCAATACGGCAATAACTCCTTCTTTGACTATTCCATTTTTGAACTACTTCAAAATCTTGTCAAGGTATGTACTCATTGAAAAATCTTATCAAGCGTATTGATCTATCTCTATAGATCTTGATGCCCAATATGTAAGCAGCTTCACTGAGGTCTTTCTTTGAAAAAACTCCATTCAAATACTCCTTTATGCATTCTAGAAAATTCTACATCATTTCGATCAACAATCTTGTCGGATCACGGGTTCCGGCAGACCCTTAAGGTTCGAACTCTGGGGTGCGCGCGGAGATCGTGCCCTCTACCTCTCCGTCTCGCTGGGATCTAAACTACTGCAAGAACGACACAAGAGGCACAGTGTTTATACTAGTTCGGGCCACCGTTGTGGTGTAATACCCTACTCTAGTTTGTGGTGGGTGGATTGCCTCTTGGGCTGATGAGGAAGAACAATACAAGGAAGAACGACCTCGCGAGGGTCTGTTCTCAGCTCGGGGATGAACTGCTAGGTGGAGTTCGATCGCCCTTCTCTCTGTGTGTGTGTGTCTATCCGTGTCCGTGTCCTGGGGGTGGCTAGTCCTATTTATAGGCAAAGGCCCTGGGCCTCTTCCCAAATATTTGAGCGGGAAGGGCGCCAACAATTGGCCGATTTGATGGGGAACATCGGGTACACTTATCCTGACTAAAGTTGGTCTTCCCCTGCCAAAGGTTCTGGTGATGACGCCGGCTTGGGCTCCACAGTGACTTCCTCCTTGTCGTGGAGTTGGTCTTGGTCTCGTTGCACAGAAATGGGTGCCTTTGCTTGACCCTCTCGCCTGCGCTTGTCCCCTTTGCACCAAAGAGGAAAGGGAGGACGCTGCGCGGGCTGGCGCCCGCCAGGCACCTTTGATCGTCATGGCTTGCGTCATGGGCACCTCGTGAGGTACCCCACCTTGATCTCTCCGCCTCCTCGCGAGCCAGCCTAAGGAGGCCGTGCCGGAGGAAGCGCCGTGTCGTCCGCCTCGCGAGGCTTGGCCCCTCGCGAGGGTCTTGAGCCTTGTGTTGATGAAGATGGGCCACGCTGGGCCCCCACTCGAGCCGCGCCGTAGGCCACAGGCAGGCAAGTCTGGGGAAACCCGTTCCCAGAACGCCGACAGTAGCCCTCGGGCCCAAGGTGCGCATGGACTTGGCCACACCGAGAGGCGAGAGGGCAAGGGCGAAGCGCCGCGGGCCCTAACAGCCTGCGGCCGTGGGCGCCGCGTGGCGGTTGATTGGACGTGGGCGGCACCGTTTACCCACGCCCCCTTATTTTGCGCCGTGCTAGGTTGCCCCACAGTTGTACATAGCCGTCTTCCTCCCTGTTGCCTGACCGTCTCCTACTCTCCCCCCTTCGAACTCAGACCCTTGCTTCCAATCCCATCTCACATCCTCTCCCTTCCGCCCGCCGCCATGGCTCCAAAGAAAGGGAAGGGGAAGAAGCCCGCGGCTCCATCTCGCCCGCTGCCGCCGGTGGCGCCTGCCGTCGGCCACTCGATCATACTCAACCTGGAGTGCCTGGACAAGCTCAGTCCGGCTCTGGCCACCGCCTTCAACGAGTGCGGGAGGACGACGGCGTGGCCTACGTGCCACCTTCCTACTGACAGGATAATCACCGAGGTCCATTACTTTGCCGACGCCTTGTGGGCGGGTTTGGTGCCCCCCTTCTCCGATTTCTTCAACGCTGTCCTTGATCATCATCAGATCCACATGATGCATATGGGTCCCGAGTCCATAGCTCTTCTCTCTGTCTTCGCTTTTGTTTGTGAGGCGATGGTGGGCATCCCTCCTTCTGTTGCCCTGCTGCGCCACTTCTTCTCCTTGCATCTAGTCGACCCCACGCAATGCTCGGCATGCGTGAGCTTCGTAGCTTCATCCCAGACCGCTGCCTCTGGTATCGACTTCAACCTCCCTCCGCCTTCAGCCAAGTTCCGCGAGCAGTGGTTGTACATTGATGTCGGGGTGCCCAGCCCCCGGCTCGCGAAGCCGACATCGCCTGCTGTGCCCAATTCGGGCTGGGGTCAGGAGACGCTCGTAAGTCCCCGGCTCGCCTTCGTCTGGCATCGCTTCATGTCCTTGAAGAAACTTGGCGTAACAGCGCCTAAAGTGGTGAAGGAGTTCCTATCGCGCCGCATCGCCCCTCTCCAACGCCATTCTTGCAGAATGTGGGCCTTCAGCGGGCAAGGCGACTGCATGAGGCTTCAGGGAGAAGACCTGACGCCCGAGGTGCTGAGCAGGGTGCTCTTGATCCTGACAGGCGATCCCAGCCCCGGGGGTGTCCGGCAGGGGGGATCCTTGATGTACCTCTGCCACAACAGGGATGACTTCATGAGGCAGATGCCCTCTTTCGACGAGTGGGGGTTACGCCCTGTCGGCCTCCAGGGGCGTCGCGAGAACCCCGTGGTGGTGATTTCCCTTTCGGTCGGCCTGGGTGAATCCTCCTCGAGTGGTGGTGCAGGGAGGCAGGAGACAGCGGGGGTCGAGGGAGCCGCGGGCGATGTGACCGTACCTGGCGATGCTCTTGACTAGGCGGCTCACGAGGTCCGCGCTCCCAAGGCCACGGGCGAGGTGCCGCCGCCTCTGGTGCTTGAGGCCGAGGCTCCTGAGCCCCCAGCCGGGATTTCTGACGAGGCAACTGCCCGTGCGATCCAAGCATGCGGCCTTGACGCAAGTGACCCTGGCGCTCCGTCCTCTTCGTAGGCTGGCTCCTGCGCGCCTCTCCTGGGTCGTTTTCGTGTGGACTTTGAGGCCCTCCGGAGAAAAAGGGAGGCATTGGGCGACGACTTTCCCTACCCTTGCTGAAGCGCCGGAAGTACTTTGCCGTTGATGAGTAAGTTTTCTCCCTTTATGTTTATTATCCTGCTTGCCGCATCCGCTGATCCTTGCCCTGCAGGCCTCTGCCTACTGAGCTCGATGAAGTCGTCGGGCCGGCGCCCTCCTTGACTCCGTCTCCTCCACCACCCTTGAGTGTCTCGAGCGGCACTGCCCTTGTGGTTTGGGCAGGTGACAGCGCGGACCGCTGCGTAGCGCGCGGCGACTCCCCCGCCCTTGCGATATCCCTCCGCGGGCCTTCCCTCGACATAGGCAGCGTGCCATGGGCTCCCCATTTGGTCGCGGGCTGCGACTGGCTGAGGATCCTCCGGGGCCCTTTTCCTGAGGTTAGGTGGGACTCAAGTCGGTCTTCTGATGTGGCGCGGCCGTCCGTCGGGAAGGCGCCGGCCCCCAGCCCCTTGCCCGGGGCCAGAACGATGATCCGAGGTCCTCGACGCCTGCCTGGGGCGGATGGTGGCGCGGCAGACGTGCTTGAGCGCACTCGGGAGCGTCGCGCCCGTCGCCACGAATTCCTCCGGAGGGCGAGTGGTGCCGTAGACCTGCTTGGGCGGGAGCTTGCTGAGGAAGACGCGCGCCTGGCTGTCGAGCGGCGCGAGCTGGAGGCAGCCGCTACCCTCGCGCGTCGTCAGCGCGTCCTTGATGACGAAGAGACGAAGGCGTCGCCGAAGGCTTCTCTGGCGGCTCAGTCTTGGGCCGTTGAGGAGGCCCGGGGAGCAGACCGACGGCGAGGAGCAGCAGAAGAACAGGCTCAGGAGCTCTTGGCCTGGTGTCGCTCGTTGGAGGAGCAAGCGGAGCTGCGCGAGGCAGCCCTTGCATCGATGGAGGTGGCTTCTGGCGACCCGGCTGAGCTTCGGAAGCGTGAGGAAGCGTTGGTGCTGGAGGCCGCCGAGCGCGCTCGCGAGCTCGAGCAGCTGGAGACGAGGGAGCGCCTGGTGACGCAGGCAGAAAACGATGTCGCCGCGCGAGAGACGCGCGTCCTGGAGGAGGTTTGCCGTCGGGTGGCGACAGCACGCCAAGGCCTCGAGCGCGAGTTCGAGAGGAAGCTGGGGATGATCCGAGTCAAAGCTGAGGGCAGAACCGCCGCCTTGAGGGCCCAGCGGGATTAGTAGGCGCGATGAGCGGACGCCTACCGGGTCGCCCTTGAGGCAGCGCAGAAAGAGCTGGCCTCCTCCCAGGCTGAGGTGCTCCGTCTACGCCAGCGTGTGGAAGAGGCCGTGGCCGTCGAGCATCAGAATGCCGACAAGATACGCCAGTGGCAAGTCCTGGAGCACCAGCACGGCCCCATGCTCACCAAGCTCCGTGATAGGGCCAACATTGCCCTGGGCAACATCTGTGAGGCTGCTACGGGCTTAAGCTTTACGTGGCTGCTACGGGCTTAAGCAAGAACTCATCTTACCTACGCATCAAAACCACAACGATAGTTTGTCAAATAGACTCCGTTTTAACCTTCTCAAGGACCGGGCGTAGCCACACTCGGTTCAACTAAAGTTGGAGAGACAGTCTTCCGCAAGCCATCTATGTGCAAAGCACGTCGAGGGAACCGGGCTCGCGTAAGCGTACGCGTAAGGTTGGTCCGGATCGTCTCGTCCAACAATACCGCTGAACCAAAGTATGACATGCTGGTAGGCAGTATGACTTGTATCGTCCACAACTTACTTGTGTTCTACTCGTGCAAATAACATCAAACCATAAAAACCTAGGCTCTGATACCACTGTTGGGGAACGTAGTAATTTCAAAAAAATTCCTACGCACACGCAAGATCATGGTGATGCATAGCAACGAGAGGGGAGAGTGTTGTCTACGTACCCTCGTAGACCGAAAGCGGAAGCGTTATATCAACGCGGTTGATGTAGTCGTACGTCTTCACGATCCGACCGATCCAAGCACCATTACTCCGGCACCTCCGAGTTCTTGGCACACGTTCAGCTCGATGACGATCCTCGGGCTCCGATCCAGCAAAGCGTCGAGGAAGAGTTCCGTCAGCACGACGGCGTGGTGACGATCTTGATGTACTACTGACGCAGGGCTTCGCCTAAGCACTGCGACAATATGACCGAGGTGGAATTTGGTGGCAGGGGGCACCGCACACGGCTAAGGAAAGATCTCAATGATCAATTGTGTGTCCAAGGTGTGCCCCTTGCCTCAGTATATAAAGGATGGAGGAGGAGGAGGCCGGCCAAGCCAATTGGTGCGGCCAAGATGTGGAGTCCTACGAGGACTCCAAGTCCTAGTAGGAGTCCACCAAGAGGGGAGGAAGGGAGAAGGAAGTGGAGGAGAAGGAAAGGTGGCCGGCACCCTTTTCCCTAGTCCAATTCGGACCAGAGGGAAGGGGGGGCGCAGCAGCCCCTTGGCCCTTTCTTCTCTTCCCACTAAAGCCCATCAAGGCCCATTGCTTCTTCCTCGTATTCCCGTAACTCCCCGGTACCTCCGAAAATACCCGAACCACTCAGAACCCTTCCGATGTCCGAATATAGTCGTCCAATATATCGATCTTTACGTCTCGACCATTTCGAGACTCCTCGTCATGTCCCTGATCTCATCCGGGACTCCGAACTCCTTCGGTACATCAAAACTCATAAACTCATTATAACTGTCATCGTAACCTTAAGCGTGCGGACCCTACGGTTCGAGAACAATGTAGACATGACCGAGACACGTCTCCGGTCAATAACCAATAGCGGGACCTGGATGCCCATATTGGCTCCTACATATTCTGCGAAGATCTTTATCGGTCAGACCGCATAACAACATACGTTGTTCCCTTTGTCCATCGGTATGTTACTTGCCCGAGATTCGATCGTCGGTATCCAATACTTAGTTCAATCTCGTTACCGGCAAGTCTCTTTACCCGTTCCGTAATACATCATACCGCAACTAACTCATTAGTTGTAATGCTTGCAAGGCTTAATGTGATGTGCATTACCGAGAGGGCCCAGAGATACCTCTCCGACGATCGGAGTGACAAATCCTAATCTCGAAATACGCCAACCCAACATCTACCATTGGAGACACCTGTAGTACTCCTTTATAATCACCTAGTTACGTTGTGACGTTTGGTAGTACCCAAAGTGTTCCTCTGGCAAACGGGAGTTGCATAATCTCATAGTCATAGGAACATGTATAAGTCATGGATAAAGCAATAGCAACATACTAAACGATCGGGTGCTAAGCTAATATAATGGGTCATGTCAATCAGATCATTCAACTAATGATGTGACCTCGTTAATCAAATAACAACTCTTTGTTCATGGTTAGGAAACATAACCATCTTTGATTAACGAGCTAGTCTAGTAGAGGCATACTAGTGACACTCTGTTTGTCTATGTATTCACACATGTATTATGTTTCCGGTTAATACAATTCTAGCATGAATAATAAACCTTTATCATGATATAAGGAAATAAATAATAACTTTATTATTGCCTCTAGGGCATATTTCCTTCAGTCTCCCACTTGCACTAGAGTCAATAATCTAGATTACACTGTAATGATCCTAACACCCATGGAGTCTTGGTGCTGATCATGTTTTGCTCGTGGAAGAGGCTTAGTCAACGGGTCTGCAACATTCAGATCCGTATGTATCTTGCAAATCTCTATGTCTCCCACCTGGACTAGATCCCGGATGGAGTTGAAGCGTCTCTTGATATGTTTGGTTCTTTTGTGAAATCTGGATTCCTTTGACAAGGCAATTGCACCAGTATTGTCACAAAAGATTTTCATTGGACCCGATGCACTAGGTATGACACCTAGATCGGATATGAACTCCTTCATCCAGACTCCCTCGTTTGCTGCTTCCGAAACAGCTATGTACTCCGCTTCACATGTAGATCCTGCTACGACGCTTTGTTTAGAACTGCACCAACTGACAGCTCCACCGTTTAATGTAAACACGTATCCGGTTTGCGATTTAGAATCGTCCGGATCAGTGTCAAAGCTTGCATCAACGTAACCTCTTACGGTGAGCTCTTTGTCACCTCCATATATGAGAAACATATCCTTAGTCCTTTTCAGGTATTTCAGGATGTTCTTGACCGCTGTCCAGTGATCCACTCCTGGATTACTTTGGTACCTCCCTGCTAAACTTATAGCAAGGCATACATCAGGTCTGGTACACAGCATTGCATACATGATAGAGCCTATGGCTGAAGCATAGGGAACATCTTTCATTTTCTCTCTATCTTCTGCAGTGGTCGGGCTTTGAGTCTTACTCAATCTCACACCTTGTAACACAGGCAAGAACCCTTTCTTTGCTTGATCCATTTTGAACTTCTTCGAAATCTTGTCAAGGTATGTGCTTTGTGAAAGTCCAATTAAGCATTTTGATCTATCTCTATAGATCTTTATGCCTAATATGTAAGCAGCTTCTCCGAGGTCTTTCATTGAAAAACTTTTATTCAAGTATCCCTTTATGCTATCCAGAAATTCTATATCATTTCCAATCAGTAATATGTCATCCACATATAATATTAGAAATGCTACAGAGCTCCCACTCACTTTCTTGTAAATACAGGCTTCACCGAAAGTCTGTATAAAACCAAATGCTTTGATCACACTATCAAAGCGTTTATTCCAACTCCGAGAGGCTTGCACCAGTCCATAAATGGATCGCTGGAGCTTGCACACTTTGTTAGCTCCCTTTGGATCGACAAAACCTTCCGGTTGCATCATATACAACTCTTCTTCCAGAAATCCATTCAGGAATGCAGTTTTGACATCCATCTGCCAAATTTCATAATCATAAAATGCGGCAATTGCTAACATGATTCGGACAGACTTAAGCATCGCTACAGGTGAGAAAGTCTCATCGTAGTCAATCCCTTGAACTTGTCGAAAACCTTTTGCGACAAGTCGAGCTTTGTAGACAGTAACATTACCATCAGCGTCAGTCTTCTTCTTAAAGATCCATTTGTTCTCAATTGCTTGCCGATCATCAGGCAAGTCAACCAAAGTCCATACTTTGTTCTCATACATGGATCCCATCTCAGATTTCATGGCTTCAAGCCACTTTGCGGAATCTGGGCTCACCATTGCTTCTTCATAGTTCGTAGGTTCATCATGGTCTAGTAACATGACTTCCAGAATAGGATTACCGTACCACTCTGGTGCGGATCTCACTCTGGTTGATCTACGAGGCTCAATAGTATCTTGATCTAAAGTTTCATGATCATTATCATTAGCTTCCTCATTTATTGGTGTAGATGTCGCAGAAACAGTTTTCTGTGATGTACTACTTCTCAATAAAGGAGTAGGTACAGTTACCTCGTCAAGTTCTACTTTCCTCCCACTCACTTCTTTCGAAAGAAACTCTTTCTCTAGAAAGTTTCCGAACTTAGCAACAAAAGTCTTGCCTTCGGATCTGTGATAGAAGGTGTATCCAACAGTTTCCTTTGGATATCCTATGAAGACACATTTCTCCGATTTGGGTTCGAGCTTATCAGGTTGAAGCTTTTTCACATAAGCATCGCAGCCCCAAACTTTAAGAAACGACAACTTTGGTTTCTTGCCAAACCATAGTTCATAAGGTGTCGTCTCAACGGATTTAGATGGTGCCCTATTTAACGTGAATGCGGCCGTCTCTAGAGCGTATCCCCAAAACGATAGCGATAAATCAGTAAGAGACATCATAGATCGCACCATATCTAGTAAAGTACGATTACGACGTTCGGACACACCATTACGCTGTGGTGTTCCGGGTGGCGTGAGTTGCGAAACTATTCCACAATTTTTCAAATGTACACCAAACTCGTAACTCAAATATTCTCCTCCATGATCAGATCGTAGAAACTTTATTTTCTTGTTACGATGATTTTCAACTTCACTCTGAAATTCTTTGAACTTTTCAAATGTTTCAGATTTGTGTTTCATTAAGTAGATATACCCATATCTGCTCAAATCATCTGTGAAGGTGAGAAAATAACGATATCCGCCACGAGCCTCAATATTCATCGGACCACATACATCCGTATGTATGATTTCCAATAAATCTGTTGCTCTCTCCATAGTTCCGGAGAACGGTGTTTTAGTCATCTTGCCCATGAGGCACGGTTCGCAAGTGCCAAGTGATTCATAATCAAGTGACTCCAAAAGTCCATCAGTATGGAGTTTCTTCATGCGCTTTATACCGATATGACCTAAAAGGCAGTGCCACAAATAAGTTGCACTATCATTATCAACTCTGCATCTTTTGGTTTCAACATTATGAATATGTGTATTACTACTATCGAGATTCATCAAAAATAGACCACTCTTTAAGGGTGCATGACCATAAAAGATATTACTCATATAAATAGAACAACCATTATTCTCTGATTTAAATGAATAACCGTCTCGCATCAAACAAGATCCAGATATAATGTTCATGCTCAACGCTGGCACCAAATAACAATTATTTAGGTCTAATATTAATCCCCAAGGTAGATGTAGAGGTAGCGTGCCGACTGCGATCACATCGACTTTGGAACCGTTTCCCACGCGCATCGTCACCTCGTCCTTTGCTAGTGTCCGCTTATTCTGTAGTCCCTGTTTTGAGTTGCAAATATTAGCAACAGAACCAGTATCAAATACCCAGGTGCTACTGCGAACATTAGTAAGGTACACATCAATAACATGTATATCACATATACCTTTGTTCACCTTGCCATCCTTCTTATCCGCCAAATACTTGGGGCAATTCCGCTTCCAGTGACCAGTCTGCTTGCAGTAGAAGCACTCAGTTTCAGGCTTAGGTCCAGACTTGGGTTTCTTCTCTTGAGCAGCAACTTGCTTGCCGTTCTTCTTGAAGTTCCCCTTCTTTCCTTTTGCCCTTTTCTTGAAACTAGTGATCTTGTCAACCATCAACACTTGATGTTTTTCTTTGATTTCTACCTTCGCCGATTTTAGCATCGCGAAGAGCTTGGGAATATTTTCCGTTATCCCTTGCATATTATAGTTCATCACGAAGTTCTACTAACTTGGTGATGGTGACTAGAGAATTCTGTCAATCACTATTTTATCTGGAAGATTAACTCCCACTTGATTCAAGCGATTGTAGTACTCGGACTATCTGAGCACATGCTCACTAGTTGAGCGATTCTCCTCCATCTTTTAGCTATAGAACTTGTTGGAGACTTCATATCTCTCAACTCGGGTATTTGCTTGAAATATTAACTTCAACTCCTGGAACATCTCGTATGGTCCATGACGTTCAAAACGTCTTTGAAGTCCCGATTCTAAGCCGTTAAGCATGGTGCACTAAACTATTAAGTAGTCATCATATTGAGCTAGCAAAACGTTCATAACGTCTGCATCTGCTCCTGCAAAAGGTCCGTCACCTAGCGGTGCATCAAGGACAAAATTCTTCTGTGCAGCAATGAGGATAAACCTCAGATTACGGATCCAATCCGCATCATTGCTACTAACATTTTTCAACACAATTTTCTCTAGGAACATATCAAAATAAACACAGGGAAGCAACAATGCGAGCTATTGATCTACAACATAGATATGCTAATACTACCAGGACTAAGTTCATGATAAATTAAAGTTCAATTAATCATATTACTTAAGAACTCCCACTTAGATAGACATCCCTCTAATCCTCTAAGTGATCACGTGATCCAAATCAACTAAACCATAACCGATCATCACGTGAAATGGAGTAGCTTTCAATGGTGAACATCATTATGTTGATCATATCTACTATATGATTCACGCTCGACCTTTCGGTCTCCATGTTCCGAGGTCATATCTTATATGCATAGCTTGTCAAGTATAACCTGAGTATTCCGCGTGTGCAACTGTTTTGCACCCGTTGTATTTGAACGTAGAACCTATCACACCCGATCATCACGTGGTGTCTCAGCACGAAGAACTTTTTCAATGGTGCATACTCAGGGAGAACACTTCTTGATAATTTAGTGAGAGATCATCTTATAATGCTACCGTCAATCAAAGCAAGATAAGATGCATAAAAAGATAAACATCACATGCAATCAATATAAGTGATATGATATGGTCATCATCATCGTGTGCTTGTGATCTCCATCTCCGAAGCATCGTCATGATCACCATCGTCACCGGCGCGACACCTTGATCTCCATCGTAGCATCGTTGTCGTCTCGCCAATCTTATGCTTCCACGACTATCACTACCGCTTAGTAATAAAGTAAAGCATTACATCGCGATTGCATTGTATACATTAAACCGACAACCATATGGCTCCTGCCAGTTGCCGATAACTCGGTTACAAAACATGATCATCTCATACAATAAAATTTAGCATCATGTCTTGACCATATCACATCACAACATGCCCTGCAAAAACAAGTTAGACGTCCTCTACTTTGTTGTTGCAAGTTTTACGTGGCTGCTACGGGCTTAAGCAAGAACTCATCTTACCTACGCATCAAAACCACAACGATAGTTTGTCAAATAGACTCCGTTTTAACCTTCTCAAGGACCGAGCGTAGCCACACTCGGTTCAACTAAAGTTGGAGAGACAGTCTTCCGCAAGCCATCTATGTGCAAAGCACGTCGAGGGAACCGGTCTCGCGTAAGCGTACGCGTAAGGTTGGTCCGGATCGTCTCGTCCAACAATACCGCTGAACCAAAGTATGACATGCTGGTAGGCAGTATGACTTGTATCGTCCACAACTTACTTGTGTTCTACTCATGCAAATAACATCAAACCATAAAAACCTAGGCTCTGATACCACTGTTGGGGAACGTAGTAATTTCAAAAAAATTCCTACGCACACGCAAGATCATGGTGATGCATAGCAACGAGAGGGGAGAGTATTGTCTACGTACCCTCGTAGACCGAAAGCGGAAGCGTTATATCAACGCGGTTGATGTAGTCGTACGTCTTCACGATCCGACCGATCCAAGCACCGTTACTCCGGCACCTCCGAGTTCTTGGCACACGTTCAGCTCGATGACGATCCTCGGGCTCCGATCCAGCAAAGCGTCGAGGAAGAGTTCCGTCAGCACGACGGCGTGGTGACGATCTTGATGTACTACTGACGCAGGGCTTCGCCTAAGCACTGCGACAATATGACCGAGGTGGAATTTGGTGGCAGGGGGCACCGCACACGGCTAAGGAAAGATCTCAATGATCAATTGTGTGTCCAAGGTGTGCCCCTTGCCTCAGTATATAAAGGATGGAGGAGGAGGAGGACGGCCAAGCCAATTGGTGCGGCCAAGATGTGGAGTCCTACTAGGACTCCAAGTCCTAGTAGGAGTCCACCAAGAGGGGAGGAAGGTAGAAGGAAGTGGAGGAGAAGGAAAGGTGGCCGGCCCCCTTTTCCCTAGTCCAATTCGGACCAGAGGGAAGGGGGGCACAGCAGCCCCTTGGCCCTTTCTTCTCTTCCCACTAAAGCCCATCAAGGCCCATTGCTTCTTCCTCGTATTCCCGTAACTCCCCGGTACCTCCGAAAATACCCGAACCACTCAGAATCCTTCCGATGTCCGAATATAGTCGTCCAATATATCGATCTTTACGTCTCGACCATTTCGAGACTCCTCGTCATGTCCCCGATCTCATCCGGGACTCCGAACTCCTTCGGTACATCAAAACTCATAAACTCATTATAACTGTCATCGTAACCTTAAGCGTGCGGACCCTACGGTTCGAGAACAATGTAGACATGACCGAGACACGTCTCCGGTCAATAACCAATAGCGGGACCTGGATGCCCATATTGACTCCTACATATTCTGCGAAGATCTTTATCGGTCAGACCGCATAACAACATACGTTGTTCCCTTTGTCCATCGGTATGTTACTTGCCCGAGATTCGATCGTCGGTATCCAATACTTAGTTCAATCTCGTTACCGGCAAGTCTCTTTACTCGTTCCGTAATACATCATCCCGCAACTAACTCATTAGTTGTAATGCTTGCAAGGCTTAATATGATGTGCATTACCGAGAGGGCCCAGAGATACCTCTCCGACGATCGGAGTGACAAATCCTAATCTCGAAATACGCCAACCCAACATCTACCATTGGAGACACCTGTAGTACTCCTTTATAATCACCCAGTTACGTTGTGACGTTTGGTAGTACCCAAAGTGTTCCTCTGGCAAACGGGAGTTGCATAATCTCATAGTCATAGGAACATGTATAAGTCATGGATAAAGCAATAGCAACATACTAAACGATCGGGTGCTAAGCTAATATAATGGGTCATGTCAATCAGATCATTCAACTAATGATGTGACCTCGTTAATCAAATAACAACTCTTTGTTCATGGTTAGGAAACATAACCATCTTTGATTAACGAGCTAGTCTAGTAGAGGCATACTAGTGACACTTTGTTTGTCTATGTATTCACACATGTATTATGTTTCCGGTTTATACAATTCTAGCATGAATAATAAACCTTTATCATGATATAAGGAAATAAATAATAACTTTACTATTGCCTCTAGGGCATATTTCCTTCAGAAACATGGATCCCCACTTCGACTTCGACGCCGCCATCGCCCCAGTTCCCCAAGATGTTCGCGGCGACCTGGCCGAATGGGTGGAGGGCAACGTAGATGCACTCGTCCGGGCCTTCACCTCGGACGACGATGGCGTGATCGTGGGCGCTGACGAAGGTGGCGTGGTGGAAGACCCCAATGCCGCTGACGGGGGCGCTGGCAATGAAGATGAGTTCAGCGACGCCAGCGACAGCTCGGGAGGCGCCTCCGAGGATGCATTGGGGGATTTGTCAGATTGACCATGCGCTATCCTCGCCTTTTTACCCTGCATAGGTAGAACTCAGGCGTTTGGCCCGACAGTCGTGAGAGCATTTTGGGAGGGGGAGCACCTCATGTATGAACTTGTATATAATGTATCTGCAGTGATTAAATCGTACGCATGTCCAACGGTAGGCTGGTTCGCCCTTGTCCCTCGCAGGCTCCGGAGCTGCCTTCTGGAGGGCGTCTCGCCCCAGGTACTGGGTGGTTGAAGCCTCGGGAGGCTGGGTCGTTACTGACAGGAAGCCTCACAGGCGTGGGCCGTCTTCGCAGGCTCCGGGCCTTTTCTCAACGAGACGTCTTCACAGGCGTTTGCCTTCTTCACAGGCTCAGGGCCTTCTTCACAGGCTCTGGGCCTTCTCCCGAGAGGGGTGGATTCACAGGCATTCGCCTTCTTCACAGGCTCTGGGCCTTCTCCCGAGAGGGATGTCTTCACAGGCCTTCGCCTTCTTCACAGGCTCCGGGACTTCTCCCGAGAGGGATGTCTTCATAGGTGTTCGCCTTCTTCACAGGCTCCGGGCCTTCTCCCGAGAGGGATGTCTTCACAGGCGTTCGCCTTCTTCACAGGCTCCGGGCCTTCTCCCGAGAGGGGTGGCTTCACAGGCGTTCGCCTTCTTCACAGGCTCCAGGCCTTCACGACAAAACGATCTCCGTAGGCTCCAATGGTCACCTCGCGAGGGAGCGGCAGCGGCAATCTGGGCCATGCTTAAGCTAGGCCTGGCCCGGTTCGCGAGGGGAGGCAGCTGTGATGAGATGGTGACCAGAACGCGGGAAACGATTCAAACAAGGCCAAGCACCCCTTCCCTGAACACACGCAAAGCTCAAATTCGAATTCAACTTAAATCCAGCGGGGAAAAAGGTTACAACCAAAGGAAGAAGGCAATGAAAGCAAACAAAAGGCCGCGTCCGGCACCTAATCTAGTCTTCGACGTCTTCTCACCAGCGCGGAGCTAAGTGCTGTCCACTGGGCGTGGGAGGGAGCCCCAGGGCCTGAGGCCGGTACCCCTGAGACTCCAGGGCGTGTACAGCCCCACTCATTATTACGTGAGAGTGTCACGGGGCGGCGAGCTTCATAGGCACTGGGCCTTCTTCACAGGAATCGGCCTTGCTTCATATCGCCAGACGAGGGCCCCGCCTTGCGCCACACTCTAGTGCCACCAACGACGACCGCAAACCAGGACGCCGCCGGTGGGGTAGAGCGGTCGCCGGCGGTTCCCCCGACGACCACGGTCCTCCGCCAGGGGCAGGCCCTCGGGCGCCTCCCCAGCGGAGGGCCTATCTTCTAAGAACACCTTGCTCCGAACGCCGCGGTGGTGAGGTAGGATCTCTGCCCCTTTCCTGCAGCCCCCTGCGTCCTCCTCCTGAGGTGTAGGAGACCGCAGGGGTGGGGCAGCTGCTCGTCGCGGCGACCTGCACCTCCTGTGACCCATGATTAGCGTATGCCTGCTCTTGAGGAATTAATGGTACCCGATAGTTGTTGCCTCCAGTGTGACTGACTGAGCCGTCCCGGGGTTCCTGGAGGGGCTCGGCCTCTGGCGTCTCGTCCTCCCAGCTGGGGCTGAAAAGCGAGCCATGTTCGCCCTCGTGAGCGTGTCCTTGGTCCATCATGTGGGGCACGTACTCCTCTGGCGCCGCCACCCCGAATGTTGTGCTGTAGTGCTCCATGCGCCATGCAGCGTTGCTCGTCGTGCCCACCGCATGGTGGTAGCGCGGCTGGCCGCTGGCGCCGTGGGCCGCACTGAGCCCCTCTCCTTCACGTGCCGGGGCGGGGGTAGCGCCACCGCCAGTCTGGTGCCGGCGGATTCACCGGTGTTGGGGTAGTCTTGAGGTCCGCGCGGGTGCGCGGGGCTCCCTCGTGCGCCGCCCTGAACTTGGGGTGGAAGCTGGACGCAGAAGGGGTGAGCCCCCGAAGCGGTGAAGCCCAGGAGCTTGGCGACCCGCTCCAGCAGCACGTTGCGGCCGCCTTCCAGTAGCCTGCACTGTAACAGCTCCCGCGCTACCATGAGCGCGGCCCTTGAGTTTGCCTGTTCTCGGCGGGTGTACGTTGTCGTAGCCGCGGCGTGGTTGGAGGCCCTCGCCGCCGACCGCGCCTGTCGCGGTGTGAGGGTCACAGAAGCTTGCCCGCGTCGCCCGCGGCCCGCAGCGCCCTGCGGACCGCGAGCTGCCTGCGGCGCGGGGCCGCCCGGAGCGGGAGGCTCCGCGCAGATGGGCCACGCCGCCCATGGGCCTTGGTTGCCCGCCTGGTCGCCGGACATGGTGACGACGACGTAACGGGAGACGGAGTGATGGGAAGTCGGATTCCGGCGCACCCCTACCTGGCGCGCCAAATGTCAGATCACGGGTTCCGGCAGACCCTTAAGGTTCGAACTCTGGGGTGCGCGCGGAGATCGTGCCCTCTACCTCTCCGTCTCGCTGGGATCTAAACTACTGCAAGAACGACACAAGAGGCACAGGGTTTATACTAGTTCGGGCCACCGTTGTGGTGTAATACCCTACTCTAGTTTGTGGTGGGTGGATTGCCTCTTGGGCTGATGAGGAAGAACAATACAAGGAAGAACGACCTCGCGAGGGTCTGTTCTCAGCTCGGGGATGAACTGCTAGGTGGAGTTCGATTGCCCTTCTCTCTCTGTGTGTGTGTCTATCCGTGTCCGTGTCCTGGGGGTGGCTAGTCCTATTTATAGGCAAAGGCCCTGGGCCTCTTCCCAAATATTTGAGCGGGAAGGGCGCCAACAATTGGCCGATTTGAAGGGGAACATCGGGTACACTTATCCTGACTAAAGCTGGTCTTCCCCTGCCAAAGGTTTTGGTGATGACGCCGGCTTGGGCTCCATAGTGACTTCCTCCTTGTCATGGAGTTGGTCTTGGTCTCGTTGCACCGAAATGGGTGCCTTTGCTTGACCCTTTCGCCTGCGCTTGTCCCCTTTGCACCAAAGAGGAAAGGGAGGACGCTGCGCGGGCTGGCGCCCGCCAGGCACCTTTGATCGTCATGGCTTGCATCATGGGCACCTCGTGAGGTACCCTACCTTGATATCTCCGCCTCCTCGCGAGCCAGCCTAAGGAGGCCGTGCCGGAGGAAGCGCCGTGTCGTCCGCCTCGCGAGGCTTGGCCCCTCGCGAGGGTCTTGAGCCTTGTGTTGATGAAGATGGGCCACGTTGGGCCCCCACTCGAGCCGCGCCGCAGGCCGCAGGCAGGCAAGTCTGGGGAACCCCGTTCCCAGAACACCTACAGTAGCCCCCGGGCCCAAGGTGCGCATGGACTTGGCTGCACCGAGAGGCGAGAGGGCAAGGGCGAAGCGCCGCGGGCCCTAACAGTCTCCCGCCTTGGGCGCCGCGTGGCGGTTGATTGGATGTGGGCGGCACTGTTTACCCACGCCCCCTTATTTTGCGCCGTGCTAGGTTGCCCCACAGTTGTACACAGCCGTCTTCCTCCCTGTTGCCTGACCATCTCCTGCTCTCCCCCCTTCGAACTCAGACCCTTGCTTCCAATCCCATCTCACATCCTCTCCCTTCCGCCCGCCGCCATGGCTCCAAAGAAAGGGAAGGGGAAGAAGCCCGCGGATCCATCTTGCCCGCTGCCGCCGGTGGCGCCTGCCGTCGGCCGCTCGATCATACTCAACCTGGAGTGCCTGGACAAGCTCAGTCCGGCTCTGGCCACCGCCTTCAACGAGTGCGGGAGGACGATGGCGTGGCCTACGTGCCACCTTCCTACTGACAGGATAATCACCGAGGTCCATTACTTTGCCGACGCCTTGTGGGCGGGTTTGGTGCCCCCCTTCTCCGATTTCTTCAACGTTGTCCTTGATCATTATCAGATCCACATGATGCATATGGGTCCCGAGTCCATAGCTCTTCTCTCTATCTTCGCTTTTGTTTGTGAGGCGATGGTGGGCATCCCTCCTTCTGTTGCCCTGCTGTGCCACTTCTTCTCCTTGCATCTGGTCGACCCCACGCAATGCTCGGCATGCGTGAGCTTCGTAGCTTCATCCCAGAACGCTGCCTCTGGTATCGACTTCAACCTCCCTCCGCCTTCAGCCGAGTTCCGCGAGCGGTGGTTGTACATTGATGTCGGGGTGCCCAGCCCCCGGCTCGCGAAGCCGACATCGCCTGTTGTGCCCAATTCGGGCTGGGGTCAGGAGACGCTCATAAGTCCCCGGCTCGCCTTCGTCTGGCCGCTTCATGTCCTTGAAGAAACTTGGCGTAACGGCGCCTAAAGTGGTGAAGGAGTTCCTATCGCGCCGCATTGCCCCTCTCCAACGCCATTCTTGCAGAATGTGGGCCTTCAGCGGGCAAGGCGACCGCATGAGGCTTCAGGGAGAAGACCTGACGCCCGAGGTGCTGAGGAGGGTGCTCTTGATCCTGACAGGCGATCCCAGCCCCGGGGGTGTCCGGCAGGGGGGATCCTTGCTGTACCTCTGCCACAACAGGGATGACTTCGTGAGGCAGATGCCCTCTTTCGACGAGTGGGGGTTACGCCCTGTCGGCCTCCAGGGGCGTCGCGAGAACCCCGTGGTGGTGATTTCCCTTTCGGTCGGCCTGGGTGAATCCTCCTCGAGTGGTGGTGCAGGGAGGCAGGAGACAGCGGGGGTCGAGGGAGCCGCGGGCGATGTGACCGTACCTGGCGATGCTCTTGACGGGGCGGCTCACGAGGTCCGCGCTCCCGAGGCCACGGGCGAGGTGCCGCCGCCTCTGGTGCTTGAGGCCGAGGCTCCTGAGCCCCCAGCCGGGATTTCTGACGAGGCAACTGCCCGTGCGATCCAAGCATGCGCCCTTTACGCGAGTGACCCTGGCGCTCCGTCCTCTTCGCAGGCTGGCTCCTGCGCGCCTCTCCTGGGTCGTTTCCGTGTGGACTTTGAGGCCCTCCGGAGAAAAAGGGAGGCATTGGGCGACGACTTCCCCTGCCACTTGCTGAAGCGCCGGAAGTACTTTGCCGTTGATGAGTAAGTTTTCTCCCTTTCTGTTTCTTATCCTGCTTGCCGCATCCGCTGATCCTTGCCCTGCAGGCCTCTGCCTAATGAGCTCGATGAAGTCTTCGGGCCAGCGCCCTCCTTGACTACGTCTCCTCCACCACCCTTGAGTGTCTCGAGCGGCACTGCCCTTGTGGTTTGGGCAGGTGAAGG
This sequence comes from Aegilops umbellulata, assembly GCA_032464435.1. Classification (NCBI taxonomy): domain Eukaryota; kingdom Viridiplantae; phylum Streptophyta; class Magnoliopsida; order Poales; family Poaceae; genus Aegilops; species Aegilops umbellulata. The sequence continues at coordinate 369,106,972 of CP136060.1, forward strand.
CGCGGACCGCCGCGTAGCGCGCGGCGACTCCCCCGCCCCTGCGATCTCCCTCCGCGGGCCTTCCCTCGACATAGGCAGCATGCCATGGGCTCCCCATTTGGTCGCGGGCTGCGACTGGCTGAGGCTCCTCCGGGGCCCTTCTCCTGAGGTCAGGTGGGACTCAAGTCGGTCTTCTGATGTGGCGCGGCCGTCCGTCGGGAAGGCGCCGGCCCCCAGCCCCTTGCCCGGGGCCGGAGCGATGATCCGAGGTCCTCGACGCCTGCCTGGGGCGGATGGTGGCGCGGCAGACGTGCTTGAGCGCGCTCGGGAGCGCCGCGCCCGTCGCCACGAATTCCTCCGGAGGGCGAGTGGTGCCGTAGACCTGCTTGGGCGGGAGTTTGCTAAGGAAGACGCGCGCCTGGAAGCTGAGGGCTTGCGCCTGGCTGTCGAGCGGCGCGAGCTGGAGGCAGCCGCTGCCCTCGCGCGTCGTCAGCACGTCCTTGATGACGAAGAGACGAAGGCGTCGCTGAAGGCTTCTCTGGCGGCTCAGTCTCGGGCCGTTGAGGTGGCCCGGGGAGCAGACCGACGGCGAGGAGCAGCAGAAGAACAGGCTCAGGAGCTCTTGTCCTGGTGTCGCTCGTTGGAGGAGCAAGCGGAGCTGCGCGAGGCAGCCCTTGCATCGATGGAGGTGGCTTCTGGCGACCCGGCTGAGCTTCGGAAGCGTGAGGAAGCGTTGGTGCTGGAGGCCGCCGAGCGCGCTCGCGAGCTCGAGCAGCTGGAGACGAGGGAGCGCCTGGTGACGCAGGCAGAAAACGATGTCGCCGCGCGAGAGACGCGCGTCCTGGAGGAGGTTTGCCGTCGGGTGGCGACAGCACGCCAAGGCCTCGAGCGCGAGTTCGAGAGGAAGCTGGGGATGATCCGAGTCAAAGCTGAGGGCAGAACCGCCGCCTTGAGGGCCCAGCGGGATTAGTAGGCGCGATGAGCGGACGCCTACCGGGTCGCCCTTGAGGCAGCGCAGAAAGAGCTGGCCTCCTCCCAGGCTGAGGTGCTCCGTCTACGCCAGCGTGTGGAAGAGGCCGTGGCCGTCGAGCATCAGAATGCCGACAAGATACGCCAGCGGCAAGTCCTGGAGCACCAGCACGGCCCCATGCTCACCAAGCTCCGTGATAGGGCCAACATTGCCCTGGGCAACATCTGTGAGGCTGCCGTGGGCGAGCCGCACACGATTAACTACGGCGGCAACCTGCAGTTCTTCACCTCCGTGGTGACACAGCTGGAGGCAAGGTCGGCCAGAGCCGATAGGTTGGTGGAGGAGAGGAGCCGCGCCCTGCTCGGGCGCGCCTTCTCCCGCGTCTTCAGCCATCTTCGAAACATGGATCCCCACTTCGACTTCGACGCCGCCATCGCCCCGGTTCCCCAAGCTGTTCGCGGCGACCTGGCCGAATGGGTGGAGAGCAACGTAGATGCACTCGTTCGGGCCTTCACCTCGGACGACGATGGCGTGATCGTGGGCGCTGACGAAGGTGGCGTGGTGGAAGACCCCAATGCCGCTGACGGGGGCGCTGGCAACAAAGATGAGTTCAGTGACGCCAGCGACAGCTCAGGAGGCGCCTCCGAGGATGCATTGGGGGATTTGTCAGATTGACCATGCGCTATCCTCGCCTTTTTACCCTGCATAGGTAGAACTCAGGCGTTTGGCCCGACGGTCGTGAGAGCATTTTGGGAGGGGGAGCCCCTCATGTATGAACTTGTATATAATGTATCTGCAGTGATTAAATCGTACGCGTGTCCAAGGGTAGGCTGGTTCGCCCTTGTCCCTCGCAGGCTCCGGAGCTGCCTTCTGGAGGGCGTCTCGCCCCAGGTGCTGGGTGGTTGAAGCCTCGGGAGGCTGGGTCGTTACTGACAGGAAGCCTCACAGGCGTGGGCCGTCTTCGCAGGCTCCGGGCCTTTTCTCGAACGAGACGTCTTCACAGGCGTTTGCCTTCTTCACAGGCTCAGGGCCTTCTTCACAGGCTCTGGGCCTTCTCTCGAGAGGTTTGGCTTCACAGGCATTCGCCTTCTTCACAGGCTTTGGGCCTTCTCCCGAGAGGGATGTCTTCACAGGCATTCGCCTTCTTCACAGGCTCCGGGCCTTCTCCCGAGAGGGATGTCTTCACAGGCTCCGGGCCTTCTCCCGAGAGGGACGTCTTCACAGGCGTTCGCCTTCTTCACAGGCTCCGGGCCTTCTCCCGAGAGGGGTGGCTTCACAGGAGTTCGCCTTCTTCACAGGCTCCGGGCCTTCACGAGAAAACGATCTCCGTAGGCTCCAATGGTCACCTCGCAAGGGAGCGGCAGCGGCAATCTGGGCCGTGCTTAAGCTAGGCCTGGCCCGGCTCGCGAGGGGCTCGCGAGGGGAGGCAGCTGTGATGAGATGGTGACCAGAACGTGGGAAACGATTCAAACAAGGCCAAGCACCCCTTCCCCGAACACACGCAAAGCTCAAATTCGAATTCAACTTAAATCCAGCGGGGAAAAAGTTTACAACCAAAGGAAGAAGGCAATGAAAGCAAACAAAAGGCCGCGTCCGGCACCTAATCTAGTCTTCGACGTCTTCTCACCAGCGCGGAGCTAAGTTCTGTCCACTGGGCATGGGAGGGAGCTCCAGGGCCTGAGGCCGGCACCCCTGAGACTCCGGGGCGTGTACAGCCCCACTCATTATTACGTGAGAGTGTCACGGGGCGGCGAGCTTCATAGGCACTGGGCCTTCTTCACAGGAACCGGCCTTGCTTCATATCGCCAGACGAGGGCCCCGCCTTGCCCCACACTCTAGTTCCACCAACGACGACCGGAAACCAGGACGCGGCCGGTGGGGTAGAGCGGTCGCCGGCGGTTCCCCCGACGACCACGGGTCCTCCGCCAGGGGCAGGCCCTCGGGCGCCTCCCTAGCGGAGGGCCTATCTTCTAAGAACGCCTTGCTCCGAACGCCGCAGTGGTGAGGTAGGATCTCTGCCCCTTTCCTGCAGCCCCCTGCATCCTCCTCCTGAGGGGTAGGAGACCGCAGGGGCGGGGCAGCTGCTCGTCGCGGCGACCTGCACCTCCTGTGACCCATGATTAGCGTATGCCTGCTCTTAAGGAATTAATGGTACCCGATAGTTTTTGCCTCCAGTGTGACCGACGGAGCCGTCCCGGGGTTCCTGGAGGGGCTCGGCCTCTGGCGTCTCGTCCTCCCAGCTGGGGCTGAAGAGCGAGCCCTGTTCGCCCTCGTGAGCGTGTCCTTGGTCCATCATGTGGGGCACGTACTCCTCTGGCGCCGCCAGCCCGAATGTTGTGCTGTAGTGCTCCATGCGCCATGTAGCGTTGCTTGTCGTGCCCACCGCGTGGTGGTAGCGCGGCTGGCCGCTGGCGCCGTGGGCCGCACTGAGCACCTCTCCTTCACGCGCCGGGGGCGGGGGTAGCGCCACCGCCAGTCTGGTGCCGGCGGATTCGCCGGTGTTGGGGTAGTCTTGAGGTCCGCGCGGGTGCGCGGGGCTCCCTCATGCGCCGCCCTGAACTTGGGGTGGAAGCTGGACGTAGAAGTGGTGAGCCCCCGAAGCGGTGAAGCCCAGGAGCTTGGCGACCCGCTCCAGCAGCACGTTGCGGCCGCCTTCCAGTAGCCTGCACTATAACAGCTCTCGCGCTACCGTGAGCGCGGCCCTTGAGTTTGCCTATTCTCGGCGGGTGTACGGTGTCGTAGCCGTGGCGTGGTTGGAGGCCCTCGCCGCCGACCGCGCCTGTCGCGGTGTGAGGGTCGCAGAAGCTTGCCCGCGTCGCCCGCGGCCCGCAGCGCCCTGTGGACCGCGAGCTGCCTGCGGCGCGGGGCTGCCCGGAGCGGGAGGCTCCGCACAGATGGGCCACGCCGCCCATGGGCCTTGGTTGCCCTCCTGGTCGCCGGACATGGTGACGACGACGTAACGGGAGACGAGTGATGGGAAGTCGGATTCCGGCGCACCCCTACCTGGCGCGCTAAATGTCGGATCACGGGTTCCGGCAGACCCTTAAGGTTCGAACTCTGGGGTGCGTGCGGAGATCGTGCCCTCTACCTCTCCGTCTCGCTGGGATCTAAACTACTGCAAGAACGACACAAGAGGCACAGGGTTTATACTAGTTCGGGCCACCGTTGTGGTGTAATACCCTACTCTAGTTTGTGGTGGGTGGATTGCCTCTTGGGCTGATGAGGAAGAACAATACAAGGAAGAACGACCTCGCGAGGGTCTGTTCTCAGCTCGGGGATGAACTGCTAGGTGGAGTTCGATCGCCCTTCTCTCTTTGTGTGTGTGTCTATCCGTGTCCGTGTCCTGGGGGTGGCTAGTCCTATTTATAGGCAAAGGCCCTGGGCCTCTTCCCAAATATTTGAGCGGGAAGGGCGCCAACAATTGTTCGATTTGAAGGGGAACATCGGGTACACTTATCCTGACTAAAGTTGGTCTTCCCCTGCCAAAGGTTCTGGTGATGACGCCGGCTTGGGCTCCACAGTGACTTCCTCCTTGTCGTGGAGTTGGTCTTGGTCTCGTTGCATCGAAATGGGTGCCTTTGCTTGACCCTCTCGCCTGCGCTTGTCCCCTTTGCACCAAAGAGGAAAGGGAGGACGCTGCGTGGGCTGGCGCCCGCCAGGCACCTTTGATCGTCATGGCTTGCGTCATGGGCACCTCGTGAGGTACCCCACCTTGATCTCTCCGCCTCCTCGCGAGCTAGCCTAAGGAGGCCGTGCCGGAGGAAGCGCCGTGTCGTCCGCCTCGCGAGGCTTGGCCCCTCGCGAGGGTCTTGAGCCTTGTGTTGATGAAGATGGGCCACGCTGGGCCCCCACTCGAGCCGCGCCGCAGGCCGCAGGCAGGCAAGTTTGGGGACCCCCGTTCCTAGAACGCCGACAAATCTGTCATTCACATATACTTATCAGAAAGGCTGTAGTGCTCCCACTCACTTTCTTGTAAATACAGGCTTCACCGCAAGTCTGTATAAAACTATATGCTTTGATCAACTCATCAAAGCATATATTCCAACTCCGAGATGCTTGCACCAGCCATAGATGGATCGCTGGAGCTTGCACATGTTGTTAGCACCTTTAGGATTGACAAAACCTTCAGGTTGCATTATATACAACTCTTCTTTAATAAATCCATTAAGGAATGCAGTTTTGTTATCCATTTGCCAAATTTCATAATAATAAAATGCGGCAATTGCTAACATGATTCGGACAGACTTAGGCATCGCTACGAGTGAGAAAATCACATCATAGTCAACACCTTGAACTTGTCGAAAACCTTTCGCGACAAGTCGAGCTTTGTAGATAGTAACACTACCATCAGTGTCCATCTTCCTCTTGAAGATCCATTTATTCTCAATGGTTTGCCGATCATCGGGCAAGTCCACCAAAGTCCACACTTAGTTCTCATATATGGATCCCATCTCAAATTTTCATGGCCTCAAGCCATTTTGTGGAATCTAGGCTTATCATCGCTTCCTCATAGTTCGTAGGTTTGTCATGTTCTAGTAACATGACTTCTAGAACAGGATTACCGTACCACTCTGGTGCGGAACGTGCTTTGGTTGACCTACGAGGTTCGGTAGTAACTTGATCTGAACTTTCCTGATCATCATCATTAGCTTCCTCACTGATTGGGGTAGGCATCACTGGAGCTGATTTCTGTGATGAACTACTTTCCAATTGTAGAGAAGGTACAATTACCTCATCAAGTTCTACTTTCCTCCCACTCACTTCTTTAGAGAGAAACTCCTTCTCTAGAAAGGATCCATTCTTAGCAACAAAGATCTTGCCTTCGGATCTGTGATAGAAGGTGTACCCAACAGTCTCTTTTGGGTATCCTATGAAGACACACTTCTTCGATTTGGGTTCGAGCTTATCAGGCTGAAGCTTTTTCACATAAGCATCGCAACCCCAAACTTTAAGAAACGACAGCTTAGGTGTCTTGCCAAACCACAGTTCATACGGTGTCGTCTCAACGGATTTAGATGGTGCCCTATTTAATTTGAATGCAGCTGTCTCTAATGCATAACCCCAAAACGATAGTGGCAAATCGGTAAGAGACAGCATAGATTGCACCATATATAATAAAGTACAGTTACAACGTTCGGACACACCATTACTCTATGGTGTTACAAGTGGCGTGAGTTGTGAAACTATTCCACATTGTTTTAAATGAAGGCCAAACTCATAACTCAAATATTCGCCTCCGCGATCAGATCATAGAAACTTTATTTTCTTGTTATGATGATTCTCCACTTCACTCTGAAATTATTTGAACTTTTCAGATGTTTCAGACTTGTGTTTCATTGAGTAGATATACCCATATCTGCTCAAATCATTTGTGAAGGTCAGAAAATAACGATACCTGCCGCGAGCCACTCGTCGGACCGCACACATCTGTATGTATTATTTCCAATAAATCGGTAGCTCGCTCCATTGTTCCGGAGTACGGAGTCTTAGTCATCTTGCCCATGAGGCATGGTTCGCAAGCATCAAATGATTCATAATCAAGTGATTTCAAAAGTCCATCTGCATGGAGTTTCTTCATGCGCTTTACACCAATATGACCTAAACAATTGTGCCACAAATATGTTGCAGTATCATTATCAACTTTGCATCTTTTGGCATCAATATTATGAATATGTGTATCACCACAATCGAGATTGAATAAACCATTTACCTTGGGTGTATGACCACAGAAGGTTTTACTCATGTAAAGAGAACAACAATTATTCTCTGACTTAAATGAATAACCGTATTGCAATAAACATGATCTAATCATATTCATGCTTAACGCAAACACCAAATAACATTTATTTTAGGTTCAACACTAATCCCGAAGGTAGAGGGAGTGTGCGATGGTGATTGTATCAACCTTGGAATCACTTCCAACACACATCGTCACCTCACCCTTAACTAGTCTCTATTCATTCTGCAACTCCTATTTCGAGTTACTAATCATAGCAACTGAATCGGTATCAAATACCCAGGGGCTACTATGAACACTAGTAAGGTACACATCAATAATCTGTATATCAAATATACATTTGTTCACTTTGCCGTCCTTCTTATCCGCCAAGTATTTGGGGTAATTCCGCTTCCAGTGACCATTTCCTTTGTAGTAGAAGCACTTAGTTCCAGGCTTAGGTCTAGCTTTGGGCTTATTCATGGGAGTGGCAACTTGCTTGCCATTCTTCTTGAAGTTCCCTCTCTTTCCCTCTCATTCTTGATTTCTACCTTCATTGATTTCAGCATCACGAAGAGCTCAGAAATTGTTTTCGTCATCCCTTACATATTATAGTTCATCACGGAGTTCCAGTAACTTGGTGATAGTGACTAGAGAACTCTGTCAATCACTATCTTATCTGGAAGATTAACTCCCACTTGATTCAAGCGATTTGTAGTACTCAGTCATTCTAAGCACATGCTCACTGGCTGAGCTATTCTCCTCCATCTTGTAGGCAAAGTACTTGTCAAAAGGTCTTATACCTCTTGACACAGGCATGAGTCTGAAATACCAATTTCAACTCTTGGAACATCTCATATGCTCTGTGGCGTTCAAAACGTCTTTGAAGCCCCGATTCTAAGCTGTAAAGCATGATGCACTGAACTATCAAGTAGCCATCATATCGAGCTTGCCAAACGTTCATAACATTTGCATCTGCTCCTGCAATCAGTCTATCACCTAGCGGTGCATTAAGGACATAATTCTTTTGTGCAACAATGAGGATAATCCTCAGATCACGGACCCAGTCCGCATCATTGCTACTAACATCTTTCAACTTACTTTTCTCTAGGAACATATAAAAAATAAACGGGGAGCTACACCGCGAGCTATTGATCTACAACATAATTTGCAAATACTATCAGGACTAAGTTCATGATAAGTTAAAGTTCAGTTAATCATATTACTTAAGAACTCCCACATAGATAGACATCCCTCGAGTCATCTAAATGATCACGTGATCCAAATCAACTGAACCATGTCCGATCATCACGTGAGATGGAGTAGTCTTCAATGGTGAACATCTCTATGTTGATCATATCTACTATATGATTCACGCTCGACCTTTCGGACTCCAGTGTTCCGAGGCCATGTCTGTACATCCTAGGCTCGTCAAGTTTAACCCGACTATTCCTCATGTGCAAAACTTTCTTGCACCCGTTGTATGTGAACGTAGAGCTTATCACACCCGATCATCACATGGTGTCACGGCATGAAGAACTGTTGCAACAGTGCATACTCAGGGAGAACACTTATACCTTGAAATTTTAGTAAGGGATCATCTTATAATGCTATCGCCGTACTAAGCAAAATAAGATGCATAAAAGATAAACATCACATGCAATCAAAATATGTGACATGATATGGCCATCATCATCTTGTGCCTTTGATCTCCATCTCCAAAGCACCGTCATGATCTCCATCGTCGCCGGCTTGACACCTTGATCTCCATCGTAGCGTCGTGGTTGTCTCGCCAACTATTGCTTCTACAACTATAGCTAACGCATAGTGATAAAGTAAAGCAATTACATGGCGTATGCATCTCATACAATAAAGCGACAACCATAAGGCTCTTGCTAGTTGCCGATAACTTCTACAAAACATGATCATCTCATACAAAAATGTATATCACATCATGTCTTGACCATATCACATCACAACATGCCCTGCAAAAACAAGTTAGACGTCCTCTACCTTGTTGTTGCAAGTTTTACGTGGCTGCTACGGGCTCCTAGCAAGAACCGTTCTTACCTGTGCATCAAAACCACAACGATTTTTCTTCAAGTGTGATGTTTTAACCTTCAACAAGGACCGACCGTAGTCAAATTCGATTCAACTAAAGTTGGAGAAACCGACACCCGCCAACCACCTGTGTGCAAAAGCACGTCGGTAGAACTGGTTCATGAACGTGGTCATGTAATGTTGGTCCGGGCCGCTTCATCCAACAATACCGCCAAATCAAAATAAGATGTTGGTGGTAAGCAGTATGACTATTATCGCCCACAACTCTTTGTGTTCTACTCGTGCATATCATTTACGCATAGACCTGGCTCGGATGCCACTGTTGGGAATGTAGCATGCAATTTCAAAAAAAATCCTACGATCACACAAGATCTATCTAGGAGATGCATAGCAACGAGAGGGGGAGAGTGTGTCCACGTACCCTCGTAGACCGAAAGGGGAAGCATTAGTTTAACGCGGTTGATGTAGTCGAACGCCTTCACGAACCAACCGATCAAGCGCCGAACGTACGGCACCACCGAGTTCTGCACACATTCAGCTCGATGACGTCCCTCGAACTCTTTATCCAACAGAGGGCCGAGGGAGAGTTTCGTCAGCACGACGGCGTGGTGACGGTGATGGTGATGTGATCCGCGCAGGGCTTCGCCTAAGCACTATGTGAATATGACCAGAGGAGTAAACCGTGGAGAGAGACGTCGCACACGGCTTGGAACAATTGGTGTGTCTCCAAGGGGTGCCCTGCCCACGTATATAAAGGTGGGAGAGGAGGAGGCCGGCCACCAGGGGCGCGCCAAGAGAGGGGAGTCCTACTAGGACTCCAGTCCTACTAGGACTCTAGTCCTAGTAGGATTCGCCCCCTTTTTTTACCTTCTTCTAGAAGGGGAAAGAGGGAAAGGAGAGGGAGTAGGAGAAGGAAAGGGGGGCCCGCCCCTTCCCTAATCCAATTCGACCTCCTTCCTTGTGGGGGGCGTGCCAGCCCCTTGTGGGCTGGTTAGTCTCCCTCCTATGGCCCATATCTTTCCCCAAGGGGTTTCGGTAACCCCTTTGGTACTCCGGTATGTACCCGATACACTCTGGAACCCTTCCGGTGTCCGAATACTACCTTCCAATATATCAACATTTACCTCTCGACCATTTCGAGACTCCTCGTCATGTCCATGATCTCATCCGGGACTCCGAACAACCTTCGGTCACCAAAACACGTAACTCATATAATACAAATCGTCATCGAACGTTAAGTGTGCGGACCCTACGGGTTCAAGAACTATGTAGACATGACTGAGACACCTCTCCGGTCAATAACCAATAGCAGAACCTAGATGCTTATATTGGTTCCCAGATATTCTACGAAGATCTTTATCGGTTGAACCGTTATGAAAACATACGTTATTCCCTTTGTCATCGGTATGTTACTTGCCCAAGATTCCATCGTCGATATCCTCATACCTAGTTCAATCTCGTTACCGGCAAGTCTCTTTACTCGTTTCGTAATCCATCATCCCGTAACTAACTCATTAGTCACATTGCTTGTAAGGCTTATTATGATGTGCATTACCGAGAGGGCCCAGAGATACCTCTCCGATACTCGGAGTGACAAATGCTAATCTCGATCTATGCCAACCCAACAAAACACCTTCGGAGATACCTGTAGAGCATCTTTATAATCACCCTTTTATATTGTGATGTTTGATTGCACACAAGGTATTCCTCCGGTATTCGGGAGTTGCATAATCTCATAGTCAAAGAAATATGTATAAGTCATGAAGAAAGCAGTAGCAATAAAACTTAACGATCATTATGCTAAGCTAACGGATGGGTCTTGTCAATCACATCATTCTCCTAATGATGTGCTCCCGTTCATCAAATGACAACACATGTCTATGGTCAGGAAACTTAACCATCTTTGATTAACGAGCTAGTCTAGTAGAGGCATACTAGGGACACTTTGTTTTGTCTATGTATTCACACATGTATCAAGTTTCCGGTTAATACAATTCTAGCATGAATAATAGATATTTATCATGACATAAAGAAATATAAATAACAACTCTATTATTGCCTCTAGGGCATATTTCCTTCAGTTATCACATAGGATTTGGTGAAAATGGATTAGATGGATCAAGATGGTTTTATCCATTGCTTCCACATCATTTGTTAATAATGGCATTGTTATACAAAGGTGATCCTAAAAGGGGTTTTATACAAGGTGACACCCTTTACACATTACTATTTGACATGGCTACTGAATTACTCCAACTAGTAATCAATGATGCATGGAATAACTACCTCCCTATTGGGAAATCCTTTGGATTGAGTTATCGTGTAATCCAATATGTCAATTACACTTCAATTGTCCTGCCTGCTAACCCCCAACAATTTATGAATTTAAAAAGCATACTATAGAAACTCAGTTATTCCACTTGGCCATAGGTTAACTATATAAATAATTTTGAGTACCCATTAACATTACCAATGATAGATCTAACGAGCATGCCAATATTTTGAATTAGAAGGAAAGTATGCCGTTCACGTATCTTGGATTACCAAGGCTAGATAGAGGTACCAACTTGCAAGGTTAGCGTCTGTAAACTCTATTAGTACTTCGGCCCAAGGATCAGGATCTGCTTAATCATTTATCCTATTGTGTCAAACTTTGGTAATATTTATATGGTTTTCTTTTGTATGATCTCTATGTTTGCTTGTAATCCATCTCTCTTGTGTGAGTAATTTCCCTAGGCGTGGGAGACATAGGAGATTGGTGAAATTCATTTGTGTCTAATCCTATTGATGATATATTTTGTGGGACTACTATTGTGATAGATTACTAGGTTGGTTATCCACGGCGAGTGTAATGCTTGCTGTCCAATTTAAGGGCCCAGACAACAAGACCTAAATACCTACATGGGTAAGAACTTATTATCCAGTGAATCTGTGACCTCCAGAAGATAGGTGTTGGTGTTAATGAGGAGAGAAGACAATACAAGGAGAAAGGGAGGCCACGATGCTTAAAGTATTTGTCCATTCTAGTGACCTTAATTGTTGAGTTGATGATAACGGAACCCAATAGGAGGAGTCGCCATTCAAGAGTGACTGGCCTACAAAACATACACTGCAAAGGGTAATATCACATAAATAGACTTGCCTACAAAACACACAATGCAAAGGGTAATATCACATAAATAGATAAATTCACATTACGGCTGCACCCAGCACTCGTTATTCACCATGAACTGAACCTCTAAGTGCTTAACCTCTCCATTGCTGAAAAATGCCATTTATTCTCCGTTCTTTAATTTGACGTTGCTTACTTACAATCTTAATTTTAGCTCATTTATTTTACTCCGCGGTTACTCTTCCACCATTATAACCATAATTCTTGCAGATACCAAACTAGTCAATTCACACGAGACTTGTGGCGCTTCATGTGTGACTGAAATGCTCGTATAACACTCTCGTGTGATCTTTGTTAGAAATGATATTAAACTAGGATTATACTTCTAGGGAGTGCTTCAACCAGCCATGTGCACTTGCATGACATAGTTGCCTCAAGGTTTATCACAACTAGTTGGGAATCAACTTTGTGGTTATATCTCAAGGAGAAGCACTTGAGCCTTTGCGCTGTTGGCTGAGCCTTGGTGGTTCTCCCACCTCCCCAGTGGTAATTATCTCCCCTACAAGGGAGTAACCATTGAGATGCATCTTTCTCTCCAATGTCTTCAGTTAACCCCAACCCTAGCTCGCTTACTTGTGTTCTTTCCTTTGGTCTACTGAACTTGCAAGCATCATATAGGTTGTCATCTCATCGTAGCATATTTAGGCACACACTTTATATTTCGCAAGGCCTAAATTTGCTAATAAGTGAAGAAATTTTTGTACTTGTACCTATTCACCCCCTCTAGGTCCATATAGATCCTTTCAGGTGCATAATGACTATGACGCTAATCGACAATGTGAATGGTACATATAATTTAAGGTCATTTTACTAAACAAGATTTTTACTTTGTCTTCCAAAAAAATGGATAGCACATACATTAGTCAATGACAGAAGAAAACAATGGTAATATGGTCAAGAACGTGCACATATTTCGTCATTTTAAAGGCCTGACATTTTTGTTGTCAATACTTCAACAACAAAAAATTAGTTTGCTGCATGTATTCTTCCAATTAAATTGAATAATTATGATCATGGTAACTCTATTTAAACAAAATAGGATGTGTCTTCTTCTCAAAGGAAAAACACAATCAATCTTCATAATTGTATATCTAAACATATCGATGTTGATATCTCATAGCAACTACTTTTGACATTCATTTGTATCTAGATAATATCATCTATCCTATTTAAATTCAAGTGTAGATGTTTCAAATTTAGTCATGAAAGTACATGTTTCTGCCCAGTCAATAGGTAAATATTTATCCCAAGACATAGCATAGTCATAAGATATTTACCATTGTTATAATGAAAAAAATGAAAACAAGTAGAACAGATTAAAGGTTTTACTCGTATTAACGCAATAGAGCTTATTTGGTCATCACTCAATGCAATATGACCTTTGATAAATATAATATTGTCATATTTGTGGTCGTTAATATAGATAGGAAAATGGTTGAATATGATATCCCCTAGGTAAGTACATAATAGTGATAGCAACGCAGGGCGACGTTTGGGCAGGGCAGATGACGTCGCTTCTTCGTCGAGTTGGTCTTCGGGCTCTGATCCTTCTCGAGTTCGTCCATCAGGACGGAATCGGCAGAGCTCCGGCGTAGATTCCTGTCGTCTCCTTGGGCGGTGAGGTTAGTGTTTCTCGTCTTGTGTGTGCAGCGGCGAGTCCATGAGGGTGTATGTGTGAGACAACTCCCGGGTGCACAAATTTGATGTCCTCTAGATAAAAAAGTTAGACAATTATTTCTTTTTTTGGATATTAGACAATTATTTCACCCCACATAATGAGCACCCCTTATGAACATGACTATATATGTGTGTGAAGTGTACATGGTTTTTTTTTTTGAAAAACATGTAATGCCTAGTGATGAAACTGAAATAAAACAAGTTAAGATAACAAAGTGCTTTCATCATGGGCCACTCTGCTAGTCGGATGAAAAACTAAATATATTCACCCCCATGACATATTGTTCCTTTGAATAGATTTTAAATATATGATGAGCATTTTTCGAATGCACGTGAACATTCGTAAACTACGTGATGGACCTTTTATAAAACACGACAGAAAAATAGAAAAAATAGATAAAAAAGAACAGAAAAATGAAATAAGAAAAAGAAATGGAAAAGAATTAAAGCTATAGAAACGTAAAAAAACCAAAAAGTATACTTAAGCAGTTTGTTGTTGTTCCCGAGTAAAACCATGAAGAAAAACAACGGGGGAAAGCAAAAGGCGGGAAAAAGCAGCCCCTAGCCTCGTCATAACAAAGCCATATATGCTCTGTAGCTGAGGGAGCCATATATATGTCGCATTAGGAGAGATGTAGACTGTGTGTTTTACATGAGCTTCTTTTCCTAAGAAACCTTTGAGCAGGGTGTTACTCGAGGCAGCTCTCTTTTACTTTCTCCTTCACCTTTCTCTGTTTTTCTTATTATCATTTACTCTTTTTTGAAGCATCTTCATTTAAGATTTTATGTCTTTGATTTCCTTTGTTTCTCTTTGTTGTTTTTTCCTATATATTTTATTATCTGTGCTTGTCCCATTTATGCTTTAGTTTTGTTTTTTCTTCTCCTTTTTATTTTCATTTCTCATGCCTATAACACCCTTATCTGGAATGAAATGTTGGGGAGGTGTTGGAGATGCTCTTATATCCCATGTATGAGATGGGGCTTTTTTTGAGAGAGAATACGCGATGGAGTTGGGGCTGAATTGTTAGACACAAGCAGCATGGAATCGAAGTAGTAAAGGTGGTCCAGAGATAACCAGTGGACATCAACCTGTTTTAACCGCCAACGACAACCTGAAAATAGCAAATGAGCATGACTGGACAGATATTTGGACAGGGATTTACGATAGCTGTCTTTTATTTCAGCCATTTCTGTCTGGGCTTCCTAATACTCTTATCCCCTTTTTGTTTTTCATGTATTTGAGCTTATTTTCCCAGGAAATGTTTGGACAAGGCGTTACGGCAGCTGCGTTAATTTTCCTTAACCTTGTTTTTCTCATTTCCAATTACTCCATTTTTCATTTAATCTTTGTATGTCTTTGAATTTTCTTCATTTATATGTCTTTTATTATAAATTGTGCTTGTAACATTTATCTTTTAGTTTTATTTCTTATTTTTCTACTTGTTTTCAATTTCCCATACACACTATTTGGGATGAATATTTATCTTATAACACACAAAAATTTCAAAAAATAATAAATTCTGTATAATCTTTTTGCTATGCGATGAATAATTTTTAATACTCAATGAATATTTTTAAATTACATGATAATTTTTTTAATAACACAAGATAAATGTTTTTAATAACAGATGAACTTTTTGAAATATATTATAAACTTTTATGAAGACAAGATTAACATTTTTTAGATACATGATGAATAATTTATAAATTACCCGATGAGCTTTTTTGAAAATATATGATAAACTTTTCATAAGTGCATGATGGACTATTTATATAGATGTTGAACATTCTGAAATATACAATGAACATATTTTAAATATATGAGTATTGTTTGAAGTACCGGCTCATTTTTAAAATACACAGTGAAGACTGTTAAGAAATTCACGCTAAACTTGTTTTGTTATGTGATGAATATTTTTAATATAGAACAAATATTTTTCAAATGCACGATGAACATTTAGGAATACAGAAGATAAAATATATTTGATGCACGATTTACATTTTGTAGTACACGATGGATATTATTTAAATACATGTTGGATATTATTTAATTCATGATGAATATTTTTCAAATAATGTTTAACATTTAGGAATACCTGTGAATATTGATTAAATACACGATTACCTTTTTTGTAGATGAACCTTTTTAAAAACACAACAACAATTATCTTTTCCTTTTTTTTCTCTTTGTTGTTTTGTATCTTTTTTTATATGTGATTGTCCCATTTATGTTTTAGTTTAGTTTTTTCTTCTCCTTTTTATTTTCATTTTCCAATTCCTACAACACCTTATTTGGGATGAAATATTGGGGAGGTGTTGTATCCCATGTACGAGATGGAGCTTTTTTTGAGAGAGAATACGAGATGGAGCTGGGCCTGAATTTTCACACACAAGCAACATGGAATCGAAGTAGCAAAGGTGATCCGAAAATAACCAGCGGACAGCAACCCGGTTTAGCCGGCAACCACAACCTGAAAATAGCAAATGAGCATGCATGCCATGAGCATAGCGAATAATTAAACCGAACACCTGTCCCCCCTGAACAGATGTGTATATAAGGTTGGGCTCTGAAGCTCCTGGCCTGAAAAGGATCAAGGATCGAGGAGGATTCCACAGCCAAAATGGCGTTCAGGAACGTTGCGATGAAAGTCTTGTTGCTCCTGGCGGTGGTGAGCGCGGCATATGCCGCCAAAGGCAAGGCGGAGAAGAAGGAGAGCGCAGATGGTCCGGCGGCGTCTGGTGACGGCGGGGAGTACGACATCACCAAGCTCGGCGCCAAGCCCGACGGCACAACGGACTGCACCGAGG
Source organism: Aegilops umbellulata (assembly GCA_032464435.1). NCBI lineage: Eukaryota > Viridiplantae > Streptophyta > Magnoliopsida > Poales > Poaceae > Aegilops > Aegilops umbellulata. The sequence goes on from CP136060.1 coordinate 369,123,355, forward strand.
TACGTACGTGCTGAAGGAGAGAGAATATAAGAATGATGATGGATCGATGGATCATGTGGTGGATTGCATTGCAATTGCATGCAGGCGTTGGAGGAGGCATGGGCTTCGGCATGCGGTAGCACCGGGAACCCGACCATCATCATCCCCAAGGGTGATTTCCTGACTGGAGCTCTGAATTTCACGGGGCCGTGCAAGGGCGACGGACTCACCATCAAGCTGGAAGGCAACCTGCTAGCTTCCAACGACCTGGCCAAGTTCAAGTCTAACTGGATCGAGATCATGCGCGTGAAGAAGCTCTCCATCACCGGCAAAGGCAACATCGACGGTCAGGGCAAGGCCGTCTGGACCAAAAACAGCTGCCAAAAGAACTACAACTGCAAGATATTGCCAAACGTACGTACGCGTGCATAACATTATATAGTAATAAATTATATATCCGTGCGTATATTTCTTTTACTATTATTGAAGAAATGCTGCTATATTCTTACGTACGTAAATGTGCATGCATGCATGCAGTCGCTGGTGCTGGACTTCTGCGACGACGCGCTCATCGAAGGCATCTCTATCATCAATTCCAAGTTCTTCCACATGAACATCTTCCAGTGCAAGGGCGTGACCGTCAAGGACGTGAAGGTGACCGCGCCCGGGGACAGCCCCAACACCGACGGCATCCACATGGGCGACTCGTCCAATGTCAGCATCATCGACACCACCATCGGCGTTGGCGACGACTGCATCTCCATGGGCCCCGGCACCACAAAAGTCAACATCAGCGGCGTGACCTGCGGCCCAGGCCATGGCATCAGCATTGGCAGCCTCGGGAGGTACAAGGACGAGAAGGACGTGACCGACATCACCGTCAAGAACTGCGTGCTCAAGGGCTCCAGCAACGGCCTCCGCATCAAGTCGTACGAGGACTCCAAGTCTCCCCTCGTAGCATCCAAGATCACCTACGAGAACATCAAGATGGAGGACTCGGGCAACCCCATCATCATCGACCAGAAGTACTGCCCCAACAAACTTTGCACCTCCAAGGGCGACGCCGACAGGGTCACCGTCAAGGACGTTTCGTTCAAAAACATCACCGGCACCTCCTCCACCCCCGAGGCCGTCAGCCTGCTCTGCTCCGAGAAGAAGCCCTGCGAAGGCATCACAATGTCCGACGTCAAGATCGAGTACTCCGGCACGAACAACAAGACCATGGCTGTCTGCACCCACGTCAAGGTCACCGCCACGGGAGTCGACAAGGCCAACACATGCGAGGCATGATTTTTTTTCTCCGTATTTCGGATGTACCAAGTGTTCTAATTTCTCTCTCTTTTTCATTTCTTTTTTCGCGATCCCGGCCGCTCGAGGAGATCATCTTTTTAGTTTCTGTTTTGTTAATTCTCATCTAGATGAGAATTAGTCATCTCACATGTAACTGCTAATCCTTTTGATACAAATTCTAAGCTTTGTGAGTTTTCTTTAGCGCGTGCCCAAACGATGCGTTTCGTTTAGCATGAGCAATTTTTGTGTGTTGTCCCGTTTCCTTTGATAAAGTGGGATTGTCTATTTAACATCTGACTGAAATATAATTGGCTTTCAGTCATTTTTTTCATTCAATAGAATTGTGACACCTATATGTCTCTTTGTTCTCTTGTATATATGTATGTTTCAACGAGGCCGTGCTTAAAACTGCCCCGTCAGAAAAAGCTTATCGGGTTGGATTGGACCCGCTTGGAGTCATGACAAGTACATAGCATTCATGATAAGCGCATAGCATTCATGGTGATGGAGCAAGTTACAAGGACTGAAAACTCACTGAAACAGAGTAAAATAAACAGTAATTCATGTACAACACGTGAAATTCGACCAAAATTAACAAATACTTTGACACTGTAATTCATGTATTTCAACACTGTAAAAAAAGTACAGTGCAGTTAAAACGACATGCATTGCCGATGCTACAAAAACAAGATCATGAACTGACTGAAAGTTCAGCCATAGCAAGTTATATGATCTGAAAACTGAAACATAGGAACAGTTGCACAACAAAAAAATTGTGGCAAGGATTGGTGATATCTTAAGACGAATCTAAACCAGTAGGTCGTGTAAGATTCACATGGCAGACTCACCAAAGCTTGAACCCAAGAGCAGTGAACTGAACTTAAAATAATATAGTAAACTATACGGTAATCTATGCACAATCAAGCTGTAAAAGCAATTTTACAAGACTGTAAGCACAAGTACAAGATTGTTTACCACAGCTGATTGCACACTGTAATTCATGCATTTTGATACTGTAAATAAGAGCTAACAATCAAGCAAAAGCCATGCATCATCCATGACCGAAAAGTTCAGACTGGAAATGAAACTGACAATAGATTAACTGAAACTTGAACCAAAAAGCACTAACTAAAGCTTCAACCCCAATAGTCACAAAGTAAACCATGGACCGATGGACCGATGCATCCCTATATGGAATGCAGTTTTTCGTATGTCATATGGGCCGCGGTGTTCAACTACTGGAGAAAAGGCTTATAGGGTGGGAGGAGGGGGGGGGAGGGGGGAGGGGGCATCGGGCGAGGTCTAGTACCCGCCACAACTATTTTGGGAAAGTTTTAGTCGCGGGTGAAAAAAAAACGTCTATCACTGCTAAATGCACAGTAGTGAAACACCGCGGCCCATATATATGGGCAGACACAAAATCAGCAGTGGAGAGCACCAAACTCTGTTTACCACTGGATTGTAACATACTAGTGGTGGGCACAAAGTTTGCCCGCCACAATAATATTTCCTTGAGGCATGTCCAAAAATTTCAAAATTTAGCAGGGCTTCTAGCGGCGCCCGCCACAGTAGTAGTAAATAAGCAAATAATTAGGAAAAATCATTTTTATAAAATTCAGAATAGGGCAAAGTTTGAGCATGACACTTTGAATGGTGTATATTAAAAAAAAGGTTTTAAGGAGAAATGTTGTTGGAAATATGCCCTAAAGGCAATAATAAAATGGTTATTATCATATTTCCCGTTCATGATAAATGTATATTTTGTTCATGCTAGAATTGTATTGACCGAAAATTTAAATACATGTGTGGATACATAAACTACACCATGTCCCTAGTATGCCTCTACTAGATAGCTCGTTGATTAAAGATGGTTAAGGTTTCCTAACCATAGACATGAGTTGTCATTTGATAATGGGATCACATCATTGGGAGAATGATGTGATGGACAAAACCTAACCATAAGCTTAGCATCATATCGTTTAGTTTATTTGCTATAGCTTTCTTCATGTCAAGTATCTGTTTCTTAAACCATGAGATCGTGTAACTCACACCGGCGAAATACTTAGTGTGTATTCAAACGTCACTTCATAACAGAGTGATCATAAATATGCTCTACAGGTATCTCCGAAGGTGTCTGTTGGGTTTGAATGGATCAAGACTAGGATTTGTCACTCCGTATGACGAAGAGATATCTCTGGTGTCGGGGATATACCCCTCGGTATGACCCGGCCGGAGATATGACCCGGCTAGGACTTGGTGTTTCATTGGTAAACGCCTGAAGACTGGCAACTCACTGACGACCCGGCCGGGCCTGGTGACTCATTGGTGACCCTGCAGGTGTTTCAGATGGATGATAAGGCCCAAGGCCCAGAAGGCCGGCTATAACATGGTGGGCCGGTTAAGAGGAAAGGCATGAGGAATATTTCCCTTACAAGGAATCAAGACCCAGACTTGTATCCGGCTTGTATTAGAAGATAGACTAGTCCTAATTCTATTGGGACTCCACATGTAACACGCCCCTCCAACTTATATAAGGAGGGGCAGGGCACCCCAAGAAGGGGGGAGAAATAATCTGAAGGGCTAGATACAACTAGAGGAGACCCGACTTATACAGAAACTCCCTCATAAGCATATTGAATAAGACCTAGCCACAAACAGCATGTAGGGTTATTATCGGATGATGTTTCCGGGGCCCGAAGCTGTCTAAATCTTATCTCTTGTGCTAATCCGCTTCGACGATCTACACACATCTCTCGCCCCGATCAACCCCTCTCAAGCTACTACCTAGTTGTATTGGCCTCACGACAAGTCCTCACACTAGGACATATGCCGTGACAAATCCACGACATTTGGCGTCCAACGTGGGGCCTACGCACGGTGGTGTTGAGTTCTTGAAGGGATCTCTCGCAGGGATCGAGAAGTTCGCAATTTTTCGGTGGAATAAGAGCTGGTTTGAAAGGATCTGTATCAACTTTGAGTTCATCAGACCAGATTTACAATCCGCAAGATTCAAGTTTGACAAGAATTAGGGTTACGGTCGGTGAATTATTTGGTTGTTTTCAAGTCGCCGAGATCGGCAGGTTCTTTAGGACGCGTCCGATCAACCGCGGCCCTCGCGAACATCCTGTTGCATCACATCTACCTGCTCTGCGGTTTTCAAGTATGTGAAATTATGGGGAAACGCTTCCTATCTATAGTCTAGAAAGACACCAACGTTAGATCACTCAAATGCCGTTGATTCAATTGAGATTGGACGCTTAAGATTCTGTCTCTTATGTAAATATAAAAAAATAAAAAATATGTAGGCAACTAACCACCCGCAATCCCCGCCCCTTAACCTCTCCTCCTTAATCCCCCCTGGTTGCAATCGTCCCTGATTGCACGCAGCTTGCCGGGCTCTCCCTCTGGCTCACACGCATCGTCCCCAACTCGCCTCGCCCAGATCCCCTTCTCCCTTGCCGCGCACGCAGGAGTCTCCTTCTCTCCTCTTCGTCCAGCCGCCCGGCGACCCCACGGGCCGGCCAGCTCCGCCCACGTGATCACCGACGAGCTCAGAACGTAACTCACCGTCGCGCTTATCTCCACCGGGATCACGCCCTCCTCCACCATTCCGGACTCCGGTTTGATTCCTAAAATAATTGTTTTCTGATTCCTAAAATAATTGTTTTCTAAAATAAGGGTTTGAGTCTTCTCCTCTTGGCAATTTTTTTATCATGCAGAGCTAGTTGATTACTAAAATAATTGTTTTCTGATTTTTTTTATATCTAGAGTAGATGCCAGTACCTTGGTTATGCCATGTTTGTGGGTGTGAATTTGGTCAACCAGTATGTATTTGGTCACTAAATAATTCACAAGTTTTTTATGAACTGGGTAGGTGAAGCGCACAAATATGTCTCCTTGGTTGGCAGCAATATTAGTATTTGGGTCTTCTTCTTTTTTCAATTTTCAATGCTTCCAAGTAACAATACATATGTTCCCAGCGTATGAAAGCATGCATCCTCATATTGGCAGCAACCTTATTTGTTTTATTATCAATTTCTCTGCTTCCGACCAAGACGAATATTGTTGAGCTGTCATATTTTCATGCTTCCTACGAATTGTGATACTATGTTTAGTAAACTATTCATGGGTACATAGGATAAGCTTGTTAATTCCAATGCCTTGCTTCCATACCCCTATTGGCGCCAATAGTAGTTTTCGTTCCATTTTCCAATTCCCATACTTCCAAGTAACACTACTTATATATACAGTACCATTTTTAGTGCTTCTACACTGTAATACTATTGCTTTCTTCGATTGATAATAATTCCAATGGGTCAACAAAAAATCCATTAAATTCATATGATGATGACACAAGAGAGGCTTCCTGATGGTAGCCACATGTTTTGTTTATTTCATTATTGGACTTCTATTGTATGCTTCCAACCTAGACGGGTAATGTTGAGTTGCCATGTTTCCGTGCTTCTACAATTTGCCATGTTGTGTTTAACAAATTAGCTTCTTACTTCTAATGCCTTGCTTCCGTAAAATTTGCCATGCTGTGTTTAATCTTCATGTCTTCATGTCTTTGTTTAATCTTCATGGATGCTATAACTGAATGAGCTGAATTTTGGATACTTTGGTCATGAAATTGAACATCACTGTAAGATGAAAGTGGCAAAATGGAACTGAATTAAACTGCAGCATAAATGAACTATACAGATTTGCAAAATCAACATTGCAGAATTGGACATCTTGCACAAGAGCAGTTCATCCCACGGACACCCGGTGATCGTACTTCCATCATAGTTGCCACCCTCGGAGCCACCGCTTGAAGCATTGGTGGCTTCTCTCACAGTAGCACAAGTGTTGCCACCCTTGTAGACCCCCACCACTCGGAGCACCACGTCGTCGGCGTCGCCACCCTCAGAACGCCGCCACTTGCGGCACACCTAACGGCCGCTCGCAGCACCGAAGGAATGGTGGCCAGATGGCGCTGCAATACCGCTCGCAACACATAAACTCTGCTTCGACCAATACTTGTTCATGCTGCTGTCAATATTAGTGTGTGCTTCAACCATGACTGGTGCTGCTTCTTTGACTAATGTTATTGTGCATACATTTTTGTTCTTCCACTGCACCTTTTTTGTTTGAACCACTATTGATGTGTGCTTCATTATTTTTCACCGATTTAGGGTTTTGTATATGCTTCCATGGTAGTAAACTTTTGCTTCAACCATTGCTTGTGTGTGCTTATTTTATTGTAAAGACATTTTGGTTCAACCAATTGTATTATGTCCTTGAACCATGGCTAGTGTTTGCTTCTTTTACTGATATTGTTTAGCAAAACAGTAGGGAATACCCCTACTATTTTTTTACTGATATTATTGTACAAGCATTTTGTTCCTTGTAGTAATTTTTGGTTTCAATCACTACTAATGTGAGCTTCATTATTTGTCACTGATTTTTCTACTGCACAGACACTTTGTGCTCGGTTCAGCCGTGCTTCTTCATTTCAAGCACATTGGCCACAATGTTGAGTGAGATGCAGACACTAGGCACCGTTGTATGTGGTGGTTACCTTGTTGACAATGAAGAACTCGCAGCACGCATGGAGCTCACCCATGATTGGCTAATTCAACGCGGAGTGATACTGGCTATGTAGAAGTGAATTATTGTAGTTTTGTAAAAATAAAGGTGTATATTGTTCTTATCAAATAAATCGGTGTCCATGTATATTTTCGTTTGCCTCTGCACAATTTATTCTATGAAATTTAAATGCGTACATTAAACGTGAATATTGTTTTTGCTACACCAAAATAAATTTTCAAAGCGAGAAAAAATGCTTCAGTCAATATAGAAAAAAATTCTATCCATACGATCGAAAAATATGTTCCGACTGCAAACATAAAAGGATGCTTCTATTGACAAAGAATAATGCTTTCATGCCACCTTAGCATGTTTCGTTGCACAAAAATGCATCTTCAATAATAATTATTTTCTTATATTTGTTTGTTAGAAGAAAATCATAACTTACCAGAGAAATTGGATAAAGATATTTGGCATGATTTCTGGAAGCAATTTTTAGCTAATGGCAATTTCCGCGACCCGCCTCGATGGCCTTGTTGACCCACTTCGTCAGATTCCGCCTCTGTATTTATGATGTCAAGCCGGATTCAGGCCCGTCCGCCTCTGCCGTTCTGCCACAAGCTGGCATCTCTGAGCCGCCGCGGCCGCACTCCGTTGCCATCTACGGTCCAACCGGATCTGAATCCGTTACCTCTAAGCCGGCTACAGGCTACAATACCTCGCCGCGCCTGAGTTTCACCATTGGCGAGCAAGACGTGAGTCACCGGCCTCTGCAGCATTGGGTTGCCGCGGCCGCCGGTGCACCTCCACTCGTTTTCTGCTTCTGACTACTTCAACCGCAGCAGGAGAGTCGCCACCGGGCTCCAACTTGGACTGCCGCCTGGCCGGCCTTGCCGTTTGAGCTGCTCCGCGTGAGACCCTGCTTCTGGGTTACATCCACTTTGAGCCGCCCTGGCCGAGCTGCTCCGCCGTTGGCCGCTGAGCCTTCTGGCCTTGAACCGGCCCCTGAGCCGCCGTTGCCGCTGCAGGCCCCGCTATCCTCGCTGGATCACACCTTTGCCTCGAGCTGCCGCAGTTCACCTCCACAGCCAGTGCCTCGCTTGGGCGGGTCACCTCCGCAGCAGCCGCCCGTCTAGAGCCACCATGGCCTCGCTCTTGCTTCGCCGGCTCGCCTTCACGGCCTTAAGCCGCCCCTGGTTCGGCCTCGTTGAGCCGCCGGCCGCTGTCATCACTTCTACAGCCGCACTACGAGTCGTCGCCACGGTCTTGAGCTGGTTCCGAGTCATGCCGCTCCGGGCCGCCTCTGCACCCACGCTCCCAAGCGGACTACGCTTCCAAGATGCCGCGGCCTTAAACCGCCCCTGCATGACCTCGCCTTGGCCCCTGAAAGTTGCGTCGAGCCGTGGTCGTGGCCCTCGTCTCCATCGACAAGCCGTCCTCGAGCTGCTGCGGCGCCGCCAGTGAGCCGCCGCCCGCGAGCAGCTGTTGAGCCGCCCCTCCGCCTTACTCCACTGCCGCTGGCCCAGGGCCACCTCGGCTGCGGCTCGCCCCCACTGGCCTCGGTCTCAAGCTGCCACTGTTGAGTTGTCCTGGCTTCTGAAATCGCCGCCTCTGCCATTGCCTCGTTGAGCCGCCACGGTCCTCGCGTCTCCTTGCCGGCGTTGACACAGCCTCATTGAACCATCTTCACAGCCCCGCTTCCAAGCCAGCAGGCCTCCGCTCCCCTGTCTGCTGGATCTTTGAATGACGAGACGCTGGCGGGTGCAAGACAGACTCTGTGTCAGTTAATTGGTATGTTTGCTGCTTAAAGCGTCAGAGCAGCTGGATCACTCCAAATAAAAGCATTGCGGTGGACTTGTTAGTTCAGCAGTTCCGTTAGATATAGAAACAGTAAAGGCTAAAGTGCCCACTACAGATGCCACTGGATTATTGATGGAGATTCAGGATCTCAGGGAACCCAAGAATATCCTGGCGTTTTTGTTACTTCATTGACAGTTCTTCAGTTAGTATCAGTTGGGCTCAATATTCAGAAACTCGCAGTTCAAGCTTTTCTACAATTGAGAGGAGCCAGTCACAGTTTTCATCATTGAGTGCCCTTATATCACAATAAATCAGTTGGCAAATTGATTTGTGAGTTCCCGTATCTACCAGAAGGCGTATTCAAATTGCTGGAAGGTTTATGTTCTCCTGGAAGTAATGAAAAACAGGACAAGGATCCAGAGAGTGGGGACAGGATAACTTAAGATTTAGAGTGTGTCTGGACATTGCTTTACAGCTAGCTGCCGGAGAAGAGACTTATTTGTTGGTGACGGCTGTGCTTTTTTGCAAGAAAAGGAGATAGTGGATAAATCACCGTTGAAATTATTGGAGGTTATCCACGGCCGTTACATACGGATCATCTATTATCCGGACAAATCAGGTGATATCCATCCGGTTTATTTTTGTTGATGCATTTTTTAAATAAAAAGTACTCTGGCTTGCGATGTTTTTTGATGCAGGATAGTTGTTCACTGCAAAAGCGATGGTCGTGTCATGGATATATAACTCACGCTACTGTTATCATGCGCTAGCATCTGACCGTGCCATGATGCTCGATGAATGTGTGTGCAAGTCATCGCCTCTGCGGCCCAATTTACATCCACACGCCGGAGCCACACCCGTTTGCATGAGCGGCTTAGCAGTTGACCTCAACCTTCTGTGGATTTATATCGTGTTATCAACGCCAAGGATATATATCTTATGGTCGAAAATGAAGAATCGCAAGCCAACTCTTTGAGTCGACTTAAGACTCGGGGGGCTACAGTGACATGACTTAGCAAATTTTGCCACATTCAAGAACTCTGGGTCATTGGAGGCCACTGCCATATTGATGAAAATTTAAAGGCCGTCAGAAAATTTTCGGCTTAAAAAGAAGATTCCGTTTCAAGGAAAATCTGTCTCTCACAAAGCTTTGAAGCTCTCAATATCCTGTTTAAAATTCCGGTTCAAAAATAATCCATCTCTCGCAAGTTCGAGTTCTCAGGAAAAATTAAAGGTGAAGGAAATATGCCCTAGAGGCAATAATAAAGTTATTATTTATTTCCTTATATTCATGGTAAATGTTTATTATTCATGCTAGAATTGTATTAACCGGAAACATAATACATGTGTGAATACATAGACAAACAGAGTGTCACTAATATGCCTCTACTTGACTAGCTCGTTAATTAAAGATGGTTATGTTTCCTAACCATAGACATGAGTTGTCATTTGATTAACGGGATCACATCATTAGGAGAATGATGTGATTGACTTGACCCATTCCGTTAGCTTAGCACACGATCGTTTAGTATTCTGCTATTGCTTTCTTCATGACTTATACATGTTCCTATGACTATGAGATTATCCAACTCCCGTTTACCGGAGGAACACTTTGTGTGCTACCAAAAGTCACAACGTAACTGGGTGATTATAAAGGTGCTCTACAGGTGTCTCCGAAGGTACTTGTTGGGTTGGCGTATTTCGAGATTAGGATTTGTCACTCCGATTGTCGGAGAGGTATCTCTGGGCCCACTCGGTAATGCACATCACTATAAGCCTTGCAAGCATTGTAACTAATGAGTTAGTTGCGGGATGATGTATTACGGAACGAGTAGAGAGACTTGCCGGTAACGAGATTGAACTAGGTATTGAGATACCGACGATCGAATCTTGGGCAAGTAACATACCAATGACAAAGGGGACAACGTATGTTGTTATGCGGTTTGATCGATAAAGATCTTTGTAGAATATGTGGGAGCCAATATGAGCATCCAGGTTCCGCTATTGGTTATTGACCGGAGACGTGTCTCGGTCATGTCTACATGTTCTCGAACCCGTAGGGTCCGCACGCTTAAAGTTTGATGACGGTTATATTATGAGTTTATGTGATTTGATGTACCAAAGGTAGTTCGGAGTCCCATATGAGATCGGGGACATGACGAGGAGTCACGAAATGGTCGAGACGTAAAAATTGATATATTGGACGACTATATTCGAACATCGGAAAAATTCTGAGTGGTTCGGGTATTTTTTGGAGTACGTCGGTGGAGTTTCGAGGGGCCCACGAGGCAGGGGGCGCGCCCTAGGGGGGCGCGGCCTCCACCCTCGTGACTGCCTCGTGGCTTTCTTGACGGAGGGTCCAAGTCTCCTTGGTCTTATCTGATGAGAAAATCACGTTCTCAAAGGTTTCATTCCGTATGGACTCCGTTTGATATTCTGTTTCTCCGAAACACTGAAATAGGCAAAAAACAGCAATTCTGGGCTGGGCCTCCGATTAATAGGTTAGTCCCAAAAATTATATAAAAGTGGAAAAATAAAGTCCAATATAGTCCAAAACAGTAGACAATATAGCATGGAGCAATCAAAAATTATAGATACGTTGTAGACGTATCAGGCATCCCCAAGCTTAATTTCTGCTCGTCCTCGAGTAGGTAAATGATAAAAAGAGAATTTTTGATGCGGAGTGCTACTTGGCATAATTTCAATATAAATCTTCTTAATTGTGGTATAAATATTCAGATCCGAAAGATTCAAGACAAAAGTTCATGTTGACATAAAAATAATAATACTTCAAGCATACTAACAAAGCAATTATGTCTTCTCAAAATAACATGGCCAAAGAAAGCTATCGCTACAAAATCATATAGTCTGGCTATGCTCTATCTTCACCACATAAAGTATTTAAATCATGCACAACCCCGATGACAAGCCAAGCAATTGTTTCATACTTTAACATTTTCAAAACTTTTTCGATCTTCACGCAATACATGAGCGTGAGCCATGGATATAACACTATATGTGGAATAGAATGGTGGTTGTGGAGAAGACAAAAAGAGGGGAAGATAGTCTCACATCAACTAGGCGTATCAACGGGCTATGGAGATGCCCATCAATAGATATCAATGTGAGTGAGTAGGGATTGTCATGCAACGGATGCACTAGAGCTATAAGTATATGAAAGCTCAACAAAAGAAACTAAGTGGGTGTGCATCCAACTCGCTTGCTCACGAAGACCTAGGGCATTTTGAGGAAGCCCATCATTGGAATATACAAGCCAAGTTCTATAATGAAAACTTCCCACTAGTATATGAAAGTGACAAAATGAGAGACTCTCTATCATGAAGATCATGGTGCTACTTTGAAGCACAAGTGTGGTAAAAGGATAGTAACATTGTCCCTTCTCTCTTTTTCTCTCATTTTTTTATTTGGGCCTTTCCCTTTTTTTATGGCCTATTTTTTTTCGTCCGGAGTCTCATCCCGACTTGTGGGGGTATCATAGTCTCCATCATCCTTTCCGCACTTGGGACAATGCTCTAAAAATGATGATCATCACACTTTTAATTTTTCTTACAACTCAATACTTAGAACAAAATATGACTCTATATGAATGCCTCCGGCGGTGTACCGGGATATGCAATGAATCAAGAGTGACATGTATGAAAGAATTGTGAACGGTGGCTTTGCCATAAATACGATGTCCACTACATGATCATGCTAGCAATATGACAATGATGGAGCGTGTCATAATAAACGGAACGGTGGAAAGTTGCATGGCAATATATCTCGGAATGGCTACGAAAATGCCATGATAGGTAGGTATGGTGGCTGTTTTGAGGAAGGTATATGGTGGGTGTATGATACCGGCGAAAGGTGCGCGGTATTAGAGAGGCTAGCAATGGTGGAAGGAAGGAAAGTGTGTATGATCCATGGACTCAACATTAGTCATAAAGAACTCATATACTTATTGCAAAAATCTAGAAGTTATCAAAGCAAAGTATTACGCGCATGCTCCTAGGGGGATAGATTGGTAGGAAAATACCATCGCTCGTCCCCGACCACCACTCATAAGGAAGACAATCAATAAATAAATCATGCTCCGACTTCATCACATAACGGTTCACCATACGTGCATGCTACGGGAATCACAAACTTTAACACAAGTATTTCTCAAATTCACAACTACTCAACTAGCATGACTCTAATATCACCATCTTCATATCTCAAAACAATTATCAAGCATCAATCTTTTCTTAGTATTCAACGCACTCAAAAGAAAGTTTTAGAAATCTTGAATACCAAGCATATTATTATTAAGCAAATTACCATGCTATTAAAGACTCTCAAAATAATCTAAGTGAAGCATGAGAGATCAATAGTTTCTTTAAAACAAATCCACCACTGTGCTCTAAAAGATATAAGTGAAGCACTAGAGCAAAACTATAAAGCTCAAAAGATATAAGTGAAGCACATAGAGCAAAACTATAAAGCTCAAAAGATATAAGTGAAGCACATCGAGTATTCTATCAAATTCCAAATTATGTATGGCTATCTCAAAAGGTGTGTACAGTAAGGATGATCGTGACACACTAACAAACAAAAGACACAAATAACACAAGACGCTCCAAGCAAAACACATATCATGTGGTGAATAAAAATATAGCTCCAAGTAAAATTACCGATGGAAGTAGACGAAAGAGGGGATGCCTTCCGGGGCATCCCCAAGCTTTGACTTTTTGGTGTCCTTAGATTATCTTGGGGGTGCCATGGGCATCCCCAAGATTAGGCTCTTGCCACTCCTTGTTCCATAATCCATTAAAAGATTTCACCCAAAACTTGGAAACTTCACAACACAAAACTCAATAGAAATCTCGTGAGCTCCGTTAGCGAAAGAAAACAAAAGACCACTTCAAGGTACTGTAATGAACTAATTCTTTATTTATATTGGTGTTAAACCTACTGTATTCCAACTTCTCTATGGATCATAAACTATTTTACTAGCCATAGATTCATCAAAATAAGCAAACAACACATGAAAAACAGAATCTGTCAAAAACAAAACAGTCTGTAGTAATCTGTAACTAACGCAAACTTCTGGAACTCCAAAATATCTACCAAAATAGGAAGACCTAGAAAATTTGTTTATTGATCAGCAACAACTGGAATCAGTATTTTATCACGTTCTGGTGATTTTTAACAATTGTTTTCGTGAACAGAAAGTTTCTAGAAATTACAACAAGATCAAATAACTATCACCCAAGAAGATCCTATAGGTCTAACTTGGCACAAACACTAATTAAAACATAAAACTACATCTAAACAGAAGGTAGATGGATTATTTATTCCTAAACAGAAGAAAAAACTAAAAAAACTAAAAATAAAATTGGGCCCAACAAGCGCTATCGTTTAACGCCCCTAGCTAGGCATAAAAGCAAAGATAGATCTAGGTATTGCCATCTTTGGTAGGCAATCCATAAGTGGCTCTCATGATAGATTCATATGGTAATTTTATTTTCTTTCTAGGGAAGTGTTCCATGTCCTTTTCTAATGGAAATTGAAATCTAATATTCCCTTCCTTCATATCAATAATTGCACCAACCGTTCTAAGGAAAGGTCTACCGAGAATAATAGGGCAAGAAGAATTGCAATCTATATCAAGAACGATAAAATGTACGGGCACATAATTCCTATTTGCAACAATAAGAATATCATTAATTCTTCCCATAGGTTTATTAATAATGGAATCCGCAAGATGCAAGTTTACAGAGCAATCATCAAAATCACGGAAATCTAGCAAATCACACACGGTTTTGGGAATAGTAGACACTAGCACCCAAATCACACAAAGCATAAAACTCATAATCTTTAATTTTAATTTTAATAGTGGGTTCCCACTCATCATAAAGTTTTCTAGGTATAGAAACTTTCAACTCAAGTTTTTCTTCATAAGATTGCATCAAGGCATCAACGATATGTTCGGTAAAGGCTTTATTTTGACTATAAGCATGAGGAGAATTTAGCACGGATTGCAACAAGGAATTACAATCAATTAAAGAGCAACCTTCATAATTAAATTCCTTGAAATCCAATATAGTGGGTTTAGCAACTTCAAGGGTTTTATTTCTTTCAATCACACTCTTATCAATTTCATCATCAAGATCTAAATACTCCGAATTTTGAAACGCCTTCTAGGTAAAGGAAGATAATATTCAGTTTCATCAAGATTAATATTGCAAAACAAAGATTTAATAGGAGACACATCAATAATTTTTAGATCTTCATCTTGATTTTCATAGGAATTGGAAGAACACGCTTTAACAAAGGCATCTTTCATAGCACGCATCCTAGCGGTTCTTTCCTTGCACTCATCAATGGAAATTCTCATGGCTTTGAGAGACTCATTGATATCATGCTTAGGAGGAATAGATCTAAGCTTTGAAGAATGAACCTCAAGAGAAATTCTATCAACGTTCCTAGCCAAATCATCAACTTTAAGCAATTTCTCTTCAAGCAAAGCATTATAATTCTTTTGTGAATTCATAAACTCTTTAACACTATTCTCAAATTCAGAGGGCATCTTATTAAAATTTCCATAAGAGTTGTTGTAGAAATTTCCATAATTATTAGAAGGATTACTAGGATAAGGCCTAGGATTAAAATTCCCTCTATACGCGTTGTTACCAAAATTATTCCTACCAACAAAATTCACATCCATAGATTCATTATTATTCTCAATCAAAGTAGACAAAGGCATATCATTAGGATCAGAAGAAACACTCTTAGTAGCAAATAATTTCATAAGTTCATCCATCTTTTCACTCAAAACATTAATTTCTTCTATCGCATGCACTTTTTTATTAGTAGATCTTTCAGTGTGCCATTGAGAATAATTAACCATAATATTATCTAGGAGTTTAGTAACATCTCCTAAAGTGATTTCCGTAAAAGTGCCTGCCGCGGCCGAATCTAAAAGATTTCTAGAAGCAAAATTCAATCCAGCATAATTTTTTTATAATCATCCACAAATTCAAACCATGAGTAGTGCAATTACGTATCATTAATTTCATTCTCTCCCAAGCTTGTGCGACATGTTCATGATCAAGTTGCTTAAAATTCATAATGTCGTTTCTAAGAGAGATGATCTTAGCGAGAGGAAAATACTTAGAGATAAAAGCATCTTTGCACTTGTTCCAAGAATCAATACTATTTTTAGGCAAAGACGAAATCCAAGCTTTAGCACGGTCTCTAAGCGAAAAAGGAAATAGCTTCAATTTAACAATATCATTATCGACATCTTTCTTTTTTTGTATATCACATAAATCAACCAAGCTATTCAGATGAGTAGCGGCATCTTCACTAGAAAGGCCGGCGAATTGATCTTTCATGACAAGATTCAACAAAGCAGTATTGATTTCACAAGATTCAGTATTGGCAAGAGGAGCAATCGGAGTGCTAAGGAAATCATTATTGTTGGTATTGGTATAGTCACACAGTTTGGTATTATCTTGAGCCATCGCGACAAACAAGCAATCCAACACACGAGCAAACAAAAGGCAAGCGAGGAAAAGGCAAACGGAAAAAGAGAGGGCGAATAAAACGGCAAGGGTGAAGTGGGGGAGAGGAAAACGAGAGGCAAATGGCAACTAATGTAATGCGAGAGATAGGGATTGTGATGGGTACTTGGTATGTTGACTTTTGCGCAGACTCCCCGGCAACGGCGCCAGAAATTCTTCTTGCTACCTCTTGAGCACTGCGTTGGATTTCCCCGAAGAGGAGAGGATGATGCAGCAAAGTAGCGTAAGTATTTCCCTCAGTTTTTGAGAACCAAGGTATCAATCCAGTAGGAGGCTACACGCGAGTCCCTCGTACCTACACAAAAACAATAGCTCAACGCAACCAACGCGATTAGGGGTTGTCAGTCCCTCCACGGTCACTTACGAGAGTGAGATATGATAGAGATGATAGATAATATTTTTGGTATTCTTGGTATAGAGATGAAAAATGAAAAGTAAAAGGCAAAGTAAAAAAGCAAAGCAATAATAAAGTGATAGAGATTGATATGATGCGAATAGACCCGGGGACCATAGGTTTCACTAGTGGCTTCTCTCAAGAGCGTAAGTATTCTATGGTGGGTGAACAAATTACTGTTGAGCAATTGACGGAATTGATCATAGTTATGAGAATATCTAGGTATGATCATGTATATAGGCATCACGTCCGAGACAAGTAGACCGACTCCTGCCTGCATCTACTAATATTACTCCACTCTTCGACCGCTATCCAGCATGCATCTAGAGTATTAAGTTAAAAATAGAGTAACGCCTTAAGCAAGATGACATGATGTAGAGGGATAGTTTCATGCAATATGATAAAAATCCCATCTTGTTATCCTCGATGGCAAAAATACAATACGTGCCTTGCTGCCCCTTCTGTCATTGGGAAAGGACACCGCAAGATTGAACCCAAAGCTAAGCACTTCTCCCATTGCAAGAAAAACCAATCTAGCAGGCCAAACCAAACTGATAATTCGAAGAGACTTGCAAAGATAACCAATCATACATAAAAGAATTCAGAGAAGACTCAAATATTATTCATAGATAGACTTGATCATAAACCCACAATTCATCGGTCTCAACAAACACGCCGTAAAAAGAAGATTACATCGAATATATCTCCACGAGAGAGGGGGAGAACATTGTATTGAGATCCAAAAAGAGAGAAGAAGCATCTAGCTACTAACTATGGATCCGAAGGTCCGAGGTAAACTACTCACACTTCATCGGAGGGGCTAGGATGATGTAGAAGCCCTCCGTGATGATGGCCCTCTTCGGCGGAGCTCCGGAACAGGGCCCAAGATGGGATCTCGTGGATGCAGAAAGTTGCGGCGGTGGAATTAGGTTTTTGGCTCCATATCTGATCGTTTGGGGGTACGTAGGTATATATAGGAGGAAGGAGTACGTCAGTGGAGCTGCGAGGGGCCCACGAGGCAGGGGCATGCCCTAGGGGGCGCCCTCCACCCTCGTGACCGCCTCGTGGCTTTCTTGACGGAGGGTCCAAGTCTCCTGGGTCTTATCTGATGAGAAAATCACGTTCCCGAAGGTTTCATTCCGTTTGGACTCCGTTTGATATTTTGTTTCTCCGAAACACTAAAATAGGCAAAAAAAACAGCAATTCTGGGCTGGGCCTCGAGTTAATAGGTTAGTCCCAAAAATAATATAAAAATAGAAAATAAAGCCCAATATAGTCCAAAACAGTAGATAGTATAGCATGGAGCAATCAAAAATTATAGATACGTTGGAGACGTATCACTGCTCCGATTTAGCTACACTTCAGTCGACTGAATCGACTTTTGGGTTCGTCGATTTTCAGGGGGTGGGGGGCTCGCCGGGGTGAAGGAAGAACCAGCCGCAGCGGGGAGGGGGCCTCGCCAGAGAGGTACCCCACTATCTATCTTAGGGTTCAGGATGGGGGCGGTGGCGTGGGGATCGCCGGAGAAAAAGCTCGACACGGGGGGGGGGGCTAGAGGGATGGCCGGGGTGGCGGCGGACCGGCGGTGGGGAGTGTTTTCTGGGCGGGCGGGGTGGTGCACCGCCGGCCGCGGGCGGCGGGGGGCTACTGTTTGGCCGGTGGTGGCTGGCGGCTCAGGGGGGTGGAGGTTCAAGATGAACCGCAGGCCCTTGATTTCGTATCCAATAGCTGCAAAATCAACTGACCAGAGATGAAAAAGTCAGTCGACCGACGTGTAGCCTCACCTTGCTAGTGCGTTCCGTTTCGACAGCAAAATTCAGTTTGGACAGCAAAATTCAGTTTCGACAGATAAGTTCAGTTTCGATAGTTAAGTTCAGTTTCGACAGTTAAGTTCAGTTTCGACAGTTAAGTTCAGAGATGAGCGGCTGATGTATTTTACATCTAGCACTTTGTGGTTATGTATTTTACGTCATGTATTGGAGATGCTATTAGAATTCCACTCAGGTTAACGTTGTTCGTTGTCTCTCTTGACCTACTTCAGCCTCGGCGTCGTACAACTCACCGGAGCTGCTCCAAGGACGAAACCCTCCATCACAGCGGAGCAGTACCTCGGGCTCCATCTCCATATGCCTAAGATCTTCTTCCCCTCCTCCGACAGCAAAGTCAGCCGGAGCATCCTCACCGGCCAACCCAATCACGCTGAGATCGACATGGCTTCGCCAAAGAGGTTGTACACTTGTTGCATCTCTTTTTTACTCTACATGTTATATATTGTCCACTGAGCACACGGATTTGTTCCTTTAGTGTCTCCTTGAAAGAAAAAACGTAGGAATTTTAATTTTCACTTGTCCTCCTTTTCAAATTCCTATTCATGAAGCACAAGACTAAGAGATGGTAGCATAATAGCATTATAACCATACACTTTCTTGTGGTTTGACTTAATCTCACCATGCTTCTTTGCATCCTGTGATCTTCCAATTGTTGTGAATAAAACACCCATATTGGCAGAAATCTTGTGTTTTTAAATTCTCTGTTTTGCACGTGCATTCCTATCCTATTCCTGTCTATTTCCTATCCCTGCATTGTTGGAATCCTCCAATTCAAACGAGCCCTTATAGAATTACTTCTCTTACAGATAGTTGTCAAAGAAAACCTTGCGTGGTTTGTCCCGCTCCTGCTGCGCCGTCGTCCACCCCAGCTCAGCTGCTCCAACGACAGAAGGGTCCAGCACAGCAGGGATCCGGCCTCCAGACTGTCTTTCGCCGCCTCATATCTTCTTCCCCGCCGCTAGCAGCCATGAAAACTGCATTACCATCATCAACCGAGCAGATGACCTCGAGGACTACACGAGTCCGCAAGAGAGGTCGCACTCTTTCGTGTCTTCTTACGTTATGCATCGCTTAATATTACATGCTACTTTATCGTCTTGTTCACCGATTAGACTCTGAGTCCGCTCCAAACTAATGGTCAAACTTGAGTTTTTAAATGGTTGTGGGGTACATATTGGGGCCGCTATCAATAGTATCTATCTACTATCTGGTTAATCTCCAGTGTCTACTATGAGTTTCATGTTGGGTGGGAAACAAAAAGTAAAGAAGCCATTATCCGTATTTTTTTAACTGAAGCCATTATCTGCCTGCTATTATTGGTTTTGGGTCTATCCACAGGTTGCTACCATCACTCTGGATTTCTACATGCACTCCTTACATAATCTCACTATGTTTTATTCCTATGCATGACAGTTATTGTAAACAATGGAACTGAACATGTAGAGCAAAAGAGACGAGCCTTGTGTGGCAATAAAATTTCATGTAGACGTCGCTCCATGGTAGGCGCAAAGGCAGCCCCCCTCCACGCATTTCGGATTGTAATCGAGAGGAAGATATCTGTTCCGAGGGGGATTCAGAAGGAGAAGACAACACCTATTTACCCCCTGAGGTCTTCGCTCTAACTTGGCATGATGATGTTGGTTATATCATGCATATGGTGTCTTGCATTGCTTACTTTATACATCAAATATGTCATCTGCTTAGTTTAGACATCCTTTGTGTGAATGCCATCTGTTTAGTTTATTCATCGTTATGTGAATTATGCAACGCCATCTTGTTTAGCCAGGCATCATATATGTGAATTTTGCAATGCCATCCTGCTTAGCCAGTCATCTTATATATAAATTATATCAGGCCATCCTTTTTTTCGTTACATATTAAATTTGTCAACAATGTTAGTACATTCAACTGCTCTTCGTGTGCATCAGCCATTTGACACGGTGATGGCAAATTCTGGAGTGAAAACAAGGTCTTCAGAGCAGACTATGCTATCTAACGAAGCGCATATCTCGCTGGTAACAGATAGCTCCTCAGAGGAGGATTTAGAGACAGATGACCAGTCCTATTCCCCCCCCCCCCCCCGAGGTGTATGCTCTAACTTGGCAGGGTTATGTTGCTCATATCATGCGTATGGTGTCTCGCATTGCTATGTCATTTGATTAGTTTAGACATGCTTTGTGTGAATGCCACCTGTTCAGTGTCTAATTACCATATATGTGAAGTATGCATTCCATCTTGTTGCAAGACTTTATATATGTGAATTATATAATGCTATCTTGTTGCAAAGGCATTATATATGTGAATTATGCAATGTCATGCTGTTTAGCCAATCATCATGTATGTGAATTATATCATGCTATCATTTTTTTGTATTACGTGTTCCATTTGTCGACAACGTTTGTATATTCAACTACTCTTCCTGTGCATCAGCCATTTGAAGCGGTGATGGAAGTATCTGGAGTGAAAACAAGGTATTCAGAGCAGACAATGCTACATGCTGAAGCAAACATCTTGCTGGTTACAGAGAGCTCCTCAGAGGAGGATTCAGAGACTGATGACCAGTCCTATTTGCCCCCCCCCCTGAGGTCTATGCTCAAACTTGGCAGGGTTATATTACCCATGTCATGCATGTTGTCTTGCATTGCTTAGTTTTTACATCATATATGGATTGCCATCTGCTTACTTGCTTACTATATAAATCATATATTTGAATTATATCATGCCATCATGTTTACATGGTACATACACATCATCTATCTAAATTATGGCATGGCAACCCATTTAATAAAGACATCATATAGTTATATCATCTCATCCTGTTTAGTGTTTACAGTCATCATATTTTGAATTATGGCATTCTATCCGTGAATGTATGTGAATTATGGCATGCCAACCTATTTAATAAACACATTATATAGTTATGTGATGTCATCCTGTTTACATAGTCCCGTATTTTGAACTATGTATTTCCATCTTTTTTAGTTAGCCATCATAATGTGAAATTGTGTCATGTTATCCTGTTTAGTTAGCCATCATATATGTGAAATTGTGTCATGCTATCATGTTTGGTTAGACAACATAAATATGAATTATTTCATGCCCTCTTTTATTCCCCACTATCCATTGCACCTGTCTATCATACAATGCCTATACTTTCAATTACTTTTCTCGTTTATTAGCCATTTGAATGTTGGGGAACGTAGTAATTTCAAAAAATTTCCTACGCACACGCAAGATCATGGTGATGCATAGCAACGAGAGGGGAGAGTGTCGTCTACGTACCCTTGTAGACCGAAGCGGAAGCGTTGACACAACGTAGAGGAAGTAGTCGTACGTTCTCCTCGCGATCCAACCGATCACAGCACCGTTACTCCGGCACCTCCGAGTTCTTGGCACACGTTCAGCTCGATGACGATCCCCGGGCTCCGATCCAGCAAAGCGTCGGGGAAGAGTTCCGTCAGCACGACGGCGTGGTGACGATCTTGATGTGTTACCGGCGCAGGGCTTCGCCTAAGCACTGCAACGATATGACCGAGGTGGAATTTGGTGGAAGGGGGCACCGCACACGGCTAAGGAACGATCCGTAGATCAACTTGTGTGTCCAAGGGGTGCCCCTTGCCTCAGTATATAAAGGATGGAGGAGGAGGAGGCCGGCCAAGCCAATTGGTGTGGCCAAGATATGGAGTCCTATATATCGATCTTTACGTCTCGACCATTTCGAGACTCCTCGCCATGTCCCCGATCTCATCCGGGACTCCGAACTCCTTCGGTACATCAAAACTCATAAACTCATAATATAACTGTCATCAAAACCTTAAGCGTGCGGACCCTACGGTTCGAGAACAATGTAGACATGACCGAGACACGTCTCCGGTCAATAACCAATAGCGGGACCTGGATGCCCATATTGGCTCCTACATATTCTACGAAGATCTTTATCGGTCAGACCGCATAACAACATACGTCGTTCCCTTTGTCATCGGTATGTTACTTGCCCGAGATTCGATCGTCGGTATCCAATACCTAGTTCAATCTCGTTACCGGCAAGTCTCTTTACTCGTTCCGTAATACATCATCTCACAACTAACACATTAGTTGCAATGCTTGCAAGGCTTATGTGATGTGCATTACCGAGAGGGCCCAGAGATACCTCTCCGACAATCGGAGTGACAAATCCTAATCTCGAAATACGCCAACCCAACATGTACCTTCGGAGACACCTGTAGAGCACCTTTATAATCACCCAGTTACGTTGTGACGTTTGGTAGCACACAAAGTGTTCCTATGGTAAACGTGAGTTGCATAATCTCATAGTTAAAGGAACATGTATAAGTCATGGATAAAAGCAATAGCAACATACTAAACGATCGGGTGCTAAGCTAATGGAATGGGTCATGTCAATCAGATCATTCAACTAATGATGTGACCTCGTTAATCAAATAACAACTCTTTGTTCATGGTTAGGAAACATAACCATCTTTGATTAATGAGCTAGTCAAGTAGAGGCATACTAGTGACACTCTGTTTGTCTATGTATTCACACATGTATTATGTTTCCAGTTAATACAATTCTAGCATGAATAATAAACATTTATCATGATATAAGGAAATAAATAATAACTTTATTATTGCCTCTAGGGCATATTTCCTTCAGTCTCCCACTTGCACTAGAGTCAATAATCTAGTTCACATCGCCATGTGATTTATCAGCAATAGTTCACATCACCATGTGATTAACACCCATAGTTCACATCGATATGTGACCAACACCCAAAGGGTTTACTAGATTCAGTAATCTAGTTCACATCGCTATGTGATTAACACCCAAAGAGTACTACGGTGTGATCATGTTTTGCTTGTGAGAGAAGTTTAGTCAACGGGTCTGCCACATTCAGATCCGTTATGTATTTTGCAATTTTCTATGTCTACAATGCTCTGCACGGAGCTACTTTAGCTAATTGCTCCCACTTTCAATATGTATCTAGATTGAGATTTAGAGCCATCTAGATTAGTGTCAAAACTTGCATCGACGTAACCTTTTACGACGAACCTTTTTGTCACATCCATAATCGAGAAACATATCCTTATTTTACTAAGGATAATTTTGACCGATGTCCAGTGATCTACTTCCTAGATCACTATTGTACTCCCTTGCTTAACACAGTGTAGGGTATACAATAGATCTGGTACATAGCATGGCATACTTTATAGAATCTATGGCTGAGGCATAGGAAATGACTTTCATTCTCTTTCTATCATCTGCCGTGGTCGGGCTTTGAGTCTTACTCAATTTCACACCTTGTAATACAGGCAAGAACTCTTTCTTTGACTGTTCCATTTTAAACTACTTCAAAATCTTTTCAAGGTATGTACTTATTGAAAAACTTATCAAGCGTCTTGATCTATCTCTATAGATCTTGATGCTCAATATGTAAGCAGTTTCACCGAGGTTCTTCTTCGAAAAACTCCTTTCAAATACTCCTTTATGCTTTACAGAATAATTCTACATTATCTCCGATCAATAATATGTCATTTACATATACTTATCAGAAATGCTGTAGTGCTCCCACTCACTTTCTTGTAAATACAGGCTTCACCGCAAGTCTGTATAAAACTATATGCTTTGATCAACTTATCAAAGCGTATATTCCAACTCCGAGATGCTTGCACCAGTCCATAGATGGATCGCTGGAGCTTGCATATTTTGTTAACACCTTCAGGATCGACAAAACCTTCTAGTTGCATCGTATACAACTCTTCTTTAATAAATCCATTAAGGAATGTAGTTTTGTTTATCCATTTGCCGGATTTCATAAAATGCGGCAATTGCTAACATGATTCGGACAGACTTAAGCATAGATACGAGTGAGAAACTCTCATCGTAGTCAACACCTTGAACTTGTCGAAAACCTTTTGCGACAATTCTAGCTTTGTAGATAGTAACACTACTATCAGTGTCCGTCTTCCTCTTCAAGATCCATTTATTTTCTTTGGCTTGCCGATCATTGGGCAAATCCATCAAAGTCCATACTTTGTTCTCATACATGGATCATATCTCAGATTTCATGGCCTCTAACCATTTTGCGGAATCTGGGCTCATCATCGCTTCCTCATAGTTCGCAAGTTCGTCATGGTCTAGTAACATGACTTCCAGAACAGGATTACCGTACCACTCTGGTGCGGATCTCACTCTAGTTTACTTACGAGATTCGGTAGTAACTTGATCTTGAAGTTACATGATCATCATCATTAGCTTCCTTACTCATTGGTGTAGTAGTCACAAGAACAGATTTCTGTGATGAACTACTTTCCAATAAGGGAGAAGGTACAATTACCTTATCAAGTTTTTACTTTCCTCCCACTCACTTCTTTCGAGAGAATCTCCTTCTCTAGAAAGGATCCATTCTCAGCAACAAATGTCTTGCCTTTGGATCTGTGATAGAAGGTGTACCCAACAATTTCCTTTGGGTATCCTATGAAGACATATTTCTCCGATTTGGGTTTGAGCTTATCAGGATGAAACTTTTCCATATAAGCATCACAACCCCAAACTTTAAGAAACGACAACTTTGGTTTCTTGCTAAACCACAGTTCATATTGTGTCGTCTCAACGGACTTAGATGGTGCCCCTTTTAACGTGAATGCAGCTGTCTCTAATGCATGATCCCAAAACGATATTGGTAAGTCGGTAAGAAACATCATAGATTGTACTATATCCAATAAAGTACGGTTATGACGTTCGGACACACCATTATGCTGTGGTGTTCCAGGTGGCATGAATTTGTGAAACTATTCCACACGGTTTTAACTGAAGGCCAAAACTCGTAACTCAAATATTTTACCTCTGCGATCATATCGTAGAAACTTTTTATTTTCTTGTTACGATGATTATCCACTTCACTCTGAAATTCTTTGAACTTTTCAAATGTTTCAGACTTATGTTTCATTAAGTAGATATACCCATATCTGCTTAAATCATCTGTGAAGTTCTGAAAATAATGATACTTGTCGCGAGCCTTAATATTCATCGGACCACATACATCAGTATGTATGATTTCCAACAAATCTGTTGCTTGCTCCATTGTTCCGGAGAACGGCGTTTTTAGTCATCTTGCCCAAGAGGCATGGTTCGCAAGCATCAAGTGATTCATAATCAAGTGATTCCAAAATCCCATCAGCATGGAGTTTCTTCATGCGCTTTACACCAATATGACCTAAACGGCAGTGCCACAAATAGGTTGCACTATTATTATTAACTTTGCATCTTTTGGTTTCAATATTATGAATATGTGTATCACTACGATCGAGATCCAATGAACTATTTTCATTGGTGTGTATGACCATAGAAGGTTTTATTCATGTAAACAGAACAACAATTGTTCTCTAACTTAAATGAATAACCGTATTGCAATTAACATGATCAAATCATATTCATGCTCAACGCAAACACCAAATAACACTTATTTAGTTTCAACACTAATCCCGAAAGTATAGGGAGTGTGTGATGATGATCATACCAATCTTGGAACCACTTCCAACACACATCGTCACCTTGCCCTTTAACTAGTTTTTGTTCATTCTGCAACTCCCGTTTCGAGTTACTAATCTTAGCAACTTGAACTAGTACCAAATACTGAGGGGTTGCTATGAACACTAGTAAAGTACACATCAATAACATGTATATCAAATATACTTATGTTCACTTTGCCATCCTTCTTATCCGCCAATCACTTGGGGTAGTTCCGCTTCCAGTGACCAGTCCCTTTGCAGTAGAAGCACTTAGTCTCAGGCTTAGGACCAGACTTGGGCTTTTTCACTTGAGCAGCTACTTGCTTGCCGTTCTTCTTGAAGTTCCCCTTCTTTCCTTTTGCCCTTTTCTTGAAACTAGTGATCTTGTCAATCATCAACACTTGATGTTTTTCTTTGATTTCTACCTTCGCTGATTTTAGCATCGCGAAGAGCTTGGGAATATTTTCCGTTATCCCTTGCATATTATAGTTCATCACGAAGTTCTACTAACTTGGTGATGGTGACTAGAGAATTCTGTCAATCACTATCTTATCTGGAAGATTAACTCCCACTTGATTCAAGCGATTGTAGTACCCAGACAATCTGAGCACATGCTCACTAGTTGAGCGATTCTCCTCCATCTTTTAGCTATAGAACTTGTTGGAGACTTCATATCTCTCAACTCGGGTATTTGCTTGAAATATTAACTTCAACTCCTGGAACATCTCATATGCTCCATGACGTTCAAAACGTCTTTGAAGTCCCGATTCTAAGCCGTTAAGCATGGTGCACTAAACTATTAAGTAGTCATCATATTGAGCTAGCAAAACGTTCATAACGTCTGCATCTGCTCCTGCAAAAGGTCCGTCATCTAGCGGTGCATCAAGGACAAAATTCTTCTGTGCAGCAATGAGGATAAACCTCAGATTACGGATCCAATCCGCATCATTGCTACTAACATTTTTCAACACAATTTTCTCTAGGAACATATCAAAATAAACACTGGGAAGCAACAATGCGAGCTATTGATCTACAACATAGATATGCTAATACTACCAGGACTAAGTTCATGATAAATTAAAGTTCAATTAATCATATTACTTAAGAACTCCCACTTAGATAGACATCTCTCTAATCCTCTAAGTGATCACGTGATCCAAATCAACTAAACCATGTCCGATCATCACGTGAGATGGAGTAGTTTCAATGGTGAACATCACTATGTTGATCATATCTACTATATGATTCACGCTCGACCTTTCGGTCTCCGTGTTCCGAGGCCATATCTGTTATATGCTAGGCTCGTCAAGTTAAACCTGAGTATTCCGCGTGTGCAACTGTTTTGCACCCGTTGTATTTGAACGTAGAGCCTATCACACCCGATCATCACGTGGTGTCTCAGCACGAAGAACTTTCGCAACGGTGCATACTCAGGGAGAACACTTCTTGATAATTTAGTGAGAGATCATCTTATAATGCTACCGTCAATCAAAGCAAGATAAGATGCATAAAAGATAAACATCACATGCAATCAATATAAGTGATATGATATGGCCATCATCATCTCGTGCTTGTGATCTCCATCTTCGAAGCACCGTCATGATCACCATCGTCACCGGCGCGACACCTTGATCTTCATCGCAGCATCGTTGTCGTCTCGCCAATCTTATGCTTCCACGACTATCACTACCGCTTAGTAATAAAGTAAAGCATTACATCGCGATTGCATTGCATACAATAAAGCGACAACCATATGGCTCCTGCCAGTTGCCGATAACTCGGTTACAAAACATGATCATCTCATACAATAAAATTTAGCATCATGTCTTGACCATATCACATCACAACATGCCCTGCAAAAACAAGTTAGACGTCCTCTACTTTGTTGTTGCAAGTTTTATGTGGCTGCTACGGGCTTTAAGCAAGAACTCATCTTACCTACGCATCAAAACCACAACGATTGTTTGTCAAATAGACTCCGTATTAACCTTCTCAAGGACCGGGCGTAGCCACACTCGGTTCAACTAAAGTTGGAGAGATAGTCTTCCGCAAGCCATCTATGTGCAAAGCACGTCGAGGGAACCGGTCTCGCGTAAGCGTACGCGTAAGGTTGGTCCGGATCGTCTCGTCCAACAATACCGCTGAACCAAAGTATGACATGCTGGTAGGCAGTATGACTTGTATCGTCCACAACTCACTTGTGTTCTACTCGTGCAAATAACATCAAACCATAAAAACCTAGGCTCGGATGCCACTGTTGGGGAACGTAGTAATTTCAAAAAAATTCCTACGCACACGCAAGATCATGGTGATGCATAGCAACGAGAGGGGAGAGTGTCGTCTACGTACCCTTGTAGACCGAAGCAGAAGCGTTGACACAACGTAGAGGAAGTAGTCGTACGTTCTCCTCGCGATCCAACCGATCACAGCACCGTTACTCCGGCACCTCCGAGTTCTTGGCACACGTTCAGCTCGATGACGATCCCCGGGCTCCGATCCAGCAAAGCGTCGGGGAAGAGTTCCGTCAGCACGACGGCGTGGTGACGATCTTGATGTGTTACCGGCGCAGGGCTTCGCCTAAGCACTGCAACGATATGACCGAGGTGGAATTTGGTGGAAGGGGGCACCGCACACGGCTAAGGAACGATCCGTAGATCAACTTGTGTGTCCAAGGGGTGCCCCTTGCCTCAGTATATAAAGGATGGAGGAGGAGGAGGCCGGCCAAGCCAATTGGTGCGGCCAAGATATGGAGTCCTATATATCGATCTTTACGTCTCGACCATTTCGAGACTCCTCGCCATGTCCCCGATCTCATCCGGGACTCCGAACTCCTTCGGTACATCAAAACTCATAAACTCATAATATAACTGTCATCAAAACCTTAAGCGTGCGGACCCTACGGTTCGAGAACAATGTAGACATGACCGAGACACGTCTCCGGTCAATAACCAATAGCGGGACCTGGATGCCCATATTGGCTCCTACATATTCTACGAAGATCTTTATCGGTCAGACCGCATAACAACATACGTCGTTCCCTTTGTCATCGGTATGTTACTTGCCCGAGATTCGATCGTCGGTATCCAATACCTAGTTCAATCTCGTTACCGGCAAGTCTCTTTACTCGTTCCGTAATACATCATCTCACAACTAACACATTAGTTGCAATGCTTGCAAGGCTTATGTGATGTGCATTACCGAGAGGGCCCAGAGATACCTCTCCGACAATCGGAGTGACAAATCCTAATCTCGAAATACGCCAACCCAACATGTACCTTCGGAGACACCTGTAGAGCACCTTTATAATCACCCAGTTACGTTGTGACGTTTGGTAGCACACAAAGTGTTCCTATGGTAAACGTGAGTTGCATAATCTCATAGTTAAAGGAACATGTATAAGTCATGGATAAAAGCAATAGCAACATACTAAACGATCGGGTGCTAAGCTAATGGAATGGGTCATGTCAATCAGATCATTCAACTAATGATGTGACCTCGTTAATCAAATAACAACTCTTTGTTCATGGTTAGGAAACATAACCATCTTTGATTAATGAGCTAGTCAAGTAGAGGCATACTAGTGACACTCTGTTTGTCTATGTATTCACACATGTATTATGTTTCCAGTTAATACAATTCTAGCATGAATAATAAACATTTATCATGATATAAGGAAATAAATAATAACTTTATTATTGCCTCTAGGGCATATTTCCTTCAGTCTCCCACTTGCACTAGAGTCAATAATCTAGTTCACATCGCCATGTGATTTATCAGCAATAGTTCACATCACCATGTGATTAACACCCATAGTTCACATCGATATGTGACCAATACCCAAAGGGTTTACTAGATTCAGTAATCTAGTTCACATCGCTATGTGATTAACACCCAAAGAGTACTACGGTGTGATCATGTTTTGCTTGTGAGAGAAGTTTAGTCAACGGGTCTGCCACATTCAGATCCGTTATGTATTTTGCAATTTTCTATGTCTACAATGCTCTGCACGGAGCTACTTTAGCTAATTGCTCCCACTTTCAATATGTATCTAGATTGAGATTTAGAGCCATCTAGATTAGTGTCAAAACTTGCATCGACGTAACCTTTTACGACGAACCTTTTTGTCACATCCATAATCGAGAAACATATCCTTATTTTACTAAGGATAATTTTGACCGATGTCCAGTGATCTACTTCCTAGATCACTATTGTACTCCCTTGCTTAACACAGTGTAGGGTATACAATAGATCTGGTACATAGCATGGCATACTTTATAGAATCTATGGCTGAGGCATAGGAAATGACTTTCATTCTCTTTCTATCATCTGCCGTGGTCGGGCTTTGAGTCTTACTCAATTTCACACCTTGTAATACAGGCAAGAACTCTTTCTTTGACTGTTCCATTTTGAACTACTTCAAAATCTTTTCAAGGTATGTACTTATTGAAAAACTTATCAAGCATCTTGATCTATCTCTATAGATCTTGATGCTCAATATGTAAGCAGTTTCACCGAGGTCCTTCTTCGAAAAACTCCTTTCAAATACTCCTTTATGCTTTACAGAATAATTCTACATTATCTCCGATCAATAATATGTCATTTACATATACTTATCAGAAATGCTGTAGTGCTCCCACTCACTTTCTTGTAAATACAGGCTTCACCGCAAGTCTGTATAAAACTATATGCTTTGATCAACTTATCAAAGCGTATATTCCAACTCCGAGATGCTTGCACCAGTCCATAGATGGATCGCTGGAGCTTGCATATTTTGTTAACACCTTCAGGATCGACAAAACCTTCTAGTTGCATCGTATACAACTCTTCTTTAATAAATCCATTAAGGAATGTAGTTTTGTTTATCCATTTGCCGGATTTCATAAAATGCGGCAATTGCTAACATGATTCGGACAGACTTAAGCATAGATACGAGTGAGAAACTCTCATCGTAGTCAACACCTTGAACTTGTCGAAAACCTTTTGCGACAATTCTAGCTTTGTAGATAGTAACACTACTATCAGTGTCCGTCTTCCTCTTCAAGATCCATTTATTTTCTTTGGCTTGCCGATCATTGGGCAAATCCATCAAAGTCCATACTTTGTTCTCATACATGGATCATATCTCAGATTTCATGGCCTCTAACCATTTTGCGGAATCTGGGCTCATCATCGCTTCCTCATAGTTCGCAAGTTCGTCATGGTCTAGTAACATGACTTCCAGAACAGGATTACCGTACCACTCTGGTGCGGATCTCACTCTAGTTTACTTACGAGATTCGGTAGTAACTTGATCTTGAAGTTACATGATCATCATCATTAGCTTCCTTACTCATTGGTGTAGTAGTCACAAGAACAGATTTCTGTGATGAACTACTTTCCAATAAGGGAGAAGGTACAATTACCTTATCAAGTTTTTACTTTCCTCCCACTCACTTCTTTCGAGAGAATCTCCTTCTCTAGAAAGGATCCATTCTCAGCAACAAATGTCTTGCCTTTGGATCTGTGATAGAAGGTGTACCCAACAATTTCCTTTGGGTATCCTATGAAGACATATTTCTCCGATTTGGGTTTGAGCTTATCAGGATGAAACTTTTCCATATAAGCATCACAACCCCAAACTTTAAGAAACGACAACTTTGGTTTCTTGCTAAACCACAGTTCATATTGTGTCGTCTCAACGGACTTAGATGGTGCCCCTTTTAACGTGAATGCAGCTGTCTCTAATGCATGATCCCAAAACGATATTGGTAAGTCGGTAAGAAACATCATAGATTGTACTATATCCAATAAAGTACGGTTATGACGTTCGGACACACCATTATGCTGTGGTGTTCCAGGTGGCATGAATTTGTGAAACTATTCCACACGGTTTTAACTGAAGGCCAAAACTCGTAACTCAAATATTTTACCTCTGCGATCATATCGTAGAAACTTTTTATTTTCTTGTTACGATGATTATCCACTTCACTCTGAAATTCTTTGAACTTTTCAAATGTTTCAGACTTATGTTTCATTAAGTACGGGGAAGAGTTCCGTCAGCACGACGGCGTGGTGACGATCTTGATGTGTTACCGGCGCAGGGCTTCGCCTAAGCACTGCAACGATATGACCGAGGTGGAATTTGGTGGAAGGGGGCACCGCACACGGCTAAGGAACGATCCGTAGATCAACTTGTGTGTCCAAGGGGTGCCCCTTGCCTCAGTATATAAAGGATGGAGGAGGAGGAGGCCGGCCAAGCCAATTGGTGTGGCCAAGATATGGAGTCCTATATATCGATCTTTACGTCTCGACCATTTCGAGACTCCTCGCCATGTCCCCGATCTCATCCGGGACTCCGAACTCCTTCGGTACATCAAAACTCATAAACTCATAATATAACTGTCATCAAAACCTTAAGCGTGCGGACCCTACAGTTCGAGAACAATGTAGACATGACCGAGACACGTCTCCGGTCAATAACCAATAGCGGGACCTGGATGCCCATATTGGCTCCTACATATTCTACGAAGATCTTTATCGGTCAGACCGCATAACAACATACGTCGTTCCCTTTGTCATCGGTATGTTACTTGCCCGAGATTCGATCGTCGGTATCCAATACCTAGTTCAATCTCGTTACCGGCAAGTCTCTTTACTCGTTCCGTAATACATCATCTCACAACTAACACATTAGTTGCAATGCTTGCAAGGCTTATGTGATGTGCATTACCGAGAGGGCCCAGAGATACCACTCCGACAATCGGAGTGACAAATCCTAATCTCGAAATACGCCAACCCAACATGTACCTTCGGAGACACCTGTAGAGCACCTTTATAATCACCCAGTTACGTTGTGACGTTTGGTAGCACACAAAGTGTTCCTATGGTAAACGTGAGTTGCATAATCTCATAGTTAAAGGAACATGTATAAGTCATGGATAAAAGCAATAGCAACATACTAAACGATCGGGTGCTAAGCTAATGGAATGGGTCATGTCAATCAGATCATTCAACTAATGATGTGACCTCGTTAATCAAATAACAACTCTTTGTTCATGGTTAGGAAACATAACCATCTTTGATTAATGAGCTAGTCAAGTAGAGGCATACTAGTGACACTCTGTTTGTCTATGTATTCACACATGTATTATGTTTCCAGTTAATACAATTCTAGCATGAATAATAAACATTTATCATGATATAAGGAAATAAATAATAACTTTATTATTGCCTCTAGGGCATATTTCCTTCATTGAATTGGAGAGCGTGATGGCAGTATCTAAGGGAGTAACAACACGGTCTTCAGAAAAGATAGTGCTACCAGTTGATGCAGATAGAACCACGGTTGTACTTGCCCAAGGACCAGATCCACCACCACATAACCCAGACTCTCGCAGATTGTACCCCTACCCAGTTGGACAGAGAACCAGCTACACCCCTTCTAACCCCAAGCAGGCAGATAGTAACCTAGTTCCAGTTGACACAGCACCATCTCCACCACAGAGCACCCAAACACGAGCAGTTAGTAAGGGAACTGCAGTGCCCAAAGCACGAGGACCACCACTCCGAATCCCAACTCAACGCTTAAAGGAGAAGAAGATTTGTTCTCAGGTCAGGTTCTGTAGCTATGGTTCATACTCCTTTGCTCTTGCATTACTGTATTTACTCATACCAACTATTTTCAAATTTGAAGGATGGAATTGAAACTCCAATGGCGCAACAGGTATGTTTTAAACCTGTTTCTTTAACTGGTTTGCTGTTGTAACCTGCTCTATGTTGATTTCAGTTTCAATTGAATAAACAGTTATGTTCTCATGTCATGCACATTACAAGTGTTGTTATTGCTCTATAGTTACCCACACTTATATTCTATCTATTCTGCTTTGTCTTGAACAAATATTATTTGAACTATGTATCTATCTTGATTTGGCAACAAAAACTAGAATGATATAGACCATAAAGTGACCATGGTACATAGATATATGTTTGTTTCATGCTGTTATCCTGTCCACTTTACTACTGAACTCATTTAGCAAAATGAGTTTCATATACAACATGGTAAACATGTGATGTGTCTGCTTGTTTCTCTTTTAGAATGCAGACAAAATATTGGAGAACAGTACCGCGTTATCCAATGGTAAAGGAAGTAATGCAGATAAGGTTCAAGATAGTGAGACATCCATGTTGGTCTCCAAGAAAGCTGAAAAAAACTATCTTGACGACAGTGAGGGAACCCAAAAGTCCTATCTTGATGTAGTGTTCGAGTTACTGGCCACTACTGCTGGCACAAGCTCTTCGAACTCGCTGCCTAAATCAGTTCGTCTTCTTGAGTCTCAACTTCAAGTTGAAAGACATCGATCAGATGTGCTGCGACAGGAAGCTGAAGGACTGAGGAAGTCCCTGCAGAATTCAGATGCATATTTTCTGGTGCAACAGCAAGCGCTGGAGGATTTAAGCGCCAAACAAGAGAAAGTTAATAAGCTTGTTAAGCATCTTGCCAGCATTATGGGTACCCAGGATATTGTTTCTTGAGATCTTCTGAAGTGGTTTCAGTTCTGGATTTGTTTTGCTGCGGCGTTTATTTGCGCTGGTCGCCAACTTTGACAACCAATGTATATGATATGCTGCTTTGTTCCCTATATTTGCACTGGTGGCCAACTTTGATGCCCAGTGGATGTAATATGTGTAATAGCCATGATAGCCTAGCGTTAGTTGCTTGCTTATTTATTTCCTTGTTGTCTTGTTTATTTGTTTGCTTGTAGTCATTGCAGTTCTTTTTCCGCGGTTAGCTAGTGGCTGCAATAACCTATTTTTTAAAACTAGGCCACAGTAACCATGGGCTATTATTTACTGTAGTGACACTGGGCCTCCTACTGGCCGTAGAAACAGTGGGCCTTCTACGGGCCATAGAAACAATGGGCCTTCTATGGGCCGTAGAAACAATGGGCCTTCTGCGGGTCGTATCATCAATGGGCCTTATACGGGCCGTATGATCGATTGGCCAAACATGGGCCAAACAGACCGCATTATGGCCGTAAACGGGCTAGAGTTGGAATCGTCCGTTCATGGGCCGACCATAACAGGCCATCGTTAATAGGCCGTATTTGATGACGCTATGAAAACGACCCAACGTATTAACGGACCACAAACGGGCCGACTGTAACCACGGGCTGAATTTGGCCCACAAGCAGAAAACGACAGTAACGGGCCGTAAGTAAACGAATGCTGGAAATGAACCCAAGAATAAATGGGCTTTGGAAGGCCGAAAGATAACATGGGCTGGAAACGGCCCAACGGAATAACGGGCCATTAATGGGTATAAAGTGATACACTATTCATTATGGGCCAGTTTCACCACGGGCCGTTAATGGGTGTAAAGTGATACACTGTTCATTACGGGCCAGTTTCCCCACGGGCCGTTAATAGGCCAATAGTTACATAGGGCCTCATATGCGCCGAAAGACGTCATGGGCCATACATGCGCTAGAAGTGAAAACGGGCTGGAATCATATTGGATGGCCCAGATGACGCTACTAGGCCTAATTCGGATAGGGCATAACAGGCCTTGGGTTAGCGGCTGTAAATGGGCTATATGCGAATAGGCCGTTAACAGGCTTTCCATGGGCCGGGCCGCCACCTTTTGGCCAAGTCAAACGGGCCGGCCTTTTCACAGGAATGGGCCTCTGTTGGGCCGTGCCACGTGTCGACGTGTCATAGGCGCCTTCCGTCCAATGAGTGGATGACATCTGTCCCAATGATGAGCCGACACGTGTTTCCTCCAGCCAATGATGATTTTACACATGGAAAATCCCCATTGGTCGGGGCTGTTAACGGGTTATCGGATCCAAAACCCGACCCGATAGCTTAACGGCGTTCCGTTATGGTGGATGCCACGTGTCGGTCACCCTTGACGAAAGCACTTCTATGACGCGCGATTTATCGTCATGGAAGTGGACACTTCCGTGATGATAATTTTGGTAATGTCATGGAACACTTCTACGACAGCACAGGTATACTATCTTGATTCTGTCATAAATTTGTCATGGATGTACATGCATGACAGAAAACGGGACCTACTGTGACAAACACGTATCATCACGGAAGTGTATTTTTTTGTAGTGTAATGCGTTACTTCGTTCTTATAAACTTAATACTCTAGATGCATGCTGGATAGCGATCGATGTGTGGAGTAATAGTAGTAGATGCAGAATCGTTTCGGTCTACTTGAAACGGACGTGATGCCTATATTCATGATCATTGCCTTAGATATCATCATAACTATGCACTTCTCTATCAATTGCTTGGCAGTAATTTGTTCACCCACCATAATATATGCTATCTTGAGAGAATCCACTAGTGAAACCTATGGCCCCTGGGTCTACTTTACATCATATAAGTTTCCGATCTACAATTTTAGTTTACTATTTATTTTGCAATCTTTACTTTCCAATCTATACCACAAAAATACCAAAAATATTTATCTTATTATCTTTATCAGATCTCACTTTTGCAAGTGGCCGTGAAGGGACTGACAACCCCTTTA
This sequence comes from Aegilops umbellulata, assembly GCA_032464435.1. Classification (NCBI taxonomy): domain Eukaryota; kingdom Viridiplantae; phylum Streptophyta; class Magnoliopsida; order Poales; family Poaceae; genus Aegilops; species Aegilops umbellulata. The sequence continues at coordinate 369,159,817 of CP136060.1, forward strand.
TCACGTTGGTTGCAAGGTTCTTGATTGTTTGTGAAGGTACTAGGCGATTTGCATGCAGTCTCCTACTGGATTGATACCTTGGTTCTCAAAAACTGAGGGAAATACTTACGCTACTTTGCTGCATCACCTTTCCTCTTCAAGGGAAAACCAACGCATGCTCAAGAGGTAGCAAGAAGGATTTCTGGCGCCGTTGCCGGGGAGACAAGTCAAGACATACCAAGTACCCATCACAAACTCTTCTCCCTCGCATTACATTAATTATTTGCCATTTGCCTCTCGTTTTCCTCTCCCCCACTTCACCTTTGCCTTTTCTTTGCCTTCTTCACGTATGTCTTTTTGTTTGTGTTTCCACGTGCCTTCTATTTGCTTGCATCTTCGCTTGCTAAAAATCTATTGATATGGATCCACTTAAAATGTTCTACTTGTATCATCTTCGATCCTTATGCGCTCGTGCTAAAACCCCAACTAGCCTAGTTGATGGGAAATCTTTAGATGAGCATGCTCATTTTGTGCATCACCGTTTGTGTGAAAAAGGGAGACTCTTATGGGATCAAATAAATAGATTGTTGTGTTATGCTTGGAATCTTTGTGAAATTTATGATTTCACTTGTTGCTCTAAGAACCCTAAAAAACACCTTCCCTACCTATGTGAGTTTTATGAAAATGAAATCTTATCTTCTTATGCAAAGGGTGTTTATAGTTACTATGATATCGAACAAACTGAAGAATTTGTTGCTTTTAAGGATGCTTATGAAGTTGCTTCTTTGGTTGAAAAGTATGATATTACTCTCTATGAATCTAAATTTTTTGACATACTTAAATATTGCTATGAAAACTATGCTCATAATGTCTATGTCAAAGAATTTATTGAGAGAATGACCGTTGCTTTGGAAGAAACTAATGATTTGCATGAATCTATAGATAATGATGGTTCCGATGATTTGATTGAAATATCCCTTGATGAACATGATGCTTGCTATTCTTGTGGCCATGATGCCAATATTTATGAAGATGAATTTGCTATAGTTCCTTATGTTAAACATGAGATCGTTGCTATTGCACCCATACTTGGTAGTTCCTTCGATGAAAAGCATGATTGCAATGATGTTACTATAAATTCTCTTGATGTCAATTGTGCTAAAAATATGAAAACCCTAAGCTTGGGGATGCTAGTTTTGCTATGACTACTATTTGTTGCAATGATCATTATTGGGGTGATTCTTCTTTTGATCTTGAAAATTTATTTAGGCCCCATGATGAATATGAGATTGATAATAGTGTTGGCAATAATATTGAAAGTGGGTTTGGAAAAATGTCGACTTTAGATCCCACATATTTGGAGAATGTTCAATCTTATGAAATTTTTGATAAAAGTGGGTTTGGAGAGGTCATGACTTTAGTTAATGTTAATCCCACTATTTTGGAAGAGTGTCAACTTCGCATGCATGTGGATCGTGTTGAAAATATTTGATGTGATAGCTATTTTTTTGAATTTTATTATGATCCCACATGTAATTATTATGAGTGAGGAAAATATGGTTGTAGAAATTTTCATGTTACTAAATTACCTCTCGTTATGTTGAGATTGCCATTGTTCCTTTCCGCTTCCTTGCATATGCTAGTTTTTGCTTGCTATGATAATTTGTTTTTCTATAAGATGCCTATGCATAGGAAGTATGTTAGAATTAGATGTGTTTGTCACGTGTTTTATGATGCTCTCTTCGCGCTTCAATTCTTGTCTTTCATGTGACCATCATCGAAATCTCAATGCCTAGCTAGGGGTGTTAAACGATAGCGCTTGTTGGGAGGCAACCCAATTTTATTTTTGTTTCTTGCTTTTTTTATGTTTAGTAATAAATAATTCATCTAGTCTCTGTTTAGATGTGGTTTTATGTTTTAATTAGTGTTTTTGCAAAGTAGAACCGTTGGGAAGACTTGGGTGAAGTCTTTGTGATCTTGCTGTAAAAAAACAGAAACTTTAGCGCTCACGAGATTAGCTTCCTTTTTTTACTGGAGAGTGATTTTAGGTTGATTATTTTTGAAGATGATCAATAGATAAATTCCTCACGTCCTCCAATTTATTTCATAATTTTTGGAGTTCCATAAGAATACGTTTGATACAGATTACTACAGATTGTTCTATTTTTGACAGATTCTGTTTTTCGTGTGTTGTTTGCTTATTTTGATGAATCTATGGCTAGTATCGGGGGGTATGAACCATAGATAAGTTGGAATACAGTAGGTTTAACACCAATATAAATAAATGATGAGTTCATTACAGTACCTTAAGGTGGTGATTTGTTTTCTTATACTAACGGAGCTCATGAGATTTTCTGTTTGAGTTTTGTGTTGTGAAGTTTTCAAGTTATTGGGTAAAGATTTGATGGATTTTGGAACAAGGAGTGGAAAGAGCCCAAGCTTGGGGATGCCCAAGGCACCCCAAGGTAAAATTCAACGACAACCAAAAGCCTAAGCTTGGGGATGCTCCTGAAGGCATCCCCTCTTTAGTCTTCGTCTATCGGTAACTTTACTCGAGGCTATATTTTTATTCACCACATGATATGTGTTTTGCTTGGAGCGTCTTGTATGATTTGAGTCTTTGCTTTTTAGTTTACCACAATCATCCTTGTTGTACACACCTTTTGGGAGAGACACACATGAATCGGAATTTATTAGAATACTCTATGTGCTTCACTTATATCTTTTGAGCTAGATAAATTTTGCTCTAGTGCTTCACTTATACCTTTTTAGAGCACGGTGGTGGTTTTATTTTATAGAAATTATTGATCTCTCATGCTTCACTTATATTATTTTGAGAGTCTTTTAGAACAGCATGGTAATTTGCTTTGGCTATAAAATTAGTCCTAATATGATAGGCATCCAAGATGGGTATAATAAAAACTTTCATATAGAGTGCACTAAATACTATGATAAATTTCATACTTGATAGTTGTTTTGAGATATAAAGGTGGTAATGTTAGAGTCATGCTAGTTGAGTAATTGTGGAATTGGGAAATATCTATGTTGAGGATTGCAAGTCCCGTAGCATGCACGTATGGTAAACATTGTGTGACAAATTTGAAGCATGGGGTGTTCTTTGATTGCTTTCCTTACGAGTGGCGGTCAGGGATGAGCGATGGTCTTTTCCTACCAATCCCTTTAGGAGCATGCGTGTAGTGCTTAGTTTTGATGACTTGTAGATTTTTGCAATAAGTATGTGAGTTCTTTATGACTAATGTTGAGTCCATGGATTATACGCACTCTCACCCTTCCATCATTGCTAGCCTCTTCGGTACCGTGCATTGCCCTTTCTCACCTTGAGAGTTGGTGCAAACTTTGCCGGTGCATCCAAACCCCGTGATATGATACGCTGTATCACACATAAGCCTCCTTATATCTTCCTCAAAACAGCCACCATACCTACCTATTATGGCATTTCCATAGCCATTCCGAGATATATTGCCATGCAACTTTCCACCGATTCGTTTATTATGACGCGCTCCATCATTGTCATATTGGCATGATCATGTAGTTGACATCGTATTTTTTGGCAAAGCCGCCTTCATAATTCTTTCATACATGTCGCTCTTGATTCATTGTATATCCCGATACACCGCCGGAGGCATTCACATAGAGTCATATTTTGTTCTAAGTATCGAGTTGTAATTCTTGAGTTGTAAATAAATAGAAGTGTGCTGATTTTCATTATTAGAGCATTGTACCATGTGAGGAAAGGATGATGGAGACTATGATTCCCTCACAAGTCGGGATGAGACCCCAGACAAAAAATAAAGTAAAAAAGAGGCCAAGAAGCCCAAATAAATAAATAAATAAATAAGAGGTCAAAGAAGCCCAAACAAAAAAATGAATGAGAGAAAAAGAGAGAAGGGACAATTGTTACTATCCTTTTTCCACACTTGTGCTTCAAAATAGCACCATGATCTTCATGATAGAGAGTTTCTTATTTTGTCACTTTCATATACTAGTGGGAATTTTTCATTATAGAACTTAGCTTGTATATTCCAATGATGGGCTTCCTCAAAATGCCCTAGGTCTTCGTGAGCAAGCAAGTTGGATGCACACCCACTTAGTTTCTTTTGATGAGCTTTCATATATTTATAGCTCTAGTGCATCCGTTGCATGGCAATCCCTACTCCTCGCATTGACATCAATTGATGGGCATCTCGATAGCCCATTGATTAGTCGCGTCAATGTGATACTTTCTCCTTTTTTGTCTTCTCACATAACCCCCATCATCATCATATGCTATTCCACCCATAGTGTTAGATGATGAGGACATGACTACCTTGGATACGACCAAAAATATTGCATACATGCATATTTGTCAGGTGATTTCTAGTGTCAACTATTCAATAATCTATTTATATTATCCAGAACAAAAATACTTCACACACTTTTGTGTTTTGTCTAATTGCAGGTGTATGGGACATTTGTACAACCCACATATGAAGATAAGGGAAAAAGAGAAGTTTAGGTGCTGTTCAAAAAGTCTCTTCACGTCACTTTTGGGCCAAGAGAAGATAGAGTCCAAGTCTCTCACGTTCTGGATTCAGATTCGGACTTCACAGACATACCTGACTCAAAACGGCAAGAACTTTTTCATACGGACTCCGAATTGGGTGATTCTTCTTTTGTTGGAAAGTAGATTTCGTCCTCTTTCCACTCCAATTGGATTCACCTTTAAATTCGTCCGGAGCGTTGAGTTATGGACGAAACAATCTGACGTTGCAGCAGAATCCAAGTCAAACTACAAGTCCAAAGGTGTTACGTCACCTCCACTTGGGCCCATTGGCCTTGTACGACCTAGGGTTAGTTTTGGGCTGCCTTGGGACGTCCTCCCACCTCCTTGGCCCCCACCCCTTGCTCCTATATAAGTAGATCCATCTAGTAGCTTTTTCCTTGGGATTTGTTTAGTTAAAAAGTTAGCCATTACAACTTCGTGTACTTCATTTATGTCCAACGACCAGACCAAGACCGCTTTTGGATCCCCACCTTTATCAACACTTCATCTATATTCGCAATATTCAGATTGCATTATCATATTCTTGCTTGTTCTTCGATTGCTTGCAGGAATAGACCTTCGTGGTCAGGTTGATTGTGCTGCGGCGTGGTCAATAACCTCTCGGAGTTGGTTTAGCGATTGCTAAGGCGCAACGTCATGCAAGTTTGTAGTCAGATCGTCAAAGTCGTCTCCACCAAATCGATAGTTATCATCTCATCGAAAGATCGGGACACCCTCGCCTCTATCAAGTGGTATCAGTTTTTAGGTTGCTCGGTGAGAATTTCCAGTTTCCCCTAGATTAGATTTATTTTCTTACCTATTGTCCAAGAAAAAGCTACAAAAAAGTTAGATCTATTCATACTTTTGTCCAATCCAGTCTGAGCCTTTGCAATTTTCTTTTCATTGTTTGCATTATTGAATTATCGGTTGCATCGTCGTGTCGAGTTGCTGGTCTTAGTGTCTAGTTCGTTTAGAGTTTTGTTCACATTAGTCACGTCGCCGCTGCATCGTTATCCCTTCCGCTGTTCACCACACCATCCATCAATTTTCAACTCGTGCTACCCATAGTTCATTATCACAATCATAGTTGAGGTCGTTCACATCTTCGCTTGATCCAATCTGCATCTTATCTAGTTTGTCTTGGAAAGAGGGAGAGAAAAAAAAAGACAGAGAACAAAAAAGAAAAAAAAGTCAGAGAAAAAAAAAGTCAAAGAAAAAAAAAGAGAAAGAAAAAGAAAAAAAGTGTGAGGAAAAAAATGAGAGAAGAAAAGAAACAAAATTCGGATCTATCTAGACTCAATCTCGTAGTTGAAGTCGGATTGGAATCTGTTTTGTGCACAGTTCAGTAAAACAGGCATAACTTTCTCATACAAAGTCCGTTTTGGCTCCGCGAGTACTCAAATGAAAGTTAGCGACGAGCCGCATCTAAATAGTTGCAGAAGCTTGTTCAATATTTGACACCTCAAAATCGTCTTCTAAATAGGTCTTATTGCCCTCCGAAGTTTGCGGACACAGCTTATTCCAGTTTTTCAGGCCAGTTTTCGAATTCTTTGACTCCTCATATCAATTCGGAATTGAGTGATTCTTTTTGCATTGGAAAGCTTGAGCTAGTAGCATTCTTTGAAAAAAGTTATCAGAAAATTTGCTCAAACTTTTCAAGAGGAAAGTTGGAGAGAGAGTTGTTGTATATCCTGCTTGGTAGTTGTTTCACATCATTATCTTTACTGCTAGATCTTCACTTATATCTTGCTGTCCAGAGCTACTTCACATCCTTTATTGATGCTAGTTGTGCTACGCCGTGACCTTATTAGTGTTCTAGGCTCGCGTCTCTAGTCCGGTCTAGTCTAGGACCAGCACAGTACCGTCGTTGAGCGTTTATTCAACATTGCATCTTTGAATTGATTATTGCTAATCTTTTGCTACCATATATAGCCAACCCAGCTCCACATATTTCTACACTGTGTATACGTATGTTCCCCTGGCAATCGCTTTACACAATCTTCAGAGTTATTTGACACCGCTGGTTGCCTGTCACCACCTGCCGCATGGTAAGAACTTGTAAGATATTGATATTTGTTTTACTGTGAGCACTTTACAACCACATCCTAGTAGTTCATAGGAACATTATTCTCGAATTTTGTTTCTTGTTTCTACTAATCATGACAGGTTCCGGAGACAGAAGTTCTTGGATGATGGACACATCATCACCATCACGAGAGTTGGGACAACACACACAAGCACATGGTCAGGTTATCTCTTTACCGTCATTTGAGGGTAGATTTAATCCTGCTATTTATCTAGCTTGGGAGCTTGAAGTAGAACAAGTTTTTAGTCACCATGACGTTTCTGAAATTGAGCGAGTACGAGCTGTCACTAGAGCATTTACTGGTTTTGCTTCTGTTTGGTGGAGTGTGCATTGTAAGAAAAACATTGATAACCAACCCACAACTTGGAAAGATTTGAAAGATGTAATGAGACAACAACTTTTCCCTCCTTACTATCGTCGTGAATTGCTTCGCAAATTTGAACAATTTAAACAAGGCAACAACACTGTTCATGCTTACTACCAAGAGTTCAAATCTTATATGCATCATTGTGACATAGAAGAATCTGAGGATGATACAATGAATAGATTTTTTGGTGGTTTGAACCATGATATTCAGGCACGATTTCAGTATATTCCTCGTTGTATTACTGGTATGTATGTTCGTGCTTGTACCTTTGAGAGACAGTTACAGGAGGATGTATTGGGTGACTACAACAACTACTATTCTAGTTCATGCTCATCACCACCGCTTGGTTCCTCCACCGTTGCACCTACTAGAGCAACCACACCTCAGATTGTGAACGCGACATCATCTCAAGAGTATGGTACATTGCCATCATCCGTACCTACATCAGCTACATCTTTGCGACAAGGTAAATGTAAAGGTATTGATGATATAGCTTGACATGAGAATGATGCATGCCTAGTTAACTTGAATACATTATGTGTTGAGTTACCTATTGATTTGAGCGCATCACCTATTTTAGAGAATCATGTTATTGTCATGAATGCGTCATGTGATCAAACAACTGAAATACCAACAATTTTGAGTGCACCCAATGAATTAATTGTTGATGCAAAAGAACCAATGTTTAATCATTTCGATATGACCTCTAATCTTGGTGATGATTTTGTGTCAAATGACTTATTGCATGTTGGCTTATTTAAGCATGTTGTAGCATGTAAATTTTATGCAAGTAAGGTTTATTCACCAATATTGGGATGGTTTAATGATGAATATTGTCAATCTTTTCATATGAATAAGAGCTTCACTTATATGTGCAAACTGAGTTGCAATACTTTCATGCCTTCTACTTCTTGTGATAATATTTTGGCTTTATATTTTATTCACTATGAAAGTTACTCATGTATACATGTGTCATATGTGCAAATTCCACGGGAAGTAAAAATTGATGACATATACATATACCACATGTACACCTTGTCTCCTTTGTTAGCCACATTTCAGATAAAGCAACGCCGAGGACGGCTTTATTTTCAAGAAGGGGAGGATGATGAGGACATGACTACCTTGGATACGACCAAAAATATTGCATACATCCATATTTGTCAGGTGATTTCTAGTGTCAACTATTCAATAATCTATTTATATTATCCAGAACAAAAATACTTCACACACTTTTGTGTTTTGTTTAATTGCAGGTGTATGGGACATTTGTACAACCCACATATGAAGATAAGGGGAAAAGAGAAGTTTAGGTGCTGTTCAAAAAGTCTCTTCACGTCACTTTTGGTCCAAGAGAAGATAGAGTCCAAGTCTCTCACGTTCTGGATTCAGATTCGGACTGCACAGACATACCTGACTCAAAACGGCAAGAACTTTTTCATACGGACTCCGAATTGGGTGATTCTTTTTTTTGGAAAGTAGATTTCGTCCTCTTTCCACTCCAATTGGATTCACCTTTAAATTCGTCTGGAGCGTTGAGTTATGGACGAAACAATCTGACGTTGCAGCAGAATCCAAGTCAAACTACAAGTCCAAAGGTGTTACGTCACCTCCACTTGGGCCCATTGGCCTTGTACGACCTAGGGTTAGTTTTGGGCTGCCTTGGGACGTCGTCCCACCTCCTTGGCCGCCACCCCTTGCTCCTATATAAGTAGATCCATCTAGTAGCTTTTTCCTTGGGATTTGTTTAGTTAAAAGTTAGCCATTGCAACTTCGTGTACTTCGTTTGTGTCCAACGACCAGACCAAGACCGCTTTTGGATCCCCACCTTTATCAACACTTCATCTATATTCGCAATATTCAGATTGCATTATCATATTCTTACTTGTTCTTCGATTGCTTGCAGGAATAGACCTTCGTGGTCAGGTTGATTGTGCTGCGGCGTGGTCAATAACCTCTCGGAGTTGGTTTAGCGATTGCTAAGGCACAACGCCGTGCATGTTTGTAGTCGGATCGTCAAATTCGTCTCCACCAAATCGATAGTTATCATCTCATCGAAAGATCGGGACACCCTCGCCTCTATCAGATTAGCCGCGTCAATGTGATACTTTCTCCTTTTTTGTCTTCTCACATAACCCCCATCATCATCATATGCTATTCCACCCATAGTGTTATGTCCATGGCTTGCGCTCATATGTTGTGTAAAAGTTGAAAGAGTTTGAAAAGGCTAAGTATGAAACAATTGCTTGGCTTGTCATCAGGGTTGTGCATGATGGGAGCATTTTGTGTGATGAAAATGAAGCATGGCCAAACTATATGATTTTGTAGGGATAAGCTTTCTTTGGCTATGTTATTTTGATAAAACATAACTGCTTGGTTAGCATGCTTGAAGTATTACTATTTTTATGTCAATATTAAAACTTTTTCTAGAATCTTTTGGATCTAAACATTCATGCCACAATAAAGATAATTACATTGAAAATTATGTTAGGTAGCATTCCACATCAAAAATTATGTTTTTATCATTTACCTACTCGAGGACGAGCAGGAATTAAGCTTGGGGATGCTTGATACATCTCCAACGTATCTATAATTTTTTATTGTTCCATGCTATTATATTATCTGTTTTGGATGTTTAATGGGCTTTATTTATTATGCTATTTTATATTATTTTTGGGACTAACCAATTAACCGAAGGCCCAGTGCAAATTGCTGTTTTTTTGCCTATTTTAGTGTTTTGCAAAAAAGGAATATCAAACGGAATCCAAACGGAACGAAACCTTCGCAAGGATCTTTTTTGCAACAAATGCAATCCAGGAGACTTGGAGTGGAAGTCAAGGAAGCAACGAGGCAGGAGGGCACGCCCAGGGGGTAGGCGCGCCCCCCACCCTCGTGGGCCCCTCGTAGCTCCACCGGCCTACTTCTTTCACCTATATATACTCTTATACCCTGAAAACATCGAGGGGAGCCATGGAACCACTTTTCCACCGCCGCAACCTTCTATACCCGTGAGTTCCCATCTTGGGGCCTTTTCCGGCGCTCCGTCGGAGGGGGATTCGATCACGAAGGGCTTCTACATCAACACCATAGCCTCTCCAATGATGTGTGAGCAGTTTACCACAGACCTTCGGGTCCATAGTTATTAGCTAGATGGCTTCTTCTCTCTCTTTGGATCTCAATACAAAGTTCTCCTTGATCTTCTTGGAGATCTATTCGATGTAATACTCTTTTACGGTGTGTTTGCTGATGTCTACTAGGCAACCTTGTTCTTGTAGACGTTGTTGGGCCTCCAAGTGCAAAGGTTTGTAGGACAGTAGCAAATTTCCCTCAAGTGGATGACCTAAGGTTTATCAATCCGTGGGAGGCGTAGGATGAAGATGGTCTGTCTCAAGCAACCCTGCAACCAAATAACAAAGAGTCTCTTGTGTCCCCAACACACCCAATACAATGGTAAATTGTATAGGTGCACTAGTTCGGCGAAGAGATGGTGATACAAATGCAATATGGATGGTAGATATAGGTTTTTTGTAATCTAAAAATATAAAAACAGCAAGGTAACTAATGCAAGTTCTCTCAACAATAATAACATAAATGGATCATAAAACTATCCCTCAACGTCCAACAAAGAGTCACTCCAAAGTCACTAATAGCGGAGAACAAACGAAGATATTATTGTAGGGTACAAAACCACCTCAAAGTTATTCTTTCGGATCGATCTATCATATAGTTCGTACTAGAATAACACCTTAAGACGCAAATCAACCAAAACCATAATGTCACCTAGATACTCCAATGTCACCTCAAGTATCCGTGGGCATGATTATACGATATGCATCACACAATCTCAGATTCATCTATTCAAACCAACACAAAGTACTTCAAAGAGTGCCCTAAAGTTTCTACCGGAGAGTCAAGACGAAAACGTGTGCCAACCCCTATGCATAGGTTCATGGGCGGAACCCGCAAGTTGATCACCAAAACATACATCAAGTGGATTACGTGATATCCCATTGTCACCACAGATAAGCACGGCAAGACATACGTCAAGTGTTCTCAAATCCTTAAAGACTCAGTCTGATAAGATAACTCAAAAGGGGAAACTCAATCCATTACAAGAGAGTAGAGGGGGAGAAACATCATAAGATCCAACTACAATAGCAAAGCTCGCGATATATCAAGATCGTATCACCTCAAGAACACGAGAGAGAGAGAGAGAGAGAGAGAGAGAGAGAGAGAGAAAGATCAAACACATAGCTACTGGTACATACCCTCAGCCCCGAGGGTGAACTACTCCCTCATCATCATGGAGAGCGCCAGGATGATGAAGATTGCCACCGGTGAGGGTTCCCCCCTCCGGTAGAGTGCCGGAGCAGGGTCCTGATTGGTTTTTGGTGGCTACAGAGGCTTGCGGCGGCGGAACTCCCGATCTATTCTGTTCCCCGATGGTTTTAGGATATATGGAGATATATAGGCGAAAGAAGTCGATAAGGGGGGCCACGAGGGGCCCACGAGGGTGGAGGGTGCGCCCAGGGGGTGGGCGCCCCCCTGCCTCGTGCTCTCCTCTTTGATCTCCTAACGTGCACTCCAAGTCTCCTGTGTTGCTTTCTTTCCAAAAATAGCTTTTCCAGAGGTTTCATTCCGTTTGGACTCTGTTTGATATTCCTTTTCCGCAGAACACTGAAACAAGGGATAAACAGAAGCTGGCACTGGGCTCTGGGTTAATAGGTTAGTCCCAAAAGTAATATAAAAGTGCATAGTAAAGCCCATTAAAAATCCAAGATGGATAATATAATAGCATGAATACTTCATAAATTATAGATACGTTGGAGACGTATCATTTGCCGAGATCCGATGAATTGTGGGTTTATGAACTTAATTATCTATGAATATTATTTGGTTCTTCTCTGAATTCTTATATGCATGATTTGATATCTTTGCAAGTCCCTTCGAATTATCGGTTTAGTTTGGCCTACTAGATTGATCTTTCTTGCAATGGGAGAAGTGCTTAGCTTTGGGTTGAATATTGTGGTGCTCGACCCCAATGACAGAAAGGGAAACGACATGTATTGTATTGTTGCCATCAAGGATAAAAAGATGGGGTTTATATCATATTGCTTGAGTTTATCCCTCTACATCATGTCATCTTGCCTAATGTGTTACTCCGTTCTTATGAACTTAATACTCTAGATGCATGCTGGATAGCGGTCGATGTGTGGAGTAATAGTAGTAGATGCAGAATCGTTTCGGTCTACTTGACACAGACGTGATGCACTTTTCTATCAATTGCTCGGTAGTAATTTGTTCACCCACTGTAATATATGCTATCTTGAGAGAAGCCACTAGTGAAACCTATGGCCCCTGGGTCTACTTTACATCATATAAGTTTCTGATCTACAATTTTAGTTTACTATTTATTTTGCAATCTTTACTTTCCAATCTATACCACAAAAACACCAAAAATATTTATCTTATTATCTTTATCAGATCTCACTTTTGCAAGTGCCCGTGAAGAGATTGACAACCCCTTTAATCGTGTTGGTTGCAAGGTTCTTGATTGTTTATGCAGGTACTAGGCGATTTGCGTGCAGTCTCCTACTGGATTGATACCTTGGTTCTCAAAAACTGAGGGAAATACTTACGCTACTTTGTTGCATCACGCTTTCCTCTTCAAGGGAAAACCAACGCGTGCTCAAGAGGTAGCACCTGTCAAATTTGTTCTTGAGTTTATTTTGCAGGATCAATTTAACATGGATAAATCCAAATTAAACTGGGGGCTAATGTCGGGGATATACCGCATGGTATGACCCGGCCGGAGATATGACCTAGCTGGGACTTGGTGTTTCTTTGGTAAACCGCCCGAAGAGTGGCGACTCACTGATGACCCGGTCGGGCCTGATGACTCATTGGTGACCCGGCAGGTGTTTCAGATGGATGACAAGGCCCAAGGCCGAGAAGGCCGGCTCATGTTATGGTGGGTCGGCTTAAGAGGAAAGGCATGAGGAATATTTCCCTTACAAGGAATCAAGACCCAGACTTGTATCTGGCTTGTATTAGAAGATAGACTACTCCTAATCCTATTGGGACTCCACATGTAACCCGCCCCTCCAACTTATATAAGGAGGGGCAGGGCACCCCAAGAAGGGGGGAGAAATAATCTGAAGGGCTAGATACAACTAGAGGAGAGCCGGCTTATACAACAACTCCCTCATGAGCATATTGAATAAGACTTAGCCACAAATAGCAGTAGGGTTATTACCGGATGATGTTTCCCAGGGCCCGAAGCTGTCTAAATCTTGCCTCTTATGCTAATCCGCTTCGACGATCTACACACATCTCTCGTCCCAATCAACCCCTCTCAAGCTACTACCTAGTTGTGTTGGCCTCACGACAAGTCCTCGCACTAGGACATATGCCGTGACAAATCCATGACATCTGGGCCCTCTCGGTAATACAACATCTTAAAGAGCTTGCAAGCAATGTGACTAATGAGTTAGTCACGGGATCTTGTACTACATAACGAGTAAAGAGATTTGTCGGTAACGAGATTGAACTAGGTATGGAGATATCGACGATCGAATCTCGGGCAAGTAACAAATCGCCGGACAAAGGGAATTGCATACGAGATTAACCAAATCCTTGACATCGTGGTTCAACCGATAAAAGATCTTCGTGGAATACGTAGGAATCAATATGGGCATCCAGGTCCCGCTATTGGTTATTGACCAGAGAGGTGTCTCGGTCATGACTACATGATCCCCGAACCCGCAGGGTCGCACGTTTAACGTTCATTGACGCTAGAGTAGTATTAGGATATTTGATGATTGGTAACTGAATGTTGTTTGGAGTCACGGACGTCACGAGGAGTCTCGGAATGGTCGAGAGGTAAAGATTTATATATGAAAAGTCATATTTTGGGTTCCGAAAAAGTGCAGTTTTTCAGTATTGTACCGTGAAGCTTCTAGAAGGTTTTGGAGGATTCCAGAGGGATCCAGAAGTCCACAAGTAGGTCCACCACGACCCAAGGCTGGCACGGGCTGAGGGGAGGCGCCCTGGCCTTATTGGGCTAGGCGCACCAAGTCCTCAAAATCCCATGTGGCTAGGGAAGGGAAAAAAGGGAGAGCAACTAGTTAACGAGCGCTCCTTCGGGAGCCTCGCAACGATCAGCGTCACTTGGCGCGCTCTCAGTCATTTGCCACGTGTCGCGCTCTGGGCGCTCCCTTTGGATTTTTTTCGCACGCGTTTTCTGCATTTTAAAGTTTTTTCCCTATTTTTTTCGACATTTTGGTTTTCCACCAGTCTTCCTTAGCTTTTCAATCAAAAAACATTTTTTTTTAAAAAAAAATTGCGCAAAAAAACGCGTTTTCATTTTTTTTCTTCCGCGAGAGGCACGGTTTTGCTTCCTTAGCCTCTTGGAAACGAAAAAACGAGTTTTCTGTTTTTTTTCTTTCACAAGAGTCTCGGTTTTGCTTCCGCGAGAGGCACGGGTGTGCTTTCACGAGAGTCACGGTCGTGCCTTTCGAAAACAAAAAAAACGTGTTTTTTGTTATTTTTCCTTTCACAAGAGTCATAGTTTTGCTTTCGCGAGATGCACAATCGTGCTTTCGCGAGAGTCACGGTCGTGCCTCTCGAAAACAAAAAAAGTGTTTTTTGTTTTTTTCTTTCGCGAGAGTCACGATTTTGCTTCTACAAAGAGGCACAGTTGTGCTTTCACGAGAGTCACGGCCGTGCCTCCTCGAAAATGAAAAAAAAATGTGTTTTCTCTTTTTTTCCGGTTTTGCTTCCGCGAGAGGCACGGTTGTGATTTCGTAAGAGGCACGGGCGTCCCTCTTTCGGAAAGGGAAAAAACCCGTGCTCCCGGTTCGGTTTTTTCGTCCGGTTTTTTTCGTGAAAAAAAGTTCGTCAAAACCTATCAACATGGGATCTAGTTTTGAAGATTTCGACGCGAGGAATCCAAGGGTGAAAGCGGTTCGAGATTTGGACGCATGGTTTGAGAGATAAAACGTTTTGAATAAATGGATCTACGAAAAAAAGGGAAAACTCCCAGGTTGCGACAAGTGGCTACATGTGCGCCACTTGTCCTAACCGGGGAGTTGAAGTGATCTTTGCAACAAGTACTCCTTAACTAGTGATTTCGAAAAAAAAAGGGAATCCTAGTAGGAATAGGATTGGACTTGGAGTCCAAGTCCTCGCCCCCTTGGCTGCTGTAACGCCCGGATAGTTATTCTACAGTAATTCTTTGCTAATGATGCCACGTCACCTTGTTTACTGTTGTTAAACTCGTGTTGGTTCGAAACCGGTTCAAATTCAAATTCAAAATCAAGTCAAACATTAAATATTTTCAAATATTAAAACTAAAATGTTTGAATTGTGCTAGATATTGCATAGGTACTTTATGGTGGATAAACGAACATTTATTATAATATTTAGATGAACTAAAATAACCAAAACAGAGGGGAAAACAATTAATTTAATGCCTTTTTATAAAGTTTTAATAATATAACTAAGTTAGTATTGTGCCAAAATAATCGTGGAAGTTTCCTAATTAGTAGTACTAATTTTGGTGCTAAGTTGGTATTTTATAAACGATCCTCTTCCAAGGCAACAGGTATTCACTTTGTTGATCAGATCACATATCAATGTTAGAGACGAGGATTAGTTGGATGCTTGGTTTTATTTCAATATAAAAGTGGAGCCAGCCTATATGTCTAAACTAAAAAATCGTAAGTTAACTGAAAGAAGAGTATAAGCACAACCGAAATGGTCAATAAAAAGTATTGAAGCATAGTCCATGGTTTATTCAAGCTTCATTTTGACTGGATGTAATATATGTCAACAAGCATAGTTCATATACGATTCCCACTCTTTAAATCTTATCAAATCTGACTTGGATACAGAGTTCGCAACAGGCTCGTCGAAATCCCGACACAATAACAACATATATTTCATTGTTCTTCATGACAGGTGGAGACTAAAGTTCACTTAACATATGTAGATTATGGCACCATAGACTTTCAAGCACTCTTAGAAGGACCCCATGATTTGGATAGATGGCTGAAAGGTACGGTGCTTAATTGTTGCGGTCTATTCCAAACTTCGTTACAAAAGCAAGCAATTTATCCATGGCTCGACTTTGAAACCAAATAATGTATGATTCCTTGCATGTGCATTCATTCCGACTTATATAAAGGAGGCGGATTTAACTCATGAGGCAAGACTTTCGAACATCCAAAACTAAAAACTTGCAAAACAAATGAATGTGGCAAATGGCATTGAAAATCTGTTTCATCATTGCAGATTGAATGTAACATTTATTCACAAACTAGTGATCATGGCATGACAATACAAACACCTATGCCTGCTCCACCGGAGGCGTTGCCTAAGAAAGAGAAGGCCCCTACCACCACGACTCTCAACGGCGGAGGAGAAGAGGAGGAGACGAAAGAGGGAGGAGGGGCCATGTACCCGCCGCCTTGTCACCGAAGAAGTAGGAGGCTTGCGGCCACCGCCACACTGCCGGAGGAGGGGACCTGCAATCTACTAGGTATGAATTATGAAGCCTTCGTTTGTTGCAATGTATCATTTGTCATTGTCTCAAGTAGTTAAACACATATGCTATGTGCTTCAGATTACGTACCAAAAAGTGGTTGGAGGCATGGAAGTCGTGTGAGAAGTGCACGGGAGAGAGGAAGATGGTCGATAAACATGGAACCATGCCAAAAACGTGGGCGCAGAAGAAACAATGACCATTGGACATCTGAAGAGGTGAAAAAACTAGTGGATGGCATATCTGCATATGGGGCTAGCCAATGGGCTAAGTTGAAGAACGAAAGGTTTCCGATATCAGTTTGAACGGCAAAGCATCTTAAGGTATAGTTAATTGGTGATTAATTGCACTGAAGAACATGCATTACATACTCTTTCTGCTCATTGTTTTGTTGTATTTCACACTTTTTCTCAGTTCATCTTTTATTTATCTACATATATTTTATCGCAAAAGATGTTAAATTTTTATGTGTTTAATCTTTCAGGATAAGTGGAGAAACCTAGTGAAAGCCTTCACGGTCAGGCCCACATCTAAAAATAATGAGATTTTATATCATAACTTTATCAAACTCATCATGGAGCATTTCTTGAATTCTAGGGAAATGTGAAAAGAAGGATATCACCTCGTCTAGATAGGGATTGTGTTGAAAAGATCAAGAGGCTAGCAGCTGATTACCCTCGAAAATGAAGCTGCACACGCGAATGCTACAAGAAACGGCATATGGTACTTCTGGTGTAGCAATGGCCCAGCAACAATAGTTCTGTTGTTTTTCAAGAACTGCTAAGCATAGGCTGTCATATTAAGTGTGTCGAGAGTAGAGAGTAGATTGGACCATCTGGATGGAGCAGTTTCTATCTCCTGCCTAACTGCCCTGTGAATGGGAATAGCACTCGCTCCTCCGACCTGCTGGCTTGCCGGTTTTGCTACAGTACTGTAATTAGCTTGACCTTTCATTTAACACCATGGCACAGTGTGCTGTGATTTTACACACACTGCTTCAAGCAGTCTCACTCAGTCCGCTCGAGGAATAATGCAGTTGATAGCTCGAATCGAGCACCTGTGACACGCCTCGACCTGAAGAAGTTTGGTGCCGCTGCCAAGCAGCAGGTTTCTTCACCACTCTGCTTGTACCTTCAGGCCAGCCAGCAGGCTGAGTACGTAGTAGCTAGGATAGTTTCTTTCTTGCTGCTGTATGGTGTTGTTTGTTGTGGATCCTGGGAATAATTTTGGTTGATGACAATATCCTGTCACTCACTCAACCGGTCTGATTGTTTGCACTGATACTCTCTTGCGTTTCATTCATTCTGTAAAAATTGGAGCCAGGATTCTGCCCTCTTGATCTTCTCTAGAAAGGAATTCAGTCTGCACCCTTGAAGATTTAATAGACGTTCAGGTCATTATCAAGCTTAATTAGAAACTGATACCATAAAAGGTTTATAGTTCAGCAGTTACTTTAAAGTTTTATTTATGGTGCAGAAACAACACATTTGTTCAGGTGTAAAACTTTTGCTCAATGCCTGAACCTGAAGAAATGCTACTATTGTTGCATTTTGGTTCAGTTGCCTAATGTGCGTGTGAGTTACATTCTCACCACCTGATTTAATCGTAACAGCTATATATATATATAGAAATATATATATATATACACCGTGACTGGCTATACAAAGAAAGTCTGGATGTGAAACTCAGCTACGGCTTTTGCCCGGAGAACATGATGAATGACCTCTGCACCTTGCTGCTGTAGTTGACCAGACCACAGGATATGCACAGGTCTTTCAACTCTCCTTCGGTGAAGAAGTTGTAGCTGCTGTTCACCGGCCCAACAATCTGTAGCGCATAGCAGAGAAGATGCATCAAGCTAGGTAACCTCTGCCACGCAGAAAACAAGTAGTAGTGCTAGACGATCGTTGACTTATTTTACCTGTCTCAGTGGCCTTAGTGCGTCAATAGAGAACGGGCCGCTGTTCGTGGGGGTCGATAAGAAGGTTGTTGCTACAAATACACCACCGGGCTTCAGCACACGGCTGATTTCAGCTATCTGGTTTTTCAAACAGCAGTGGAAATGTCATGGTGGTGAATAAGTTCATATGACAAAAAGATAGGTGCACAGGTCAGATGCGCGGTTCCTGCACAAACCTGTTCAAAGCAAACTAACTAAGCACTAAACTATCGTGGTTGACTTTATAGACGCATTCAACGGTCAATAATTAACAGAAATACAGAACATTATTTCTCATGTAATGCCCAAAGTGGTTTAAGCTTTTTGGATTGGCTAATTGTTCAGTGGACTGGCGAATAAAATAGCAATTCTGAAGACACCAGTTTTAATATGTTAAGTTATGAACCACGTACAATATTGAATCAAAAGTGCAAACGAGACAGGTACTATACCGCATTTGAAGGGGATGGCCAACAGTGGATAGCCGCTCCAGCATGAATGGCATCAATTGAACATGAAGCAAAAGGGAGCCTCGAAATATCAGCCCTTACAAGTGCGAGGTTCCTGAAGAACCAGAAGAAGAAAACAGTAAGTATTTGGTGTACTGTACTTAGAACAAAAGGAACATTCTGAGGTAGTAACAGATTGAAGCAAGGGAGCAGATTATCACATATCGTTCAATTACATGCTGAACACATAGATTGTAGTCTTTTATGTTATTAAACTAAAATAAAGCACCAGTTTCCACACAAAAATTTGTGATGGCCCAAGTTGTCTACTTGACGGTTTGTTAGAGTTGGATGCTGTAAGACATATTTTCAAGCCTCACAGGAAACGCTCAAAATAAGCACTAAGAAAAGCTCACGTGTTCATAGGGGTTTCTTCTTGTCTGATGTAATCATAGCATTGGCGGAGCATATTCTCAGAAAAGTCCAAAGCAATCACAGCTGAGTATGCCCCAGAGCTTGCAAACTTCCTTGAAAACAATCCACTGCCACAGCTGACATCAACGAGTATACCACCAGCGACTGGTTTGAAATAATCTTGAGCCATTTGGAACTGATAAATCCAACGGTACATCAGAATTATACGCATATTAATATGGATATTTTCTTGGCATGAAAACTGGAGACAGCATTTTATTGCAGCACCAAATACTTGGCATTGACAGATGTACGACTTAACATAAATAGTTTCTCACTGAGCAGTAACAGCTTAAGGCTATGGAATTGAAGAATGAGGCAGCCAAGAAATGTACCTCTTCATCGCGGCCAGGGAAGCCACTGCGATTGAAGTTCTGACGCCACCCCCTCTCGTAAAGAAAGGAGACGAGCGGGCTCCTGAACAGTTCGGTTCTAGCGGGCTTGAGTTCACTGTATTCTTTCATTCCTGAGGTGACAGTGAGATCCAAGAAGACATCTTTGCTGGTGAATGACTTGTTGCATTTTGAACACTTGAATCCGGACCTATAAATCGCCGGCCTGGGACACACGTAGACGCCAAAACAACATAAATCCTAATCCACAACCAAATATGCACGAGAGATGAAGATAATTCATGGACTTTAGACGTACAGGTTCATGCCTGGCGGCCCTTTCCTTATCAGCGGTTCATAGCAAACAGGGCATGCGAACACCTCGGTTTTTGGGGTGTCATTCAGCTCGGTTTTGATCTCCTGAAACTGTTGGCATAGTAAGTGTCAGTTTCACACGGTATGATTAAAGTCCTATCTTGGCATAACATCAAACACCTTGTATGCAAAACATTCACCTTGGCTTATCCTTAACGTGACTGTACACTATGCTATTAGACAGGCTGCTTATTTCTGAACCATACACGACCACTGTTAGCAAGATTAGCTCTCTAGTACTAAATAGTACTACAAGCTACTTCCTCTGTCCCATAATATAAGAACGTTTTTGCTACTACACTAGTGTCAAAAACGTTCTTATATTATGGGACGGAGGGAGTAGATTGCAGATACCAGGCATCATATACATATAAGGCAACAGGAATCCAGATATCAGCAGGTATATAACCATTTAGTTGAGTCTTTCTCTCTCGTTGCCACGTGAGGTTCAGCCTTTCCCTATCGTTGCCAAATACCAGCAGTGCACACCATGACTCACATCATCTCACCTCCCAAACTGAAAAGCTTTGCTAAACGTAGGACTATCTCGATACAATTGATTACTCTTGGAGCAAATACAAAGCTTGGTTCCTGCGAAAGCCCGGCCTAGGCATAACACCAAATATTTGGTGTGCGACAATCGTTCCCACGTTTTTTTAGCGCGCCCACAGTCACACACAACACGTTCCCTTGGCTTCCCTGAGATGAGAATCAATCAGCTAGTGGTGTAGGTAGGTACGTACCGGGTCGAGGGCGATGGCCGCCGCGGCGACGGCCACGTGGCGAGCCGGCAGCGGCAGGGCTGGGTTGCGGCCAAGGCGGCAGGGGAAGCGCGGGGGATGGAGCGACGGGGAGGAGGAGCAGGAAGCCGCCGCGGCTCTCACCGCGAGCTCCATGGGCGACGCAGAGCAATTGCAGTCACGCTGGCTGCAGCCTGGAGCCTGGAGACGCGCCGGGAAGGGAAGGGAAGGGAAGGGAAGAAATGCTGCTTGGCAGAGGAGCAGGGGTGTGGTGGTGGTGGTGGGCTCTGGCGTGGCGCCAGCTGCGTCCGTTCGCGCCTTCGGCCGTTGCATCACGATATTATTTTTTTGAAGTTGTTGCATCACGATATTAGGGGCAGCGCTCTTGCGCCCGGTCGACCGGCCGGATTCTAGATCGGTCACCTCCCGAACCCTTGGATTTGCGCAACTAGAGTCGTTGGATCAAGTCAACCCCTTCACGCGCACGACTCGTGCTCTCTGCTGCACGCGCACTCCACACTGGGAAAAGAAAAGGGGGACACCGCCCGGCATCGCAACCGAGCGTTGGTCTTCAATCTCAGCAACGTCGGCTGCATCGGGAGCCAGCACGGAGAACCCGCTCGCTGCTCGCATCACCACTAGATCCTTCTCGCAGAACTCGTCGTCGCCCCTCGTAGCACCAGGCGTCCCCGCTTCCGCCGATCGAGCGCGAGGTCGTTGCCATTGCAGTGCAGCACACCGCAGCATTCCCTCTCCGACGGTCATAGCAACTGTCGTGGCCGGTCCCAACATCCTCGATCGACACCCCTAGGTGGTCGCCGAGACGATGAGGGTGTACTTATTCGACTGCACTTGACGTAGCTGTCAACAAGCGGGTAGCTTCAGACTTCATGGGAGTATCAGAAGTACAACTCAGCAAAAAAACGTTCCCTAGTAGCCGCCAAATTGCAAAACCGGGAATTTCTTTTCAGTTTGCACCGCCCCCACTAGTAGAAAACGGCTCATTTGTCCCGGTTGGTAAGGGCCTTTTGTCCCGGTTCCTGAACCGGGACTAAAGGGTCGTTACTAATGCCCTGGCCCTTTAGTCCCGGTTCAGTCCAGAACCGGGACAGATGGGCCTCCACGTGGCCTGTGCGCCGAGCCTAGGCAGGAGGGCCTTTTGGTCCCGGTTGGTGGCACCAACCGGGACCAATAGGCATCCACGCGTCAGCATTTCTGTGGCTGGGGTTTTTATTTTTTTAAAGAGGGGGGTTGGGGGTTTTGGGGGGTTAATTTAGGTGTTTCATATATTGTGTTAGCTAGCTAATTAATAGAGAGAAGTGTCATCTCTTATGTACGTGCTTGGTCGACGCTACGTACTATACATACGTATATAGAGAGGACTAGACACACTAGCTAGCTAGTAAGCAAACGATGGAAACAGAAGATCGTCATGAACATATATGCATACAGAGAGAAGTGATATCGACCACCTCTCCTTCTCCGAGAGATTGGTCGAACAACAAGTTCTCATATATCTATCTGACACTACCGGCTACATATATACAATAATTATCTCTTACAATATAATCTCCTAATTATATATGAAGTCAAGCTCCACATGGTATTCTCCGTCTTTAGCGATCACGTGGTCAAGGAAGAATGCCGCCAATTCCTCTTGAATTGCTCGCATACGATCTGGTGCTAGGAGTTCATCTCGCATCCGAAACATCTAATTTGAAGAAGGGGGTCAATACATATATATATATGAATAAATGAAACTCAACACAAATGATGGTAATAAACTAAAATTGTGAATATTATTGCTTACGCACTTCATATTGTTCGTCAGAGTACCCGCATCACAAGTCGTGTGGCGGATGTACTCACAAACGTAGTATCCATAGAAATCATTCCCTTGATCCTGCCACAACCACTTTACAAGAAATAGAGGTCAATCAAACTGATAAGCAAGCATGCCAAATGGTATTGATGAAACTAGCGCTTGAATCACTAGGATACCCGCGGAACATAGTACTATAGTACTTACTTTCGGGTATCTAAATTGCAGCTTCTTCGGCAGTCCCGGAGCTTTTCTGGTGAACTTTCTCCAAACCCTGCCAGACAAAGAAAACAATTACTTGATATCAGGAAATGAACAAAGTTGCTGATATGGTGGATAATGATCGATTTAACTTACTTCTTGAGGATTTCAGTCATGTCCGCATACTCTTCGGGATCTTTTCGTCTCGAGTCTAAGACGGTTACTAATCTCTCCTCAAGCTTAATCTCTAGGAGAATATAGTGGAAACTGCGCACGCATGCATAACTCATCAATTACATTACTATAACCTGGACTAATATATAAGGGAAACCGAATATGCACAAGACAGTAACACTCACTTGAAGTTATAAGGAAAGAGTATTATATCTTTGTTTTCATTTATTACCAACGATCGTAGCAAGTTGGCCTCGGTATCTTCGGCATGAAATTTAACCTGAGTTGCATCTATGAGATTTGTGTTAATGAACCCAATATCACCGACTTGTCTTTTCTTCAATTCGGCGATCTTCAATCTGCATAATATAGTGAGGATAATTATAAATACATGAAATGAAAGAGCTTACCTATATAGAGAGACTTAATGATAGAAGTAGTAGTACTTACAGACAGTAGCAGGTGACCGTTGCTTTATCGATGTCCCTTTGATTGAAAAACTGGAAGAACTCCTCAAATGGATAATTCAACAGTTCAATTCCAACGAGGTCATGCTCCTCTCTAACTCTCAGCGTCAAAGTATTCGTCCCCCCAGACTCTCTGCAGGTTTTCATATACCAATCATGCAATCTTCGCATCATCGTTGATAGAGATCTTTCATCATTGACGAGAGGCTCCCCGTACTCGAATCTGTGTACCGCCTCCACCTCCAGGAAATCATAATGTACATCGTCGGGCAGGTAATCTCCAAGATTGCTATAACCGGGCACCATCCTCGGATCATTAGCGACGATGTCGCTAGGCACCTTGAGCGGGGGGGGGGGGGCGATTGGTTCGCTTGTTCGTCGAGCTGGGCAATTTGTTTCCCAGCTCGTCGTTCTTTCATCCTTTACTTCCCGACCGCTCCGCTTCGACAAATGCCTTTCTAATAATGCGCTCATAGTTGCCTTTCGGCGGAGACTTGGGTGGTTTTCTCAGGGCAGCCAGAGTGCGCTTCGCTTTCACCGGATCTACCTTCTCCTACGGAGGTGGATGTCTCTGTGCTTTCAGCCCTTGAAACTAGTCCTTCACTTTGGTTCGCGCGATCTTCGCGTTCTCCTCCGGGGTCATCTCGTATGGTAACTTCTCTGGAGTCTTCAGAGAAGGACCGAATCTGTATTTCCTCCCGCCTCTGGTTGTACTGCTAGACGCCGGCAGAGCAGACGGAGCGGCTGTCTTCTTTCCTTGCTTACGAGGCGGAGGAGAAGGACTACGACGCGCTGGAGAAGCCAGAGCGGCGGCGGGTCTCTTACGCCCTTGCTGACGAGGCGGAGAAGGAGGGGGCTGGTTGCTCGGGCGTGCCGGCACAGGCGGAGAAGGAGGCGGAGTGCCGCCACGCGCCGGAGAAGGAGTCGGCCGAGTGCCCTGATCGTCACTCGCCGGAGGAGGAGGCGGAGTGCCCTGACTCGCCAGAGGAGGAGGAGGAGGCGTCCAGTTCAGAAGGTTGATGAGCTCCTTCCGCCATAGGCATGGAGTCTTCAGAGCAGAACCCAACCGAGTCTCCCCTTCACCGGTAGGGTGGTCAAGCTGGAGGTCCTCAAATCCCTCCGTTATTTCATCCACCATCACCCTAGCATATCCTTCTGGAATCGGCCGGCAGTGAAAAGTTGCGCCGGGTTCAGTAGGAAAAACAGAGCCAACAGCCGCCTTGACCTTCATATTAATCCATTGCGTCATAAGGTGGCAATTTTGAGACTCCGTGATAGCATCCACGGGATAGCTGGTAGGAGCCGTCAAGACATGCTCCGGCTGAAGTAGCTCGGTGGAAGCCACGCTGCTTCTCCGCTGAGATGGTGGGGTAGCTTCGGGGGAAGCTTCGGCAGTTCGTTTGCTGCGATTTGCTTCTCGTTCCTCTATAGCTTGTACCCTTGCGTGCAGCGCCTGCAGTTGGGTCTGCTGCACTTTCTTCCTCTTCTCCTGGCATTTGTAACCGCCTGCGTCTGGAAACCCAGCCTTCCATGGAACGGAGCCTGGCATGCCTCGTGTTTGTCCAGAGTGCTCAGGATTCCCGAGGGCCATTGTGAGCTCGTCGTTCTCTCTGTCTGGAACGAACGTCCCTTGCTGTGCTGCATCGATATAGTGCTGAAGCCTCGTGACTGGTATTTCCAATTGCTCATCCGTCCAAATGCACTTCCCTGATACAGGGTCCAAGGTTCCGCCAGCCCCGAAGAACCATGTCCGGCAACGGTCTGGCCAGTTCATTGTCTCTGGTTCGATCCCTTTTTCAAGCAGATCATTCTCAGCCTTGGCCCACTTAGGCCGGGCTACAAGGTAGCCACCTGACCCCATGCGATGGTGTTGCTTCTTCTTCACAGCATTTTGCTTGTTTGTCGCCGACATCTTCTTACTCTTTTCCAATGTCTTGTGGGCCACAAATGCGGGCCAGTCATCTCTGATCTTCTCATATTTGCCCTTGAATTCTAGTCTCTCTCTTGTTTTATCGACAAACCTATTCAAGTCTTTCTTCCACCTCCTGAATAGGTCTGCCATCTTCTTAAGAGCAAAAGACTTGATTAATTGCTCTTTAACTGGCTTCTCCGGATCATCCTCTGGCGATAGGGTGAAATCTGACTTCAGCTCAGTCCAAAGATCATTTTTCTGCATATCATTGACATAAGACACCTCAGGGTCTTCTTTAGCTGGCTTTAACCATTGCTGGATGCTGATCGGGATCTTGTCCCTAACCAGAACCCTGCACTGAGCAACAAATGCGTTCTTTGTCCGGATGGGTTCAATCGGTTGGCCTTCGCGCGCGATTTCTATGATCTCAAACCTTTCATCCGAGCTCAACTTTTTCTTCGGGCCTCGTCTCTTTACCGAAGTTGTGCTCGATCCGGAGGGCTAGAAAAAAGAATAAAGAGGAGAGTTAATTAATATGTGTACATACCAAAACAATGAATGCATCAATTAGCTAGCCAGCACATGCTTTACTAATATATATACCTAGCCGGACTCGGTTCGGTCACCGGAGCCATCATCACGGTCTCCTTCTTGCACCGGCATTGGGTCACCGGAGCCGTCCTCACGGTCTCCTTCTTGCACCGGCATTGGGTCACTGGAGCCGTCCTCACGGTCTCCTTCTTGCACCGGCATTGGGTCACCAGAGCCATCATAATCATAGCCAGCTGCTTCTTCACCCTCTCCTTCCAGACCATCGGTGTCGTTGAGAAACAACGAGCAGACGACATCACTTCCTTGTGCGATTATGTCCCCCAACAACGCTTCTTTTGCTTCGTCTCGGGGGGTGTCCATAATTTCTACAAATATTTACAACATGGCAATTATTATTCAAACATGACAAATGGATATATTAGTGGCAAACGTAGAACTAGCTAGCTAATCACAGTAAGGAATCATATTAATTAGTGGCCTCGACGCTGCTTCTCTAGGGTTTGGGGTGGCCTCGACAACGCTTCAAGGGTTTGGGGTGGCCTCGAGAATGCTTCAAGGAGGGGGTAATATCGACAACGACGAGATACATACACGGGAAAATAATGTTATCGGGGAGGGGGTATATCGACCCCCCCCCACGTGTTGAAGTTATCGGGGAGGGGGTATACCGACCCCCCCCCACGTGTTGAAGTTATCGGGGAGGGGTATATCGACCCTCCCACGTGTTGAAGTTATCGGGGAGGGGGTATATCGACCCCCCTCGTGTTGAAGTTATCGGGAGGGGGTATATCGACCCCCCCCCACGTGTTGAAGTTATCGGGAGTTTATATCGACACGACATACGTACATGGGAAAATAATATTATCGGGGAGGGGGTATATCGACCGCCCCCCCCCCCCACGTGTTGAAGTTATCGGGAGTTTATATCCACACGACATACGTACATGGGAAAATAATATTATCGGGGAGGGGGTATATCGACCCCCCCTCGTGTTGAAGTTATCGGGAGGGGTATATCGACGACGACAGACCCGATAAAACATAAGAAAACAAAGAAGAAATAAAAAGAGGAGAAGAAGAAAGGAATAGCTAGAGGAGAAGATCGAAGAAAAAAAGAAGAAAAAAAGAGGAGAAGAAGAAAGGAATAGAGGAGAAGAAGAAAAAATAGAAAATTTCTATTTTTTCTTCTTCTCCTCTATTCCTTTCTTCTTCTCCTCTTCTTTTTCTTCTTTTTTCCTCTTCTCATTTATTTCTCCTCTTTTTCTTCTTTCTTCCTCTTCTTATTTTCCTTTTTCCTCTCATTCTTTTTCTTCTTCTTCCTTTCCTAGCAAGATATATAAAACTTTTCTAAAAATATAACTTTTGCATATATAAAACCTTTTCTTCCTTCTTCTTCCTTTTATTCCTTCTTCCTAAATATATAAAACTTTTAAAAAAATGAAACTAACCTAAAATGTACTAAATCAGAGAACATATATAGATAAAACTTTTCTAATAATCTAACTTTTGCATATATGTATTTTTAAAACATCATTACAATTGAAAAAATACATACATACATAAAAACATGTAAAAAATACATACATACATATATGAACATACATAAAAAAAATACATATATCTAAAAAATACAAACATACATAGGCGGCGGCGGGGCCGACAGAGGCGCGGTGCTCACAGAGGCGCAGACGCGTCGGGGCAGGGGACGGCGGCACGGCGACGGGGATGGGGCAGGGGCGGCGCGCGTCGGGGCAGGGGACGGCGGCGCGCGGCGAGGGTGTGTCGGGCGAGGGCGCGGGCGACTGCGTCGGGCGAGGGCGCGGGCGACGGCGAGGGCGTGGGCGACGGCGACGGCAACGGCGGGGGCGGCGGGCGGCGTCGGGGCAGCCTGGCGGCGTCGATGTGCTCGGCGTCGTCGGGGGCAACTGGCGAGGGAAATGTGAAAATTTCCTAAGTGCTCGCTTATATAGCAAAGCCATTGGTCCCGGTTCGTGGCACAAACCGGGACCAATGGCCCCCTTTAGTCCCGGTTGGTGCCATCAACCGGGACCAAAGGCCTTTTTTCAGCAGCCCAAAGGGCGGGAAGCGCAGTCCCGGTTGGTGCCACCAACCGGGACCAAAGGCCTTGCGCTACCCGCGGCCAAAAGTTTAGTCCCACCTCGCTAGTTGAGAGGGGCTCGGAGTGGTTTATAAGCCCCACTACGGCTGCCCTCTCGAGCTCTGCAGGCTTACGGGCCTAATCTCATATTATGTTGTCTGTGTTGGGGAACGTAGTAAGTTCAAAAAATTTCCTACGTACATGCAAGATCATGGTGATGCATAGCAACGAGAGGGGAGAGTGTTGTCTACGTACCCTCGTAGACCGAAAGCGGAAGCGTTATATCAACGCGGTTGCTGTAGTCGTACGTCTTCACGATCCGACCGATCCAAGCACCGTTACTCCGGCACCTCCGAGTTCTTGGCACACGTTCAGCTCGATGACGATCCTCGGGCTCCGATCCAGCAAAGCGTCGAGGAAGAGTTCCGTCAGCACGACGGCGTGGTGACGATCTTGATGTACTACTGACGCAGGGCTTCGCCTAAGCACTGCGACAATATGACCGAGGTGGAATTTGGTGGCAAGGGGCACCGCACACGGCTAAGGAAAGATCTCAATGATCAATTGTGTGTCTAGAGGTGCCCCCTGCCCCCGTATATAAAGGGGAAAAGGAGGAGGGGCGCGGCAGCCATAGGAGGAGTCCTACTCCCGCTGGGAGTAGGACTCCCCTCCAATCCTATTTCTAATAGGACTCCCCAAGTGAGGGGCCGGCCGGCCACCTTCCCTAGTCCTAATAGGACTAGGGGAAGGGGGGAGGCGCGCAGCCCATGAGGGCAATACTCTCACCTTTCCACCAAGGCCCATGTTGGCCCATTTGGCTCCCGGGGGGTTCCGGTAACCCTCCCGGTATTCCGGTAAAATCCCGATTTCACCTGGAACACTTCCGATGTCCAAACATAGGCTTCCAATATATCAATCTTTACGTCTCGACCATTTTGAGACTCCTCGTCATGTTCGTGATCACATCCGGGACTCCGAACAACCTTCGGTTCATCAAAATGCATAAACTCATAATAACTGTCATCGTAACGTTAAGCGTGCGGACCCTACGGTTCGAGAACAATGTAGACATGACCGAGACACATCTCCGGTCAATAACCAATAGCGGGACCTGGATGCCCATATTGGCTCCTACATATTCTACGAAGATCTTTATCGGTCAGACCGCATAACAACATACGTTGTTCCCTTTGTCATCGGTATGTTTACTTGCCCGAGATTCGATCGTCAGTATCCAATACTTAGTTCAATCTCGTTACCGGCAAGTCTCTTTACTCGTTCCGTAATACATCATCCCGCAACTAATTCATTAGTTGCAATGCTTGCAAGGCTTAAGTGATGTGCATTACCGAGAGGGCCCAGAGATACCTCTCCGACGATCGGAGTGACAAATCCTAATCTCAAAATACGCCAACCCAACATCTACCATTGGAGACACCTGTAATACTCCTTTATAATCACCCAGTTATGTTGTGACGTTTGGTAGTACCCAAAGTGTTCCTCCGGCAAACGGGAGTTGCATAATCTCATAGTCATAGGAACATGTATAAGTCATGGATAAAGCAATAGCAACATACTAAACGATCGGGTGCTAAGCTAATATAATGGGTCATGTCAATCAGATCATTCAACTAATGATGTGACCTCGTTAATCAAATAACAACTCTTTGTTCATGGTTAGGAAACATAACCATCTTTGATTAACGAGCTAGTCTAGTAGAGGCATACTAGTGACACTATGTTTGTCTATGTATTCACACATGTATTATGTTTCCGGTTAATACAATTCTAGCATGAATAATAAACCTTTATCATGATATAAGGAAATAAATAATAACTTTATTATTGCCTCTAGGGCATATTTCCTTCAGTCTCCCACTTGCAGTAGAGTCAATAATCTAGATTACACTGTAATGATCCTAACACCCATGGAGTCTTGGTGCTGATCATGTTTTGCTTGTGGAAGAGGCTTAGTCAACGGGTCTGCAACATTCAGATCCGTATGTATCTTGCAAATCTCTATGTCTCCCACCTGGACTAGATCCCGGATGGAGTTGAAGCGTCTCTTGATGTGTTTGGTCCTTTTGTGAAATCTGGATTCCTTTGCCAAGGCAATTGCACCAGTATTGTCACAAAAGATTTTCATTGGACCCGATGCACTAGGTATGACACCTAGATCGGATATGAACTCCTTCATCCAGACTCCTTCGTTTGCTGCTTCCGAAGCAGCTATGTACTCCGCTTCACATGTAGATCCCGCTACGACGCTTTGTTTAGAACTGCACCAACTGACAGCTCCATCGTTTAATGTAAACACGTATCCGGTTTGCGATTTAGAATCGTCCGGATCAGTGTCAAAGCTTGCATCAACGTAACCTCTTACGGTGAGCTCTTTGTCACCTCCATATATGAGAAACATATCCTTAGTCCTTTTCAGGTATTTCAGGATGTTCTTGACCGCTGTCCAGTGATCCACTCCTGGATTACTTTGGTACCTCCCTGCTAAACTTATAGCAAGGCACACATCAGGTCTGGTACACAGCATTGCATACATGATAGAGCCTATGGCTGAAGCATAGGGAACATCTTTCATTTTCTCTCTATCTTCTGCAGTGGTCGGGCTTTGAGTCTTACTCAATCTTACACCTTGTAACACAGGCAAGAACCCTTTCTTTGCTTGATCCATTTTGAACTTCTTCAAAATCTTGTCAAGGTATGTGCTTTGTGAAAGTCCAATTAAGCGTCTTGATCTATCTCTATAGATCTTTATGCCTAATATGTAAGCAGCTTCTCCGATGTCTTTCATTGAAAAACTTTTATTCAAGTATCCCTTTATACTATCCAGAAATTCTATATCATTTCCAATCAGTAATATGTCATCCACATATAATATTAGAAATGCTACAGAGCTCCCACTCACTTTCTTGTAAATACAGGCTTCTCCGAAAGTCTGTATAAAACCAAATGCTTTGATCACACTATCAAAGCGTTTATTCCAACTCCGAGAGGCTTGCACCAGTCCATAAATGGATCGCTGGAGCTTGCACACTTTGTTAGCTCCCTTTGGATCGACAAAACCTTCCGGTTGCATCATATACAACTCTTCTTCCAGAAATCCATTCAGGAATGCAGTTTTGACATCCATCTGCCAAATTTCATAATCATAAAATGCGGCAATTGCTAACATGATTCGGACAGACTTAAGCATCGCTACAGGTGAGAAAGTCTCATCGTAGTCAATCCCTTGAACTTGTCGAAAACCTTTTGCGACAAGTCGAGCTTTGTAGACAGTAACATTACCATCAGCGTCAGTCTTCTTCTTAAAGATCCATTTGTTCTCAATTGCTTGCCGATCATCGGGAAAGTCAACCAAAGTCCATACTTTGTTCTCATACATGGATCCCATCTCAGATTTCATGGCTTCAAGCCACTTTGCGGAATCTGGGCTCACCATCGCTTCTTCATAGTTCGTAGGTTCATCATGATCTAATATCATGACCTCCAGAACAGGATTACCGTACCACTCTGGTGCGGATCTCACTCTGGTTGATCTACGAGGTTCAGTAGTATCTTGATCTAAAGTTTCATGATCATCATCATTAGCTTCCTCACTTATTGGTGTAGGTGTCGCAGAAACAGTTTTCTGTGATGTACTACTTCTCAATAAAGGAGTAGGTACAGTTACCTCGTCAAGTTCTACTTTCCTCCCACTCACTTCTTTCGAAAGAAACTCCTTCTCTAGAAAGTTTCCGAAGTTAGCAACAAAAGTCTTGCCTTCGGATCTGTGATAGAAGGTGTATCCAACAGTTTCCTTTGGATATCCTATGAAGACACATTTCTCCGATTTGGGTTCGAGCTTATCAGGTTGAAGCTTTTTCACATAAGCATCGCAGCCCCAAACTTTAAGAAACGACAACTTTGGTTTCTTGCCAAACCATAGTTCATAAGGCGTCGTCTCAATGGATTTAGATGGTGCCCTATTTAACGTGAATGCGGCCGTCTCTAGAGCGTATCCCCAAAACGATAGCCGTAAATCTGTAAGAGACATCATAGATCGCACCATATCTAGTAAAGTACGATTACGACGTTCGGACACACCATTACGCTGTGGTGTTCCGGGTGGCGTGAGTTGCGAAACTATTCCACAATTTTTCAAATGTACACCAAACTCGTAACTCGAATATTCTCCTCCACGATCAGATCGTAGAAACTTTATTTTCTTGTTACAATGATTTTCAACTTCACTCTGAAATTCTTTGAACTTTTCAAATGTTTCAGACTTGTGTTTCATTAAGTAGATATACCCATATCTGCTTAAGTCATCTGTGAAGGTGAGAAAATAACGATATCCGCCACGAGCCTCAATATTCATCGGTCCACATACATCGGTATGTATGATTTCCAACAAATCTGTTGCTCTCTCCATAGTACCAGAGAACGGTGTTTTAGTCATCTTGCCCATGAGGCACGGTTCGCAAGTACCAAGTTATTCATAATCAAGTGGTTCCAAAAGTCCATCAGTATGGAGTTTCTTCATGCGCTTTACACCGATATGACCTAAACGACAGTGCCACAAATAAGTTGCACTTTCATTATTAACTCTGCATCTTTTGGCTTCAACATTATGAATATGTGTATCACTACTATTGAGATTCATCAAAAATAGACCACTTTTCAAAGGCGCATGACCATAAAAGATATTACTCATATAAATAGAACAACCATTATTCTCTGATTTAAATGAATAACCGTCTCGCATTAAACAAGATCCAGATATAATGTTCATGCTCAACGCTGGCACCAAATAACAATTATTTAGGTCTAATATTAATCCCGAAGGTAGATGTAGAGGTAGCGTGCCGACCGCGATCACATCGACTTTGGAACCGTTTCCCACGCGCATCGTCACCTCGTCCTTTGCTAGTGTCCGCTTATTCTGTAGTCCATGTTTCGAGTTGCAAATATTAGCAACAGAACCAGTATCAAATACCCAGGTGCTACTGCGAGCATTAGTAAGGTACACATCAATAACATGTATATCACATATACCTTTGTTCACCTTGCCATCCTTCTTATCCGCCAAATACTTGGGGCAGTTCCGCTTCCAGTGACCAGTCTGCTTGCAGTAGAAGCACTCAGTTTCAGGCTTAGGTCCAGACTTGGGTTTCTTCTCTTGAGCAGCAACTCGCTTGCCGTTCTTCTTGAAGTTCCCCTTTTTCTTCCCTTTGCCCTTTTTCTTGAAACTAGTGGTTTTGTTAACCATCAACACTTGATGCTCCTTCTTGATTTCTACCTCCGCAGCTTTTAGCATTGCGAAGAGCTCGGGAATAGTCTTGTTCATCCCTTGCATATTATAGTTCATCACGAAGCTCTTGTAGCTTGGTGGCAGTGATTGGAGAATTCTGTCAATGACGCAATCATCTGGAAGAGTAACTCCCAATTGAATCAAGTGATTATTATACCCAGACATTTTGAGTATATGCTCACTGACAGAACTGTTCTCCTCCATCTTGCAGCTATAGAACTTATTGGAGACTTCATATCTCTCAATCCGGGAATTTGCTTGAAATATTAACTTCAACTCCTGGAACTTCTCATATGCTCCATGACGTTCAAAACGTCGTGGAAGTCCCGGTTCTAAGCCGTAAAGCATGGCACACTGAACTATCGAGTAGTCATCAGCTTTGCTCTGCCAGACGTTCATAACTTCTGGTGTTGCTCTAGCAGCAGGCCTGGCACCTAGCGGTGCTTCCAGGACGTAATTCTTCTGTGCAGCAATGAGGATAATCCTCAAGTTACGGACCTAGTCCGTGTAATTGCTACCATCATCTTTCAACTTTGCTTTCTCAAGGAACGCATTAAAATTTAACGGAACAACAGCACGAGCCATCTATCTACAATCAACATAAACAAGCAAGATACTATCAGGTACTAAGGTCATGATAAGTTTATGTTCAGTTAATCAAATTAATTAAGAACTCCCACTTAGATAGACATCCCTCTAATCCTCTAAGTGATCACGTGATCCAAATCAACTAAACCATAACCGATCATCACGTGATATGGAGTAGTTTTCAATGGTGAACATCGTTATGTTGATCATATCTACTATATGATTCACGCTCGACCTTTCGGTCTCTGTGTTCCGAGGTCATATCTTATATGCATAGCTCGTCAAGTATAACCTGAGTATTCCGCGTGTGCAACTGTTTTGCACCCGTTGTATTTGAACGTAGAGCCTATCACACCGGTTCATCACGTGGTGTCTCAGCACGAAGAACTTTTGCAATGGTGCATACTCAGGGAGAACACTTCTTGATAATTTAGTGAGAGATCATCTTATAATGCTACCGTCAATCAAAGCAAGATAAGATGCATAAAAAGATAAACATCACATGCAATCAATATAAGTGATATGATATGGTCATCATCATCTTGTGCTTGTGATCTCCATCTCCGAAGCACCGTCATGATCACCATCGTCACCGGCGCGACACCATTGATCTCCTTCGTAGCATCGTTGTCGTCTCGCCAATCTTATGCTTCCACGACTATCACTACCGCTTAGTAATAAAGTAAAGCATTACATCGCGATTGCATTGCATACAACAAAGCGACAACCATATGGCTCCTGCCAGTTGCCGATAACTCAGTTACAAAACATGATCATCTCATACAATAAAATTTAGCATCATGTCTTGACCATATCACATCATAACATGCCCTGCAAAAACAAGTTAGACGTCCTCTACTTTGTTTGTTGCAAATTTTACGTGGCTGCTACGGGCTTAAGCAAGAACTCATCTTACCTACGCATCAAAACCACAACGATAGTTTGTCAAATAGACTCCGTTTTAACCTTCTCAAGGACCGGGCGTAGCCACACTCGGTTCAACTAAAGTTGGAGAGACAGTCTTCCGCAAGCCATCTATGTGCAAAGCACGTCGAGGGAACCGGTCTCGCGTAAGAGTACGCGTAAGGTTGGTCTGGATCGTCTCGTCCAACAATACCGCTGAACCAAAGTATGACATGCTGGTAGGCAGTATGACTTGTATCGTCCACAACTCACTTGTGTTCTACTCGTGCAAATAACATCAAACCATAAAAACCTAGGCTCGGATGCCACTGTTGGGGAACGTAGTAATTTCAAAAAAATTCCTACGTACATGCAAGATCATGGTGATGCATAGCAACGAGAGGGGAGAGTGTTGTCTACGTACCCTCGTAGACCGAAAGCGGAAGCGTTATATCAACGCGGTTGATGTAGTTGTACGTCTTCACGATCCGACCGATCCAAGCACCGTTACTCCGGCACCTCCGAGTTCTTGGCACACGTTCAGCTCGATGACGATCCTCGGGCTCCAATCCAGCAAAGCATCGAGGAAGAGTTCCGCCAGCACGACGGCGTGGTGACAATCTTGATGTACTACTGACGCAGGGCTTCGCCTAAGCACTGCGACAATATGACCGAGGTGGAATTTGGTGGCAGGGGGCACCGCACACGGCTAAGGAAAGATCTCAATGATCAATTGTGTGTCTAGAGGTGCCCCCTGCCCCTGTATATAAAGGGGCAAAGGGGGAGGGGCGCGGCAGCCATAGGAGGAGTCCTACTCCCGCTGGGAGTAGGACTCCCCTCCAATCCTATTCCTAATAGGACTCCCCAAGTGGGGAAAGAGAGAGGGGCCGGCCGGCCACCTTCCCTAGTCCTAATAGGACTAGGGGAAGGGGGAGGCGCGCAGCCCATGAGGGCAACCCTCTCACCTTTCCACCAAGGCCCATGTTGGCCCATTTGGCTCCCGGGGGGTTCCGGTAACCCTCCCGGTATTCCGGTAAAATCCCGATTTCACCTGGAACACTTCCGATGTCCAAACATAGGCTTCCAATATATCAATCTTTACGTCTCGACCATTTTGAGACTCCTCGTCATGTCCGTGATCACATCCGGGACTCCGAACAACCTTCGGTTCATCAAAATGCATAAACTCATAATAACTGTCATCGTAACGTTAAGCGTGCGGACCCTACGGTTCGAGAACAATGTAGACATGACCGAGACACATCTCCGGTCAATAACCAATAGCGGGACCTGGATGCCCATATTGGCTCCTACATATTCTACGAAGATCTTTATCGGTCAGACCGCATAACAACATACGTTGTTCCCTTTGTCATCGGTATGTTTACTTGCCCGAGATTCGATCGTCAGTATCCAATACTTAGTTCAATCTCGTTACCGGCAAGTCTCTTTACTCGTTCCGTAATACATCATCCCGCAACTAATTCATTAGTTGCAATGCTTGCAAGGCTTAAGTGATGTGCATTACCGAGAGGGCCCAGAGATACCTCTCCGACGATCGGAGTGACAAATCCTAATCTCGAAATACGCCAACCCAACATCTACCATTGGAGACACCTGTAATACTCCTTTATAATCACCCAGTTATTTTGTGACGTTTGGTAGTACCCAAAGTGTTCCTCCGGCAAACGGGAGTTGCATAATCTCATAGTCATAGGAACATGTATAAGTCATGGATAAAGCAATAGCAACATACTAAACGATCGGGTGCTAAGCTAATATAATGGGTCATGTCAATCAGATCATTCAACTAATGATGTGACCTCGTTAATCAAATAACAACTCTTTGTTCATGGTTAGGAAACATAACCATCTTTGATTAATGAGCTAGTCTAGTAGAGGCATACTAGTGACACTATGTTTGTCTATGTATTCACACATGTATTATGTTTCCGGTTAATACAATTCTAGCATGAATAATAAACCTTTATCATGATATAAGGAAATAAATAATAACTTTATTATTGCCTCTAGGGCATATTTCCTTCAGTCTCCCACTTGCAGTAGAGTCAATAATCTAGATTACACTGTAATGATCCTAACACCCATGGAGTCTTGGTGCTGATCATGTTTTGCTCGTGGAAGAGGCTTAGTCAACGGGTCTGCAACATTCAGATCCGTATGTATCTTGCAAATCTCTATGTCTCCCACCTGGACTAGATCCCGGATGGAGTTGAAGCGTCTCTTGATGTGTTTGGTCCTTTTGTGAAATCTGGATTCCTTTGCCAAGGCAATTGCACCAGTATTGTCACAAAAGATTTTCATTGGACCCGATGCACTAGGTATGACACCTAGATCGGATATGAACTCCTTCATCCAGACTCCTTCGTTTGCTGCTTCCGAAGCAGCTATGTACTCCGCTTCACATGTAGATCCCGCTACGACGCTTTGTTTAGAACTGCACCAACTGACAGCTCCATCGTTTAATGTAAACACGTATCCGGTTTGCGATTTAGAATCGTCCGGATCAGTGTCAAAGCTTGCATCAACGTAACCTCTTACGGTGAGCTCTTTGTCACCTCCATATATGAGAAACATATCCTTAGTCCTTTTCAGGTATTTCAGGATGTTCTTGACCGCTGTCCAGTGATCCACTCCTGGATTACTTTGGTACCTCCCTGCTAAACTTATAGCAAGGCACACATCAGGTCTGGTACACAGCATTGCATACATGATAGAGCCTATGGCTGAAGCATAGGGAACATCTTTCATTTTCTCTCTATCTTCTGCAGTGGTCGGGCTTTGAGTCTTACTCAATCTTACACCTTGTAACACAGGCAAGAACCCTTTCTTTGCTTGATCCATTTTGAACTTCTTCAAAATCTTGTCAAGGTATGTGCTTTGTGAAAGTCCAATTAAGCGTCTTGATCTATCTCTATAGATCTTTATGCCTAATATGTAAGCAGCTTCTCCGATGTCTTTCATTGAAAAACTTTTATTCAAGTATCCCTTTATGCTATCCAGAAATTCTATATCATTTCCAATCAGTAATATGTCATCCACATATAATATTAGAAATGCTACAGAGCTCCCACTCACTTTCTTGTAAATACAGGCTTCTCCGAAAGTCTGTATAAAACCAAATGCTTTGATCACACTATCAAAGCGTTTATTCCAACTCCGAGAGGCTTGCACCAGTCCATAAATGGATCGCTGGAGCTTGCACACTTTGTTAGCTCCCTTTGGATCGACAAAACCTTCCGGTTGCATCATATACAACTCTTCTTCCAGAAATCCATTCAGGAACATAAAATGCGGCAATTGCTAACATGATTCGAACAGACTTAAGCATCGCTACAGGTGAGAAAGTCTCATCGTAGTCAATCCCTTGAACTTGTCGAAAACCTTTTGCGACAAGTCGAGCTTTGTAGACAGTAACATTACCATCAGCGTCAGTCTTCTTCTTAAAGATCCATTTGTTCTCAATTGCTTGCCGATCATCGGGCAAGTCAACCAAAGTCCATACTTTGTTCTCATACATGGATCCCATCTCAGATTTCATGGCTTCAAGCCAGTTTGCGGAATCTGGGCTCACCATCGCTTCTTCATAGTTCGTAGGTTCATCATGATCTAATATCATGACCTCCAGAACAGGATTACCGTACCACTCTGGTGCGGATCTCACTCTGGTTGATCTACGAGGTTCAGTAGTATCTTGATCTAAAGTTTCATGATCATCATCATTAGCTTCCTCACTTATTGGTGTAGGTGTCGCAGAAACAGTTTTCTGTGATGTACTACTTCTCAATAAAGGAGTAGGTACAGTTACCTCGTCAAGTTCTACTTTCCTCCCACTCACTTCTTTCGAAAGAAACTCCTTCTCTAGAAAGTTTCCGAAGTTAGCAACAAAAGTCTTGCCTTCGGATCTGTGATAGAAGGTGTATCCAACAGTTTCCTTTGGATATCCTATGAAGACACATTTCTCCGATTTGGGTTCGAGCTTATCAGGTTGAAGCTTTTTCACATAAGCATCGCAGCCCCAAACTTTAAGAAACGACAACTTTGGTTTCTTGCCAAACCATAGTTCATAAGGCGTCGTCTCAACGGATTTAGATGGTGCCCTATTTAACGTGAATGCGGCCGTCTCTAGAGCGTATCCCCAAAACGATAGCCGTAAATCTGTAAGAGACATCATAGATCGCACCATATCTAGTAAAGTACGATTACGACGTTCGGACACACCATTACGCTGTGGTGTTCCGGGTGGCGTGAGTTGCGAAACTATTCCACAATTTTTCAAATGTACACCAAACTCGTAACTCGAATATTCTCCTCCACGATCAGATCGTAGAAACTTTATTTTCTTGTTACAATGATTTTCAACTTCACTCTGAAATTCTTTGAACTTTTCAAATGTTTCAGACTTGTGTTTCATTAAGTAGATATACCCATATCTGCTTAAGTCATCTGTGAAGGTGAGAAAATAACGATATCCGCCACGAGCCTCAATATTCATCGGTCCACATACATCGGTATGTATGATTTCCAACAAATCTGTTGCTCTCTCCATAGTACCAGAGAACGGTGTTTTAGTCATCTTGCCCATGAGGCACGGTTCGCAAGTACCAAGTGATTCATAATCAAGTGGTTCCAAAAGTCCATCAGTATGGAGTTTCTTCATGCGCTTTACACCGATATGACCTAAACGACAGTGCCACAAATAAGTTGCACTTTCATTATTAACTCTGCATCTTTTGGCTTCAACATTATGAATATGTGTATCACTACTATTGAGATTCATCAAAAATAGACCACTTTTCAAAGGCGCATGACCATAAAAGATATTACTCATATAAATAGAACAACCATTATTCTCTGATTTAAATGAATAACCGTCTCGCATTAAACAAGATCCAGATATAATGTTCATGCTCAACGCTGGCACCAAATAACAATTATTTAGGTCTAATATTAATCCCGAAGGTAGATGTAGAGGTAGCGTGCCGACCGCGATCACATCGACTTTGGAACCGTTTCCCACGCGCATCGTCACCTCGTCCTTTGCTAGTGTCCGCTTATTCTGTAGTCCATGTTTCGAGTTGCAAATATTAGCAACAGAACCAGTATCAAATACCCAGGTGCTACTGCGAGCATTAGTAAGGTACACATCAATAACATGTATATCACATATACCTTTGTTCACCTTGCCATCCTTCTTATCCGCCAAATACTTGGGGCAGTTCCGCTTCCAGTGACCAGTCTGCTTGCAGTAGAAGCACTCAGTTTCAGGCTTAGGTCCAGACTTGGGTTTCTTCTCTTGAGCAGCAACTCGCTTGCCGTTCTTCTTGAAGTTCCCCTTTTTCTTCCCTTTGCCCTTTTTCTTGAAACTAGTGGTTTTGTTAACCATCAACACTTGATGCTCCTTCTTGATTTCTACCTCCGCAGCTTTTAGCATTGCGAAGAGCTCGGGAATAGTCTTGTTCATCCCTTGCATATTATAGTTCATCACGAAGCTCTTGTAGCTTGGTGGCAGTGATTGGAGAATTCTGTCAATGACGCAATCATCTGGAAGAGTAACTCCCAATTGAATCAAGTGATTATTATACCCAGACATTTTGAGTATATGCTCACTGACAGAACTGTTCTCCTCCATCTTGCAGCTATAGAACTTATTGGAGACTTCATATCTCTCAATCCGGGAATTTGCTTGAAATATTAACTTCAACTCCTGGAACTTCTCATATGCTCCATGACGTTCAAAACGTCGTGGAAGTCCCGGTTCTAAGCCGTAAAGCATGGCACACTGAACTATCGAGTAGTCATCAGCTTTGCTCTGCCAGACGTTCATAACTTCTGGTGTTGCTCTAGCAGCAGGCCTGGCACCTAGCGGTGCTTCCAGGACGTAATTCTTCTGTGCAGCAATGAGGATAATCCTCAAGTTACGGACCTAGTCCGTGTAATTGCTACCATCATCTTTCAACTTTGCTTTCTCAAGGAACGCATTAAAATTTAACGGAACAACAGCACGAGCCATCTATCTACAATCAACATAAACAAGCAAGATACTATCAGGTACTAAGGTCATGATAAGTTTATGTTCAGTTAATCAAATTAATTAAGAACTCCCACTTAGATAGACATCCCTCTAATCCTCTAAGTGATCACGTGATCCAAATCAACTAAACCATAACCGATCATCACGTGATATGGAGTAGTTTTCAATGGTGAACATCGTTATGTTGATCATATCTACTATATGATTCACGCTCGACCTTTCGGTCTCTGTGTTCCGAGGTCATATCTTATATGCATAGCTCGTCAAGTATAACCTGAGTATTCCGCGTGTGCAACTGTTTTGCACCCGTTGTATTTGAACGTAGAGCCTATCACACCGGTTCATCACGTGGTGTCTCAGCACGAAGAACTTTTGCAATGGTGCATACTCAGGGAGAACACTTCTTGATAATTTAGTGAGAGATCATCTTATAATGCTACCGTCAATCAAAGCAAGATAAGATGCATAAAAAGATAAACATCACATGCAATCAATATAAGTGATATGATATGGTCATCATCATCTTGTGCTTGTGATCTCCATCTCCGAAGCACCGTCATGATCACCATCGTCACCGGCGCGACACCATTGATCTCCTTCGTAGCATCGTTGTCGTCTCGCCAATCTTATGCTTCCACGACTATCACTACCGCTTAGTAATAAAGTAAAGCATTACATCGCGATTGCATTGCATACAACAAAGCGACAACCATATGGCTCCTGCCAGTTGCCGATAACTCAGTTACAAAACATGATCATCTCATACAATAAAATTTAGCATCATGTCTTGACCATATCACATCATAACATGCCCTGCAAAAACAAGTTAGACGTCCTCTACTTTGTTTGTTGCAAATTTTACGTGGCTGCTACGGGCTTAAGCAAGAACTCATCTTACCTACGCATCAAAACCACAACGATAGTTTGTCAAATAGACTCCGTTTTAACCTTCTCAAGGACCGGGCGTAGCCACACTCGGTTCAACTAAAGTTGGAGAGACAGTCTTCCGCAAGCCATCTATGTGCAAAGCACGTCGAGGGAACCGGTCTCGCGTAAGAGTACGCGTAAGGTTGGTCCGGATCGTCTCGTCCAACAATACCGCTGAACCAAAGTATGACATGCTGGTAGGCAGTATGACTTGTATCGTCCACAACTCACTTGTGTTCTACTCGTGCAAATAACATCAAACCATAAAAACCTAGGCTCGGATGCCACTGTTGGGGAACATAGTAATTTCAAAAAAATTCCTACGTACATGCAAGATCATGGTGATGCATAGCAACGAGAGGGGAGAGTGTTGTCTACGTACCCTCGTAGACCGAAAGCGGAAGCGTTATATCAACGCGGTTGATGTAGTTGTACGTCTTCACGATCCGACCGATCCAAGCACCGTTACTCCGGCACCTCCGAGTTCTTGGCACACGTTCAGCTCGATGACGATCCTCGGGCTCCAATCCAGCAAAGCATCGAGGAAGAGTTCCGCCAGCACGACGGCGTGGTGACAATATTGATGTACTACTGACGCAGGGCTTCGCCTAAGCACTGCGACAATATGACCGAGGTGGAATTTGGTGGCAGGGGGCACCGCACACGGCTAAGGAAAGATCTCAATGATCAATTGTGTGTCTAGAGGTGCCCCCTGCCCCCGTATATAAAGGGGCAAAGGGGGAGGGGCGCGGCAGCCATAGGAGGAGTCCTACTCCCGCTGGGAGTAGGACTCCCCTCCAATCCTATTCCTAATAGGACTCCCCAAGTGGGGAAAGAGAGAGGGGCCGGCCGGCCACCTTCCCTAGTCCTAATAGGACTAGGGGAAGGGGGAGGCGCGCAGCCCATGAGGGCAACCCTCTCACCTTTCCACCAAGGCCCATGTTGGCCCATTTGGCTCCCGGGGGGTTCCGGTAACCCTCCCGGTATTCCGGTAAAATCCCGATTTCACCTGGAACACTTCCGATGTCCAAACATAGGCTTCCAATATATCAATCTTTACGTCTCGACCATTTTGAGACTCCTCGTCATGTCCGTGATCACATCCGGGACTCCGAACAACCTTCGGTTCATCAAAATGCATAAACTCATAATAACTGTCATCGTAACGTTAAGCGTGCGGACCCTACGGTTCGAGAACAATGTAGACATGACCGAGACACATCTCCGGTCAATAACCAATAGCAGGACCTGGATGCCCATATTGGCACCTACATATTCTACGAAGATCTTTATCGGTCAGTCCGCATAACAACATACGTTGTTCCCTTTGTCATCGGTATGTTTACTTGCCCGAGATTCGATCGTCAGTATCCAATACTTAGTTCAATCTCGTTACCAGCAAGTCTCTTTACTCGTTCCGTAATACATCATCCCGCAACTAATTCATTAGTTGCAATGCTTGCAAGGCTTAAGTGATGTGCATTACCGAGAGGGCCCAGAGATACCTCTCCGACGATCGGAGTGACAAATCCTAAT
This sequence comes from Aegilops umbellulata, assembly GCA_032464435.1. Taxonomy (NCBI): domain Eukaryota; kingdom Viridiplantae; phylum Streptophyta; class Magnoliopsida; order Poales; family Poaceae; genus Aegilops; species Aegilops umbellulata. The sequence continues at coordinate 369,203,185 of CP136060.1, forward strand.
CTCGAAATACGCCAACCCAACATCTACCATTGGAGACACCTGTAATACTCCTTTATAATCACCCAGTTATGTTGTGACGTTTGGTAGTACCCAAAGTGTTCCTCCGGCAAACGGGAGTTGCATAATCTCATAGTCATAGGAACATGTATAAGTCATGGATAAAGCAATAGCAACATACTAAACGATCGGGTGCTAAGCTAATATAATGGGTCATGTCAATCAGATCATTCAACTAATGATGTGACCTCGTTAATCAAATAACAACTCTTTGTTCATGGTTAGGAAACATAACCATCTTTGATTAACGAGCTAGTCTAGTAGAGGCATACTAGTGACACTATGTTTGTCTATGTATTCACACATGTATTATGTTTCCGGTTAATACAATTCTAGCATGAATAATAAACCTTTATCATGATATAAGGAAATAAATAATAACTTTATTATTGCCTCTAGGGCATATTTCCTTCAGTCTGTGGGCCTATTAGGCCTTCTGCGGGCCTAAATCCTGGCCCAGGTTGGGTTTCTAGTCGTATTCACGCCGTGGTGGCCCAATATGTGGCAGTTTTTTTTATTTTTTTCCAGTTTTTTTGTTTTGTTTTTTGCATTATTTATTTTCTTTTGTTTATTTCTTTATTTTTTATTTCTTTTTGCTTTTAGGTCAGAAAAATTATAAACTTTCTGTTAGTGCCATTAGTTTTCAAATTTGAATAGTTAAAATTTGAATTCTTTAAATAGTTAAAATTTGAATTTTTTGAAATTTGTGTGAATCACAAGTTTGTGATTAACTTTACTATAAAAATAGTTTTTTTCCATTTTTTGTTTTGTTTTTTGCATTATTTATTTTCTTTTGTTTTTTGCTTTTTTAAAATTCTTTTTGCCTTTAGTTTTAGAAAAATTATAAACTTTCTATTAGTGCTATTAATTTTAGAAAAATTATAAACTTTCTGTTAGTGCCATTAGTTTTCAAATTTGAATAGTTAAAATTTGAATTCTTTGAAATTTGTGTGAATCACAAGTTTGTGATTAACTTTACTATAAAAATATTTTTTTAGTTTTTTTGTTTTGTTTTTTGCATTATTTATTTTCTTTTGTTTTTTGCTTTAATTTTTAATTATTTTTGCTTTTAGGTCAGCAAAATTATAAACTTTCTGTTAGTGCCATTAGTTTTAGAAAAATTATAAACTTTATGTTAGTGCCATTAGTTTTCAAATTTGAATAGTTAAAATTTGAATTCTTTGAAATTTGTGTGAATCACAAGTTTGCGATTAACTTTACTAAAAAAAATAAACATAGATGCGCCTATAGAGAAAATTCAACCTAAATTCATAATACATTTCTATGAATTTCAGAGAAATTCACTATGAATTTAGGTCAAATTCCCTGTATAGGGGCATCTATTTTCACTTTGAGAGGAGCTCAACAAGGCAGAGAGGGACGGGCTTATAAAACGGTGTGAGCTCCCTTCGGTTGGCGAGGTGGGACTAAACTCTGACCGCAACGAGGACCAACCCTTTAGTCCCGGTTTGTGGCACAAACCGGGACTAATGGTCATGGGCCAGGGGCGAAGCGCATTGATTCCGGTTCGTGCGTGGAACCGGGACCAAAAGGTCCAGACGAACCGGGACCAATGGCCAACGTGGCTGCCCTCTTGAGAGTGTTCTTGGTGAGAACATAGTTGACAAGGAGCGAACCGGGATTAATGGTATTACAAGGGTCAAACCATAAGACATTAAAGCATTTCAAATGAACTCGTCTGTTACAAAGTTGGCATGGTATCATCATAATAGTTGTGGGAGAAAGTTTTCACTTTTTCTTCGCTTGTGTCATTTGCTTATTGCGCCGTAACCATGGATAATCTTCATCGTTTATCAGAATGCTTGGGTCAGCCTTGACTTTGAAGGGAGGAATTTCATGAAAATTTTCATAATCTCCAGACATGTCTGTCTTGCCCTCCACTCCCAGGATGTCCCTTTTTCCTGAAAGAACTATGTGGCGCTTTGGCTCATCGTATGATGTATTCGCTTCCTTATCTTTTATTTTTCTCGGTCTGGTAGACATGTCCTTCACATAGATAACCTGTGCCACATCATTGGCTAGGACGAACGGTTCATCAGTGTACCCAAGATTTTTCAGATCCACTGTTGTCATTCCGTACTGTGGGTCTACCTGTACCCCGCCTCCTGACAGATTGACCCATTTGCACTTAAACAAAGGGACCTTAAAATCATGTCCGTAGTCAAGTTCCCATATGTCCACTATGTAACCATAATATGTGTCCTTTCCCCTCTCGGTTGTTGCATCAAAGCGGACACCGCTGTTTTGGTTGGTGCTCTTTTGATCTTGGTCAATCGTGTAAAATGTATTCCCATTTATCTCGTATCCTTTGTAAATCAATACAGTCAAAGATGGTCCCCTGGACAACAAGTACAGCTCATCACAAACAGTGTTGTCACCTCTGAGATGTGTTTCCAACCAACTGCTGAAAGTCCTGATGTGTTCACATGTAATCCAGTCATTGCACTGCTCCGGGTGTTTGAAGTGCAGATTGTTCTTGTGTTCATCGACATACGGGGTCACCAAGGTAGAGTTCTATAGAACTGTGTAGTGTGCTTGAGACCAAGAATATCCGTCCCTGCATATTATTGAGTCCCTTCCAAGTGTGCTGAGGGAGTCCTGGATTAGGGGGTGTCCGGATAGCCGGACTATACCATCAGTTGGACTCCTGGACTATGAAGATACAAGATTGAAGACTTCGTCCCGTGTCCGGATGGGACTTTCCTTGGCGTGGAAGGCAAGCTTGGAGACGCGGATATTTAGATCTCCTACCATTGTAACCAACTTTGTGTAACCCTAACCCTCTCCGGTGTCTATATAAACCGGAGGGTTTTAGTCCATAGGACGACAGAATATTCAACAATCATACCATAGGCTAGCTTCTAGGGTTTAGCCTCCTTGATCTCGTGGTAGATCTACTCTTGTACTACCCATATCATCAATATTAATCAAGCAGGACGTAGGGTCTTACCTCCATTAAGAGCGCCCGAACCTGGGTAAAACTTCGTGTCCCTTGTCTCCTGTTACCATCCGCCTAGACGCACAGTTCGGGACCCCCTACCCGAGATCCGCCGGTTTTGACACCGACATTGGTGCTTTCATTGAGAGTTCCTCTGTGTCGTCGCTTTTAGGCCCGATGGCTCCTTCGATCATCAACGACGATGCAGTCCAGGGTGAGACTTTTCTCCCCGGACAGATCTTTGTCTTCGGCGGCTTCGTACTGCGGGCCAATTCGCTTGGCCATCTGGAGCAGATCGAAAGCTACGCCCCTGGCCATCAGGTCAGATTTGGAAGTTTAAACTACATGGCTGACATCCGCGAAGACTTGATCTTTGACGGATTCGAGCCACAGCCGAGCGCGCCGCACTATCACGATGGGCATGATCTAGCTCTGCCGCCGATCAGTGCCCTGGAGGCCGCACACGCTTCGGTTCTGACCCTTAATTCGGAGCCGGCTAGGCCGATCGAGGATGAGCGGCTGGACGCCGCCTCGGGGGCTGCGATCTCAAATGCAATTGAGCCGAACACCAGCCCCGTACTCAGCAAGGCCCGTGACTCCGAGGGGCCGGATTCCTCTCCGGACTCCAAGCCCTCCGCGTGCCTGCCGATCGAATCCGATTGGGCGCCGATCATGGATTTCACTGCTGCGGACATCTTTCAGCACTCGGCCTTCGGCGACATCCTGAAGTCACTAAAGTCTCTCTCTTTATCAGGAGAGCCCTGGCCGGACTACGGTCAGCAAGGTTGGGATACGGACGATGAAGAAATTCAATGCCCACCCACCACCCACTTCGTAGCCACTGTCGATGACTTAACCGACATGCTCGACTTAGACTCCGAAGACATCGACGGTATGGACGACGATGCAGGAGACGACCAAGAACCAGCACCTATAGGGCACTGGAAGGCCACCTCGTCATACGACATATATATGGTGGACACTCCAAAAGATGGAGATGGCGATGGAACAGCGGGGGATTACACCTCCAAGAAACAACCCAAGCTCCGGAGTCAGCGGCGCCGCTCTAAATCCCACCAAAGCAAAAACGGTGATTCCGGCACGGGAGATAATAATACTCCGGATAGCGCCGAAGAACACCCCCTCCAGCAAGATTCAGCATAGGAGGATGGAGAAGACAGCCCTCACGAGAGAGCGGCAGACAGAGAGGTCGAGGATGATAATTATATGCCTCCCTCCGAAGACGAGGCAAGCCTCGACGACGACGAATTCGTCGTGCCAGGGGATCCATCCGAACAAGAGCGTTTTAAACGCAGACTTATGGCCATGGCAAGTAGCCTCAAGAAAAAGCAGCAACAGCTTAGAGCTGATCAAGATCTGCTAGCCGACAGATGGACTGAAGTCCTTGCAGCCGAAGAGTATGAACTCGAATGCCCCTCCAAGAGTTACCCAAAGCGCAGGCTGCTACCCCGATTAGAGGAGGAAGCACCTAAACCTACATCACCAGCGCATGACATGGCAGACCGGCCACCTCGTGGCCGTGACAGAGAGGCCTCTCGGCCCTCCACTCAAGCCGTGCCCCGGCGCCGCTCAAAACATACTAAGGCACGGGAAAATGCGCCAGACCTGCGAGAGATACTGGAGGACAAGGCAAGACAAACAAGATCGATCTATGGATCGCGTGGGCGCCCCACGGCATGTGACGCGGATCGTCACTCCGGACTTAATAAATCCGGTTGGGCCGAACACAATAGACAAAGCTCATTCGAGCTGCGTCGTGATATAGCCCAATACAGAGACGTCGCACACCCACTATGCTTCATAGATGAAGTAATGGATCATAAAATCCCTGAGGGTTTCAAACCCGTGAACATCGAATCATATGATGGCACAACAGATCCTGCCGTATGGATCGAGGATTATCTCCTTCATATCCACATGGCCCGCGGTGATGATCTACACGCCATCAAATACCTCCCGCTCAAACTTAAGGGACCGGCCCGGCATTGGCTTAACAGCAAGCCAGCAGATTCAATCGGTTCTTGGGAGGACCTGGAAGCCGCATTCCTCGACAATTTCCAGGGTACCTATGTGCGACCACCAGACGCCGATGACCTAAGACACATAATTCAGCAGCCAGAGGAATCGGCCAGGCAATTCTGGACACGGTTCCTAACAAAGAAAAACCAAATAGTCGACTGACTGGATGCAGAGGCCCTAGCAGCCTTCAAACATAATATCCGCAACGAGTGGCTTGCCCGGCACCTTGGACAGGAAAAGCCGAAATCTATGGCAGCCCTCACGACACTGATGACCCGCTTCTGCGCGGGAGAATACAGCTGGCTAGCTCGCAGCAACAACTTACCCAAGAACCTTGGTAATTCGGATACCAAGGACAAAAGTGGCAAGTCGCGTCGGAACAAGCAAAAGCGCCGCGTTAACAGCGACAGCAACGAGGATACGGCAGTCAATGCCGGATTCAGAGGCTAAAAATCCGGTCAACGGAAAAAGCCATTCAAAAGAAACACTCAGGGCCCGTCCAGTTTGGACCGAATACTCGACCGCCTGTGCCAGATACATGGCACCCCCGAAAAGCCAGCCAATCACACCAACATGGATTGTTGGGTGTTCAAGCAGGCAGGCAAGTTAAATGCCGAAAATAGAGACAAGGGGCTACGTAGCGACGACGAGGAGGAGCCCAGGCCGCCGAACAGCAGTGGACAAAAGGGTTTTCCCCCACAAGTACGGACGGTGAACATGATATACGCAACCCACATCCCCTAGAGGGAACGGAAGCGTGCATTACGGGACGTATACGTGATAGAGCCAGTCGCCCCAAAGTTCAACCCATGGTCCTCCTGCCCGATCACTTTTGATCGAAGGGACCACCCCACTAGCATCCGTCATGGCGGGTCGCCACATTGGTTCTAGACCCAATTATTGACGGATTTCATCTCACAAGAGTCCTTATGGACGGCAGCAGCAACCTGAACCTGCTTTACCAGGACACTGTGCGGAAAATGGGCATAGATCCCTCGAGGATTAAACCCACCAAAACGACCTTTAAAGGCGTCATACCAGGTGTAGAGGCCAACGGCACAGGCTCAGTCACACTTGAAGTGGTCTTCGTATCCCCGGATAATTTCCGAAGCGAAGAGTTAATCTTCGATATAGTCCCGTTCCGCAGTGTCTATCACGCACTGCTCGGGCGAACCGCATTTGTAAAGTTCAATGCGGTACCGCACTACGCATACCTCAAACTCAAGATGCCAGGCCCTGGAGGAGTAATCATGGTCAATGGAAACACCGAACGCTCCCTCTGAACGGAGGAGCACATGGCGGCCCTCGCAGCGGAAGTACAAAGCAGCCTCTCTAGGCAGTTCCCCAGTCCGGCCGTTAAAAGGCCGGACACTGTCAAGCGCGCCCGGAGTAACCTACAACAAGACCACCAGGCATGATCTGAGCAGGCGTAGCAATGCGGCCCCAACCCCAGCCCTCGCGAAATAGCAAAACTAGTGCTTCGCATACACAACTACGCTCTCAAAATACCATGGGCGCAGGGGAAGGGGCACCATCACGGCACGCCCAAAACACGGCTTAAACCGTACTAGGGGCTGCCGAATTCTTTCTTTATCTTCTCTTACTTTCAGGACTCCATACTTCGGACAACCTGTTCGGCAATTCAACTGCCGCACAAATGATGCAAGAACCAGGGAAGCAGACAAGCCATGCCGCATTATGGACTCCCGGTGGTCTCTATCACGAGCAGTATACCTGTTTTGCATATAAGTTCCGTGGCCCGCCCCTGGACCGGACATGTTAAATAGTCCAACTTTTTGCTTATCGCGCCATTTGTATCATTCTGCTTTGATCGCAGCCCCTTTTAAACAATGCATAGTCTTTATCTATTTTTTGCGTTACCTTTTTCCAAATATATGTTCATTAATGACATGTTGCACCCGTACACTGTGGTACGACAAATACGCCAGGGGCTTCAGTACCCCCCAATATGGTGTGAGAAGTCCGAACACTTTCACAAGTGCGGCACCCCGAACTTATAGCATTATATGCATCGGCTCCGAATCATGTCTTGGGTCAATAGTTGGGTTTGCCCGGCTCCTATGTTTTGGTGCCTTACGTTCCACTATATCGGCTAAGGTAGCACTAGGAGAACTACTGCGATTGTGCCCCAGTTGAGCTGGGCTGAGCACCTCAGTAGAGAAAGCTAAAACTAACTGTCATGATGAAGCGAGAGATCGGTCGTTGTTCGAGAGGTTTTTCGAGTCCTTAAAGACTTATGCCGCTTAGAGCGAGGACCGGCTTTGTCCGGCCAAGGTGTGGATAGCGCCCCAAAATCGGTCTTCCGAATACTAGGGGCTTCGCCGAAATTTAAAATTATAGAGTTCTATGGCTAAGTGAGAGTGTTCAAGCATTATAGTCTGATTGCCTTGTTCGTTTGCTGAGCGCCTCCCTCGAAGGACCCAAACATGGGAAAAAGAGCGCTCAGGTTTATCCCGAACACCCCAGCACTAGTGGCATGGGGGCAGAAGCCGACGATTGGCCATCTCTCAATTTTTGATAAACGGCCGTACAAAAAGTAATATTTTAAATTCAAAAGGCATTGCTTAGCGCATATGAACAAGTTTTCAGCGCACATGACAACACGAGCGAGTTCATTCAAAAATTACATCCTTGGTACATTCATCCGCCATAAGGCGGGCACCCTTCAGAACATTCTTATAATAGTTCTCGGGTTTGCGATGCTCCTTCCCTGGCAATGGCCCGTCCTTCACAAGCTTCTCACCGTCCAGCTTGCCCCAGTGCACCTTAGCGCGGGCAAGGGCCCTCCGGGCACCTTCGATGCAGACGGAACGCCTGATGACTGCAAGCCTTGGACAGGCCGCCACCAGCCGCTGAACCAGTCCGAAATAGCTCCTAGGCAGGGCCTCTCCAGGCCACAGCCGAACTATGAGGCCCTTCATGGCCTGTTTGGCCGCTTTGTGGAGCTCGACCAGCTGCTTCAGCTGGTCGCTCAGGGGCACGGGGTGTCCGGCCTTAGCATATTGAGACCAGAACACCGTCTCCGTCGAGCTGCCCTCCTCGGCTCGGTAGAATGCGGCGGCATCAGACACACTACGGGGAAGATCTGCGAATGCCCCTGGAGAGCTTCGGATTCGAGTAAGTAACAAGTAGCTTACTTTTATATGTCTTCTTTGCATAAAGAATGCCTTAACCGTCGCTATCTTTTTCACCGCATCCAACTCCTGGAGGGCCTTCTGGGATTCGGCCTTGGCAGACTTGGCAGCTTCGATGGCCCTCGCGAGCTCGGACACTTGCGTCTTCGAGTCAAGCTCCAAACTCTCATGTTTTTTCATGAGAGCCTGAAGCTCTTGCAGCACCTCGGCGACCAGCGCCTCAAATTTCTCTCGCTCGATGCGCTCTGAGGCCTCTCTCTTCTCGGACTCTGACAGCGCCTGCTTGAGGGTAGCCACCTCAGTTGTGGCCCCTGCAATAAGCAGCACAATCCTGTCATTTTTGCAATTGCATCTTTTTTATATATTTTCTATAAGGTATCTCTTACCTTCTCTCTCCTTGAGCTGCCGCTTGGCAAGGCCGAGCTCTTGATCGGACCGCTCGATACCCTGCTTCAGGGTGCCTACCTCCACAGTCAATGCGGCGGTCGCAAGCAGCGAAGCCTGCATACGCATATTGACTCATTTTTTGTTAGACTCCTGCGAAATTTATTAGATCCTCTATTCGGCTTTTCTTTCCGAACACCAAACAGAGTATCAGGGGCTACTGTCTATGCGGTAATACCTTTACATATTTTTTACTTACCTCGAAGCCTGTTAGAAGGGTGGCGCAAGCTTCAGTCAGTCCGCTCTTGGCGGACTGAACCTTTTGGATCACCGTACTCATAATAGTACGGTGCTCCTCGTCGATGGAGGCGCCGTTAAGCACCTCCAGCAGATTGTCCGGCACCTCCGGTTGGGCGGGGGCCGCCGGCTCAGAAGGCTTGCTCCTCTTGGAAGGAGTTCGCCTACCGCAGTCCGGAACTGTTGAAGATCCCAGCGCGGTGTACGGCTCAAAGCTGGACTTGGAGCCCTGGGGGGTCTTGTCCCCTTTACTCCCGGAGTCCGGGAGGTCGCCTCGCGGCTCCTCCAGGACCACCTCCTCTTGGCCCGGAGCTTGTCGCGACGCCACTTCGGCGTCATCCGCATTGCGGGGGGAGGCAGCGGGCGGAACTGAATTCACGTCCGATGAATCCAGGGAGCCGCTCGACGACTCGTCGAGCCCGACCTGGGGCGGACTGCATAATTATATTCGACATAAGGAAAAGTTGTGCAACAAAGGAATGCTATGAGTTACTCTAGTGTCCGAATACTTACGATGCCGCCGGGCGCCTGGCCCTGTGCGGCCACTCCTCTTCGCCCTCGTCGGCGTCGGTGGAGTTGTCTGGAGGGAGGGTCTTCCCCTTCTTGGACCCTTCGGCCTCCCCTGTTGGGGCGGCCTTCCTCTTCTTTCCTCCCCCCGCTGGAGGGGGAGAGGTTTCTTCTTCCTCCTCCTCGTTTTCATGGGAGGAGCGCGTCTCGGATTCGTCGGAGGAAGAATCCAACACCTCCTGGTGCCGGGAACTCTTTCGAGTCCCCATGGCCCTCTTCTTGGCCTTCTTTTCCGGCACCACGTAAGGTGCCGGAGCCAGTAGCTTCGCTAAGCGAGCGTCGGCTGGGTCTTCGGGCAAAGGGGCCGGACAGTCGATCTGACCGGACTTCGCCAGCCAATCCTGTCAAAGGAAAGGGAGTTTAGATCCCGCATAGAGTCAAACTATGGAAAACCAACATCCTATAAAAGGTAAAAATAGCTTACCGCACTAGCGGGAAGCTGCGTGTTGAATCCGCGGTCCTCGGAAGCGGATGCGGGAGCCTCGGCGCCTTTGAATAGCACCTTCCAGGCGTCTTCGTACGTTGTGTCGAAGAGCCTGCTCAAGGTAGGGTGCTGCGCCGGGTCGAACTCCCACGAATTGAAGCCCCGTCGCTGACACGGGAGGATCCGGCGGACGAGCATAACCTGGACTACGTTAACAAGCTTAAGCTGTTTGTTCACCAAGGTTTGGATGCATTTTTGCAGTCCGGTTACCTCTCCTTTATTGCCCCACGATAGGCCCGTCTCTTTCCAAGACGTGAGCCGCGTAGGGGGTCCGGACCGGAACTCGGGGGCTGCGACCCATCTGGGATCGCGTGGCTCGGTGATGTAAAACCACCCTGATTGCCACCCCTTCAGGGTCTCCACAAAGGAGCCCTCGAGCCATAGGACGTTGGCTATCTTGCCCGCCATGGCACCTCCGCACTCCGCCTGGTTGCCGCACACCACCTTGGGCTTGACATTGAAAGTCTTGAGCCACAGGCCAAAATGGGGGCGGACGCAGAGGAAAGCCTCACACACGACGATAAACGCCGAGATGTTGAGGACGAAGTTCGGGGCCAGATCGTGGAAATCTAGGCCATAGTTGAACATGAGCCCCCGGACGAACGGGTGGAGAGGAAAGCCCAGTCCGCGGAGGAAATGGGGAAGGAATACTATCCTCTCATGGGGCCTTGGGGTGGGGAGGAGCTGCCCCTCTTCGGGAAGCCGGTGCGTGATGTCGTTAGACAAGTATCCGGCCTTCCTCAGCTTTTTGATATGGCCCTCCGTGACGGAGGAGACCATCCACTTGCCTCCCGCTCCGGACATGGCTGGAAAAGGTTGAGGTGGGAAGTGCGGGCTTGGGCGCTGGAGATCGCGTGCGTGGAAGATGGATAGGCAAAGGAGGAAGAGGGCGTAGGTAAAAAGGTGGATCCTTATCCCCTTATATGGGCAGATGCGACTATGCGTCCCCACCAGCCTGGTAAAACTCGCTTATCTCCCAAGCGCCGTGATAAATGGCGCGGTTGGGTTACCCATGTCCGTATTGATGAGAATCCCGTAAATAAAGGGGACACGATCTCTGCTTTGACAAGACGTGCCAAGGAAACCGCCTCGCAAAATGCGCTGAGGTGGGGAAGTGAAAACGATTCGGATAGAGGCTTGGCCATAGTGTGGTGTCACGCTACGGAATACGTCAGCAGATTAGATTTGTGTAAATATTATTCTCTCTATGGCAATATGTGGAAACTTATTTTGCAAAGCCGGACACTATCCTTAGTGTTAACAATCTTTTATGAAGTACTTGGTGGAGGAACCCGCCTTGCAATGCCGAAGACAATCTGCGCGCCGGAGTCGTCGTCATTGAAGCCTGGTTCAGGGGCTACTGAGGGAGTCCTGGATTAGGGGGTGTCCGGATAGCCAGACTATACCATCAGCCGGACTCCTGGACTATGAAGATACAAGATTGAAGACTTCGTCCCGTGTCCGGATGGGTCTTTCCTTGGCGTGGAAGGCAAGCTTGGCGATGCGGATATTTAGATCTCCTACCATTGTAACCGATTTTGTGTAACCCTAACCCTCTCCGGTGTCTATATAAACCGGAGGGTTTTAGTCCATAAGACAACAGAATATTCAACAATCATACCATAGGCTAGCTTCTAGGGTTTAGCCTCCTTGATCTCGTGGTAGATCTACTCTTGTACTACCCATATCATCAATATTAATCAAGCAGGACGTAGGGTTTTACCTCCATTAAGAGGGCCCGAACCTGGGTAAAACTTCTTGTCCCTTGTCTCCTGTTACCATCCGCCTAGACGCACAGTTCGGGACCCCCTACCCAAGATCCGCCGGTTTTGACACCGACATGTGCCTTTTCCAGTCAGTCTCCCCTCATACCGCGATTTAGGGAGACCTATCTTCTTAAGGCCAGGAATGAAGTCAACACACAACCCGATGACATCCTCTGTTTGATGGCCCATGGAGATGCTTCCTTCTGGCCTAGCGCGGTTATGGACATATTTCTTTAGGACTCCCATGAACCTCTCAAAGGGGAACATATTGTGTAGAAATACGGGCCCTAGAATGACAATCTCGTCGACTAGATGAACTAGGACATGCGTCATGATATTGAAGAAGGATGGTGGGAACACCAGCTCGAAACTGACAAGACATTGCGCCACATCACTCCTTAGCCTTGGTATGATTTTTGGATCGATCACCTTCTGAGAGATTGCATTGAGGAATGCACATAGCTTCACAATGGCTAATCGAACGTTTTCCGGTAGAAACCCCCTCAATGCAACCGGAAGCAGTTGCGTCATAATCACGTGGCAGTCATGAGACTTTAGGTTCTGGAACTTTTTCTCTGGCATATTTATTATTGCCTTTATATTCGACGAGAAGCCAGTCGGGACCTTCATACTGAGCAGGCATTCAAAGAAGATTTCTTTCTCTTCTTTCGTAAGAGCGTAGCTGGTAGGACCTTCATACTGCATCGGAGGCATGCCGTCTTTTCCGTGCAAACGTTGCAGGTCCTCCCGTGCCTCAGGTGTATCTTTTGTCTTTCCATACACGCCTAAGAAGCCTAGCAGGTTCACGCAAAGGTTCTTCGTCACGTGCATCACGTCGATTGAAGAGCGGACCTCTAGGTCTTTCCAGTAGGGTAGATCCCAAAATATAGATTTATTCTTCCACATGGGTGCGTGTCCCTCAGCGTCATTCGGAACAGCTAGTGCGCCGGGACCCTTTCCAAAGATTACGTGTAAATCATTGACCATATCAAGTACGTGATCACCGGTACGCATGGCAGGCTTCTTCCGGTGATCTGCCTCGCCTTTGAAATGCTTGCCTTTCTTTCGACATTGATGGTTGGTCGGAAGAAATTGACGATGTCCTAGGTACACATTCTTCCTTCATTTGTCCTGGTATATACTTTTAGTGTCATCTAAACAGTGCGTGCATGCGTGGTATCCTTTGTTTGTCTGTCCTGAAAGGTTACTGAGAGCGGGCCAATCGTTGATGGTCACGAACAACAACGCCTTTAGATTAAATTCCTCTTGTCTATGCTCATCCCACGTACGTGCACCGTTTCCATTCCACAGCTGTAAAAGTTCTTCATCTAATGGCCTTAGGTACACATCAATGTCGTTGCCGGGTTGCTTAGGGCCTTTGATGAGAACTGGCATCATAATGAACTTTCGCTTCATGCACATCCAAGGAGGAAGGTTATACATACATAGAGTCACGGGCCAGGTGCTATGATTGCTGCTCTGCTCCCCGAAAGGATTAATGCCATCCGCGCTTAAAGCAAACCATACGTTCCTTGGGTCCTTTGCAAACTCATCCCAGTACTTTCTCTCGATTTTTCTCCACTGCGACCCGTCAGCGGGTGCTCTCAACTTCCCGTCTTTCTTACGGTCCTCACTGTGCCATCGCATCAACTTGGCATGCTCTCCGTTTTTGAACAGACGTTTCAACCGTGGTATTATAGGAGCATACCACATCACCTTTGTAGGAACCCTCTTCCTGGGGGCTCGCCGTCAACATCACCAGGGTCATCTCGTCTGATCTTATACCGCAATGCACCGCATATCGGGCATGCGTTCAGATCCTTGTATGCACCGCGGTAGAGGATGCAGTCATTAGGGCATGCATGTATCTTCTCCACCTCCAATTCTAGAGGGCATGCGACCTTCTTTGCTGCATATGTACTGTCGGGCAATTCGTTATCCTTTGGAAGCTTCTTATTCAATATTTTCAGTAGCTTCTCAAATCCTTTGTCAGGCACAACATTCTATGCCTTCCACTATAGCAATTCCAGTACGGTACCGAGCTTTGTGTTTCCATCTTCACAATTGGGGTACAACCCTTTTTTGTGATCCTCTAACACGCGATCGAACTTCAGCTTCTCCTTTTGACTTTCGCATTGCGTCCTTGCATCAACAATGACTCGGCGGAGATCATCATCATCGGGCACATCGTCTGGTTCCTCTTGATCTTCAGTAGCTTCACTCGTTGCAGCATCATTGGGCACATCGTCTGGTTCCTCTTGATCTTCACCGGCTCCCCCCGTTGCAGCATCACCGTATTCAGGGGGCACATAGTTGTCATCATACTCTTATTCTTCGTCGTCTTCTATCATAACCCCTATTTCTCCGTGCCTCGTCCAAACATTATAGTGTGGCATGAAACCCTTGTAAAGCAGGTGGGAGTGAAGGATTTTCCAGTTAGAGTAAGACATCGTATTCCCACATTTAGTGCATGGACACCACATAAAACCATTCTGCTTATTTGCCTCAGCCGCATTGAGAAACTCATGCACGCCCTTAATGTACTCGGAGGTGTGTCTGTCACCGTACATCCATTGCCGGTTCATCTGCGTGCATTATATATAATTAAGTGTTCAAATTAATAGAAGTTTATCATCACATTAAAACCAAAGTACATACATAGTTCTCATCTAACAACATATAGCTCTCTAGAGCATCTAATTAATTAAACTATACATTGAAACTATGTAAAACATTTCAATGCGAAAACAAATGCGATCATAATCGCAACCAAGGTAACAATTGATCCAATGGCATAATGATACCAAGCCTCGGTATGAATGTCATATTTTCTAATCTTTCTAATCTTCAAGCGCATTGCATCCATCTTGATCTTGTGATCATCGACGACATCCGCAACATGCAACTCCAATATCATCTTCTCCTGCTCAATTTTTTTATTTTTTCCTTCAAGAAATTGTTTTATTCTTCAACTAAATTTAACCTCTCGACAATAGGGTCGGTTAGAATTTCCGGTTCACATACCTCCTAGATAAATAAAATCTATGTCACGTTGGTCGACATAATTTTCATAAACAATAAATGAACCAATAGTTATAAAGATAATATATACCACATCCGAATCATAGACAGGACGAGGGCCGACGGGGGCGGATACCAAAACCATCGCACTATATAAGATGCAATAATAAAAGTAAGAAAATAATATAAGTATATCTATGTAAACATACAAGTAAGAATATTTTTTCCTTTTAGAAAGAAGATAAGAACAAGAGGCTCACCACGGTGGTGCCGGCGATGAGCTCGGCGCGGGTGATCGACGGCGGTGAAGATGGGGACGGGGCGTGACAGCCCGATAAACCTAGACAAATATTGAGGAAAATGGAGGTTGGAGGTCGAGCTTGGAGAGGAGAAAGCTTAAGTAGTGTGGATCGGGCATTCCATCGAACACCTTGTGTGCATAGGAGGTGAGCTAGAGCACCACCAAGCCCTCTCCCCCTCGGAGGCCAGAAAAAACAGAGCAGTGTGCTCTGCTCTCACGCGAGGGGGTATATATAGGCACCTCATTGGTCCCGGTTGGTGGCTTGAACCGGGACCAAAGGGGATGGGCCAGGAGCCAGGCCCATTGGTCCTGGTTCGTCCCACCAACCGGGACCAAAAGGTCCAGATGAACCGGGACCAATGGCCCACGTGGCCTGGCCGGCCCCCTGGGCTAACGAACCGGGTCCAATGCCTCCATGGGTCCCGGTTCTGGACTGATCCGGGACTAATGGGCTGACCCGGCCTGGACCTTTGCCCCCTTTTCTACTAGTGCCCCCTCCACCCATCCTTCCAACCGCGCAGCGGTCAGCCGACGCACTGCCAACCACGCTACCAAACAAACTTTCAAAGAGAAAAGGGGGAGGAGAGCGGGAGCAGCGATTCGGTGCCCGAGCCCAGCTGCTCCCGAAATCATCGGCGTCAATTCCAGGCTCGTGATATGAACAATTCACGTTGACACCTCTGACTCGAAATCTCTACTACCTAAAAGAACCGTAAGGTGATTTGGACTCCACCAAAAGGATATTGCGTTAAGATAAACATTGGTGCTTCATCCGATCCACATTATTTGAGGAGAACTACTGGCGCCGTCATTCGAGAAAAAATAATGAAAGTTTATCGCCACAAGTAATGTACAATTGGATTTGGTTCAATATGTTCTTTCGGCTGAGGCTTCGGCTCTCAAGAATGGATTGCTCTTAGCAGAATCCATGGGTTGTAATAGAGCTGTTGTGAGCTCTGACAATATAGAGTTAATAGAAGTTATGAAGAATGAGAGGCCACCTACGGATATTGCTGCAACAATCTTTCATGATTGTTTTTTCATGGAGCATGAATTTGTTAAGGTTAAGCATGAGCATGCCATTAGGGGAAACAAATTATGTAGATCATGAACTAGCCCAGTTGGCTAAGTTTCAAGTATGTAGGGTCTGGCCAGAGGCGGCGCCAGGGGTATGCTCCTGTATTCACAGGAACACCCAAGATTTTGATGCAAAAAAATTATATGTATACATACCCAAGAGCCCACGTTGCAAGAGGCCCAGAGCCCACGCCTCTCGCGGTCTCGCCCTCTCCTCGACTCCTCGTACGCATGCCCAGTCGCCCGACTCACGCGAGTAACCAGACACGGTCGCCCTGTGTCTGCCCCTCTCCCTCTCGCCCGGTTCTGCTCTCGCCTCTCCTCATCTCTCCGACTCTCCTAGTCCCATATCCCGCGTAGCCGCGTCCGGCGTCCCGCCCGCGATGTAGCAGCCCGGAGGCGGAGCAGCAGGCGACGGACCAGCCGGTGCCGGTCCACCGGCGCCCCCCCCCCTTTCCACCCCCGCAGCCGCAGCGGCGGCGCCCCAGCCCCGCCGGCCCTCGCCCGCCGACCCCGCCGGCCCCCCTCCTCCAGTTCGTCCCCGAGCAGCAGCAGTTCGTCCCAGTCCTCTGGTTCGTCCCCTCCTCTAGTTCTCCTCCAATTCCAATCAGTGGCTGATTCCAATGCCTCTAATTTCAGGATTTGTTTCTATAATGGACTAGATGCAAGTTTTAATTTTTCTGTTTCTTTGTTTTCTTGTACTGTAGATGAAGAAAAATAAGATTGCTGGCAGTAGCATATTTGCAATGTGGGAAAAGGCTTCAAAGACAAAGAAAAGAGATGAATCATCCACACCGAATCAGGCAGCAGCTGCATCTAGTACTTGTGCTTCTCCTGTTCATCTTGAGAGGAATGAGAGCAATTTGCAGTTGGTGTTATGGCAACAACCAAAGAGTAGAGGCGAAACCTCAACACCTCATGTAGAAGATGATGAATCTATTGATGAAGATGATGAACCAATGCAAGCAGATTTGGATGCACTTGACCCGATCCTGGGAAGCGGATTCCCATCTCAGCGTATGCTGTCAATGACCAAGATAGAGTAAGAAGGAGATACATTGAGATGGGGCGATGTCAACCAAAAAAACATAAGTTTAACATTACAAATAAAAGTGGAAAAGAGCGTCGCTTTTGTCCTGCTTGGTTTAAAGAATTTCCATGGATTGAGTATAGTGTGGGCAAAGATAGTGCTTTCTGTTTTGTTTGCTATTTGTTCAAGGATAAAACAAAATGTCCCGGTGGAGATGCTTTTGTGAAGAAGGGATTTAGGAACTGGAACATGAAGTCGAGATTGAAGAAACATGAACGTGATGTTAGTAGTGCTCATGCTCAAGCTTAAGAGAAGTATGATATGTTCACTACACCACAATCATCAATTCGGGAGTCTATTGCTTCAAACACCTCACAATACAAGGCTTTGTATAAGCAGCGTTTGACATGGACACTCAAATGTGTGCGATTTCTATTGCACCAAGGCTTGGCATTTAGAGGACATGATGAAAGTGAAAGGTCACTAAACAAAGGAAATTTCCTTGAGCTTTTAAATTGGATAGCGGGAAATTTTGAAGAGGTTGACAGGGTTGTTCTCAAGAATGCTCCATAAAACTGTAAGATGACACACCATGATATACAACAAGAGGTGATAAAAAGTTGTGCAGAGGAGACTACTAAACTAATCATTGAAGAACTTGATGGTGGTCATTTTGCAATACTTGCAGATGAGTCTAGTGATGTGTATCAGAATGAACAGTTGGTTGTTTGCTTGCGTTATGTTGAAAAGAAAGGAAGGGCGGTTGTAAGATTTCTTGGTCTTGCTCATGTTGAAGATACTACCTCTTTGACACTTAAAGCTGCAATTCAGAAACTGCTTATGACACACAATTTGACCTTTGCAATGGTTTATGGGAAAGGATATGATGGAGCTAGTAACATGAAAGGTAATGTTAATGGCCTAAAAAATTGATTATGGATGAGTCCCCTTCTGCCTATTATGTTCATTGTTTTGCTCATCAACTACAGTTAACTCTTGTTGTTGTTGCTAAGGAGAGTGGTGATTGCACTTGGTTCTTTTAGCAACTTGCACACTTGTTAAATGCTCTTAGCATGTCTTGTAAAAAGATGAGAATGCTTCGGATAGCTCAGGCCGAGGAACTCATTGATGCATTGGAATTGGAAGAAGTGGAAACAGGGAGTGGGCTGAATCAGGAAATGGGTTTGGGAAGGCCATGTGATACACGTTGGGGCTCTCACTTCAAAACCGTGAACCATGTCATCTCTATGTATGGTGCACTACGACAAGTCCTCATCAAGATTGGAGACGAGTATCATGGTGCGGAGGCCCAAGCGGCTCTATCTATATTGACACCATTTCGATCATTTGAGTTTGTTTTCATAGCACACTTGATGCAAGAAATATTTGGATACACGGATGAGCTGTGTAGAGCTTTGCAAAAGCAAGATGAAGATATTGTTCATGCTATTGAGCTTGTTGATGTCACAAAGTATCACTTGGAGTGTTTGAGGACCGACGCTGGATGGGATGATTTTCTCACAAAGGTCACATGTTTTTGTACAAAGCATACGATCAAAGTTGTTGATATGAAGGGTCCTTACTTTCCTGTTGGCCGGCCTAAAAGGGGTTTATGTAATGGTGCGATGAATTACCACCGTTTCAAAGTTGATATGTTTGTGGCTGTCATTGATAGGCAAATAAGTGAACTCAATGGCAGATTTGATGAGGTAAACACAGAGCTACTTTCTTGCATGGCAGCATTTTGTCCACTTCGTCTATTTGCTGCTTATGACCAGGAGAAGTTGGTTAGGCTTGCTACAAACTTTTATGCTAATGATTTCACAAGTGATGAACTGGCAAGACTTCCATGGCAACTAAACATGTGTGTCACTCATGTGCGTAGAGATGAAAGATTTCAAAACTTAAAGAATCTGTGTCAACTTTCAGTTATGCTTGTAGAGACAAACAAGCATGAACAATATCATATTGTTTACAAGCTTCTTAAGTTGGTATTGATTCTGCCAGTTGCTACTGCTAGTGTTGAAAGGGTATTCTCTTCAATGAATTATGTGAAGAATAAGCTAAGGAGCAAAATGGGTGATGATTACTTAAGCAATTGTTTGGTTACATTTGTTGAGAGAGAATTCTTCAATCAAGTAAAGGATGAGGATGTCATCAATCGTTTCCAGAAAGGCAACCGCAAAGTTATATTGTAAGGTCGGATATTAATCATATCATCATTTTATCAATCAAAAGGTACTTTTGTATCCATGTTTTTTTATAATTATTATGGTTTGACACATCCAAAAAATTCTATTGTCATTATGGCGTACTATTTTGTTCATATATTGCAATAGCCGCACTATTTGGTTCAGATATTGAAATTCTCGTACTATTTGGTCATATATTGCATTTAGAGTAAAAAAAATTGGGTGAATACCCAGCCAGCAATTCCTGGAGCCGCCACTGGGTCTGGCTTGATGATCCTTCCCCCACTATTGTACCTCTCATGGTGAATTGTCTAACATTATTATCTAATGAATAAAGAGGTTATTTTGAGGTAAAAACAATCCTGCTTTAATTCCTCCACCTTGGGAGTACAATCTAGCTAAACTAATCACATTGGTTAACCTGCACGTTCTCGGTGCCCCACGTCAAGTCGTCAGCGCCATGTCCATGTGTATAACAATGCTACACAGGAAATACAGAACAGAGATAAGGCCGGCTAACCATGCACCAGCAACCCTTGTCACAACTCACAACCCTCTAACTGTCATTTCTTTTCTTTCTTTTTTGATAAAAGGGGCATCGCTCTCAAATCCATTTCTGAAACAAACAAACCGAATCTATGATCCTGGGCAACATCTGGGCCAGGGTTTGGCTGCAGCATGACCCATGGGCAACCCCAGAGTTGAACTACAACAACCAAACTACCAAAAGAAAAGCAGAAACAGCCACAGAAACAAAATAAAGAAAATAGAAACCCCTCTCACTGTGGTTGCGACAAAAGCTTCTTAAACTGAACTGAACTACGACAACCAAACTACAAACAGACAGTAAACCAGCCAACACCACCATCATCTCATTTTTGTGAGTCACGCTGGCAGGAGGGGAGAACAGAAAAGTAGAAACAGCCAGGGGGACGTGAAGTATCTGGTCGCGAGCACATATGCATGCGATATCATGTGCGTTCGTTGACGGGTTGGGATCTGGCCCAATTCTTTATACAATTCGTTTAGAAGTGCTGGTAAATGGGCACTGTGCGGGAATACGTACGTGTCAGACTTGTGTGGTGGGCCAGCAGAGGGGCGTGGGCGCAGGGGCTTCTGGACGGCCGTCCACCGTTGATAGCCTGAGCCGTGGCCCAGGTTCGTCCAGTGCAGTCTGATCCGTGGCTCGAAAAAGTAACTTTACGCCGCGGCGTACGACGGAGAGAGGGAGGGAGGGGGCGAGCAGGCCGCCGGCGCGCAATGGAGTTCCTCATGCAGCCAATCCGGAGGTATGTCGGTCCGACGTGATTTCTTTCTCCATCTTTTTCTCAGATTTGAAGAGTGGAGCTCAGGCGACTGAGGTTTAGTTTCTTCCTCTCCCACAGATCCACTCCGGTTGAGTAGGTCAGAGAGAG
Source organism: Aegilops umbellulata (assembly GCA_032464435.1). Taxonomy (NCBI): domain Eukaryota; kingdom Viridiplantae; phylum Streptophyta; class Magnoliopsida; order Poales; family Poaceae; genus Aegilops; species Aegilops umbellulata. The sequence continues at coordinate 369,223,930 of CP136060.1, forward strand.
TCTGGTGCCGGAAGGTTCGCCGGCGGATGGAACCAGGCGAACGGTGGTGGAGGTGGCACTACCGGAGGGGACGGGTGTGACCGGCGAAGGGCGGATCTGCGGGGGCGTATGGACCAGCAGTGATGAGCGGAGAACGGCGAGTGTGCAGTGCGTCTCAAGCGGCAGCAGTAAGAAGGAATAGCCCGCCTCCGAATTCTGAGCTCTCTACAGGGAAGATAAATCCCTAGGCTCTTGGTTGGAATAAGAGGTGAGTGGAACTGAATTTAAATTGAGGTGTGGTATGAAGAATTTCAGTACAGTAGCACTTTTTTCATGATGTGTGTGACCGTGTAGTGTTCTTTTGAGTTGTGCTACGAATAATTCCAGTAGAACCAGCGCTGTGTATGACTTAGTGTTAAAGCTTGTTGTATTAAACGGTTAATATACTGTAATTAGGCTCACCATGAGTTAGTAGTTTGGACTGCAATTTGATTGGCAGTGAATCAATTAGGTTGACACAATCATTTGTAGTCCCTTTCAGGTTGGAATAAGATGTGAGGGCAACTGAATTTAAATTGAGGTGTGCTATGAAGAATTTCAGTAACATATTTTCATGTTGTGTATGGTTGTGAAGTGTTGGTTGAACTGTGCTAAGAAGAATTCCAGCAAAAGTGTGAGTACAACATTTTGATCTAAAATAATTTACTTGCCCGTAAGTGCCGAAGCACAAAATTTTGATTTTAAAATGTTTACTGGTTTTCTCTATCTGCTTTTGCAGATGAGATGGAGAGAGCACCCACGCACCAGCTCTGAATGTGCAGATGGGTTTCAAGAGGTTATTGACATCTCAGGTGATGAAAAGCAATGATGAAGTTGATATGGAAGAATGGGCTGATGATCTTGAGCACACCAAGCTGGTTGAGACAGACAGAAGTTTGAGGGAGCAAGAGGACAAAGATACGGAGGTCGCAACGATGTATCAAGAAAAGTATGATAAAAATAAAGATCCTCAAGAAGAAGAAGACCGCGAAGTTGCAATGGTGTATCGAAAACTATATAGTCAAAATGGTATGTGTGGCTGAAGACAAATGAGGATGATCCAAAAGATTGTGCTCATGTATTGGGTATGAATTAACTAATTCATTTATATTTTTCTATAGCCACTGAAGCTCAGGTCGTCAGTGCGTCAACAAACTGGAATCTTGCTCAGGAGGTCAAACATGCAGGCCGAGAAACAAGCCCCATGGAGGGTGGCCGTAGAGGTATGATAATAAACAAAGTAGGTTAGAGATTGTTTGTGTCATGCCATACGGTTACAAAATTTTCATGTGAAAACAATATCACAAGTGTGAAATATGCTGAGACAGATTTAGCTGCTTTGACAATTGTAGAAGCAGCTGCTCAGGTTAAAGAACATGCCGATGAGAGTTGTCATCGCTAGCAGGCAAATATCGGAGGTTAGTCGCACTGAATGTAGTTCATACATGTAAACACAATTTTTGGAACTTTGTTTTCGGAATGCGGTTTGAATATTAAGTAAAATATAATCTTGCTTTGCAGGATGGTCTTACATTGGTGGTGCCTCCCGGGCTGCTAACATGAGTTCTAGGTAGCGGTTTTGGGGACGGAAAGGGAAGAAGTTGAAAAGAGGATCCAAGAGGAGGCGGAGGGTATGGTTCTCAAACATTGTGGAGACGGTATGCCCATCAGAATCCTCTGAGGGCGAACACAGCTGTAGCGATGAGAAGAACACATCAAGCGAGAATTAAGGTGAGCCTGCAAATCTCCCTGGTAGCAACGAAGATGGATTGGATACACTGGTGGCAATGGACATCGTGTCAGCCTGTTTAACATGCAAATACGAGTGGATGGTAAATGCACAGGAGACTATAGTATAGTACGCGGTCTTGGTGTGTTGTGGGCTAGCATAACTGCCGCCTCCGTTCGTTGGGAACCGAGATGTGGACAGCTGTCGCCAGCGACTGAGCTGATCCGTGGCTCAGAAAATTTGTCTAACCTGATCCGTACCACAAGATGAGCACTTTTCCGGCAGGCTGGGGACGGGGGAATTGATTGCAGTTAGCTATGGCTTCTTCCCCAAAACGCTCGACATTTCCATTCAATGGGAGAGAGATTGGGGAGAGAGGGCACGGTGGGCGGCTGACCCTATCTCCGGCGATGGAATTTGTAATGCAGCAGATCCGATGGTAAGATGTCTCGAATCTTTACCGGTGTTCTAGTCAGAATCCCTCCATTTGGATTTTATTATCGATCTAATCTTCCCCTGCTCCAGATCTCCTTTGATTGAGGAGGTGGTGAAAGTGCAACACCTTGGATCTGCTGGCCAACAACCGGCGCGGCCATGAGCGCTGATGCACAGATGCAGGACGAAGAAGCAGGTATGTGTGGTAGGCGGGAGGATGAACCCTCAGTCGTCGGAGCTGTCAACCGGCAAGATGAACCCGCAGGCGCCGCTAGAGTAAGCGGTGTGTCTCGCATCCAAACTATTGTTTTCCTCATGACACTGGTCGTGGTAGCTGGAATAGATTTAGTTTGCAGAATTCTTTAGAGTTTGCAATCTTAGAGGTTGGACATAGACTCTGACACGTATTAGCTAAATGTAGCAGATAGAGTGGTGGTGAAAAAAAAATGATCGCAACTCGGGCATGTTAATTACCATGGAGCTGTGTGTTCCACCCCATGGGCATGCGCTTTGATTTAGTCCAATTCGAGTGGGGAATGATGTGGTTAATGACTTAATGTGTTATTTGGCTGATGGTACTTAGTTTCTGAGAGAATGGTTAGAGAAACAATTGCTTGATGGCTAGAATAATAGTTATGTACATGGAGTTGTGTGATTTGTTGGGTGGATTATGTGCTCATGTGTTAATGAAAATTCTGCCTTGTGATGTTCGCGAGGCTTGCTGGCTAATATTATTCTAATTAATGTGTTCATTCATGCATGTATCTTTGTGTGAGTACCAGAGCTGAAAATTTTATGATGTATGGAGGTGGTAAAATGTGTGCAAATTGGGCCAAATGTTATCATGATTCAGCAGCAGTCATGTGTGTTTTATTTTTCAGGTGTTGTGTTGCTCACCTGTCACAGTTTAAATTTTAAGTGCATCTCCTATGAACTACGCTGCATTTATACCTGTCTGCATGCCATATGTCTCGTTTGGCTCTTCAGGTAGTACAGAATCTGTTTATCCACGGCCCAGATCGTTAGCTCACATCAGAGCCGGCATGGGCCTGGAAAACGCAGTCGCTTTTGGACCTGCAGAGGTGTGGGCCATGGGGTCTGGAAAAGGGGTTGAATACAGACACTATACATCACAATATACCTTGTGCGTTGTGAATCTAGAGGCAACTTGACGATGGAGATATGGAGCACATCTGAGCTCGAGCTCAGATTAGCACTTTCCCAGCCAGGGAAACAAAAGAAAGAAAATAGAAACCTCTCCGAAAAGTCCATTCTGCACCCGAGCTCATATGCTCCTACATGAACAGTAAAATCGAAAAAAAATTGAAAAAATTTCCAAAAATTCCAAATTTTTTCTGAGAGAAACATTGACAAAAGTTCTGAGTGCCTACAAAAATTCATCATGGAATCACATTCCTGTAAGGCGTGGCAAAAAAAACAAATTCAGTGCTTCAAAATGCGTTTGAAAGTAGCTTTTTCAGAGTACTATTTTTGTTTTTTTTGCCACGCCTTCTAGGAATGTGATTTCATGACGAATTTTTGCAGGCACTTAGAACTTTTGTCAATGTTTCTCTCAAAAAAAATTGGAATTTTTTGAATTTTTTTCGAATTTTTTTGATTTTACTGTTCATGCGGGAGCATATGAGCTCGGGTGCAGATTAGCCGCGTCCAAACCTCTCTCACTATCATTGCGAAAAAAGCCTCCTAAACTGTAATGAGCCATATTGGCACCCTGACCTCGCAAACGCTGCCCACACTGCTGTTGATTGAATGCCAGTGTCACGTTCTTAGTTTCAGCAGGGAGTAACCACATGATCCATGTAACATACTACACAGGAACAACAACATATATAACAATGAGCCATAAGCAGTGGGGATAGTGAGTCCACTGAGATTAAATCATGTCTTTTTTCAGGCAAGGCCATCACATCTACGCGGGGTCCATGCTGCCGAAATTGCAACTGCTCGGAGTTCTGAGGACGAGGATGCTAGTCTGACTGACTATGCCTCCATTGATCGACTTTGTGCAAGCAAGACAAGAATCAATCAGCAGATAAAGATACACTTTCAGTCTCAGATTTTACAGATTCAATAGTTTATATATGAGCAAAGTGGAACAGATTATAAGGGGCTATAGTATACATAGTATCACATGGGCAGAAGCAGAACAACATTGGTAATATTGTTCTCAACTGAATTTGAAGCATGCGACTACGAACTGCAAACACTCGTTTCTATCCCACAAGCAATATTGTTCTCAACTGAATTTGATATATGTAACTGGCTGCAAAAGGGGAGCTACAGCATATAGTATTACAGGCAGAAGCAGAATATCGTTCTGTCCCATTGGAAATATTGTCCTCAACTGAATTTGATATATGTAACTGACTGCAAACACTCACTTTTATGCGTTTAGTGCCGTAACATGCAACCCAAGCTGGAATAATAGTCTGGCAGATGCAAGTAAACATAAATAAACGGGCTTAACGAACTTCTATCTTGCTTAAAACAAGGTTAGCGTTCCAACTATCTTTTAAAGGAAAGAAAAGAAATAGCATCCCGTCTGTAACGGATCTTATGAGACTGATTCAAATCAAACAACTTGTGAGAACAAACTATATAGAGCAGTGAGTTAATCATATTAACTTTGAAACAACGTCAAAGATAAAACCGTAGATGTGAACATGACTCTCCTGCATCATTGCTTACTTATTTATTGCCGTTCTTGAATGGAATGAATTTTCCTTAGGTTAGTGAAATACACAATAGGTAAATTGGATCTATATCAATCCTTCTACACCTTGACCATACAATATTCCTTGAAAATAATTGTTGATTTCATGAGGACTAACATAATAGTGGATGCATAAGTGATATGAAAGATCCTTTCTCCTGCCTGGTTCATTCTCTAAAAATGGCATTTTGCACAAACAAAACAAACAAACAAACAAACAAGACAACGAATCACAATTAGTACCTTTGCTTGATTAGCTTTTCCACAAGCACAAGATAAATAACTACTACTAAATCATGCAAACAAGAACAACCAACTGCAATAGAAAAGGATACAATAGAAAGTTTACCTCTTCATACTGTCGGTGAAGACAACAGCGATGGTGGGAAGTTGGCATATAGGCACACTTTAGAACCGGAAAACCCGGAAGATTCCGCACACATCCTCTCAACCTGCATTGTCCGGACATCCAGTTTGCAAAATTCCATGATTGGTGGGCTAAGCGATAAGTACTTCGGGGTTTCTATCCTTAGTAGGATCAAGTACTTCTCTGTTCCACCTACAATACGATACCGATACCCAGAACCTAGTGAGATTTTCTCCATCTGCCACTCGCCGGAGCTCTCGCCTTTGTTTTGCCTAATGGTACAACAGAGATAAGATTCACCATTTGCATTTCCATAACCTGTACTAAGCATCCCAAGCCTGCCTTCCCCTGCATCCACAATAGCTATATCTTGCCGGTTCCATTGTCCAGGTGGGAGGTCAGCAATGGAAAACTCCATAGTTCTAGTGTCAAGCACAAGCAAATCCGTATTGTTCATCGGCAAGACCCAGTAGACGCAGCCGCCCACCAAATGGCGCCTGATAAAATACAAAGGCTGCCTGTCAATAACTAGATCACTCCAGGCCTGGGATGCAGCGGCTCGCCATTGCGCAGTGGTCGAAGAGAAGACAAACACGGCCATATTGGTTTTGCAAGATGCCAACCAGATCACTCTGAACGCCGTCTCTTCCGCCAGGGCAGCCTCCTCACCGCTGAGTGGAATGAGGCTGGGCTCGCAAGACCACCCTAAAAATTCGTCATCTTGCCTCTCCACCGATGCCACTAGGCCATCAGGCTGTGGGGAGCAGGATGTACCGCCGGTGCAAGGGGTCGCACAGTTAGAAAGTGTATTATGATTGCCTTGATTGTCTCTGTTACTACAGGAGTATACATAGAGAGGGAGAGAGAGTCCCGAGATGTTAGGCACGCAGGCCATGCGGGAGAGCTCAGATCCTACATTCTAGGATCGTTACAAGGCGTGACAGTACAACATTACAAGTGTACAAAATATACAACTCAACACCCCCCCCCCCCTCAGCCGAAACACCGTTCGGCAGAATGTTCAGGCTGGATCGAAACTCGATGAAGACTGGCAAGGGAAGGCCCTTGGTGAAGACGTCGGCATATTGCGAGCTGGATGGGACATGCAAGACACGTACTTGGCCAAGAGCCACTCGATCCCGAACAAAGTGCAAGTCAATCTCAATATGCTTGGTCCGTTGATGCTGAACCGGATTGCTCGCAAGGTAGGATGCACTAATGTTGTCGCAATACACTACGGTGGCACGAGTGGGTGGTACCTTGAGCTCATGCAGAAGTTGCCGCAATCAACAAGTTTCAGCCACAAAATTTGCAACACCATGATATTCAGCCTCGGCACTGGGTCGGGAGATAGTGGGTTGCCTCTTGGATGACCAGGAGATGAGGTTGGCTCCAAGGAACACACAAAAACTGGAGGTGGACTTACGTGTATCCGGACACCCGGCCCAATCGGCATCAGTGTATGCAATGAGGTCTTTGGAGGGAGACCGGAAGAGCTAGAGTCCATAATATGATGTACCCTGTAAGTAGCGGAGAATACGCTTCACAAGCTGCCAATGGATGTCGCGGGGAGCATGCATGAACAGGCAAGCCTGTTGGATGGCATAAGTAATGTCCGGGCGCGTGAGGGTGAGGTATTGGAGAGCTCCGGTGATGCTACGATAGTGTGTAGGGTTAGAGAGCAAGGCACCACCATGCGAGGACATTTTAGAGCTGGTGTCAACCGGGGTGGATACGGGTTTGCAGGAGAGCATATTGACGCGCGCGAGAAGCTCGAGGGTGTATTGTTGTTGGCAAAGGAAGAGACCAGTGTGGTTGGTGGTTACATTGATGCCTAGGAAATGATGTAAGGCACCGAGATCAGTCATGGCAAACTCTCGCTTCAGAGAAGAGATTATGTGGTGGAGTGTGTGTGGTGAGCTTGCGGTGAGAATGATGTCATCCACATAAACTAGGAGATATGCAAGAGAGTTGTTCGCACACGAACACGTCACCGTGTACCCCTCGACGCCGGGGGTGATGCACCGCAGCTCACGTCGAAGGAGACCCGACCGACAGCGCGATACGCAAGACAGTCGACGGGCGCTTTTGAACACCCGAAACCCCACTCCCGGGAGGGACCCCGTCAAGGATTGCGGCGGCTATGGGCTGCCCTAGGTCGATTCGCTCGCCCCTAGAGCCTCGTGGATCGCTGCCCTCCAACGCGAAGAACGAACGAAGAACGAGAAAGAAAGATACAAGGGTAGGGAATAAATATAGATGAACACAAAAGTGTAATAGATTGATTGGTTCGATTGGTGTTGTTCAATCGGCCATCACCCCCCAACATATATAAGAGGCGGCTGGACTTCCCGTACAAGTAAAGGATTCATCTAGGCTTTCCTTACAAGAAAAATTACATCAATTCACGTCCTAGAGTCCTAATTCTATTCCAACTCGGATTAAGTCTGAATCTGGCCCAAACTCTGCCTTCCTTCTTGCGCGGGCCACCGGGCTTGCATATGATCTCCGATCAAGACGGCCCAAATATCAAACTCGTGCGCCTCGACGATACGAACAACTCTCATGTTGATCACTTTTTCAAATAAGGCCATCTTGAATGCTTTTCGAGGTCATCTTTATCTTCCAGTCGGACTTGGTCTTGCGGTAGACTGGATTATCCGAGTCTCGTAGTGTATTTGTAGGCTATATACTATCTCTGATGATGACGACTCCAAAATCAAAGTTTACCATCTTGATGATACGCACAACTTCTGTATTGAACACTTCTTCATCCGAGGTCATCTTGATAAACTTTTAGGCATATGTTCAATTTCACTCGGATCCGAGCTTATCCACTCGGATTAGAGTCATTCACTTGGATCGTCCGACTGGACTTTTCACTCGGATGTTTAGAGTTTTTCACTCAGAATACAATTTTCACTCGGAATATTTTCACCCGGAGGACAATTTCACTCGGATGACCATAATTCCACTCGGATGACTATATTTTCACTCGACCGGTACATTTTCACTCGACCGTAAACTTTCACTCGGACGGTAAACTTTTCACTCGGAATATTTTCACCTGGAGGACAATTTCATTCGGATGACCATATTTCCACTCGGATGACTATATTTTCACTCGACCGGTAAATTTTCACTCGACCGTAAACTTTCACTCGGATGGTAAACTTTTCACTCGGATTTTCCGACTGAAAACATAGCTTGATCTTGATTTGTCTCCCCAGGCCTTATACGACCTCGGATTGAGATGAATTATACACGAAAATCGGTCGGCTCGACGAGACGAAACTTTTCTGTGTTGAAGTTTTTCTGATTCAAGGCCGTCTTGATGGCCGAATTACTCGCGCAACCTATCATACAAGTGTCTGGCACCTCGCGCCAAATTTCCGTTGAGGTTCGGTCTGCAGTGTATTGCCTCTAACTTTTGCATATGAACTCGAATTGAGATGATTTATATATCAAAATCGATTGCCTTGACGAGACAAAGACAATTCCTTAAGTGTGCTCCTTCATCTAAAGTCATATTGAGGGTGTAATCGGCCGAAAAGTACTCAGAACATTAAATTTTGGCACTCGGAGTACACCTTCGGCCACTGAGATGAGGTCGAATGGCGATAGCCTAAACATCAAAGTTGTTCCACTCGACGATATGAAACTTTCTCATGCTGAAAACCCTTTCACTCTGTATCTTGCCAAAATCAGGTGTCAACATGTATCTTGCCAAAATCAGGTGTCAACACATGCCCCCCTGTTTTCTGGCAGAGCTTGCGTGCCAGAAAATACCTTGCTTAGGGTAATGTTTAAGCACGATGTCAACACTCCATCGGCTGTGCATGTTGAGTATGATAATTTTAATCGTCCGTATGCTCATGTTTGTTGCTTCTTCGGTAGAGCCTCTTGGATAATAGTTGTCTGAAAACAACAATTGGATGTCACAAAGGCTTCCACGTAAGTTTCTTATGTCAATCCGGACCTTGCATTTGTCCAGGTATTCCCTGGGAATATTTGAACCCTTCAACGAAGACGGATGCCGAATGATTATGACCATGCACCTCAAAGGAATATCGTCAACTGTTCGGCGACTCAACTCGTTATCAAAGTACACCATCAAGCCTCCGCCGAACAACGTCTGTCTCCTGACTTGGATCCTGCAAATAAATAACATTTGGAGTCGGGGCTCTTTTATGCACTAGACCCTTGATTGGTGGTCGACTCAATAATTAAGTCGGCCTCGCCAGTATTGGCAAACACTGAGCATCGGCTGTAGGAGTAGGAAATCAACCATGGTGAACACCGTTAGCCAGATGTCGGGTTTGCCAACACAATGAATTCTGAGGGCGATATGCAAATATCGGCCATGCGTTCTTATCTCAAAAGTGCTCGGGAGTCCGTCCACCAAAGTGTGAATAGCCGAAATAAGTCAGATGTTTCGGCTGAGGATAAATTCCATCGCGTTGATTTTGATGGTATAATTGAAGAATATGGATGAGACGCCTCCTGGAGTCTCCTATATGAAAATTGTCGTCCTCGCCTACGGGCCTTACACTTGTACTCCCTTATTTCTGCTGGCTTCGCAACAGGAGATGTGATGCCGCTCTTGACTCGAGGATTTCCCTTAGGAACCCAGGCCATGTTCCTCTTCTCCAGCTCTTTGGCCCTAAGCCGTTTTAGCTTCTTCTGTTGCAAATATGGTAAGCCGAGTGGGCGTCCCGGATGGGACTTTGGTTTATGCACTGGCAAATTCTTCCTTGACTTTGGGCATCTCTGGCTTGGCCTGTCCAAACTTGACTATTGGATCCTTGAAATTTACTTGCTTCACTTTCTTGTCCTTAGCAGCCAACATAGGCTCGGCTGGCTTTTTGTCATTTGGAGTCGGATCTGAAATAGCACTCTTGTGGCCATCCTTTTCTTTCTTCACTTTTTTAACACTTGCTGCAATAGAAGGTCGGAGATCATTTCTATTTTGACTGCTCCTCTTGGGAACCCATGCCATGTTCTTCTTTCTCAACTCATGTGCACTAAGTCTTTGTAATTCCTTCTCTTGCCAATGTGCTAAGCCGAGTGGGCACCTCGGCTGTGATTCTGTTTCAACCAATGCCAACTCTTTTTTGGCCTTGTGCACTCTCAACTTCTTCCCTTCAGATTTGGCACTTGATTGACTTGCCTCTTTGCCTTTTGTAGCCAATGTCAATACTTTAACTGGCTCTTTGTTATTTGAGAACAAATCTAAAGTAGCACACTTACGACCATCTTTCTTGACCTGGTACACTTGCTTGACCACCTCTTTCTTGTTCCTTGAGCTCCGAACCGATTCCTTATGATTGAAACGGTCTTTGACGTGTGATTGTTCATCAAATGTTGATCTTTCTGGAGCTGCATAATGTTGGCGAGATGATCTAAAATAAGATGGATATTTTGCCCTTGTATCATACCTGCCCCATGATGGATATGGATTTACATGAGCGTAAGGAGGCATCCACGACATTGGCATTGGCAGCCCAAAAGCAGGATATGAAGTCTGCTTGCTCAATGTCTTCCTTTGCCAATCCAAGTCTTCAGATTTATGCCTTGGGGGTGACTTCGATGCTTTTGCTTCACTCGGCCGATAAGAACTCTTTGCCTCACTTATCTTTTGGTATTTTTCTAATAACTGCGCGAAAGTGACTTTTGGCTTTTTGCTTTTGTGCTTACCATGGCATTTGCTTTCTTTGGTTGTGCGTGCACCGGTCTTTGAATTCTCTTGTTGCCCCCCAGTGCTAGATGTTACCATTGTAGCTTTGATGGAATTTCCGTCTTCAAGATTGCTCTTGATGCACTTTTTAACAATATCTTTGCTCGAAGACTTGACCCCATCATCATTGACGTGTACATGTCCACCTTTAGATAAATCAGCTGAAGATAGCCGAGTCAACATTTGATGGCCGTCAAAATGATCCGACTATCCAAATGATCGTGCCTCAACAAACTCCAATCGTCCTATCTTGTCCGATTGCTTGACTTGATGGATCATGTTGCAATCTTTGACATTTTGCTTGAACGAACATTGCGTTGGCTCTTGTCTTGATGGCTCGACATCGTGATCAATTATAATAATAGGATTAGTCAGCGATGTACCGATAATGTGATCCACTATGACTGCACTGGACGTACACTCCTAGTCCATTAACCGATATTGTGATACCGGCTTCGATACAAAACAACCGAGCGGTGTCAGTTTAACATCATCCGACTCGTCTATGCATTGATTTACGTCCTCCTTTCCTGATGCTCTTGAATCGGCTATCCTGGAGAACTTTGAACCTGGCTTTATATTTCTAAAACCAAAATAATTACAGAATATACGTCTCTTCTGAGACCAAATGTTAGCCAGGCATGAAACAAACAAAGTTGCCCATATGAATATAAAGTTCAGTCGGCATAACGGGACCAACTTTGGTTGCGATAAGTTGTCACTATTAGCCTCTATGAATGGTACCACGTGTTGATCAGCATGATTAGTGACAAGATAATTCGAAACAACCAGATTACTCATCTTGATTCGTCTTTCAAAATTAATTAGAATCTTACCAACGGGTGCATTAACAATATGATTTTGACCGAATCGAAAATTGAGTAAACTGTCGGCTAGGTGTACCTTTGTGAAGATTTTGGAAGGAGAAGATGGTTGCACCACTAGAATAATATCTTGCTCCACTTCTGAATAATTCTCCAACACCTCTTCCTTTTCTTCTGAATCTTGTACCTCATCACTCGGATTACCTGAGTAGATTTCACTCGGATTGCTCGAGTATATTTCAGTCGGATTGCCCGAGTGGATTTCACTCGGACGCTCTTTGTCAGTTGAACTTTGCTCGACTAGACGCTATGGTTCTTGATCTTTATCACTAGCCAAACTTTGTTTGGCCATATAACTTTTCTCTTGATGCTCATCAATTTCTTTGACACGGAACTCATAGGGCAGCATGTAAGCTCCCTCACATCTAGAAAAATCGAGCACGGCCAATTTATTGCGTTTACCATTCCTTTGATCGGTGAAGCTTGCATCTTTTGTTTCGGTACAAGTGGCAATAATTGGCTTGATGCAGTCGGCTTTAGCCGGCGATGCATTCGTCTGGAATGATGCACTCGGCTGGCATGATGTACTCGGCTGGCACGATGCACTCCGTTGGCTCGATGCAATGCACTCAGCCTTAAATTCTCGGTGCTCAATGGGGTTTCAATTGAATCCACCATTTTCTTGTGACTAAAGGAACCGTTCAACTCAGCTGTACACGACTTTGTCATTTTTGACTCGGTTTCAACCGAATCAACCATATTAGCCGAGTGAACCCTTTGTTGCTGATTTGCTTGCAAAGCTTCTTTTTTGGCGTGCCTCAACATCACAGGGGAACCATCATGATTGCTGAATGGAAGAAGGGACTTGACATATTCTTGCAAATATTCCTCTCCACGCCTCTTCTTGTGTAATTTATAAGCTTGTTGATATACTGCTGGCAATTCCTCAAGAGTTGGCCTAGCAAAGCCGTTGACGCTATTCCCTGTGAGCTCTGGCTTGTTCTTGTCCACTTGGGCCACATATTTTTCTTCAAACTCAGCCCTGCTTGGACCGGCTTGCCCCCCAATACTTTTAGGATCTTTCGGCAACGAATTGATGTTGCCGAAATTTTGCGCTTGTATAGGGGGTGTATAACATGCTGCAATGATAGGTGAAGGCATGTGCATCGTCGTTGAATATTTTCTCTCGACAATTTGATCAATCGGAAACACTTCGTCTTCTTTCAAAACCCTAGCTCTTATTGCCTCATAATCAGGAACCAATCCCTTGTCGTGTTGCTCAAGGCAAATAGCACTAATCTTCTTATTTTGGGCTAAAGTTTTTAATGCAGCCAGACCCACCTCATCTCCTGTAATATTAGGCACATGTGCTCCTGCAGAATCTCCATTCACTCGGCCATAACTGCGAAGGCGAGCCGAGTCATGAATATTTTCGGTTTCATATGCCACTAAACAATTAATCCCACGAGGTATAGTATATGATGTTTGAGGATAACCAGCCGAATAGCTAATGGAAGCATGGCCGATTCTCCCATCCATCGGCATATTTGGGGATGAACCCGCATATTGCGAGTCGGCTGCCGATGGATAAAACTGTGAGACGCCCTCCTGTACATGAGGTGTCATATATTGATCACTTGAACAAATCATGTTTTTCACCGGCATATTGAAAGATGATGCCGATGCACGAAAGTTCAGATTCATAAGTTGCATGTTGCGATTCTGTAAATTCCAAGTTTCTCCAACGGAATAACTAGTCAGCCTTTGCTCGTCAGGGCTAGTCGACATGACATGTCCATTGAAAGATCTAGCAACATCAACATAATGGCTATTTACATCTACGTAAGGAGATTGATGATACATGTTACCGTTGTAGATTGCAGCCGCTTGATGACGCTCTCCTCGTAGCAAAAACAGGCTGGATACTGTTCAAATCTTCGTCCCCATCGAAGTCGCCAAAAAGTGTGTTCGCACATGAACACGTCACCGTGTACCCTCGACGCCGGGGGTGATGCACCGCAGCTCACGTCGAAGGAGACCCGACCGACAGCGCGATATGCAAGACAGTCGACGGGCGCTTTTGAACACCCGAAACCCCACACTCCCGGGAGGGACCCTGTCAAGGATTGCGGCGGCTATGGGCTGCCCTAGGTCGATTCGCTCGCCCCTAGAGTCTCGTGGATCGCTGTCCTCCAACGCGAAGAACGAACGAAGAACGAGAAAGAAAGATACAAGGGTAGGGAATAAATATAGATGAACACAAAAGTGTAATAGATTGATTGGTTCGATTGGTGTTGTTCAATCGGCCATCACCCCCAACATATATAAGAGGCGGTTGGACTTCCCGTACAAATAAAGGATTCATCTAGGCTTTCCTTACAAGAAAAATTACATCAGTTCACGTCCTAGAGTCCTAATTCTATTCCAACTCGGATTAAGTCTGAATCTGGCCTAAACTCTGCTTCCTTCTTGCACGGGCCACCGGGCTTGCATATGATCTCCGATCAAGACGGCCCAAATATCAAACTCGTGCGCCTCGACGATACGAACAACTCTCATGTTGATCACTTTTTCAAATAAGGCCATCTTGAATGCTTTTCGAGGTCATCTTTATCTTCCAGTCGGACTTGGTCTTGCGGTAGACTGGATTATCCGAGTCTCGTAGTGTATTTGTAGGCTATATACTATCTCTGATGATGACGACTCCAAAATCAAAGTTTACCATCTTGATGATACGCACAACTTCTGTATTGAACACTTCTTCATCCGAGGTCATCTTGATAAACTTTCAGGCATATGTTCAATTTCACTCGGATCCGAGCTCATCCACTCGGATTACAGTCATTCACTTGGATCGTCCGACTGGACTTTTCACTCGGATGTTTAGAGTTTTTCATTCGGAATACAATTTTCACTCGGAATACTTTCACCCGGAGGACAATTTCACTCGGATGACCATAATTCCACTCGGATGACTATATTTTCACTCGACCGGTACATTTTCACTCGACCGTAAACTTTCACTCGGACGGTAAACTTTTCACTCGGAATATTTTCACCTGGAGGACAATTTCATTCGGATGACCATATTTCCACTCGGATGACTATATTTTCACTCGACCGGTAAATTTTCACTCGACCGTAAACTTTCACTCGGACGGTAAACTTTTCACTCGGATTTTCCGACTGAAAACATAGCTTGATCTTGATTTGTCTCCCCAGGCCTCATACGACCTTGGATTGAGATGAATTATATACAGAAATCGATCGGCTCGACGAGACAAAACTTTTCCGTGTTGAAGGTTTTCCGATTCAAGGCCGTATTGATGGCCGAATTACTCGCGCAACCTATCAGACAAGTGTCTGGCACCTCGCGCCAAATTTCCGTTGAGGTTGGGTCTGCAGTGTATTGCCTCTAACTTTTGCATATGAACTCGGATTGAGATGATTTATATATCAAAATCGATTGCCTTGACGAGACGAAGACAATTCCTTAAGTGTGCTCCTTCATCTTAGGTCATATTGAGGGCGTAATCGAACGAAAAGCACTCAGAACATTAAATTTTGGCACTCGGAGTACACCTTCGGCCACTGAGATGAGGTCGAATGGCGATAGCCTAAACATCAAAGTTGTTCCACTCGACGATATGAAACTTTCTCATGCTGAAAACCCTTTCACTCTGTATCTTGCCAAAATCAAGTGTCAACATGTATCTTGCCAAAATCAGGTGTCAACAAGAGTTACCATGATGGAGGATGAACAGGGAGGTGTCACTCTTGGATGCCCGAAAACCAAGAGAGACGAGGAAGGATTGAAAGTGCAAGAACCACTTCCGAGGAGCCTGTTTGAGGCCATATGATCCGGCTTGGAGGAGTCCACAAAATCGGCCAGTTGCGAGCAGTACACTGTTTCATTGAGCTCACCATGGAGAAATGCATTCTTGACGTCAAGTTGATGAATGGGCCATGAATGAGAGGTGGAAAAACTCAATACCACCCGAATAGTTGCTGGCTTGACCACTGGACTGAACGTCTCGCCATAGTCCACACCCTCTTGTTGTCTAAAGCCACGTACGACCCACCGAGCCTTGTGCCGTGCCAAAGACCCGTCCGTGTTGAACTTGTGCCCAAAAATCCACTTGCCCGTAACCACATTCGCACCTGCAGGCTTAGGCACCAAAGACCAAGTGAAGTTGTTCATTAATGCATTATACTCATCTAACATTGCTTGACGCCAATGGGGATCCTTAAGGGCGGATTTATACGTGGGAGGAATAGGTGAGATGGGTGAGGAGGCGTCGGCAAAGAAGAGACGTTTGGGCATTAAGTAGCCAGTTTTAGCACGTGTGGTCATTTTGTGTGAATTCTCGGGTGGCTGTATCGGAACTGCATGGGGTGGAAGAGGTGGCGTGGGCGTACGAGGTGAGGAGGGATCCGAGGCGGGTTCTGTGGGACCGGGCGAGCCAGTGGGCTGTGGACTGGGCACGTGGGCGGGCGAAGGGACCGAGGTAGATCCGGCGGGACCAGGCGAGGTGGGCGCACGGGTGGGTGCACGATCCGATAGCGACCTGGTGGGACCAGGCGAATCTGTCGCAGGGTCGGGCACGCGGTGCGAGGACGATGCGGCGGGCCCGGGCGAGGCAGGTGCGCTGGTGGACGCGTGATCCGAGGTGGATCCGCGCATGGGGGACGCAGCAACGGGTGCGGGCGGCACTTGCGGGGGGAGCGGGCGACGTGGTAGGATGTGGTTGGTGGGGGCGGAATCTAGTGGAGGGGGGTCTGGGTGGGGTAGGTCGCGGCTATCCCAGTGGGAAGATTGGGCTGGGCGGCTGGGTTGCATGGGGACTGAATGTGGACGTGGAGGCAGTGTGGTCTGGTGTGTGGCTGGCGTAGGGAAAGATGGTTTCGTCGAAAACAACATGGCGTGAGACGAGCACACGGCGTGTGGCGAGGTCAAAATACATGTACCCCTTGTGTTCGAGGGCATAACCAAGGAAGACACAGCGAGAAGAGCGGGGGGCGAGTTTATTAGTCATGGTTGCATATTGGTTTGGAAAACAGAGACAACCGAAGACTCGTAGGTGGTCATATGTGGGTGGAACGCCATAGAGGAGAAAATGAGGTGTATGCAGCGCAATGACTCGGGAGGGATGCCGATTGAGGAGGTAGGTAGCCGTGTGAAGAGCT
Organism: Aegilops umbellulata; assembly: GCA_032464435.1. NCBI lineage: Eukaryota > Viridiplantae > Streptophyta > Magnoliopsida > Poales > Poaceae > Aegilops > Aegilops umbellulata. The sequence goes on from CP136060.1 coordinate 369,240,961, forward strand.
TCGACCCAAAAGGGAGGCATGATGTTAGCTTGTAGAAGAAGGTTGCGCATGACGTCGTTGGTGGTACGAATCATACGTTCGGCTTTACCATTTTGGGGAGAGGTATGGGAGCACGAGAAGCGATAGGCAATGTCGTTGGAGGAGGAGAAGGTGCAAAGGGATGAGTTGATGAATTCACCACCATTGTCACACTGCATGCTCTTGATGATCACGTTAAATTGGGTATGCACAAACGTAAAGAAGCGTTGGAGGACGGTGGACGTGTCAGATTTGTTGCGAAGAGGAAATGTCCACGAGAAATGCGTAAAATCATCAAGCACCACAAGATAGTATTGGAAACCAGAGAAGCTAACAACAGGTGATGTTCACAAGTCACAATGTATTTAATCAAAGGGAGCATATGTTCTACTAAAGGAAGATGAAAAAGGTAAACGGGGCTGGCGTCCAAGTTGACATGCATTACAAGGGGAGTGAGGAGCCTTATTACAATCGGGAAGAAACTGGTTTGATAGAGAAGAAAATGTGTGTGCTCCGGGATGCCCAAGGCGACGATACCACAAGTCTGAGGAGGTGGCGGCGAGGAGAGCGGGCGCCGGCGCCAGTTTATTGCCAACGAAGGGGTAGAGATTGCCGTGGCTAACGAAGATCATGAGAACTCGTCGAGTGCGAAGATCCTTCACAAGAAAACCACACGGGTAAAATTCAATAGATCAAGAATTGTCTTTAGTGAATTTACGAACGGATATGAGACTAGTGACTACGTTGGGAGAAACAAGAATGTCGGTAAGGCGAAAGTCGTGAGGGGATAGGGTGGTAGAGCCAGTGGCAGTGACAGGAAGAGAATGCCTATTACCGACAACAATGCTAGAAGGTAAATGCGAAAATGAAGAACTTAACGAGGTCAGGTTACCTTGGGTGCCCGTCACGTGCGAGGACGCGCCACTGTCGAGGTACCACTTGGGGGCGGGCGGCGTGGCATAGCCGCTGTTGCTGAAAGCAGCGTTGAGCATGGTGAAGTGATCCCACGACAGCTGCGGTGGCTGATAGTACGGAGTGGACGGCACTGGAGTGGGCGTGAAGGCAGGGTACGCCTGAGCATGAGCACCGGGGCGGGGTCCAAGGACACCGGCGGCGTTCGGCGGGATCCAGCCAGAGCGGGGCGACGGGAGTGCCATCCCGTACGGGGCGAAGTACCCCATGAAGGGAGAGAAGGCGGACACCTGGGAACCGCGCCCGGAGTGATCACCGCGGCCACGGCCACGACCGCGCCCGCGTCCACGGTCACCGCCGTCACCAGTGCGGTCACCACGCCCATGACCAGAGGAGTGAGACGGCAGATGGGGAGCGTCCGGGGCACGATCGGAGGGTCGGTCGGTCGAGTGATCGCCTGGACTGCGACCACCAGACGAGCCGACCGAGGAGCCACCGCCCGAAGAGCTGCCGCCCGCCATGGCGAACACAGAGGCGCCTTCCTCAGCCGAGCGTTGTGCCTGCGACTCCTCTGCAAGGACGACGCGGGAGAGGACGATGTCGAAGGGAAGGCCCTGGTCGTCGAGGATGACGCGAATGGTGTCAAGCCGCTTGTCAAGGCCATGAAGGAACGACGGGCGTACTCAGACACCGAAAGGTCACCCTGTTTGAGGTTGCGGTATTGGCGGTTGAGGATCATGAAGCGGGCGTCGCGATTGGCGAGGAAGAAATCTTTGATTTTGTGCCAAAGGGCGTAGGTGCTGGTGGTGCCGACGACGTGATCACACATGGTGTCCGAGAGGGTGGCATAGATCCATAGAACGATATGGGTGTCAAGCTCAAGGTACGATGGTGGAGCGTTGGGAGGTGGAGGATGGTCGAGGAGGTAGGAGACGCCGCAGCGAACGAGGACCATCAGAAAGAAGGTTTTCCACTTGTGGTAATTGTGATCCGCGGGATGGAGGAGAAACTTGATGTGGTTTGTGATGTGGTCGCGGAAAATGGGATGAGGGCGGCGGGTGCCAACGGGGGCGCGGGAGAAGAGCCAGCGGTGGTGAAGAGTGGGGCAAACTGGGAAGCCGTGGCGGGGGAGGAGCCGTTAAGAGGGTTGGGGAGGTGCCGAAGACGAAGGGGGGCGGTTGGGGTGGTGGCCGGAGCGGTGCCGGCGAAAGGCGCCCAGGAGGAGGAGGAGAAGGAGCCCGGCGATGTGGCGGCGGAGGAGGAAGAAGAGGTGTCGTCCGCAGCCATGGAGAGAACCCTGGCGACTGATACCAAGTTGAAAAGTGTATTATGATTGCCTTGATTGTCTCTATTACAACAGGAGTATACATATAGAGGGAGAGAGAGTCCCGACATGTTAGGCACGCAGGCCATGCGGGAGAGCTCAGATCCTACATTCTAGGATCGTTACCAGGCATGACAGTACAACATTACAAGTGCATAAAATATACAACTCAACACGCACACCACGAGCTCCGGGAACATCGAGATCGAGGGCCCTTCAGCCATCATGTTTTGCTTGCCGACAAGGAGGACGCGGCCGTCGCGGATGTCCTGGACGGCCCATCGGCGGCGCGAAGGCAAGAACGAAAAGGAGAAGTCAGCGGCCAGGGCGAGCGCGCGGGCGGCGGGCACGGAGGTGTGAGGCGGCTGAGCAGGGTGGAACCCGCCGAGGCAGAGAAAGCAGAGGACTGGTGTTGGGTGGAGGCGGCAGAATCGGCGAAGGAACGAGCCGTCGATGACGATGAGGCGAAAGATAACGCAGGGGGCGGAGGCGCGGGCGAGGTCTTCTGGGTCGGGCAGCCGGATGAAAATCTCCGCCAAGAGGTGGTCGGGGATCTCAGGCAGAGGCGAGTGGATTTTCTTGCGGGTCACCATTGGCGTGGACTGTGGAAAGGGAAGCGCCGGCCACCGGAAATCCTCGATGCGAGTCTTGTGTGCGCTTTTTTTCTTTGAGGCAGAGTGTTGTGTGCTGCTCTCAGCTGCTTTTTTCCTTTTTGGGCTGCCACCACAGGCCTTGAACGACCAGAATGTGTAACGGGCTAGCTTTCGGGCCCATACTCGGCCGACCGTCGTGCCAATTCTTTTTGTTCATCAAATATGAGCCGTCACTTCCTCAAAAAAAGTTGGTTCTCACCAATCTCACGTGGTTCACGTAGTGGACGTGTGTTTTTTCCCTCTTGTTAGGGTTTACTGTCCTCTCGGCGGCGATCATCGCTGCGCGTAGAGACCCTCGTTCCCTACCCCGGTCGGTGAGTCCACTTCGTCTCTCGACGGGTGTGACGATCTAGCTTTGATCCCCCACTTAGGGTGACGAACTAGCGGCGACCAGTTTGGTTTAGTGTTTGGAAACAGCCTGGTTAGATCTTCACTTCGGGCAAGGGAACAAACTAATGGCGGCTGAAGCTTCTGGGTCAGGCGATCAGCACGATCTGGCGGCAATGATGAAGGAGCTGGGTCTCTCTGAGGATGACTTGGACGATGTGGTGGTGGATCAACAATCTTTGCCGCCGGAAGCGACCCGCTGGGTGGCAGTGGCCAGGGTAAACACTGAGAAGCAGTATAGTCAGTTTTGGTTCTACAAGAACATGCGCGCGGCCTGGAATCTTGCTCAGAAAGTTAACATCCGTCCCCTAGAAGACAACCTGTATACTCTTCAATTTTCATGCTTGGGCGATTGGGAGCGAGTTATGTGGGATGGACCTTGGGCGTTCCGAGGGGATGCAGTGGTGCTAGCACCATATGATGGTTTCTCAAAGCCATCATCGATCAAGCTTGATCTACTGGAAATCTGGGCCCAGATACATGATTTTCCGGAGGGCTACGTATCCCAGATCCCATCACTGGCCGCGAAGCTTGGGGAATTTGTCTATGTCGAACCAGCCTCGCATGACTTTGAAGGCAATTTTTACAGGGTGCAAGTGAAGATCGATGTTGGGAAACCTCTGAAAAATGCAGTGTCACTCAAGGTGGGCGAGAAAAGGATGATTTTTCATGTGAAGTACGAGCGCCTCCCCAACTGGTGCGCGGTTTGCGGGAGGCTCGGCCATCTGTACAAGGAACACGGAGATGGTGTTCATCCTCCGTCAGCTCTTGTTTTCAAGAACCTCAAGGCAGAATGGTACAGGGGCGCGGGACCAGGACCGGTGGCAACAGGAAAGGCAGGAAGGAGAAAGGACAGCAGGCTTGGAAAATTTCTGACATGGATGAGCAAATGCTTGATGCATAAGGCAACAGGAAACGAGGCCAAGTCACAGATACGATAGCTACCATCCAGGGGGTTCAAGTCAAAACTGAAGGGGGGTGAATTACTAGCTCTCCCTTCACCTCAGATGACAGTCAGCCCGTCCCTGAAGCAGGATCCGAAGCGTGCCAGGACGGAGACAGCCAGAGAGAAGGGGATATCAAACCAGAGTATCATCAAGAAGCTAGGAAGTGATTCAGAAGCAACATCGGCGGACTCCCGAGAGGAGTACTACCGGGCACAATGAGTATCTTGAGTTGGAACTGCCGCGGTGTGGGCAAAGCCGCGATAGTCTGAGAACTTCGCGAGCTCGCATGGAAATTTGTCCCTGCCCTTTTATGTATTGTTGAAACACAACTAGATAGAGTTCGGGTAGAAGGTCTAGCAAATTCTCTTGGTTTTGATAATTCTTTTGCTATTAGTAGTCAGGGACGAAGTGGAGGCCTTGGCATTTTCTGGAATAATCCAATAAAAGTTGAGATTTTGGGGTACTTGGGGTATCACATTGACTGCTCCGTCGATGACCCAGGTCACAAGAAGTTGCGTGCATCTTGTTTCTATGGAGAGGCTCGTACTAATCTGAGATACCAAACGTGGGATACTATGAAGGGGATTGCAAATTTGAGTGATCTTCTGTGGGTTTGCATGGGAGATTTCAACGAAGTGTTACGACCGGATGAACATGAAGGTATAGGAGAACGGAGCAACGCACAAATCCAAGGTTTTAGGGACGCTGTTGATGTTTGCATGTTGATGGATTTGGGCTATGAGGGGAACTTATGGACTTTTGAAAAGAAAGTCACGGGCGGAAGCTACACAAGGGTTAGGTTGGACCGAGCTCTGGTCTCAGCCGAACTAAGAGCACATTACCCAGAGGCTAGCCTCAAACACCTGACAGCAGCGGGATCTGATCATTGCCCGATTCTTTTCAGCTTGACGGGTGATCAAGGGCGCCCGCCAGCAAAACCTCCTTTCAGATATGAGGTCATGTTGGAGTCCCATGAATCATGGCGTGATAACATCACCCAACAATGGAACCAGGAGCAAGCAACAGTAATAATGGAGGGCCTCGGGGATAAATTGACAGCAATTTCAAACAACCTTGGTCGCTGGAATAGGGAGACTTTCGGATCTGTTCGTAAAGAGATTAAACACTTGAATGCTGAGTTGCATCGCCTGCGAGGAGAGCCTACCAGGGTGGGGCCGACGCATGCCGAACTAAAAATCAGTGAAAAACTGGTTGAGTTATATCATCAGGAGGAGCTAATGTGGAGGCAGCGATCACGGATAGAGTGGTTAGCTTCGGGCGACAAAAATACGAGATTTTTTCATATGAGAGCTAGCTTGCGGAGGAAAAAGAATATGATCAAAGCGTTCGCCAACTCTCTAGGCGTCTTGGTACATGACCAAGCTGAGTTGAAAAAGAATGGTGGCTAATTTTTACAAGAACTTGTATACCTCGAAAGGCGTCACTGGTATTGATCAAGTTCTACAACATGTCCCTGTCAAGGTTACAGAAGCGATGAATGAACAGCTAATGGCACCATATACAAATGAAGAAGTGAAAATAGCGCTTTTCCAGATGTTCCCCACCAAGTCGCCAGGACCGGATGGATTTCCAGCACACTTTTATCAGCGTCACTGAGACCTATGCGGGGAGGAAGTCACTAAGGCAGTTCTGAGTATTGTTCGGGGAGAGGAAAGTGTTGAATGTGTGAATGACACGGTATTGGTTCTCATCCCCAAGGTGATCAATCCAACTCTTCTTACTCAGTTCCGCCCTATTAGTTTATGCAATTTCATTTACAAAATAGCATCCAAGGTTGTCGCAAACAGGCTGAAAGTGATTCTACCAAACATAACATCAGAGGAACAGTCGGCGTTCGTTCCGGGCAGGTTGATAACTGACAACATCATTTGTGCATACGAATGCTTACACTTTATGAAACGAATCAAGGCTAAATCTAATAGCTACTGTGCGGTGAAGCTAGACATGATGAAAGCATATGACAGGCTTGAGTGGTCCTATCTACAAGCGATTATGTTAAAGTTGGCCTTCAACCAACAGTGGGTGGATACAGTGATGGGAATGATCAACTCTGTTTCATTCTCAGTTCAGTTTAATGGAGAGAGACTTGAGAATTTTATTCCTTCTCGTGGCATCCGACAGGGAGATCTGATCTCCCCCTACCTCTTCTTGTCTGCAGCAGAGGGCCTTTCGTGCCTCTTAAAAACCAGTTCTCGATCACCAGCACTCAGTGGGATCAAGGTGGCACCCACAGCTCCGGCTGTTAACCACCTTCTCTTCGCCGATGATAGCTTGTTGCTTTTCAAGTCAAGTGTGGAGGGGGCAGTTGAGGTGTCAAACCTGCTTGATACTTACTGCAATGCTTCCGGGCAGAGGATCAATCATAACAAATCTTCTATCTTCTTTAGCAAAGGGTTTCCTCAACCATTGAGGGAGAGCATAAAAAATACACTCAATATCCAGAACGAATCTTTGAGCGATCGTTATCTGGGCATGCCAACAGACGTGGGACAGTCCAAGATGGGCACTTTCAGGTATCTCCGAGACAGAGTCTAGGAGAAGGTGAAAGGGTGGATGCAAAAATTCCTATTAGCCGCGGGCAAAGAGGTACTCATTAAGGCGGTAGCACAAGCTTTGTCGGTCTATTCCATGGCATGCTTCAGGCTCCCCCGGGGACTCTGTGAAAACATCACTTCCATCATTCGCCAATTCTGGTGGGGGAGTAAGGCAGGCAAGAGAAAGCCTAGCTGGGTGGCCTGGGATGTAATGACGAGGCCAAAACACCTAGGAGGTCTTGGGTTTCGAGATATGGAGATTTTCAACCTAGCTTTGCTTGCTAGGCAAGCCTGGAGAGTGCTAACCGAGCCGGAATCCCTGAGTGCAAGAATCTTGAAGGCATCTTACTTCACGGAGACCTTGTTGCTGGAGGCGGAATTGGGTGGGAGGCCGTCTCAGATTTGGAGAGCTGTCTTGGACGGACGGGATATGCTAAGACTTGGGATCATACGCAGAATCGGGAATGGGCAAACTACACGCATCTGGAGCCATAACTGGCTTCCAAGACAGGGTATGTTGAGACCCATTACCTCAAGGATTCCAACGCCACCGATTATGGTCTCTGAACTGATCTCCACTGCAACTGCCACATGGAACGAGTCACTTGTCCGGTCGGTTTTTGTACCAATTGATGCTGAAGTTGTTCTCAGTATACCTATCTGTACAAGAAATATCGATGACTTTTGGGCATGGAGTGGGGAGAAGAAGGGAGGCTTCTCTGTTCGTTCAGCGTACCGGTTGATTGTGCAAACAAAGATGGCGAGAGAGTCATGGATCGATGAGGAGGAGGGATCATCACGAGCTGGACATGAAAGTAATATGTGGTCGTCGCTATGGAAGGTCACGCTACCACCAAAGATCAAGTTGTTCCTGTGGCGTTTGGCGAGAAGCTCTATCCCTACGGCTGATGTGCTCCTTCATAGAAATATGGGTGTTTCGGCAGCCTGCAAGCTCTGCGGCGCCATGGACTCGTGGAGGCACACGATGATTGACTGCACTCATGCCCGATGTGTTTGGGCCCTTTCAGATGAGGAGATGGTTCAGAAGATGTGCCAATATACGTGTGATGAACCAAGAGAATGGTTGTTTGGCCTGAATGAAGCTCTAACCCAAGACCAGTTCATGAAGATGTCCATCACTTTATGGGCAGTCTGGAGTGCAAAAAGGAAAGTTGTCTATGAGGATATTCACCAATCTCCTTTATCTACTCACATGTTCATACAGCGATACACAAGTGAATGGCAGAATCTACACAAGGTGGTGGTGACGAGGTCTAGTGGCCAGGTGAACAGACCAAAATAGTGGTTGAAGCCCCCGGCCAATACGTCAAAACTCAATGTGGACGCAGCAGTAGCAGAAAGGCGTGGGGTGGGTGCAATCGCCGCTATAGCCAGGGATGCTGATGGCTCTTTCTTGGGAGCTTCAACGATGGGTTTCAGATCGATCATTAACCCTACCACCCTGGAGGCACTGGCGGTGAGGGAGGCAATGGCACTGTCCGAGGATCTACAGCTTCAGTCCATCCACGTAGCCGCAGACTGCAGGGAGGTCATCGATAGCATCAAGCAAAAGAGTGGGGCGGAGTATGGAGCCATTATACATGAAATAATAGTGCATTCTAGTAGTTTTACTTCTTGTAATTTTGTTCAGGAGTTTAGGAGCTCCAATGTGGAGGCTCACAATTTAGCGAAGCATGCTTTGATGTTAGGGGAGGGCCGCCATGTTTGGTTAGGTCACCCCGGAACCCTCTCTTTCATCCCTGCCCAGCTGGTGACGGTTTAATAAAGCTTTGCCGATTGTCTAAAAAAAAACTTCCTCAAAAAAAATCAAATATGAGCCGTCTCAACACAGATTCTGGACTAACATTGGCACCGAACTAATTTAATGCGTTCTCCCGTTGGTGCTACGAATCTTCTCAACCACGCTCGTCCTCTCCATAATCCTGTGGATCCACTCAAACCCCGCTCAGAATCTGTTGTTCCATCCTAACCCACCGGAGCCAGTGCCACCAGCCCCATCCCTTCTCCACCATGTCTGCATCACCGTCCTCCGTCGGCCAGGAGGAGATTTTGCCCCTCATTCCAGGCCCTCACTGTGGCGCCCGGATCTGCACCTGGATTGCTCGCGGTGGAGCGAACGCTGGTCATCGATTCTACTACAAATAAAGAGGTCAGATTTGATTTCTCATCAACAACGAGATTAAAACTCCAGTGTTATACGCATGGTTCGGTTCTTCAATTTGTGTTATGCTTTTTCCGATTTGATACTGTAGATGGGGCTATGTGGAATACATGATCGAATGTGGAGTACCGTGCTCAGTTGATTAAGCATTTGGGCGTGGACCGTCAGGCTGTGCGCGTCCCTCTCCAACCCGCAGCTTACCTGTATCGAAGAGCTCGTTCAGGCGAACCAGTCGAGCAATGGAGTTGTACCGCGGAGCTGGCACGAAATGGTCGAGCGGAGCCATAAGCATGCAATGGACCGGCTCGCTTGTAGTAGCAGGCAGGCTCATCGGTGGACACGTCATGACTGCTTGTTATATTAGTCGCTGCCAACTAGGGATGGCAATGGGGCCCCATACCCGTCAAACCCATGGGGATTTCATCTATTAGGGGGTGGGATGGACGAAAAACACCTTCGTGGAGATATTTACAAACCTAGTTTATTCCCCATAGGATACAATAGGGATGGGGACGGTATCCTATTCCCCAGATCCAATACCCATCGGGGACCCGGTTAGTAACTGTGACACAGCGGTCAACCTTAAAATATTCACAAACAAACTTGCGAAAACAAAAAAAATCTGAAAAAACCTTAAACCTATCTCACGTCCTCACCTCAGCTGCCACCATGACCAAGAAGTAAGTAAGACCTAGATAGGCATTACCAAGACAAGGACAACACCATTTATGTATGTTGATTATAAGATGTCATATTATGTATATGAGTATTTGTTTATGGGGTTGGGGACCTAATGGGGCCCCTTTCTCCAATGGGGCATGAGTATGGGGAAATTTCATCCCCAGTCATGTAAACGAGGATGGGGATGGGATAATAGGGAATAGATGAGGATGGGGATGTTGTAGGTATCCCCATAAGGGATTGTCCCCATTGCCATCCCTACTGCCAACCTGTTGGTCGCAGTGTTTATGTTAGTGGCCGGCTCTCATGAAAGTAGTTCATCTGCTTAGCAGATAAGACCAATAGACGCAGGATAGTTAGAGGCTCTCACTATGCTTTAGGGCTTGTCTGCTGTTTTGCCTGGTTTATCATGGACGTCAGATATGCGAATGATCTTAGGTTGAATCCTTTGTAATCAGTCATGTGTTCAGCAATAAATTATGCTTCCAGTATTACGATTTTAGTTCCTACAGCTATGAAAAAGAATTTTATATAGTGGACGTTGTACACGTGGCATATCAAATCGGCTAGGGCCTGCAATAAATCCCACTAGCAGGCGGAAAACATAGCGAGGAAAGAAATGCACGTTCTATCATTTAATAAACTCACGTTTCAGTATGAGACATAGATAGATGTCAGGCTGCAGGTGGGACTGCCCGTGGGCATCCCACCTCAGCCCACCTGATCCCACTACAAATAGATGGGAAATATTGGGTAACCCACCAAACGTTACGTGGGTTAAGTGGGATCTCAGTTTCCCACTTAACACAAGACATTGTATGAAGGACAACTACAAAGCGTCACACTCTCATATTACAACTGCACCTACAGCGAATACGAGGCATTGTATTCATCAGAATACCATGTGATGGGCTAAAACTACAAGACACATCAGAACAATTTATGGGCAGTCATCATTAAGCCGCATTTCTCCCAAACTACAAGCCACTACAATGTCAGTCATCATTAAGCTGCATTTCTCACAAACTTGAAGACTGAACTTGGTAGCAAGAGGAACAACAACACCCAGTGTGACACCAAATATACAACATGAGATGGAGAACACAACACTTCTTTCCAGACACCAGAGCCTTCCTTTGTCATGCGCTTCTTGCCACCACCCGGATCCATTGGAATCGCAACTGGCAGAGGAGAAATGAGGCACCATTAACGACAAAATGGACAAAAGAGAATGAAAAATACAATACATTGTGATATAAAAGATTCAGAGCAGATGCAAGTTATTCTATAAAGCTACAGAGCTGATTCAACCATGGTACAACACCGATTCAGCAAAAATATAATCTGATTCCCAACTCAAAAAGAAAAAAAATCTATAAATATTCAGAGCAGATTCTGCAGATAGAAAACTGAGAATTATAAGGTACAAGAGACATGAATAAACAACACAATTTCTTTGTGCTTCCAGTCCAAAGCACAAATGTATTGCAACCTCAATTAGTACTTCACGTCAATACAATGAAAGATCAGTCATCATCGATGTCCTAATGAGTTAAAAAATTACCCCAGGACAGCAAAGAATGATTTTATCCAATATCCAGGTTTATTTTTGTTCCCAGCTTTACCTTTCCCGTGACACAAAAAAAAGTGAACAGCGGACATCTCCTGGTCCAGGAAACCTCAAAATCACGGGTTGAATTCATATTCGAAAGTACATAGTTTGATGATGATTACTCCTCACTTATGGCATGGGAAATTACATTCAGTTGTGAAACAAACAATTAAGATCCTACATAGTAAATAAGCGAGCAGAGAATTGAGTTATGACTGCTACGAATTCCGTTTTCAGATACCAGCAATCAGGATCCTACACAGGAGCCAGACAAGTAAAATTAACAAGAAAAAACTTTCTTCCGAAAGAAAGAACCTGTTGTACTACTGATCGTTCGGCTCGTGGAGTATCATTCTATCAACACGCATACATAAATACATGGCCGTTGTCGATTAAGAAAGAAAGAACCCGCTGAAACAATTTAAGTGGTACATTGATATATCCTACTGGAATATTAAAATGTAATGTGCTGGACTACAAATATGTAGTAATGAGCATGCGGACTACAACTTTTCTTCCATTCAATGGTAAGGAAAGAACTTGCGTGATCCATGGAATCCTACAAGGCCAACCTACAACTATCACAACTTGTCAGTTACAGACTACCAATTTTCTTTTCACTAGAATCAGTACATTTCTAACAGAAACAAAAGGGGAAAAATAATTTCTCTAAATCTTGACTCTGTACTTGGAAAAAAAGCAAGCATCTGAATCCATGAGCAATCCATCAGCATCTTAATCTTGACTCTTAACAGAAACAGAAACAAGAATCTTGCAAATTATCACTAGAATCCATGAGCAATCCATCAGCATCTGAATCGTACATCGTACATGGAATGGAAAGCAAGCATCTGAATGAATCTAGTGGACTACCTGCAGCCAGCGAGCTGGGGGTCGGGTTTGGGGCAGCCGGCGAGCTGGAGGTCAGGTTTGGGGCTGCCGGCGACCTGACCATCGCGTCTGGCCGAGGTTGAGGGGATCGGCAAGTCATGATTGGGACGGCGATGTGACGCAGAGCAGCAAGAAGCTGCGAGGGAGGGGAGGCCGGGAGGTGCTGAGTGCAAGGCGGAAGAGAAGGTGATGCGGTGGCAGCGGCAGGTGTGTGCCTGCGCCGCAGCGCCTCCTCTGTCCAGCGAGAGAACCTATCGGGGCATGGATGCTGGTGGGTTAAAGTGGGGTTCCACTCGAAAATGCCAAACGGAGACCGAGCTTCATGGAGGCCTTTATTTGAAAACTTCAAAATTCAAACTTTTCAGTTTCAAAAAATTCTGAAAATAAATACACATATACCTAGATACATAATATACATGTGTGCAAATTTTCAGGTTGAAATACATAAAAATGTGAGCTACACAAAAAAGACAAATCTGAGGCTTATTAACATATGTACTGTTCATCTTTAAAGTCCTTGACTTTGTTTTTTTTGTGCAGCTCGCGGTTCAAGGTATTTCATCCTGAAATTTTTCACACATACACTTTACATCCTTGCATACATGTATAAATTTTTTCAGAATTTTTTGAAACTGAAATTTATGAATTTTGATTTTTTCAAAATAAAGGGCTCCATGGAGCTCGGTCTCCAAAATGCCCTACTCGGTTCCGCTGGGCTAATAGAGCTAGCCCACTTAATTTTCTACCTGTCCAGTGGAAGCCCACTAAAGCAGTTTAAGTGGGATGGGATGATGAATCCCACTTAAACCCACCTCCACTTGCAGCGTGAGATAGATGCGACATCCACGCATGATAAGTTTGTTCAGCACAAAAGTGTGGCCACACGCCGCAAGAAGTCTGAAATTTTCATCATACAATGAACCTCCGGTTCATTACATTCAGACATAGATAGTTGCAACATCCATGCATGAGAAGTCTGTTCACTACAAAAGTGAGGTCAGACAGCAAGAAGTCTGAAGTTTTGGTTCTCACAATAATACAAGGTAGCTATCTACTTAATTAGTCCAGCAAAAAGACCGATAACTGCCATAACTGAAGCTTTAGTTACCCATTCAATCATACCAAGCAAAAAAACAAGCTTTAGCTACCCATTGAATCAGACCAAGCAAAAGACAAACAACTGAAAGAACTCCATCACTCCAAACCTGTGGAGATTACCTTCCATCCATGCTGCAACAAAACAAAAAATTTGGAAGTCAGATTGCGCTGCTGTTTAACAAAGAAGTACTAATTACAAATAGGTAGAGACCAGAGAGAAAATCATGACGTGAAAGCGATTACCGTTTATGTTAAACTGGAATGTAACATATACTGAATCCCCAAGTTTTTTCCTGTCCTACTTCCTTCACCCATGGCGTCAGTAATAGCCAGATATGTTTCAGAGTAGAATTGATTTTGATGAAGAAAATGAGAAGATAAACGACTGGCTTCAACGCAAGAGTACACATTAACTGAAGGCTGTTGACTTAATTGACCACAGCAAGTATATGGATTAGTCTCCCCTCTTCTATAATATAATGAAAATCATAAGCATTGAATTCCAGCTAATAGTATCATATTTCATAGAAAAGCAAAATAACCATCCAAACCATCTATACATCAAAGATTCAAGGTTTTGGAAATCAATTGGCAGACTCCCTACAAATCAAATTGGCAGTAAGTAAATAACCCAAGCTGTATTTCTGGTTTACTGAACTGGGACCCGAGACCTGGGACTGGGACTTAAAGATACCACTGGATGGTCTAGTTGACCAAACAGAAGTTACATAAGAGCAAAACCAATTTTCAGAGCACTTATTTACTTTTGTTACTGCCTTATTTTGGTCCCGTCCATGGTAGAAAACAAATATTCCCCTTCCAAATGCATTCAAGTTAAAATTTAGGGACTGCCAAATTTCAGTCGATGTAAGTGCATAAATTTTACATTCTCGTTGCTCTTTTTGGATTATTTGGGGTCATCAAGTACAGTCTGCCTAAGCTAACAAGTCACCATGTGTATACTATATTATACTGTCCAAAGAATCTACGGGGAATCACAAAATGTATATTATATATTCAAATGAAAAAATGGTAGTGATATGCAGAATTCTAAAGTTTCAAGAAATGGACTGTTTCCAGATTGCAGTCATTTTCGTAACAGGCCATGTTTTCGCGCCAACAACAAAATATGATTATGCTACCATAGACTACTGTGGTGCACTTGCCAACACAGAGACAATCTCACAATTCAATTGGTGCGAGTATGTGGTTGAGTGCCTCTTCTAGGCAGATCAACGGCTTAAGAAGGACATGTTGGCAAACAACCCAAAAATAATTTAGTTGGTTGTCATTTGTTCTTGCAGGTCAGTTTCTTTAACATGTTATGTATCTCGTCAGGGGTTGTGGCTTTTATTGACGATAGATTTATTTATGTTTTCACTTTTCAGATATTCTTTCTCGACAACATTGACTTAGGGATGTTCAACAAGCAGCATGATGTCCTTCCTCGGGTAAGCGTCTTCGATCAGACAAGCATCAGAAGGATGATAACTATGGCAACTGACATTGGGACGAGCGTCACTTCATAGTCGAATTGCACGGTAATTTTTAGTTTTCACGTCAGATGTGCCGTATTCGATGATCCATTTAATCTGGGTGTTCTAACTTCTAACCTTTTAAGTTTGCAAACGACAGTTCCGATCTGACGCAGATGTATGCTATGCCCCGCTGCAAGCACCCAGATTGCACTGAGAAAATAAATAACCAACCAACAGATGTCGCCAATCAAAATCAAAGTCACGGGGATCACCAGGATCCTCAGCAAACCCGCGGACTGATTTCTCCATTGCTGACATGCATTCTATTAGGGCACGGCCTAGTGCAGCAGCACCAATCCTGATCCTGAATGAACATAACAGTATTTACTACGGAAAACAGAGTCTTCCAACTTCAGCAAACACCCCAAAATACTTGATGACTGGGTAATTTCACATAAATCCATCGATTAACAGATGATGTATTACCAAACTGGATTCTATCATAAACGTTACAACCCCATTAACCTTCCCACATTTCCAGAATTACTGCACAGAACTCAATTTTGTAATAAAGCTTTTCATGCGACACAATTCAAGCATGAGAAACTACTCTCATTACCACAAGAAAATATACCTACGTACTAATTTCAACCCCAGATTCAGATGTCATCTAATCATAACAGGTAGCAGAGCAGAATTTCATTTCCAACTAAAGATGTGGCAGTCAAAAATGCATACCTTGGCATCCACCCAGGAGTCTTGCGGTCAATCTGCTCTATGTAGTGTTCAGATGCTTGAGCTTTATCTGCCGTCCCTGCCTCCGCAGCACAGATTCGTCCGCACTAGAGGCGGTCGCCGCTGGCACCTCCCCGTCCGGCAGCGGCCTAACAGGATAGTGCAGAGGCTCCATGGGTATGTCGCTGTCGTTCACCTCCTCTAGCAGAGTTCTGCTGCATGAACACAACGCCCGAATACAGGTTGGATCTTGAGGAAATACGAACCCAAAACGCGGCTGAACAACCACACCCACTGCCAGATCCGTACCTGTTGATCGGCTGCATCAAAAACTCCATGTTCGCCGGAGCAGAGAGGCCCTAACCCTAAAGAGATGGTGGTTCCACCGGCTCGCTGCTCTCGACAGAACAAGAACAGGAGCCGCCAAGTAGAAGACAGCTGCTCCCATCGACCCATGGCTGCATTTACTCTATCCCACTGCCGTCGCTACCGGAAAGCAGGGGCGGAGCCAGGCCCCGGGCACCTGGGGCCCAGGCCCGGGGCGTGGGGTTTTTTCCTAGCTATTACCTAGGTAGATTTTCGTACAGGCCCGGGGTACAGCCCAGCACGGACGAAGGCCCAGGCCTACTCGCTCACACTGATGAACGATCCACGCAGCTCTCGGCCACTGCACGCACAGACGGGCACAACCCATGCACGACCTAGATCGCAACCTCCAACGCTCGTGCGGTCGCGCCGCGCCGCCGCCTCCCTGCTCGGCTGTTCCAGTTCCGCCGCCGTGTTCTACCAGCCATCATCCCGGCCTTCCCAGTTTTGAGCACCCCTGGTTCCTCGCCTAGTCCTGTCGGCCCGCGCGAGTGCGCAGCCCTAGGCCACGGCTGTTGGCTGCAGTCGCCGTCCATCGTATGTCACCGGCCGCCCTCCCTGGGCCTCCTCAATCCCCAGCACGGCAGCACCCCTCGACCGATTCTGAAGCTCTGACCATGAAACAGGTATTTGAAGGAGAGCTCCCTTCGTTTCTGTTCGATTTTGGGTCACGTGTCGTCTGACATGACTTACTGTTGTGGGAATTCTAGCGTCCTTTTGCGTGTGTGGTTCAAGGAATGGGAGAAGAGATGGGCGGCGACATGAAGCAGCCTTTCTCCCCCTTTACCGGCTTGTAAATTGGGTATGTATCGTTTTTTAAGGGATTGCATGTTTATTGTGGGGGAATGCTTGCGGGGCTTATGACTTTGAAGTGAAAATTTCTTGTTACTATCTATGTTCAGCAACATGTGGTGTAGTACTGAGTACTCAATATGTTGTTTGTCTGGGTAATGAAACATATGATTTATAGAAACAAACCGGATAGCTATTTCAGTTACATTAGCCCGTACTGTTTTTTTATTGCTGTTAGCATGATGTTTTATTAATTTTGTTGTATCATTAAGCATCGAGTTTAAATTCTAAATTTACTGTGCAATTGAACCATATTTTGTATGTTTCTTACAGAGTCTTTTCTAAGGTAGAGCCCTTATGATGCTAAGTTTTTCCCCGCGCTGAAAAAAAAATCTGGGCCCGGGTCTTGCTCCAATCCTGGCTCCGCCACTGCCGGAAAGCATCACAACTGATCCACGGATCAGGACGTCAATGACGATTCGAGCCACGGCTCTGACCCGAACTCGCGACGCCGTTTCAATTCCACGTTCTCTGGTGGGCCCTGCACCTGTCACGTGCGTTCAGAAAAACGAATCACGAAGCCATACCGAACGGGATAGATTACGAGAGCCTGTGTGCTCGAGTGCACATACTCCGCATCCTAGACTTATATTCCTTTTCAATCGCCTAGAGACCATAAAAACTAGTCCACAAAGATCTACCATTTTTGTGAATCTATGAGGCCTAAAATTACAAATGATGCATAATGTCACAGTTATTTTGTCATGTCAAATTATCGTAACGGTTATTGGAATAAAAAAGGCAAAGAATCGCAATTAAATCCATGAGCTTGATTAGCTCTTTGACAAGGAAGAAAATAGCCACTACCCACTCGCATAAACAAGAATGACGAATTGTGATAATGAGTTATCACAATTCAAAAATTTGTGCGAAAACTATGAACGAAAGCAGATAAATGAGATAGAAAGTTTACCACTTCATATTGTTGGCGATAACAACGATGGTGGGAAGCTGGTGTACAAGTATGACCTTGACGTGCCAGACCAGACAGGTTTACCCGAAGCTCATTTATGCTCTATCACTTGTGCATTTTGTTTTTACCATCTCAGTGAAAAATCACTATTTCTGCAAAATTTCAGAAACATTTATTATTACATTCCATAGTTCGAGAGGTTAGTGCAAATATATACATGAATTACATTCTTAAAGATTTCTTTGCCTTCAAGCAATACATCAGTGAGCAGGCTTTCCAAATAGACCTGATCATGAAGAGAGAAGAATCGAAGGACAAAACATCAAATCAGAAAGAAAAAAATGAGCTCGGTTAAAAAATATCCTCAAGAAAATTCATTGAGGATCGCCATATAAAATGCTAGGGATCATATCAACAATGAAATAAAATCATGAGAAAATAATATTATGGACAGAAGACAACAGTATGTATGGGGATACCGAAGCCGTTAACATAATTGTATTTGTATAAAGGGTAAGCAAGGACAGAAGGGAAGTCATCATAAGTAAAAGTTATGTATGTGTGTCGATATAGCAATCGTTCACTCAAAAATTAAATTTACGCATTGACGACATTTTTGGAACACCAGATAAACTTGTATTCCCACTAATTTATCAATAGAAGTAGCCTCCACCAAGATTTTAAAGTCGTGCAAAAGGAGAAAGCTCAAAGATAAGCTTGGGTCACAGCAAAAGCTTAACATCTAAAAGGCACCAGGTTAATCAGCACACAGCATGAGCTAATTAGCACGTTAGTAGCAGCTTCTCAACCTCTCGGGTGCTCAAAATTTTAACCCCAACCAAATACACAAGCTTCCAGAGCCTGCTCCCCCGCCACTATTCTGCAATAGAGACCAAAAACAAATCTATAACAAAGTAAGGAACACAAAAACTGATTAGGAAGATAAAAGATTCCTTATCAAAACAAGCAGTGTTTCTTATTTCCAAAATTGACCACCATATTAGGTTGCCGTCATAAAAAATAGGTGATCAACTTTCTCCTTTTTAGTACAAAAACAACACCTTGTATGCACAACTTGTGTATATAGATACCACATAATAAATTCACACCAATATATATTTCTGGGAGAATCTCATGTGGCCATTCCGTAAAATGAAACTAAATACATAAAGTAAACAGTAAACACCCCCGTTAGCATGTACTAAGCATAGCTTATGCCAAGAATCATTCAAGTTGACCAAACACACTTGACTATGACTGAATCCAAGACTTTAAATTCTAATTATGTACTTCTAATGAGAAGTCCAAGAAATCTGCTTCAACAATACCAGGCACAGACAATTACATTATAATTGGAAATTATACTAAATAATGACAAACACAAGGACTCATCTCCCATCCAGGGGTCAACAAAATATATAATCTAAGCAATCATACGCCGTAAAAACCTGGATGAACAAGGATAAGGTCTGGCAGTACACTTGAAGTAATTACCTGTCAGAGGCCATCGGAAATTATCAGTTGAAGAATTTCGGAAGTAAGAAAATGGGAGTATCCGCCTCCAAGATGCCCAAATAAATTGACCACAACCAGTATGAGCATCACCTGCACAAAATTTGGGATTGAGAGGATGTCAGGATAATGTAATTATTTGGTGTAAGAACGGGAAAGAAATATAGGGGAACCTAGCCGAGCGCGATGCTGATGGATGTTGTGTTGCCAGAGTGGAAAGAATTAGTGAAGAGTGGTAGGGGCATAAATACACGTACCTGTACCGAGGCAGCGGAAGGATGGGCACATCACCTGCCATGAATGCAGAGAAACCGAAGAATGATTGGTTCTTCAGATCCCAACGGAGCAGTTGTGCTCAACCAAACAGCCATAGTGTCGGCCTACATCTCCCGCACAGGCTCTCATTGCCCTAAACTGTGGGGCTGATCAATCCATCGCCTCCTCTCTCTAGCAGCAACCGTCCACATCAGCTCACTCCACCCCCCCCCCCCCTCCGCCTAGTTTACCATAGGGCTTCAAAATTTCCTCTGGAAAAGCAGCCCTCTAGGACTTTTTGGCCCAGGAATCAGAATGTACGGTGAAAGCCGGAGTAGACAACAGACTAACGGCCAAGGTTGCCCAAGTCACGAAAATGGATGGCCAGAAACGTGCAGGGTGTTAGATGGTTGGAAAGCTGCTCAGTATTACTGTCCTAAAATGTGGCTAAATTTCCGTATATCAGAAACATAGCTAGTCGACACATAGTTCTTTGACCGCGAACCAAGGCCCAGATTTCTTTTGTTATTGTGTGAATCACTGAATCGAAAATGACCTGAGTGTGTTGCGATAACTCGGGTTGCCAATTTTGCTGTTTGTTAACAGAAGAAAATCCCGTCTTCTAACATTTTCCTAGAGTGTTTATAAAGCAACTGTTGAAAAAGCACAGTTCAACAACCACAAACCAGAGAATTTCTTGAACAGACGAGATAAGCAAATCTATAACAATATAAAAAAACATGAGTTAGGATGAGGTTCTTTTGATCTAAGCTCTCCAAAAAATATATTTAGAATTTATAACTATCAATCCCATGGTTGTGGGCAAATACTATACCATCTCCTAATCATAGGATATGTATAGTTTGTTAATTCAACTTATTTATTCATAGTTACTTTCTGATTTTATTTTATGTACGTGGAAATTTATTTCTCATCCTTACAATTTTCTACGTGATATTTATGTAAAAGAAGCCAGTGTCATTACTATCGAGATGGACATGCTATTTCAAGCATATAAACAAATTTTCAGTCTAACATTGAATTCTACACCGATATGCATGGCTTTAAAAAAGTATCTGTTTGGATAAAAATAATCTGGCGAGTATACAACTGCATCTCGACCATCGGAGTGCATAGATAAATAGGAAGGCTAACTTCTGTCCCACTGCTTTTTTTCGATGAAATTCTCATAGTAGCGCTTTTTCAAACTATATGGTTTCGTCGGCATGGAAGGATGAACCCGCATCAGAAAATCCTGGTGCATCTTCTTCATCCTCATTCACCTCTTTGGCTCTCCCTTCACCACGGTTTCCTTATATTCTCTTGAGCTCATCTCCCACCTACATGCTAAGAGTCACCACCACGATGTGGGCTTCTAGGATCTCCTTCCTAGTAGTCGCCACCAGGATGTAGCGTCAGGATTCAAGTGCATGGATCCCTAACTCCAGCAAAGGAACATTCATATAAAAGTTTGAATCATCAATTTTGTCAAGGGATGTAATACAGTTTTGTATTGTTATTATTTTTGCTAGACACAACCTCAGCCTAAGGTTCACAACGGGATAGAAATAGAAATATGTTCTCTCCAAAGGGCAATATATGGATCTCACAATTTCAATAGATGTTCCAACATCTTCTGCGCGCAAGAATTCTCCGCATCCTTTACCCTTGACATCTTATCACTTAAAGTTACCCAAATACCACCTTGGGCTTCTACCTGAACGGAGTAAACAAATGTCCTATCATGTGCCGGGCCATCTTCCTTCTCTAACCTGAAAAAAAAAAACAATGAAGCAACTGTGTAGGGCTGATCTAGGCAAAATGTCAAGTTAGATAATGCAACAAGTGGTAAGCATTCAAAGGCGCTAAGCTTTCACTCGGCCCCTCCCACACACCTTGACAAGGGTATTCGAGCCACTAGACCATCATGACAAAGGACCCACCACGACAAACCAAGGACTTGCTCTAGATAAAGATCAGGGCTTGCCACCCACGGCGACAGCTACGCAGGACCACCCGCTTCTACTCCCCTCACAGCCACGCCGACAGAGATAGCACCCAACACCACCGTTGCGACGCATGTCGAAGAGTCGACCGCATAGCCCACCATCCAAGGCCACCGCCCGGGCGTTCAAACTCCACCGTACAGAACCACTGGTGTGACAGCAGCTGCAACTCAGCCTAGCTCTTCGTGAACATGCAAGAAACCGCCGCACCAGATGCACCGTATGAGCCACATGACGAGGCCGCAGACCAACTCTCCCGGTTAGATTTAGCGGAGGGCGGCAACTCTATGCATGGGCAAGCACCCTCCAGCCAAAGCACCGACGGACCAAGGTCGGAGGTCATGACTGCATCATCCCCACGCGCCGACAATGGGAGAGAACAGCTCCACTGCAGAGGCCAACAAACGAGGCCATGGACTGCCCTTCTTGGACAGATCTAGCGATGCACATCACCTCCATGCCTCGGCGGGCATCTCCCGTCCCAAGGCAACGACGGACCGAGGCGGCGGCCGAGAACATGTAGCCCATGCGCGCAACAGCAGGGGAGTTGCACGCCACCATGCCCGAGTGGAACCCCATGGCTCTCGGAACCGCGTTGTTGATGACACCATGCGCGGAGGTACAGAGAGGAGGAGCAAGGGTAGAGGGAGGGAGGAGTGCCCCGCCGCCGTCGTGGGTCGGCCGATGGTCGGTGACGGCGATGCGGGAGGACACGAAGAGAGTGGTGGTGGCGATGGGAAAACCTAACCCGCAACCCACCCAGGAGGGCGATGCGAGGTCCTCACAAGGGGGGTTTTCGCGTCATCGTTTACTAAAAAAGGGGGATAATGATACTACTATTGAGCAAGAACCATGAAGGATTAGGCCGCCAACAAATATGGAAGTTAGGATTTCCTTGATTTGTTCCATATATTGATCTCTACACGAACACGGTAAGGTAAAGACTAAAGATGAGGAAGGATGGTGATGGGTGGATGGAAAGAAAGATGTGTGAGTGGGGGGTTTCTGTGTATGGCGGGGAGCGGCATGAAGCAGGCTAGGCGCGCAAAAACAGATATGGGAGCGAGATAGGAGATGAATGTTACAGGAAGTGGGGAAGGGGAAATGTGGGCATGGGCTTCTAGGAAGGAACACGAAAGCGCTGGAGGGAGTGTGTCAATGCCCGAAGGACCATCGGCGGGCATGGGAGAGAATGGGATAAAGGAAAGATATATGCCCATCAAATTTTCTATTTTTCTGATTGGTTAAAATAGTAGATCACTGCGAGGTTGCTCAATGCATACATACAATAATCATGTCAAGTAACTGCCGCTTTAGTCAAAATAACTTTGTGAAACACAAAGATGGGGGAAACTAAAAAAGTGCACAATTTTTACTTCAAGGTAGTGTTTTAGACGGTTTTGGAGTTCTAGGTTGAAAAGACATACTCAAGCCATAGTTTAAGGTTGAAAAGTGTACACTTTTTTCATTTTAGAAATGCCTTAGCACTAACTAAGATGCTAAAATGTACAAAGAATGATGAATTGATTTTATGAGTTCCTAGGGGGGGGGGGTATATCTCTACCTAATAATAAAGCAAATTGGGTTTCGGCCGTCCGTCACGCACTTTTGCAGAAAACCCCCTGCATTTTTTATGAATTAACCCGCAGTACACACTTAAGTCATAACCGAACCGTTATTTTACATTTTTACGGAAACCCCCCTGACGTATTAGATAATTCACCCGCCGATCATATATAAGTCAAACACATGTTTTTCTAAATTATCCATATCTTTTAAACCGTAACTCCGATTTTAACATGTTATATATGAAAATTGATTAGAAAAATGTGTAGAATCTGAATAAGATGTTATTTTGTTTGTTAAATATTTTTTAAATATTATTTTGGAAGATATTTAAGTCAAACAAGTATTTTTCTTAATTATCCATATCTATTAAACCGTAACTCCGGTTTTAACATGTTATATATGAAATTTGAATAATAAAATATGTAGAATTTGAATATGATGTTACTTTTACCTATTAAATATTTTAAAATATTATTTTAAAAGCAAACTTGTTACCTATAGGGCACATCCGTTTTTTTCGTACCGCGACGATCTGGATTGCAAATAAACAATCACTAAAATCATAAAGAGACGAAAGAAAACATCGATAACCACACATGAGCACCTCTGAAAAATCTGGCAAGGGAAAAACAACATTCGAACACACTTTGGTTTGTGTGAACACTGAGGCCACTGAGGGTGAGAAGGAGGATAAGCGGCAACACAAAAATGATGCCTCGCTAAAATAAAGGGCATGAACATACTATGGTTATTGGGTTAAGAGTGTGTGTTATTTTTTTCTCCCGTTGCAACGCACGGGCTCTTTTGCTAGTATAGTACAACCATGATTCAGACAAAATAAAGAAATCACTTTGGTTTGAGCATTAAATCAACATGAAAGCTTCCCCAACGGTATTAGCAGATAGTTTTTTAGTTTATGAAGCATGGCATTACTCTTTGCAATGTGAAGCTTGAATTCCCAGCAAATCAGGTCTGAAGAGAAACAAAAGTTTAATTTGGAGTACTTCTGTTTTCCACTTTTATACTTCTTTTAACATATGTTATTCAGAAATTCCTTTTTCTGGTAACAGAGAAGATATAACTAAACAAATTATGAATTAACTATGTAATCAATTTTTTTTTATGGGTGGCGGGGGGGGGGGGGGGGGGTCATGCTATAGTGTTTGGCAACCCAACCAAACTAGTGGTTTCCATACTGCGTCTGAGATGGTCTGGACAAGTATGTTCCAGACCTAGTGACCTACCGAGGTCAAAGTACTATTTACCTAGTAAGGTTGTGTAACAGAAATAGTAGTTCTGGACCAGACTTGTCCAGACAACCATACTAGTGGTTTCTATACTGCATCTGAGTGATTGTCTGGACAAGTCTGTTCCAGACCTACCGAGGTCAAAGTACTATTTACCTAGTAAGATTGTTTAACAGAAATGACCAAAAGTTACTACCCTAAGATAAATAGGAACAAGGGTGAAATTACAATAAAGAAACAAAATAAAATGTGCAGCAGTGAAACAGTTCTAAAGATGCCCAGAACAAAATATATGATCAACAAACAATTGTAGTGTAGGTGTGGGAAAGAGATGCCTCATCTGAGGAGCATTGCAGGAAAAGTTCAACTAATGAACAGGATATATAAAACTAAAAACTGACAGAGTAGTCAAGAATCTTACTTAAAGATGGGTTTTGGCCAATGCTTCCTGCTGCACTGCTCAATAAGCTTCTGCTTGCATTCCCTAAGCTCTCCAACCTCAACCCCCAATCCATGGCCAACTCCAGTTGTCAAGACTTGCTGATTGCCTCCACCAAGAAGCTTGCTTAATGCATCCCGTGTGGCATTGAGCTTAGCGATTACCATCTGCTCTGAGGACCCCATCCCAACAAGTGCCCCACCAACAAATACATTTACAACCGTTGTTCCGCCCTTCTGCCAAGTCTTGAATTTTACATCTTTCCCATGTTTCTGGCACAGTTCATGCAACATAGACACAGGTTGCTCATCTATTGTTTCTGCCGTGACAATGGGCTCAAAGAGGAACCTTGTTACCTACATAATAAACAGTGATATCATTATCACCACCCATTATTCTAGTGAACTACTCTCTTCGTAAATAAATATGTCGTTTTAGCGAGCAGAGGTCCATTTTTTTTAACTTTCACAAATATTATTGGTAAAGCTATTTTGGAGTGGTCCTACCAAAATGAAATCATACGATTCTTCATAGAAAATTACATAGATTTTTATCAGCATATTATGACTGGAATTATTAGTTAAGTTATTTTCTAGAAACCTCAGATCAACATATTAATGAATGGGAAATAACATGAAAGATGAATTACAAACCTTCCAGAGCTTCTCAAGATTAAAGTTGCAATCCACATAGACAGCAGCAGCAATGGCCTCAACCATATCAGCAAGCACCTTGGGAGCCTTAAATACACTGCCACCATAGGGCGTAGTGCCAAGGTCATCCTCTAACTCTTGTTTCACTGACTGGATAAACTGTCCTACCTGCATAAAGGTATACTCAGTAACATAACAATGGTAGCGAAAAACAGTTCATCTAATATCCACATCTCCAAGAGATAACATCAATCACTTAACAATTGAAATGTATTATGCCTTATGAACCCGAATGGAGAGGCGGGAGTACTTACCAATTCCTGTTTCAGCATTGCTAAATACAGTAATAAACTTATTCTTGCATCACTAAATCAAAACTAAAATGTGGCAAGAGTTGCTATAGGATGTTTAGCTCTATGTTTTACCCTCAAATTAAGCTTGTCGAAACGCTCGAGCGGACAGTAAAAAGTGGATGATTTATTTATATAACATCTATATATAAAAACAGAGTCCCCAAATATATGGCTTCTAACTCAGGGGAGGAGGATCCGAGGATGCTTAAGCGGCACATACCAACAGATCGAGGCGAGGGCAGTTGCGTCGGAGCAGCGGGTAGAGGTCGTGGCGCACGGCGACGCGCGCCAGCTTCTCGGTGGAGATGTTGGCAGCCCGGAGCGTGGAGAGCCCGCCGGGGCCGACGGTGGGGTTGGTGAGGTAGAGGAAGTTGGAGAAGGCGAGGCCAAGCGCCGCGTCCCCGACGAACTCGAGCCTCTGGTACGAGGCGGCGGCGAAGGACTGGTGGGTGAGCGCCTCCTCGAGCAGGGAGCGATTGTTGAACTGGTACTGGAGAAGCCGCTCCACGCGGGCCGCCGCCTCCTCCCTGTCCGCCACGAAGTCCGGCGGCGGCAGCGTGACGGGGGCCGACGGCGCAGGCGGCGAGGCGCGGCGCTTGCGGGAGCCGGGCTTCATCATCTCTCCGTGGTGTGCCGGTGCGCGTGACGGCTTGCTAGATCGGGAGGGGGGAGCGCCAGCCGGAGTTTGGCGGCGTCCGCCGGAGTAGAGTGCCGGGCGGGCCTGTTGCTGCTGCTGGAGACCGGGGCGGGGGCGGGGGCGGGTCACGCCAACGGGAGGAGCAGCGGAGGAGGAGGGACCCTACCCGCCCGCCATGTCGCCGGAAGGAGCTGCGCACAAGGGACCGGCGGCGGCCTGGAGGAAACCTAGCGAGGGTTTCGCGTCAGCGAGGGGGAGGAAAGGGGATCGAGGGTTGCGAGCGGGACTGGGCTGTTTTTTTTTGTTTTTTTTTTTTTGCGCGTGGGGGCTGCGGGCCTGCCAGTGGCATTTTTGTTGTAATATGCTCAAACAATATTTCCCTATACCCCTTCGGGTTTAAGTGAGAAGCTGCCGGAAGGACCCCTCCCCCATCATTTTTCTATTGTGAAGGGAGTGAGGGTGGAAATAAGTTAAGCTGACTTTTACCTTTACAAAACGAGTTCTTTTGCACTTTTGGCTTATTTTGACGATAAGCTACTAAAGCTAGAAAAGAACTGGCCTAAGAAACCGAAAGGAATCTGAGTAGAACACGGGTGCGGTAGCACTTGGAGGAGCGTCTCCACCAGCAGAAAGAAAACGGAAATGTAACTCGCGACCGTTCGCCAGGAGGCCAGTCCCGACGAACGCACTCTCTCCCGTCGGATTAGTATGCACGGATCTTGTCGCACGATCGGAGCCACATCAGATTTTTTTAAACGCATTCGCTATAAGATGAAAGACAGCGAACACATTACCATTGGAAACACTACCCCCGAGACTTCGTATTGCACTCTAATCTCTCCTCTTTTTTTCATCAGATGGCAATTTAAAAGAGGGTAGGAAAAGAGGCCCATCTTACGCACGCAAAGAAAAATGGCATCCTTTTTAAATAAAACAACAACGTAGATATGAAATTGAAATTTCATATATATGCCATGGGAACTAAAATAGTAAAGTGCATTGTAGGTCCCTAAACTATTTTAGGGGTATCATGTAGATTCTCAAACTATGTAAATCGGCATTCAGGTTCTCGAAGTGTAGTGTGTCATTCAGAGTCAAAATCTGTACGACCAAGCCTGACCGGCCAGCTGGCGCAGTTGACCCATGACACGTCGGACATGGGGCCCTGCAAGGTAAAGGTCGGTGATGAAAATATGCAAAAAAACAAATAAATTCCAGGAATGATAAATGCACTTCACTCCAAATAGATTCAAATTCATGGTTTCAAAAAATGTTTGCGAATATGGAAAAAATGTTCACGACATTAAGAAATGTTCGTGAACGATAAATTTGAACAAAAAATTCACGAACATAATTCTGAAGTTGTGAACATTTTTGAAACCATGAACATTTATATTAATTATTTTTTTGTAAATTCATAAACATATTTTAGAATTCATAAATATTTTCTTAACCTCAAACATTTTTTAAAAAAATCGTGAATATTTTCAAAATTCACAACTTTCTAAAAATCGCTAATGTCTAAAAAGATCATTTATGAAATTTGTGCAAAAACAAATACAAATACATCGTTCGTGACTTTTTTTCATATTCGCGAACAATTTTGGGGGCTCACAAACATATTTTCAAATTTATCGCTCACAAACAGTATTGGTGGTTTGTGAACATATTTTTTTTCTTTTAAAATTTATCATTTGCAGATATTTTTATAAAGTTGTGAATATTTTTTTCTATATTCATTGGATGCGAACTTATTTTCAAATTCATCGCTCGTGAATATTTTTTTTAGTCACGAACATTTTTTCCATATTCGCTAACAATATTCATGGTCCGTGAACATATTTTAAAATTTATCTTTCATGAATACTCTTTTAAAGTTGCAAACATTTATTCCATATTCGCGAACATTTTTTCTGTTGTTCGCGAACATATTCCAAATTTATCGTTTGTGAAGATATCTTCTTTTCTTTTAAAATTTATCGTTCGTAATCACTTTTTAAACGTCACTCAAATTCATCATTCGCGATCATTTTTCTGAAGTCGCGAACTTTTTGCAATACTTGCCAACATTTTTATTATTTAATGAACATTTTTTTCATATTCGCGAAATTTTTTGAAATAATGATTTTAGTTTATTTGCGCATTTCTGTCACCAGCCGTTACCTTGAGGGGCCCCTTGTCTCACGTGTTACGGGTCAACGACGCCAGCTGGCCGGTTAGGCAGGGTCGGACAGTTTTTAGACTTGAACGACACACTTAATGCACTTTGAGAATTTGGATGACGATTTTCATATTTGAGGACTTACATGACACCCATGAAATAATTCAGCGATCTACAATGTACTTCACTCGAACTAAAACAACCATCTAATTTGACCACGGCCCCTACCACATCCAGGGCCATGTCTAACTCCTCTTAACCAGGTTGCTCACATATCCTTAAAGACAAGGGACGGCGGGGGAAGGGGTGAATCCCATCGCCGTACTCTTTGTACATGTGACCAAGGTTTCAACACAACGAGCATCATTTTGGGAGTCGTTCATATTTTACGCGAAAGATCTAGCGCTTATTATCTGGGATAAGTTAAACAACATTCTTCGTATGTTTATTAACATTGATCTTAACTTCAGCTTTGGAAAAAATCCCTCAAAATCCTGCGACTTGGGCTCAACATAGATAAATTCGCTAACCTTCCCTGCTAGTGATTTCATTAACAACACATACTCATCTGGTAGGTCATGGATTTAGGTCCATATCTTTAGAGAATCGAGCTTGATCGGCAAGAGTTATGTAAACCCTTCGTATGGTGCCAACACCGCGAAAATTCCAAGGCCCTTCTTCCATAACCCGTTTCGAATCGTCAAGGCAATAGGACTCAAGGTGTAAAGGTTGTCGTTCAGGGGGCGAAAGGTCACCTCCTTGGCAAAATTCGACGCCACTCTCCTGTTCTTCTAAAAACAGTATTGGTTGTTGGGCTTGTCCATACGGACTCAGGCAATGGCGGCTATCCATCATGTCAAATTAGCCGTCAGTGCTTCATCCTGTTCCACAAAAACATCATGGAGGTCATCCTCTCTAAGCCCAAATTACTTCATCAAAGCATCCACCTCGCTCATGTTAGTACCCAAGTGAGGAGCTTCGTTGTTGATGGCGGAAACCTAGCCCGATGAGAAGAAATTGTCGGGCGTCGAACCCTAGGTCCTCTGAATCTACCGCGGGTCCGGCCAAGACCTGACAGTGATCTATAGGATCGCCTCATGATCAGTGTGAGTCGGTCCTTATGGGAGATTTAGAGGCATGGGGGGCAAAATCTCAACGATGGCATCAGCGTCGCTGAGAGGAAAAGCTAACCCTAGCATGAGGGGGAAAAGAGGTCTTGATGATGTCCAATAGGATTTTTTAGACAATGCTGGTGTCCAATAGGTGATCTGCATCGGAGTTGCCCTAAGGCTTGGTTTACTGCGTGTGATGTTATTTCATGTAAACGAAATTTTAATGATGTGGCCCATGAGTTGGCCCAAATAAGTGTGTGTGCGCGCGCGCGCGTGCGCGCACGCGCAGGGTCCCGCTGTTATTGAGAGTATAATGTTCTAACATATATTGATAGGCAGGGTCCCGCCGGTAGCTTGTGCGCGCGCATCACCGAAGCCATCCGTGTCACCGAAGCCTCCTGCTGCCGCCCAACCGCGTCGAGCGCCGCCGTCGGACCAGCAATGGCGTCCCTAGGCCCGTCCACCACCGCCTCTGCCGTCCCGCCGCCGGCGCCCTATGGCGCGGCCCCGCCGCCATATGGGGCAGCGCCACCTACGACGCGCCCGTTTCCACGTACGGGCCTCCGCCTGCGTACGGGGCTCCGCCCGCATACGAGTCTCCCGGGTACTGATGGGGGTCGTCAGCAGGCCAGCACTCGCCCGCTGGGCAGCAGCCAGACGGCGCCCAGCACCTGCAACATCTGTCAGCGGGCCCGCGGGTTTTTCCGGCCGGCCATCCGTCCTACCCGGCACCGCAGTTGCAGCCGGGGCTGTATGGAGCGTACCCACCGTCGCCTTGAGCGGTGGCTACGGCTTCCCCATGGCGTCTCCGTCCCCCTCGCCGGCCCTGCCGTCGGCGCCCTGGGACCCTGTGCTCCTCACCGGGCTGCATGCCGCTCCTACGACGAAAAACTACACTGGAGGTGGTGATTGGTACATGGACACCGGTGCTACGGCTCACATGTTTGCTCATCCTGGTAACCTTGCCTCCTTCACTCACTACAAAAAAAATACACTTCCTTGATGATACGTGTTTGTCACAGTAGGTCACGTTTTCTGTCATGCATGTATATCCATGACAAATTTATGACAGAATCAAAATAGTCATACCTGTGCTGCCGTAGAAGTGTTCCATGACATAACCCAAATTATCATCACAGAAGTGTCCACTTTCATGACGATAAATCGTGCGTCACAGAAGTGCTTTCGTCAAGGGTGACCGACACATGGCATCCACCGTAACGGAACGACGTTAAGCTATCGGGTCCGGTTTTGGATCCAATAACCCGTTAACAGCCGCGACCAATGGGGATTTTCCACGTGTAAAATCATCATTGGCTGGAGGAAACACGTGTCGGCTC
Organism: Aegilops umbellulata; assembly: GCA_032464435.1. Classification (NCBI taxonomy): domain Eukaryota; kingdom Viridiplantae; phylum Streptophyta; class Magnoliopsida; order Poales; family Poaceae; genus Aegilops; species Aegilops umbellulata. The sequence goes on from CP136060.1 coordinate 369,271,849, forward strand.
ACCGTTGGGACAGATGTCATCCACTCATTGGACCCAAAGTGCCTATGATACGTTGACACGTGGCACGACCCAACAGAGGCCCATTCCTGCGAAAAGGCCGGCCCGTTTGACTTGGTCAAAAGGTGGCGGGCCAGCCCACGGCAAGCTTGTTAATGGCATGTTCGCATATAGCCCATTTACAGCCCGCTAACCCAGGGCCCGTTTACAGCCTATCCGAATTAGGCCCAGTAGCGTCATCTAGGCCGTCCAATATAATTCCAGCCCGTTTTAACTTCCGGCCCATGTATCGCCCATGACGTCTTTCGGCCCTTATGAGGCCCTTATTACTCTCGGCCCATTAACGGCCTGTGGTAAAACTGGCCCGTAATGAACAGTGTATCACTTTATACCCATTAACGGCACATGGTAAAACTGACCCGTAATGAACAGTGTATCACTTTATACCCATTAACGGCCCATTATTCCATTGGGCCGTTTCCAGCCCATGTTATCTTTCGGCCTTCTTGGGGCCCATTTATTCTTGGGCTCATTTCCACATTCGTTTACTTACGGTCCGTTACTGTCATTTTCTGCTTGTGGGCCAAATTCAGCCCGTGGTTACAGTCGGGCCGTTTGTGGCCCGTTAATATGTTGGGCCGTTTTCATAGCATCATCAAAATACAGCCGATTAACGACGGCCCGTTATGGTCGGCCCATGAACGAACGATTTCAACTCTAGCCCATTTACGGCCATAATGTGGTATGTTATTGACCCATGTTTGGCCAACCGATCATAAGCCCGTAGAAGGCCCATTGATGATACGGCCCATAGAAGGCCCATTGATGATATGGCCTATATAAGGCCCATTGTTTCTACGCCACGTAGAAGGTCCATTCTTTCTACGGCCCTTAGAAGGCCCATTATTTCTACGGCCCGTAGGAGGCCCATGTTAACTACAGCCGGTGGGCATTAAAGTTCGCCACCAGTGAAAATATAGGGAACACCCTACACTATACAAAAATGGCTTGTTGTTTTCTTCAGCCGGTGGCTGCACGTTAAGAACAAATTTTGTATCGCACCAAAACAAATTACAACTATAAAACAAAAGGAAGGTTGGCATAAAAGTTAACAGTCTAGCAGATAAATGCACCACCAGAAGTTCAGAAGCTCAATTCATTTAACCTGACTGTTACGTTTTCATGAAGTATTGTCCGATGGAGCACCATAAGCTTCGCCTTCGGTTCTCCTAGGCTTCTGAACAACATAGCAAATGTCTGATATTCTGGTTTCAAAACCATGCATATCTTGACAACATCGAACAATGTCTTTCCTTGTTTCACAAAGGGTCTCTGTTAGGGAATGGACTTGTGTCTGGAGCGCAGATACAACATTGTTTTGAGCTTGCATATCTTGATCATGAGGCAGTTTGGACGAGATTGCCTTAACAACCAAGCCAGTATTACGCAGGAACGTGCCTTTGGCACTGTTAGTGGACAGGTACTGACCCACTGTAGCAAGAGCTGACATTGCGGTTATAGTTGCCTCGCCACCTTCAGAAGGTGGCGGTTCCACCATTTTTTCCATAGCTCGCTGAAAAGTTGTGGTTTTACATTAGTAGTACCAGAACAGAAGATATTAAGGAGGCAGCAAAACCAAACAAAATAGCTTTGGTCTATATACAGAACTTATTCTGGTGAACCCATGTAAAATAATAGTTGTATTTTATTGCAAAGTACATAATAAAACCAGGTTCCAAACATATGACCATGTACCATCGCTAATGTATTGTCTATTTCTTCACATTGTATTGAGGGCTAAGGATAAAGAGACGAAGTTTATAATATGGTAAGCATAGTATGACATCATTCATATCACAAAACAACTGAGAACAGACAAACATGCAATTGTAACGTTGTGTGGGCAAGTCCAGCACGGAACTAGATTACAGGTCAAGATCAAAGGAACATCAGTCCTCTCTTTTAAACCTTGTAAGGTGCAATGATGCTAAGACAATTGTGTATAAAATTGAAAAGAGTAATAGACATTGGCTGCAAACCATGCAGTTCAAGGCACAAGTCAGAGTAAGTAGTAGTTAAAAGGCATAAGGATTAAGGACTTACAACAACGGCTTTGACTGGTGTAGTCACGCCCTTCTTCTTGCTGGTGTGACAGTCCTTGAAGATTTCGACAGCATTTGGTTCAGGTACTTTTTGGTCCTTGCGGGCTTTCCTCTGCATTTGGAACAAGTCAATATAGATCTGGTAATACGGTACAGCGAAAAGAGTGAAACAACAGCTAATTACAAGAGCCTCGCAATGTGCAATATAGCTACGAGATCCTGTCGTCTGTTGGAATTTCACTTTTATATGGTTGGCCTTGTTCTTTGAACAGTTCACCTACAAGAAGATAGATTTGTGTGGCACATGCGTAAATAGGACTTCGACATGTGATCTGATCACACACACACACACACACACACACACACACACACACACACACACACACACACACATATATATATATATATAATGTACCTGATACTTTGGATCGAACCAGTGTTTAACAAGGCCTCTCCAGTCTTCAACAGATATATTTTCCACTGGAGATGTTTGGGCAAGTTCACTGTTAGCCTTGCCTTCAAAGTGAGTTTTCCTCAAGTTGTACCGATACTGTCGCAGAGCAGACTTGAAAACATGGGTGCAAGCTTGTCTGGTTGCATCATCTTGGCTATCCAAATTGAACCTCGTCTGTTGAAAATTATGGGAGTCTCATTATCAGCAACCTTGAAAGTATTGGACAGAGCAAGACAATATTAGTAGTTTCCATACATAACCATACTTACAGATAAACGGTCGAGGAAGGTGTTGAACTGGGTTTCGTCTTTGTCATTCCTATACTGAATCCATGTTGGGAGGATACGTACATGACACCTAACAACAACCGCTACCTCTGATACTAACTTGGCTGACTCTGTAGCATCACGTGGCCTTTTTAAACCTGCCTCAAAATGGATCTCCATTCTTCCTCCTCTAGATTTAGTTAACCTATCGAGCATCATCCCTGATGTTTGTTTCTTCTTGCGCCTAGGTGCTAGTCCAACAACAAACATATGAAGTGTTAGTGTACATCAAACTGTGAGACTACATATAAAGAAGCATGCAACTGTAACTTGATTCCGGCAACTACCTTCTTGTTGTTGAAGATCACAAAGTTCATATGATCCTGCCAACTCATCTTGTGTCAAGAGTGCTTCGGAAGTAGTGTCAGGTGGAAAGGGAGCTTGGGAACGTGCTGCTAGCTGAGTTGATGACCGAGTAAATCGTGCAGCTGGTGGTACTGTGGAAGGTGTTGCAACAACTAGGGTTGTCTCTGCTTGTTTGGTGGCAGCTATTTGTTTCTGTTTGGCTTGTTCTGCAGCTCGTGTAGCATGGGATACCCTGTTGGTAAAATTTTTTGCTGGACTTTGACCTTCTATTGCACCATCAGTACCGGTAGAGTCTGCAGGATTGTCCCGCTTCCCTTTCCATGTCGTTCTGTCTTGCTCCCTCTTTCTCGATGCCATGTTAAGTTAAGCCGACAAGAAAAATGAATAACAATTTAGTTCTTCAGAAAAAATGTACTTTGATGTATGAACATGGTGTGATAGACAGATATCGTATGTTCTAGAAACAGGAACACGTGTCTTAGTCACAAGTATAATGTGTAAAGTAAGCAGATGAAATTCAAAAAAATTAGAAGCAATATAAGCTAGACATCATACATAACATGCAACCACATATAACAGTGCCAAGTTAGAGGGAGCACCTGTGATGGTGCACTAGGGGAGACGTGCTCATCACCAACACAGCTACGTTGAGTGTCTATGCATGTGTTGTCTTGGAAATCATCTTGGGGGGATGGAGGAGTAGAATCTGTAGAGGCCCTCCATTTGGAAGGAGCACCTTCATCCGATGCCTTGCTAACTTCCTTCCGCCTTATTGATTTTGAATTGTCAAGTAAAAACGACAAGAAAAAGCAATAAAAATCACTCTTCAGAACTCATTCGTGCATGATACTGACAATCACTACTTTGATGTAAGGCAAACACATGATTCCAGGATGGAATAATACGAAAAACAGGACGACATGGCATATTCACAACTATTTGTGTAAACTAAGCAGAAACCATTTCACCAAATAAGAGGCAACGCAAGCTAGACACCACGTGAAAGATGCAACCAATATGACTCTGCCAAGTTAAAAGTGTCCCATCATAAATGGCATTTCAACAAATTAGAAGCAGCGCATGCTATAAATCATATCAAAGATGCAACTAATATCACACTGCATATACTGAAGGTGTCTCGTCATATTGATTTATGCGGGATACAAAAAAACAATAGTTTTATGTGAGGACATGCTTAATAGACATATGTATTATGTACTAAATACAGGAAGACATGTCACATTAACAGGTATAATGTATAAGCTAAGCAGAATAGCACATGTAGTTTAACCAGATTGGAAGAATTACAATCTAGACACCATATGCAATATGCAACCACATATCACGCTGCCAAGTTAGAGTAAGCACCTGCGATGCTAGTGTAGGGGAAATGCGGTAATCAACTACAGAGCTACGTTCACTATCTTCATCTAGCCTTGCTGTTTCTTGAGAATCATGTCGGGAGGCTGACGCTGCATTCTTTAAATGAGGAGTAATCCACTTTCCTGACTGCATCATCATAAGTGATTGATGAGGGATACACAAGAACATTAGTTTGATGTAAGAACATGGTTAATACACAGATGTACTAGTATGTACCAAAAATAGAAATGCATGTCATATTCAAAGGTATAATGTGTAAGCTAAGCAGATGCAATTTAACCAAATTGAAAGTAATACAAGCTAGACATCCGGCTGGAGTGGTGAGCATGATCATCTAGGACCTGAGAGCCTGGTGGGAGGCGGGCTGCTTCGCCACCATCGCGGCTTTTTAGTTGGCTTCCAGGTGATGCCTCTCTTTGCTGGGCTTGTCACTGGCTCAACCAGTGCCCTGACTAGCTATTTGTCTTCTGGTGCTCACAGGATGGTGGTTCATGTAAAAAATATCTTTCCTTATCTTAATAAAGACCGACTTCAGCCTTTCGAATACAAGCTAGACACCATATGGAACATGCAACCACATATGACACCGCGAATTTAAAGCAAGCACCTGGGATGGTGGTTCATTGCGAGCGAGGTCATCAACTCCAGAGCTACGTTTACCGTCTCCATCTACTGACACTGCACCCTTTATAGCGTTGTAACGTGCCGTGCTTACCCGTGTAGAAAGCTTGAGCAACTTCTCTCTTTTCTTTTCTACTTCTCTCGAGGCAGACTCTGAAATACCCTTGCATAAAAACACAATAGTGAGAGTATGGATGAAGTGTGTGCAGAACTAGTGCACTGTAAAAGTAGCAGATACCAGGTGGCTGAAAAATAAATGACAGGAGACATATGATAGCTCTACGACATTGCATGGCAAACAAAATTAGATTCTACTCCATATGATTTTGTAATATATGAGCACAGGAAATGCAGGTACTCCTCCAGCACAGCACCACATGTGGTCATATCAAGATAACAATCGACTGAAAATAAATTGGTCAGTCGATTTTTTAATGAACCGTCTGATCTATAAGGAACGGGCAGATGGCCTTCGTCTACCTCCCGCCAGTCACTTTTGACGATCTTTCTCGAACCGCCAGCGACCACTGGCCCAGACCCCTGCCTCCGCCGCCCCGCCCTCCCCTCGACCTCACACCACCGCCGTGCTTGGCAGCGCCCCTAGGCCATCCCTTTAATCCCGGCCGACCTCCAGATCAGGCGCCAGTAGCTCTAGGCCCCACACGCCCCTAAGATAAACACCGAGGCGCTGCTTCCCCGACATAATAGGCGGACTAGCGCCTGTTACACCGGGGAATGCTTCCGTTAATTGGGAATCAACTGACCAGGAATTGAAATTCAGGGGGCGACGGACCTCTAGCTAAGGTGAAATAGTATATAAGGAGAAACCTTGTGCATCGCGAGTTACTAGGAACATCTAGTATCAATAAGAAGCGGTCAACTAGTGTCTTTTGTGGGATGAATACCGTGCAAGCAGACACATAAGATTTGCACGAATAAGGGAAGAGGAGTACCATTTTCGGTTTCCGGTGTGGTCACCTCCACAAGTCGCGCCGATCTTCTTTTTGCCGAGGAAATCGATGTTCTGGAGGGTGCAGGCTTGGACGAACCCATGGCCAAATTGTTGACTGTGTTGCCGTGGCCGTATGTCGGTGGAGGGGGAGCAGATCCGAGGCAGCGAAGGATGGCATAGCAGGAACAACTTCGGTGCGGTGGAGGGTGGCAAAGTTGGAGCGGCAGCGGTGAGGCGCAGGACGACATGGTTGAACTAGCTCGGGTGCGGACGGCTCGGCCTCGGCTTCAACTACTAGCCGTGGAGGGCGTTGCGGTTGAGGTTGCGGTGGACGACGACGTCGGGGTATCGGCTCCGGCGTGATGGAGGAAGGTGACGGTTGATGGGTGGAATGGGGTGGCGGACGGAGGACGCCGGGGTTTCGCGGCTGGTGGAGAGGTAGTTTTTGCACCCACGGAGTACAAATGGGGAATCAGATGGATGGGAGGGGGGGAGGGGGAGAACCATGTTTCGGTCCTGGGACGCGCTTGTTTTTGGCTTTTTTGAACAGAAGATGGGACGCACTTGTTTGAAATTTGGGGAAAGTACAAACTTTACCCCCCCTCTTAAATTTCGGACCTACTGTGGGTCGGGGTTAGGATGGTAATCCCTGGTGTCCCAAATAGTGGGCGGGAGCGATTTCGGCCGCACGCATGTATGCTTAGGCAGCCATTGTGTATGAATGTTTTTCGGAGGCGGTTGCGTGGCGTCTAGATGAAGCTACAAACCTACTCCGGTTTAGACCTTTGGACGTCTGGCCGGTAGGTTTCACGGGTTGGAGTTATTAGAAAAGTAATTTCCTTGTACTACCAAACATTGGTCTCACGCGATTTCAGGTGAGTAGAGGCTCTTTTGGCACTTTGTCCGAAATTTTGAAACACAAGCATTCACGTTTAGAGTACTCTTGAACTTTGAGGATTGACCTAAATAGACAACGTTAAATTTGACCTTGTATATTTGAAAACCTCATTAAATTATCCGCTTCTTTTTGAAATTTTGACACTTGAAAATCCTATAACTACGATTATTTTGGAATGGAGGTGCTAAATTAGAATCTATTTTGTACATGACTACATATGCTATTATGTACAAAATCAGAGCAAATATTGGTGCCCCCATAATTTAGGTATGATTTACAAATGCCATGATATCAAATTCAAATAATTGAATGGACTTCATGTTGAATTCGATTTTTTTAAACCACCTTAAGTTGAATTCAAATGTATGCTAGTTCATAGGTAGCTATTTATAATGTTCATTGTGTAACTTTCATATGTATAATGTGCTTTACACACACAACATGAACTATACTCGCATTTATATTCGATTGCTAAAGCGATGCGTTGTCTGGAGTTCAAAAAACTAACTATGTGGATCAATTGTGTCGAATAATAACATAGACATGCTCAAATTCGATAGAATCTAGATGTCTGATGGATCAATGACCGTTCCTTACGCGAATTGCAAATATCATGATCCCATCCTAATATTTGGATACAATTTATAACTTTAATCAATGTGTACATCAGTCTTGTACGTGTAGTTTCACTCTCCATCGGTGGTCTCTCACACATGCTCACACACTCTCTCCCGAGGTGTCTTTCTCGCACACATGCTCTCGATATAACCCTCCCTCCCTCTCGTAACCATTTACGACGGTTTTCACTAACCTTTATCACAAGCACTCTTCCTCTCGCAAGCATACACACACACAATCCCCATCAACCCTTTCTATATACATAGACCTGCCTACGTGTCTCCTGTAGGCACATTATCTTTAGGCCTGTCTCTCACACATTGTCTCACACCTCTCTTCCTAATCGACGAGTATGATTCTAGTAGAGCATTCTGTAGGATGCCCCTTAAAGTTAGGTTGGATGAATAGTAATATCAGAGATAAAGGGGTTACCTTAGTCAAAGAACCTAGGGTTACAAATCCTAGCCAGCTTTGTCAGTGGACATAGAGTCCTACACAATTATGATATCTTTGTCTTGTATGACTAGTCATCCATGGGTCTCCCTAAATGTGTCACGGGCCGACCAATGTGGCGCAGGACGGAACCGAACAAAGGGCCTCACCTCGACCCACCGGACCTCACGCGGTGACACATCCTCTGCCCCCACGTCTCGTTATCTTCTCACACCCACACATACCAACACAGACACCACACACACAAAATATATTCTCCTGGTGCCTCTATCCACTCCCCCCTTGCATATACACACTCAAGGGAATCTCTCGCCGTGATGTCATATTCGTCTCTCTCTAGACCACTCTCATTTCTCGTGCTATCTCTCCCACGCCCCCCTGTCGGCCCCTCTATCCATGCCTCTCTCGAACACGTAATGCACACACATACCACTCTAGGCCCTGCCAAATGCATCAACTACACATTCACACATGTTACATCACGTACCCCATTGATCTACAAAGCCCTCTCTTCACGTTTATTTCGTATACAACATTCCTTTTGAATAAAGTGTGGCGAAAAAAATGTTTTAGAATTTCTACATATATACAACATTACAAAGTTATATAGAGGAGTATGAACGCTTGCATTGCATGGTGCCCACAATGATATTTATTCCACACTGTGAATTTGTATATTTTTATACTATATATAAAGTTAGCCATAATAAAAAGAAACAAAGAGCATCTCTCTCTCCATCGCATACCCCCCTCTGTGACACCCCAAAATTTTAACTTTGTTTGTTAATTAAAATTTTGCCAGGAAATTTAAAACTTTTATTCTCTGAGCTCCCTTTTGATTTTTTGAACCTTTTTCTCCCTTGTTATTATGGAGTTTTTCCACAAAATGAAAACTTTTCAATTATGTTATTGGACGTGCTTAGCCTCTCAAGAAAAAAAATTCTTTTATTAGTAGAACTAATTACATAATTAATTTGCTTGATCTTTATTTTCTTGAAAATTGGTTTTTCAAAGTTTTATGGCCATATTTGAACTACAACCATTTGATAAATTCACTTAAAATTCCAACCAAAATTTGGAGATGTCATGTGATGTTATTAAATCACTTTTATGCAAAAACATCTTTTATACATGAAGTATTTTGAGCTCTATACCCAATTCTCTTCTCTGGTCCAGAGTGCAAATTTGCACTACAGCCTATTTAAATATTTCTTTCTAGCCTTCACCAAAATTATGGGATGTTGGTAATAGCCTATGATTCAACTTTATGCAAAAACCCAATGATGTTATTTGAAAAATATGAGTGTATCAACCTCATTTTCATTCTGTTCCAACTTGATGGTTTGTGCAGCAACCATACTTTTGCTTGCTCCTTGGCTCTTGATTCTTTTTCCTACTTGTAGTCCTCCCTGCAAAACCCTTAAGTCCAGGAGCATGCACCTATTGGATCATTTTTGGTTAATGTAATGATGCCTTTTATCTCCTGACCAGAATTGAAGTTCAGCAAGACTTGCACTAACAAGTTTCTACATTTGACAAACTAACCTTACCACTCTCTCTTGCATCTAAGGAGACACTGATCTGGAGAATTTGGCCACTCCAAGAAATGCCTAAGTGCCCTTGGCACTTTGTCAAACACCTTATGGGCATGATCTATTTTGACATGACTTTTGTCATTGCACTATGAACTTGCACCTCTGAGTAAACTAACATGTCCACTAGACTCCCGGATGCTCCTAACCTAGGTCTGCTAAGTGCCAGCCTCAACCAAGCCCGATGGCATGCACTGGCATTTCATCGAGCACGTTCCGTGCGTGCTCTGGGCGCGAGCAGAGCACGCGTTTTGCACGTGCCGCGCCCGAGCCGACGCGTCGCACCCCTGGGCTCTGCCCGCCCTGCAGAGCCACGCCACTCACTCCCCTTCTCACCGCAACGCGCCAAGAGCCCTCGCCACGTCCCCGACAGGCTAGGAGCTAGCCGCCAAGGCCGCCGACAGCCCCTGCTCAGTTCAGCGCCGCCCAAGCCTCTCCCGCTCGCCACCTGGCCCCTGGAGCAGCACGAGCTCATCCACAAGCGTGTCCACTAGCGCTCGTCGCCGCTACGACGCCCTAGCTACAGAATAGCGGTCGCCGGCGACCTTATCCGCGGCCACCGTCGAAACTGACCCAGATCGCCTATTTAAGGAGCCCCGAGCTCATCTCCGCACGCAGGCGACCCCAAGCCATCTCCCTAGGGCCCCCTTTGGCAGCCAAACGACCCGGGGAGGCCTCCTTCCCCATCTCCGGCAACCGCAGCCGCCGCCATTGCCCCAGCCCTTCCGGCGCCACCAGGGTCTCCCCCTCTCATTTCTCTTCACCAGGAACCTTCTCATCCTCCCGTGAACCCGTTCCCCCGCTCGATTTTGATCGGGAGTCATCGTAGCCCCAAACTCACTTCGCCCCCGAAACCTCCTCCACCGCGAAGCTCGCCGCCGGCAGCTCACTCCATCCCCGCCGACCCAACAACCACCGGGAGGACCGCCCCGGTCTCGCGGATCCATCCAGACCCTCTGGAACCTACGGGGAGCTGCCGTTCGCTGGCGTTGGTCGCCGTCGCCTCGCTGCCGTTCGGGCAGAGGAAGAGGAGGGAGGGATGGACCGGTCAGACCTGACCAGTGGGCCAGGCGGGCCCACTGTCAGTGACCCACGTGCGGTCCACGCTGGAGTAAGTGGAGGTGTATTTCCAGAATACGTTTTCGACGTCTACATTTATATTCGAATCGTTTTTCTCTTCCGATTTTTTTAAACATATTTTGACCACAACTTTGACTGGCTATATCTTTTTAAATAAAACTCCAAATGAATTAATTCTTTTTCCTACCTCTCTCAAATATGGTCTAGTTTATTTTAGGATTTATTTCAAAAAAAATTCAAACGACTTTTTTGTGCTGCTTTGAATTTTGTGTTAATTTAAATTTATTTAAAATAGGATTTTTGGAGAGAGGAAGGAAATCTTTCAAAGGCTTTGGAGTGCACCCTGCCTTTCCACACCATGAAGGCAAGCATTCTGAACCCCGGCATAATATTTTTGGTGTGTTAGTTGACACGTTTATAACACCATCTCATTTCGGAGAACTTGTTATTTCATGTGATATGATCATTTGCATGGATGCATATTAGTGATTTCCCTTGCTGTTGGAAATGAATATACTTGTGATGGTAATCATTCTCATGTGCCTTGCATGCATGCCGGAAAGGAATCCGGGAAAGCCTCTGCCTTGGGCAGGCGTGAGCTTGTCGCCGGTCTCCGTCGGGACGGTTATGTCCGGTATGGCATAGTAAAGTATAATGTGTGGTGATTTTGTTGGTTGAAATATATTTGATGTACATGTCATGCAGGGAATTTATAAGCCTTCTGAGTCGACCATAGATCGAGTCTTGTTCCGGTAACCCCCATGCTTGTTTCTTACTACCACTTGTCCCTGCCATTGGTAGGGTACGGTTCAGCAAGTTGTCAACCCCTTTCCTAGCACACACCGTACAGAGAGGCCATGGTGGAAGATACCGGAGGCATCCGGTAGGCATGCCACCTGACCCGGGGGCATGGGTGTTTCGGTTGTAGTCGAAGGGGTAGCTCCCCTAGTTTGCGTGCGGTATAAATTTTGTGATCCCATGCTATGTCGAGGTTGTAGCCTCCCCACTTAGAGTTTTGCTTAACGGGTGTCGTGGGTGATTTCCAGACACCAGTAAGTTAGGCTGGTGTGCGCGGATAGGTGTGTTTTCAATCAAAAGACTGTAGATGGAATTAGTCCCGATGGACTAAAGGAATCCGTTATTCGTGGGTAAAGAGTACACCCTCTGCAGAGATTAAACCTATTCGAATAGCCGTGTCCATGGTTAAGGACTACAGTCTGGGATGGGCCAAGTGTCGGTCTTCGGAGGAGAAACTACTAAACCCGAATATTGATTATGACTTGTGATATATGATGGTTATGGTTATTATCATTGTGGACTAACTGTTTGCATTGTTTGAAATAATGAATATCCCTGGGGCGGTACCACCTCCTGGATATTCACTATGATTATGTTATTTTATAAGCCCTTTATGTGGCGTCGCTCAGACGCCCGACTGTGGCATGTTTTGTTATTTCCCTTTCATACAAGCCCTTTCTGTGATGTCGCTTAGACGCCCGACTGTGGCATGCTTGTTATCCTATTTACTTCACAAGCCCTTTCTGTGGTGTCGCTTAGACGCCCGACTGTGGCATGCTTGTTATCTTATTTACTTTACAAGCCCTTTCTGTGGTGTCGCCTAGACGCCCGACTGTGGCATGCTTGTTATTTAATTACCTTATATGCCCTTTATGTGGTGTCGCTAAGACGCCCGACTGAGGCATGCTCATTTTTACTATCCTTTCGAGACGTCGCTTCAGACATCCGATCGGTGCATTTTATTACTATTCTGTCATTACATATTCCTGTTGCATACCTAACCTGCTTGCATGCATAAAAGATTTTTATTTATGATTGACGATGTGATTATAAAATATTTCAGAGCATGATTATCAGTGGTTATATTATACCTGTGTTCTTAATGTTTGCGAGTACATTCAAAGTACTCACTGGCTTGTCCCTGGCTATTGTCTTGGCCAGATTGCTTGCTTGGAGAGGAGCGTTGCGATGACAGCCCCGGAAACTAAGCAACGGTGATAGCAGCCTCGCAAAGATAGGAGTAAACCTGGTGAGCTGTTCCTGTGGGAAATGGAGTCCCATAGACCGTGGTGAACCGCAAACCGCTTCCGCCAACAACTACTAGAAACCAATTGTCGTACTCACAGACCCGAATGGTCTTGTACTACATATTTTGTACTTGTGCTTGGAATTTCTGTAACAAGTTGGTGCCTCATCAGCTACAGTAATCCTAGGGCTGGTGAGCACAACGGCCATTTTTTGGAAATTTATACCCGGAAAACCGGTCGTGACAAACTTGGTATCAGAGCCAGGCCGACCATTGGCTAATCCTATCTTAGCCGGGTCGAAAAACCTAGGTAAACCAACCCACCGAGCCATAACCAAACCCCAGCCAAGCATCTCATGCAAGATAGCCACACAGTGACCCAACACCTTTTGGCAGTCGGTGCCCAACCTACCAGCCTAGCCGTCAATCACGCGCCAGTGACCGGCCCCTAAATAGTCCTTTCTCGCAAGCGTGCGAAGGAAGACTCCGTCCCCTTTTCCTATAAAAAGGGCACGCTAGCCCCAACCCAGCACAACACAGCCGCTACCTCAAACCGAGCCACAATGCCTGGCCCCGTCGTGCACAATGAGACCACAGCAACCAACCTTGGAGGCTTTGTGACCATACTCGCAAACCTCACCCGTCGTGCCTATGCGTTAGAAGAGCCCCCAGAATATGTTGTGTACCAAGGATCCATGAGCGGTGAGAGCCGACAATTCTGGGCCACTGTGCACATATATGGTAGGGGTTTGTCGCTAGAACGCCCCTACAGGTTCACTGGAAGGACGACTTCCTTTGAGCCACAATCCATCCAACTAGCTGCTCTAGAAGCTATAGTTCATCTCCGACACTTGTCGCCCAGAGTTAATTGTCGCTCGTTCCACTACTACCCCAGACGTGAAGAGTATGGTAGACCACCCCAAGTTGCCAACGGAGATCACGAGACAGATCCTGCATTGTTGCACCTAGTGCGCTATGTAAGTGCACTAGAGGAACTATGCGATCAAATCACTATTGATCTAATCACAGCTCGTGGAGAGCTGGTTCGTCGAGCCCCGGCAAGAGAAGAGAACGAGCCCAATGCCGACAACCCAGTCATGCTGTTTGGACACCCGATCGAGTCCCTGAGGTCTGCCCCAGCCATCGGCCAAGGTGCTGCGATAACCCCAGAAGTGCTTCGTCGCATTTTGGGAGCACACTCCAACGGGGTTGTGGCCATCAATCCCCGAGATGGTCATCATCGCTACCCCGAGCCTGCAGCCCCTCAGCCCACTCCAACTAATTCCGACGGCGGGACCCGTGGAGAAGCCTCAACATCCACAAGGCACGCCCGCTTGGATGTAAACGAGGTAGACTAAGTCACCCGAGTCGTATCAAGTTCCAGTGTATCCTCGCTTTGTAATCGCGTGACCTTGTAAATAAACGTTGCCTGTTGTCGTGCCTCTGTTTTAATAGTAGCCTTGCCTGGATACGCCAGTATGCAGTATAAGATTTCTATCCCAGGCTCAGTTACCAAAAACCTCCCTGACAACCCCCACAGTAACACATCACTTTAGTGAAATGTGTGAATCTATGGCTTGACCTCGACCCGTGGAGCAGAGCTGGAAATTTCTTTACCATTCACCACGGTAAAAATGACCCAGCTCCAGTGCTATAAAAGGCCACCGCATGACCTTGCCAAAGCACCCCTCACCTTGTGCACCATCCTCACAACCATTTCTTGCCATGCCGAGCCCCAGCATTTATCTGAGAACCCCAGATGCAACCCCGGGTAGTTTTGTCAAGATATTGTGGGATTTTACCTGCAGTACCATGGGCGCTACCCAGCCACCCCAGTACGAGCTGTTCAAATCGAGAATCACCTCTTCCACCTCGAGATATTGGGCAGCAGTGCACATCCCTCCGGTAAACTCAAACCAAGACCCAACAGAGGTCTCCTTCGTGGGGAAATCTATGCCAACCCCTCAGATGGCCGTAGAAGCTGCTGCATACGAAGCGCTTGCTCGCCTTCGATTTGCGGTACCCTATGCCAGCGGACGAGGGTATTATTACTTTCCGAGCCGTGCAGCACCCGGAGGAGTAACATCTTTTCCCGGTGGACGGATTGAGAGAGACCCAGTCCTGGCCAACCTTGTCCAGTACGTCATCGCTCAAGAGCGTTTAACCCAACGTGTGATGGGTTATCTCCATAGCCTCGCAGATTTAAATCCTCAGATCACCATCGACAGAGCACTAAGGCCCGACCAAGAGAGACACGTGCATCGACTAGTCAATCCACTTTCCCCGATAGAAGAAGAGTGCATCCCAGTACCAGAGACATTTTCTCGGGACCCCGTCCAGTTACCGTTTTCATTGTAGACGTCGTTGCTGTGTTTATTTTTGCAACATTTATTCATGAGATGTAACTTATGCGTGATACCCTGAGTTTGTACGACGAGTCAATTATTTGGCTTCTACTAATGTGTGTAGTTTTTGTTGTGGTTTATGCTCCTTTAAATTAACTGTTTTCCCCGTGAAGGTCCTGGAGTGAAACTTCTTTTCCCTGAGTTGCTGCACCGTACACCTTTTCACGACATGGATTATTTGATTTCACACAGCAACCCGGCAGCAGACTCACAACCGCTCGAACGCTTGCTAAAACACGTGACCGTGGAGTATTTGTTTTTAAAAAACAACCCTTATCAAATCTCAAGGACGAGATTTTTCTTAAGGGGGTAGTGTTGTGACACCCCAAAATTTTAACTTTGTTTGTTAATTAAAATTTTGCCAGGAAATTTAAAACTTTTATTCTCTGAGCTCCCTTTTGATTTTTTGAACCTTTTTCTCCCTTGTTATTATGGAGTTTTTTCACAAAATGAAAACTTTTCAATTATGTTATTGGACGTTTTTAGCCTCTCAAGAAAAACTTTTCTTTTATTAGTAGAACTAATTACATAATTAATTTGCTTGATCTTTATTTTCTTGAAAATTGGTTTTTCAAAGTTTTATGGCCATATTTGAACTACAACCATTTGATAAATTCACTTAAAATTCCAACCAAAATTTGGAGATGTCATGTGATGTTATTAAATCACTTTTATGCAAAAACATCTTTTGTACATGAAATATTTTGAGCTCTATACCCAATTCTCTTCTCTGGTCCAGAGTGCAAATTTGCACTACAGCCTATTTAAATATTTCTTTCTAGCCTTCACCAAAATTATGGGATGTTGGTAATAGCCTATGATTCAACTTTATGCAAAAACCCAATGATGTTATTTGAAAAATATGAGTGTATCAACCTCATTTTCATTCTGTTCCAACTTGATGGTTTGTGTAGCAACCATACTTTTGCTTGCTCCTTGGCTCTTGATTCTTTGTCCTACTTGTAGTCCTCCCTGCAAAACCCTTAAGTCCAGGAGCATGCACCTATTGGATCATTTTTGGTTCATGTAATGATGCCTTTTATCTCCTGACCAGAATTGAAGTTCAGCAAGACTTGCACTAACAAGTTTCTGCATTTGACAAACTAACCTTACCACTCTCTCTTGCATCTAAGGAGACACTGATCTGGAGAATTTGGCCACTCCAAGAAATGCCTAAGTGCCCTTGGCACTTTGTCAAACACCTTATGGGCATGATCTATTTTGACATGACTTTTGTCATTGCACTATGAACTTGCACCTCTGATTAAACTAACATGTCCACTAGACTCCTAGATGCTCCTAACCTAGGTTTGCTAAGTGCCAGCCTCACCCAAGCCCGATGGCATGCACTGGCATTTCATCGAGCACGTTCCGTGCGTGCTCTGGGTGCGAGCAGAGCACGCGTTTTGCACGTGCCGCGCCCGAGCCGACGCGTCGCACCCCTGGGCTCTGCTCGCCCTGCAGAGCCACGCCACTCACTCCCCTTCTCACCGCAACGCGCCAAGAGCCCTCGCCACGTCCCCAACAGGCCAGGAGCTAGCCGCCATGGCCGCCGACAGCCCCTGCTCAGTTCAGCGCCGCCCAAGCCTCTCCCGCTCGCCACCTGGCCCCTGGAGCAGCACGAGCTCATCCACAATCGTGTCCACTAGCGCTTGTCACCGCCACGACGCCCTAGCTACACAATGGCGGTCGCCGGTGACCTTATCCGCGGCCACCGTCGGAACCGACCCAGATCTCCTATTTAAGGAGCCCCGAGCTCATCTCCGCACGCAGGCGACCCCAAGCCATCTCCCTAGGGCCCCCTTTGGCAGCCAAACGACCCGGGGAGGCCTCCTTCCCCATCTCCGGCAACCGCAGCCGCCGCCATTGCCCGAGCCCTTCCGGCGCCACCAGGGTCTCCCCCTCTCATTTCTCTTCACAAGGAACCTTATCATCCTCCCGTGAACCCGTTCCCCCGCTCGATTTTGATCGGGAGTCATCGTAGCCCCAAACTCACTTCGCCCCCGAAACCTCCTCCACCGCGAAGCTCGCCGCCGGCAGCTCACTCCGTCCCCGCCGACCCAACAACCACCGGGAGGACCGCCCCGGTCTCGCGGATCCATCCAGACCCTCTGGAACCCGCGGGGAGCTGCCGTTCGCCGGCGTTGGTCGCCGTCGCCTCGCCGCCGTTCGGGCAGAGGAAGAGGAGGGAGGGATGGACCGGTCAAACCTGACCAGTGGGCCAGGCGGCCCTACTGTCAGTGACCCACGCGCGATCCACGCTGGAGTAAGTGGAGGTGTATTTCCAGAATACGTTTTCGACGTGTACGTTTATATTCGAATCGTTTTTCTCTTCCGATTTTTTAAACAGATTTTGACCACAACTTTGACTGGCTATATATTTTTAAATAAAACTCCAAATGAATTAATTCTTTTTCCTACCTCTCTCAAATATGGTCTAGTTTATTTTAGGATTTATTTCAAAAAAAATCAAACGACTTTTTTGTGCTGCTTTGAATTGTGTGTTAATTTAAATTTATTTAAAATAGGATTTTTGGAGAGAGGAAGGAAACTTTCAAAGGCTTTGGAGTGCACCCTGCCTTTCCACACCATGAAGGCAAGCATTCTGAACCCCGGCATAATATTTTTGGTGTGTTAGTTGACACGTTTATAACACCATCTCATTTCGGAGAACTTGTTATTTCATGTGATATGATCATTTGCATGGATGCATATTAGTGATTTCCCTTGCTGTTGGAAATGAATATACTTGTGATGGTAATCATTCTCATGTGCCTTGCATGCATGCCAGAAAGGAATCTGGTAAAGCCTCTGCCTTGGGTAGGCGTGAGCTTATCGCCGGTCTCCGTCGGGACGGTTATGTCCGGTATGGCATAGTAAAGTATAATGTGTGGTGATTTTGTTGGTTGAAATATATTTGATGTACATGTCATGCAGGGAATTTATAAGCCTCCTGAGTCGACCATAGATCGAGTCTTGTTCCGGTAACCCCCATGCTTGTTTTGTACTACCACTTGTCCCTGCCATAGGTAGGGTACGGTTCAGTAAGTTGTCAACCCCTTTCCTAGCACACACCGTACAGAGAGGCCATGGTGGAAGATACCGGAGGCATCCGGTAGGCATGCCACCTGACCCGGGGACATGGGTGTTTCGGTTGTAGCCGAAGGGGTAGCTCCCCTAGTTGCGCGCGGTATAAATTTTGTGATCCCATGCTACGTCGAGGTTGTAGCCTCCCCACTTAGAGTTTTGCTTAACGGGTGTCGTGGGTGATTTCCACACACCGGTAAGTTAGGCTAGTGTGTGCGGATAGGTGTGTTTTCAATCAAAAGACCGTAGATGGAATTAGTCCCGATGGACTAAAGGAATCCGTTATTCATGGGTAAAGAGTACACCCTCTACAGAGATTAAACCTATTCGAATAGCCGTGTCCATGGTTAAGAACTACAGTCTGGGATGGGTCAAGTGTCGGTCTTCGGAGGAGAAACTACTAAACCCGAATATTGATTATGACTTGTGATATATGATGGTTATGGTTATTATCATTGTGGACTAACCGTTTGCATTGTTTGAAATAATGAATATCCCTGGGGCGGTACCACCTCCTGGATATTCACTATGATTATGTTATTTTATAAGCCCTTTATGTGGCGTCGCTCAGACGCCCGACTGTGGCATGTTTTGTTATTTCCCTTTCATACAAGCCCTTTCTATGGTGTCGCTTAGACGCCCGACTGTGGCATGCTTGTTATCCTATTTACTTCACAAGCCCTTTCTGTGGTGTCGCTTAGACGCCCGACTGTGGCATGCTTGTTATCTTATTTACTTTACAAGCCCTTTCTGTGGTGTCGCCTAGACGCCCGACTGTGGCATGCTTGTTATTTAATTACCTTATAAGCCCTTTATGTGGTGTCGCTAAGACGCCCGACTGAGGCATGCTCATTTTTACTATCCTTTCGAGACGTCGCTTCAGACATCCGATCGGTGCATTTTATTACTATTCTGTCATTACATATTCCTGTTGCATACCTAACCTGCTTGCATGCATAAAAGATTTTTAATTTATGATTGACGATGTGATTATAAAATATTTCAGAGCATGATTATCAATGGTTATATTATACCTGTGTTCTTAATGTTTGCGAGTACATTCAAAGTACTCACTGGCTTGTCCCTGGCTATTGTCTTGGCCAGATTGCTTGCTTGGAGAGGAGCGTTGCGATGACAGCCCCGGAAACTAAGCAACGGTGATAGCAGCCTCGCGAAGATAGGAGTAAACCTGGTCAGCTGTTCCTGTGGGAAATGGAGTCCCATAGACTGTGGTGAACCGCACACCGCTTCCGCCAACAACTACTAGAGACCAATTGTTGTACTCACAGACCCGAATGGTCTTGTACTACATATTTTGTACTTGTGCTTGGAATTTCTGTAACAAGTTGGTGCCTCATCAGCTACAGTAATCCTGGGGCTGGTGAGCACAACGGCCATTTTCTGAAATTTATACCCGGAAGACCGGTCGTGACACCCTCTACGCCCCTTTCACGTACGCACACAAACTATCTCCAGGTCCTCTAAAAGTAAGCCCCCAGCACATTCACGCATGTTTCATATTTCTCTCGCGATATATACAACGACGATCATTGTATTTGAAGCGAAAGCACGATACGTTCATTGGACTTCATAATCCACTCATTACGGTCACCATTTATGTTTTGTGGTTATTATACAGTCATGGGCTCACCGTACAACTCTGTATTTGCTCAAGACACGACTAGTTGACCAGTCAAACGCTCCACGTGGCACCTCTAGTGTTGCATCACATTATCTCACTACCATCGGGCCCACCTGTCGGCTTGTATCTACTCTACATCTACACTCTTATAAAATACTAGCAAGATGTTCATGCGTTGCACGGAACATCAAGATGCATTTGTATGAGTAGTTTATCTTGTGGGAGAAAAGGATGAACAAGGGAAGGCCTTATTTGCAAGTGTGGAGAGGGGTGTGGGTATCTTTTTGCAAAATTGCCATAGTTTCCTTCCTATCCGTCAGATATAGATCGGACGGCCTATATTGCAGGATGGCAGGCACACGATCATCACCGACTATGCTTTTTTATAAGAGTAGGGATAAAATACACTCTTATAAAAAACAGAGTTGGTGATGATGGTGTGCCTGCCATCCTGCAATATAGGCCGTCCGATTTATATCTGACAGATAGGAAAGAAACTATGACAGTTTTGCAAAAAGGTACCGAGGGAGTCCTGGATTAGGGGGTATCCGGACAACCGGACTATATCCTTTGGCCGGACTGTTGGACTATGAAGATACAAGATTGAAGACTTCGTCTCGTGTTCGGATGGGACTCTCCTTGGCATGGAAGGCAAGCTTGGCGATACGGATATGTAGATCTCTCCCATTGTAACCGACTTTGTGTAACCCTAGCCTCCTCCGGTGTCTATATAAACCGGAGGGTTTAGTCCGTAGGACAACATAAATCATACCATAGGCTAGCTTCTAGGGTTTAGCCTCTACAATCTCGTGGTAGATCAGCTCTTGTACTACTCATATCATCAAGATCAATCAAGCAGGAAGTAGGGTATTACCTCCATAGAGAGGGCCCGAACCTGGGTAAACATCGTGTCCCCCGCCTCCTGTTACCATCCGCCTTAGACGCATAGTTCGGGACCCCCTACCCGAGATCCACCGGTTTTGACACCGACATTGGTGCTTTCATTGAGAGTTCCACTATGTCGTCACCATAAGGCCCGATGGCTCCTGCGATCATCGGTAGCGATGCGGTCCAGGGTGAGGTTTTTCTCCCCAGAGAGATCTTCATATTTGGCGGCTTCGCACTGCGGGCCAACTCGCTTGGCCATCTGGAGCAGATCGAGAGCTACCCCCTGGCCACCAGGTCAGGTTCGGAAACCTGAACTACATGGCTAACATCCGTGGAGACTTGATCTTCGGTGGATTCGGGCCCATGCCAGGTGCGCCGCACGATCATGATGAACACGATTTAGCTCTGCCGTCGGACGACGTTTGGAGATCGCACCAGCAACAACTCTGGCCTTCAAACCGGAACAGATTGCACCATCTGAGGACGGGCGGATAGACCCCGCCACGGAGGCCGCACTCTCAGCGGCGATAGAGCCGGATACTGACCCTACCCCTCACGAGAGCCGTGATGCCAAACCTATAGACTCGTCTCCGGCCACAGACTTTGAACCACCTGCGCCCGTGCCTGTCGAATCCGACTAGGCGCCGGTCATGGAGTTCACCTCCGCGGATATCTTTCAGCACTCGCCCTTCGGTGATGTACTAAACTCGTTATGGTCTCTCTCTTTGTCAGGAGAATCTTGGCCGAACTATGTCTGGCTAGAATGGGATGCGGACAACGAAGAAATTCATGCCCCACCCACCACCCACTTAGTAGCCACTGTCGATGATTTAACCGACATGCTCGACTTCGACTCTGAAGACATCGATGGTATGGACAACGATGAAGGAGACAAACAGGAACCACTGCCCACGGGGCACTGGACCGCCACCTCGTCATATGATATATATATGGTGGACACACCCAAAGAAGGCAATGGCGACAAGACAGCGGAGGATGACCCCTCCAAGAAGCAACCCAAGCGCCGACGTCAGCGGCGCCACTCTAAGTCTCGCCATAGCAAAAGCGGTGATACCGACACAGGAGATAACAATACTCCGGACAGTGCCGAAGACGATCCCCTCCAGCAGGATCTAGAGCCGGAGGATGAACAAGCCAGCCCTTCGGAGCAAGCGGCAGAGGGAAAGGAAGACAATTATATGCCCCCTCCGAAGACGAAGTGAGCCTCGACGACGAAGAATTTGTCGTACCTGAGGATCCCGTCGAACAGGAGCGCTTTAAGCGCTGGCTTAGCCATAGTGAATGGCCTGAAGAAAAAACAGCAACAGCTTCAAGCTGATCAGGACTTGCTAGCAGATAGATGGACGGAAGTCCTTGCAGCCGAGGAATACGAACTCAAACGCCCCTCCAAGGGACACCCAAAGCGCAGGTTGCTACCCCGACTTGAGGAGGAAGCATTAAAACCTACATCACCAGCGTACGACGCGGCTGATCGGCCACCTCGTGGCCGAGACAGAGAGGCATTTTAGCCGGAAGTTCAGCCTGCACCCCGCAGCCACTCAAACAAAAATACCAAGGTACCGAGAAACACGCGAGACCTGCGAGACGTATTGGAAGACAGGGCAAAACACGCAAGATCGATCTATGGATCATGAGGGCGCCCCCCTACGCGGGACGGTGACTGTCACGCCGGATATAGTAAAAGTAAATCCGCCCGGGCCGAATACAGCAGGCAAGACTCATATGAGCTACGTCGCGATATAGCCCAACATAGAGGCACCGCACACCCCCTATGCTTCACTGACGAAGTAATTGTTGGGGAACGTAGCAGAAATTCAAAACTTTCTACGCAACACCAAGATCAATCTATGGAGTAATCTAGCAACGAGGGAAGGAGAGTGCATCTACATACCCTTGTAGATCGCTAAGCGGAAGCGTTCAAGTGAACGAGGTTGATGGAGTCGTACTTGTCGTGATCCAAATCACCGATGATCCTAGTGCCGAACGGACGGCACCTCCGCGTTCAACACATGTACAGCCCGGGGACGTCTCCTCCTTCTTGATCCAGCAAGGGGAGAGGAGAAGTTGAGGGAGAGCTCCGTCAGCACGACGGCGTGGTGGTGGTGGAGCTCGTGGTTCTCCGGCAGGGCTTCACCAAGCACCATGGAGGAGGAGAAGGTAGGAGGAGGGAGGGCTGCGCCAGGGAAGAGGTCACGGCTGCCCTCCCACCCCTCCACTATATATAGGGGCAAGGGGAGAGGGGGAGGCGCCCTAGGGTTTCCCCTAGGGGGCGGCGGCTAGGCAGATTGGATCTCCCTAGGGAAAATCCTAGGGAGACTTGCCCCCCAAGCCAAGCAGGTGGAGGCTTGCCTCCCAAGCCAGGTGGAGGCGCCCCACCTCCCCAAGTAACGTGGGAAAGGGTGTGGGGGGCACACCAACCCTTAGTGGGCTGGTTTGCCCCTTCCCCTTTGGCCCATGAGGCCCTCCAACACTTGCCGGGGCTCCCGAAACACCTTTTGGTCATGCTGGCCATAGCCTGGTACCTCCGGAACACGTCCGGACTCCAATACCCTTCGTCCAATATATCGATCTTCACCGCCGGACCATTCCGGAACTCCTCGTGACGTCCGGGATCTCATCTGGGACTCCGAACTACCTTCAGTAACCACATACTATTTCCCATAACAACTCTAGCGTCACCGAACCTTAAGTGTGTAGACCCTACGGGTTCGGGAACCATGCAGACATGACCGAGACACCTCTCCGGCCAATAACCAATAGCGGGATCTGGATACCCATATTGGCTCCCACATCTTCCACGATGATCTCATCGGATGAACCACGATGTCAAGGATTCAATCAATCCCGTATTCAATTCCCTTTGTCTAGCGGTATTGTAGTTGCCCGAGATTCGATCGTCGGTATCCCGATACCTTGTTCAATATCGTTACCAGCAAGTCTCTTTACTCGTTTCGTAACACATCATCCCGTAATCAACTCCTTGATCACATTGTGCACATTATGATGATGTCCTACCGAGTGGGCCCAGAGATACCTCTCCGTCACACGGAGTGACAAATCCCAGTCTCGATCCGTGTCAACCCAACAGACACTTTCGGAGATACCCGTAGTCCACCTTTATAGTGACCCAGTTACGTTGTGACGTTTCGTACACCCAAAGCACTCCTACGCTATCCGGGAGTTGCACGATATCATGGTCTAAGGAAAAGATACTTGACATTGGAAAAGCTCTAGCAAACGAACTATACGATCTTTGTGCTAGGCTTAGGATTGGGTCTTGCCCATCACATCATTCTCCTAATGATGTGATCCCGTTATCAACGACATCCAATGTCCATGGTCAGGAAACCGTAACCATCTATTGATTAACGAGCTAGTCAACTAGAGGCTTACTAGGGACATGGTGTTGTCTATGTATCCACACATGTATCTGAGTTTCCTATCAATACAATTCTAGCATAGATAATAAACGATTATCATGAATAAGGAAATATAATAATAACTAATTTATTATTGCCTCTAGGGCATATTTCCAACAGTCTCCCACTTGCACTAGAGTCAATAATCTAGTTCACATCGCCATGTGATTAGCACTCACAAGTCACATCGCCATGTGACCAACATCCAAAGAGTTTACTAGAGTCAATAATCTAGTTCACATCACTATGTGATTAATACTCAATGAGTTCTGGGTTTGATCATGTTGCTTGTGAGAGAGGCTTTAGTCAACAGGTCTGCAACATTCAGATCCGTATGTACTTTGCAAATCTCTATGCTATATTTGGAGCCATTTCAAATAACTGTTCTACTTGGAGCTATTCTAAATTGTTGCTCCATTATACGTATCCGGTATCTCTACTCAGAGCTATCCGGATAGGTGTCAAGCTTGCATCGACGTAACTCTTTATGTCGAACTCTTTTCACCTCCATAACCGAGAAACATATCCTTATTCCTCTAAGGATAATTTTGACCACTATCTGGTGATCTACTCCTAGATCACGTTTGTACCCTCTTGCCAGACATGTGGCAAGGCACACATCAGGTGCGGTACTCAGCATGGCATTCCGTATAGAGCCTATGACAAAAGCATAGGGGACGACCTTCATCCTTTCTCTCTGTTCTGCCGTGGTCGAGCTTTAAGTCTTAACTTCGTACCTTACAACTCAGGCAAGAACTTCCTTCTTTGACTGATCCATCTTGAACACCTTCAAGATCATGTCAAGGTATGTGCTCATTTGAAAGTACCATTAAGCGTTTTGATCTATCCCTATAGATCTTGATGCTCAATGTTTAAGCAGCCTAATGCAGGTTTTCCATTGAAAAACACTTTTCAAATAACCCTATATGCTTTCCAGAAATTCTACATTATTTCTGATCATCAATATGTCAACAACATATACTCATCAGAAATTCTATAGTGCTCCCACTCACTTCTTTGGAAATACAAGTTTCTCATAAACTTTGTATAAACCCAAAATCTTTGATCATCTCATCAAAGTGTACATTCCAACTCCGAGATGCTTACTCCAGTCCTTAGAAGGATTGCTGGAGCTTTGCATACTTGTTAGCATCTTTCAGGATCGACAAAATCTTCTGGTTGTATCATATACAACCTTTCCTCAAGAACAAGGAAACAATATTTTGACCTCCCATCTGCAAGATTTCATAAATAATGCAGTACTTGCTAATTCCAACAGACTCTTAGCATCGCTACGAGTGAGAAAGTCTCATCGTAGTCAACTCCTTGAGCTTGTCGGGAAACACCTTAACGACAAGTCGAGCTTTCTCAATGGTGACACTTACCATCATTGTCTGTCTTCCTTTTAAAATCCATATGTGCCCAACAGCCTTACGACCATCAAGTAGTTCTTTCAAAGTCTACACTTTGTTTTCATACATGGATCCTCTCTCGGATTTTATGGCCTCGAGCCATTTTTCGGAATCCGGGCCCACCATCGCTTCTCCATAGCTCGTAGGTTCTTTGTTGTCTAGCAACATGACTTCCAAGACAGGATTACGTACCACTCTGAAGTAGTACGCATCCTTGTCGTCCTACGAGGTCTGGGAGTGACTTGATCCGAAGTCTCATGATCACTATCATAAGCTTCCACTCCAATTGGTGTAGGTGCCATAGGAACAACTCATGTGCCCTGCTACACACTAGTTGAAGTGACGGTTCAATAACCTCATCAAGTCTCCACCATCCTCCCACTCAATTCTTTCAAGAGAAACTTTTCCTCGAGAAAGGACCTGATTTGAGAAACAATCCCTATTGCTTTCGGATCTAAGACAGGAGGTATACCCAACTGTTTTGGGTATCCTATGAAGACGCATTTATCCGCTTTGGGTTCAAGCTTATCAGCCTGAAACTTTTTCACATAAGCGTCGCAGCCCCAAACTTATAAGAAATGACACCTTAGGTTTCTCTAAACCATAGTTCATACGGTGTCATCTTATCGGAATTACGTGGTGCCCTATTTAAAGTGAGTGTGGTTGTCTCTAATGCCTAACCCATGAACGATAGTGGTAATTCGATAAGAGACATCATGGTACGCACCACATCCAATAGGGTGCAGTTATTGAAGGAAATATGCCCTAGAGGCAATAATAAAGTTATTATTTATTTCCTTATTTCATGATAAATGTTTATTATTCATGCTAGAATTGTATTAACCGGAAACATAATACATGTGTGAATACATAGACAAACAGAGTGTCACTAGTATGCCTCTACTTGACTAGCCCGTTAATCAAAGATGGTTATGTTTCCTAACCATGAACAAAGAGTTGTTATTTGATTAACGAGGTCACATCATTAGTTGAATGATCTGATTGACATGACCCATTCCATTAGCTTAGCACCCGATCGTTTAGTATGTTGCTATTGCTTTCTTCATGACTTATACATGTTCCTTTGACTATGAGATTATGCAACTCCCATTTGCCGGAGGAACACTTTGGGTGCTACCAAACGTCACAACGTAACTGGGTGATTATAAAGGAGTACTACAGGTGTCACCAAAAGTAGATGTTGGGTTGGCGTATTTCGAGATTATGATTTGTCACTCCGATCGTCGGAGAGGTATCTCTGGGCCCTCTCGGTAATGCACATCACTTAAGCCTTGCAAGCATTGCAACTAATGAGTTAGTTACGGGATGATGTATTACGGAACGAGTAAAGAGACTTGCCGGTAACGAGATTGAACTAGGTATTGGATACCGACGATCGAATCTCGGGCAAGTAACATACCGATGGACAAAGGGAACAACGTATGTTGTTATGCGGTCTGACCGATAAAGATCTTCGTAGAATATGTAGGAGCCAATATGGGCATCCAGGTCCCGCTATTGGTTATTGACCGGAGACGTGTCTCGGTCATGTCTACACTGTTCTCGAACCGTAGGGTCCGCACGCTTAAGGTTTCGATGACAGTTATATAATGAGTTTATGAGTTTTGATGTACCGAAGGAGTTCGGAGTCCCGGATGAGATCGGGGACATGACGAGGAGTCTCGAAATGGTCGAGACGTAAAGATCGATATATTGGACGACTATATTCGGACATCGGAAGGGTTCTGAGTGGTTCGGGTATTTTCGGAGGTACCGGGGAGTTACGGGAATACGAGGAAGAAGCAATGGGCGTTGATGGGCCTTAGTGGGAAGGACCAGGAGGTGGCGCGCGCCCTTCCCAAGCCCAGTCCGAATTGGACAAGGGGTTTGGGGCGCGGCCCCTCTCTCCCTTCCTTCCCCTCTTCCCCTCTTTCCCCCCTTGACCTAGTTGGACTAGGAAAGGTGGAATCCTACTCCCGGTGGGAGTAGGACTCCCTGGCACGCCCAAACCTAGGGCCGGCCTCCTCCCTCCCTTGCTCCTTTATATACGGGGGCAGGGGGCACCCCATGGACACACAAGTTGATCTTCGTGATCGTTCCTTAGCCGTGTGCGGTGCCCCCCTCCACCATATTCCACCTCGGTCATATCGTTACGGTGCTTAGGCGAAGCCATGCGACGGTAGAACATCAAGATCGTCACCACGCCGTTGTGCTGACAGAACTCCTCCCCGACGCTTTGCTGGATCGGAGCCCGGGGATCGTCATCGAGCTGAACGTGTGCCAAGAACTCGGAGGCGCCGGAGTAACGGTGCTTGGATCGGTCGGATCGTGAAGACGTACGACTACATCAACCGCGTTGATATAACGGTTCCGCTTTCGGTCTACGAGGGTACGTAGACAACACTCTCCCCTCTCGTTGCTATGCATCACCATGATCTTGCGTGTGCGTAGGAATTTTTTTGAAATTACTACGTTCCCCAACAGTGGCATCCGAGCCTAGGTTTTTATGGTTTGATGTTATTTGCACGAGTAGAACACAAGTGAGTTGTGGACGATACAAGTCATACTGTCTACCAGCATGTCATACTTTGGGTCAGCGGTATTGTTGGATGAGACGACCCGGACCAACCTTACGCGTACGCTTACGCGAGACCGGTTCCCTCGACGTGCTTTGCACACAGATGGCTTGCGGGAGACTGTCTCACCAACTTTAGTTGAACCGAGTATGGCTACGCCCGGTCCTTGAGAAGGTTAAAACGGAGTCTATTTGACGAAGTATCGTTGTGGTTTTGATGCGTAGGTGAGATTGGTTCTTGCTTCAGCCCGTAGCAGCCACATAAAATTTGCAACAAACAAAGTAGAGGACGTCTAACTTGTTTTTGCAGGGCATGTTGTGATGTGATATGGTCAAGACATGATGCTAAATTTTATTGTATGAGATGATCATGTTTTGTAACTGAGCTATCGGTAACCGGCAGGAGCCGTATGGTTGTCGCTTTATTGTATGCAATGCAATCGCCCTGTAATGCTTTACTTTATCACTAAGCGGTAGCGATAGTCGTAGAAGCATAATATTGGCGAGACGACAACGATGCTACAATGGAGATCAAGGTGTCGCGCCGGTGACGATGGTGATCATGACAGTGCTGCGGAGATGGAGATCACAAGCACAAGATGATGATGGCAATATCATATCACTTATATTGATTGCATGTGATGTTTATCTTTTATGCATCTTATCTTGCTTTGATTGACGGTAGCATTATAAGATGATCTCTCACTAATTATCAAGAAGTGTTCTCCCTGAGTATGCACCGTTGTGAAAGTTCTTCGTGCTGAGACACCACGTGATGATCGGGTGTGATAGGCTCTACGTTCAAATACAACGGGTGCAAAACAGTTGCACACGCGGAATACTCAGGTTATACTTGACGAGCTATGCATATAAGATATGACCTCGGAACACGGAGACCGAAAGGTCGAGCGTGAATCATATAGTAGATATGATCAACATGATGATGTTCACCATTGAAAACTAATCCATTTCACGTGATGATCGGTTATGGTTTAGTTTGATTTGGATCACGTGATCACTTAGAGGATTAGAGGGATGTCTATCTAAGTGGGAGTTCTTAAGTAATATGATTAATTGAACTTTAATTTATCATGAACTTAGTCCTAGTAGTATTAGCATATCTATGTTGTAGATCAATAGCTCGTGTTGTTGCTTCCCTATGTTTATTTTGATATGTTCCTAGAGAAAATTGTGTTGAAAAATATTAGTAGCAATGATGCGGATTGGATCCGTGATCTGAGGTTTATCCTCATTGCTGCACAGAAGAATTATGTCCTTAATGCACCGCTAGGTGACAGGCCTATTGCAGGAGCAGATGCAGACGTTATGAACGTTTGGCTAGCTCAATATGATGACTACTTGATAGTTTAGTGCACCATGCTTAACGGCTTAGAATCGGGACTTCAAAGACGTTTTGAACGTCATGGACCATATGAGATGTTCCAGTAGTTGAAGTTAATATTTCAAGCAACTACCCGAGTTGAGGGATATGAAGTCTCCAACAAGTTCTATAGCTAAAAGATGGAGGAGAATCGCTCAACTAGTGAGCATGTGCTCAGATTGTCTGGGTACTACAATCGCTTGAATCAAGTGGGAATTAATCTTCCAGATAAGATAGTGATTGACAGAATTCTCTAGTCACCATCACCAAGTTAGTAGAGCTTCGTGATGAACTATAGTATGCAAGGGATGACGAAAACGACTCCCGAACTTTTTCATAATGATGAAATCGATGGAGGTAGAAATCAATAAAGAGCATCAAGCGTTGATGGTTGACAAGATCACTAGTTTCAAGTAAAAGGCAAAGGGAAGAAGGGGAACTTCAAGAAGAACGGCAAGCAAGTTGCTGCTCAAGTGAAGAAGCCCAAGTCTGGTCCTAAGCCTGAGACTAAGTGCTTCTACTGCAAAGGGACTGATCACTGGAAGTAGAACTACCCCAAGTATTTGGCGGATAAGAAGGATGGCAAAGTGAACAAAGGTATATTGGATATACAGATTATTGATGTGTATTTTACTAGTGTTCATAGCAACCCCTCGGTATTTGATACTGGTTCAGTTGCTAAGAGTAGTAACTCGAAACGGGAGTTGCAGAATGAACAGAGACTAGTTAAGGGTGAAGTGACGATGTGTGTTGGAAGTAGTTCCAAGATTGATATGATCATCATCGCACACTCCCTATACTTTCGGGATTAGTGTTGAACCTAAATAAGTGTTATTTGGTGTTTACGTTGAGGATAAATATGATTTGATCATGTTTATTGCAATACGATTATTCATTTAAGTTAGAGAACAATTGTTGTTCTATTTACATGAATAGAACCTTTTGTGATCATACACACCAACAAAAATTGGTTTGTTGGATCTCGATCGTAGTGATACACATATTCATAATATTGAAGCCAAAAGATGCAAAGTTAATAATGATAGTGCAACTTATTTGTGGCACTGCCGTTTAGGTCATATTGGTGTAAAGCGCATGAAGAAACTCCATGCTGATGGACTTTTGGAATCACTTGATTATGAATCACTTGATGCTTGCGAACCATGCCTCTTGGGCAAGATGACTAAAACGCCGTTCTCCGAAACAATGAAGCAAGCAACAGATTTGTTGGAAATCATACATACTGATGTATGTGGTCCGATGAATATTAAGGCTCGCGACAAGTATCATTAATTTCTGACCTTCACAGATGATTTGAGCAGATATGGGTATATCTACTTGATGAAACATAAGTCTAAAACATTTGAAAAGTTCAAAGAATTTTAGAGTGAAGTGGAAAATCATCGTGACAAGAAAATAAGGTTTCTACGATCTGATCGCGGAGACAAATATTTGAGTTACGAGTTTGGTCTTCAATTAAAACAATGTGGAATAGTTTCACAAATTCATGCCACCTGGAACACCACAGCATAATGGTGTGTCCGAACGTCATAACCGTACTTTATTGGATATAGTACAATCTATGATGTTTCTTACCGATTTACCAATATCATTTTGGGATCATGCATTAGAGACAGCTGCATTCACGTTAAAAGGGGCACCATCTAAAGTCCGTTGAGACGACACAATATGAACTGTGGTTTGGCAAGAAACCAAAGTTGTCGTTTCTTAAAGTTTGGGGTTACGATGCTTATGTGAAAAAGTTTCATCCTGATAAGCTCAAACCCAAATCGGAGAAATGTGTCTTCATAGGTACCCAAAGGAGACTGTTGGGTACACCTTCTATCACAGATCCGAAGGCAAGATATTCGTTGCTGAGAATGGATCCTTTCCAGAGAAGGAGTTTCTCTCGAAAGAAGTGAGTGGGAGGAAAGTAGAAAACTTGATAAGGTAATTGTACCTTCTCCCTTATTGGAAAGTAGTTCATCACAGAAATCTGTTCTTATGACTACTACACCAATTAGTAAGGAAGCTAATGATGATGATCATGTAACTTCAAGATCAAGTTACTACCGAATCTCGTAAGTAAACCAGAGTGAGATCCACACCAGAGTGGTACGGTAATCCTGTTCTGGAAGTCATGTTACTAGACCATGATGAACTTGCGAACTATGAGGAAGCGATGATGAGCGCAGATTCCGCGAAATGGTTTGAGGCCATGAAATCTGAGATTTGATCCATGTATGAAAACAAAGTATGGACTTTGGTGGATTTGCTCGATGATCGGCAAGCCATAGAAAATAAATGGATCTTCAAGAGGAAGACGGACGCTGATAGTAGTGTTACTATCTACAAAGCTAGACTTGTCGAAAAAGGTTTTTGACAAAGTTCAAGGTGTTGACTATGATGAGATTTTCTCACTCGTATCGATGCTTGAAGTCTGTCCGAATCATGTTAACAATTGCCGCATTTTATGAAATTTGGCAAATAGATAACAAAACTACAATCCTTAATGGATTTATTAAAGAAGAGTTGTATATGATGCAACCAGAAGGTTTTGTCAATCCTAAAGGTGTTAACAAAGTGTGCAAGCTCCAGCGATCCATCTATGGACTGGTGCAAGCATCTCGGAGTTGGAATATACACTTTGATGAGTTGATCAAAGCATATAGTTTTATACAGACTTGCGGTGAAGCCTGTATTTACAAGAAAGTGAGTGGGAGCACTACATCATTTCTGATAAGTATATGTGAATGACATATTGTTGATCGGAGATAATGTAGAATTATTCTGCAAAGCATAAAGGAGTATTTGAAAGGAGTTTTTCAAAGAAAGACCTCGGAGAAGCTGCTTACATATTGAGTATCAAGATCTATAGAGATAGATCAAGACGCTTGATAAGTTTTTTCAATGAGTACATACCTTCACAAGATTTTGAAGTAGTTCAAAATGGAACAATCAAAGAAAGAGTTCTTTCCTGTGTTACAAGGTGTGAAATTGAGTAAGACTCAAAGCCCGACCACGACAGAAGATAGAAAGAGAATGAAAGTCATTCCCTATGCCTCGGCCATAGGTTCTATAAAGTATGCCATGCTGTTTACCAGATCTATTGTATACCCTACACTGAGTTAAGCAAGGGAGTACAATGGTAATCTAGGAGTAGATCACTGGACAGCGGTCAAAGTTATCCTTAGTGGAATAAGGATATGTTTCTCGATTATGGAGGTGACAAAAGGTTCGTCGTAAAGGGTTACATCGATGCAAGTTTTGACACCGATCTGGATGACTCTAAGTCTCGATCTAGATACATATTTAAAGTGGGAGCAATTAGCTAGAGTAGCTCCGTACAGAGCATTGTAGACATAGAAAATTGCAAAATACATAACGGATCTAAATATGAAAGACCCGTTGACTAAGATTCTCTCACAAGCAAAACATGATCACACCTTAATACTCTTTGGGTGTTAATCACATAGCGATGTGAACTAGATTACTGAATCTAGTAAACCCTTTTTGATGTTGGTCACATGGCGATGTGAACTATGGGTGTTAATCATATGGTGATGTGAACTATTGCTATTAAATCACATGGCGATGTGAACTAGATTATTGACTCTAGTGCAAGTGGGAGACTAAAGGAAATATGCCCTAGAGGCAATAATAAAGTTATTATTTATTTCCTTATTTCATGATAATTGTTTATTATTCATGCTATAATTGTATTAACCGGAAACATAATACATGTGTGAATACATAGACAAACAGAGTGTCACTAGTATGCCTCTACTTGACTAGCCCGTTAATCAAAGATGGTTATGTTTCCTAACCATGAACAAAGAGTTGTTATTTGATTAACGAGGTCACATCATTAGTTGAATGATCTGATTGACATGACCCATTCCATTAGCTTAGCACCCGATCGTTTAGTATGTTGCTATTGCTTTCTTCATGACTTATACATGTTCCTTTGACTATGAGATTATGCAACTCCCGTTTGCCGGAGGAACACTTTGGGTGCTACAAAACGTCACAACGTAACTGGGTGATTATAAAGGAGTACTATAGGTGTCACCAAAGGTAGATGTTGGGTTGGCGTATTTCGAGATTAGGATTTGTCACTCCGATCGTCGGAGAGGTATCTCTGGGCCCTCTCGGTAATGCACATCACTTAAGCCTTGCAAGCATTGCAACTAATGAGTTAGTTACGGGATGATGTATTACGGAACGAGTAAAGAGACTTGCCGGTAACGAGATTGAACTAGGTATTGGATACCGACGATCGAATCTCGGGCAAGTAACATACCGATGGACAAAGGGAACAACGTATGTTGTTATGCGGTCTGACCGATAAAGATCTTCGTAGAATATGTAGGAGCCAATATGGGCATCCAGGTCCCGCTATTGGTTATTGACCGGAGACGTGTCTCGGTCATGTCTACATTGTTCTCGAACCGTAGGGTCCGCACGCTTAAGGTTTCGATGACAGTTATATAATGAGTTTATGAGTTTTGATGTACCGAAGGAGTTCGGAGTCCCGGATGAGATCGGGGACATGACGAGGAGTCTCGAAATGGTCGAGACGTAAAGATCGATATATTGGACGACTATATTCGGACATCGGAAGGGTTCTGAGTGGTTCGGGTATTTTCGGAGGTACCGGGGAGTTACGGGAATACGAGGAAGAAGCAATGGGCCTTGATGGGCCTTAGTGGGAAGGACCAGGAGGTGGCGCGCGCCCCTCCCAAGCCCAGTCCGAATTGGACAAGGGGTTTGGGGCGCGGCCCCTCTCTCCCTTCCTTCCCCTCTTCCCCTCTTTCCCCCCTTGACCTAGTTGGACTAGGAAAGGTGGAATCCTACTCCCGGTGGGAGTAGGACTCCCCTGGCGCGCCCAAACCTAGGGCCGGCCACCTCCCTCCCTTGCTCCTTTATATACGGGGGCAGGGGGCACCCCATGGACACACAAGTTGATCTTCGTGATCGTTCCTTAGCCGTGTGCGGTGCCCCCCTCCACCATATTCCACCTCGGTCATATCGTTACGGTGCTTAGGCGAAGCCATGCGACGGTAGAACATCAAGATCGTCACCACGCCGTTGTGCTGACAGAACTCCTCCCCGACGCTTTGCTGGATCGGAGCCCGGGGATCGTCATCGAGCTGAACGTGTGCCAAGAACTCGGAGGCGCCGGAGTAACGGTGCTTGGATCGGTCGGATCGTGAAGACGTACGACTACATCAACCGCGTTGATATAACGGTTCCGCTTTCGGTCTACGAGGGTACGTAGACAACACTCTCCCCTCTCGTTGCTATGCATCACCATGATCTTGCGTGTGCGTAGGATTTTTTTTGAAATTACTACGTTCCCCAACAGTTATGATGTTCGGACACACCATCACACTATGGTGTTCCCGACGGTATTAGTCGTGAAACGATTTCTACAATGTCTTAATTGTGTGCCAAATTCGCAAGTCAGATATTCATCTCTATGATCATATCATAGATATTTTATCCTCTTGTCACGACGATCTTCAACTTCATTCTGAAATTACTTGAACCATTCAATAATTCAGACTTGTGTTTCATCAAGTAAATATGCTTAGTATCTACTCAAATCATCTGTGAAATAAGAGCATAACGATATCCACTGCGTGCCTCAGCACTCATTGGACTGTACACATCAAAATGTATTACTTCCAACAAGTTGCTTTCTTGTTCCATTTTACTGAAACCGAAGCTTTCAGTCATCTTGCCCATGTGGTATGATTTGCATGTCTCAAGCGATTAAAAATCAAGTGAGTCCAAACGGTCCATCTGCATGGAGTTTCTTCATGCGTACATACCAACATACATGGTTCACATGTCTCAATCTTTTCAGAGATGAGTGAGACCAAAGATCCATCAACATGGAGCTTCTTCATGCGTCTTACACCAATATGACTTGTATGGCAGTGCCACAAGTAGGTGGTACTATCATTACTATCTTATACCTTTGGCATGAAAATGTGTATCACTACGATCGAGATTCAATAAACCATTCCTTCAGGTGCAAGACCATTAAAGGTATTGTCCAAATAATTAGAGTAACCATTATTCTCCTTAAATGAATAACCGTATTGCGATCGACATAATCCAATTATGTCTATGCTCAACGCAAACACTAAATAACAATTATTTAGGTTTAACACCAATCTCGATGGTAGAGGGAGCGAGCGATGCTTGATTATATCAACCTTGGAAACACTTCCAACACATCTCGTCAGCTCACCTTTAGCTAGTCTCCGTTTATACCGTAGCTTTTATTTCGAGTTACTAACACTTAGCAACCGAACCGGTATCTAATACCTTGGTGCTACTAGGAATACTAGTAAAGTACACATTAACATAACGTATATCCAATATACTTCTATCGACAGCCTTCTCATCTACCAAGTATCTAGGGTAATTCTGCTCCAGTGGCTGTTCCCCTTATTACAGAAGCACTCAGTCTCGGGTTTGGGTTCAACCTTGGGTTTCTCCACTAGAGCAGCAGCTGATTTGCCGTTTCATGAAGTATCCCTTCTTGCCCTTTCCCTTCTTGAAACTAGTGGTTTCACTAACCATCAACAATTGATGCTCCTTCTTGATTTCTACTTTCGCGGTGTCATACATCGCGAATATTTCAAGGATCATCATATCTATCCCTGATATGTTATAGTTCATCACGAAGCTCTAGCAGCTTGGTGGCAATGACTTTGGAAAAACATCACTATCTTATCTGGAAGATCAACTCCCACTCGATTCAAGTGATTGTTGTACTCAGACAATCTGAGCACAAGCTCAACGATTGAGCTTTTCTCCCTTAGTTTGCAGGCTAAGAAAATCGTCGGAGGTCTTATACCTCTTGACGTGGGCACGAGCCTGAAATCCCAATTTCAGCCCTCGAAACATCTCATATGTTCCGCGACATTTCAAAAATGTCTTTGGTTGCCTCAATTCTAAACCATTTAACATTACCGAACTATCATGTAGTCATCAAAACGTGTATGTCAAATGTTCGCAACATCTACATACCACGTTCAAGGTCTAGCACACGAGCGTTGCATTAAGGACATAAGCCTTCTATTGTCCGCATAATTGCTACTATCAACTTTCAACTATATTTTCTCTAGGAACATATCTAAACAAGTAGAACTAAAGCGCGAGCTTACGACATAATTTGCAAAGATCTTTTGACTATGTTCAGGATAATTAAGTTCATCTTATGAACTCCCACTCAGATAGACATCCCTCTAGTCATCTAAGTGATTACATGATCCGAGTCAACTAGGCCATGTCCGATCATCACGTGAGACGGACTAGTCATCATCGGTGAACATCTTCATGTTGATCGTATCTACCATAGGACTCATGCTCGACCTTTCGGTCTCTTGTGTTCCGAGGCCATGTCTGTACATGCTAGGCTCGTCAAGTCAACCTAAGTGTTTCGCGTGTGTAAATCTGGCTTACACCCGTTGTATGTGAACGTAAGAATCTATCACACCCGATCATCACGTGGTGCTTCGAAACGACGAACTTTCGCAACGGTGCACAGTTAGGGGGAACACTTTCTTGAAATTTTAATGAGGGATCATCTTATTTACTACCGTCGTTCTAAGCAAATAAGATGCAAAAACATGATAAACATCACATGCAATCAAATAGTGACATGATATGGCCATCATCACTTTGCTCCTTTTGATCTCCATCTTCGGGGCTCCATGATCATCATCGTCACCGGCATGACACCATGATCTCCATCATCATGATCTCCATCATCGTGTCTTCATGAAGTTGTCTCGCCAACTATTACTTCTACTACTACGGCTAACGGTTAGCAATAAAGTGAAGTAATTACATGACATTTATGTTGACACGCAGGTCATAAATAAATTAAGACAACTCCTATGGCTCCTGCCGGTTGTCATACTCATCGACATGCAAGTCGTGATTCCTATTACAAGAACATGATCATCTCATACATCACATATATCATTCATCACATCCTTTCGGCCATATCACATCACATGGCATACCCTGCAAAAACAAGTTAGACGTCCTCTAATTGTTGTTTGCATGTTTTACGTGGCTGCTATGGGTTTCTAGCAAGAACATTTCTTACCTACGCAAAACCACAACGTGATATGTCAATTGCTATTTACCCTTTATAAGGACCCTTTTCATCGAATCCGATCCGACTAAAGTGGGAGAGACTGGCACCCGCTAGCCACCTTATGCAACATGTGCATGTCAGTCGGTGGAACCTGTCTCACGTAAGTGTACGTGTAAGGTCGGTCCGGGCCGCTTCATCCCACAATGCCGCCGAATCAAGATTGGACTAGTAACGGTAAGCATATTGAACAAAATCAACGCCCACAACTACTTTGTGTTCTACTCGTGCAAAGAATCTACGCAATAGACCTAGCTCATGATGCCACTGTTGGGGAACGTAGCAGAAATTCAAAATTTTCTACGCAACACCAAGATTAATCTATGGAGTAATCTAGCAACGAGGGAAGGAGAGTGCATCTACATACCCTTGTAGATCGCTAAGCGGAAGCGTTCAAGTGAACGGGGTTGATGGAGTCGTACTCGTCGTGATCCAAATCACCGATGATCCTAGTGCCGAACGGACGGCACCTCCGCGTTCAACACACGTACAGCCCGGGGACGTCTCCTCCTTCTTGATCCAGCAAGGGGAGAGGAGAAGTTGAGGGAGAGCTCCGTCAGCACGGCGACGTGGTGGTGGTGGAGCTCGTGGTTCTCCGGCAGGGCTTCACCAAGCACCATGGAGGAGGAGAAGGTAGGAGGAGGGAGGGCTGCGCCAGGGAAGAGGTCACGGCTGCCCTCCCACCCCTCCACTATATATAGGGGCAAGGGAGAGGGGGAGGCGCCCTAGGGTTTCCCCTAGGGCGCGGCGGCTAGGTAGATTGGATCTCCCTAGGGAAAATCCTAGGGAGACTTGCCCCCCAAGCCAAGCAGGTGGAGGCTTGCCTCCCAAGCCAGGTGGAGGCGCCCCACCTCCCCAAGTAACGTGGGAAAGGGTGTGGGGGGCGCACCAACCCTTAGTGGGCTGGTTTGCCCCTTCCCCTTTGGCCCATGAGGCCCTCCAACACTTGCCGGGGCTCCCGAAACACCTTTTGGTCATGCTGGCCATAGCCTGGTACCTTCGGAACACGTCCGGACTCCAATACCCTTCGTCCAATATATCGATCTTCACCGCCGGACCATTCCGGAACTCCTCGTGACGTCCGGGATCTCATCCGGGACTCCGAACTACCTTCGGTAACCACATACTATTTCCCATAACAACTCTAGCGTCACCGAACCTTAAGTGTGTAGACCCTACGGGTTCGGGAACCATGCAGACATGACCGAGACACCTCTCCGGCCAATAACCAATAGCGGGATCTGGATACCCATATTGGCTCCCACATGTTCCATGATGATCTCATCGGATGAACCACGATGTCAAGGATTCAATCAATCCCGTATTCAATTCTCTTTGTCTAGCGGTATTGTACTTGCCCGAGATTCGATCGTCGGTATCCCGATACCTTGTTCAATATCGTTACCGGCAAGTCTCTTTACTCGTTCCGTAACACATCATCCCGTAATCAACTCCTTGATCACATTGTGCACATTATGATGATGCCCTATCGAGTGGGCCCAGAGATACCTCTCCGTCACACGGAGTGACAAATCCCAGTCTCGATTCGTGCCAACCCAACAGACACTTTTGGAGATACCTGTAGTGTACCTTTATAGCCACCCAGTTACGTTGTGACGTTTGATACACCCAAAGCATTCCTACAGTATCCGGGAGTTGCACAATCTCATGGTATAAGGAAATGATACTTGACATTAGAAAAGCTTTAGCATACGAACTACACGATCTTTGTGCTAGGCTTAGGATTGGGTCTTGTCCATCACATCATTCTTCTAATGATGTGATCCCGTTATCAATGACATCCAATGTCCATGGTCAGGAAACCGTAACCATCTATT
Source organism: Aegilops umbellulata (assembly GCA_032464435.1). Classification (NCBI taxonomy): domain Eukaryota; kingdom Viridiplantae; phylum Streptophyta; class Magnoliopsida; order Poales; family Poaceae; genus Aegilops; species Aegilops umbellulata. The sequence goes on from CP136060.1 coordinate 369,311,525, forward strand.
GATTAACGAGCTAGTCAACTAGAGGCTTACTAGGGACATGGTGTTGTCTATGTATCCACACATGTATCTGAGTTTCCTATCAATACAATTCTAGCATGGATAATAAACGATTATCATGAACAAGGAAATATAATAATAACTAATTTATTATTGCCTCTAGGGCATATTTCCAACAGTAATGGATCATGAATTCCCAGAGGGTTTTAAACTCATAAATATCGAATCATATGATGGTACAACAGATCCCGCGGTATGGATGGAGGACTTCCTCCTCCACATCCACATGGCTCGTGGCGATGATCTACATGCCATCAAGTACCTCCCATTAAAACTTAAAGGACGATCTCGGCTTTGGCTGAATAGCTTGCTAGCAGACTCCGTTGGCTGTTGGGAGGATCTAGAAGACGCATTCCTCGACAACTTCCAGAGCACTTATGTGCGACCACCAGATGCCGATGACTTGAGCCACATAATTCAGCAGCCAGGGGAATCGGCCAGGCAATTCTGGACGCGGTCCCTAACCAAGAAGAATCAAATTGTCGACTATCCGGATGTAGAGGCCTTAGCGGCATTTAAGCACAACATCCGTGACGAGTGGCTCGCCCAGCACCTCGGCCAGGAAAAGCCGAAATCGATGGCAGCCCTCACGACACTCATGACCCGCTTTTGCGCGGGAGAGGATAGCTGGCTGGCTCGCAGCAACAACATATCAAGGAACCTTGGCACTTCGGATACCAAGGATAGTAATGGCAGGCCACATCGCAACAAACATAAATGCCGCAATAACAGCAATAACGCCGAGGATACGACAGTCAATGCCGGATTCAGAGGCTCTAAACCCGGTCAGCGGAAAAAGCCATTCAAAAGAAGCACTCCGGGCCTGTCCAGTCTGGACCGCATACTCGATCGCTCGTGCCAAATACACGGCACCCCCGACAAACCAGCCAATCACACCAATAGAGAATGCTGGGTGTTCAAGAAGGCCGGCAAGTTAAACACCGAACACAAGGACAAGGGGCTGCATAGCGATGACGAGGAGGAGCCCTGGCCGCCGAAAACGGGAGGACAGAAGAGGTTCCCCCCACAAGTAAGGACGGTGAACATGATATACGCAACCCACATCCCCAAGAGGGAATGGAAGCGTGCACTAAGGGACGTATATGCGATGGAGCCCGTCGCCCCAAAGTTTAACCCATGGTCCTCTTGTCCAATCACCTTTGATTGCAGGGACCACCCCACGAGTATCCGTCATGGCGGATCTGCCGCATTGGTCTTAGACCCAATCATCAACGGATTTCACCTCACTCGAGTCCTTATGGACGGCGGCAGCAGCCTGAACCTGCTTTATCAGGATACAGTGCACAAAATGGGTATAGACCCCTCGAGGATCAAACCCACCAAAACGACCTTTAAAGGTGTCATCCCAGGTGTAGAGGCCCATTGTACGGGCTCAATCACACTGGAAGTGGTCTTTGGATCTCCGGACAACTTCCGAAGCGAGGAGCTAATCTTCGATATCGTCCCGTTCCGCAGCGGCTATCATGCACTGCTCGGGCGCACCACATTTGCAAGATTCAATGCAGTACCGCATTACGCATACCTCAAGCTCAAGATGCTAGGACCTAGGGGTGTCATCACAGTCAATGGAAACACAGAGCGCTCGCTCCGTACGGAGGAGCACACTGTGGCCCTCGCAGCAGAAGCACAAAGCAGCCTTTTAAGGCAATCCACCAGTTCGGCGATCAAGCCCCCGGACACTGTCAAGCGTGTCCGGAGTAACCTGCAACAGGATCGCCTGGCACGATCAGAGCTCGCCTAGCAATTCGGCCCCTGCCCTAGTCTCAGTACAACGGCAAAATCCGTCCCGCGCGTACATAATTACGCATTGAAAATACCATGGGTGTCGGCGGGGGCACGATCACGGCACGTCCCACAATGTGGTTCAACTGCACTAGGGGCTTACTACCTTTATCATCCTCTCTCTTTTAGGAATTTACTCTCTGGAAGCCCTATCCGGCAGTACGATAGCCGGACACATGATACAACACCCAAGGAGGCAGGAAGCTACGTCGTGCAATGGAATCCCCAGGTGGTCTCTGATAACGAGTGAAATACCTGTTTTAAATACCAGCTCACAGCTTACCCTTGGACGGGACATGTCAAATATTCCCATTTTTTTCTTATCGCACTGCTTGTATCAGTATGCATCAACGCATTTCTTAAATAAAAAATACATAGCACTAGTCTCTTATTGCATTCTATATTCTTTTATATATATGTTCATCTATGACAATCAGCACCCGTACACTCTGGTACGGCCAATACTCCAGGGGCTTCCGTATACCCCATAATTCGGCGTGAGAAGTTCGAACACTTTTGACAGTGCGGCACCCCGAACTTATAGCATTATATGCATCAGCTCCGAATCATGTCTTGGGTCAATAGTTGGGTTTGCCCGGCTCCCATGTTTTGGTACCTTATGTTCCGCTATATCGGCTAAGGTAGCACTCAAAGAACTACTGCGATTGTGCCCCGGTTCTTTCGGCCGAGCACCTCAGTAGAGAAAGCTAAAACTGACTATCATGATGAGGCGAGAGCTGGTCGCTGCTCGAGAGGTTTCAAGTCCCTAAAGACTTTTTCCGCTTCGGGCGAGGAGTCGGCCTTGTCCGGCTTAGGCATGTATAGCGCCCCAACTTCGGCTTTCCGAATACTAGGGGCTTCGCCAAAATTTAAAATTGTAGACTTCTATGGCTAAGTGAGAGTGATAAAGCATTATAGTCCGATTGCCTGGTTCGCTGCACTGAGCACCTCCCTCGAAGGACCCATAAGTGGGAAAAAGAGTGCCCAGATTTATCCCGAACACCCCAGCACTAGTTGCATGGGGGCTGAAGCCAACGACTAGCAACTCTCAGATTTTATAAACGGCCGCACAAAAGGTAATATTTTAAATTCGAAAGCATTGCATAGTGCAAATGAACTAGTTTTCATAATACAGGATCACACGAGCAAGTTCATTCAAAAATTACATCCTTCGCACACTCGTCCGCCACAAGACGGACACCCTTGAGGACACCCTCATAATACATTTCAGGGTGGCGATGCTCCTTGCCCTGCGGCGGCCCCTCCTTCACCAGCTTCTCGGCGTCCATCTTGGCCCAGTGCACCTTCGCACGGGCAAAAGCCCTGCGGGCACCCTCGATGCAGACGGACCGCTTTATGACTTCCAGCCGTGGGTAGGCATCCACAAGCCGCCTCACCAGGCCGAAGTAGCTGTTGGGAAGGGAATCACCAGGCCACATCCGGACTATAAGGCCCCTCATGGCCTGTTCGGCCGCCTTGTGGTGCTCGACCAGTTGCTTCAGCTGGTCGCTCACGGGCATCGGGTGTTCAGTCCTAGTATACTGAGACCAGGACAACTTCTCTGTCGAGCTTCCCTCCTCGGCCCGGTAGAACTCCGCGGCATCAGACACACTGCGGGGCAGATCTGCGAATGCTCCTGGAGAGCTCCGAACTCGGGTAAGTAAAAGGAAATTTTCTTTCGCATGCCTACTTTGCATAATGAATGCCTTACCCGCCGCTATCTTCTTCACCGCCTCAATTTCCTGGAGGGCCTTTTGGGCTTCGGCCTTGGCATTTTTTGCCCTTTCGAGGGCCTTGGCAAGCTCGGACTCTCGCGTCTTCGAGTCAAGCTCCAAGGACTCATGCTTCTTCACGAGCGCCTGGAGCTCTTGCTGCACCTCGCCTACTCGGGCTTCGTGTCTTTCTTGCTCGGTGTGCTCCTTGGCCACTTTGTTTTCGGCCTCGGTGAGCAACTGCTTCAGGGTCGCCACTTCGGGCGTGGACCCTGGTACATCCATGATGATCCTATTATCTTGCAACCAAAACCTTTTTTATATAGACAAGCTATTGCTTACCTTTGTTCTCCTCGAGCTGCCTTTTGGCAAGGCCGAGTTCTTCCTCGGACCGCTCGAGGTTTAGCTTCAGTGCGGCGATCTCTGCAGTATGTGCGGCAGCGGCCAACAGTGAAGCCTGCATACGCATATAGACATATTTGGATTAGACTCCTGCGGTTATTATTCGATCCTCTATTCGGCTTTTGTTCGCGAACGCCTAACAGAGCATCAGGGGCTACTGTCTATGCGGTAATATTTTTATATATTTCGACTACTTACCTCAAAGCCTGTTAGGAGGCTAGCACAAGCTTCGGTTAGTCTGCTTTTGGCGGACCTAACCTTCTCGATCACCGCACTCATAATAGTGCGGTGCTCCTCGTCGATGGAAGTGCTGCTAAGCACTTCCAGCAAGTTGTCCGGTGCCTCCGGATGGATGGAGGTCACCGGCACGGGCGGCTTGCCCCTCTTAGCAGGAGGCCGCCCGCCAGAGTCCGGGACCACTGGTGGCTCCGGTGCGGTGTTCGGCTTAGTGCCGAACTTGGAGCCCGTGGGGGTCTTGCTCCCTTTGTGCCCAGGGTCCGGAATGTCGCCTTTGGGCGCCTCCAGGACTACCACCCCTCGACTTGGTGCCCTTTGAGACAACACCTTGACGTTGTCCATAGGGCGAGGGGTGGAGGCGGTCGGAAGCGAACCGCTACTCATAGCTGACGGGTCCAAAGAACCGTCCAACGAGGATACGTCGATGCGGGCTTGAGGCGGACTGCACAATAATATTCGACATAAGGAGAAGCAGTGCGGTAAAAAGCATACCATGAATTACTCTGGTATCCGAATACTTACGACTTCGCCAAAGGCTTGTCCCTGGTCAACCGCTCATCATCACTATGAGTGGCGGTCGTGGAGCAGTCCAGAAGGAGAGTCCTTCCCTTCTTGGACCCTCCGGCCTCCCTGGTTGGGGCGGCCTTCCTTTTCTTGTCTCCCCCGACTGGAGGGGGAGAATCTTCATCTTCCTCCTCCTCATCTTCACGAGAGGAGTGTGTCTCGGAGTTATCGGACGATGAGTCCGATATCACCTGACGGCGGGAGCTCTTTCGAGTCCCCGCGACCTTCTTCTTGGCCTTCTTCTCTGGCACCTCATAAGGCGCCGGAGTCAGCATCTTCGTAAGAAGAGCGTCGGCTGGATCTTCGGGCAGGGGCACCGGGCAGCCGATTTGCTCCACGCTCTCCTCCCAGTCCTGTCAAAGGCATGGGAGCTCAGATCCCGCACATGATCAAGCCGGGGAAAGTAAAAACCTTATATGGTGTAAAAAACTTACCGAATTCGCAGGGTGCTTCGTGCTAAGTCCGCGGTCCTCGGTAAGGGAAGGGGGGACCACGGCGCCCTTGAATAGCACCCTCCAGACGTCCTTGTGCGTCATGTCAAAAAGCTCGCACAGGGTCTGGTGCTGGGCCGGGTCGAACTCCCATAAATTGAACGCCCGTTGTTGACACGGGAGGATCCGGCGGAAGAGCATGACCTGGACCATGTTGACAAGCTTAAGTTTCTTGCTTATCATGTTCCGGATACATTTCTAGAGTCCGGCCAGCTCTATCGGTGAGCCCCAGGACAGGCCCTTCTCTTTCCAGGAGGGGAGCCGCATGGGGATTCTGGATCGAAACTCGAGGGCCGCCACCCAGTTGGTGTCGCACGGCTCGGTGATGTAGAACCACCCCGACTGCCACCCCTTTATGGTCTCTGAGGGAGTCCTGGATTAGGGGGTGTCCGGATAGCTGGACTCTTGGACCATGAAGATACAAGATTGAAGACCTCTTCCCGTGTCTGGATGGGACTTTCCTTGGCGTGGAAGGCAAGCTTGGCGATACGGATATGTAGATCTCCTTCCGTTGTAACCGACTCTGTGTAACCCTAGCCCCTCCGGTGTCTATATAAACCAGAGGGTTTTAGTCCGTAGGACACAAGAACAACAATCGTATCATAGGCTAGCTTCTAAGGTTTAGCCTCTCTGATCTCGTGGTAGATCTACTCTTGTACTACCCATATCATCAATATTAATCAAGAAGGAGTAGGGTTTTACCTCCATCGAGAGGGCCCGAACCTGGGTAAAAACATTGTGTCCCTTGTCTCCTGTTACCATCCGCCTAGACGCACAGTTTGGGACCCCCTACCCGAGATCCGCCGGTTTTGACACCGACATTGGTGCTTTCATTGAGAGTTTCGACTCCGAAGAAATTTGAAGTCATTGAGAGTTCCCCCTATCCGGACACCGATTGGGATGCAGACGACGAAGAAATTTGATGCCCACCCACCACCCACTTCGTAGCCACTGTGGATGATTTAACCGACATGCTAGACTTCGACTCCGAAGACATCGACGGTATGGACGACGATGTAGGAGACGAACATGAACCAGCGCTTATAGGGCACTGGAAAGCCACCTCGTCATATGACATATATATGGTGGACACACCCAAAGAAGGCAATGGCGACGGAACAACGGGGGATGACCCCCCCAAAAAGCAACCCAAGCGCCGGCGTCAGCGGCACCGCTCTAAGTCCTGCAAAGCAAAAACGGTGATACCGGCACGGGAGATAATAACACCCCGGACAGTGCCGAAGACAACTCCCTCCAGCAACACTCAGCACAAGAGGATGGAGAGGCCAGCCCCCCCGCGAGGGCGACAGACAGAGAGGAAGAGGATGATAACTACATGCCTCCCTCCGAAGACGAGGCAGGCCTCGGCGACGACGAATTTGTCGTGCCTGAGGATCCCGTCGAACAAGAGCGCTTTAAGCACAGGCTTATGGCCACGACGAGTAGCCTTAAGAAAAAACAACAACAGCTTAGAGCTGATCAAGATTTGCTAGCCGACAGATGGACTGAAATCCTTGCGGCCGAGGAATACGAACTCGAACGCCCCTCCAAGAGCTACCCAAAGTGCAGGTTGCTACCCCGATTGGAGGAGGAAGCAATTAAACCTACATCACCAGCGCATGAGACGGCTGATCGGCCACCTCGCGGCTACAGCAGAGAGGCCTCTCGGCCCTCCACTCAAGCCGCACCCTGGCGTCACTCAAAAAATACCAAGGCACGGGGAAACGCGCCAGACCTGCGCGATATATTGGAGGACAAGGCAAGGCAAACAAGATCGATCTACGGATCGCATGGGCACCCCACGACACGAGACGGTAACCGTCATGCCGGATACAGTAAGTCCGGCCGGGCCAAACACAGTAGACAAAGCTCATCTGAGCTACGTCGTGATATAGCCCAGTACAGAGGGGCTGCACACCCACTATGCTTCACAGATGAAGTAATGGATCATCAAATCCTAGAGTGTTTCAAACCCGTAAACATTGAATCATACGATGGCACAACAGATCCGGCGGTATGGATCGAGGACTATCTCCTTCATATCCACATGGCCCGCGGCGATGATCTACACACCATCAAATACCTCCCACTCAAGCTTAAAGGACCAGCTCGGCATTGGATTAACAGCTTGCCAGCAGAATCAATTGGTTGTTGGGAGGACCTGAAAGCCGCATTCCTCGACAATTTCCAGGGCACCTATGTGCGACCACCAGACGCTGATGACCTGAGCCACATAATTCAGCAGCCAGAAGAATCGGCCAGACAATTCTGGACACGGTTCCTAACCAAGAAAAACCAAATCGTCGACTGTCCGAACGCAGAGGCTCTAGCAGCCTTTAAGAATAACATCCGTGATGAGTGGCTAGCCCGGCACCTCGGACAGGAAAAGCCGAAATCTATGGCAGCCCTCGTGACACTCATGACCCGCTTTTGCGCGGGAGAAGATAGCTGGCTGGCTCGTAGCAATAACATGACCAAGAGCCCTGGTAATTCGGATACCAAAGACAACAATGGCAGGTCGCGTCGCAATAAGCACAAGCGCCGCATTAACATCGACAATGTAGAGGATACGACAGTTAATGCCGGATTCAGAGGCTCTAAACCCGGTCAGCGGAAAAAGCCATTCAAAAGAAACACTCCGGGCCCGTCCAGTTTGGACCGAATACTCGATCGCTCATGCCAGATACATGGCACCCCCGAAAAGCCAGCTAATCACACCAACAGGGATTGTTGGGTGTTCAAACAGGCCGGTAAGTTAAATACCGAAAATAGAGACAAGGGGCTGCACAGCGACGAGGACGAAGAGCCCCGGCCGCCGAACAATAGTGGACAGAAGGGCTTCCCCCCACAAGTGCGGACGGTGAACATGATATACGCAACCCACATCCCCAAGCGGGAGAGGAAGCGTGCACTCAGGGACGTATACGCGTTGGAGCCTGTCGCCCAAAAGTTCAACCCATGGTCCTCCTGCCCGATCACTTTTGATCGAAGGGACCACCCCACTAGTATCCGTCATGGCGAATTCGCCGCATTGGTTCTAGACCCAATCATTAACGGATTTCATCTCACTAGAGTCCTTATGGACGGTGGAAGCAGCCTGAACCTGCTTTATCAGGATACAGTGCGGAAAATGGGAATAGATCCCTCAAGGATTAAACCCACGAAAACGACCTTTAAGGGCGTCATACCAGGTGTAGAGGCCAACTGTACAGGCTTAGTTACACTTGAAGTGGTCTTCGGATCCCCGGATAATTTCCGAAGCGAGGAGTTAATCTTTGACATAGTCCCGTTCCGCAGTGGCTATCACGCACTGCTCAGACGAACCGCATTTGCAAAGTTCAATGCGGTGCCGCACTATGCATACCTCAAGCTCAAGATGCCAGGTCCTCGAGGAGTCATCACGGTCAATGGAAACACCGAACGCTCTCTCCGAACAGAGGAGCATACCGTGGCACTGGCAGCGGAAGTACAGAGCAGCCTCTCAAGGCAATTCTCCAGTCCGGCTTTTAAACGTCCGGACACCGTCAAGCGCGCCCGGAGTAACCTACAACAAGACCTCCTGGCACGTTCCGAGAAAGCGTAGCAATACGGCCCCAACCCCAGCCCTCGCGAAACTGCGAAATCAGTACCACGCGTACACAACTACGCTATAAAAATTCCATGGGCACAGGGGGAGGGGCACGGCCACGACATGCCCTAAATGCGGCTCAACCGCACTAAGGGGCTCCCGATTTCGTCATTTTTTCTTACTTTCAGGACTCCATCATCCGGAAGGCTTGTCCGGCAATACAATCACCGAACACACGATGCAACAACCAAGGAGGCAGAAAGTACGTCGAATTCTCAGGTGGTCACTATAACGAGCAAAATACCTGTCTTACATATCATCTCGCAGCTCGCCCCTGGAGGGGGACATGTCAAATAGTCCCATCTCTTGCTTATCGCACTATTTGTATCGTTCTGCTTTTACAACAACATTTCAAAATAAACAATGCTTAGCTTCAACTCATTACTACATTCTCTATTCATTCCTTTTTAATATATATGTTCAGTTATGACATTTAGCACCCGTACACTTTGGTACGGTCAATACGCCAGGGGCTTAAGCACCCCATAATACAGCATGAGAAGTCCGAACACTTTCACAAGTGCGGCCCTCCGAACTTATAGCATTATATGCATCAGCTCCGAATCATGTCTTTGGTCAATAGTTGGGTTTGCCCGGCTCCCATGTTTTGGTACCTTACGTTCCGCTATATCGGCTAAGGTAGCGCTGGGAGAACTACTGCAAACTGACTGTCATGATAGGGCGAGAGCTGGTCGCTGTTCGGGAGGTTTCGAGTCCCTAAAGACTTATGCCGCTTAGAGCGAGGAGTCGGCTTTGTCCGGCCTAGGCGTGTATAGCACCCCGAATTCGGTCTTCCGAACACTAGGGGCTTCGCCGAAATTTAAAATTATAGAATTCTCTGGCTAAGTGAGAGTGATAACACATTATAGTCCGATTGCCTCGTTCGTTGTGCTGAGCACCTCCCTCGAAGGACCCAAGAATGGGAAAAAGAGTGCTCACGTTTATCCCGAACACCCCAGCACTCGTGGCACGGGGGCAGAAGCCGATGACTCGCCATCTCTCAAATTTAATAAACGGCCGCATAGAAGGTAATATTTTAAATTAAACAAGCCTTGCATAGCGCACATGAACAAGTTTTCAGCGCACAGGATAAAGCGAACAAGTTTCACTCAAATATTACATCTTTCGAACATTCGTCCGCCATAAGGCGGGCGCCCTTCAGGATGCCCTCATAGTACATCTCGGGGTGGCGATGCTCCTTGCCCTGCGGTGGCCCGTCCTTCACAAGCTTCACATCATCCAATTTGCCCCAGTGCACTTTAGCACGGGCAAGCGCCCTACGGGCACCCTCGATGCAGACGGAGCGCTTGACGACTTCAAGCCGTGGACAAGCATCCACCAGCCGCCTCACCAGCCCGAAGTAGCTCCCAGGCAGGGCCTCCCCAGGCCACAGCCAAACTATAAAGCCCTTCATGGCCTATTCGGCCACCTTGTGGAGCTCGACCAGTTTCTTCAACTGGTCGCTCAAAGGCACCGGGTGTCCGGCCTCAGCGTACTGAGACCAGAACACCTTCTCTGTCGAGCTGCCCTCCTCGGCTCGGTAGAAAGCGGCGGCATCTGACATGCTATGGGGCAAATCTGCGAATGCTCCTGGAGAGCTCCAAACTCGGGTAAGTAACAAGTAATTCACTTTCACGTGCTTGCTTTGCATAAATAATGCCTTACCCGCCGCTATCTTCTTCATCGCCTCAACTTCCTGGAGGGCTTTCTGGGCTTCGGCCTTGGCAGATTTGGCGCTTTCAAGGCCCGTCGCGAGCTCGAACTCTCGCGTCTTTGAGTCAAGCTCCAAACTCTCGTGTTTTTTCACGAGAGCCTGGAGCTCTTGCTGCACCTCACCAACCCGCGCCTCATGCTTCTCCTGCACGGTGCGCTCCGTGGCTGCCTTCTTTTCGGCCTCGGACAACGCTTGCCTAAGGGTTGCCACCTCAGTCGTGGCCACTATGACACCATAGCGATCCTGTCATTTTTTGCAACTGCATCTTTTTATATTATACTCCACAAGGTATTACTTACCTTCTTTTTCCCCGAGATCCTTCTTGGCAAGGCCGAGCTCTTGCTCGGACCGCTCGAGGCTCTGCTTCAGCGCATCCACCTCCGCAGTCAGTGCGGCAGAGGCCATCAGTGAAGCCTGCATACGCATATTGACTTAATTCTGTTAGACTCCTGCGAATGTTATTAGATCCTCTATTCGGCTTTTCTTTCCGAATGCCAAACAGAGCATCAGGGGCTACTGTCTATGCGGTAATATTTTCATATATTTTTCACATACCTCAAAGCCTGTCAACAGGCTGGCACAGGCTTCGGTCAGCCCGCTCTTGGCGGACTGAACCTTATGGATCACCGCACTCATAATAGTGCGGTGCTCCCCGTCGATGGAGGCGCCGTTAAGCACCTCCAGCAAGTTATCCGGTGCCTCCGGTTGGACGGAGGTCACCGGTGTTGTAGGCTTACCCTTCTTGCTTGGGGGCCGCCTGCCGGACTCCGGAACCATTGAAGGTTCCGGTGCGGTGTCCGGCTCAGGGTCGGACTTGGAGCCCTTGGGGGTTTTGTCCCCTTGGCGCCTGGAGTCCAGGAGGTCGCCTTGCGGCGCCTCCAGGACACCTCCTCCTGGCTTGGAACCTCCTGGGACAACACCTCTGCGTCGTCCGTAGGGCGCGGGGGGGGGGGGGGGGGGGGTAGCGGTCGGAAGCGAATTCACATCCAACGAATCCAAGGAACCGCTCGACGACACATCGAGCCGGTCTTTGGGCGGACTGCATAATTATATTTGGCATCAGGAAAAGCTATGCAATAAAGGAACGCCATGAGTCATTCTGGTATCGGAACACTTACAATTTCGCCAGGGGCTTGGCCCTGTGCGGCCACTCCTCTTCGCCGTCGTCGGCGTTGGTAGAGTAGTCCGGATGGAGGGTCCTTCCTTTCTTGGACCCTCCGGCCTCCCCAGTTGGGGCCACCTTCCTTTTCTTCTCTCCCCCCGCTGGGGGAGAGATCTCTCTTTCCTCCTCCTCATCTTCGTGGGTGGAGTCCGCCTCGGAGTCATCGGATGATGAGTCCGACTCCACCGGGCGTCGGGAACTCTTCGGGGTTCCCGTGGCCTTCTTCTTGGCCTTCTTCTCCGGCACCACGTAGGGGTCCGGAACCAGCAGCTTTGCCAAGCGAGCGTCTGCTGGGTCTTCGGGCAAGGGAGCCGGACAGCTGATCTGCCCTGACGTCTCCTGCCAATCCTGTCAAAGGTAAGGGAGTTTAGATCCCGCATAGAGTCAAACTATGAAAGATAAGTATCCTGTAAGAGGTAAAAACAGCTTACCGCGTTAGCTTGACGCTGCGCGCTGAATCCGCGATCCTCGGTAGCGGAGGCGGGAGCCTCGGCCCCCTTGAATAGAACCTTCCACGCATCTTCGTACATTGTGTCGAAGAGCCTGCTCAGAGTTTGGTGCTGGGCCGGATTGAACTCCCACAAGCTGAAAGCCCGTTGTTGGCATGGGAGGATCCGGCGGATGAGCATGACCTGGACTACATGGACAAGTTTGAGCTTGTTGCTCACCAGGTTTTGGATGCATGTTTGGAGACCGGTCAGCTCTCCTTTTTTGCCCCACAGAAGGCCCTTCTCTTTCCAGGAGGTGAGCCGAGTAGGGATTTCGGATCGGAACTCGGGGGCTGCGACCCATGAAGTGTCGCGCGGCTCTGTAACATAGAACCATCCTGATTGCCACCCCTTTATGGTCTCCACGAAGGAGCCCTCGAGCCATAGGACGTTGGGCATCTTGCCCACCATGGCGCCTCCGCACTCCACCTGGCGGCGGCCCACTACCTTCGGCTTGACATTGAATGTCTTCAGCCATAAGCCGAAGTGGGGCTGGATGCAGAGGAAGGCCTCACACACGATGATGAACGCCGAGATGTTGAGGATGAAGTTCGGGGCCAGATCGTGGAAATCCAGGCCGTAGTAGAACATGAGCCCCGGACAAATGGGTGGAGTGGGAAGCTTAGTCCGCCGAGGAAATGGGTGAGGAACACCACCCTCTCATGGAGCCCGGGGGTGGGGATGAGCTGCCCCTCTTCTGAGAGCCGGTGCACGATGTCGTCAGACAAGTATCCGGCCTTCCTCAGCTTTTTGATGTGTCCCTCCGTGACGGAGGAGACCATCCACTTGCCTCCCGCTCCGGACATGGCTGGAGAAGGTTGAGGTGGGGAATGCGGACTTGGGCGCTGGAGCTCGAGTGCGCAAAAATGGATGAGCAAAGGAGGAAGAAGGCGTAGGTGAAAAGGTGGATCCTTATACCCTTATATGGGCGGACGAAATTGCGCGCCCCCACCAGCCTGGTAAAACTCGCTTATCTCCCAAGCACCGTAATCAATGGCACGGTTGGGTTACCCACGCCCGTATTGATGAGAATCCCAGAATAAGGGGACACGATCTCTGCTTCGACAAGACGTGCCAAGGAAACTGCCTCACTAAACGCGCTGAGGTGGGACAGTAAAATGACTCGAATAAAGGCTTGGCCATGGTGTGATGTCACGCTATGGAATACGTCAGCAGATTAGATTTGTGTAAATATTATTCTCTCTATGGCAATATGTGGAACTTATTTTGCAGAGCCGGACACTATCCTTGTGTTCAAAATCTTCTACGAAGTATTCAGAGGAGGAATCCGCCTTGCAATGCCGAAGACAATTAGCGCGCCGGACTCGTCGTCATTGAAGCCTGGTTCAGGGGCTACTGAGGGAGTCCTAGATTAGGGGTTGTCCGGATAGCCGGATTATAACCTTTGGCCGGACTCTTGGACCATGAAGATACAAGATTGAAGACCTCTTCCCGTGTCCGGATGAGACTTTCCTTGGTGTGGAAGGCAAGCTTGGCGATACAGATATGTAGATCTCCTTCCGTTGTAACCGACTCTGTGTAATCCTAGCCCCTCCGGTGTCTATATAAACTGGAGGGTTTTAGTCCGTAGGACACAAGAACAACAGCCATACCATAGGCTAGCTTCTAGGGTTTAGCCTCTCTGATCTCGTGGTAGATCTACTCTTGTACTACCCATATCATCAATATTAATCAAGCAGGAGTAGGGTTTTACCTCCATCGAGAGGGCCCGAACCTGGGTAAAAACATTGTGTCCCTTGTCTCCTGTTACCATCCGCCTAGACGCACAGTTCGGGACCCCCTACCCGAGATCCACCGGTTTTGACACCGATAGTCTCCACATAGGAGCCCTCGAGCCATGTAATGTTGAACATTTTGCCCACCAATGGCACCTCCGCATTCCGCTTGCTGGCCGCCTACAACCTTCAGCTTAACATTGAAGGTCTTCAGCCACAGGCTGAAGTGGGGCTGGACGCGGAGGAAGGCCTCGCACACAACGATAAACGCCGAGATGTTGAGGATGAAGTTCGGGGCCAGATCGTGGAAGTCCAACCCGTAGTAGAACATGAGGCCGCGGATGAACGGGTGGAGGGGAAACCCCAGTCCGCGGACGAAGTGGGTGATAAATACTACCCTCTCGTAAGGCTCCGGGGTAGGGACGATCTTCCCCTCGTCGGGAAGTCGGTGCACGATATTTGTGGCCAAGTATCCGCCCCCCACAGCTTTTCGATGTCCTCCTCCATGATGGAGGATTTCATCCACTTTCCTTCCACTCCGGACATGATTGGGGCGGTGTGAGGAGATAGGTGCGAACTTGGGCATTGGAGCTCGAGTGCGCAAGAATGGATAGGCAAGGAGGAAGAAGGCGTGGGTGAAAAAAGGCGAACTCTTATCCATTTATAAAGGCGGACGAAACTATACGCCCCCACTAGCCTGGTTAACTCGCTTATTTCCCAAGCGCCACGATTGATGACGCGGTTGGGTTACCCACGCCCGTATTGATGAGAATCCCATGATAAGGCGACACGATCTCTGCTTCGACAAGATGTGCCAAGGAAACCGCCTCGCAATATGCGCCAAGGCTGGTTGAGAAAAACGGTTTGATAATAACCGGGCCATGGTATGATGTCATGATATCAAATGTGTCAGCAGGTCGGATTTGTTGAAATATTATTCTCTCTACGGTGGTATGTGGAACTTGTTTTGCAGAGCTGGACACTATCCTTGTGTTCAAAATCTTGTATGGAGTATTCGGAGGAGGAACCCGCCTTGCAATGCCGAAGATAATCTGCGCGCCGGACTCATCGTCATTGAAGCCTGGTTCAGGGGCTACTGAGGGAGTCCTGGATTAGGGGGTATCCGGACAGCCGGACTATATCCCTTGGCTGGACTGTTGGACTATGAAGATACAAGATTGAAGACTTCATCTCGTGTCCGGATGGGACTCTCCTTGGCTTTGAAGGCAAGCTTGGCGATACGGATATGTAGATCTCCTCCCATTGTAACCGACTCTGTGTAACCCTAGCCCCCTCCGGTGTCTATATAAACCAGAGGGTTTAGTCCGTAGGACAACATAAATCATACCATAGGCTAGCTTCTAGGGTTTAGCCTCTATGAGCTCGTGGTAGATCAACTCTTGTACTAGTCATATCATCAAGATCAATCAAGCAGGAAGTAGGGTATTACCTCCATAGAGAGGGCCCGAACCTGGGTAAACATCGTGTCCCCCGCCTCCTGTTACCATCCGCCTTAGATGCACAGTTCGGTACCCCCTACCCGAGATCCGCCGGTTTTGACACCGACATGTACCCACACACCTCTCCACATTTGCAAATAAGGCCTTCCCTCGTTCATCCTTTTCTCTCACAAGATAAACTAGTCATACAAATGCATCTTGATGTTACGTGCAACGCACGGGCATCTTGCTAGTAAGAATGAAAACAAACGACAAAAAAATATTGGACGGTGGTTCGAAGTCATGACCGCGGGCACAACAGACAAGGTGGCCTTGTATTGGTATGCTGAGCCATCTGTTTTAACACATAGGAGCTGGTGTGGTGATTATACACACACGCACGCATGCACACGAACTGCATGCACGCAACACTCACACGAACACATGCACCCACGCACGCACGCAACACTCACACGTACACACGCAGCCACGCACGCACGCAACACTCACACGCACACACGCACGCATGCATGCACACACCAGTACACCACACGACCAACACACACTCTCACGCTCAAGTGCTCAACCTACACGTGCATGCGCACACATCAGGCCCTAACAGACACATACAAAACCAGGTGATTCCCACGCACGGGGTGGAGTCTTGTCGCTCGTGCGTAAATTTGTGTTTATCTGACCTTTTCCCTATGCGAACTGATAGGTGGGACCCACAAGGAACGTGCTCAATTTAACTAGTCAACATGGTGCCATGCAGACTATTTGGCCGGTCAACAGGTGCAATCCGATGCTGAACCGTGAGCAAGTGACCTTATAATCACTGTAAAACGTATATAGTGACCGTAATCAGCTTATTCTGAAGTTCGGTGAACATATTACGCTTTTCTCTCTGTAGGCCCTCCAAAACTACATCTCTACACGTTCTCGCATGTTACATCTAACAACTATGCAATACATCACTACTACTACACTATAACACAATAAATCATATGTGTTTTTGGTTTTACTAGATATCATATTGTTACTTAATTATTCAATTTGCATATATTAAAATTGCCTTTGAAATGTATGGCTAGTATCATATACCGTGTGGGAAAAATCCCGCCCTTTACTGTTTAATCGGGTTTGTATCGATGGATCGTGTGAAACAGCAAAACGATAGTACTATATACAGTACAAGTGACAGTTCACTCGGCCATCGTGTCGTGTACTCCTCCGTCATAAGAGTGGAGCGCTCGCTTTCATAAATCTTCTAGTCCCTTCCGCCGACATGTGGGGCATTAAGCAGCGGCGAAGAAGCCGGCGAAGGCCGCGGTGAAGAAGAAGACAACTGCCCCTTCTTCATCCAAGGGCGCCCAGACACCGCCTCCTTCCCCTCCTCCGGCGGACGTCGTCACGGAGGTCACCTTCGATTATGGATCCCTCAGCCCGAGGAGGAAGAGGAAGACGGCAGAGGAGGAGGCGGACAATGAGTAAGCATCTGGTTCCTCTTTCGTTATCTCTGCCTCCTCACTCTGTGTTGCTTGTCTTGACTTGTCGTAATTTTTGCAGGGACGTGGAGACGCTGGCCCAGAGAGTGAAGAGGGCCAAGGTCTCGGTGGGTGGCCAGCCCCCGGCTGGTACTTCGAGGGCGCCATTGGTGGTGTTGAGCAGCCCGGACAGCAGCCCCCGGCATAGCCCCCAGCGTAAGTTCGTCACTCTTCTCCCGTCGACATGTGTCAGGGGCATGACACTTTGGTGCTGACCTTGCCAGGTATGCAGGAGGAGAGCAGCGGCAGGAGGAGCCACAGAGGGCTAATCCCAACACGCCGCCCCCATCGACTACGCCGCCCCGAGGGGTGTCCCCGACAAGGGCGCCAAGTACCGAGCCCGCGCACATGGAGGAGGAGGAGGAGAACTCAGGCGCCGCCGGCTTTGCCTCACCGCCAAATGTTGGCGGGGAGGGGTGTCGGTGTCAAAACCGGCGGATCTCGGGTAGGGGGTCCCGATCTGTGCGTCAAGGTCGGATGGCAACAGGAGACAAGGGACACTTTATTTTACCCAGGTTCGGGCCCTCTCGATGGAGGTAAAACCCTACTCCTGCTAGATTAATATTGATGATATGGGTAGTACAAGAGTAGATCTACCACGAGATCAAGGAGGTTAAACCCTAGAAGCTAGCCTATGGGTATGATGATGGTTATGATGTGTTCGTCCTACGGACTACAACCCTCCGGTTTATATAGGCACCGGATAGGGTTAGGGTTACACAGAGTCGGTTACATTGGTAGGAGATCTTGAATATCCGCACACCTAGCTTGCCTTCCACGCCAAGGAAAGAACCTTCCGGACACGGGACGAAGTCTTCAATCTTGTATCTTCATAGTCCTGGAGTCTGGCTGAAGATATAGTTCGGCTATCCGAACACCCCCTAATCCAGGACTCCCTCAGTAGCCCCTGAACCAGGCTTCAATGACGACGAGTCCGGCGCGCAAATTGTCTTCGGCATTGCAAGGCGGGTTCCTCCTCCAAATTCTTCAAGAAGATAATAAACACCAAAAAATAGTGTCCGGCTCTGCAAAACAAGTTTCCACGTATTTGTTGGGGAACGTAGTAATTTCAAAAAATTTCCTACGCACACGCAAGATCATGGTGATGCATAGCAACAAGAGGGGAGAGTGTTGTCTACGTACCCTCATAGACCGAAAGCGGAAGCGTTATATCAACGCGGTTGATGTAGTCGTACGTCTTCACGATCCGACCGATCCAAGCACCATTACTCTGGCACCTCCGAGTTCTTGGCACACGTTCAGCTCGATGACGATCCCCGGGCTCCGATCCAGCAAAGCTTCGGGGAGGAGTTCCGTCAGCACGACGGCGTGGTGACGATCTTGATGTACTACTAACGCAGGGCTTCGCCTAAGCACTGCGACAATATGACCGAGGTGGAATTTGGTGGAAGGGGGCACCGCACACGGCTAAGGAACGATCTCAAAGGATCAACTTGTGTGTCTATGGGGTGCCCCCTGCCTCCGTATATAAAGGATCCAAGGGGGAGGGGCTGGCCGGCCAAGGGTGGCGCGCCAGGAGAGTCCTACTCCCTCCGGGAGTAGGATTCCCCCCCAATCCTAGTTGGAATAGGATTCCTCAAAGGGGGAGAGAGAGAGAGGGGGCCGGCCACCTCTCCTAGTCCTAATAGGACTAGGGGAAGGGGGAGGCGCACAGACCATCAGGGCAGCCCTTTCACCTTTCCACCAAGGCCCATGTTGGCCCATTTGGCTCCCGGGGGGTTCCGGTAACCCTCCCGGTATTCCGGTAAAATCACTATTTCATCCGGAACACATCTGATGTCCAAACATAGGCTTCCAATATATCAATCTTTACGTCTCGACCATTTCGAGACTCCTCGTCATGTCCGTGATCACATCCGGGACTCCAAACAACCTTCGGTACATCAAAATGCATAAACTCATAATAACTATCATCGTAACGTTAAGCGTGCGGACCCTACGGTTCGAGAACAATGTAGACATGACCGAGACACGTCTCCGGTCAATAACCAATAGCGGGACCTGGATGCCCATATTGGCTCCTACATATTCTGCGAAGATCTTTATCGGTCAGACCGCATAACAATATACGTTGTTCCCTTTGTCATCGGTATGTTACTTGCCCGAGATTCGATCGTCAGTATCCAATACTTAGTTCAATCTCGTTACCGGCAAGTCTCTTTACTCATTCCGTAATACATCATCCCGCAACTAATTCATTAGTTGCAATGCTTGCAAGGCTTAAGTGATGTGCATTACCGAGAGGGCCCAGAGATACCTCTCCGACGATCGGAGTGACAAATCCTAATCTCGAAATACGCCAACCCAACATCTACCATTGGAGACACCTGTAGTACTCCTTTATAATCACCCAGTTACGTTGTGACGTTTGGTAGTACCCAAAGTGTTCCTCCGGTAAACGGGAGTTGCATAATCTCATAGTCATAGGAACATGTATAAGTCATGAAGAAAGCAATAGCAACATACTAAACGATCGGGTGCTAAGCTAATGGAATGGGTCATGTCAATCAGATCATTCAACTAATGATGTGACCTTGTTAATCAAATGACAACTTCTTTGTCCATGGTTAGGAAACTTAACCATCTTTGATTAACAAGCTAGTCAAGTAGAGGCATACTAGTGACACTCTGTTTGTCTATGTATCCACACATGTATTATGTTTCCGGTTAATACAATTCTAGCATGAATAATAAACATTTATCATGATATAAGGAAATAAATAATAACTTTATTATTGCCTCTAGGGCATATTTCCTTCAGTCTCCCACTTGCACTAGAGTCAATAATCTAGTTCACATCGCCATGTGATTTACCAGCAATAGTTCACATCACCATGTGATTAACACCCATAGTTCACATCGCCATGTGACCAACATCCAAAAGGGTTTACTAGATTCAGTAATCTAGTTCACATTGCTATGTGATTAACACCCAAAGAGTACTAAGGTGTGATCATGTTTTGCTTGTGAGAGAATCTTAGTCAACGGGTCTTTTACATTTAGATCCGTTATGTATTTTGCAATTTTCTATGTCTACAATGCTCTGCACTGAGCTACTCTAGCTAATTGCTCCCACTTTCAATATGTATCTAGATCGAGACTTAGAGTCATCCAGATCGGTGTCAAAACTTGCATCGACGTAACCCTTTACGACGAACCTTTTGTCACTTCCATAATCGAGAAACATATCCTTATTCCACTAAGGATAATTTTGACCGCTGTCCAGTGATCTACTCCTAGATCACCATTGTTCTCCCTTGCTTAACTCAGTGTAGGGTATACAATAGATCTGGTAAACAGCATGGCATACTTTATAGAACCTATGGCCGAGGCATAGGGAATGACTTTCATTCTCTTTCTATCTTCTGTCGTGGTCGGGCTTTGAGTCTTACTCAATTTCACACCTTGTAACACAGGAAAGAACTCTTTCTTTGACTGTTCAATTTTGAACTACTTCAAAATCTTGTCAAGGTATGTACTCATTGAAAAAAAAAACTTATCAAGCGTCTTGATCTATCTCTATAGATCTTGATACTCAATATGTAAGCAGCTTCACCGAGGTCTTTCTTTGAAAAACTCCTTTCAAACACTCCTTTATGCTTTGCAGAATAATTCTACATTATTTCTGATCAACAATATGTCATTCACATATACTTATCAGAAATGCTGTAGTGCTCCCACTCACTTTCTTGTAAATACAGGCTTCACAGCAAGTCTGTATAAAACTATATGTTTTGATCAACTTATCAAAGTGTGTATTCCAACTCTGAGATGCTTGCACCAGTCCATAGATGGATCGTTGGAGCTTGCATATTTTGTTAACACCTTCAGGATCGACAAAACCTTCTAGTTGCATCGTATACAACTCTTGTTTAATAAATCCATTAAGGAATGCAGTTTTGTTTATCCATTTGCCGGATTTCATAAAATGCGGCAATTGCTAACATGATTCGGACAGACTTAAGCATAGATACGAGTGAGAAACTCTCATCGTAGTCAACACCTTGAACTTGTCGAAAACCTTTTGCGACAATTCTAGCTTTGTAGATAGTAACACTACTATCAGCGTCCGTCTTCCTCTTGAAGATCCATTTATTTTCTATGGCTTGCCGATCATCGGGCAAATCCATCAAAGTCCATACTTTGTTCTCATACATGGATCATATCTCAGATTTCATGGCCTCAAACCATTTCGCGGAATCTGGGCTCATCATCGCTTCCTCATAGTTCGCAAGTTCGTCATGGTCTAGTAACATGACTTTCAGAACAGGATTACCGTACTACTCTGGTGCGGATCTCACTCTGGTTTACCTACGAGATTCAGTAGTAACTTGATCAGAAGTTACATGATCATCATCATTAGCTTCCTCACTAATTGGTGTAGTAGTCACAGGAACAGATTTCTGTGATGAACTACTTTCCAATAAGGGAGAAGGTACAATTACCTTATCAAGTTCTACTTTCCTCCCACTCACTTCTTTCGAGAGAAACTCCTTCTCTAGAAAGGATCCATTCTCAGCAACGAATGTCTTGCCTTCGGATCTGTGATAGAAGGTGTACCCAACTGTCTCCTTTGGGTATCCTATGAAGACATATTTCTCCGATTTGGGTTTGAGCTTATCAGGATGAAACTTTTTCACATAAGCATCACAACCCCAAACTTTAAGAAACGACAACTTTGGTTTCTTGCCAAACGATAGTTCAGATTGTGTCGTCTCAACGGACTTAGATGGTGCCCTTTTTAACGTGAATGCAGTTGTCTTTAATGCATAACCCCAAAACTATAGTGGTAAATCGGTAAGAAACATCATAGATTGCACTATATCCAATAGAGTACGGTTATGACGTCTGGACGCACCATTATGCTGTGGTGTTCCAGGTGGCGTGAGTAGTGAAACTATTTCACATTGTTTTAACTGAAGACCAAACTCGTAACTCAAATATTTGTCTCCGCGATCAGATCGTAGAAACTTTATTTTCTTGTCACGATGATTTTCTACTTCACTCTGAAATTCTTTGAACTTTTCAAACATTTCAGACTTATGTTTCATCAAGTAGATATACTCATATCTGCTCAAATCATCTGTGAAGGTTAGAAAATAATGATACTTGTCGCGAGCTTTAATATTCATTTGACCACATACATCAGTATGTATGATTTCCAATAAATCTGTTGCTTGCTTCATTGTTCCGGAGAACGGTGTTTTAGTCATCTTGCCCATAAGGCATGGTTCGCAAGCATCAAGTGATTCATAATCAAGTGATTCCAAAATTCCATCAGCATGGAGTTTCTTCATGCGCTTTACACCAATATGACCTAAACGGCAGTGCCCCAAATAAGTTGCACTATCATTATTAACTTCGCATCTTTTGGCTTCAATATTATGAATATGTGTATCACTACGATCGAGATCCAACAAACCATTTTCGTTGGTGTGTATGACCATAGAAGGTTTTATTCATGTAAACAGAACAACAATTGTTCTCTAACTTAAATGAATAACTGTATTGCAATTAACATGATCAAATCATATTCATGCTCAACGCAAACATCAAATAACACTTATTTAGGTTCAACACTAATCCCGAAAGTATAGGGAGTGTGCGATGATGATCATATCAATCATGGAACTACTTCCAACACACATCGTCACTTTACCCTTAACTAGTCTCTGTTTATTCTGCAACTCCTGTTTCGAGTTACTACTCTTAGCAACTGAACCAATATCAAATACTGAGGGGTTGCTATAAACACTAGTAAAGTACACATCAATAACATGTATATCAAATATACTTTTGTTCACTTTGCCATCCTTTTTATCCACCAAACACTTGGGGTAGTTCCGCTTCCAGTGACCAGTCCCTTTGCAGTAGAAGCACTTAGTCTCAGGCTTAGGACCAGACTTGAGCTTCTTCACTTGAGCAGCAACTCGCTTGCCGTTCTTCTTGAAGTTCCTCTTCTTCCCTTTGCCCTTTTCTTGAAACTAGTGGTCTCGTCAACCATCAACACTTGATGTTTTTCTTGATTTCTACCTTCATCGATTTCAGCATCACGAAGAGCTTGGGAATTGTTTTCGTCATCCCTTGCATACTATAGTTCATCACGAAGTTCTACTAACTTGGGGATGGTGACTAGAGAATTCTGTCAATCACTATCTTATCTGGAAGATTAACTCCCACTTGATTCAAGCGATTGTAGTACCAGACAATCTGAGCACATGCTCACTAGTTGAGCGATTCTCCTCCATCTTTTAGCTATAGAACTTGTTGGAGACTTCATATCTCTCAACTCGGGTATTTGCTTGAAATATTAACTTCAACTCCTGGAACATCTCATATGCTCCATGACGTTCAAAACGTCTTTGAAGTCCCGATTCTAAGCCGTTAAGCATGGTGCACTAAACTATTAAGTAGTCATCATATTGAGCTAGCAAAACGTTCATAACGTCTGCATGTGCTCCTGCAATAGGTCCGTCACCTAGCGGTGCATCAAGGACATAATTCTTCTGTGCAGCAATGAGGATAAACCTTAAATCACGGATCCAATCCGCATCATTGCTACTAACATTTTTCAACACAATTTTCTCTAGGAACATATCAAAATAAACACAGGAAGCAACAATGCGAGCTATTGATCTACAACATAGATATGCTAATACTACCAAGACTAAGTTCATGATAAATTAAAGTTCAATTAATCATATTACTTAAGAACTCCCACTTAGATAGACATCCCTCTAATCCTCTAAGTGATCACGTGATCCAAATCAACTAAACCATGTCCGATCATCACGTGAGATGGAGTAGTTTCAATGGTGAACATCACTATGTTGATCATATCTACTATATGATTCACGCTCGACCTTTCAGTCTCCGTGTTCCGAGGTCATATCTTATATGCATAGCTCGTCAAGTATAACCTGAGTATTCCGCGTGTGCAACTGTTTTGCACCCGTTGTATTTGAACGTAGAGCCTATCACACCCGATCATCACGTGGTGTCTCAGCACGAAGAACTTTTGCAACGGTGCATACTCAGGGAGAACACTTCTTGATAATTTAGTGAGAGATCATCTTATAATGCTACCGTCAATCAAAGCAAGATAAGATGCATAAAAAGATAAACATCACATGAAATCAATGTAAGTGATATGATATGGTCATCATCATCTTGTGCTTGTGATCTCCATCTCCGAAGCACCGTCATGATCACCATCGTCACCGGCGCGACACTTTGATCTCCATCGTAGCATCGTTGTCGTCTCACCAATCTTATGCTTCCACGACTATCACTACCGCTTAGTAATAAAGTAAAGCATTACATCGCGATTGCATTGCATACAATAAAGCGACAACCATACTGCTCCTGCCGGTTGCCGATAACTCGGTTACAAAACATGATCATCTCATACAATAAAATTTAGCATCATGTCTTGACCATATCACATCACAACATGCCCTGCAAAAACAAGTTAGACGTCCTCTACTTTGTTGTTGCAAGTTTTACGTGGCTGCTACGGGCTGAAGCAAGAACCAATCTCACCTACGCATCAAAACCACAACGATAGTTTGTCAAATAGACTCCGTTTTAACCTTCTCAAGGACCAGGCGTAGCCACACTCGGTTCAACTAAAGTTGGAGAGACAGTCTTCCGCAAGCCATCTATGTGCAAAGCACGTCGAGGGAATCGGTCTCGCGTAAGAGTACGCGTAAGGTTGGTCCGGATCGTCTCGTCCAACAATACCGCCGAACCAAAGTATGACATGCTGGTAGGCAGTATGACTTGTATCGTCTACAACTCACTTGTGTTCTACTCGTGCAAATAACATCAAACCATAAAAACCTAGGCTCGGATGCCACTGTTGGGGAACGTAGTAATTTCAAAATTTTTCCTACGCACACGCAAGATCATGGTGATGCATAGCAACGAGAGGGGAGAGTGTTGTCTACGTACCCTCGTAGACCGAAAGCGGAAGCGTTATATCAACGCGGTTGATGTAGTCGTACGTCTTCACGATCCGACCGATCCAAGCACCGTTACTCCGGCACCTCCGAGTTCTTGGCACACGTTCAGCTCGATGACGATCCCCGGGCTCCGATCCAGCAAAGCTTCGGGGAGGAGTTCCGTCAGCACGACGGCGTGGTGACGATCTTGATATACTACTGACGCAGGGCTTCGCCTAAGCACTGCGACAATATGACCGAGGTGGAATTTGGTGGAAGGGGGCACCGCACACGGCTAAGGAACGATCTCAAAGGATCAACTTGTGTGTCTATGGGGTGCCCCCTGCCTCCGTATATAAAGGATCCAAGGGGGAGGGGCTGGCCGGCCAAGGGTGGCGCGCCAGGAGAGTCCTACTCCCTCCGGGAGTAGGATTCCCCCCCAATCCTAGTTGGAATAGGATTCCTCAAAGGGGGGAGAGAGAGGGGGCCGACCACCTCTCCTAGTCCTAATAGGACTAGGGGAAGGGGGAGGCGCACAGCCCATGAGGGCAGCCCTTTCACCTTTCCACCAAGGCCCATGTTGGCCCATTTGGCTCCCGGGGGGTTCCGGTAACCCTCCCGGTATTCCGGTAAAATCACTATTTCATCCGGAACACATCTGATGTCCAAACATAGGCTTCCAATATATCAATCTTTATGTCTCGACCATTTCGAGACTCCTCGTCATGTCCGTGATCACATCCGGGACTCCGAACAACCTTCGGTACATCAAAATGCATAAACTCATAATAACTATCATCGTAACGTTAAGCGTGCGGACCCTACGGTTCGAGAACAATGTAGACATGACCGAGACACGTCTCCGGTCAATAACCAATAGCGGGACCTGGATGCCCATATTGGCTCCTACATATTCTGCGAAGATCTTTATCGGTCAGACCGCATAACAATATACATTGTTCCCTTTGTCATCGGTATGTTACTTGCCCGAGATTCGATCGTCAGTATCCAATACTTAGTTCAATCTCGTTACCGGCAAGTCTCTTTACTCGTTCCGTAATACATCATCCCGCAACTAATTCATTAGTTGCAATGCTTGCAAGGCTTAAGTGATGTGCATTACCGAGAGGGCCCAAAGATACCTCTCCGACGACCGGAGTGATAAATCCTAATCTCGAAATACGCCAACCCAACATCTACCATTGGAGACACCAGTAGTACTCCTTTATAATCACCCAGTTATGTTGTGACGTTTGGTAGTACCCAAAGTGTTCCTCCGGTAAACGGGAGTTGCATAATCTCATAGTCATAGGAACATGTATAAGTCATGAAGAAAGCAATAGCAACATACTAAACGATCGGGTGCTAAGCTAATGGAATGGGTCATGTCAATCAGATCATTCAACTAATGATGTGACCTTGTTAATCAAATGACAACTTCTTTGTCCATGGTTAGGAAACTTAACCATCTTTGATTAACAAGCTAGTCAAGTAGAGGCATACTAGTGACACTCTGTTTGTCTATGTATCCACACATGTATTATGTTTCCGGTTAATACAATTCTAGCATGAATAATAAACATTTATCATGATATAAGGAAAAAAATAATAACTTTATTATTGCCTCTAGGGCATATTTCCTTCAGTATTGCCATATAGAGAATAATACAAGCACAAATCAAATCTGCTGACGTATTCCGCAGTGCGTCATAACACTGCGACCAAGCCTTCTGTATGGATTATTTTTTGTTGTTCCACCGCAACACGTTCAAACGAGGCGGTTTCCTTGGCACGTCTTGTCGAAGCAGAGATCGTGTGCCCCCTTTAACGGGATTCTCATTAATACGGACGTGGGTAACCCAACCGTGCCCATTAAGCACGTCCTGCCTTGATTAAAGGCTAGTCCAAGACGGTTACGGGGAGGGCTCTTGATATTCTGCCTCTTATAAAGAGACTGAGACCTTGCTCCCCTCTTGTGTTCTCAAAACAAGCTCGCCCATAGCCTCGAGTTCCAACACCCCAGGCTTTTAGATTCTAGGCGCACCGGACCATCGACAATGTCCGGCTCCGGCCTTCAAGGCCAATGGATGCCCTCCTCCGTTACGGAGGAGGACGTATCAAGGTTGAGGGAGGCTAGGTTCTTGACCAGCGAGATCCCGCATAGGTTGCCTGCTCAAGGACAAGCGATCCCAAGCCCTGAGCCTGGTGAGAGCGTAGTATTCATCTCCCACTTCCTTCGAGGATTAGGCTTTCCAACGGATCCTTTCGTAAGGGGGCTGATGTTTTATTATGGGCTGGAATTCCATGACCTAGCTCCGGAGTCCATCCTCCATATCTCCTCCTTCATTGTTGTGTGTGAAGCGTTTCTCCATATCACTCCTCACTTCGGATTATGGCTCAAGACCTTCAAGGTAGAACCGAAGATAATCGAGGGGCGTCACGTAGAGTGCGGAGGTGCTGTTATAAAATGGAATACCGATGCTCCATGGCCCGAGGGCACTTTTCAAGAGGAGCTCGGCTTATGGCAACAGGAGTGGTTCTACATCACCTCTCCTCGGGGCACCACTTGGGTAGCGCCTCCCGCCTTTCGCTCGGTCCCCCCACCACGTTTAACATCGTGGATCAACACAGGGTTAGATCGGGGCTTGCCCAAAGACGTTCCTCTGTTGCAGGGCCGCATAAAGGATCTCCTAAAAGTAGACCTCAACTTGGTCAAGGTGACACAAGTTATGCTGATTCGCCGGACACTGCCCGGCCAACGTCGCCCCCTCCGCTTGTGGGAGTTCAACCCAGAGGGGCCGCGAGTTCTCTGAAATTTCATGGGCGTGACGCCTACGGAGATGTATAGACTGTTCTTCGGACCACAAGGAGTGAGTCCGGATTTGACCGAGGATGCTGGTTTAAGCCGCAACCGCCCGGATACAGAAGTAGGTGACATTGCGCTCGGACCTTCTATCCGTACAATTGACTTATTTTTTAGCAGTACTTCTCCTTTTTACGCAGGAGTGGATAGCGAAGGCGAAGCTGGTCCGGTGTCCGACTCCCCTTCCCGAGACCAGGCTAGATCCTGTGTTAGTCAGGATGTTGGAGGTGGCGCCTCTGGAGGAAAATGAAGGGGCGGACAAGGAAACCGTGGCCTCTTCGAAAGGGGCCATCCCAAAGGGGGGAATCGACAACTCCTCTCCAAAGGGGAAGAAAAGGGCCGCCTCTGACGACCCGGGAGCCGTAGCTCCAAAGCGGGGGAAAGAATCCGCGTCAGAGGACCTGACGCCGGGGAGCCCCTCGGCCGAACTAAATCCTCAAAAGGAGCAGCCCTCCAACGAGCCGTAAGTAGAAAGAGAGTCATTCTTTTAAGAGAAATCCTTAATTTATATCTGAGAAGTTTTAACCGAAACCTTACCTTGTAGTTCGGACCTCGACCCTTCTCGGCAGAGCTCGTCATCGGGGGATCTTCTTCCGGAGATGATGGAGAGCGGAACGCCTCCTCCTTCATCGCCTAGCAAGGCGGGCGATGCCGAAGTGTCGTCACAGAGGATTTCTCCGAATCTGCCAGAGGCAGAAGGTGATCATGCGGCCCCTCGGGGTTCTCCGTGTCCGGCCTCCGAAGAAGGCCATGGGACGAGTCCGGCACCATCTGGTGTTCGGTCGGAGGAGCTGAAGGTTCTGCTGGGCCGAGCCTCTGTTTCAGAGGAGCATCGTGTGTTGATGCACACGGTGATTGAAAAGATTTCATCCGCGGAAAGCGGACTGAACGAGGCCGTCAAGAGTTTACTGGCGGGCCTTGAGGTACATTTTGAATAACGAACATTAGTGTTAATTGCGCATAATAACATGCGCCTTGTATAGATAGTAGCCCCTGAGACTCTGTGTGCCGCAAAGATTAGCGGCGTGCAGAGGATCTTAATCCCAGGTCCTTTAAGTGGCACCTTTGTATGTAGGTGGCAGGTTGTCCGGAGTCGAGCCGGACTCGAGATTTTGCCGAAATGAAACGGCAACTCGATGAGGCAGAAGCCGACATCGTGCTTGTTAACAAGCGGCTTGATGATGCTCAAGGTATTGAGTTTATTTGGCGATTGTTAGTAAGAGGAGCTTTATGTCAATATCTTACCTTGTGTATGCTTGATGCAGATGGTGCGGCGGTCGTAGAAGGACTTAGGGCCGAGCTCGCCAAAGCAAAGGAACAAGCCAGAAAAAGCGATGCGGCTGCCGGAAGAGCCCGTGAAGAGCTAAAAGCCGAACAGGCTTCCCATTGCCGAAGCAAGGAGGAGATGGCTGATATAGCCGTGAAGTTGAAAAGTGCTACAGACCGTTGCAAACTTCTTGAAGAGGAAGGTCGAGCCCGGCAGACGGATTTAGAGAAGGCCGTCGCCGACGCCAAGGACGCCCGCTCTGGTATGAGAGCCTCAAGGGAAGAGCTGCGTCAAGCCGGACTAATTGCGGATGGAAAGCCCTTCCTGCTGCGGAGAAAATTCTATGATCCGAAGTTTCGCCCCGTTGGACCGAGCGTGGAGTGTGGAGGACACCTATCTGGATTTGTCGGCTAGTGCCGCTGATGCGACCAGGTACTTTCAAGATAAGAAAGATCATGAAGTGGAAAAGCTCTTCTGGTCGCAGTTCACTAATCCAGAGCGTCCACTATCAGTGGATGATCGCCTGGCCCAATGGGCCGAGCTGAATAGGTTGTCCGAACTCGCCATGAAGTATGCCATGGACCGCCTGTGTCCGGGGAGATCGAAGCCGAGAAGCTATTTCAGTTTGGTGTAGCAATTTCTTGACGTGGTGCCTCGGATTGAAGCTCTAAAGAGGTCCGCTTGCACAGAGGGCGCGTGGCTGGCTCTTGCCCGTGTCAAGACATACTAGGCAGATATGGAGCCCACCGTTGTTGCGTCCCGTGATTCGGATAAAAGCCGAATTCCTTCCGAGCACTATTTTGAGGAAGTCCTCGCGGGCGCTCGTATAATAGAGACGCAGTGTTCGAAAGATGCTGTTTTATGATAGCATATGTAATCGTAGATCAATATTTTTATAAATTGTAATGGCGTAATTTAGACTTGTGCCTTCAAGTATTAATAACACCTCCTGTGCGGCCGTTTTAATATATAAATTCTGAAAGATTGCAGTCGTTGGCTTCAGCCCCCACGCACATAGTGCGGGGGTGCGCGCGGAGAACGCATTTTCACACTTAACCCAATGTCTTGGTCCTACAAAGGAGGTGATAGCGCCACGGGCTAGGCAACCGGACTATAACGCTTTAACACTTTCACTTAGCCATAGGAGCTTGACAGTGGGGCTTTTTAGGTAGCCCTTTAATGGCGACTGCGTTTACCCGAATTTGGGACGCATATGTGCCTGACTGGGAAGCGGCCCTTCGTCAAAACGGAGGAATTCGATAAATTCCTATAAGTCATCAAGTGGCGACCAGTCTCGCGCTACATCATGACAGTCGGTTTTCGGCTTTCTCTACTGAGGTGCTCACCCGGCCGAACCGGGGCACAATCGCAGTAGTTCTCCTGGTGCAACCTTAGCCGACAGAAGGGAACGTAAGGTGGCCGAACTCAGGAGCCGGGCAACCCAACATGTGACCAAAATCATGACTCGGAGCTGATGCATATAGTGCCAAAACTGGTGACGCCGAACACTCCCTAAGGTGTTCGGTCTTTGTGGGTGCGTGTGAAACGACACCCTTGAAAAAGAAAAAAGCCCCTTGTGTCCAGGTACGAGCAAGAATTCTGGCGTGGCCACATGCCAAAACGCCAGTCTCCTCCATGGTTATAGTGAGGTAAACCAGGGGATGTATAGCAGCAAGAGACAGTAAAAAAGGTTTACGCAGGGTCTTAATCTAAGAAGAATCCTTTGGGGCGGGTCCCTACTGCACGTCTGCGCCTGTGTCTCCGCTGTGCCGTGTCCTGGACGGGCGCCGTACGACGTTCATCTGTAAAAGGGAAGAACTAAATTGAAAAATGGGTCGTGCGGATCAAAAAGAATAATAAATAAAATGTGAAGTGAGAAATAGATACGGTCGAGTTTTATTGTCTCTGCGTACAGCCCCTGGTGAGGCGTACCAAGCCTATAACGAAAATGGGCTTGTGCCAAACTCATTGAGTCCGGGTCCGCGGCCTTTTGTGACTTACATCGAAAAAGTCTTTTGGCTGGCGAGGCCATTTTGTTGGGCGGCCGTTTAAGCGGCCGCACAATCCTCCGTTTGGAGGAGATGTAGTTTAGTATGCTCCCTTTAAAGAGATGATGCCTCGAGGACCGGGCATCTTTAGCGTGAGGGATGCATAATGCGGTATTGCGTTAAAGCGAGCGAAAGCTCCGCATCCCATTAGTGCTTGATAGCGACTAGAAAACGGGACTATGTGGAAGATAAGCTTTTCGCGACGAAAGTTATTGGCAGAGCCAAATATGACCACAAGCCGGAGAAAACCCATACAGTGGGTGTCCGGGCCTGGTGCTACTCCTTGAAAGGAGGTTTTACTGTGACGGATTCGTGCTGGGTTTATGCCCATGCGGTGAATTGTATCCTGATATATTAGATTTACCTGCCACCGTCCATAAGGACGTTGGTAAACTGGAATCCGTCTATTATTGGATTAAGCATCAGGGCAGTCCGGCCTGCGTGTTTGATATTGCGAGAATAATCTAGCTGATCAAAAATGATTGGCTTTAGTGACCAGTGGCCAGACTCCTGAGGGATAGGCTTGAATGTGCGGACCTTTATGGGTGCCTCATGGCTTGTTATGTGAAGTGAGTTCACTGTTTTGACTTCTTGCGGGAAGTTCTTTTGCTTCCTGGTGTTCTGCTTTTGGGGTTCGTCCTCTTCCTCACTTGGTGTGTCGAGCCCCTTGTGTTCGGCGTTAAGCCTTCCGGATGGTTTGAAAACCCAACAGTCTCTATGGGTATGATTAGCAGGCTTTCCAGGAGTACTGTGTATCTGACATATCCTGTCCATGATTCTCTTTACACTAGACGGATCTTCCCTATTATCCTAAGGGGGTGATTTTGTCTGATTTTGCAGTGAGCCTTTGAATCTGGCATTGACTGTCGTGCTCTTCGGACTTTTTCTTTTGATTCGGCGAAGGTCCTTGTATCGTCGTGGTTTCCCGTTTCCACCCTCAGAATTCCCCCGACTCAGCTGATGATGGGCTCGATGCACTCCCTGAGCAGCACATGGATGGAAACGGGAAACCACGACGATACAAGGACCTTCGCCGAATCAAAAGAAAAAGTCCGAAGAGCACGACAGTCAATGCCGGATTCAAAGGCTCACGGCAAAATCAGACAAAATCACCCCCTCAGGATAATAGGGAAGATCCGTCCAGTCTAAAGAGAATCATGGACAGGATATGTCAGATACACAGTACTCCTGGAAAGCCTGCTAATCATACCCACAGAGACTGTTGGGTTTTCAAACAATCCGGAAGGCTTAACGCCGAACACAAGGGGCTCGACACATCAAGTGAGAAAGAGGACGAACCCCAAAAGCAGAACACCAGGAAGCAAAAGAACTTCCCGCAAGAAGTCAAAACAGTGAACTCACTTCACATAACAAGGCATGAGGCACCCATAAAGGCCCGCACATTCAAGCCTATCCCTCAGGAGTCTGGCCACTGGTCACTAAAGCCAATCATTTTTGATCAGCTAGATTATTCTCGCAATATCAAACACGCAGGCCGGACTGCCCTGATGCTTAATCCAATAATAGACGGATTCCAGTTTACCAACGTCCTTATGGACGGTGGCAGCGGACTAAATCTAATATATCAGGATACAATTCACCGCATGGGCATAAACCCAGCACGAATCCGTCACAGTAAAACCTCCTTTCAAGGAGTAGCACCAGGCCCGGACACCCACTGTATGGGTTTTCTCCGGCTTGTGGTCATATTTGGCTCTGCCAATAACTTTCGTCGCGAAAAGCTTATCTTCCACATAGTCCCGTTTTCAAGTCGCTATCGAGCACTAATGGGACGCGGAGCTTTCGCTCGCTTTAACGCAATACCGCATTATGCATCCCTCACGCTAAAGATGCCCGGTCCTCGAGGCATCATCTCTTTAAAGGGAGCATACTAAACTACATCTCCTCCAAACGGAGGATTGTGCGGCCGCTTAAACGGCCGCCCAACAAAATGGCCTCGCTAGCCAAAAGACTTTTTCGATGTAAGTCACAAAAGGCCGCGGACCCGGACTCAATGAGTTCGGCACAAGCCCATTTTCGTTATAGGCTTGGTACGCCTCACCAGGGGCTGTACGCAGAGACAATAAAACTCGACCGTATCTATTTCTCACTTCACATTTTATTTATTATTCTTTTTGATCCGCACGACCCATTTTTCAATTTAGTTCTTCCCTTTTACAGATGAACGTCGTACGGCACCCGTCCAGGACACGGCACAACGGAGACACAGGCGCAGACGTGCAGTAGGGACCCGCCCCAAAGGATTCTTCTTAGATTAAGACCCTGTGTAAACCTTTTTTACTGTCTCTTGCTGCTATACATCCCCTGGTTTACCTCACTATAACCATGGAGGAGACTGGCGTTTTGGCATGTTGCCACGCCAGAATTCTTGCTCGTACCTGGACACAAGGGGCTTTTTTCTTTTTCAAGGGTGTTGTTTCACACGCACCCACAAAGACCGAACACCTTAGGGAGTGTTCGGCGTCGCGAGTTTTGGCACTATATGCATCAGCTCCGAGTCACGATTTTGGTCACATGTTGGGTTGCCCGGCTCCTGAGTTCGGCCACCTTATGTTCCGTTCTGTCGGCTAAGGTTGCACCAGGAGAACTACTGCGATTGTGCCCCGGTTCGGCCGGGTGAGCACCTCAGTAGAGAAAGCCGAAAACCGACTGTCATGATGTAGCGCGAGACTGGTCGCCACTCGATGACTTATAGGAATTTATCGAATTCCTCCGTTTTGACGAAGGGCCGCTTCCCGGTCAGGCACATATGCGTTCCGAATCCGGGTAAACACAGTCGCCATTAAAGGGCTACCTAAAGAGTCCCACTGTCAAGCTCCTATGGTTAAGTGAAAGTGTTAAAGCATTATAGTCCGGTTGCCTAGCCCGCGGCGCTATCACCTCCTTTGTAGGACCAAGACGTTGGGTTAAGTGTGAAAATGCGTTCTCCGCACGCACCCCCGCACTATGTGCGTGGGGGCTGAAGCCAACGACTGCAATCTTTCAGAATTTATATATTGAAACGGACGCACAGGAGGTGTTATTAATACTTGAAGGCACAAGTCTAAATTACGCCATTACAATTTATAAAAATATTGATCTACGATTACATATGCTGTCATAAAACAACATCTTTCGAACACTGCGTCTCTATTATACGAGCGCCCGCGAGGACTTCCTCAAAATAGTGCTCGGAAGGAATTCGACTTTTATCCGAATCACGGGACGCAACAACGGTGGGCTCCATATCTGCCCAGTATGTCTTGACACGGGCAAGAGCCATCCGCGCGCCCTCTGTGCAAGCGGACCTTTTTAGAGCTTCAATCCGAGGCACCACGTCAAGAAATTGCTGCACCAAACTGAAATAGCTTCTCGGCTTCGATCTCCACGGACACAGGCGGTCCATGGCATACTTCATGGCGAGTCCGGACAACCTATTCAGCTCGGCCCATTGGGCCAGGTGATCATCCACTGATAGTGGACGCTCTGGATTAGTGAACTGCGACTAGAAGAGCTTTTCCACTTCATGATCTTTCTTATCTTGAAAGTACCTGGTCGCATCAGCGGCACTAGCCGACAAATCCAGATAGGTGTCCTCCATGCTCCACGCTCGGTCCAACGGGGCGAACTTCGGATCACAGAATTTTCTCCGCAGCAGGAAGGGCTTGCCATCCGCAATTAGTCCGGCTTGACGCAGCTCTTCCCTTGACGCTCTCATACCAGAGCGGGCGTCCTTGGCGTCGGCGACAGCCTTCTCTAAATCCGTCTGCTGGGCTCGACCTTCCTCTTCAAGAAGTTTGCAACGGTCAGTAGCACTTTTCAACTTCACGGCTATATCAGCCATCTCCTCCTTGCTTCGGCAATGGGAAGCCTGTTCGGCTTTCAACTCTTCACGGGCTCTTCCGGCAGCCGCATCGCTTTTTCTGGCTTGTTCCTTTGCTTTGCTGAGCTCGGCCCTAAGTCCTATAAGGGCCGCCGCACCATCTGCATCAAGCATACACAAGGTAAGATATTGACATAAAGCTCCTCTTACTAACAATCGCCAAATAAACTCAATACCTTGAGCATCATCAAGCCGCTTGTTAACAAGCACGACGTCGGCTTCTGCCTCATCGAGTTGCCGTTTCATTTCGGCAAAATCTCGAGTCCGGCTCGACTCCGGACAACCTGCCACCTACATACAAAGGTGCCACTTAAAGGACCTGGGATTAAGATCCTCTGCGCGCCGCTAATCTTTGCGGCACACAGAGTCTCAGGGGCTACTATCTATACAGGGCACATGTTATTATGCGCAATTAACACTAATGTTCGTTATTCAAAACGTACCTCAAGGCCCGCCAGTAAACTCTTGATGGCCTCGTTCAGTCCGCTTTCCGCGGATGAAATCTTTTCAATCACCATGTGCATCAACACACGATGCTCCTCTGAAACAGAGGCTCGGCCCAGCAGAACCTTCAGCTCCTCCGACCGAACACCAGATGGTGCCGGACTCGTCCCATGGCCTTCTTCGGAGGCCGGACAGAGAGAACCCCGGGGGGCCGCATGATCACCTTCTGCCTCTGGCAGATTCGGAGAAATCCTCTGCGACAACACTTCGGCGTCGCCCGCCTTGCTAGGCGATGAAGGAGGAGGCGTTCCGCTCTCCATCATCTCCGGAAGAAGATCCCCCGATGACGAGCTCTGCCGAGAAGGGTCGAGGTCCGAACTACAAGGTAAGGTTTCGGTTAAAACTTCTCAGATATAAATTAAGGATTTCTCTTAAAAGAATGACTCTCTTTCTACTTACGGCTCGTTGGAGGGCTGCTCCTTTTTTAGTTCGGCCGAGGGGCTCCCTGGCGTTGGGTCCTCTGACACGGATTCTTTCCCCCGCGTTGGAGCTACGGCTCCCGGGTCGTCAGAGGCGGCCCTTTTCTTCCCCTTTGGATAGGAGTTGTCGATTCCCCCCTTTGGGATGGCCCCTTTCGAAGAGGCCACGGTTTCCTTGTCCGCCCCTTCATTTTCCTCCAGAGGCGCCACCTCCAACATCCTGACTAGCACAGGATCTAGCCTGGTCTCGGGAAGGGGAGCCGGACACCAGACCAGCTTCGCCTTCGCTATCCACTCCTGCGTAAAAAGGAGAAGTACTGTTAAAAAATAAGTCAATTGTACGGATAGAAGGTCCGGGCGCAAGGTCACCTACTTCTGTATCCGGGCGGTTGCGGCTTAAACCAGCATCCTCGGTCAAATCCGGACTCACTCCTTGTGGTCCGAAGAACAGTCTATACATCTCCGTAGGCGTCACGCCCATGAAATTTCGGAGAACTCGCGGCCCCTCTGGGTTGAACTCCCACAAGCGGAGGGGGCGACGTTGGCCGGGCAGTCTCCGGCGAATTAGCATAACTTGTGTCACCTTGACCAGGTTGAGGTCTCCTTTTAGGAGATCCTTTATGCGGCCCTGCAACAGAGGAACGTCTTTGGGCAAGCCCCGATCTAACCCTGTGTTGATCCATGATGTTAAACGTGGTGGGGGGGGGGCCGAGCGAAAGGCGGGAGGCGCTACCCAAGTGATGCCCCGAGGAGAGGTGATGTAGAACCACTCCTGTTGCCATAAGCCGAGCTCCTCTTGAAAAGTGCCCTCGGGCCATGGAACATCGGTATTCCTTTTTATAACAGCACCTCCGCACTCTACGTGACGCCCCTCGATTATCTTCGGTTCTACCTTGAAGGTCTTGAGCCATAATCCGAAGTGAGGAGTGATATGGAGAAACGCTTCACACACAACAATGAAGGAGGAGATATGGAGGATGGACTCCGGAGCTAGGTCATGGAATTCCAGCCCACAATAAAACATCAGCCCCCTTACAAAAGGATCCGTTGGGAAGCCTAATCCCCGAAGGAAGTGGGAGATGAATACTACGCTCTCACCAGGCTGAGGGCTTGGGATCGCTTGTCCTTGAGCAGGCAACCTGTGCGGGATCTTGCTGGTCAGGAACCTAGCCTCCCTCAACCTTGATACGTCCTCCTCCGTAACGGAGGAGGGCATCCATTGGCCTTGAAGGCCGGAGCCGGACATTGTCGATGGTCCGGTGCGCCTAGAATCTAAAAGCCTGGGGCGTTGGAACTCGAGGCTATGGGCGAGCTTGTTTTGAGAACACAAGAGGGGAGCAAGGTCTCGATCTCTTTATAAGAGGCAGAATATCAAGAGCCCTCCCCGTAACCGTCTTGGACTAGCCTTTAATCAAGGCAGGACGTGCTTAACGGGCACGGTTGGGTTACCCACGTCCGTATTAATGAGAATCCCGTTAAAGGGGGCACACGATCTCTGCTTCGACAAGACGTGCCAAGGAAACCGCCTCGTTTGAACGTGCTGCGGTGGAACAACAAAAAATAATCCATACAGAAGGCTTGGTCGCAGTGTTATGATACACTGCGGAATACGTCAGCAGATTTGATTTGTGTTTGTATTATTCTCTATATGGCAATACGTGGAAACTTGTTTTGCAGAGCCGGACACTATTTTTTGGTGTTTATTATCTTCTTGAAGAATTTGGAGGAGGAACCCGCCTTGCAATGCCAAAGACAATTTGCACGCCGGACTCGTCGTCATTGAAGCCTGGTTCAGGGGCTACTGAGGGAGTCCTGGATTAGGGGGTGTTCGGATAGCCGAACTATATCTTCAGCCGGACTCCAGGACTATGAAGATACAAGATTGAAGACTTCGTCCTGTGTCCGGAAGGTTCTTTCCTTGGCGTGGAAGGCAAGCTAGGCGTGCGGATATTCAAGATCTCCTACCAATGTAACCGACTCTGTGTAACCCTAACCCTATCCGGTGCCTATATAAACCGGAGGGTTGTAGTCCGTAGGACGAACACATCATAACCATCATCATACCCATAGGCTAGCTTCTAGGGTTTAGCCTCCTTGATCTCGTGGTAGATCTACTCTTGTACTACCCATATCATCAATATTAATCTAGCAGGAGTAGGGTTTTACCTCCATCGAGAGGGCCCGAACCTGGGCAAAATAAAGTGTCCCTTGTCTCCTATTACCATCCGACCTTGACGCACAGATCGGGACCCCCTACCCGAGATCCGCCGGTTTTGACACCGACACCGGCCTTAGCGCGGCAACCCAAGCTGTCGAGCTTGACTCGAATCAGAGTTGGGAGCGTTGCCAGGTGCGGTAGGCTACCGCGCCACTTTCGACGCGGCCGCTTTGAGCTGTTGAGCGGACTCGAAAGAGAACAAGGGCGTTGCCAATCGCGAGAGGGCCCCTTTGCGTGCAGGTTTCTCATACATAGGCGAGATCTCCGAGGACGATAACCTCAAGTGTAAAAAGGAAATAATCCAAGGCTCTGAATAACTTAGCTTTTCTGTTGTCGAGTCGGCGTTGTTTCTCCAGCCTTCTTCTTCAGAACCCGAAAGCAACGAAGAACTGTTAGGCTAACTGCCAGATCAGATTCTCACAATTGCGCCCCCTACCTGGCGTGCCAAGGATGTCGGTGTGGAACGACACCTATGGGATCACAAGAATCCCTACTACGGTTGCCGGGGCACGGGGTTGCAAGAAGAGCAGGGCTAGTAGACAGCACAAGGATCGTTTACCTAGGTTTGGGCCGCGAGGATGCGTAAAACCCTAGTCCTGCTTTGGTGGGTGTATTTTTGAGAGTTCTTGAGCTCTCGAACTAGCTGTGGTCAGCGCGTGGTTCGAAAGAGCCGAATCCTTCTCCTGGTCGCCTTGGGCCTCCTTTTATAGGAAAAAGGGGTTGCCACAATGGCACACGGGAGGTGGAAAGGTCTATAGTGGCACGAGGTTATCCCTCGTATTACAGGACAAGGTGCATTTAATGCATCGCTTAGGTGTCCTCTTGCTTTATTGGGGACGGGGGCGATGCCCTTCCCGCCCGTCGCCGCTCCTCCTCGCTTCGACACGCACCTCGGTCAGGGATGCGTGCGGTGCCATGTAGATAGGCAGGCAGCTGAGTTGGCGCGGTGGTGGAGCCTTCACGAAGATATGCATGCCGCCATGCAGGCGCTTGATGAGTTGGCCTGGGGGCTGCATGTTGCCACGCAGGTGCGCGCCCAGCTGGTTTGGCTGGCAGCTGCATGTGAACGGCGGTGGAAGCTTGGTTGATGTGGGCTTGGCGGTTGCCTCGCCGGCGTCTTTGGCGAGGGCCTTGCCAGGTGGCCCGGCAAGGGTCTCGCCGTGTGGCCCAGCAAGGGTCTTGCCGTGGCGCTCTGTCATCCCCGACAAGGGTCTTGCCGGGGGTCTGGTGGCCTTCCTCGGCAAGGATTTTGCTGAGGGTCATCGTCTTCTAATCCTCATCTGATCTTAAATATGTCTTCACAAAGATCTGCATGCCACCACAGAGGTGCCTTCCCGAGCCCTGGCCCCATGCTGACGATGGCGGTAGGGGCCGTGGGCTCAAGGGTGGCTCGCTCTGTTGGTGCGGGGCGAGCTGTCCCGACAAGGGTCTTGCCGGGGCCGCTGAGGCCACCCGGCAAGGGTCTTGCCAGGGGAACCTACTTCGTCCCTCTGCTCTTTGTGGTCTTGGCCTTGGCGTTGCTTTGATCATCTTGGGCTTCGGTCTTACCTTGGCTCACCTTCCTCGTTTTGCTTGGTGTGGCCGTGGGCGCGACTCTGACTGCCCGTGCACAGGTAAAGGGGTACAAAGATGCGCCCCTATTTTTGTACACCGACACCGCATGTTGGAACAATGCAACGTGGCTGTCACCCCAAGAAATAAGCTGTCAGTATTCTCAGCTATGGTCACCTTTCTTCAGGTGAAGACATCTGAGCGGATGACCAACAAATCATTCGATGCGATGTTGGCTGCTTTCCGCAAAGCTTTCCCAGATGCGTCTGAGCTGCCACACACCTACAGTAAAATGAAGAATTTCCTTTGTGCAGTTGGAATTGGATATGATATGATCCATGTTTGTAAGAATAATTGTGTTCTGTTCCGGAAGGATTATGCCAACTTAAGTGAATGCCCGAAATGCAAATCATCAAGATGGAAAGATGGCGATGTTGTGAAGAGGATTCCTCATAACGTTCTGAGACATTTTCCAATTACACCAAGATTGCAGAGGTTGTTTCATGATGCTGAAACAAGAGAGGATGTACTGTGGCATTATAGGAACCAGGAGTACAGAGATCAGAATGTAATGAGCCATCTATCACATGGTAGTGAGTGGAAAAGCTTCAATCAGAAGCACGAAAAGTTTGCTGCTGACCCCAGAAACATTAGACTTGGCTTAGCTTCAAATGGATTTAACCCATTTGGCCACCAGAGCGCCACATATAGCATGTGGCCAGTGCTTGTTATCCCTTACAACATGCCTCCAAATGTCTGCACCAAAGAATCAAACTACATGATGGCCTTGCTCATCCCAGGTCCAAAAAGTCCTGTAAAGGATTTTGATTTGTTCATGGAGCCTCTTGTGGAGGAACTTCAACAGCTATGGAGGGGTGTTCTCACTCGAGACCTATATAGCAGCCCATCAGCTGATTTCTTTCCGCGTGCTGTTATAATTTGGTGCATCCATGATTATCTGGCTTTGGGCACTATGTTAGGGCGAACGACACATGGTTACAATGCATGTGTTCGCTATGACAGGAATCCGCTGTCATACACAATACTGAGCAAGATCTGTTACATTGGACACCGCCGTTTCCTTGCCAAGGACAGGCCGCATCCTAGAAAATACTGAAGACATCTATTCAATGCAAAGCATGAAAACCGTGATGCGCCAAAGAGGCTCACCGCCGATGAGTTGCAAGTGGAATTAGAGAAGGTCAGGCATATTACACACGAAAACCATCCTGATAATGGTAGTGGGAAAAGGAAGCGTGGTAGGGCAGAAAAGAGATTATTGTTTACCCGCAGGTCCACTTTGTGGGACTTGGAGTATTGGAAAGATTTGGATCTGCGGCATAGTCTTGATGTGATGCACATCGAGAAAAATATATGTGACAACATTATCGGCACACTTATTAATATTGAAGGCAAGACGAAAGATACCTTAAAATCTAGGATTGATTTGACACACCTGGGTATCAGAAGGGATTTGCAGGTGCAAGATGAAGGTAAACCACGGGATATGGCACCATCTGTGTACGTCTTGGACAAGGTAAAAAGAAAAGAATTCTGCAAGGTCCTGTCACGTGTGAGATTCCCACATGGATTTGCTTCCAACCCTGAAAGGAGAGTCAGTGCAGATGGAGACAAGGTACAAGGGTTGAAAACTCATGACTGCCACGTTCTACTTCAAAGGATTTCACCTGTTATCCTTAGAGGATTGGGCCGCCCTGACTTATACAGAGCAGTAGCAGAGTTGGGACAATTCTTCAGGGAACTCTGCAGTAGAAATATTGGGATAGATGCTTTGGAGCATCTTAGAGACAAGATACCAACTATCCTATGCGACCTTGAGAAGATATATCCTCCATCCTTCTTTGATGTGACGGTGCATTTGGCTGTTCATCTACCTGATGAGGCACTACTTAGAGGTCCAGTACAGTATGGCTGGATGTACCCTATTGAAAGGCGGCTAGGCACTTTTGAAAGTGCAACTATCCCTGGGTGGTTTTGGTAATTCCTAACAACATATAGCTCATTGAGCTAACATCATTCCAAGATGAATATTTCAGAAAAGCTCAATGGATGGCATGGCATGGATGAGGAAAAGTGGATCCCTCAAAATTACAAGGACAAAGGATTGGCTCAAGCTTCAAGAACAAGACTCTACATTTTATATTTTTAGTGATCCAAGATCACATTGAGTCCATAGGAAAAGCCAATACTATTAAGGAGGGATGAGGTGTTGCTTAATGAGCCTCTTGCTTCATGTGCTTAGTGATATGCTCCAAAATCCTCAACTACCTTTCCATATCCACATATGACCCAAACCTAAAGTCAATCTCGGCCCCACCGATTCTTTCTATCCGGAGCCACCGAGTTTCACATGTCATAGCCACTGCCACAAACCCTAGCAAATCGGTTTCACCGATAGGGATCTCGGTCTCACCGAGATGGGATTGCAATTTCTCTGTTTCCCTTCGTAACGTTTCGGTCCAACCGAAGTGAGCGATCGGTCCCACC
Organism: Aegilops umbellulata; assembly: GCA_032464435.1. Lineage (NCBI taxonomy): Eukaryota > Viridiplantae > Streptophyta > Magnoliopsida > Poales > Poaceae > Aegilops > Aegilops umbellulata. Next base: position 369,353,730 of record CP136060.1, read on the forward strand.
GAGATTGCAATGTAAACTCACTGTTTCCCTTTCGTAACATTTCGGTCTCACCGAAAAGAGCGAATCGGTCCCACCGAGTTTACCTGACCAACTCTCTGGTTAGCTTATTACCAAAATCGGTCCCACCGAGTTTATATCGGTCCTACCAAGTTGCATCTCAGTCCCACCGAAAATCCTAACAGTCACTAGGTTTGCTGAATCGGTCCGACCAAGTTTAACAATTCGGTCCCACCGAGTTTGGCAGATTGTGTGTAATGGTTAGATTTTGAGTGGAGGCTATATATACCCCTCCACCCACTCTTCATTCGAAGAGAGAGCCATCAGAACAGATCTTCACTTCCAATACACATTTTCTGAGAGAGAACCACCTACCCTTGTGTTGAGCTTAAGATATTCCATTCCTACCATATGAATCTTGATCTCTAGCCTTCCCCAAGTTGCTTTCCACTCAAATCTTCTTTCCACCAAATCCAAATCCTGTGAGAGAGAGTTGAGTGTTGGGGAGACTATCATTTGAAGCACAAGAGCAAGGAGTTCATCATCAACACACCATTTGTTACTTCTTGGAGAGTGGTGTCTCCTAGATTGGCTAGGTGTCACTTGGGAGCCTCCGACAAGATTGTGGAGTTGAACCAAGGAGTTTGTAAGGGCAAGGAGATCGCCTACTTCGTGAAGATCTACTGCTAGTGAGGCAAGTCCTTTGTGGGCGATGGCCATGATGGAATAGACAAGGTTGCTTCTTCGTGGACCCTTCGTGGGTGGAGCCCTCCGTGGACTCGCGCGACCGTTACCCTCCGTGGGTTGAAGTCTCCATCAACGTGGATGTACGATAGCACCACCTATCGGAACCACGACAAAAACATCCGTGTCTCCAATTGCGTTTGAATCCTCCAAACCCTTCCCTCTACATTCTTGCAAGTTGCATGCTTTACTTTCCGCTGCTCATATACTCTTTGCATGCTTGCTTGAATTGTGTGAAGATTGCTTGACTTGTGCTAAGATAACCAAAAATCTGCCAAGAACTAAAATTGGGAAAAGGATAGATTTTTATTTGGTCAAGTAGTCTAATCACCCCCCTCTAGACATACTTCCGATCCTACAAGTGGTATCAGAGCTTTGGTCTCCATTTTCTTTGATTTCCATAGCTTTTGGTGGTCATAGCCTTGGTTTCACAACCTAGGAGAGTATGGCGTCTAGCGAGGGAAATTATCACCGTAGAGGTCCTTACTTTGATGGTACTAATTTTGCTAGTTGGAAGCATAAAATGAAAATGCATATTCTTGGACATAACCCCACCGTTTGGGCTATTGTGTGTGTTGGTTTGCAAGGTGACTTCTTCGATGGGAAAGAACCAAACCATGAAGCTACCGCGGAAGAGTTAAAGATGCTGCAATACAACGCTCAAGCTTGTGATATTCTCTTCAACGGATTGTGCCCCGAAGAATTCAACAAAATCAGCCGTCTTGAGAATGCAAAGGAAATTTGGGATACTTTGATTGATATGCACGAAGGTACCGACTCCGTCAAGGAATCCAAATTGGATGTGCTTCAAAGTCAACTTGACAAGTTCAAAATGAAGGATGGTGAAGGTGTCGCTGAAATGTACTCTAGGCTTGCTCTTATCACAAATGAGATTGCCGGCTTAGGGAGTGAAGAGATGACCGATAGATTCATCATCAAGAAGATCCTAAGAGCCTTGGATGGAAAATATGATACTGTGTGCACATTGATCCAAATGATGCCCAATTACAAAGATCTCAAGCCAACGGAAGTCATTGGAAGAATTGTTGCTCATGAGATGTCACTCAAGGATAAAGAGGAACTTCACAACAAATCAAGTGGTGCTTACAAAGCCTCATGTGAAGCTCCCACATCATCATGTGAGAAGCAAATCTTCAATGAAGAATTGAGCTTAATGGTGAAGAACTTCAACAAGTTCTACAAGAGTAGAAGCAAAGATAGAAGCTCCAAGTCAAGGTCCTACAATGACAAAAGATCTTCTAGTCGAGAGCGAAACTGCTACAATTGTGGAAGACCCGGACACTATTCCAATGAGTGTACGACTCCCTACAAGAAAAGAGAAGACTCTCCCAAAAGAAGAAGCCGAAGAGAGGAATCACCATCTAGAGAAAGAAGGAGTAGAGATGATCGTTATGAACGAAGATACTCACGGAGAAGCAAGGATTCGGAAAGAAAGGACAAGTCATCAAGGAGCTACACAAAACGAAGACATCAAGCTCATGTTGGTGAATGGGTATCCGGCTCCGACTCCGACAACCACTCCGAGAGAAGTTATCACTCCGATTCCGAATATACTCAAGATGAAGGTGTTGCCGGTCTAGCACTTGTGTCAACCAACTCCTACGACATATTTGACTCACCAAATGAAGGAGTTGGAACATGCTTCATGGCTAAAGGCCCAAAGGTATCACACCCCGAGTATGTTGATTTCAATAGTGATGAAGATGACTTGTTAGGTGATGATGATTTACTTGTTGACAACTCTAGTGATGAATACTATGATGAAACGTCAATTAATCATGCTAATCAAGATAAAACGAATGACAATGATAAGGAGAAAATTGAGTCTCTAACTAAAGAACTAAACACTCTTAAATTAGATCATGAAACTATCTTAGGAGATCATCGAGAACTTTTAAGGACACATGAGAAATTACGCTTTGAAAAGCTCAACCTTGAGCAAGAGCATGAGTTCTTAAAAGCAATCAACGATGATCTTTGTAAGAAAAGTTCTTCTTACATTGCCAAGCGTTTACTTTTATCCACTTACATGCCTCAAGTTAAGTCTAGTAACAGGAACATGAAAGATTCTTCCTCTAGTAGTAACAATGATCATGTTATATCCAATATTGTTGCTTCTAGTAGTTCTCTTGATTCCTCTAATGATTCTCTTAGCCAAGTTACACTTGAGCAATAAAATAGCCTATTGAAGGGAATTATAGAGAAAGGAGTGTACAAGAGCCTTGCCGGGAGTAAGCAATTCGAGGAAATTGTACGCAAGCAAGGAAGGCACCGGAAGAATCAAGGTGTAGGTTTTGAACGAAAGTTCAATGCCAATGGAGTTGAGTGGGAAGAAGATCAATACCCCAAGACAAAGTTTGTTCCTCAACAAGAGAAGTATGATCCTACTTCTTTCAACGGGACAGAAGCTCAAGATGATCTTCCACCACAAGACTACAAGCAAAAAGGCAAGGACAAGCTTCAAGAGGAAATTGATGCATTTGAAGAAGCTCCTAAGACCTTAGTCAAGTGGATTCCCAAGACTACTTCAAGTTCCACTTCATCAAGTACGACTACAACTCCAAGGATTCCCATCAAGATGGTGTGGATCCAAAAGAAGAAGAACTAGAGAGTTCTTGAGGGTGACTCCGCCAACATACTTCACTCTTATCATTTTGGCAAGAACAAGTGTAATCAACTTCCACATCTTGCACTAGTTCAAGGAGTCACAAACCCTCTTGTTGGTAAGTCAAGGAACAAGGTAACCTAAAAGCTTTCATAGACATCATCTTGTGTGTGCATCACTCTATGTCTATGGATATCCTTGTTTGTTCCTTGTGGGACTAACCCATGTAGGTATTGAAAGTCCAATTCAGTCCAATGGATAGCTCCAAGTGATCTACATCAACATTGAGCATCCACATCTTCAACATCTACATGAAGTCATCATCGACAAAACCCAAGGTTAGTTCATCCCTCTTAGGGGGATATCACATCTAGGGGGAGCTTTACTCTAAGAATTGAGCTAAAGCAACTCTAATGATGTGAACACAACAATGCTATATGTAAAAGTGGTAACCCCACTTGTGCTTAAACAATGAGTATGACCTATGATCAAATGTTCTCATTTGACTCCTAAGTCAATACTCTCATATATAGATGACCTAGTCATCGCCAATTACTTGATAGATGCTAGAATTGGTTGTGCATGCTTTGCCACATATTTCAATTGCCATTTTATTGTGTGAGCATGTTGAGTGCATATTTTACTCATTCGAGGACATCCACTTGTTGTTTTGATTGATTGGTTTTATTTTTCCTTGCCAAGTGGATGGACAAGAATGCCTAAGAACCTTCTCTAGCTATCTATGCTTTTCTCGTCTCAAACTCTATTCATGCTACATCACAAAATCTAATCAAGTCAGATTCAAACCACTCTGTGTGAGGAGCACTCGGAGTCCCCGATTTGTCATAGACCTAAACTTCCAAAACTTCTTTGTGCTTTTCGGTCTGACCGATTCCTCCATTTCGGTCATACCGAGATCACTTAGTCGATCTAGGTTTTCATCTCGGTGCAACCGATTTGAACTTTTCGGTCACACCGAGTTGCTATAACTGTCAACAGTTATGCATCTCGGTGCCACCGAGTTGTTCCACTCGGCCACACCGACAAGGTCGGGCTATATATACTCACGGGCAAAATTTTGGAAATTTCTCCGAAACCTTTTCGCCCGCGCATAGCTCGCTCTGCTTCCTGTGTCTCCGGATCGTCCTCCTCGTCGCCAGCCGCTGTCAACGGAATTCGTCTCCGCCGTTGCCGTCATAGCGAGTCCGCCGCTAAACTAGGGTATGGACTCGATCACAGTGCTATTCCCCGTCCAAATCCTAGCACATTGTGTTCTTAATGAATCTTGCTACGATTGAAACACTCCTATCCAGTCAAAACAATCCTTAGAATAGTTGAGTTTCAAATATTTAGGTTTAGGTTTCCGCCGAAATCATCTCGGACCCACCGGGTTGCGGAACTCGGTTCCACCGATTCGGCCGCGGCCATTGCACATGTGGTTCTCGGTCTGACCGAGAATTACAAATCGGTGAGACCGAGTTCAGGACTTTGTGAAACCCTAGCAGTCTCGGTGCCACGGAACTGTGACTCGGTCTGATCGAGTTCACTAGTTTTGGTTCCAAAAGCTGCTTCAGTATCAGCGAGTTTGCAGATCGGTCGATCCGAAATGCTTTCTGTGAAAAACTAAAACTAACTTTTTGACTCATTCTTTTGCAAAAACCTCTGCATTTTGTGATGCTCATCCACTCTATCTCATCTATAAACTATTCACAGGGTCAGCAGTCTGAACTTCAACACGTTTGATCAGAGTGATAGTCAGAACAGATCTGAGGAGCAGGCTCATTTGAGTGAGGGCACTAGTCCCTCTAGCAGTTCTGATGAGGGTAGCAGGAGCACCCCAAGCAATCTGCCCAAAGCTGCCACTAGAGCAAACAAGAAAAGAACCTCTGAGTCAGAAGATGAGGACTATGTGGCAGAAGAGGAAGCCACATCCAAGAAGAAGGTACTCAAGAAAGAGTATGGCTCAGCTGCAGCCATCAAACCTGGAATGCAGAAAAAGGCACCTGCAAGAAGAGTTCCTACCTCTAAGCCTAGGAAGGCTGTACCTGAAAAAACCATGAAACTCACCATGGAATCAGAAGAGGAAGCAAGTGGCCAAGATAAGAAGAAGAAGAGAGTTAGGACTACCACTGCCAGAGTTCTTGGTAAACCCTCTATGAGGAGAGACTCAGATGAAGAAGAGGAAGAAGAGGTTGCTGCACCAGCACCTAAGGCACAGAAACTCATGGGTGATGCCATAAGGTCAGGGGCTACTGCATCCAAGCCCAAGGAAACACCCAAAGCTGCATCCAAGACCAAGAATGCACCAAAGAGAAACACCAGAAACATATCTGCTGCTGAAAAGAACAAGGCCCCAGTGTCTGACATTGCTGAAGAAGAAGAAGGTCAAGTGCTCAGGAAGCTTAAGCCCAAGATCCCAGACCACAATGATGCTCATCCTGTGGCTGAGGACATGAAGATTAGAAGAGATTCATGGCTGAAGAAGTGGAGAGAAGCAGATCCATATGCTTCAAGGAGAAGAACTGCTGTGGATTACAGGTTTCATACCAAGGAACAACAGGATTTCTATGAGATAGTGCTGCTTGATAAGAAGCGCATAGTTTGTGACATGAGATGGGTTGATTGGGAGTACATCAAGGAAAATGAAGAGCACTATCCTGGAGTATATGACAGCTTCAAGGGTTGTGGAGTTGCAGACTTTGTTGGGCAGAAGCTCACAAAGTGGATTGAAGAGCTGATCATGCAATTCTACTCCACAGCACACTTCTATCCAGATGGCAGGATTGTGTGGATGTCAGAAGGAACCAGATATCAGTCAACAGTTGCTGAGTGGGCACAGCTCATTAATGCCCCAGAAGAGCAGGAAGATGACTTGGACATATATGCCAAGAAGAAGATGGATCACAATTCCATGTCCAACATGTACAAGGAGATCCCAAACAAGGCACTTGATACTTTCAAGTTTGGCTCAGTGCATTATCTTCTGTCAGGGCTGCCCACTATTAATTGGATTCTGAGGCACACTCTATTGCCCAAGTCAGGTGATCACAAGATGATCCGAGGCCATGCAATAAACATGCTCCATGTATTTGATGTGCCACAAAATTTCAAGGTGATGAGCCTCATGGTAGAGACCATTAAGAGAACAGCAGCTGATCAGAAGAGGAGCTGTGGATATGCCTCACAAATTCAAGAGCTGATAAACTCAAAGATGGGCAAAGGCACATACCTGCTGGACAAGGAACACCTACCCATTCATCCAGACTTTGAAGACAATCAGGTTGTCATGAACAAGGATGAACCATCATCTGCACATGCTCAAGCACAGAAGGAGAAGGCAAAGATGGAGAAAGCTGCCAGGATGCCAACTCAAGAGGAGGCATCTGAGTATTTCTTAAAGAACAAGCAGGAGCAGCTAAGTTACCTGATAGCATCCACTATGAGGATTGAGAAAGGACTGGCCACCCTAACTCAAAACCAAGAGAGTTTGGAAAGAATCATGGAACAAAAGTTCTATGACCTAGATGTGAAGGTGACAGAGGTCCAGTCTACTGTGGAACAACTACAAGAAGATATGCAGGAGAGGAAGGGCAAGACCACAACTGATGCATTTGCCAGGGTGCCCAGAGCTCAGAGATCATCTGCAGTACTAGTTCCTGACACCAGAGCCACCACTTCTGCACCAGCTACAGCTTCTGTTCCACCAGCTCCAGCTCCTACCCCAGCAGCTCCAACTACTTCAACCGAAGCCTTCGTCCTTGGCGTCATCTGGACTCCACCACCTGAAGACCAAGCCTGATAGTCGTTTAGTGCTATGCATTTTCTATGAACTTTTTGGTAACTTGTTGCCAAAGGGGGAGAAAAATGTATAGATCATAGGCTTCGAGAGAGAGAGTTTGCATTTGTTCTCTCTTGTCTTCTTGGTTGAACTTTTTGTTGCTTTCGAGTGCTTGAGATACTATGCTTTTATCTGTGAGACATTGATGATCATGTGTTTGATCATAAGCTACACTTAATGCTTGTTGGATTTTACTATCAATTTATCCTTATGTTGATCATTCACTTTGCTTGGTGATGAGTGCATGCATTTAACTCTTATCATTTTGAGCGCTCCACCAAGATGTATGTGACATGGAAGAGTAACCCATGATCCTAACTCACCGTGCATTTGCAGTCCAAAGCAAATCTTAAATATGCACAAATTTAGGGGGAGCTCTTACTTATCACATACTTCTCAAAGCGACGATATATTCCATTCTTATTATCATTTGTCGAAGCTTTGATCTATATGTTGTCATCAATTACCAAAAAGGGGGAGATTGAAAGTGCAACTATCCCTGGGTGGTTTTGGTAATTCCTAACAACATATAGCTCATTGAGCTAACATCATTCCAAGATGAATATTTCAGAAAAGCTCAATGGATGGCATGGCATGGATGAGGAAAGTGGATCCCTCAAAATTACAAGGACAAATGATTGGCTCAAGCTTCAAGAACAAGACTCTACATTTTATATTTTTAGTGATCCAAGATCACATTGAGTCCATAGGAAAAGCCAATACTATTAAGGAGGGATGAGGTGTTGCTTAATGAGCCTCTTGCTTCATGTGCTTAGTGATATGCTCCAAAATCCTCAACTACCTTTCCATATCCACATATGACCCAAACCTAAAGTCAAACTCGGCCCCACCGATTCTTTCTATCCGGAGCCACCGAGTTTCACATGTCATAGCCACTGCCACAAACCCTAGCAAATCGGTTTCACCGATAGGGATCTCAGTCTCACCGAGATGGGATTGCAATTTCTCTGTTTCCCTTCGTAACGTTTCGGTCCAACCGAAGTGAGCGATCGGTCCCACCGAGATTGCAATGTAAACTCACTGTTTCCCTTTCGTAACATTTCGGTCTCACCGAAATGAGCGAATCGGTCCCACCGAGTTTACCTGACCAACTCTCTAGTTAGCTTATTACCAAAATCGGTCCCACCGAGTTTGTGTAATCGGTCACACCGAGATTACATTATGCCCTAACCCTAACCATATCGGTCCTACCGAGTTGCATCTCAGTCCCACCAAAAATCCTAACGGTCACTAGGTTTGCTGACGCGGTCCGACCGAGTTTAACAATTCGGTCCCACCGAGTTTGGCAGATTGTGTGTAACGGTTAGATTTTGTGTGGAGGCTATATATACCCCTCCACCCACTCTTCATTCAAAAAGAGAGCCATCAGAACAGATCTTCACTTCCAATACACATTTTCTGAGAGAGAACCACCGACCCTTGTGTTGAGCTCAAGATATTCCATTCCTACCATATGAATCTTGATCTCTAGCCTTCCCCAAGTTGCTTTCCACTCAAATCTTCTTTCCACCAAATCCAAATCCTGTGAGAGAGAGTTGAGTGTTGGGGAGACTATCATTTGAAGCACAAGAGCAAGGAGTTCATCATCAACACACCATTTGTTACTTCTTGGAGAGTGGTGTCTCCTAGATTGGCTAGGTGTCACTTGGGAGCCTCCGACAAGATTGTGGAGTTGAACCAAGGAGTTTGTAAGGGCAAGGAGATCGCCTACTTCGTGAAGATCTACCGCTAGTGAGGCAAGTCCTTCGTGGGCGACGGCCATGATGGAATAGACAAGGTTGCTTCTTCGTGGACCCTTCGTGGGTGGAGCCCTTCGTGGACTCGCGCGACCGTTACCCTCCGTGGGTTGAAGTCTCCATCAACGTGGATGTACGATAGCACCACCTATCGGAACCACGAAAAAAACATCCGTGTCTCCAATTGCATTTGAATCCTCCAAACCCTTCCCTTTACATTCTTGCAAGTTGCATGCTTTACTTTCCGCTGCTCATATACTCTTTGCATGCTTGCTTGAATTGTGTGAAGATTGCTTGACTTGTGCTAAGATAACCAAAAATTTGCCGAAAAGGATAGATTTTTATTTGGTCAAGTAGTCTAATCACCCCCCTCTAGACATACTTCCGATCCTGCAACTTTCAAGGGCTATGTTAGGAACAGAGCTAGACCCGAGGGTTCCATTGCAGAAGCCTACATTGCTACAGAAGCGTTGACATTCTGCTCAAAATACATTGAAATAGCTGATTAGCTTAGCAAAGACGTGGATGAAGACAATCCCGGGCTCAATGTTTTCGATTATTCTGTTCGAGTTACGGGGAAGAGTCGACAAGAGGACAAACCTAAAGATTTGGACAAAATGGTTTGGTATGTGTTGAATAACTGTCCTGAGATACTACCTTATATCAAGTAAGTGATAAGTACTTCAGCTTATACATCATAATCTACTAAACTTGCAGCACATTCTTATATATTTAGATGTTTGGCGCGATCACTCTGTTGTGCAGCATCTACAAAAAAGAGTTACTGCCGCAAAATCCAAGAAACATTGACAAACTGGTTATGGCAGGATTTGCGAAATGGTTCAAGAGCCATGTAAACTTTTGAATTGCACTGTTAGTTTTTTTAATATATTGAGTACATGAGATGACCAGCATGTCTATTTTCTAACCATAGGTTAAGAGGATGCGGGAGGATGGGCAGGCAGTTGATGATGCCCTTTACTCACTAGAAATGGGTCCTGATACTCGAGTAAGACATTATGAATCTTGCGTTGTTGGAGATGTGCGCTACAACACCCTTGCACGAGACAAAGGCAGGAAGACACAAAATAGTGCCATCATGAGCACGGATACGTATGACAAAGAGACAACTAAAATGTATGCTAACATAACAGACATTGTTCAGTTGCAGTATATCTCCAGTTCGAGGATCATCGGTGTGTGGTTCTGTTGTGCTGTCGTTGGTATAACCTGTTTTCCAGGATCGCAAAACCCAGAGCTGATGATTATTTCAAATCCATCAATGTCAAGGCGGCATACCAGACCAACGAGCCTTTTATTTTGGCAAATCAAGCAACATAGATATTTTTCTTGGAAGACACATTTGCACGTAGCAATGACTGGAGAGTAGTGCAAAGGTTTGAGCAGAGGAATTCGTTTAATGAAGTTGCACAACAAGATGATGCTTACACTGCTCTGAATGTACAAGATAACACAGATGTTCCTAATATCTTTGAGAACCATCACGTCAATGACGCCAGCAAAAAGATTGCCTGTCGTGTTGTGGACATACAAGAGTTGATCAAGAAGAAGCCAACGTTCGAGGATGTTGAGGATGAAGAAGAAGATGACACCGTAGGGAATTACGATTCAGACTGATACACATGGCGAAGATGTTGACGCTGCTGCTGCAGATGATGATTACATTCCTTTTGTCGTATTTGCCTGTCAGAAGATGTTTTTTATCTACTATGTGAAATTGTGTTTGCTATGACAACTGAAACCTGATGAACATGTTGTTTAGTATTTTCCTGTGAGAACATCACTTGTTATGTATGCTGGTTTGTGTTTGGTGATTGTATGATGACTAAAACATGATGACATTGTTGTTTAGTTGTACTCATATTTGGCTGTGAAACTTGAATTTGATGACATAGTTTGCTGTTGGACTGCAATTTGCTCGACGTCTTCGAATGAGAACAAAGCTGACCCGACAGGTCCTTTGCTAATTTATTTATTTATTATCAAAAGGGCCTCTGCTATTTATTTATTTATTTATGAGCAAAAGGGGATACCCCCTGATTTCCGTTAATAGAAATCATTAGATGTTCACAACACTACGCCTAGCCTGCTACACAGGTTTCATTCAGTACTAGTTTCGGCAAACTGCTCATGTCATAGCCACTGAATACATCATGAGTGCTAGATACACTGCAAATAAAGAGACAATCATCCTACAGAGCACATCGATTTTGCCCATTATCTTCACAAGCTCTTTCATCTCCTCATTGCTATCAAGGCCGTTCAGCAGCTGTTGCTCGGCCATGATCAGAGGAACTGCATCTTTAACCTTCTGCTCTGCATCTTCCTCTTCTGTCATTCCTTCAGTTACTTGTCCAACACCCCAACCTGCTGGTATTTGGATTCCTCATCTAACCAAATAATCAGCGTAGTTGCACTCCCCCACATCAGCAACTTCCCAGAAATACAAATCACACGAATCTTCCCTTTTCTGCATGAATCAAATTTGAAGATCATCAACCAAACTATTAAAAAAATCAGCAACTGAAAGCAGCAGAACAACACTTAAACATATTATTACCCCATGATTCGGGCATTTCTAGAAGACTCGGCCAGGGTTGAGGATTGTGGTTGAGACGCGACGGATGACTCTGCGTGATTTGTAGCAGTGGCACCTCACCAACGGCAGCGGGTTGCGATGAGCAACCGGCTGCGGTGCGCGTGCCGGCGGGGGTGTGATGAGACCCACAGGCGATGGTACGGGTGGCGACTTGGCGCATATTTGGTTGTTGCCTGCTGAAGAGCAGGTGGATGAGCAGCCAGCGGACATGGCTGCTGCGGCCAGAGCTTCTGACGCTAGGCAGAGTAAGTAGAGAAGAGGAGAAGAGAATGTTGGATATGTCAGTTTCATTACTTGCAGAGTAGCATAGCACCATATATAGTCATAGTCTAGGTTTGTATTCGAACCAGCTACAGGAGCACATCTCTCTTTTTTCTAAAACTCAGCAACGTCTCTTTACTGGTACACTAGCTTGTGCCGTACGCCTTCTCAAGTCTTTGATTCCTCCACCTGACATCTGGGACCCACCGAAAGGGCCTCTGTATTTCGTGAAAAAAACATGCCCCCGGTGACAGGTCGGACCCACCAGCTATCTTCGCACGCAAGGAAGTGCCTCCTTATTACGCACAAAAAAATGAATACTCCCCCTACCAGCTGGAACCCAATATCATGGGAGGCTGACTTGTGGGCCTACCAAGTTGACGGGGACGGAGGGCTTTGTCAACTTAGTCAATATGAACGATTCTAGCTCCAGTTATTGTACGATGTTCATCCAACGACAGTAGTGCTTCTTCAACCTCTGGTCTTCTTACTCCAGCCGCCCAAACTAGCGCCGGTCGTGCCGCGTGCTCCTGCCTCCCATGGCCGGCTGTGATGCCGCGGAGGCCTCACCTCCCCCTACTACTCCCACCGCTGGCCAGGCCATCCCTCTACTCACCCACACCCCATGTTATTCTGCGGCGACGACAGCCTCACACCGTAGCGGAACTAGTGAACCCTCGTACTCCTCTCCGCGTGGGCATCACTGCCGCGTCTTCCCCGGCTCCGCGTCGTCCCCTTCCTAGGCCTCGCCGTCGTCCACCGCCTTGGTGCTCTCGGCGCCGTGTGGTCAATGTGGTCAACGACCGACTTCCATCGGAAGAGTACTGTATGTGGAGAGGCTGACAGCTGGGTCCACGGCCACATCCCAGTTTTTTTGTGATTTGCCAAGTAAGCCGCTTTGTCAGGCCTGTTGGGCTGCAAATCTTTCAAGATGAGGAGAGCTTCATTCGGCTGGCCGAGAATATGGCCTATCAGTAATGAGAAATGGGCTGTACATTTTTAAAACACATCAAACCGGCAATTAGTTTCAAATTTCTTTTTTTCATTTTGAGATTTTAAATTGCATTGATTTTTATGCATGGACAATTTGTTGGATTTTATATTGATATACATTTATTTTTAAAATCAGTTTGAATGTGACTCGAAATTTCGGGATTAAAAACAGTTCGGACCGCACCGAAATATGCAAAATTTCGTATAATTTTTTAACCGTGGCCACAATATGGGCTGTAATGCTAACAAAAAGAATATGGGCTAAAAAAACCCTTAAGAATTAGGAAATGGGCTGTAAATTATTAGAAATAATGGCAGATGGGTTGTATGATGTTTTCCACAGATTTGAGGCTTTCCTTAAAAAAGGTTGACGCACAAGCAGTGACTGTTGGATGTCCATTCAACATCCGTCGTGCTTCTTCAATCTCTGCTCTTCCTGCTCCAGCCGCTCAAACAAGAGACGGCGGGATTGCCTGCTCTCTCCTCCCCGCGGACGGCTGTGCTGCCGCACAGGCCTCACCGCCCCACCACTCCCATCGCTGTTCTAGCCATCCCTCTACTCACCCACACCTGCTGTTATTCTCCGGCGACGGCAAACGAACCAGTAAACCCTCGTATAGTTGTACTCCCCTCCGTGTGGGAAACAACTGCCGAGTCTTCGCCGCCTCTGTGTCGTTCCCTTCCTAGGCCTCGCCGTCGTGCACCGCCCTGGTGCTCTCGGCGCGGTCTGGTCAACGGGGTCAACGACCGACATGCATCTGAAGTGGACTGTACGTGGAGAGGCTGACAACTGGGTCCATGGCCACACGCAAGGAAATGCCTCCTTATTACGCGCAAAATAATGATTCCTCCACCTGACATCCGGGACCCACCGAAAGGGCCTCTATATTTCACGAAAAAAACGTTACCACCGCTGATAGCTTGGGACCCACCTTGGTGGGAGGCTAACTTGTGGGCCTACTAAGTTGACGGGGACGGGGTGCTTTGTTAACTTAGTCAATATGAACGATTCTAGCTCCAGTGACCGTACGATGTCCATCCAATAACCGTAGTGCTTCTTCAACCTCTGGTCTTCTTGCTCCATCCGCCCAAATCAGCGTTGGTCGTGTCGCATGCTCCTGCCTCCCGTGGCCGGCTGTGCTGCCGCAGAGGCCTCACCGCCCCTACTGTCCCCACCGCTGGCCAGGCCCTGCGACGACGGCAGCCTCACACCGCAGCCGAACCAGTGAACCCTCGTACTCCACTCCGCGTGGGCTTCCACTGCCGCGTCTTCCCCGGCTCCGCGTCGTCCCCTTCCTAGGCCACGCCGTCGTCCATCGCCTTGGTGCTCTCGGCGCGGTGTGGTCAACGTGGTCAAGGAACGACTTCCATCGGAATAGTACTGTACGTGGAGAGGCTGACAACTGGGTCCACGGCGGCCGCAAGGAAGTGCCTCCTTATTACACGCAAAATATTTATTCCTCCACCTGACAGCAGGGACCTACCAGACGGGCAACTGCATTTCGCGAAAAAAAGTTTCCCCCTGACTGCTGGGACCTACTAGCTACATCTTCGCACGCAAGGAAGTGCGTCTGGGCAAAAAAAAGAAAAAACGATTCACCCCTGACTGCTGGGACCCACCAGCTACATCTTCGCAGGCAAGGAAGTGCCTGACAGTCGGGACCCACCTGGTCGAAGCGTACGTAGCGCTGTCATTCTGGTCGCGAATGTGTATGTACATACTGGTCGATGTAGAGGCGCGCATGTGTCATAGTAGAGGCGCGCATGTAGCATGCACACGTACGTACAACGGCCAGTGTGCAAGAAAGAAAATACGGCCACATACGTACATATGGGCAGGGTCTCGAACGCCTACTCGCGCATACGTACGGCCAGGGCTCGTGTACATGGCTGGGTCGGAACGGAGCAAACAACGTCGTCGTCGTGTTCATGGGGAGCCAACCGGCTGGGTCAGAATGAAATGCGTCGTCGTGTTCATCGGGAGGGCTTGGATGGAACAACCGATGGAAACGAGGCCTGGTGTACCGCAGAACGGCGGAAACGGCCTTTTGTTCGACCGGCCACGTTCGAAACGAGATCCTGTTGATCGAGAGGGGTGTGGCGTACCGCAAAACGGAGGAAACGGATTTGTGTTGGAGCGCGACGGTCAAAACGAGGGTCCTGTTCATCGGGAGGGGTGTGGCGTACCGCAAAACGGGACTCCACGGAATACTGTTCATCTCCACCATTGACCCCCTCCAGCCTCCACTTGCGATTGTTCATCCACGGGCTCTTGTTCATCCAGCCTCCACCGCGCGCTACTCCACCGGCTACTGTTCAACCCGCCCTCTCCACGGACTCCTGTTCAACCACCCCTCCATGGGCTACTGTTCATCCAACCCTCCACCATCTACTGTTCACCCTGCCCTCCACGGGGTGGTCCTGTTCATCCTGCCCTCCACGGGGTCCTGTTCATCCAGCCCCAACCGGCTCGATCGATCGGGGTCCTGTTCATCCAGAGGCAACACCACGGGGTCCTATTCATCCACCCCCGCCGGGAACTGTTCATCCAAACCCCCCAGCAACGCTCACTGTTCATCCAGAGGCAGCATCGATCGGCTTCAGTTAGCAGCAGTAGCGAAGGAATCGCTCGATCGGGTTTAGTTAACAGCCATCGATCGATCGCTCGGGTTCAGTAACGCGTAGCCTGCAGTGCAATCGCTCGGGTTCAGTTAGAGCCCAACGCCTCGCTCGGGTTCAGTTAGAGCCCAACGCCTCGCACACACGCGCGTACGTACGAGAGAAAAGCGCATCGCTCGGCCCCCGACCACCCACCGTAACCGGGGACTCCCTGATATTTTCCGCGCCCTCGCTTCTACCAGGGTTTTTTCCGTCATGGACGACCCAAAGAATGTCATGCAGTTGCGTCTCCGGACCGCCCAGGACGAAAAGCCCATTTTCTGTCATGATTTTTTGTCATAGAAGTAGGACCCCACCACATCTATGATGATGCCGGGTTTTGTCACAATTATCGTCATAGAAGTGTCATAAGTATGCAGAATTTTTTTCGTTCAGCCCAAAATGTCACGGATGTGTCTTTTTTTGTAGTGACTCCTGTCTCCACCGACCGCCGCATCATTGTAGGCGACGGTTCCACACTTCCTATCACACATGTTGGGCACACTTCTTTTCCTTCTACTTCTACTCCATTATCTTTGTCTAACATACTTGTGTCCCCTCATCTTATAAAGAATCTCATTTCCATTCGTTGTTTCACTCGTGAAAATCCTGTTACCGTTGAATTTAACGATCTTGGTTTTTGTGTTAAAGACGCTCGAACCAGGATGGTACTTCACCGATGTGACAGCCCCGACGAGCTCTATCCGGTGCACTCGCCTTAATCCACCACCACTGCACCGGTTGCTCTCTCCGCTGGCGTCGATCTCTGGCATGTTCGCTTGGGTCATCCCAATCCCGTCACACTTCGTCATATTTTTAGGAGTTTTAGTTTCAGTTGCAATAAGATTGAGGATCACACTTGTCATGCCTGTCGAGTCGGTGAACATGTTCGCCTGCCGTTTAGTAATTCCACCACCATTGCTTCTTTTCCTTTTCAGTTGATTCATAGCAATGTGTGGACTTCTCCGGTTCCCAGTAACTCGGGCTATTTATATTATCTGGTCATTCTTGATGATTATTCTCATTATGTGTGGACTTTTCCTTTGCGCAGAAAGTCGGATGCACTCTCTACCTTGATGGCCTTTTACTCCTATGCCCGCACGCAGTTTGGGCGTCCCATCCTTGCGCTTTAGACGTACAATGGAAATGAGTTCGACAACCTCTCTTTCCACACCTTTTTGTCGCATCACGACATAGTTTTCCGCCTCACATGCCCGTACACTTCACAGCAGAACGATCGAGCCGAACATGTCCTTCGCACTCTGAATGACTGCGTTCGCACACTCCTGTTTCATGTCAACATGCCACCTCGTTTCTGGCCAGACGCACTCGCCACTGCATCACTTCTTCTTAACATTAGACCCTGTCGCCCACGGTGGAACTACGCACCTCACCATCTTCTCTTTGGTACGCCCCCGTCTTATGACAACTTGTGTATTTTTGGGTGCCTTTGCTATCCCAGCATTGCCGACACTGCTTCTCACAAGCTTGCATCTCGATCTGACGCTTGCATCTTCATCGGCTATCCCTCCAACTCCAAGGGATATCGATGCTATGATCCCGTCTCCCACCGTGTGTTCACTTCCCAACACGTTTACTTTGATGAGCATGTGTTTCCGTTTCACCAGGTACCCCCGGCTGTTCCTCCCGCCACTAGTGACGCGGGCTCCTCGACGCCTCTCCTAGGGCGCTCGCGCACCTTTCTTGGCCCGCCCCCCGCATGCGGCGCCTCCTACAGCCACGGCGCAGGCGCCCCCGGCGCCCCCGATGTTGGCGCCCGCGGCCCCTGCGGCTCCTCCGGCCCCTGCGGCTCCTCCGGCGCCCGCGGCCCCCACGGCGCCCTCGACGTTGGCACACGCGGCCCCCATGGCGCCCCCGACGTTGGCGCACGCGGTCCCCTTGGCGCCTGCGCCCCCCCGGCGCCCCCGGTGACCGCGGACCCTGCGCCTGTGCCCCCCCTGCGCCTGTGGCCCCCGCGGTCCCCTCGGCGCCCCCGGCGCCCGTGGTCCCCCCGGCACCTGTGGCCGGTCCGGTTACCCGCGCCCGTACGGGCATTTTTCGCACGAGCTCGCGCTATACCTCGGATGACTATGTCCATGCGGTGTCCACCTCTGAGCCATCGCCGTTGCCGTCCTCCGTTCGAGCCGCTCTTCGTGACCTGCTCTGGATGGCTGCGATGCAAGAGGAGTTTGACGCCCTGTTACGCAACCGGACGTAGCAGCTTGTTCCCCGTCCCCGGCACGCCAACATGATTACCGGGAAGTGGTTCTTTAAACACAAGCTCCGTCCTGATGGTACCCTTGATCGCTACAAAGCGCGTTGGGTTGTTCGTGGCTTCCGACAGTGTGCTGGCATCGACTTCACCGACACCTTCACTCCGGTCGTCAAGCCCGACACGATACGCACGGTTCTCCACCTTGTGGTCTCCCGTGCTTGGCCGGTGCACCAGATGGACGTCTCCAACGCCTTCCTCCATGGTCACCTCGAGGAGCAGGTCTTCTGCTAGCAGCCCACCGGGTTTGTTGACCCAGCGCTTCCCGACCATGTGTGCCTGCTTTCGCGGTCCTTGTACGGACTCAAGCAGGCTCCGCGCGCTTGGTACCAGCGCATCGCGACATTTCTCCACCAGCTTGGGTTTCGCTCTACCCGCTCGGACACCTCTCTCTTCGTCTATCATCAGGGCTCTAACACAGCCTACTTGCTGCTCTATGTCGACGACATCATCCTGATGGCATGTACGGCTGGTCTCCTCAGTCATCTCATGGCTCGTCTTCGCGCTGAGTTTGCCATCAAGGACTTGGGTCCTTTGCACTACTTCCTCAGTGCCGAGTGGTGCGCCGTCCGGATGGCTTCTTTCTTCATCAACGGAAGTACGCTCACGAGCTCCTGGAGCGCGCCGACATGATTAACTGCAAGCCCGCCGCTACGCCTGTTGATACGAAGGCCAAGCTTTCTGCCATGGATGGTTCTCCTGCTTCGGATGCTGCTTTCTATCGGTCTATCGTTGGTGCTCTCTAGTACCTCACTCTGACTCGACCGGAGATCCAGTATGCCGTGCAGCAGGTGTGTCTTCATATGCATGCTCCTCGAGACGTTAATGAGAATAGTAATTCGCTTTTCTTAACAATAGGACCTGGGGATTTCTTGGTTCATCATGCTTCACTGGGCTGCCGTCAAGCGGATTCTCCGCTATATCTGTGGCACTATGGATCTTGGCGTCCCGCTTCACGCCTCCGCCGACACCGCTCTCACCGCCTACTCTGATGCAGACTGGGCGGGCTGCCCTGACACTCGTCCCTCCACTTCGGGCTATTGTGTCTATCTTGGACCCTCACTCATCTCGTGGTCGTCCAAGCGACAGCCTACGGTCTCTCGTTCCAGTGCTGAGGTTGAGTATCGTGCGGTGACCAATGCCGTCGCCGAGTGTTCGTGGCTTCGCCAGCTGCTTCAGGAGCTCTCTTGCCCTATTGACTGTGCCACGGTGGTCTACTGCGACAACGTCTCGGCAGTCTACCCCTCCGCTAACCTGGTGCATCATCGACAGACCAAGCATATTGAGTTGGATATTCATTTTGTTCGGGAACAGGTGGCCCTTGGCCATATTCGTGTTTTACACGTCCCTACTTCCCAACAATTTGCTGATATCATGACCAAGGGCTTGCCTACGACGCCATTTGAGGAGTTCCGGTCCAGTCTTTGCGTCAGCCGCGGTGCCGCTTCGACTACGGGGGGGTGTTGAGTATATGTGTTGTGTGCATATTGTGTATTGGGTCCGCCTCCTAGTTCCTTGTATAGCTGAGGTCCGTGGCCCACCTTTGTACATCATATTTACGTGCCTATGCATGAAGATCAATACATCGTGCAATCATAATCTCATACACCAACGATCACGACAGCACATGCTTAGCTAAGCTTCAACCTCAGCAAAATCATCACACAAACCATTGGTATTATATTACGCAACACGTACACGCATGTCCAGTCCAGTCCAGGTCACTACAGCTTTCCATCAATATAATATCACGAGGAGCTCCAGCCTCCAGGTCCGGCCATCACAGCGGCGGTGGTGGAGAGGTGGGTGGGGCTTGGATCAGCGGTGGCGACCGTCATCTTCATCTGGTCCATGGTGCATAACTATGTGCCCCCACCTTCCGCCTCTACCTCACAACCTGGGACGCCAAGCTCGCCGCCTGCTTCAACCCCTACCTCCAGATCACCATCTCGGAGTACGGCGCCGAGCGCTTCTAGCGCAGTGACTTCTTCCTCGTCGTTGAGGCCAACCTCAGTGACGCATGCGCCCGCCGCGTGCGCAAGCTCAAGGCCGAGCTCGGTAAGGAAAGCAAGAACCTTCGGGTCTTCGTGGATGACCACGAGGAGGTCACTGACGACTTGTGTGGGACCGCCATCTGGTGGTACGCCTCCAAGAGGCAATCCAAGGCCAACGTCATTCATTTATACCCCGGCCAGGACGAGAGGCGCTTCTACCGGGTTGTCTTCCATCGACGACACCGTGACCTTGTCGTTGACTCCTACCTTCATTTCATACTCGGCGAGGGCCGCGCTGTCACTGTGAAGAACCGCCAACACCGCCTCTTCACCAACAATGCTAGCGGCAGCTGGAACCCCTACCAGGGCAAAAGCGTTTGGAGCCATGTCCCCTTCGAGCACCCCACCACCTTTGACACGCCCGCCATGCACCCCGATGAGAAGGAAGCCGTCATCGACGACCTCATGGCCTTCCAGGAGAGCAAGGAATACTATGCCAAGGTCGGCAAGGCGTGGAAGCGTGGGTACCTCCTTTATGGACCGCCCGACACCGGCAAGTCTACCATGATCGCCGCCATGGCCAACTTCCTCGACTAAGACGTCTACGACCTCGAGCTCACGGTGGTCAAGAACAACACCGAGTTGCGGAAGCTCTTCATCGAGACAAGGGCAAGTCCCATCATCGTCATAGAGGACATCGACTGCTCTGTCGACCTCACGGAAAAATGCTGCAAGGATAAGAAGGCCTCAAGCAACAAGGAGTCCGACAATGATGACAAGCCCAAGCTACCGATAGAACTGAAGAAGGACGATGCTGCAAAGCTAACGCTCTCGGGCCTGCTTAACTTCATCAACGGGTTGTGGTCTGCTTGCAGAGGTGAGAGGATCATCATCTTCACAACCAACCACAAGGAGAAGCTAGACCCAACGTTGATCCAGCGGGGCAGGATGGACAAGCACATCGAAATGTCCTACTGCCGCTTCAAGGGCTTCAAAGTGCTCGCAAAGAACTACCTAGATGTCATTGAGGACGAGCTGTTTGGGGAAGTTCAATGCCTGCTCGAGGAGAGTGACATGTCGCCCGCTGACGTTGCAGAGAACCTTATGCACATGTCGAAGAAGAAAAGGAGGGACCCCAGCTTGTGCTTGATAGGCCTCATGGAGGCGCTCAAGCAGGCCAAGAAGGAAGCAGCGACAACCAAGGTGAAGGAGGCATAGGAGGCTCAAGTGAAGAAAGCCAAGGAGAAAGAGGAGACAGAGGCGAAGAAAGCCAAGGAGGAAGACAAAGAGAAGGACAAAGCACCCGAGACAGCCAATGGGGATATTATGCAAAGTGACAAGTGAAGTGACATCACGCCAGGAAGACAAGGAAAAAGAGTGAGCTTGTTCACTAGTGCTCCCTTACAAAACAAAAATGCAGTGTTTGGTGAGAGAAAAATAATGCACCTCTCAACTGAAGCAATATTTCTTTCTTCTCTCACTTGTAATGCTGCTGCATATAAAGATGCAACAATACAAAATGTTACTGTAACAAGAAGCACACGCTTTACCTACACCAAAAGGCTAACAAGTTTTTTTTCAAGGAATTGAAAAATAAACATGGTATCATGCATGCCTCCTTACTATTTCACCAACCCAATGTCGCCACTACGCATGACACTGACAGTATGCAATTAGCAATCAGAATTTATCCTGCTCCTAGAGTAAGCAACCCAAATCTGAATTGGCCCATTCATTCATCTATCTATACCTATACTAATTCTTGACTTTCTAGAAATTCCCACATTAATTAGATTTTATGAGCCGTTAATCTGGTGGGACCGAGTTATTACGGTTCAGATCCAATCTCTCATGTATCTCTCAAAAAAGAAAAAAAAACTCATTGATATGTCCCTCATGGCCCAAATTACGTTCAGATCCAATCTCATGTACTATCTCCCCGAAAAATAAAAACTCATGTATCTCTCAAAAAAGAAAAAAAAAATCTCATTGATATGTCCCTCACGGCCAAAATAAAAATCTCATTGATATGTCCCTCACGGCCAAAACTATGGTTCAGATCCAAATCTCTCATGTATCTCCCAAAAAAGATAAAAGAGTCTCCTGGATATCTCCCAATAAAAAAATCATGGATACCCTCACGACCAGAATTTCCTAATCTCTCCAAAATTGTCACGTACGCGTGTCTCTCCCACGACCCAACTCTAACCATCTCTTACCAATAACTCTCCAAAAGGGATAAAACTCTCGCGTATATCTCTCCAGAGACCCAAATCTCTGAAATTGTTATGGTACAGGTTTAAATCTAACGTAGCAGCCTCCGTTTCCTTCCATTGTTTCTACTATCCAAGACCTCCGCTCGATGGTAGTTGATCGTTCTTCGCTGGCTCTCCATTTGATCCACCCATCACAAGGTACGGTAGTCCATCGACTATCCCTCAACTGTTCTTTCAACTAGCACTAGCGGCCCCAGTTTGATTGGATGAAACTGTATAATTCTGAGTTGTTTCTATGGCACTACATGTACAGGTATTGCTTATTTGTGTGATTTGGAGCAAAGGAGACAACAGTCCATGATAGCTCCTGGCTTCATATGCAATTTCGTTCAAATTTTTAGTCCCTGGCGAGTTTGATCAAGATCTGATGGATTAGTTACTCTCTCTCTTATCACACGTGTTGATTTCTCTATGCCGAGTTTGACCAAGATCTGATGGATTAGTTACTCTCTCTCTTATCACACGTGCTGATTTTTCTATGTTGATTTGTCACATGCATATTTACTTGAACCATTCTTACTATTACAGTGGCACAGCTGATCACGTATAGTTATCTACCGATGCATCTTGGCTCATGCGAAAGAAAATTATTCATCCACCAGACTGGGTTTATTGCGAGTCCAATACTGCCAGTGCCGAGTCCAATACCGACTGCTCTGTTGCTTATCATCACTGGCATGTGTATGGCGCCATGCCAGTATGCAACAACAATCCTGGTGCCCGTATGAATAACTCTTGGTGTAGGTATATGTTGAATCTCCAGTCTGCACACGATCTTTCTTGATTAGGCATAGCATGCGTGCATTGGAGAAATATTAATATAATGTAATAAAAGAAACATGTGTGTATATACTGTTTGCATCCAAGTTGAGGTGTTTTTGTCATGTTTTATTTGCATGGTGGTCATCGACCGGTTATACGTTGCTCCAGGCCTCGAAGGCCCGGCGGTACTGCTCCTCGACATGGAGAGCTGATGGTGATGCTGCTCCTCGGCACCTTTGAGCGGTCTGCTAATAGGAGGCGTGAGGCGAGCTGCAAGACTTCACAGCACCTTTGAGTGGTCTGCTAATAGGAGGCATGAGGCGAGCTGCAAGATTTCAGGCACATAAACAGCGCAATGGCAAGAGCTATACAATATCATATTGGTACGTATATATTCTTCTTTCCATATGACCATCAATTTCTTCCGATCGCTCAATTTCTAGATATTTATATGTTTGATTCATACTTTCTTTTTTCAGATATTCTGGACCCCGCAGGAGATTATATATTTAAGTGGTGTACATGTACTATGTATAACTACAAGAAGATTACTATATTTGTGACTACACTAGAAATCTATAGTTGTTGCAGCACGTGGTTAGTTTACAATATCACGGCGGTGGTCATCGACCAGTTATAGGGTGCTCCGGTGCTCGAAGGCCCGGCGGTACTGCTCCTCGACAGGGAGAGCTGGTGGTGTTGCTGCTCCTCGGCACCTTGGAGCGGTCTGCTAATATGAGGCGTGAGGCGAGCTGCAAGACTTTAGGCACACAAACAGCACAACGGCAAGAGCTATACAATATCACATTGATACGTATGTATTCTCCTTTTCGTAGGACCATAAATTTCTTCTGATCGCTCAATCTCTAGATATTTATACGGTTGATTCATATTTTTCTTTTTCCAGATATTCTGCACCCCGCAGGAGACATTATATATTTAAGTGGTGTACATCTACTATATATACCTACAAGATTACCTGTGTTTGCGACTCTACAAGTACTAAAAAAAATTTGAACTAGAAATTTATAGATCCTGCAGCACATGGTTATTTTTTGTTTTCTACTTGCCAACAATACTTGATGAATTAGGATATTGGCTATTTACAAGGCACGGTAACCCAGATCAGTTAGCTTTATCATATTATATACTTGGATCTGATTTCTTTTTTTCAGATTCTATTCCTAAATGGTTCATGGGTACACGTCCCGTTTTCAGGTTTGTTTGTCAGATTTGTTCTTCTCCTCATAGTCTACCCCATGAATATTATAATCTATTTTCTATCAGATTTCTAAATTGTATGATTGTTTTGCTTCCAGGATTATTCTGTCCATGCCTTGGCTTTCACCTAGATGGACAAGAGTCTGTTCTTTAGTGAGACGCCCAGCTGCAAGTTGTTGTTTGACCAGTTTGAGGTGTCTCATAGGCACCAAATGGATGTTCATAATGTTGATCTATCTACATATCATGTGGTACACGGCCCAGAAAGAAGCAGTAGGATGGTTGGTCCAAAACTAAGCTCATTCTTAGCATGGGATCACTGCCGAGATTTCTTTCTCTTGACAAGCAGCATCATTGCTTACACCAGTTAGAGAAGCTTCCTTTTGAAAATTTCGTCTTTTAGCTTTGGAAGTTTTAAATATTGAGAACAGTAGATTGTGCAATTTCCATTTCTTTAGTAGTAGGTGACATACAAGAACACAATTGATGTACTGATTTGTTTTGTTTTTCTTACTAAAATCATGAAGTGTTGTCCTTTTCATTAAAATAATGATAACACTTTGAGTTGTTAGTACAATTAACCATGGGATCAAAACTCAAAAAGTAAATGCTAGAGCATGCCATGAAGTTATTAAACAGGAAATCATACTTACTGATTGTGATATAAAATAGTGACTGCTACACCCACTACAAGATATAATAGTTCAACACAATGATTGCCGAGGAGCCACCATGGAAGGTGACTCTGTAAAAAAGGACACAAATTTAACATGTTCAGATTAATGACCCTACAATGTCCGCACATAAGATAGATAGATGAACATTAAGATTTCATTCAGCCCAAATTTTTGTTCAGTCGAACTCGCCAAAGATGCTCGATGTATGTTAACCACTAGACAAATTCTAGATAGAAGAGTGAAGAGCCTTAGATTTAATTAGTAGTTTGATCATTTAGTATTTCCTTTGGATAGCGTGACGTGCTTCTGATCAATTAACTATTTGGTCTTCTAACCCGCATCTAGGGAAGAGGTGAAAATATCTACCAATTTATCATCGAGTTTGATTTATCTCTTTTCTTGACTTATCCCTTTATTGCTTAGATATTGCACGAAGTGAGTAGAACACAATTCTGGCACATTAGTTTCAGCATAAAAGCATGTACAACACAATGGATTTATACTACATTTTGTTATTTTAGTCTTTTTTCCGAGCAATTCGATATGTCTCATTAATTCATCACTAATTACACATGAATGAAAGAGGAGACAATGTCACATGAAAATCACTATAAAAGGTTATTTTGGGTGTAGCTAAACAATTAGATGGGCCTGTGAATCAAGATTAGATGGTTGTTCAATCACTAGATCACTACTATCATTTTATGCATACTATCATAATGTGATGATGGGAGGTGACAAGTTTGTCGGGCTGGTGTGTGATGACAACACAATGCAGGAGTTCTTTAGCGACGGCAAAGAGTCGAGGTGCAGCAATACTGATGCATCATGCAATGCCAAGTGAACAAATGGCGTCTCTCGAGAAATTACGGGGATGGATACGAGCACTACCGTTGTCCTACTATTAAGAAGTTATATTGCTGTTTCTCATCAAGACATTGTTTAATAAGGAAAACCATTTGCTTATGAAAAAATCCACGTGGCAACATGGTTCATCTAATATTATTCTTGAAGCGAACTGATTCAGCTTCAAGTGTGTAGGTTTGGTGAGATCATCATTTCCATCATTCCAGTAGGACATGTTCTCAAAATATTACGTCATTGCAATTGTTAGTAAAGACTGATAAAAAACATAATAATTAGCACCCTAGCCCGTGCAAGTGCACGGGTTGACGACTAGTTAATTAACTAATTAAGCAACCCAATTCTGCATTCTTTCAGCCCTGACCAAATGAACAGAACAAGAACGGAGCATCTTTTACAAAAAAAAGACAGCAGTCTGGTGTATGTAACCCGCCTATAAAACCTCCTTGATCTGATGAAGTATACAAATGCTACAGCAGACCCAAATACACAAACACATCCCAATGATCAGGAAAGAGAATGTGAAGCATTGCTTACCAGCGCACGCAAGCTCACCTTGTGGTCGCCGCGTTGAAGGTGGTGCCAAAATGGTTCAGCCCTAACACTTCCAAGTTATGATGAACATGTTTTGATGGATATATAGATGGGCAAGAGATATTAATAATTTGTAAGATGAGCATGTGCAGAAGAGGCATGATTTTGCACCAAAT
The DNA here is from genome assembly GCA_032464435.1 of Aegilops umbellulata. Taxonomy (NCBI): domain Eukaryota; kingdom Viridiplantae; phylum Streptophyta; class Magnoliopsida; order Poales; family Poaceae; genus Aegilops; species Aegilops umbellulata. Next base: position 369,380,000 of record CP136060.1, read on the forward strand.
TTAAGCATAACTACATTACGATCAATGATGAGACGGATTGAGGAGACTAAAATAAGATTAGATGTAAGCCATCAATACTAATGTTTAATCATCATTGGAAAATTTCTAAACTCTTTAGTTTAGATATACACTTATGACCAAATAAGAAGGAATAAAGACAAAGTCAAATGGTGCAAATTTTGACCGAATTTCTAGAAAAAATCATCCAGAATTTGAATGCCAAATTACTATCAGTAAATACATAATACTTTCTTTAATATTACTATTTTAGGGTAAATATATTTTTTATTATTGTAGTTATCGATAGTTTTTCGAACAAAGGAGGTCCAGTTTACACCGCTTTACTATAGACAAACTTTATGGGCCTTCTTCTTTTGGAGACAGAGGGAGAATTTTGCCACCTGGTCTATTAGCTATTTTTAATTATTATTTTTTGTGGTATAGAACTAGGGCTATACAAAAATTAATCAGATAAAACTTAGTGTGCAGGAGAATAATTGGCTGAGGTCAAGGAACACTAAAAATATAATGGTATCTAAACATATTAACTTTGAAAAATTTAATATGTAAACACTATTTTTATAACAGTAAAACAAATCTAGTCACACAAATGCATATGTTACCCTTAGGGATGTAAATGGTACATATAATTCCTGTCCGGACCAGTATTCACATCCATTTCTAAGGATATGGTCTGCACTTGCACAAATCCGTCGGATATTGATACAGATACGGATTTTGGTCAACTAGAGATACAGATTTTGGTCAACTGGATATCCGACGGATATGGTATCGATAATATCCATCGGATGTGGATTATCCTGTACTTTACGGATTATCTGAGGTTGTGAAATATCATTAACTGGTAAGTTCAGCCCTATTGGCAAGCCTGATGTATAATTAGTCCACCAATTAGAATTACCGGATAAAAAACTGTTGATGTATTGGTGTGAGTTTTTTTCGCAAAAATATCAGAACTATTATAGAAATTCATTGGAAGTACAAAGCATAATAAAAATTACATCAGAAGTACAGTTCCTCGTGCCCCAACGACGACGGCAACACGTGCTTAGCTTCAACCTCAGCAAAATCACCACACGAACAATTGGCATTATATACGCAACACGTACACGCATGTCATTAAGGCAGGCATATGGAAGCATTGTCAATGTGCTCAAGCTAATTTGATTAGGAACTTGAAGTTCAACCATTTGAAAGAGAAGGGAAGGCTTACATAAGAGATGGGAAGTTGGCGTTTCAGTGGGTCGTTCTAGCGACATTTGGTAGTTCGGTGGTCCAAAGATCTTAATGTAATACTTATTACGGTTGAGATACTTTGTACTTTTAATGAGTTTTTATAGGAAAATATTTGTATATGGCCGACCGGCCCAACTTAGCGCCGGCTGCTCGATCCGAACTAATCATGCGTCTCACAACTACTACCTTATCTCCTCAGCCGATCAGCGTCATCTCTCTCACCCACATCTCTATCTTCCGCGCGCCGACGACCGCCCACCTGCTCACCCGTGTCGACGGCCACCCACTTCTTGCTCCCCAGTGTCAATGGCCCCACCTCCTGCTCTCCCGTGCCGCACCCACGGAGCCGCCACTGCGCGTTGGATTTGCTGTGACCAGCCCCACGATCGCCGCGTGCTACCCCGACCTTGTCGAGAGCACAACAAACACCAACAAGCTCGAGGCCACAGGTTACGAGCTACGCCCCCGTGACGCTGCTGCGTGCTACAACCTTGGCAACCGTCGTTGCTGGAGATGGCAGTCACAGGAGCTGCAACCGGCAGCAGCCGACGCTGGAGCGAGGTGCATTTCTGGTGGCATGGAGTCGACATGCTACAACCGGCATGATTTTGACCTACAACCGACTTTTCCTTTTGATGGAACCGACGAGTTTTTTTATTGTGACCGGCGACGGCGAGGCAATTTTTTGCCTTTCCCCCCTCGAACCGACGGAACTTTTTTGCTTCAACCCGGCAATGCCGACGGAATTGTTTGCTTCAACCCGGCGACGGCGAGGCAATTTTTGCTGGAATTGCCTTTTTCTGCTGCAACCGGCTACTATTTTTGTTACTACCTCGACCGGCAGGTGCAACAGAGTGGAACTAGTGGACCGTGGCGAGCTTCGTCAGGTCACCACGGAGAGCTGGAACCATGGCAGCAAGGTGCTACAACCGTGAATCATCTCTGCTGGAACCGTTGCGGCGATGAGCTGCAATGTCACCACGGCGAGCCGGCGAGATTTGAGGCCTGCGGTGAGATGTTGCAACCATGGATGCCATTGCTGGAACCAGTGCAAGTGTAGCCCGTGTGTGATAGCCTGGCTTATTAGGGATGATAGACTACTCATATCAATAAGGAATTCCTTCTTTTCCGGAAGCCCATTCGGACAGAACTCCAAAGTTAAGCGAGCTCAGCTTGGAGTAGTGTCAGGATGGGTGACCGACCGGGAAGTTGCTCCCGGGTGCGCACGAGTGAGGACAAAGTGCGCAGAAAAGACTAGTATTGATCTGTGGGGCCAGTCTAGATCCCGCCAGGAGTAACGACCACCGGCGGGTGTGTACGGGGCATTACAAGTTGGTATCAGAGCCGACCCTCGTGGTTACACGGATGGTTGCGGACAGGTGCGTGGTCATGTTGTTCATGACGTTTGTGACCCGTCGTGGCACCCGACATGGCACATGTACCGGACTGGAAGCACAGACGTTTGTGCCAAGAGGGAACGTTCCTGTGGCCCGACGAGGACGTCGGTTCCTCTGAGTGGGGGTGTATGTGATAGCCTGGCTTATTAGGGATGATAGACTACTCATATCAATAAGGAATTCCTTCTTTTCCGGAAGCCCATTCGGACAGAACTCCAAAGTTAAGCGAGCTCAGCTTGGAGTAGTGTCAGGATGGGTGACCGACCGGGAAGTTGCTCCCGGGTGCGCACGAGTGAGGACAAAGTGCGCAGAAAAGACTAGTATTGATCTGTGGGGCCAGTCTAGATCCCGCCAGGAGTAACGACCACCGGCGGGTGTGTCCGGGGCGTTACAAGTTTTAAAGTGGACATATTCACAGATCACAAGAGTCTCAAGTATATTTTCACTCAGCCTCATCTCAACCTCAGGCAAACTCGATGGGTCGAAATGATTCAAGAGTATAATCCGAGTATTGAATATACTCCAGGCAAGGCTAATGTGGTTGCAGACGCTTTGAGCAGAAAGGCTTACTGCAACAACTTAATCCTCAAGCCTTTCCAACCGGATCTTTGTGAAGCTTTTCGCAAGTTGAATCTCCAAGTTGTTCCTCAAGGTGTTCTTGCCAACCTCATTGTCTCCCCTACTTTGGAAGATCAGATTCGTGAGGCACAATTGTTGGATACCATGGTGAAGAAGGTGAAACGTGGTATTGAAAAGAGCATCCCCAAATACAAGTGCTATCGAGTTGATGACAGAGATACTCTTTTCTTCGAGGACCGGATCGTGGTTCCAAAGGGTGATCTTCGTAAAGTCATTATGAACGAAGCGCACAACTCTCTCCTGTCTATTCATCCTGGAAGTTCAAAGATGTACCATGACCTCAAGCAGTCGTATTGGTGGACTCGAATGAAGCGTGAGATCGCTCAATTCGTGAATGAGTGTGATGTCTGCAGAAGGGTGAAAGCAGAACACCAACGACCAGCTGGACTTCTCCAACCTCTTGCTATTCCAGAATGGAAGTTTGATCATATCGAAATGGACTTCGTGACTGGCTTTCCTAAGTCCAAGCGTGGAAATAATGCTATCTTCGTCGTCATCGACAAGCTCACAAAAGTGGCTCATTTTCTTCCTATCAAAGAGTCTATCACAGCAGCGCAGCTGGCAGAGCTCTACACCTCCAGAATTGTCTCTTTGCACGGCATTCCACAATTAATCTCTTCAGACCGTGGCAACATCTTTACCTCCAAGTTTTGGGATTCTTTCCAGACGGCCATGGGCACCAACATTCGCTTCAGCACAGCTTTCCACCCTCAGACTAGTGGAAAAGTCGAGCGTGTCAATCAAATTCTTGAAGATATGCTCAGAGCCTGTGTTATCTCTTTCGGCATGAAGTGGGAGGATTGTCTTCCTTATGCTGAATTCTCTTACAACAACAGCTTTCAAGCCAGCTCGGGTAAAGCCCCATTCGAGATCCTCTATGGCAGAAAGTGCCGTACTCCTCTCAACTGGTCTGAAACCGGGGAACGTCAATTGCTCGGCAATGATTTGATCTCAGAGGCTGAGGCTATGTGCAAGGTGATTCGTGAAAACCTCAAAGCCGCGCAGTCGCGCCAGAAGAGCTATTACGATAGCAAACACCGAGATGGGGCATTCGAGATCGGAGACCATGTTTACCTCCGTGTCTCGCCAATGAAAGGAACTCGTCGCTTCGGTATCAAGGGGAAACTTGCCCCGCGATACGTCGGTCCCTTCAAGATTATCGGGAAACGAGGCGATCTCGCCTATCAACTTGAGCTTCCCTCCAATTTTGCAAATGTGCACGATGTCTTCCACGTGTCACAGCTTCGCAAGTGCTTCAAGACGCCTGAGCGCACCATCAACTTCGAAGAGATTGATCTTCAAGAAGATTTGTCGTATCATGAGCATCCAGTTGCCATTCTTGAGACAACTGAGCGCAAGACTCGCAACAAGTCAATCAAATTCCTCAAAGTGAAATGGTCACATCATTCAGACCGAGAGGCCACATGGGAGCGTGAAGACCACCTACGTTCCGAGTACCCGGAGTTCTTTCAGTCCTAGATCTCGGGACGAGATCCTCTCGTAGTGGTGGTGTGTTGTAACGCCCCAGATGTAACTTGCCATAATTGTAATCCAACTCTTGCCATTTCCGGCTATGTGTTATGATATTTTCCTCCGTGGTTGGGTTCTCTCCGTTTTGCATTTTGGTCATGTCATGCATTTCATATCATGTCATCATGTGCATCGCATTCGCATACGCATTCGTCTCATAAATCCGAGCATCTTTCCCGTTGTCCGTTTTGCAATCCGGCGCTCCTATGTCTCTCTGCGTCCCCTTTTACATTTCTTCATGAGCGGGTATTTAAACATTCTCGGAGTGGACCGAGGTTTGACATGTGGCCTTGGTATAGCACCGGTAGACCGCCTGTCAAGTTTCGGGTCAATCGGAGTTCGTTTGGTACTCCAACGGTTAACCGGGTAACTGTGAAGGCCTCGTGTGTGTTGCAGCCCAACACCCCTTCAAAACAGCCCAATAACCCATCTAAGTCACTCCCATGTCCTCCGCCATTCGATCACGATCGCGTGGGCGAAAACCGCACTCCGTTTGGAGCTCCCTAGCCCCTTCTAGCTATAAAAACGTCTCCCCCGTCTAAATCTGAGAGAGCTACACCCCTAACCCTAAATTTTCTCCTCGAAATCCGTGCAAACCGCCGCCGCCGCACTGTTCCTCCCCGCCACTCGCCGTCGCCCGCCGCCGCCCGTACCGCGCGGGCCCGCCGGGGCCCGTGGCCGGCCCTCCCGGCCCGGGACGCCGCCGCCGCCCCGTGGGCGCCCCGCCCGCGCCTCCTCCCGCGCCGTTCCGCCGCTCCGCGACCGCGGCCGGTCGCCGCCGCCTCGGCCGGTCGCCGCCGTCGCCCGCACCGGCGCCCCGAGCTGCCGCCTTCGCCGCGCCGCCTCCCCGCCGTCGCCGGAGCGCCAGATCCGGGCACCCCGGCCCCGGATCCGGCCGCCCCCGCCATCGCCGCCTCGTCTCCGGCGAGATCCGCGCCGGCGAACCTCGGGAACCGCGCCACCATTGACTTCTTCCCCTCTCTTTTTAACACTAAGTCCCTGAGATTTGTACGTTATCATCACCTGTTTCGCATGCCATAACTTAGCATCCAGGGCTCCGTTTCGCGCGTATAATATGTCATTTTGTTCGTCCCGAAGAGTAGATCATTTTGTTCCATTGCATCATTTTCATTTGAAGTCATCTTGATGCCCGAAATGCTGTTAGAAGAGGGTTAGTTGTTGTTAGTTGCTGGATCTTATCTGAACATGCACTTTTATCATTTTTGCCATGATTGATGTGTACCTCCTATGAGGTTGAGCTTTATATGTGTTTTGTATTATGCCATGTTACCTTTCCAGGGAATTTTGCTATGTATTTTTGTGATGCTTGAGTTGGCTAGAAATTGCATGCAAAGTAGGGATGTTGATATTGCTGTTTTCAGAGACTTAGTGATTTCACCAAGTCCCTGACTTTTGTTATTATCATGCCATGTGGTCATGTTGTTTCCGAGAGATCCATGCATAATTTGAGCATGATCAGTAAGGGAGTTTTGAATTTGAGTATTTGCTTAATCCATCCATGCCTTTGTTTGCAATTATGAAGTGCCATAGCTTGAGTCAATCAAGCTCTACTTTTGCTTCAAAATGTTACTGGCAGATTGTTTACATGTTATTCGATTTTTCCAAGCTTGGTGTAGTTGATCCTTGCATGATATGATGTTGCTCTTGACATGTATTGTTACTATGCCATGTCTTCTTGATGTATGTATGCTTATTTAATCATGAAATGCTCTGTAGTGAGTGCATCGAGCTCTCGAACATGTCTAGTCGTTAACAGTTTTCTGCCATGTCCAGTTTTCTACTAAGTCTGAAACCTGTAACGAAACTTGCTTAATTGTCATGGGTGTAATCATATTCTCTGATCCTTTTTGGCTTATGGTCAGTAAGGGACTTTTGTCAAGTGCTATGAGTAGATTCATGCCATGCCTTTCTTTGCTATGTTCTGAACCTGTAGTATGTTGTTTCGTTGCTCTGAACACGTCATCCTGATGTTGTTTTCCTGACTTCTTGTTATTTCACTAAGTCTGTGAATCTGTTATAAGTTGCTCTTTTGCCATGCTTGTTTGAACCTGTTGTGAGGTGAATTAGCCGTAGCTCAGTGTTCATCTTTTGTCGTGTATCTTGAGTAGTTTACTGTCGTATGCTTTGTTGCCATGTTTGGGTGCAGTAGCTTAATTATTTGTTGCTTGCTAAGTAGCATCATGCTGTTTATGGCAGATTCGTGTCATTCTTGTTTTGCTTGCCATTTGCAAACCGTGCATCCGATTCCGGTGATCTTTATATCGATTTCAACCGAAATCACCTCATCTATCCAGCGGCATGCTTGGTTTGCCAAGATTATGCCCTGCTCATCCTTGTCTTTCCGTAGCATGCATACGCATTGCATATCACCTCTCGCATATCATGCCATGTTTTGCATCATGTTGATTGCGCATTGCATCGTGGTTGATATTGGTTCCTTTGCTTGTTCTCTTGTCTTGGGTAGAGCCGGGAGACGAGTACGTGAACGAGGAACCTGTTGAGAACGTTTACGAGGACCAAGCTTTCGACAACTCTGAGAACCTTGCAGGCAAGATGACCATACCCTCGAAATCACTTCTATCTTTGCTAGCTAGATTGCTCGCTCTTTTGCTATGCCTATGCTGCGATACCCACCACTTGCTATATCATGCCTCCTATATTGCCATGTCAGCCCCTAACCATCCATGTCCTAGCAAACCGTTGTTTGGCTATGTTACCGCTTTGCTCAGCCCCTCTTATAGCGTTGTTAGTTGCAGGTGAAGATGAAGTTTGTTCCTTGTTGGAACACGATCTTGTTGTTCCTTGTTGGAACATGTTTACTTGTTGGGATATCACAATACCTCTTATTTAATTAATGCATCTATATATACTTGGTAAAGGGTGGAAGGCTCGGCCCTATGCCTGGTGTTTTGTTCCACTCTTGCCACCCTAGTTTCCGTCATACCGGTGTTATGTTCCCGGAGTTTGCGTTCCTTACACGGTTGGGTGATTTATGGGACCCCCTTGACAGTTCGCTTTGAATAAGACTTTTCCAGCAAGGCCCAACTTTGGTTTTACCATTCGCCACCTAGCCTTTTCCCTTGGGTTCTGCAGACTCAAGGGTCATCTTTATTTTAAACCCCCGGGCCAGTTCTCCTTCGATTGCTGGTCCAAACTAGAGCACCGTGCAGGGCCGTCCCTTGGCAACTTGGGTTATGTTGGCTCCTGTACGCTTAGCTTATCCGGATGTGCCCTGAGACCGAGATATGTGCAGCTCCTATCAGGATTTGTCGGCACAATCGGGCGGTTTTGCTGGACTTGTTTTATTGCTGTTGAAATGTCTTGTAGTCCGGGATTCCGAGATTGATCGGGTCTTCCCGGTAGAAGGAATATCCTTCGTTGACCGTGAGAGCTTATCATGGGCTAAGTTGGGACACCCCTGCAGGGTATTATCTTTCGAAAGCCGTGCCCGCGGTTATGAGGCAGATGGGAATTTGTTGATGTCCGGTTGTAGAAAACCCGAAGTTGACCTTAACTAAAACACATCAACCGCGTGTGTAACCGTGATGGTCTCTTCTCGGCGGGGTCCGGGAAGTGAACACGGTTGTTGGAGTTATGTCTGACGCAGGTTGTTTCAGGATCACTTCTTGATCACTTCTAGCTTCACGACCGTGCTTTGCCTTCTCTTCTCGCTCTCTTTTGCGCTTTAGCCACCATATGCTAGTCGCTTGCTGCAGCTCCACCTCACTTACCCCTTCCCCACCTTTAAGCTTAAATAGTCTTGATCTCGCGGGTGTAAGATTGCTGAGTCCCCGTGACTCACAGATATTATCACCTCAGTTGCAGGTACCAACGATGTCAGTGCAGATGACGCGACCGAGCTCACTTGGGAGTTCGATGAGGAACGTGGCCGTTACTATGTTTCTTTTCCAGATGATCAGTAGTGGAGCCCAGTTGGGTGATCCGGGGATCTGTTTAGCATTTGGGGTAGTCTTCTTTCATTTTGGTACCGTAGTCGGACCTTGAGTGTTATCTGTTTGATGGATGTTATTTATGTATTTGTGTGAAGTGGCGATTGTAAGCCAACTATGTATCTTTCCCCTGTATTTATTACATGGATTGTGTGAAGATTACCTCACTTGCGACATTGCTTTCAATGCGGTTATGCCTCTAAGTCGTGCCTCGACAAGTGGGAGATATAGCCGCATCGAGGGCGTTACACCGTGAGTGTCGATGCGCCTGGATCCATGGATGCTGCAACCAAGGGTGGTGGGCAGGTGGCGCCGGCGAGGCGCATTGCTTTCGACCGGCCTAGCAGGATGGGGAAGGGGCACTGGGGATCTGAACGAAAACCGTTTCAGCAAATCGAACAGCCCACACGAGTCGCATCTGATGGCTAGGGCGTGACAGGCCGAAATTTGGGACGGCCAACTGGTGCTTAGCATCCGGCATTTTTATAAATAGATCTTGGTATTTCGAAAAAGACAAAAGTGAAGGCTTAGACGTCAATCCATACTTCTGCCCCCGCTCATGTACGACTTAACATCAACTTAACTGTAGCCCGCGAGTGTCAGTGCAGCAGAATCCATGGATGCTGCAACCGAGGGTGATGGGCTGGTGGTGCCGGCGAGGCGCAATGCTTTGGACCGGAATGGCGCGGTTCTGTGGCCGAGGGTGACGGGAGCCATGGTACTGGGTGAGATGTGGGATGGGGAAGGGGCACTGGGGAGCTGGAAATAACCGTTTAGGCAAACCGAACGACCCACGCGAGTCTCATCTGATGGCTAGGGCGTGATCGGCCGAAATTTGGGCCGCCCAGCCGGCGCTTACATCTTCCATCTTTATAAATAGATCATGGTATTCTGAAAAAACAAAAGTGAAGGATCAGGAAAGAAAAAGACTGATGCCAATCCATACTTAGGAACTGACACCAATGACCTCAAGGTCACAGGTTACGAGCTATGCCCCCGACACGGTGCTGCGTGCTGCAACCTTGGCAGCCGCCGTTGCTGGAGATGGCAGTCACAGGAGCTGCAACCGATAGCAGCTGACGCTGGAGCAAGCTGCGTTTCCGGTCGCGTGAAGTCGACATGCTACAATCGGCATGATTTTAAGCTACAACCGAATTTTCCTCTTGCTGGAACCGACGAGTTTTTTTATTGTGACCGGCGACGGCAAGGAAATTTTGCTGGAATTGGCTACTTTTATTCCTCGAACTCACGGAACTTTTTGCTTCAACCCGGCAATGCCGACGGAATTTTTTTCTTCAACCCGGCGACAACGAGGCAATTTTTGCTGGAACTGGCTTTTTTTTGCTCCAACCGGCTACTGTTTTTGTTACTACCTCGACAGGCAGGTGCAACAGAGTGGAACCAGTGAATGTGTGAAAGGACCACGATGTCGCCTAGAGGGGGGGGGTGAATAGGCGTTTTAAAATCTTTTACGGATTGGGCTATATCCTAATGCGGAAATAAACTAAGCGGATACTTTTCAAGAACAAATCCTAAATATACTAGGCTCACTAAGTGCACCAACAACTTAGGATAAACAAGATGAGAACAATGAGGATATGAGTAAGCACAAGTAAGTTACACAAACTTACTCAATGTATATCACGAGATATGGAAATGAATAATACACACACCCACAAGTAGGCAATACAAGCTTACACAAATTGTATCACAATATATGGAATTGAATTATACAAGCAAACTCAAGTAAGCACTACAAGCTTACACAAGATATGTTACAAGCTAGCAATTCACACTAAACACAAGATAGAACAATAATAGGAAGTATGAATTGCGAAACTATAAAGTGTTGGCCAAAATAATCTCTAGGATATGGTAACCAACACAATATAGTGAGGACAACAAGAATAGTGAATGCGCGGTCAAGTGACCAAGGTAAACCACAAGTAAGGAGTTAGGGTTAGGGATAACCAAAGTCACAGAGACGATGATGTATCCCGATGTTCACTTCCTTGGAGGGAAGCTAGTCACCGTTAGAGAGGTGGATGTTACCACGAAAGCACACCAACGCCACGAAGGCTCACCCTATTCTCCTTGAGATATCACCACGAAGGCGATTCCCAACCACTAGTGGTAGACCTTGAGGTGGCCTCCAAACCTTCACAAACTTTCCGGGGGACAAATCACAAGTTGATTCCTCACCGGAGCACTCCTACCGCCTAGGAGTCTCCAACCTCCAAGAGTAACAAGATCAAGGGGGAAATGCTCAAGACTTGCTCAAAACACAAATTCCTTTGGTCAAGAGAAGGAGAGGGAGTGGATCTTCACTTGAGTGGAATCTCTCTCAAGAACTCTCACAAATCTCTCCGGGATCTAAGATTTGAGGTAGGAGAAAGGAGAGGGAGCTTTTCTTCAAGTGTGGGTCAAGATAGTTGTGTTGCTCAACCCCTCCACGAAGTAGTGAAGGGGTATTTATAGTGTGGCCCCAAATGTGGCCGTTGGGGCGGAATTCTGCTCAGGAAAGTGTCGGACGTCCGGTGGCAAAATAGGCACCGCACATCCGGAACACCGGACGTCCGACGGTTGTAGCACGCCATCAGACGAATGTAGAAGGATATTTGCGAAACGGATTTGTCGGACATCCGACACTTGCCGGACGTCCGGGCACCGGACGTCCAATAAGTACCGGAAATCCGTCCGTTTGTTTCTGGATTGGCGCACCGGATTTCCGGACGTTACCGGACGTCCGACCAAAATAACAGCAGGAACCCCAAAACTAAAACATGCATAACTTTCACATCCGGACTCCGATTTTGATGATCTTGGGCTCGTTTTGATGCTATGGAAAAGCTCCAAGTCCTCACATAGAGAACGACCCAAGATAAACCAAAATGGAGGGTGCAAAGTATGGAAATGTTAAATCATATATTTTGGGAAACTATTTGGCTTTGGCTTTTCTTTGGTATATATGATATGAGTGGAATTGTGTATAGAAGATGTTGACTTGAGCAAATCCATCACAAACCCCTTTGATCCCCTCTTAATAGTGCGGGATCCTTATAACTCAAGAATCATAAAAGAGCTACACTACATAGCTATCGAGAATCCATTCTTGAATGTATATGTTTCTTTGGTGGTCATCACTCCACAACACTAACGTCAAAGGAACTAATACCTTTGACACGAGCCGTTCATTTGAGCCTGATGTTGATGTTTCTTCTTGGCTCAAGATGAAGGCAAGACATTGGTGAAGTCTTCAAGTCTATCCCCCATACACAATGTGGGAAGCTTTGCTTTGTATGCATCTTCACTTGTCCATCATGTGATAATCCACAAGCTTCAAGCATGTAATCCTTTGGGATGGTTATCTTGAACTTTCCCTTGTCAACCATGATCACCAACACTTGATGTCATCCTCTCATAGACACTTGAAATCTCTTTCTCGATGAGAGCCCATGAGAATCACCTAACCCTCAAAAACATAGACAACACATAGTATGGGTTAGTACACAGAGTGCAATTGATAATTTCTTATCATACCACAAGATCCTATGTGGTGCATTATTTGCGCTTGTGTGTTGACCATTTAGAGTTCGATCTTTGAGCTTCATCTTGGTCAACCTATATCTCTACTCCATGTTTAATGTTGACGTCTTGAAGGGTATATTGAATTCTTCACTTGAATAGCTTGCTTGAATACTTGATCAATCATGACTCAACACATGAGTCCATTATGATCATATCTTTGAGCCACTCCTATAATTCATCATTCAAATCATCCTTTTAAGATCTTGATCCATTATGGCTCAAACCATAGCTCTAAGCATGGCAACCCTTAAGATACTCCAGTGAACTTCATTTTGATTATCTCAATGTAATTGTTACTTCAAAGGAGTTGTCTTCCATTATTCTTCAATCATATTCCAATGGAACTAACCTTCAAATGTATATCTCAATGCAAACATTAGTCCATAAGGATTGTCATTAATTACCAATACCACACATGGGGACTACATGTACTTTCAACCCCCCCCCCCATTCTGGTAATTGATGACAATCTCAACCAGAGGGTTTATATAATGAATTTTTTTACATAAGCACACAATTTTTTCGAGGATAAATTGTATACTTGCGATGATTTTGATAGCATTAATTATCACAAAGAAACTTGATGTTTATCAAAACCGTTTATACTAACATCAAAACACTACACAAGCTTTTGATGTTAGTAAGACCGCAATATATAGAGCAAGCTCCCCCACAATATATGCATGTGTGAATGAACTTTGAATTTCATTGCATATATTGGTTGATATAAACTAGTTGGAGTTTTCTCTATATATTCATTCATGAAACAAGCATATATAACTAGGGTGGATATGCATGAATGACAACAAGAACTTCAAAATATATTTATCTTAAACCCTCTAAACTTCTCCCCCATTGGCAACAAATGCCAAAATGGAAGAAAAAACATCTGGAAGACCAATATAATATGAGTTCCTCCTTGATGTGTGCATATCACAAAATGTGAGTGAACGCAAATGCACATATACAATAATGAACAACTTGAGGAGCTTAGAATCTATAGAATGCAAAGGATACGAAGATATGAAAACAAGCATTAGACATGTGAGGAAAATAGTCAAAACACATGAGTGCGCAAGATTATATGTCAAACATACAAGCACTCACGACACAACCTCTTACCGAAGCCACCATAAGAATAAGAGGAAGCAAACAAAGTGGCCGGGAAGGAATAAATGATATCAAGGAGAGATATGAACTTTCTCATGTATAAAAATTTCTAAGTGTCAAATCATAATCATGATATGTATCCACAAAGAAACTTTGCATACACAAAATAGACGCACTTGATAAGAACATGATATACACAACTGAAACCATTATTATACAACTGAAACCTAGTCATAATAGCAAGGCACATGGCACAAAGCACATGGCACAAATTGATCTCATTTGCATAACACAAAGTTAAGCAAGCAATCAAAAGATCCAACGAGCCAAAAGGATAAAAGAATATTATGATTTGGGAAAAGGAGTGTTCTAAGGAAAATAGAGAAGCTCCCCATGATTTGTGCACTATTTAGAGTTTTTGTATTTGGATGCAAGTGCACAAAATAGGATCATCACTCCCCCAAAATCAATAGGAACACAAAACAATTTCAAGAAGGCATAGATAAGAAAAGAAGCCTAGCATTTGCAACAAACATATGGTTGATCAACATGTAAATGAGGCAACCTAAGAATAGGCACAACCAAAATGATGTGTGTGAATCACGACAAAGCACTTGAGAAGACTAGTATAAGGATGAGAATTAAGCATCAACATAGCCTTGAGTAAATGAGATACAAGATGCAAGACATGTCCTTCCCACACACACGAAGTTAAGAGGGTCACACACACACATCAAGCAAATGGGTTCCAAGCTCACTAATAGCAAACTAAAAATCAAAGCTTTGTGACAACCCATGATGAAGATAGGAAATAATAGGCCTGTCAAGACAAGCATGAGGACAACAATCTTCACCAAACATGAGTGCACTAAGATGCAAAGAGGTAAGACATGCACTCATACAACAAATGCTTCCATGGAGCCACCAAAAAGACATAAAAAGTGAATGAAATGGTGGACATGAAAGAATAGGGATATCAACTAGAGATGTAACTTCTCTCACGTGTATAAGATATCCACAAAGAAGGATGTACACATAAAATAGTTACAAAAGGAAATAATAAGATATCCAAACGGGAGTCATAAAATATATCAATGATATCTTTGCTTGAAAGCATAGCACGTGGCTTAATATAATCTTATTGTATATTAATGAACTCCAAACACAGAACCATCAAAGACATCATAACTAGCAACAAGATATCATTGTTGGGATGCTTTGAGAAAGGAAACAAGTATCACAGGAACGAGTCAAGAAATTCATGCCATGATGCAAGCTACACAAGGTTGACCCCATTTCTTATATATATGCATGAAGTAAATACTTGTTACCGAGATAGCATTGGTATGAAGTCGTAGATCAATAAAATATCCAAGCTTGGCTCTAATTTCCTCATAGTGCCACCACCTTCATGAATAAGCCAAGCACCCAATGCTTCTCAAATGTACCTAAAATATCTTAAGTACAATATGGTCCCCAAACTTATTGGGTCCGAAGTAGTTAGCATAACTAAACACATAGGTAAAACCACTTAAATATGTGCATATTGATATGAATTTGAATTTCATGCACATCTTAGCTATTAAGAATTTGATGGATTTACCATATATATATAGGATCAAATAAGGAAAACAAGGCATGTGAATTTACACATAGTAAATATGCATGCACAAGCCTACTAAAATCCAGGGAGATACAAATTGGACAAATGACCACATAACCGTTAATACTTCCAATAACATCACTAGTCATTCATGTTGTCCAAAATGAATCAAAGTGAAAAATCAACATATGATAGCACACAAAGTTCAACATATGAACCAAGAAAAAAAACAATGAGCATATAAGATATGCATTGCACACATACTCATAGGAATATCTCACTCAAGTAGATATAGGACACTATAAACAATGAGATAACAAACTCTCATATAGAGCAATAAGATGAAATCGAACAAAATGGTATTTTGGGTTATCATTCGGTGTAGAAACCAAATAAGTACATGATCATATATACTAACACAAGCATAACATGAGAGTTTAGAAATAAACACAATGCTTGGATAGCATTGTATTAAAATTCCAACTAGATAGATCATCAGGCAAAGCAATAATTGGAATAGCTTTAATCAAATGATTTTCCAAATATGATTTTAAAGATAACCATGGGCAAAACCACACAAGAATGCCATACGTAAACAAGACATTGCATGCCACAGAGATATAAGATAATCTCAAATATAAATTCTAAGTGGCATCCCTCAATTGTTCATATTAACAAGGATTGTGATATGCACAAAGCATATCACTCCCCCATAATATGACGATCCATGTATTATCCACAAGAAGCAAATGAAACCCAACTAAGGATAATTAATGGATGAGAATTTGAGTTTCAAATGAGCTTGACATACCACATAGTAACTAGATAATATTTCACTAACAATACTAGGTGGTATCGCACATACATACACATTTAAGGTTTGTGATATGCGTAAAACATAGCACTCCCCCATAATGTGATGATCCATTAATATCTCAAAAGAGCCAAGGAAGATTCAACTACTGAAGCAATAAAGGCTTGAAACCACACACACAAATATATGAAGTGCATTGCGACCTACACATGCTAGATAACACAAATCAAGCATACTAGGAAGCACAACTATACAAGCACATGCTAGGTAAAAAACCTAAACATGCAAGGGACTTAGTAACTTTCAATGTGAACAATGCAAGTACAAGTTACCGCAAAGAGGAGCATTGGATTGATAGATATGATGACAATCCACTTGACTTGGCATTAACCATAACATATGGTGAAAATAGTTTTTCTTCATGAAGTAGCCAAGTCTCCAATGCCCTCCACACTCCTATTGATCAAGTTTGAGCTTGATGGTCCCCAACCAAGTTGGGTCCTAAGAAGTTAGTAACAATAGGCTTGGCAACCCAAATGGTCTTGTCCACTTTCAAACTTCTTTGGGAACCCAGAAACTTGGCAAACACATTGCCAACAATATCCTTCCTTAGCGAATAATGATTATTGACTATAGGAGGTTTAGATATGTTACCGTTGGGACAAGATGAAGCTATGTGTCCCTTCTTACGGCAAATATAGCAACATGTGCTCCCCTTTCTCTTCTTCTTTACCTTTTCAACTTGGAGAGCATTATCTTGGTTAGGCATGGGAAGAGTCCTTTCATTATCTTGATATTGAACTTGAGGCCACTTCCCTTGATGCTTCACATTTGAAGCCTTCTTCTTCAATGGACAAGATCTCACATGGTGTTCAACATTCTTGCACTTGAAGCAAGTAATGTTGGCCAAATTCTTGACTTAATCTTGTCCCTTCTTCTTGTTCTTGGGCTTCTTTTTGTTGGAGATGAAAACAAGTCCTATTTTGTCTTGAGGGTCCTTTTGCACACTCAAGATATTATCACAACATTTTTCCAAGTCTTTCTTCAAACTAGTCACTTTGGCCTTGAGCTCTTTATTTTCCTCTACAAGGTTAGTATTAACAAAAGAACTAGAGGAAGTAGAAGCTTCATTATTAGAGCAACAAGGCATGGTGAGCAATTCATTACAAGATGTAACCATATAATGTAGAGAGGAATTGCAAGGACTAGCACATGACAATAAGGCATTTCGAGTAGAAGATGTGTTAGGGAGTCCTGGATTAGGGGGTGTCCGGATGGCCGGACTATGACCTTCAGTCGGACTCCTGGACTATGAAGATACAAGATTGAAGACTTCGTCCTGTGTCCGGAAGGGACTTTCCTTGGCGTGGAAGGCAAGCTTGGCGATGCGGATATTTAGATCTCCTACCATTGTAACCGACTTTGTGTAACCCTAATACTATCCCGTGTCTATATAAACCGGAGGGTTTTAGTCCGTAGGACAGAATCCAACATACAACAATCATACCATAGGCTAGCTTCTAGGGTTTAGCCTCCTTGATCTCGTGGTAGATCTACTCTTGTACTACCCATATCATCAATATTAATCAAGCAGGATGTAGGGTTTTACCTCCATCAAGAGGGCCCGAACTGGGTAAAACATTGTGTCCCTCGTCTCCTGTTACCATCCGCCTAGACGCACAGTTCGGGACCCCCTACCCGAGATCCGCCGGTTTTGACACCGACATTGGTGATTTCATTGAGAGTTCCTCTGTGCCATCGCAATCAGGGAGGATGCCTCTTCCCGTCTTCAAAGACGATGCCGTTACTAAGGGAGCCTTGGCTGTCGGCCAAACTCTCCGGCTAGGTGGTTTTCTTATGGCCGCCTATTCGGCTGTTGCGCCGACGGTGACCTCTCGGGTCATCGAAAGAAACCTTCACGTCAGCTCAGAACTCGCCGAGCAGTTAGCTCCAATGGAGATCTCCTCCGTAAACGAGCTCATGGATCGCATCGCCGCTCTGGGGGTTGCTACAGATTATGACCAAGTTGGGCTTAAACCCGATCCAAGAGAAATTAACTCTCCCCAAGCCACCCATCATGTTGCCGTGGTCGAGGCGCAGTGCGGCGATCTTTCATCTATCCTAAGAACTAGCTGCGTCCGGATTCCCGATCCCTCCAAGCCGGATACCCGCAGAGGGAGGATGTAACTCAAGACCTGAACTTAGAATCAGGCAACGGGCTAGATTCATTGGACAACATCCAAGAATCCAAACTTCAGAGTTCGGAAACTCCTTGGCCACTGAGTCTTAGATTGGGTGAGGTTTCGGATCTAAATCCACCCACCCACCCGAACATAAGCGATCTATCCCAAATCAGGCAAAAGCCCGAAGAAACAGTACATCATTACTGGGCGAGATTCCTCCTGGTTATGAACAGGATAAAGGACGGCCGCGAGGAAGACGCAATCTCAATTTTCTGCAATAATTACATGGGCGAGGGAATCCTCAATGCCATAAGTCGTCGTGATATTACACGCTTCGCTGACTTGGCATCCATAGTAGAAAAGTACTGTGCGATGGAGCGCCTGGAAAACCAAAATAAAATTTTGGGACAATCCGGCTCTGAGTAGAAACCTCGTCCGAAGTAAAAGGGTGCATCATAGACAGACACCCGGGTTGAAAACCAAAAAACCAAAACCCTCTATAGGGCATGGAACCGTACTGGAAGGATGGCTTAATGGACCCTGTAAAATTCATAGTACAGAGGACGCCACACCAACTCACAGCCTTAGAGCATGTTGGATACTCCGGCAGGTGGCCAAAATTGGCGAAGACCTCCTAATCCCAGAGGCCGCAGAAAACCACCCCAGGGACACCAGTACAGTCTTAACAGTCTTCGAGACTTTCGCATCAAATAATGTGCGAAAAAGAACACTCCGTAGTCTTGCCGAATTTTAGCAAGTAGCAACAATAAACCCATGGAGTGACACGGCTATCACTTTTAATGCCAGTGATGAACCTAAATTCTGAACAGCCCGAGCACCAGCCGCATTGGTCCTCAGTCCAATTGTGGACGGCTTTCGGCTCACCAAGGTACTCATGGATGGAGGCAGCGGATTGAACCTCATTTATGAGGAAACCCTTCAAAAAATGGAAATAGACTAGAATCGCATCGAGCGAAGCGGCACAGCCTTTCTAGGAATAATCCCCAGTCGGGAAGTGCGCTGTACAGGAAAAATCACACTAGATGTGGTTTTCGGCACGCCGGATAATTAAAGGTCCGAAGAGGTCACATTCCAGGTGGCCCCGTTCAGTAGCGGATACCACGCTCTGCTAGGGCGGGAAGCGTTTACAATCTTCCAAGCAATACCCCATTACGGGTACATGAAGCTCAAGATGCCCGGGCCGAACGGAATTATCACTCTCGCTAGTGATCCGGACATAGCACTCCGTGCCGAAAACAAGACAATAGCATTAGCCCTCGAGGCACTATCCGAAGCCCTAGCGGCTGAGGAACTGACTACGCTTCGCTCCACGGTAAACAGGGACGATATGATACTCGACAAAAGATCCAAGTCCACCTCCTTTAAACCAGCGGACGAAATAGTCAAATTCCAGGTCCATCCAATGAACCCCAATAAAATAGCTTCCATCGGGGTACAATTAAACCCTAATGTAGACGCCGCACTGCGAGAATTCCTACGTGAAAATTGTGACATCTTCGCCTGGCACCCTTCAGACATGCCAGGAATCCCACGCAGGCTGGCCGAACATAGCTTAAATATCCTAAAAGGATTCAAACCTGTCAAACAAGCCCTTCGGCATTTCTCCGCACCCAAGAGACATGCTATGGGAGAGGAGCTAGCCAAGCTATTGGAGGCCGGATTCATCAGAGATATAAAACATCCGGACTGGCTAGCAAACTTGGTGATGGTACCAAAGAAGGACAAATCCTGGCGCCTGTGCGTCGATTTCAAAGACCTTAACAAGGCCTGCCCAAAGGATCCCTTCCCCCTCCTTCGCATCGATCAAATTATCGATGCCACTGCAGGACACGATTTGTTGTGTTTCCTCGACGCATACTCCGGCTACCATCAAATCAAGATGGCAGAATCAGACCAAGCTGCAACGGCATTCATCACACCATACTGCCCATTCTGCTTCAACACAATGCCCTTCGGGCTAAAAAACGCCGACGCCACATATCAGCGCATGATTCAGACATGTCCGGCAAACCAGATCGGCAAAACAGTGGAGGCATACATGGATGATGTGGTCGTAAAAACAAGACATGTCAAATCTCTAGTAGACGACTTGAGGCTTACATTCGATAACCTCCGAACATATGACATCAAGCTCAACCCAGAAAAATGCGTTTTCGGCGTTCCAGCTGGAAAGCTCTTGGGCTTCATCATATCCGGCAGAGGAATTGAAGCAAATCCAGCTAAGATCCGAGCTTTGTCGCAATTGGATATCCCAAAGGACCTCAAGCAAATACAAAAATTAACCGGATGCGTGGCGGCTCTAAGCCGCTTCATCTCCTGCTTGGGAGAAAAGGCACTCCTCCTTTATCGCCTCCTTCGGCGCACCGAACACTTCAAGTGGACGGATACCGCCACGGCCGGACTCAACAAAATAAAAGCCATATTGGCAACAAACCCAGTCCTGGCCACTCCAAATATTGGCGAACCAATGCTATTGTACATTGCAGCAACACACCAGGTTGTTAGCGCAGTGCTCGTCGTCGAACAAGAAACGGACGGACACAAATTCCCCCTTCAAAAGCCGGTCTACTATGTGTCCACTGTCCTCACTCCATGCAAATCACGGTACCCGCATTATCAAAAGATTGCATACGTGGTATTCATTGCATCCTAGAAGCTGCGACACTACTTTCAAGAGTGTTCGATAACAGTAGCCTCCAAAGTACCACTTAATGATATTATAAATAACCGCGATGCAACGGGCCGGATTGCAAAATGGGCCATCGAGCTCCTCCCATTCGACATAACTTACAAGCCACGGCGAGCTATTAAGTTGCAAGTTTTGGCCGACTTCGTCGCAGAATGGACAGAGGCCGAACTCCCTAAAGAGTATGACACATATTCAAACTGGATCATGCATTTCGACGGCTCCAAAATGTTGGTAGGTCTGGGGGCTGGCGTCATTTTGACGTCCCCCACGGGAGACACAGTTCAATACGTACTCCAGATTATGTACACATACTCCAACAATGCAGCCGAATACGAGGCCTGAGGGACTCCTGGATTAGGGGGTGTTCGGATAGCCGGACAATACCTTCAGCCGGACTCCAGGACTATGAAGATACAAGATTGAAGACTTCGTCCCGTGTCCGAAAGGATCTTTTCTTGGCGTGGAAGGCAAGCTAGGCGTGCGGATATTCGAGATCTCCTACCATTGTAACCGACTCTGTGTAACCCTAACCCTATCCGGTGTCTATATAAACCGGAGGGTTGTAGTCCGTAGGACAACCATCATCATACACAATCATACCATAGGCTAGCTTCTAGGGTTTAGCCTCCTTGATCTCATGGTAGATCCACTCTTGTACTACCCATATCATCAATATTAATCTAGCAGGAGTAGGGTTTTACCTCCACCGAGAGGGCCCGAACCTGGGTAAAATAAAGTGTCCCTTGTCTCCTGTTTCCATCCGACCTTGACGCTCAGTTCGAGACCCCCTACCCGAGATCCGCCGGTTTTGACACCGACATTGGTGCTTTCATTGAGAGTTCCTCTGTGTCGTCGCTTTTAGGCCCGATGGCTCCTTTGATCATCAACAACGATGAGGTCCAGGGTGAGACTTTCCTCCCCGGACAAATCTTCGTCTTCGGCGGCTTCGCTCTGCGGGCCAATTCGCTTGGTCATCTGGAGCAGATCGAAAGCTACGCCCCTGGACATCAAGTCAGGTTTGGAAGCTTAAACTACACGGCCGATATCCGCGGAGACTTGGTCTTCGACGGGTTCGAGCCACAGTCAGGCGCGCCGCACTATTTCGAGGGGCATGATATAGCTCTGCCTCCGAATAGTACCCTGGAGGCCGCACACGCTCCGTCCCCGATCCTTGACTCGGAGCCCGCTGCGTTCTCCGAGGATGAACGGTTGGACGTCACCTCGGGGGCTGTGATCTCAAAGGCGATCAAGCCAAACGCCAGCCCCGTACTCCGCACGACCCAGGACTCCAAGGAGCCGGACTCTTCTCCGAACTCTGGGCCTTCCGTGCCCCCGCCGATCGAATCTGATTGGGCGCCTGTAATGGAGTTCACCGTCGTGGACATCTTTCAGTGCTCACCTTTCGGTGATATCCTGAATTCTCTCAAGTCTCTCTCTTTATCAGGAGAGCCTAGGTCGGACTATGGTCTGTGAGGTTGGGATTCGGACGACGAAGAAATTCAAAGCCCACCTACCACCCATTTAATAGCCACTGTCGATGATTTAACCGACATACTTGACTTCGGATCCGAAGACTTCGACGGTATGGACGACGAAGACGGAGACGAACTAGGACCAACACCTATAGGGCACTGGACCTCCACCCCACCTAACGATGTATTCATGGTGGATACCCCTACAGGAAACGACAACGAGGAAAAAGGGGGCGGAAAAAGGGGTAAACCCTCCGAGAAGCAGTCAAAGCGGCGACGTAGACGCCAAGCCATGCCCCGCCTCGATCAAGACCCAGCCGTAGAGCAGGATGAGCCGGTAGACGACGAGCATGCCTCAGAGCAGCTGTCCGAACAGGGCAACACGGATGGAGAGGACAGACAGCCCTCCCCCGGCCATAACAGAACTCTGGACGATCTCACGCCAGATAAAACCATGGAGCAGAAGAATCTCCACGAAAGGCTCGTTGCCACAGCATGCAGCCTGAAAAAGCAGAAGCGGAAGCTAAAGACGGCAGAAGATGCACTCAGAACAAGATGGAACAAGGTAATCAAGACCGCAGATAAATACAGTGGCAGCCGCCGCACTAAAAGTTATCCGAGGAGAAAACTGCTGCCCGAATTCAACCAGGAGGCCCTAGAGCCCCCACACTCAAAAAATAAAAAAGCCACACGGTCGGATAGACGACCCCACGACCACCATAAAATGGCAAGCGGCGCCACACTCAAGGCGGCATGCGACCCAATTAAAGACTCGCATCATGGCCCAGCCAGGTCCATTTACGGGCCAAGGAAGCAAGCTCTCACAAGCAATGCAAAAAATCCATCATCAGAATCCGGCACACCCAAATACAGGGGCGCCGCACACCCCCTATGTTTCACCGATGAGGTATTGGAATATGAATTCCTAGAGGGATTTAAACCCGTTAACATAGAGGTGTACGATGGAACAACAGACCCTGGAGTCTGGATCGAGGATTACATCCTCCACATACACATGGCTAGAGGAGATGATCTCCACGCCATAAAATATTTACCTCTTAAGCTTAAAGGGCAAGCCTGGCACTGGCTTAAAAGCCTTCCCGAAAACACAATTGGAAGTTGGGAAGAGCTCGAGGATGCTTTCCGAGCAAACTTTCAAGGGTGTTGGGGAACGTAGTAATTTCAAAATTTTCCTACGCACATGCAAGATCATGGTGATGCATAGCAACGAGAGGGGAGAGTGTTGTCTACGTACCCTCGTAGACAGAAGCGGAAGCGTTGACGCAATGTAGAGGAAGTAGTCGTACGTTCTCCTCGCGATCCGACCGATCACAGCACCGTTACTCCGGCACCTCCGAGTTCTTGGCACACGTTCAGCTCGATGACGATCCTCGGGCTCCGATCCAGCAAAGCGTCGAGGAAGAGTTCCGTCAGCACGACGGCGTGGTGACGATCTTGATGTACTACTGACGCAGGGCTTCGCCTAAGCACTGCGACAACATGACCGAGGTGGAATTTGGTGGCAGGGGGCACCACACACGGCTAAGGAAAGATCTCAATGATCAATTGTGTGTTCTAGGGTGCTCCCTTGCCCCCGTATATAAAGGAGCCAAGGGGGAGGGGCTGGCCGGCCAAGGGGTGGCGCGCCAGGGAGTCCTACTCCCTCCGGGAGTAGGATTCCCCCCCCCCAATCCTAGTTGGAATAGGATTCCTCAAGGGGGGAAAGAGAGAGAGGGGGCCGGCCACCTTCTCCTAGTCCTAATAGGACTAGGGAAGGGGGAGGCGCGCGGCCACCTAGGGCAGCCCCTTTCTCCTTTCCACTAAGGCCCACTATGGCCCATTTAGCTCCCGGGGGGTTCCGGTAACCCACCCGGTATTCCGGTAAAATCCTGATTTCACCTGGAACACTTCCGATGTCCAAACATAGGCTTCCAATATATCAATCTTTATGTCTCGACCATTTCGAGACTCCTCGTCATGTCCGTGATCACATCCGGGACTCCGAACAACCTTCGGTACATCAAAATGCATAAACTCGTAATAACTGTCATCGTAACGTTAAGCGTGCGGACCCTACGGTTCGAGAACAATGTAGACATGACCGAGACACGTCTCCGGTCAATAACCAATAGCGGGACCTGGATGCCCATATTGTCTCCTACATATTCTACGAAGATCTTTATCGGTCAGAGTGCATAACAACATACGTTGTTCCCTTTGTCATCGGTATGTTACTTGTCCGAGATTCGATCGTCAGTATCCAATACTTAGTTCAATCTCGTTACCGACAAGTCTCTTTATTCGTTCCGTAATACATCATCCCGCAACTAACTCATTAGTTGCAATGCTTGCAAGGCTTAAGTGATGTGCATTACCGAGAGGGCCCAGAGATACCTCTCCGACGATCGGAGTGACAAATCCTAATCTTGAAATACGCCAACCCAACATCTACCATTGGAGACACCTGTAGTACTCCTTTATAATCACCCAGTTACGTTGTGACGTTTGGTAGTACCCAAAGTGTTCCTCTGGCAAATGGGAGTTGCATAATCTCATAGTCATAGGAACATGTATAAGTCATGAATAAAGCAATAGCAACATACTAAACGATCGGGTGCTAAGCTAATATAATGGGTCATGTCAATCATATCATTCAACCAATGATGTGACCTCGTTAATCAAATAACAACTCTTTGTTCATGGTTAGGAAACATAACCATCTTTGATTAACGAGCTAGTCTAGTAGAGGCATACTAGTGACACTCTGTTTGTCTATGTATTCACACATGCATTATGTTTCCTGTTAATACAATTCTAGTATGAATAATAAACCTTTATCATGATATAAGGAAATAAATAATAACTTTATTATTGCCTCTAGGGCATATTTCCTTCAGTCTCCCACTTGCACTAGAGTCAATAATCTAGATTACACTGTAATGATCCTAACACCCATGGAGTCTTGGTGCTGATCATGTTTTGCTTGTGGAAGAGGCTTATTCAACGGGTCTGCAACATTCAGATCCGTATGTATCTTGCAAATCTCTATGTCTCCCACCTGGACTAGATCCCGGATGGAGTTGAAGCGTCTCTTGATGTGTTTGGTCCTTTTGTGAAATCTGGATTCCTTTGCCAAGGCAATTGCATCAGTATTGTCACAAAAGATTTTCATTGGACCCGATGCACTAGGTATGACACCTAGATCGGATATGAACTCCTTCATCCAGACTCCTTCGTTTGCTGCTTCCGAAGCAGCTATGTACTCCGCTTCACATGTAGATCCCGCTACGACGCTTTGTTTAGAACTGCACCAACTGACAGCTCCATCGTTTAATGTAAACACGTATCCGGTTTGCGATTTAGAATCGTCCGGATCAGTGTCAAAGCTTGCATCAACGTAACCTCTTACGGTGAGCTCTTTGTCACCTCCATATATGAGAAACATATCCTTAGTCCTTTTCAGGTATTTCAGGATGTTCTTGACCGCTGTCCAGTGATCCACTCCTGGATTACTTTGGTACCTCCCTGCTAAACTTATAGCAAGGCATACATCAGGTCTGGTACACAGCATTGCATACATGATAGAGCCTATGGCTGAAGCATAGGGAACATCTTTCATTTTCTCTCTATCTTCTGCAGTGGTCGGGCTTTGAGTCTTACTCAATCTCACACCTTGTAACACAGGCAAGAACCCTTTATTTGCTTGATCCATTTTGAACTTCTTCAAAATCTTGTCAAGGTATGTGCTTTGTGAAAGTCCAATTAAGCGTCTTGATCTATCTCTATAGATCTTTATGCCTAATATGTAAGCAGCTTCTCCGAGGTCTTTCGTTGAAAAACTTTTATTCAAGTATCCCTTTATGCTATCCAGAAATTCTATATCATTTCCAATCAGTAATATGTCATCCACATATAATATTAGAAATGCTACAGAGCTCCCACTCACTTTCTTGTAAATACAGGCTTCACCGAAAGTCTGTATAAAACCAAATGCTTTGATCACACTATCAAAGCGTTTATTCCAACTCCGAGAGGCTTGCACCAGTCCATAAATGGATCGCTGGAGCTTGCACACTTTGTTAGCTCCCTTTGGATCGACAAAACCTTCCGGTTGCATCATATACAACTCTTCTTCCAGAAATCCATTCAGGAATGCAGTTTTGACATCCATCTGCCAAATTTCATAATCATAAAATGCGGCAATTGCTAACATGATTCGGACAGACTTAAGCATCGCTACGGGTGAGAAATTCTCATCGTAGTCAATCCCTTGAACTTGTCGAAAACCTTTTGCGACAAGTCGAGCTTTGTAGACAGTAACATTACCATCAGCGTCAGTCTTCTTCTTAAAGATCCATTTGTTCTCAATTGCTTGCCGATCATCAGGCAAGTCAACCAAAGTCCATACTTTGTTCTCATACATGGATCCCATCTCAGATTTCATGGCTTCAAGCCACTTTGCGGAATCTGGGCTCACCATTGCTTCTTCATAGTTCGTAGGTTCATCATGGTCTAGTAACATGACTTCCATAATAGGATTACCGTACCACTCTGGTGCGGATCTCACTCTGGTTGATCTACGAGGTTCAGTAGTATCTTGATCTAAAGTTTCATGATCATCATCATTAGCTTCCTCATTTATTGGTGTAGGTGTCGCAGAAACAGTTTTCTGTGATGTACTACTTCTCAATAAAGGAGTAGGTACAGTTACCTCGTCAAGTTCTACTTTCCTCCCACTCACTTCTTTCGAAAGAAACTCTTTCTCTAGAAAGTTTCCGAACTTAGCAACAAAAGTCTTGCCTTCGGATCTGTGATAGAAGGTGTATCCAACAGTTTCCTTTGGATATCCTATGAAGATACATTTCTCCGATTTGGGTTCGAGCTTATCAGGTTGAAGCTTTTTCACATAAGCATTGCAGCCCCAAACTTTAAGAAACGACAACTTTGGTTTCTTGCCAAACCATAGTTCATAAGGCGTCGTCTCAACGGATTTAGATGGTGCCCTATTTAACGTGAATGCGGCTGTCTCTAGAGCGTATCCCCAAAACGATAGCGGTAAATCAGTAAGAGACATCATAGATCGTACCATATCTAGTAAAGTACGATTACGACATTCGGACACACCATTATGCTGTGGTGTTCCGGGTGGCGTGAGTTGCGAAACTATTCCACAATTCTTCAAATGTACACCAAACTCGTAACTCAAATATTCTCCTCCATGATCAGATCGTAGAAACTTTATTTTCTTGTTACGATGATTTTCAACTTCACTCTGAAATTCTTTGAACTTTTCAAATGTTTCAGACTTGTGTTTCATTAAGTAGATATACCCATATCTGCTCAAATCATCTGTGAAGGTGAGAAAATAACGATATCCGCCACGAGCCTCAACATTCATCGGACCACATACATCCGTATGTATGATTTCCAACAAATCTGTTGCTCTCTCCATAGTTCCGGAGAACGGTGTTTTAGTCATCTTGCCCATGAGGCACGGTTCGCAAGTGCCAAGTGATTCATAATCAAGTGACTCCAAAAGTCCATCAGTATGGAGTTTCTTCATGCGCTTTATACCGATATGACCTAAACGGCAGTGCCACAAATAAGTTGCACTATCATTATCAACTCTGCATCTTTTGGCTTCAACATTATGAATATGTGTATCACTACTATCGAGATTCATCAAGAATAGACCACTCTTCAAGGGTGCATAAAAGATATTACTCATATAAATAGAACAACCATTATTCTCTGATTTAAATGAATAACCGTCTCGCATCAAACAAGATCCAGATATAATGTTCATGCTCAACGCTGGCACCAAATAACAATTATTTAGGTCTAATACTAATCCCGAAGGTAGATGTAGAGGTAGTGTGCCGACTGCGACCACATCGACTTTGGAACCATTTCCCACGCGCATCGTCACCTCGTCCTTTGCTAGTGTCCGCTTATTCTGTAGTCCCTGTTTTGAGTTGCAAATATTAGCAACAGAACCAGTATCAAATACCCAGGTGCTACTGCGAACATTAGTAAGGTACACATCAATAACATGTATATCACATATACCTTTGTTCACCTTGCCATCCTTCTTATCCGCCAAATACTTGGGGCAGTTCCGCTTCCAGTGACCAGTCTGCTTGCAGTAGAAGCACTCAGTTTCAGGCTTAGGTCCAGACTTGGGTTTCTTCTCTTGAGCAGCAACTCGCTTGCCGTTCTTCTTGAAGTTCCCCTTTTTCTTCCCTTTGCCCTTTTTCTTGAAACTAGTGGTTTTGTTAACCATCAACACTTGATGCTCCTTCTTGATTTCTACCTCCGCAGCTTTTAGCATTGCGAAGAGCTCGGGAATAGTCTTGGTCATCCCTTGCATATTATAGTTCATCACGAAGCTCTTGTAGCTTGGTGGCAGTGATTGGAGAATTCTGTCAATGACGCAATCATCTGGAAGAGTAACTCCCAATTGAATCAAGTGATTATTATACCCAGACATTTTGAGTATATGCTCACTGACAGAACTGTTCTCCTCCATTTTGCAGCTATAGAACTTATTGGAGACTTCATATCTCTCAATCCGGGCATTTGCTTGAAATATTAACTTCAACTCCTGGAACATCTCATATGCTCCATGACGTTCAAAACGTCGTTGAAGTCCCGGTTCTAAGCCGTAAAGCATGGCACACTGAACTATCGAGTAGTCATCAGCTTTGCTCTGCCAGACGTTCGTAACTTCTGGTGTTGCTCTAGCAGCAGTCATGGCACCTAGCGGTGCTTCCAGGACGTAATTCTTCTGTGCAGCAATGAGGATAATCCTCAAGTTACGGACCCAGTCCGTGTAATTGCTACCATCATCTTTCAACTTTGCTTTCTCAAGGAACGCATTAAAATTTAACGGAACAACAGCACGAGCCATCTATCTACAATCAACATAAACAAGCAAGATACTATCAGATACTAAGTTCATGATAAGTTTAAGTTCAGTTAATCAAATTAATTAAGAACTCCCACTTAGATAGACATCCCTCTAATCCTCTAAGTGATCACGTGATCCAAATCAACTAAACCATAACCGATCATCATGTGATATGGAGTAGTTTTCAATGGTGAACATCGTTTATGTTGATCATATCTACTATATGATTCACGCTCGACCTTTCGGTCTCTGTGTTCCGAGGTCATATCTTATATGCATAGCTCGTCAAGTATAACCTGAGTATTCCGCGTGTGCAACTGTTTTGCACCCGTTGTATTTGAACGTAGAGCCTATCACACCCGATCATCACGTGGTGTCTCAGCACGAAGAACTTTTGCAACGGTGCATACTCAGGGAGAACACTTCTTGATAATTTAGTGAGAGATCATCTTATAATGCTACCGTCAATCAAAGCAAGATAAGATGCATAAAAAGATAAACATCACATGCAATCAATATAAGTGATATGATATGGTCATCATCATCTTGTGCTTGTGATCTCCATCTCCGAAGCACCGTCATGATCACCATCGTCACCGGCGCGACACCTTGATCTCCATCATAGCATCGTTGTCATCTCGTCAATCTTATGCTTCCACGACTATCACTACCGCTTAGTAATAAAGTAAAGCATTACATCGCGATTGCATTGCATACAATAAAGCGACAACCATATGGCTCCTGCCAGTTGCCGATAACTCGGTTACAAAACATGATCATCTCATACAATAAAATTTAGCATCATGTCTTGACCATATCACATCACAACATGCCCTGCAAAAACAAGTTAGACGTCCTCTACTTTGTTGTTGCAAGTTTTACGTGGCTGCTACGGGCTTAAGCAAGAACTCATCTTACCTACGCATCAAAACCACAACGATAGTTTGTCAAATAGACTCCGTTTTAACCTTCTCAAGGACCGGGCGTAGCCACACTCGGTTCAACTAAAGTTGGAGAGACAGTCTTCCGCATGCCATCTATGTGCAAAGCACGTCGAGGGAACCGGTCTCGCGTAAGCGTACGCGTAAGGTTGGTCCGGATCGTCTCGTCCAACAATACCGCTGAACCAAAGTATGACATGCTGGTAGGCAGTATGACTTGTATCGTCCACAACTTACTTGTGTTCTACTCGTGCAAATAACATCAAACCATAAAAACCTAGGCTCGGATGCCACTGTTGGGGAACGTAGTAATTTCAAAATTTTCCTACGCACACGGAAGATCATGGTGATGCATAGCAACGAGAGGGGAGAGTGTTGTCTACGTACCCTCGTAGACCGAAGCGGAAGCATTGACGCAACGTAGAGGAAGTAGTCGTACGTTCTCCTCGCAATCCGACCGATCACAGCACCGTTACTCCGGCACCTCCGAGTTCTTGGCACACGTTCAACTCGATGACGATCCTCGGGCTCCGATCCAGCAAAGCGTCGAGGAAGAGTTCCGTCAGCACGACGGCGTGGTGACGATCTTGATGTACTACTGACGCAGGGCTTCGCCTAAGCACTACGACAATATGACCGAGGTGGAATTTGGTGGCAGGGGGCACCGCACACGGCTAAGGAAAGATCTCAATGATCAATTGTGTGTTCTAGGGTGCTCCCCTGCCCCCGTATATAAAGGAGCCAAGGGGGAGGGGCTGGCCGGCCAAGGGGTGGCGCGCCAGGGAGTCCTACTCCCTCCGGGAGTAGGATTCCCCCCCCAATCCTAGTTGGAATAGGATTCCTCAAGGGGGGAAAGAGAGAGAGGGGGCCGGCCACCTTCTCCTAGTCCTAATAGGACTAGGGAAGGGGGGAGGCGTGCGGCCACCTAGGGCAGCCCCTTTCTCCTTTCCACTAAGGCCCACTATGGCCCATTTAGCTCCCGGGGGGTTCCGGTAACCCACCCGGTATTCCGGTAAAATCCTGATTTCACCTGGAACACTTCCGATGTCCAAACATAGGCTTCCAATATATCAATCTTTATGTCTCGACCATTTCGAGACTCCTCGTCATGTCCGTGATCACATCCGGGACTCCGAACAACCTTCGGTACATCAAAATGCATAAACTCATAATAACTGTCACCGTAACGTTAAGCGTGCGGACCCTACGGTTCGAGAACAATGTAGACATGACCGAGACACGTCTCCGGTCAATAACCAATAGCGGGACCTGGCTGCCCATATTGGCTCCTACATATTCTACGAAGATCTTTATCAGTCAGACCGCATAACAACATACGTTGTTCCCTTTGTCATCGGTATGTTACTTGTCCGAGATTCGATCGTCAGTATCCAATACTTAGTTCAATCTCGTTACCGGCAAGTCTCTTTATTCGTTCCATAATACATCATCCCGCAACTAACTCATTAGTTGCAATGCTTGCAAGGCTTAAGTGATGTGCATTACCGAGAGGGCCCAGAGATACCTCTCCGACGATCGGAGTGACAAATCCTAATCTCGAAATACGCCAACCCAACATCTACCATTGGAGACACCTGTAGTACTCCTTTATAATCACCCAGTTACGTTGTGACGTTTGGTAGTACCCAAAGTGTTCCTCTGGCAAACGGGAGTTGCATAATCTCATAGTCATAGGAACATGTATAAGTCATGAATAAAGCAATAGCAACATACTAAACGATCGGGTGCTAAGCTAATATAATGGGTCATGTCAATCAGATCATTCAACCAATGATGTGACCTCGTTAATCAAATAACAACTCTTTGTTCATGGTTAGGAAACATAACCATCTTTGATTAATGAGCTAGTCTAGTAGAGGCATACTAGTGACACTCTGTTTGTCTATGTATTCACACATGCATTATGTTTCCTGTTAATACAATTCTAGCATGAATAATAAACCTTTATCATGATATAAGGAAATAAATAATAACTTTATTATTGCCTCTAGGGCATATTACCTTCAAAGGGACCTATGTCCGCCCCC
This sequence comes from Aegilops umbellulata, assembly GCA_032464435.1. NCBI lineage: Eukaryota > Viridiplantae > Streptophyta > Magnoliopsida > Poales > Poaceae > Aegilops > Aegilops umbellulata. Next base: position 369,412,173 of record CP136060.1, read on the forward strand.
CGGACGCAGACGATCTCAGTCATATAACTCAGCAGCCCGGAGAATCAGCTCGACAGTTCTAGAACAGATTCCTCATTAAAAAGAATCAGATAATGGATTGTCCGGACGCCGAAGCCCTAGCAGCTTTCAGGCATAATGTCCGAGACGAATGGCTCGCCAGACACCTCGGCCAGGAAAAGCCAAGAACAATGGCCGCACTTACAAGCCTCATGACCCGCTTTTGCGCAGGAGAGGACAGCTGGTTGGCACGATGCAGCCCCAGCGACCCAAGTACATCAGAAATCAAGGATGGAAATGGAAAACCACGGTGAAATAAGGATCGTCGCAGAATCAAAGGAAAAAGTCCGAAGAGCACGGCAGCCAATGCCGGATTCAAAAGCTCGCGGCAAAATCAAACAAAACCACCCCCTCAGGATAATAGGGATGATCCGTCCAGCTTACATAGAATCCTGGGCAGAATAAGTCAGATACACAGTACTCCTGGGAAGCCTGCCAATCACACCCACAGAGATTGTTGGGTTTTTAAACAATCCGGACAGTTTAACGCCGAACACAAGGGGCTCGATACACCAAGTGAAGAAGAGGACGAACCCCAAAGGCAGAATACCAGGAAACAAAAGAACTTCCCGCAAGAAGTCAAAACAGTGAACTTACTTCACGTAACAAAACGTATGGCACCCATAAAGGTACGCACAATCAAACTTTCCCCTCAGGAGTCCCGCCACTGGTCACTAAAGCCAATCATTTTTGATCAGCTAGATTATTCTAGAAATATCAAAAACGTAGGCCGGACTGCCCTGATATTGGATCCAATAATCGATGGATTCCAGTTTAATAATGTCCTTATGGACGGCGGCAGTGGACTAAACCTGATATATCAGGATACAATCCACCGCATGGGCATAAACCCAGCAAGAATCCGCCACAGCAAAACCTCCTTTCAAGGGGTAGCACCAGGCCCGGACACCCATTGTATGGGTTTTCTCTGGCTTGTGGTCATATTTGGTACTCCCAATAACTTTCGTCGCGAAAAGCTGACCTTCCATGTAGTCCCGTTTTCAAGTCGCTATGAAGAACTAATGGGACACGGAGCTTTCGCTCGCTTTAACGCAATACCGCATTACGCATCTCTCACGCTTAAGATGCCCGGTCCTCAAGGCATCATCTCTTTAAAGGGAGCGCAATAAAATACGCCTCCTCCAAACGGAGGATTGCGCGGCCGCTTAAACAGCCGCACAATAAAGTGGCCTCGCCAGCCAATTTTTTTTATAAGTCATCAAAGGCCACGGACCCGGACTCAACGAGTTCGACACAAGTCCATCATCAACGCAGGCTTAGTACGCCATATACCCCCATACCAGGGGCTGTACGCAGAGACAATAAAACTCAACCTTATATATTCTTTACTTTATATCTTGTTTATTATCCTTTTTTCCGCACGACCCATTTTTCAAATTAGTTCTTCTCTTTTACAGATGAACGTCGTGCGGCGCCCGTCCAGGACACGGCACATCGGAGACACAGGCGCAGACGTGCAGTAGGGACCCGTCCTAAAGGATTCTTTTTAGATTAAGACCCTGCGTAAACCTTTTTTACTGTCTCTTGCTGCTATACATCCCCTGGTTTTTTCTTTTATGATATAACCAAGGAGGAGGCTGGCGTTTTGGCATGTGGCCACGCCAGAATTCTTGCTCATACCTCGACACTAAGGGCTTTTTCTCTTTTGTTTAAGGGTGTTGTTTTACATGCACTCACAAAGACCGAACACCTTAGGGAGTGTTCGGCGTCGCGAGTTTTGGCACTATATGCATCAGCTCCGAATCATGATTTTGGTCATATGTTGGGTTGCCCGGCTCCTGAGTTCGGCTACCTTATGTTCCGCTCTATCGGCTAAGGTAGCACCAGGAGAACTACTACGATTGTGCCCCGGTTCGGCCGGGTGAGCACCTCAGTAGAGAAAGCCGAAAACCGACTGTCATGATGTAGCACGAGACTGGTCGCCACTCGATGACTCATAGGAATTTATCGAATTCCTCCGCTTTGACGAAGGGCCGTTTCCCGGTCAGGCACGTACGCGCTTCGAACTCGGGCAAAGCGCAGACGCCACTAAAGGGCTACCTAAAGAGTCCCACTATCAAGCTCCTATGGCTAAGTGAAAGTGTTAAAGCATTATAGTCCGGTTGCCTAGCCCGCTGCGCTATCACCTCCTCTATAGGACCAAGACGTTGGGTTATGTGAAAATGCGTCTTCTGCGTGCACCCCCGCACTATGTGCGTGGGGGCTGAAGCCAACGAATGCAATCTTTCAGAATTTATATATTTAAACGGCCGCACAGTAGGTGTTCCTAATACTTGAAGGCACAAGTCTAAAAATATGCCCCTACAATTTATCAAAATACTGTTTCATGATTACATATGCTATCATAACATAGCATCCTTCGAGCACTGTGTCTCTATTATGCGAGCGCCTTCGAGGACTTCCTCAAAATATTGCTCGGAAGGTATTCGGCTTTTATCCGAATCCCGAGACACAACAACGGTGGGCTCCATATCTGCCCAGTATGTCTTGACACGGGCAAGAGCCAACCGAGCTCCCTCCGTGCACGTTGACCTCTTCATAGCACCGATACGGGGCACCACGTCGAGAAATTGCTGCACCAAGCTGAAATAACTCTTCGGCTTCAATCTCCCCAGACACAGATAATCCATGACGTACTTCATGGCGAGTCCGGACAACCTATTCAGTTCGGCCCATTGGGCCAGGCGATCGACCACTGCAAGTGGACACTCTGGATTGATGAATTGCGACCAGAAGAGCTTCTCCACTTCATGACCCTTCTTATCTTGAAAGTGTTTGGTCGCATCAGCAGCACTAGCCGCCAAATCCAGATAGGTGTCCTCTACACTCCACGCTCGGTCCAACGGGGCAAACCTCGGGTCACAAAATTTTCTCTGCAGCAAGAAGGGCTTTCCATCCGCAAATAGTCCGGCTTGACGTAGCTCCTCCTTTGCCGCTCTCATTACAGAGCGGGCGTCCTTGGCGTCGGTAACAGCTTTCTCTAAGCTCGTTTGCCTCGCCCGACCTTCTTCTTCAAGAAGCTTGCAACGGTCAGTAGCACTTTTTAACATTACGGCCATATCAGCCACCTCCTCCTTGCTTCGGCAATGGGCAGCCTGTTCGGCTTTCAGCTCTTCAAGGGCTTTCACGGCAGCCGCATCGCTTTTTCTGGCTTGTTCCTTCGCTCGGGCGAGTTCGGCCCTAAGACCTTCCACGACGGCCGCACCATCTGCGTCAAGCACACACACGGTAAGATATTGCCATACAGCTCCTCTTAGTCACAATCGCCTAATGATTTCAATACCTTGAGCATCATCAAGCCGCTTGTTAACAAGCACGATGTCGGCTTCTGCCTCATCCAGTTGTCGCTTTAGTTCGGCATATTCACAAGTCCGGCTCAACTCCGGACAATCAGCCACCTACGTATAAAGGTGCCACTTAAAGGACCTGGGATTAAGATCCTCCGCGTGCCGTACATCTTTACGACGCACAGAGTCTCAGGGGCTACTATCTACACAGGGCGCACTTTATTTATGCGCAATTAATACAAATATAAGTTATTTAAAACGTACCTCAAGGCCTGCCACTAAACTCTTGACGGCCTCGTGCAGTCCGCTTTTTGCGGATGAAATCTTTTCAATCACCGTGCTCATTAACGCACGATGCTCCTCTGAGACAGATGCTCGCCCCAGCAGAATCTTTAGCTCCTCCGACCGAACACCAGATGGTGCCGGACTCGTCCCATGGCCTTCCTCAAAGGCCGGACACGGAGAACCTCGGGGGGCAGCACCATCCACCCCTCGCGGATCCGGAGAAATCCCCCGCGACGACACTTCAGCGTCGCCCGCCTTGCTAGGCGATACAGAAGGAGGAGGCTTTCCGCTCTCCATCATCTCCGGAAGAAGATCCCCCGAAGACGAGTTCTGCTGAGAAGGGCTAAGGTCCGAACTACAAAGTAAAGTTTCGGTTAAAACTTCCCAGATATAAATCAAGGGTTTATCTTAAAAGAATAACCCTTCTTCTACTTACGGCTCGCTGGAGAGCTGTTCACTTGGAGAGTTTAGTTCGGCCGAGGGGCTCCCTGGCGACGGGCCCTCTGACAAGGATTCTTTCCCCCGCTTCAAAGCTATGGTTTCCGGGTGGTCAGAGGCGGCCCTTTTCTTTCCCTTAGGAGGAGAATTATCGATTCCCCCCTTTGGAATGGTCTCTTTCGGAGAGGCCACGGTCTCCCATATTTCCCTACAAAGGCACTACCTCTAGCATCCTAACTAGCACAGGATCCAGCCTGGTTTCGGGAAGGGGAGCCGGACACCGGATCAGCTTCACCTTCGCTATCCACTCCTGCTTAAAAGGAAAAGTGCTGTTAAAAAGCAAGTTAATTATGCGGATAGAAGGTCCGGTCGCAAGGTCACCTACTTGAGTATCCGGGCGATTGCGGCTTAAACCAGCATCCTCGGTCAAATCCGGACTCACTTCTTGTGATCCGAAGAACAGTTTATACATCTCCACAGGCGTCACGCCCATAAAATTCTGGAGAGCTCGTGGTCCCTCCGGATTGAATTCCCACAAGCGAAGGGGGCGATGTTGGCCGGGCAGTGTCCGACGAATCAACATGACTTGTGTCACCTTGACCAGGTTGAGGTCTCCCTTCAAGAGATCCTTAATGCGGCCCTGCAGCAGAGGAACGTCTTTGGGAAAGCCCCGATCTAACCCTGTGTTAATCCACGATGCTAACCGTGGTGGGGGACCCGAACGAAAGACCGGAGGCGCCACCCATGCGGTGCCCCGAGGAGCGGTGATGTAGAACCACTCCTGTTTCCATAAGCCAAGCTCCTCTTGAAAAGCGCCCTCAGGCCATGGAGCGTCAGCATTTCTTTTTATAGCAGCGCCTCCGCACTCTGCGTGGTGCCCTTCAATTATCTTCGGTTCTACTTTGAAGGTCTTGAGCCACAATCCGAAGTGAGGGGTAACACGGAGGAACGCTTCGCACACAACTATGAACGAGGAGATATGGAGGATGGACTCCGGAGCTAAGTCATGGAATTCCAGCCCATAATAAAACATCAGCCCCCTTACAAAGGGATCCACGGGGAAGCCTAATCCCCGAAGGAAGTGGGATATGAATACCATGCTCTCACCGGGCTGAGGGCTAGGGATCACCTGTCCTTGAACAGGCAGCCTGTGCGGAATCTCCCTGGTTAGGAATCTAGCTTCCCTCAATCTGGATACGTCCTCCTCCGTAACAGAGGAGGGCATCCATCGACCTTGGAGGTCGGAGCCGGACATTATCGAAGATCCGGTGCGCTCGGAATCTGGAAGCCTAGGGTGTTGGAACTCAAGGCGACGTGCGAGCTCGTTTTGAGAATAGAAGCAGGGAACAGGGCCTTGGTCTCTTTATAAGAAGCAGAATATCAAGCGCCCTCTCCGTAACCGTCTTGGACTAGCCTTTAATCAAGGCAAACATGCTGACGGGCACGATTGGGTTACCCATGTCCGTATTAATGAGAATCCCGTTAAAGGGGGCACATGATCTCTGCTTTGACAAGACGTGCCAAGGAAACCGCCTCACTAAACGAGCTGAGGTGGAACAATGAAAGCAATTTATATAGAAGGCTTGGTCGCAGTGTTATGATGCACTGCGGGATACGTCAGCAGATTTGATTTGTGTTAATATTATTCTCTATATGGCAATATGTGGAAACTTATTTCGCAGAGCCAGACACTATTTTTTGGTGTTTATAATCTTCTTGAAGAACTTGGAGGAGGAACCCGCCTTGCAATGCCGAAGACAATCTGCGTGCCGGACTCGTCGTCATTGAAGCCTGGTTCAGGGGCTACTGAGGGAGTCCTGGATTAGGGGGTGTTCGGATAGCCGGACTATACCTTCAGCCGGACTCCAGGACTATGAAGATACAAGATTGAAGACTTCGTCCCATGTCCGGAAGGATCTTTTCTTGGCGTGGAAGGCAAGCTAGGCGTGCGGATATTCGAGATCTCCTACCATTGTAACCGACTTTGTGTAACCCTAACCCTATCCGGTGTCTATATAAACCAGAGGGTTGTAGTCCGTAGGACAACCATCATCATACACAATCATACCATAGGCTAGCTTCTAGGGTTTAACCTCCTTGATCTCGTGGTAGATCCACTCTTGTACTACCCATATCATCAATATTAATCTAGCAGGAGTAGGGTTTTACGTCCACCGAGAGGGCCCGAACCTGGGTAAAATAAAGTGTCCCTTGTCTCCTGTTACCATCCGACCTTGACACACAGTTCGGGACCCCCTACCTGAGATCCGCCGGTTTTGACACCGACAAGGCCCTTTTACATGGTCTCCGGATGGCAGTATCCATGGGCATTCAACGCCTAGAGGTGCGCGGGGATTCGAACCTCGCGATATCCCAAATAAATGGAAACTTCGATGCCAAGGATCCGAAAATGGCAGCTTACTGCAATGCTGTCTTAAAAATGTCATCTCGGTTCGAGGGGCTCGAATTTCACCACATAGCCCGGGAAAACAATCAGGCGGCAGACGTCCTGGCACGCATCAGCGCCAAACGCGATACAATCCCCCCAACATCTTCTTGGAAAGGCTGTTCAAGCCATCCGTAGTATGGGAAGGGGAACCTGGCAATAATAGCCCGGACCCAACCGCACTGTCCGGCACCGAACAATCTGACATAATCAGAGGTTCTGCCAATGAAATTACTACTTCAGCCCACATAATAATGGCCGTCATCGCCCCGTGGATAGAACCATTCCTAGCCTACCTTACTAGGCAGGAGCTCCCAGAGGACCAAAATGAGGCACGCTGCATAGTGCTGCGATCTAAAGCCTACAAAGTCCATGAGGGAGAACTATATAAGAAAAGTACTACAGGAGTCCTTCAAAGGTGCATCTCCAAAGAGGAAGGGCGGAACTTGCTGGCTGAAATTCATGCCGGACTCGATGGCCATCACGCTGCAGCTCGGTCCCTTGTAAGCAAGGCTTTCCGTGCATGCTTTTATTGGCCGACGGCCAGGGCAGACGCTCAGGACTTGGTCCAACGGTGTGTCGGTTGCCAGCTTTTCGCAAACCAAAGCCATATGCCACCCACCGCCCTCCAAACTATCCCCATTACTTGGCCTTTCGCGGTCTGGGGGCTTGACATGGTTGGACCCCTTAAAGGTGGAACCCACAAGAAAAAATACTTACTGGTCATGGTGGACAAGTTCACCAAATGGATAGAAGCCAAACCTGTTAAGACGGCCGAATCCGGACCGGTGATAGACTTCATATCCGAGGTCGTACACCGTTACGGTGTCCCCCACAGCATCATCACTGATAATGGCACGAACTTTACGAACAACGAGGTAAAACTCTGGTGCAAAAACATGGGCATCAAGCTCGATTATGCATCCGTCTATCACCCACAAACTAACGACCAGGTCGAACGTGCAAATGGTCTTATTATGAGCGGCATCAAACCTAGATTAGTGCGGTCCCTCAAGGAATCCAACATGCATTGGGTAGAGGAGCTCGAATCCGTACTCTGGGGGCTGCGGACCACGCCGAATCGCACCACGGGATACACACCATTCTTCATGGTGTACGGCGCAGAGGCGTTTTTTGCCTTGCGACATCATTCATGACTCACCTCGAGTGCGCATGTACAAAGAAAGAGAAGCCGAAATCGATCGGCAGGACAACTTGGACGCCTTAGAGGAGGAGCGTGACATGGCAAAAGCCCGTTCCGCATTCTATCAACAGCAGGCTCGAAGATATCAAAGCAGAGAAGTACCGGCCAAAAATTACAACGTTGGCAAACTAGTTCTACGCCTGCCGGACAAGAAAAAGGACAAACTGAAGCCCAAGTGGGAAGGTCCCTTCATAATCGACCAAGTTTTCACTGGCAGGGCGTACCGCCTGCGAGATGCGTCGGACAACCGACTCGAGCCGAACCCATGGAACGCAGCCCGTCTCCGAGGATTCTATGCCTAGCGCCGGACTCTGTGTTCGTCTCCTACCTCTGTCTATTTTTCATTTTTTCTGTCTTACATTTCTCTCCCTCCCTTAAAGACTCATAAAGAGACGCGCTATCTGCGCTCACTATACATGGGGGATTCATTAAACATAATCTTATTTATACGGGCTTCATGCCCAACACATGTGTCAAACTTCCGCATGTACCTTTTACTCACCATTATATGCATCGATATGACTTAAGTTTTGGCCAAGCTGGGTTGCCTGGCTCCTGTTCTTACCACTACGTTCCCGATTGTTCGGCTAGGTGGTAAAGGGAGCACCTCTGCGATTGTTACTGCCGGGTCAGCCGGATGTGTACCTCAGACTGGGTGAAGCCGAAAGCTAGCGTTCTTAAGGGAATATTTGGTCGGTGAACTAAAGATGACCTTTTTTACTTATTTATGTACCCCTAGATGCTTTTTCTGCGTTCGCAGTCCGGACATGCACTTTAGGGCATGCCTCCCAGAGAAAGGAACCCCTAACAGAACTATTCTCTCTGGAAGATGTTTCTTACTAACCATGTAATATAACATAACTAGTTGGGCACTTGTCTGATAAAGCACTAATGACCCCTACGCCTAGTCTCCATGCATACCCCGGTTCTTATATAACCGCTAGGGTATTTGGACACACTCCGGACCGTCAGGTCCCGAGGTCGAAGCGAAAAGGTCGGCAACGACAAACGATCTACAATCCGGCTAGAAGGCATTACACATGTCAATTAAAATTACATAGTCACTCTGACTGATTGTATTCCTCTCCAATACCATCTAACAGGCTGTCTAATTTACAGTCCTGCTGGGAATACTTTGCGGCCAATTCTACTTGGCCGTATACTAAGCTTACAGGGATCTCCTTCCCATCGGGCCCCACAGGTCTGACCTCGGCCATGTGGTTTGGGTCAGCCTTTGTGTACCGCGTCTTCACCATGGCCCAGGCCTCCCTAGTGCCTTGACGGCAGGCGGATATCTTCCACAACCGGAAGCGCCGCCGCGCTCCCTTCAGCTTCTCTGCAAGCTCTCCAAGACCCTCGGGCATGGAGAGGGACGGCCATAAGGCTTGGGCAACACCCTGCATCGCCTGCCGAACTCGCTCGTGCAGTTGCGAGAGCTCGGGAAGAAGGTCACCCGTAGAATCGGGCATCTCCTCTGCAGGACGACCTGTTAGCATACCTACAGTCATAAATCTGTTAGTCGACTTCCTCGCTGAACTCTTTTTCGAGAGTTTGTTCAAGCACTTACTAAATATGCCGCGTCGAAGCCGCCGATTCTCCTTAATGGAGTCCGACAGCTGGGCACGAACATCTTTGAGTTCAACGTCCAGCTTGGTGTTGGCATCCTGAAGTTCATTCTTCTCCCGCCTCACCTTTGTCAGCACGCTCTCACCGGTCTTTAACCGACGCAGGAGTTGTTGCTTTTCCGGATCTAGACCGTCACCATTTGCAAATTTTATTTGTTAGATTCGCACACACGCCGCACAATACTTATCCTTTTAAAGCATATATTACCAGGGGAGGTCTCCTCGGGCTCCCCTGTCGCGGCTTGTGCGGCCTCAAGTTGGGCTTTGCACTCTTTTAGCTCCTGGGACAGTTGGGTATTCCTCTCGGAAAGAACCTGCGTATTACATGATCCTTAAATCAGTTATTCTAACTGTTTCAAGTCTTGGGGGCTATATATATATATATATATATATATATATATATATATATAGGTAAAATAGATGGGACACCTAGGTGCCCGGGCACCTTGATTGTTTTAGGTAAGTATCGCCGCATAATGATTGTTTGATTTCTTTCCTAACTATTTTTCATGCAAGGCTTTCCATGCTTACATTTTGTTTCCATTTTTAACTAGTAGGCATGCAAGATTTGCCATACAATAGATTGTATTAATGTTTGATTTTTTTCTAAACTACTGTAGGTATCCAATACGCGTATTTTTGTCTCCTAACTATCTAATACGGGTATCTAATACTTACTAGCGAAATTATGTACATAAGCGCTTATTATATACCCAGTAAATTATTTTCTAAACTTCCATGTTCTTTTTTTTGTTTCCTAGCAATTCAATATGAGTATCTAATACGCAGGTATGTATATATCCAATAAATTATTCTAGGTTCTAGCTAGTAACGAAATTATATACATACGCGAGTATGCATATACCTACTAACAAAATTATATACATGCGTGGGTATGCATATACCTACTAAAAAATTTATTTCCATATGCGGGTATGCATATACCAAGTAACGAAATTATGTATATATACAGGTACCATGCAAAAAAAGTATATGTACGAGTATGTGTATACCCAATTATGTGGTGTGTATGTGTATGCCTACTACTGAAATTACGTAAAATACACGAGTATTTACATACCTAGTGACTTGTTCTACGAAACAATAAGTGTTAATTTTTATACAATACGGTATTTTAATCTCCTTCCTTTTCTATGAGGTGGCATGCATGCATGGGATGGTTAAAGAATTAAAGCCTGCCAAATTAAGTAGTAATTAAGGCATTTGCATTTGTTGCCAAATCAGCCGCTGAACACGATCCAACGATGGATAGCCAAGGTGCCTGGGCACCTAGGTGTCCCAAATTGGCGTCCTAATATACATATATATATATATATATATATATAACCATTAAAATTCTTACCCGTATGTCTTTTACATATTGCTCCGTGGCTCTGGCTAGACCATTTTGAGCAGCACGGAGATACGCATCTCCCGAATTAAAGGCCTCTAACGCCTCTTGGGAGAAACAAGCGTCGCGGAGAACTGTCCGGCGACGCCGGTGATTCATGGCACTCTCCACCTCGGAACGGGTGGCAGACAGCCTGTCCGCATCCTCTGCCGAAGGAGCATCCGGTGTGTGCCTCGTGTTTTCCTCCGCCTCCGGGCCGGGCTGTGGAGCCTGGCTGGTCGAGGCGCGATTGGCAGCCTCTCCGGATATAGTCCGGCGAGGCCTCTTTGTCCTGCACCGAGCATGAGTGTTAATATGCCTTAAGGGAATAACGCCTGGGCTAAACAGGCGCGCTATACCTTTGCACCGGTGCCTCAGTCCGGACTACATTCCTTTTTACCCCACGGGGCCCTGCGGCCCCTCGTTGGCTTGCCGCCGCAGGCTCGGCCTCCCGCCTCAGGAACCTCCCCTTCAAAACACGGTTGTTGTCAGGAACACTAAAAACACGTGAGGATGGATCCCTTCCCAAGGTGATGAGACTCCGGTCTCGGTTACCTGGGAGGCCAGGATTAACCCTGGGTAATCGGCCGTAATGGCCACCAAGGTATCGTCCTTCCTCAGCTGATAAAACACCCCGTCAATCAGCTCCACCGAAATGTCCGGATCCTCTTCGGAGGCCGGATCGAGGGACCGTTCAGGATCCTCGGGCTGTGGAGGACGGCTGTTTATATCCTTTACTTCCTGACGCAGTTCCTGCGTAGGAGTCGTTAGACTATATATTTAATCATGGGAATATAAAACGGATGGGCAAGCAAGATTGTCCGCTTACCCAGCTTGGAGGGTTGTACATAGTAAATCCACCCTGTGGGTTGACGCGGAGAAATTCCTCCTCTTCTCCCTTGTACAAAGAGGACAAGATCTTTACTAGAGCGACAGCTGATTCCGATCCCTTACGACCATAACGAGTGGCGTCATCCTCCCCGTTAAAATCCCACATGGGGTGGCTTCTATATTGAAGCGGCTGCACCCCCCGCATGATGCATATGGCCATGACTCCAACCATGGTTAGTCCGGAATGAGCCAATAGTCTTATTCGGCCCATCAGGTAGAGGACGTCCCTGTCACTTTCTCTCTAAGAATCCCGTGGACGCCAGCTTAAGCGTTTCCTTAAGGGAGCACAGTTGAATTCGGGGAGACCGATCCGGATAGGATCCGGCAGTGGGACATCCTCCATATAAAACCATTCTGAAGGCCAGTCCTCGGATGCCTTCGTTGGGGTTACGGATAGATATCCGGTCCCGGCGATGCGCCAGATTTCGGCTCCGCCCACTTCATATATTAACCCCTCCTGAGAACGGGGTACCAGGCAGAACAGCCTCTTCCACAGCGCGAAATGAGCCTCAACACCCAGGAACAGCTCGCAAAGGGCAATGAAGCCCGCGATATGCAATATAGAGGCAGGTGTGAGGTTGTGCAGCTGGAGGCCATAGAACTCCAGAAGCCCTCGGAGAAACGGATGAATTGGAAATCCGAGTCCCCTGATTAGGTAAGGGACAAGGCATACCCGCTCTCCTTTGGAGGGAGTGGGAGCGCTCTCTGCTTGCTATCTGCCGTTATAGGCGGCGAGTCCGGCTCGAACCAGGACCATGTAGGCCGGAGGGAGGAATCCCTTGGTCTGAAGCGATACTAGCTCGCTATGCGGGATGGAGCACCTCTCCCAGTCTTCGGGCTTAGGGCTGGAAGGGCGAGAGGAGGAGTTGCGACGGCTGGCCATGGTGGAATGGACCTTTGTCGGATGCGCTCTGATGAACACTCGCGGAAGGGAGAAGGTGTGGTTTGGATCTAAATCCCCATTCCTTTAAATAGGCAGCTCATTTACGTGGCTAGGGGTGTAAATGTAAAAACACCCAGACTTTTCGTATTCGTTTGACACGTGGAAGACGACCATTATTGGGCGTAAAAGCCAAGGAGCGCTATATTACAAAAACCGGACATTATTCGACAGGTACACGGAATTTGGGGAAGAACCCGCCTTGCAATGCCGAAGACAATCTGCGCGCCGGACTCGTCGTCATTGAAGCCTGGTTCGGGGGCTACTGAGGGAGTCCTGGATTAGGGGGTGTCCGGATGTCCGGACTATGACCTTCAGCCGGACTCCTGGACTATGAAGATACAAGATTGAAGACTTTGTCCCGTGTCTGGAAGGAACTTTCCTTGGCGTGGAAGGCAAGCTTGGCGATGCGGATATTTAGATCTCCTACCATTGTAACCGACTTTGTGTAACCCTAACCCTATCCGGTGTCTATATAAACCGGAGGGTTTTAGTCGGTAGGACAGAATCCAACATACAATAGTCATACCATAGGCTAGCTTCTAGGGTTTAGCCTCCTCGATCTCGTGGTAGGTCTACTCTTGTACTACCCATATCATCAATATTAATCAAGCAGGACGTAGGGTTTTACCTCCATCAAGAGGGCCCGAACCTGGATAAAACATTGTGTCCCTCGTCTCCTGTTACCATCCGCCTAGACGCATAGTTTAGGACCCCCTACCCGAGATCCGCCGGTTTTGACACCGACAATGTGCTAATATCCACATGAGACTCACATGATTTTACCTTGGTGACCATAGCCTCATGAGCTAACTTTAACTCATCATGAGAGATTAGAAGATCCTCATGAGTGCCTGAGAGCTTTTTATGACTTTCTCCCAATTTCCCATAATTGCTAGTTAGCAAATCAAGTTGAGTCCTTAGCTCAACATTTTCTTTTGATATCGATGCTTCACACACGATAGAGTTAGTAGGACAAGCATCATTATCAATACGAGAGGAGCATGTAGAAGCTAGAGACTCCGCATGAGTAGCTTGAAGTTCCTCATGAGACTTAGAGAGTTTGGTGAGCTCTCCTTTGACCTTCTTGTAGTCAAGGTCACACTACTAGGAAAAGGGCTATAGATGGAATTGACACTAATGGCGCACCAGACATGTGGTGCGCCATTACTATATACTAATGGCGCACCATGTGTTGGTACGCCATTAGTGTCCAAATACTAATGGCGCACCACACCGCGGGTGCGCCATTAGTAATTTTTTTAAATTTGTTCAAAACTACTAATGGCGCACCGTGGGAGTGGTGCGCCATTACTAGTTGAACTAGTAATGGCGCACCACATCCACGGTGCGCCATTAGTAAAATTTTTTTTTGAAAATTTTTAATTTTTTTTTTCAAAACTACTAATGGCGTACCGTGGGAGTGGTGCGCCATTAGTAGTTGAACTAGTAATGGCGCACCATGCCACGGTGCGCCATTAGTAACTTGGCCACCACTTCCACCGAATGCACCCCCCCCTCGTGGATCGCCTTTTCAGTTTTAAAAAAAAATAAAAGAAAATGATGAAAATGTCAAAAAAGTAAAAGAAAATAAATTTTCCATGTGATATGTGGTCTAGTTGTTGGGAAAATTTGCAAATATGAATTTCGACTTCATTTGCAAAATCTCTCGAGAATTTGTAAAAATGGGCATAACTTTTGCATACTAACTCGGATGAAAAAGTTTTTTGTATGAAAAATCATCTACTCGAAAAGTTACATCCAAATTTAACGGGGGGAACCCCGTTAAACATTTTTGAAATCCTCAAAAACCTAACAAAAAAAAGATACGGGGCTTTTAAGATCTGGAGAGGCAAAAAAAAATTCAAACTTACTAATGGCGCACCTGCCCATGGTGCGCCATTAGTATCTTCCTGCCTTCAAAATTCAAAATAAGTCAACAAAATAAAAAAAGTTACTAATGGCGCACCTGCCCATGGTGCGCCATTAGTATCTTCCCGCCTTCAAAATTCAAAATTAGTCAAAAAAATAAAAAAAAGTTACTAATGGCGCACCTGCCCATGGTGCGCCATTAGTATCTTCCCGCCTTCAAAATTCAAAATAAATCAAAAAAATAAAAAAAAAGTTACTAATGGCGCACCTGCCCACGGTGCGCCATTACTATGTCGTATATATGGCTGGGCGCACCTCCTCCACTCCACACCTCTCCTCCATTCCATCTCCTCCTCTCCTCTCCTCCACTCCATCTCCTCCTCTCCTCCACTCCATCTTCCCTTCTCTCCTCCATCATACTACCCTCCTCCTCTCCGGCGACCTCCTTCTCCTCTCAGGCGACCTCCTCCTCCTCCTCTCCGGCGATCTCCTCCTCTTCGGGAACCTCCTCCTCCCTCCTCTCCTCCCCTCCCCTCACGGTTTCTCCTCCCTCCTCTCTGGTGAGCTCCTCCTCTCCTCCCATTCCCTCATGGTTTCTCCTTCCTCCTCTCCGATGCTTCGGTGAACTCCTCTCCGGCGGCCTCGTCCTCCTCTCCGGCGATGTAGGTGAGCGCCTCTCCGGTGACCTCCTCCTCCTCCTCCTCCTCTCTAGCAAAAGAACACGGCAAAAGAATGTACAAGATCCAAAAACAGGAACAAAATTTGAAATAATATCGTGCCAAAAAACGAGCAAAAAAACTAGCAAAAAATGGGCAAAAAAATCACGATCTAGATCCAAATTCAAAATTCAAAAATAGCAATGGCGCACCGTGGGGGTTAGACGGTGCGCCACTACTATTTTCCCGCCTTCAAAATTCAAAAATACTAATGGCGCATCTCGTTGTCGTGCGCCATTAGTATGCCAAAGCACCTGGGTATACATGGCCCCTAGGAGGCATACTAATGGCGCACCGTGACCTATACTAATGGTGCACCAGTGATGCGCCATTAGTATACCAGATACTAATGGCGTGCTAGTAATGGCGCACCGGTGATGCGCCATTAATGGCCAAATTAGGTGCGCCATTAGTAGCGGTTTTTCTAGTAGTGTCAAGGTGCTCAAAATCCTATTTATGTTTATAATGAGTAACTTCAATCTCTTCTTTTAAAGACCTCAAGTCACTAAGACATTGATGAGCCATAGCGAGTTCATGTTCAAGTTGTTCACTTTTTGCTTGCTCATAAAGAAACAAGTCGTTACGTTTTTGAAACCAAGCAAGAACATCTTGGAGCCTTTTATAAGTGTTATTTTTAGCTCTACGGAGAGTTTTCCCAATCTCATAGAGATTTTTAGTCAAAACTTCATCATCTTCCTCATTACAACTATCATCATTATCACTAAGAGAAGATGATACCTCGTCATTACCTCTTGCCATGAGGCACATGTGAACACAAGGGGTTGATGATGATTCTTTTGGAGAGGAGGGTTCTTCATAAACCAAGCGTTCCTCATTTTTCTTGAATTCCTCTACATGGTTAGTTTCACAAAGAGAACTAGAGGGAATCACGACATTTTGAATATGGCAACACAAACGACCAAGCATATCATCACAAGAATTGATGAGTGCATCATTAGATGATATGCAAGGACTCTCTACACAAGAATGTATGATGTTTTCGGTGTTAGATATGCTCGTGTCCATAGAAGATACATCACTAGTATCAACATAAGCAAGATCATCAATGATGAGCTTAATAGCATCATCATGAGATATTTCTTCACTCACCATGTCATTACCTTGTGGTAAGCCACATGTTGGTGAAGTGAAAGATGTTGAGGTATGCAAGTAATCGGAGGTGGAAGCAATAAAGAGCTCTTCATGATTTAGAAATGTGGAGAACTCCTCCATTAACTCCCCGAAAATAATATTGTCTTCATCAAGATTGGACCGACCATATATATCTTCAATTTTGGTCCAAGCCTCATGAACCAACGAACAAGACGAGATTGACTTGAACACCTCGAAGTTTATAGCTTGGTGAATGAAACTTAAAGCTTCAAAATCAAGATGCATATCATCAAGTGATGGAGATTGTCCATCCTTTAGATTTGAATTCCTTACAACCACAATCCGCAAAGCATTTGGACCCATGGCCCGAAAGTGACAAAGCATGCGTAATCTCCACATAATGTAATTTGTGCCATTAAAACAAAATGTGTCATCGTGCACTAGTTCACTAGTCGACATCCTTACTCTCTAGGTGGTTAAGCCTAACAAGGAGAGACCTAGCTCTGATACCAATTGAAAGGACCATGATGTCGCCTAGAGGGGGGGGGGGTGAATAGGCGTTTTAAAATCTTTTATGGATTGGGCTATATCCTAATGCGGAAATAAACTAAGCAGATACTTTTCAAGAACAAATCATAAATATACTAGGCTCACTAAGTGCAACAACAACTTAGGATAAACAAGATGGGAACAACGAGGATATGAATAAGCAGAAGTAAGTTACACAAACTTACTCAATGTATATCAAGGGATATGGAAATGAGTAATACACACACCCACAAGTAGGCAATACAAGATTACACAAATTGTATCAAAATATATGGAATTGAATGATACAAGCAAACTCAAGTAAGCACTACAAGCTTACACAAGATAAGTTACAAGCTAGCAATTCACACTAAACACAAGATAGAACAATAGTAGGAAGTATGAATTGCTGACTATAAAGTGTTGGCCTAAATAATCTCTACGATATGGTAACCAACACAATATAATGAGTACAACAAGAATAGTGAATGCGCGGTCAAGTGAACAAGGTAAACCACAAGTAAGGAGTTAGGGTTAGGGATAACCGAAGTCACGGAGATGATGATGTATCCCGATGTTCACTTCCTTAGAGGGAAGCTAGTCACCGTTAGAGAGGTGGATGTTACCATGAAGGCACACCAACGCCACGAAGGCTCACCCTATTCTCCTTGAGATATCACCACAAAGGCGATTCCCAACCACATGTGGTAGATCTTGAGGTGGCCTCCAAACCTTCACAAACTTTCCGGGGGACAAATCACAAGTTGATTCCTCACCGGAGCACTCGTACCGCCTAGGAGTCTCCAACCTCCAAGAGTAACAAGATCAAGGGGGAAATGCTCAAGACTTGCTCAAACCACGAATTCCTTTGGTCAAGAGAAGGAGAGGGAGTGGATCTTCCCTTGAGTCGAATCTCTCTCAAGAACTCTCAAAAATCTCTCCGGCATCTAAGATTTGAGGTAGGAGAAAGGAACTACAAAAAAATACACTTCCGTGATGATACGTGTTTGTCACAATAGGTCGCTTTTTTTGTCATGCATGTACATCCATGACAAATTAATGACAGAATCAAGATAGTCATACCTGTGCTGTCGTAGAAGTGTTCCATGACATTACCAAAATTATTATCACAGAAGTGTCCACTTCCATGACGATAAATCACGCATCACAGAAGTGCTTTCATCAAGGGTGACCGACATGTGGCATCCACCGTAACGGAATACCGTTAAGCTATCGGGTCGGGTTTTGGATCCGATAACCCGTTAACAGCCCCGACTAATGAGAAATTTCCACGTGTAAAATTCTTATTGGCCGGACAAAACACGTGTCAGCTCGTCAGTGGGTCAGATAGGCGCCTATGATACGTCGACACGTGGCACGAGCCAACAGAGGCCCATTCCTGTGTAAAGGCCGGCCCGTTTGACTTGGTCAAAAGCTGGCGGGCCGGCCCATGGAAAGCCTATTAACGGTTGTTCGAATATAGCCCATTTACAGCCCGCTAACCCAAGGCCCGTTACACCCTAACTGAATTAGGCCCAGTAGCATCATCTGGTCCATCCAATATGATTCCAGTCCATTTTCACTTCTGGCCCATGTATGGCCCATGACGTCTTTCAACCCATATGAGGCCCTATGTAACTCTTGGCCTACTAATGGCCCGTGGTGAAACTGGCCCGTAATGAACCGTGTATCACTTTACACCCATTAACGGCCCGTGGTGAAACTGACCCGTGATGAACAGTGTATCACTTTATACCCATTAACGGCCCGTTATTCCGTTGGGCCGTTTCCAGCCCATGTTATCTTTCGGCCTTCTCAGAGCCCATTTATTCTTGGGCTCATTTCCAGCATTCGTTTACTTACGGCCCGTTATTGTCATTTTCTGCTTGTGGGCCAAATTCATCCCGTGGTTATGGTCGACCCATTTGTGGTCCTTTAATACATTGGGCCATTTTCATAGTGTCATCAAATACGGCCTATTAATGATGGCCCGTTATGGTCGGCCCATGAACGGACGAATCCAACTCTAGCCCGTTTACGGCCATAATGCGCCCTATTATTGGCCCATGTTTGACCATCGAGCATACTGCCCGTATAAGGCCCATTGATGATACGGCCCGTAGAAGGCCCATTGTTTCTACGGCCCGTAGAAGGCCCATTGTTTGTACGGCCCGTAGAAGGCCCACTGTTTCTACGGCCCGTAGGAGGACCAGTGTCACTACAATAAATATTAGCTGTCGGATATCGGGTTCCGGCAGACCCTTAAGGTTCGAACTCTAGGGTGCGCGCGGAGATGATGCCCTCTACCTCTCCATCTCGCAAGGATCTAAACTACAGAAAGAACAGCACAAGAGACGCAGGGTTTTATACTAGTTCGGGCCACCATTGTGGTGTAATACCCTACTCTAGTTTGTGGTGGATGGATTGCCTCTTGGGCTGGTGATGATGAATAGTACAGGGGAGAACAGCCTCGTGAGGGTGTGTTCTTGCGGGGACGCTGAACTGCTAGGGGAGTTCAGCCGCCCTTCTCTCTCTCTCTCTCTACTTGCTCTACGATTGCTATGGATACTTCCCTGATTTCTGGATACTTTCTCGATGCCTCTACCCTGGGGGTGGCTAGTCCTATTTATAGGCAAAGGCCCTGGGCCTCTTCCCAAATATTGAGCGGGAAGGGCGCCAACAGTTG
Source organism: Aegilops umbellulata (assembly GCA_032464435.1). Lineage (NCBI taxonomy): Eukaryota > Viridiplantae > Streptophyta > Magnoliopsida > Poales > Poaceae > Aegilops > Aegilops umbellulata. The sequence continues at coordinate 369,431,672 of CP136060.1, forward strand.
GCCAATTTAAAGGGGAACATCTGGTACACTTATCCTGACCAAAGTTGGTCCTCGCCTGCCAAAGGCCCTGTGGTGACGCCGTCCTGGGCTCCACGATGACCTCCGTCCCACCGTTGGATTGGTCTTGGTCTTATTGCACCGAAACGGATGCCTTTGCTTGATCCTCTCGCCTGCGCTTGCCCCCTTTGCACCAAAGAGGAAAGGGAGGACGCTGCGCGGTCTGGCGCCCGCCTGGCACCCTTGGTCGTCATGGCTTGCGTCATGGGCACCTCGCGAGGTACCCTGCCTTGATCTCTCCGCCTCCTCGTGAGCCATCCTGAGGAGGCCGCGCCTGAGGAAGCACCGTGTCGTCCGCCCCGCGAGGCTTGGACCCTCGCGAGGGTCTTGAGTGTTGTGTTGATGAAGATGGGCCGTGTTGGGCCCCCTTTTGCGCCACGCCGCAAGCCGCAGGAAGGCAAGTCTGGGGACCCCCATTCCCAGAACGCTGACAGTTGGCCTCCTCCTCGGCAACTGCATGACTTGACTAGTCCCTGGATGCAAATCGTGTCATGATTACCTGTGATCGTGGTGACTGACGGTTGGCCTCCGCCGGCTTATAAGTACGGCACCGCGCGTGCCCTTCCAGTCCATCTCTTCTTGTCTTCTCCTTCGCCTTGATTCTTGCTCCTTCTTGACGTGATGGCCCCGATTCACTGGTTTTCTGCAGCGGAGAAGGGAAAGGCTCTCCAAGAAGAGCCAGACCCGCTCCCGCCGAAGAAGCGACTTGCCCTTCGCAGCCGAGACGAAGGAGTCCACCAGGTGGTGTCAAGGCCTTGGTACGAGCGGCCTCCGCCAGGGTTTCCGCTTCCCTTGTTTGCCCACGTCGAGGGCCTCGGAGGGGGCGATGCCGATCCCCGCGGCCGGCGCCGTCGCCGCCGGGTCACGAAGGTGTGGGTCGTTCCGCCTGGAGTCCACGCCGAGGGCTCCTCCCGCGAGCTCGTGCTCCACGCCGCCATGCTTCCGCGAAGTTGGATTCGCTTTCCTCCCTTCTTCGCCTCCGTCTTCCCACAGGGAAGACTCCTGGAGTTGTGGCTGCAGCACGCCGACTGCAGCACCCCCGCGACTGAGGCAGAGGTCGCGATGCTCGCCTCGGGTGAGGTCTTCATGACTCGCGGCTGGGGCGAGATCGCCCGAGGTTGCAGAGCAAGGGGCGCCCTCACGATCCACCTGGAGTATGATGGCGCTTCGGTGATGTTCTTCAAGGTCTTCGACGTGAGCGGGCGTCGGCTGGAGTGCTACCCCGGGGGAGGCGGCCAGGGCCTTGCCACGGCGACGGCTGGGCCCGCCGACCGCCCCCTGGACAGTTCCACAAGCGACGGAAGCGCCGGAGGATCCAGCGACCCCAGCGAGGTCTTCGCGACTCCGGAGACGAGCGACGATAGCTACGAGCCCGCGAGCCAGCGCCGCTCCCGGAGCAGGGCGGGCTCGCTCGGACGTCGCCGACTCTGATCTGGATGTGGTTGGCGCTTGTGCCTGACGGCCCACTATTGGTGATGGAATCCTCTGCAGGGGCGCGTGTAGATAGTATCCCTTAGGATCCGTTTCCTGCAAGGAATCATACTGCGCCCCGTGGGGGCTTGTAAGGTGTGTGTGATCCTTTTTGTTAATATGTGACTTTTGCTATGGAACTGTGCGAGTCATTAATTCCGTCGTAGCTTAGTCTTCCCTTTCGAACCTCGCGAGGGCTTGGTGCTCTGCGTCGACAGGTCCCAGTCCCAAGGCGGCGTCAGCCGTCGCTGGTATGCCAGGTCGCCATGCCGTGGTCAAGGCTAGGAGGTGAGCGACCCGGGGTCCGGTAAGAGCCCCTGAGTCGCGATGCTCAGGAGGTCCCCTTTGGCGCCCAAGCAGCCGTCGCTTGGTGAGAAAGGGAAGCGATGTTACTAGTACAGAATTGCTTTAAGTGCGGGGGTAGCGCCACGGTATCCAGTGCTTTGGATGGTGACTTATCTGGAGAAGCAGGGGTTACTCTTGGTGTATCGCCGGATCTGTGGGGTAGTTCGAACGGAGTCGCTCGGCTTGGCCCTAGCTCGCCTCTTCTCCCTCGCCTCTGCTCCCCTTTCTTATCTACGTCCTCGTGTCCCGGCCCTCGAGCTGGTCTCAGCCGTCGCTGGTATGCCAGGTCGCGATGCCGTGGACAAGGCCAGAGGGCGAGGGTTGGAGAGCCGGTAAGAGCCCTGAGTCGCGATGCTCAGGCACCCCGCCTTTAACGCGCAAGCGGTTCGCGCGGGCGAGGGTGAATAGGACTCCATGAGGGCCTCGGCTAGCGCAATTCCCTCCAAGGATCCTGCAGACTCATCACAGAAAGAAGAAGGGGCTGCCATGGCAGTCATTAGTCGACCATTAGTCGCTCAGGAGCTAGCTGGTTGGGGCAAGTGAGGTGTATCTGGGCACCCGTGAGCCAACACGGGACTCACGAGGCCCTACCTCTAGGCGGGCTGCGCCTGGCACTCGGCCGTATCTTGAGATGTGTCCTTGCAAAATTCGGTTAGATGCCGGCACTCTACGTCCTCGGGTCCCGGCCCTCGAGCTTGTCTCAGCCGTCGCTGGTATACCAGGTCGCGATGCCGTGGACAAGGCCAGAGGGTGAGGGCTGGAGAGCCGGTAAGAGCCCTGAGTCGCGATGCTCAGGCACCCCCCCCTTTAACGTGCAAGTGGTCGACATGGAGAAGAAGAGGTGTAGTGGATAGGCACCAAGTAATCAGGCATGATAGACGAAAACATAGCTGGAAATAAACGCAAGGGTGATACACACCACTGAGCCTGGCCCGAGCGGCCCGGGGATGATGCAGCCCGAGGGGCGCCCCCAACAAAGCAAGCTAATGATCGAAAACTAAAAAGGGATACATGCCGCAGGGACGGACCCACGCGGCCTGGGAATGAAGCAGCCCTGGGAGGGCGTTCCCAGCCGGAAACGGAGCTTGAAAGATGTCACCTGGAGTTGTTGTGGACGAAGTGGTGTTGGTGCAGCAGACTCGGTGGGCTGCGGGAGCCGATCCTCACGAGCCCCCAGGCCCAGGGGCCTAAGGAGGCTCCGGAGGCGCTGGCGGCTCCTCGCGAATCATCTCCATCTCCGCCAGGACTGCGGAACGCCTGTCTTCCTGAGTCTCCATGATGCCCCTCATGAGGCGTTGGTACGCAGCAGCCACGATCGGCAAGCCGTAAGGCATGCGAACATAGCTGTGGGGTGGACCCCCACAACACCCCACTTGTGAGGGCCAGAGGCGTTCTGTCGTGGCGATCTGATTGAGCCCTGGTATGTCGATGCAGACACGCAGCCCACCATCCTCGCCTGGATGGGGAGCCACAGCCGGTGGGCGACGGCAACCTCTCATGGTCCTTGACTCCTGTAGTTCTTGAGTGACCTTATTAACGAACTCCTGCTGGTCTGACTCTGCTTGCCTCGCTCCTTCCTGAGGGAGACATGCTTCGAAGCACGCCTCCACGTGGTGCCCAAGCTCCTCCCTCGTGACCTTGGCTAGGTCGGTGGCCCTCAAGGTGAGAGCCCCCGAGCCCAGCCTGAGGACGGCGTCGGGCGCACTTTCCTATGCGATGGAAGGAGGGTCCCCCTGGGCAGGCACGGGCCCTGAAGGGCCTCCCTCCTGAGGGGCTGAGCCTGACGACGTCTTCTTCTTCTTGGGTGTGGCCTTTAGGAGCCTCCTGCTTCCTCGATCTGGGTCTTCAAGCGACGCGGCTTGAAAGGCTCGCTCCAGGGAACACACCACATCCTTCTCTTCACATGGCACCGTGATGACGCCGCCACTCCCTGGCATCTTGAGGACATTGTAGCCGTGGTGAGTTACGGCCATGAACTTGGCCAGCGCTGGGTACCCGAGGATGGAGTTGTACGGAAGGCGGATGTGGGCGACGTCAAAGTCGATGAGCTCGGTCCGGTAGTTGCTACGGGCCCCGAAGGTGACAGGGAGGCGGACCTGCCCGATCGGGATCGTGGAACCGTCGGTGACTCCGTAGAAAGGCTTGGTTGGCTGAAGCTGGTCATAGGGCACTTGGAGGTTGTTGAATTTTTCCATGAACAGGACGTTGAGCCCTGCCCCACCATCGATGAGGGTCCTAGTGACCAGTACGTTGCTAATGACCGGGGAGCAAAGCATCGGGAGGACCCCGGCTGTGGCCGCGCACTTGAGCTGATCTGCTGAGCTGAACGTGATGGCGCACGCCGACCACTTGAGGGGGCGCGTTGCTTCGAGCTTGGGGAGGACTGCATTCACTTCACGGGCAAACTGCTTGAAGATGCGTTGAGAAGCTGGGGCTTGAGCTCCGCCCAGGAGCAGGCGATTGCGCGCGGCTCTTGGAAGCCCCCGGCCCCCTCGTCTTGATGGCGGTCTTCGTTTCTTCTTGGCTGAGGCGGCAGCGGAGGGAGGCCTACGTTGCCATGAGGGTGATCCTCACGAGGCTGATCCCTCCAGTCCCCCTCGCGAGGCAGGTCCCGCCAGCGAACCTCTCGAGGTTGGTCGCGCCACCCTTGGCGCGGGCCGCGATCTACCCAGCGTCGTGGGTTTCTTCCTCCTCCTCGGTCGTAGCCCCGGTCAACGCGGTCAGGGCGATGGCCGATCCTTCCTTCTCGCACGGCGCGGAGTTCTTGACACTCGTTGGTGTTGTGGGTGTGGAGGTCGTGGTACACACAGTACCGGCTGTCCCTGGAGGATTCGGGCAGATCCTTGCCCCGCTTGGTGTCCGGTTCTGCTGCGAGTACGGCAGCCCCCTTGCGCTTCACGTCCTTGGCCTTGGGCTTCTTCTCTTCTGGGTCTGCGGCGGGCAGCTCGAGGAGGGAGAGACGTCCCTCCTCAGCCCTGGCGCACTTGGTCGCCAAGTTGAACAGCTCCAGGGAGGTGCAGAGGTCCTCATGCATCGCCAGCTCCTCCTTCATCTTGACGTCGCGCACGCCATCGGAGAAGGCCGAGATGATGGCTTCCTCAGACACCTTGGGGATCTTGAGGCGCGCACTGTTGAAGCGCTGGATGTACTTTTGCAGGGTCTCCCTAGGTTGCTGCTTGATGCGGCGCATGTCGCTCACGGCGGGCGGCCGGTCGCGAGTACCTTGGAAGTTGGCGATGAAGCGGGTGCGCATATGGTCCCAGGAGGCGATCGTGCCTGGAGCCAGCTTCAGGAGCCAGGTACGAGCTCCTTCCTTCAGCGCAATGGGGAACCAGTTCGCCTTGAACTTTTCATCCCCACTGGCAGCTTCGATGGCCAGCTCGTAGAGCTGGAGGAACTCTGCGGGATCAGTCGTGCCGTCGTAGCGAGGAGGCAGGTCTGGCTTGAACTTGCCGAGCCACATGACGCTGCGCAGCTCGGTGGTGTAGGCGCGGCAGCCTGCGGTGGCCACGAGAGGCTTCGGTTGAGGGAGAGCTTGGCCTTGCGGGTCCCCTTGCGCTGCAGCTGGGAGCAGCGCGGGGTCTTGACGAGCCGGAGCTGGAGCAGGGTCGCGGCGAGCCGGAGCAGGGAGCGCTCGGGCAGCCTCTTGCGGTCGTGGGACTTCTTGGCAGCTTCGCTCTTGCTGGGCTGGCGCCTGATGGAGCGGGTTCCGCCCAGGGGCCATGCGTCTTGGAGCCATGACGTCTTCTTGGAGTGGAGGTGGTTGGTGCGCCCCTGGAGCTTCATGGCCCGCGCAGGGCGGGGTGCGGCGTAGCGGAGCGGAGGTGCTGGAGAGCCCCCTGCGGCGCGGACGAGCTCGGCGACGCGGTCGAGCCACTCTTCGTAGACGTCGTCGACGGGACGGTAGCGCAGGAGCTCGTTTGCCGCGATGAGTGCAGCTCGAGCCTCCAAGGGCGCGCGGAGCGCGTGGGACGAAGAGCCAGCTGGCGTGAGCGACGGAGTAGCGGTGCGGCCATCTCGCCGCACGGACGGGTGCTGAGACGACGCTTGCTGCTCGTTCCCCGCCGGGCCGGTGGCGGCGTTGACGGCGGGCGACGGGGAACGACGAGGACGCCCATCGACAGGAGCAGTCTGGGCGATGCGGGAAGCGATGACGGCCCGGCGCTCGGCGCGGGCCTGACGAGCGTCAGACATGGATGCGACTGTCGGAGGGGAGCGGAGTGATGGAAGACAGATTCCGGCGCACCCCTACCTGGCGTGCCAAATGTCGGATATCGGGTTCCGGCAAAACCTTAAGGTTGGAACTCTGGGGTGCGCGCGGAGATGATGCCCTCTACCTCTCCGTCTCGCAAGGATCTAAACTACAGAAAGAACAACACAAGAGACACAGGGTTTATACTAGTTCGGGCCACCATTGTGGTGTAATACCCTACTCTAGTTTCTGGTGGATGGATTGCCTCTTGGGCTGGTGATGATAAACAGTACAGGGGAGAACAGCCTCGCGAGGGCGTGTTCTTGCGGGGACGCTGAACTGCTAGGGGAGTTCAACCGCCCTTCTCTCTCTCTTTCTCTACTTGCTCTACGATTGCTCTGGATACTTCCCTGATTTCTGGATACTTTCTCGATGCCTCTACCCTGGGGGTGGCTAGTCCTGTTTATAGGCAAAGGCCCTGGGCCTCTTCCCAAATATTGAGCGGGAAGGGCGCCAACAGTTGGCCAATTTAAAGGGGAACATCTGGTACACTTATCCTGACCAAAGTTGGTCCTCGCCTGCCAAAGGCCTTGTGGTGACGCTGTCCTGGGCTGCACGATGACCTCCTTCCCACCGTTGGACTGGTCTTGGTCTTGTTGCACCGAAACGGATGCCTTTGCTTAATCCTCTCGCCTGCGCTTGCCCCCTTTGCACCAAAGAGGAAAGGGAGGACGCTGCGCGGTCTGGCGCCCGCCTGGCACCCTTGGTCGTCATGGCTTGCATCATGGGCACCTCGCGAGGTACCCTGCCTTGATCTCTCCGCCTCCTCGTGAGCCATCCTGAGGAGGCCGCGCCTGAGGAAGCACCGTGTCGTCCGCCCCGCGAGGCTTGGCCCCTCGCGAGGGTCTTGAGTCTTGTGTTGATGAAGATGGGCCGTGTTGGGCCCCCATTTGCGCCACGCCGCAGGCCGCAGGCAGGCAAGTTTGGGGACCCCTGTTCCCAGAACGCCGACATTAGCCCATGGTTATTGTTGCCTAGTTTTAAAAAATAGGTTAATGCAGCCATTAGCAAACCACGGAAAAAGAACTATAATGACTAGAAGCAAACAAATAAACAAGACAACAAGGAAATAAATAAGTAAGCAACTTACGCTAGGCTATCACAGCTATCACACATATTACATCCACTCGGCATCAAAGTTCGCCACCAGTGCAAATAAACGCACCGACAAAAGAATATACAAAACTGAGAGCACTTTAGAAGGCACTAGGCCTGGCCAGGTCGGGCCCCCAACAGCTGAAGAAGCTGAGTAGACCTCAGTTGTGTCAACGATAGATGCATCAACACTAGATTTAAGGCATGATGGTGCGCACGGCAGTCCTCTGACATCTTCATTGCATCTTTGACTTCAAGTCGGAGCTAAGCTGAAGAAAGCCTTTCCGCTTTAAGTTGAGACTGAAGAAGTCAAACTAACTGAGGCAGCGACTGCACAGAGGTTGTCTCACACCTGCTGGTGAGTAGCTGCAACTCACTGTCTTCATCAAGACAGGACCTTGGGGTCATCTCGCTGTCCTCAAGATGGTTTGGCTCACTATCTTCCCTAAAGTTCTGCCTGGCATAAGAGATACGAGTCTGAAAGAGAAACAAGGAGACACGTAACAGGTTTCACAATTATATAAACAAATAAATGGATCTGTTCTGCATAAGGAACATGTTTTTACAACTACAATTTGAAACTGGTAGTTGTTGCAAACATCCAATCAGATGTAAACAACAAAGAAAACAGCAGTGGAGGAAATGATGCCTATCCTAATCTATACTAGAACAAAGTTTGAAGGCTTGAGAAGGATGAACTTACATTACATGTTAACACGGGCTGGACAAAGCCCTTCTCCACGTTGATGGAAGGATAATTCAATAATTTCCCCAAAGAAAATTCTTTATAAGCGTTGCCATTATTCTACATTTTGCAAAGAGTAAATATAGATCAAATAATATTGGAAGAAACAGAGGATAATGAAGCTCAGGTGCAGACTGATGATACATAATCAAATAGCAATTAATTAAGTACAGTGTTACAAGGCAAAAGGGAGAGAGGTACTGACAAGAGCAATGCAGAGCCCATTATTGTTTTGAGATCGTATGATCCTTTGAGCAAGGAGATTCATCTGAAATTAGTTTTCATACAAGAGAGAAGGTAAGGCACAAGCGGAAATTTAGGAGTTCAAATTTTGAATTGATATCATAGACAGTACCTGATGCTGGACTCCCAGCAGTTCTAATAGGGGTTTGGCCAATTGAGTAGGGGTAAAGTGTGGTACAGTTGGGCCTGTGTTTTCTGTGGTTGCTGATCTATCTAATTTAACAGGTATCACTACATTTTCTAAATACCTAGTTTGTACTCCTTGACGACCTGCACTCACCCTCTTCCTTTTGGACACCTATTACAAAAGAACAACATTTGACTAGAAAAACATAGTGTGACGACACATGGAATAGGTACAGAGAATGGATAGGTATGTCATATAGTCATATATGATGCTTAAACTAAGCAGATGGTGTAACAAAGTAGAAGTAATGCAAGAGGTCAGAAGCAAAATATGTGCGACCAATACAACTTTGCAAATTTAGAGCAAGTACCTTGATGGGTCAATAAGATAGGCCATCCTCCACCATGCCAAGTTTGTTAGGCAGTGGATCGTTCCGCAATATTCCTCTCGTGCGCCCATTCTCATATTCATTTTGATAAAGTTCAATATCTAACATGCATGAAAACATAAAAACAAGTGAGATTTTCTTTGTAATGCAGAAGTGATTCTAATCCAATACTGCCTCCCTGTAAACCCCTTTGTGCTATCTCTGCAATTCTTTTAAAAGATGTCATGCATGCTATAATTTGTTGTGTGCATTAATATAATGTGGCCTACTACTCAAAATATGATAGCTCCAGAAGTGATGACAATTCGCAGGTGATAGCTTCAACATATAGTAAAGAAGAACAAGTCGACCTGACCTGACAGATTGAAAATATACTAAGGGAGAATAACTCGACCTGACCAGTCGACCGCAAGAGAAGAGTATCATCTTAAAGAAGAGCAGAAGAGCAAGCAGATTGAAGATATTACAAGTCTTTTAATATAATGTCGGTTGGCCACCCATGATGAACCAGAGCGCACAGAGAAATACTATTCTTTCCGGTCTCTCCATATGTGGCTCACATGCATTTCGAAACTAAAGTAGGAACATTTAGCTAACCAATTAAACATCTCTCAGTTTTACTAATATCAGCAATAATATCAGATATGAATTTGTACAACTAAGCTTGTTTAGCTCGATGGGTGGAGCAGTGCTATTACGACACGAACCACGTAGGCTGATTGTGGTCATCATAAAATGGGGAAAACATAAGCATGATGAGTACAATGTTGACCGTGGCAGTGGGATGGCATGCTGCAAACCGCGCAAAGGGTAGTTAGCAACCGATGTTTGCTTTGAAATAACAACTAAGATTTGGTTTGGACAAGAAAGTACGGTCAACAAGTGACAAAGAAATGCAATTATGCTGTCTCTCTATATGTCGCGACATGCATTTGGAAACTCAAGTGGGACCTTTAGCTAACCAATTAAATGTGTCAATTAACTAATATCAGTATCATATCACAATCATATTTGAACAACTAAGCTTTCGAATTCTGAGTGTTGTGTTGTTTAGCTTGAAGGGTGGAGTAATGCTAGTACGACAGGAAGCACCTACGCAGATCATAGTAGAGTAGATAAAAGGGGAAAACCCTAAGCATCAAGAGAAAAATTAGGAATGTGGAACTAGATGGACCAGTGGGTGGCGCACATGCTTTTCGAAACAAATATAGGAACATTAGGTGACCAATTAAATGTTCTATGTTTTAGTGATATGAGCATCATATCAGATTCATATTTCAACACGTAAGCTTTGGGTTGAGGTCTTGAGGAGCAGTGCAAGCACGACACGAAGCACCTACGATGATGGTAGTAAATATAAAGGGGGGAAACCATAAGCTTTACGACTATAGTGCCCGTGCCATGGCAGATCTGAAGGTGCAAACCGGACAAAGCTACTTCGCAACCAATGTTTGCTTTCAACTAGCCACTACGATTTGGTACGGACAAGAAAAGTACAGTAAACAAATTACGATCTATTAGCCGGGTGAGATCAATAACTTAAGCACATATGGAAGAGTACCAGCTCTCTTGCGAGGCCGTGTAGGCCTATGCTGATACGTTGAGGGTGCTGCGGGTGCGATGGCTGTCGGCGGCGAGGAAGAAGACTTTAGACGGCAGACGGCCGGGTGATATATCCTGTTGCCGTGGACGAGGCGGTCGTAGGAGCGGCAACGACAAGGTGGACGACGGCGCCGATGAAGCAAGAGGAGGCGATGAAAGGATCCTGGTCCAGCGCTGTGGATGAAAGACGTCCATCTCTTGCAGTGGACGACGGGGTAGGGGTAGTGGCTCCGGCAAGGTGGAGGATGGGGTGGCGGACGGAGGAGGCTGGCCGCAGTGCGGAGGTTGTCGTGCCGCCGACGGTGTATGAATGGGGAAATGGAGGGGAGGGGGATCTCAAACTTTGGGACGCGCTTCTCTGAAATGGGGGAAAGTTATGAACTTATCCCCCATTTAAAATTTTGGACATCGCGTCGGTTGGGGATAGGACGGTAATCTCGCATCTCCCAAATATTTGCCGGTAACTATTTCGGGCCAGGAGAGGGTGTTTTGCCGCCCACGGTTGGCGCCCATGGTGTATGAACGGGGCTGACAGGTAGGGCGGTTGTGTCACGTCTGATGGAAGTTACACATTTGCCCCCTATTTAAAACATTAGCCTACATCTATTTCGGACGAGGAGAGTTTGCTTTGCCGCCCACCGTGTATGAATGGGGAATGGAGGGAGAAACAGAGGTCTTTCGGACGAGCTTGAATCAAATGAGTTTTGCCGCCCACGTTTGGCGCCCACCGTGTCTGAATGGGCTCAGAGGCCGTCGTGTCACGTCTGATTGAAGTTACTAGTCTACCCCTATCGACAGTAGTGTAAATCCTGTCGATAAGGATGTGAAGTGTCAGGGGTAGACAGTAATTTCCATCTCCCAAACACTTGCTTCGGGCAGCCCACACATTATAGTGTGTGTTTAGCCGCTTCGTTCAAAACTTGGAAGAATTAGCATTCACGTTTGCCCTAGGACCTGGAAAACTAAATTCAAATGCAATCTGTATTCGATTACGAATATCCACAGATAATTATACATTTTGTTATTTATTTCTTCAAAACCACAACAAAGATTTGTTCCACCTTTATATATGATGATGATTTAGAAATGCCGTGATCTTGAATTCAGTAGGTTGGATACACTCTGAGTCAAACAGTTATTTCATCCAATACAATATGCTCACGCGAAAAACAGTTCACCTTATGTCAATCATACAAGTACTGAGGATTACCTCGCCTAAAAAATTCAGATCATTACAACACATGGACAACATAGGGGGTCTTGCAACATAATCCATTCAGAGACATGACACAACATGCAAGTACAATAATCTAATGAAAATTTCAACTGGTATCTAAAGAAGAACCGGGATTATCTTGGGCTTCAGATGGCAGAAACAGTAGGACCTCCTCCGTCTTCAAATGCAACATTCTTACTTCCTCCAATTCTTGGGTTGCTTGCATAATGCGTGCCGCTAATTCCGTAATTTCTAGCCTCAGGATAAAGATTACCTCATTCATGGCAGCCACACCATCTCTTTCTGCCTCTAGTAGAGCCTCAAGCACTATAATATCTGTGCTCAGACTGCTCTCCGGCAGTGTTGCCTCTGAACTGCTACCATCTGGTAACATGGATGGCGCACTGCTTCCACAAATAGATTCTGGGGTTGTACATTGTGTCCTAGTGTGAACGGCATCCTGAAAGGTTTCCGCTGGACATCAGTAAGAGATAGTTATCATATGATCAAGGCAGTAAGCTTACATGGTAAACGACGGACGAATTATTGTCGAGCATGGCAAACTATATTTAAATGGTTCGAAGCAGCATCAGCCGAAAAGAAATTAAAATGGTAAGATGAAACTAGGGATGTAGGTGGCAAATAAACGAAATCCGCCAGTCCCATCTAGTTAGTTTTTGCTACCTCCCTAGTTCATTTTCCTCAAAAAAACAAAAACTCTTTTGAACTATCATACCACTAGTGGACTTTAATCGGGATTAAACCGGACCCAGTTGACATCCCTAGTTGAAAGGGAGTGTACAACCGCTATTTAAGTTGCCAAGGCATCTAAGCAGTTGAAATAATCTGAGAAAGCACTTAACAATGTAGCCTCACATAAACTACGAAGACAGTATTGTGATGAAGTTGAGAGGAAAAGTTAAGGACACAAATGAAATAGGCATGCATTTCTTTACGATAGTACAGCAGGCACTGCTGACATATTGGCCAACTCAGGTATAGCGTAACAACAAATAAGCATTTGAATCAAGCAATACAGCAAAGCAGACAACTGAACTATTTGTAATTCGGTAGGATTACACGTTGAGGGCACAAGCCAAGAAAGCAGCCCACTCACATTACATTTCACATGTACAAAAACACACTGGCTTACCATATGTTGTTGTGAAGCCTAGCTGCTGTTGCAATGTTCTTTGAAGATATCGTCAGCATCTCGTGGTTGCAAATCTAGTTGTTGTAGTTTATTCTGCACCATGTATTTAGGTAAAATTAATTTTAATCGCATGCACTAGTTCGAATTAATCATCAATGGTTCATCTAAACTAATGAAAGAAGGGTGTGTGCATACACGACAATACTCCCTCCGATTCTTTTTACTTTGCGTATAACTTTTTCTCAGTTTTCTCGTATTAGTCTGCGTGTTGCCGATTCATAGCGCTGGTTTCCTTTTGTGCCCCGCCCCATCCGCCTCTGCCCTAATTAATTGGCAAATTAGTCCAGAAAAATTAAACCAGTGCCCTCCTTGGTATGCGGGTCAAGAGTTATGCGCAGATTAAATAGAATCGGAGGGAGTATATCTGCTTCCCTCTATTTTTATGCTTGTTCGAGGTGCCAGCCCCAAAATAACAAATATTTTGCTTGATGGGGTTGGCAGCTCCATAATTAATTGAAGCATCAAATTAGTCATGCAACTTGGGAAGATCAAGAACACACAAACAAGTAATGAACAGACGCTCGGAGAAGTGATGTAATAGCTAGCATCAGAAAATGTAGGGTAAAACGAACAAAAAGCAGTGGAACCACATGCTAGTTTGCTGATGTGTAATTAAGCATAGAGAACATTAAGCAGTCTGATGGAACCAACAGGTGGCATCAGAACAAAACTAAAGCATATTATCTATATGTGCACTGGTATGTAATTTAGCACATGTAACATGTTCACTGCCAGAAGTATGGCCCTACAGGTGCAAGCAGAATAACGCGTCTCATGAAAAACTGAATGATGCCCTGAAGAAATTCAAAGGTGCGCTGCTTATGCTAGGAAAGTGAACGTAGGCGCCGGCCGTTGGATAATAGTACCTGATTCTCGGCGGCGTATGGTTATCGTTGTCATACTTGATATCTAAGGATCGTCGATGGTGCTCGTGTTGCGGTTGAGTTTGGGCCGGCTGTCGTCGTCGCTGAAGCGGCTCCGGTGCTACGGTTGCGGCGCTTGTCGACATACAAGAAAGCTCATCTGTGGAAAGTGAACAGTTGCATGATAAAGAGAAAAACCGAAGGAGTACAAATCGAAATAACCTAATGAGGCTGTAGCGTCGGTAAAGCAGGGCCGGTGGAGTTGAATATGGCGTCCATGGAGCGGGTCCGGTGCAGTGGACGAAGGCTTCGGCAGGCGCGTTGTACAGTGCTTTCGGTGAGGCGGATCTGTTGCGGTGGACGAGGGCTTGTATGAAGGGCCGGCGAAGGGGCGGACGAGGGAGTCAGTGAAGGGCCTACGCTGTGGTGGACGAGGGCGCCGGCTAAGCAGATCCGGTGCGGTGGACCATGATGGCGGTCAAGGATATCTGGAATGGTGGACAAGCCAGTCGCTGAAGCGGCTCCGGTGAAGTGGTGAGTTGGCAGTTGGGGGTTCCAAGGTGCGGAAGGTAGATCTGGCGGGGTGTGAGGTCCACCGCTGCGGCGGAGGACTAGATTCGTCGGCTTGTCGTGGTTGGGGGGGCTCGGGGAGGGGAAGGGGAGGGGCTCTGGGAAGAATGTTGGGGGCAAAGAGGGGAAAACAATGGAGTTACCAAAGCAACCCTTTTCCGTTCATGTGGCAGGGGTAAAACAGGAATATCGCAGGGCTAAACTTTCAGGCGCGTGATATTTCGATGTGAGCGGGAAGTTTGAAAGCTTTTGGCGCCTAAAATTATAAGTATTCTACTCTCGTACGGCCGACTATGATATCATGGTCGACAATTTGTTTGTTTTGCACGCAAAAAAATGTGCAAGTTTGGAAAATCAATGTCTCCAACTCGAAACTTAGATTGTCCATTCAATTCAAATATGGATCATTGAGATACTACAAGAAAATACCATCATACGGTCCAATTCAAATGAAATTCCAAATGTGTTTACCCTAAATATGATGACAAAAACAAAAATGTGTATGTGTATGAATAAAGTGGATGATTATAAAGTTTGAACATGCCCGTATGTGTATATCTCTAGGTTTGATATATGAATTTGAAATCACGAAATCCTGGCTTAAAAATGTACCTCCGTTTAAATGAATTACAAAAGCTAATGATGGAGTCGAATTCCAAAATTCCAATCTCAGGTTTGTAATTCTGGTACATCAAGGTATATCACGCATGTTCAAAAGTATCGTTATCTCATAGTACAAACTGTGAAACAAATTGATCAACCATGAGTGCACAATATCTCAATTACGCTAAAGTCCCTCAAATATAGACACCTCACTCTTTATCTAAAGTCAACCCCCCCACCACACACACACACATAGAGAGAGAGAGAGAGAAGTCGTTCTCTCCCCAAACACCAACACACGAGCACATTAACACCCCTCTCTCTTGTAAAGTCCGGACCCCAACATAGGTCTCTATCACTTTGTCTCTCAGGCATGCACACATCTCTCCCCAAATTACGCTATCTCTCTTACACAAGCACACGCACTATGTAGAGTGTATATTTCCCATACACACAAAAAGTCACCCCCAAACGTCTATCTCCCTAGTTATGTGGTTCTTGCGCACTCACCTCACACACCACCCCCACTGCAAACAAGCACACTTTGTCTCCTTGTGCATCACTCTCCTCTTTCTATCTCTCCCACATGCGGACCCGCCCCAGATCTTTCCCTGTATACATATATGTCGTGACTCTTTGCATAGCTCCCTAATGTATAATCGTTCTCGATTTCGCACATTGTTCTCTACACCATCTATTCTAGATCTCTCATGAAGTCCCTATCACACACAGGATGACTTGCTTCCCTTGCGTCTCCGTTCATAGGCCAATTTTGGACAACATCAACATTGTCTCCCTATCTATACGCCATTTATGGACACAAACGACCCCTCTCGCCCCATCTCTTCCTCTCTCTCTCTCTCTCTCTCTCTCTCTCTCTCTCTCTCCGTCGCTAGCTCTCTCTTTCTCTCACTCTCACACCCCTCTCCCACACACACACTCGATGTCTCTTCCAAATAGTCTGCTCCCCCGCCCGCACCCGTACTATCTTGCTACTACACATGTCACACCATTCCCCCTTCCCTTATACTAGGTTTACATCATCAGTGGTCTCTCTACTCCACATACACTCTCTGCCTCTCACACACAAACGCGTGCACAAACACACACAGACACGCACAAACACCCATTTACCTGTATCCTCATCTCTCCTCATGTCTGCATGTGTATCTCACACACTCACTCTCTAATTATGTATATGTGTCTCCACATTACACAACACAAAGCCCCATGTACATGTCTCTCTCTATCCTCCACACACATAGACACAAAGAATCTGTTATCATTGCCTCAGTCTCTAACATATCACACACGCACTCTCTCTCTCTCTCTCTCTCTCTCTCTCTCAAGCACGCTCAATAATGGTTTCCCCGTGAATAACTTACCGTCTATTCATGAACAGCCGTGGCAGTACGGCGAACACGAGACGTGAAAAAGAATAAATCTACACGTGCTTAGACCACCTAGTATGACTACTAGGACTAGAGCAAGCCAAAAAGCGCGCCACCGTCACCCCCTCCTTGTCGGCGACGGGAAAATCTTCGTTTTACACAGTCGAGAAGTCATTGTGCTAAGGCCCCACATGCCGAGGCGTTGAATAGAATGTAGATGCTAGTTTATGGAAGCAAGTATCGATAATACGTTTGTATCTCCATACTTATATTTCTTCTCTTATAAAAAACCGAGTTGGTGATGATGGTACGTGTGCCATCTTGCAATATAGACCGTCCGATCTATATCTGACGGATGGAAATTAAACTAAAATATACCCACACCCCTCTCCACATTTGCATACAAGGCCTTCCCTCGTTCATCCTTATCTCCAACAAACCTCATTGTTGAGCAATTAATAAAGGAAGCCTCTGGAACAAACTGGCCTGGTGGCCGCTGCCGGCGTCGTCAATCCCCATGCCTCCGCTCAGTCTGACCACCAACCACCACCACACCCCACTCGTCTTCACCTTATCTCCTATTTCTCGAGATATCATTAGTTTTTACACATGGGATTGCTCCCGCAAGGGTCAATCACAACAAGTGGTTTATAAAAAAATGCATCTTGATGTTCCGTGCAATGCGCGGATCTTGCTAGTACTCCTACACAAGACTAAGTTGGTGATGCTGGTGTGTCTGCCATCTGTCGTCTCTGACCATTAGATCTACATCTAATGATTGCGAGGTAAGTTGTTGCCTTTTCTCACCAACACCCCACTTGTCTACCAATTTGTCGAAAAACCCATAATTAGTATCTTAAAACCAACCACATCCCTCCCTGACTTCACCAAAACAGCCCAAGGAATATATTCTAACTGAAACATAATATATCTCTAGTGACATATGTATATCAAAATTAGAGTGTTTTGTACCAAGTTTGTGAATAAGTATCATTCTAATTATGATTCGTTGCAACGGACATGAACATTGCTAGTATTTCCAACCATGCATTTCTTTTCCTAGTATTCCATAGTTTCGAGTTTTCCATCAAGATACTAGTCACTCATGGTTGATATTTACTTTCAATCATGTACACATATGCACTATGTAACTAGCCTTGCTTATTGGCTTCCAAAGCTTAACCATCACTCCTACTTACAATATGTAGAGTATTTAACAAAAAACTACCACTTTCAACCAGCCCTAGGAGGAATCTATTGTACAAAAAATAGCAAAAATATACCCAAAATTTCTTAATCCATGCCAAAAACTACCTAGTACTCCTACCGATTAGGTTCGTTTAAACCCATTTATGACAGGGTTGGCCCACATGTCCGTGCTGACGAGGCAGCTTAAACCAACACATTTTGTTTGACCGTTGACACGAGGGACCCACATCTGACCTTCTATCCTGTTATTCCCCCTCAAATCATTATTTTTCCTGAACATTACTTCAAACAGTACTAATGCGTGTTCGTCGGTGGCGCCGATGATGAGCGAGTTGGCCGCCGCTCCGCCGGACGGGCCGGACGCCGTGCTGGCCTCCGCACGGGCTGGCAGGCTAGCCCGAGCATGACTCACGAGCAAGCAAGCCGCCGCGCTGGCCTTCGCTCGAGCCAGATGGCTGGCCTTAGCGTGGCGCGCGCGAGCAACCGCCACGCTGCCGTGCCAATCTAGCTAGCAAACCTTGCAGACAAGCTGCTGGACGGAGCTATCTTGGCTAGCTAGCGGCCGCGAGCGCCGGACGGAGCTGGCATCCGGGTTGCCGCAACATGGGCTCCGCATCGCCGGCGGTTTTGACCTCGCCTTCTGCCAGCGGTGGTAGCTGCGTCCCATGGCCGAGGATGACTAGGTGGACGGGCCGGAGGTAGGAGGTCACTCGAGGATTTTTGTTGGTAAGAGCATGTACAATGGTTGATAAGGTAGTCTTATCTTAAGTCTACCATGCATGCAAGTGGTAGTAGTTTCTTGGCATTTTAGTGGTTTCTTGCATTATTAGAGCAAGTACAATAGAGCTGAGTCAGCGGGCTATAAGAAATAAACTACTACTACGTGTTGGCTATAATATGGGTTGTAGATGACATGACACTCGCTTATAGCCAGCAGCTAGCTATACTATTAACCATGCTCTTAGGGGTTTCTTGTAAGGAACAATGTATGTACTACTAGCGACAAAAGGCGATTCTAGGTTGCGTTGTACTCCAACGAGTACTACTAGTGGTCGCGGGAGTGTATACCTCGTTTTGTGGGTTCGATCCCGGCCGAACGCACGGCGGCCTTTTTTCTAAATAGTATATTGTCTAGATACATCGTAGAAATGGATGTATCTAGAACTAAAATACATCTAGATACATCCATACCTGCGACAAGTAATTCCGAACGGAGGGAGTACTACACTTCACGGCGAGCCACTATTTTACACGGGTAGTTTGAGTTTTGAAGTCAAACGGACGTGCGGCCCAACAATCTGGGTGCACTGGACAGCCTAGCCACGTGAACGGGTTTTCCTTCCCAGCATCCCATGGCTCGCGTGCTCGCCCTAGCCGCACCTCGCTTGCAGCTTCTAGCTAGTAGCATATTTAAACTAGCGCCTCCCAATTAAGCCCGAGGAGCCGGAAAAGCCTGGCGGGGCATTGGGAACTGTGCAATATGGCTCTGTACGTAAAGTGCTCTACTACTACTACTCTGTAGCTTGTGGCGTTGCATGCACGGACTTCAGTCCATTATCGTCTCTACTATAAAAGAAATTCCTCTTGACGTGTTTTTTTGGAAACGGAGGCAAAAGCTTTGCTTCATCTCATTCATAAAGAAGGAACTACTAACAAAGTTTGACGAGATCCATTACACCTCCACAAATGTAAGCGAAAAGCCTAGTCTCGCAGTATCAAATAACTCAAATGTTCTGCCCCCGCAGTAACCATCGCTGATAAACAGGCTGCTAGTGTGTGCGTGAGAGGAGTGGCTGAGTAGGCCAGCTACGTGAGAGGAGCGGCTGAATAGAGCACCGAGAGTACCCACTAGGCCACTACGCAGGTGTACTTCCCCTGCATTGATAGTACATCGATGGTTCTAGAGAACAGTAGTACCCTCCACTTCCAACTGTAGCTACTTGGCCCTGAGATTCAAGAGTTCAAAACTGGTGTACTATACAAGACTAGACTAGAAGTACAATACTCCCTCCTTTCCGGTTTATAGGGCTCATCTCAAAATTTTAGTTTTTCCATTTTATAAGGCTCAATTTGGTTGTTTCCTATCACATGTTCAGATTCCAAGGTGCATTAAATCATTGCATGCAAGTATTAAGAGAAAATTGACCAATGAATGTGATTTATGCATGCATGCATTGCAATTAATGCATTGGTAAACATGAGAAAAGTAGTACTAGTACTGCTACAGTACGAGTACGTACTCCTCCGTCACATAATGTACGACGTTTTTTGACACTAGTTGGCGTGTACAAAAAATGGCAAAAACATACCCAAAATTTCTTAATCCCCGCCAAAAACTACTACCTAGTGCCAAAATTTTCTTACTAGTGCTATTATTTACAGTATAATGCAATCCCATAACGTTCCATAATGCTAGTACTTGTACTCTATGGTACAAAAAACTACTACCTAGTGCCAAAAATTTCTTACTAGTGCTATTATTTAGAGTAGTAAATAATAGCCTCACCCCTTCGCTGAGGAACGATCTACAGTTGGAAGGGACGAGGCCCCGCGGTTACTACACTCTTATCTCCTCCTCGCCAGTTCCCCTCCCCCCGAAGAGAAGGAAGTTCGTCGCCGGTCCCATGGATTCGCCAGGCGGTTCTCCTCCTCGTCGGGGCTGGGAGACCTTGGACGACGATTCTCTGGGAGAAATCGCCCGCCGCTCCGAAGTCCTCACCGCCGCAAGACTCGGTGCTTCCTGCACCAACTTTTTCAAGACGCTGCTTAAATAGGCTTGGGAAAGGGCCATGCTTGTTGCTCTTCCATGCGTCCTCGAGGAGAAGGTTCTTCTATGGGACAATTCTTCGAACAGTCCACCGCTCCCTGGCCATGGTTGCACGTTGACTCCGCTAGAGTTGACGACGTTGAGAGGTAGTCGGATTTTGTCCGATGAGCAGGTCAGTAATGGAGTTTGATCATGTAGTACTTGGTTATTCCATTTCCATCCCGTAATTTCTCTGCTTCCCACCGTCTTATATATTGGTCTGTGTCGGTGCCAACGAAGATTGGCTTGCATACCTCCAGCTGGATACCACCAAGATTTTGCACAACATCCACAGCAGTGCGGCCGTTCCGGTAGACCCCTTCTCCACCATTGAGATCGGCTTTCCGGACTGGCTGGCAAGAATACGCATGATGATGCCTACATGAGATTGAAGAAGATAGCAATTGCGGACCCGCCGACAAAGCGACACGGCTACGACGATTACTATCTCATCGCGGTGTTCGACATAAGGATTGCCATCAATGCAGGCGGCAGTAACGGCAGAGGTTGGCGCATGTTGGCGGCGGCAGATTTGTACCCCTACACGTTCGAAGATGCCGTTCGCCATCTAGGTCGCATCTTCGCGGTGAGAAGCCAGGGGACTTGTTTCATATGGTTGACATCCTACGGTACGGGAGATTACAAACGGAATGCACAAACCATCATTTGCATCCCTAACGGTACTCCATTATTTTGCAGGGACCAGTCATCCCCCGATCAAAATAAGATCACCGATCCTGGATGAGCATTTGCATCCGCGATTCAGTCTAACCTGGAACCTTGTAGTTGACTTTGGCATATTGGGATCAACTATCTTAGTAGTCGTTACCCATGGTACCATTGATGTGCAACATGGTCACATAATCTACCACGATCGGACCGTCACCATCTACCCAGGTATTCCATTTTTTAACCCTCTCGCCTTCTCTTTCATTGTTGTACTAGTAGTATACTTTGTAGTACTAGTAGAAGTACTTTTTACCTTGGAGGACCCGTATAGCTAGCTAGGCCCTTGAAGAGTTGAACCCACTAGCTGCCACCATTTTTGTTTTTCCATGTCTTACTATCTCATCCATGTAGCCAAGAGTGGCTATATATAATAAGCCGGTTATTTTACTTCCTCTATACCAGAGTAGTACTATTTGCTGCACAGTATTACTGACCGCCACATTTGAGCACAACATTATTATGCATGGACCTTGACTATGTACGTCACCATGTGTCCAGATCTGGGATGCCGCGTGTACCAGATGAACGGCGCCGAGTTCGACCCCCTTGATGCTACGTGGGTGCCGAGGAACACTCTTGGACAGTGGTCGCTTTTCATCGAGGACAGCTACCCCATTGTGAAGCGGATGCCACCTTTCGTGCACGACACGGAAGGCCTGCCGTTCATGAAGCATGGTTGTGTCTTCAGTGCGCACCGCCGGATGAACGACATGCTGGGACACGCTATCCCTGATTTATGCCGCTTCAACTTGGATGAGTCTCCATCGTGTGGAACCGGACTAGAAAGCTGCGGCAATGATTCCCGTTGCCCACCGCTATGGATCGTGCCATCCATGAAGAACACCTGGGACTGGAACCTGGAAGAGGACATGTAGCCCATCTATAACGTGTAAGTGGAGTACGGTAATCGTGAACGGTAGCGTTGTGAATATATGTAGACTAGTCGTGCACAAATTTATCACATGAGTTGGAGATGAACTTGTGTGGCATACTTGCAATTGTCCTTTAGAATTTATTACTAGTAAATGTGTTATGTCTACGTGCAACTTGTGTGGTTGTTGCACGGGCTCCAACACGCTCTTTGAGAAAAAAAGGTGGCACAACTTTGGATATACGTGACGTGGCGGCATCATACAGTAGCATCGTTCGCTATAGTTGTACTAGTACATTCCTACTAGGACGACAACTCCTATAAAACCTTGCGCTTGGCTCTTTGCCTCTTCGGGAGGTTCAACAGTTCATACTCGTGTGAACCTTGCACTTGGCTCTTCGCCTCTTTGGAAGGTCCAACAATGATGATTGTCGGAGTAATTGGACACGGATACCCCGAAGATGGCGAGACAATAATTCAAGACATCGGGGCTAGCAAAGCCCCTCAGTCCAACTACCCGGCCGACTGCCGGCTACTGACTTCAGGCTGCCGACTGCACCACCAGGCCGACTGCAGGCTGCCGACTGCAGGCTGCCGACTGCAGGCTGCCGACTACACCACCAGGCCGACTGCATGTTGCCGACTGCAGGCTGCCGACTGCAGGCTGCCGACTACACCACCAGGCCGACTGCAAGCTGCCGACTGCCGGCTGCCGACTACAGGCTGCCGACTTCCCGGTCGTTCCAGGCCGACTGCTGGCTGCCGACTCCTCCACCAGGCCGGCTGCCCAAAGTCAACTGCAGCCTGACGCGACCCCGACGTGACGACCGTACCCGGCACTGTTCATGTGTCACCCCAGCCATCATGTACAGTGTCACTTGTCCCCTGGCACTATTTATGAAGTGACCCAGGGGACAAGCATGACACCCCACCATCCCTTGCCCATGCCACCACATAGCTTACTCTCTAAGCTAGCCATGCCTATATATATGGGCACACATCCATCCATCCAGGATGGACTCTCACGTACACACACAAGCAACTAGCTAGTAAGCTAGCTAGCTATCCATCCATCCATCTACATGAGCACACATGCTCACGGCCATGAGCATGGCCGGCCGGCCACTAGCATGCCTCATATAGGCATATACACAGCCAGATGCCTATGGCACTGAGTTCAGATACAGCTCCAGGAGCACTCTATACTATATATATCAGATACACTCAGACATGCAGCAGTAGGAGTATTATCTCTCCGGAGAGCTCCGAAGCTGGGTAAACTAGCGCGTGCTACTCGCATACCCGTCCCTGGATATTTCGGCAGCAGTCTTGCCCTCACACGAAGCCACCTTGTGGCATATGTCGTCTAGCACCCCCCGTGAGAAATACCACGACATTTGGCGCCCACCGTGGGGCGGTACTATGCTACCGCGCTGCTGCTGGTTTTGCAGTCCGGGCGGGACCATCATCATCATCTCCGCCGCGGCGTCGCGCCGTCTCTCCGGTAGCGCTCGGGGGCTCGACTTCGACCCGCCCCCAGAGCGGCCGCGCGGGACGGCGCGTCCTCGCCGCCTTCGTCATCACCACCATTGCGACGCCGGCTGTCCGCCCATGCACACGCCGCGCGCGGGGCCTCGCTTCGGTCAGCCGCGTCCGTCCATGCACCACTCGCGTCCGCTCCCCCTCCGCGTTGTGCTTTGCTCCGGCCGAAATGCGCGCCGCTGCTCCACATACCATTTATGCAAGCTAGCTAGATGCAGGTCAACGATGGTCAAACCATTAGCCAACCATTGTCAGATACACCCCACACACTAGCCAGATATGAGTCGGATAGAGTGTGTTCATTGGTCAGATAAGGGTCATGTGCTAGTCAGGCTATTGCCGCATACTGCTGATACACTACATGCGCCTCTGCTCGTCCTCTTATGTGTCGCCGCCGTTGTGCAGCGGCAACCCTGTGCTTCGGCCGTCCATCCACGAGAGTTGGCGCAGCTCCTCGCTGGCCGGCGCGGCTCACAGGGCCGCCGCACGCTGCTCAGTCCCTTGCGTCGTCGCACCAGTGAGGCCCTGCCTCCTCGCCCAGCCATGGCTGCGCTGCCGCCGACCCAACTCCGCGCCGGCTCCGCCCGCATCGCGCCACTCGCGCGGCCGCGTCCCTGCTGCGCCTGCGCCACGCCGCTCGGCCTCTGGCCAGTCTCCGCGCGCACCGTCGTGCGACGGCTCGATGGGCCCAGCCGCCCGATGTTTTCTACACCTGCAGCACGACGCTCCGCCGCTGCCGGTCGTCTCCAATCCCCCCACGCCGCGCATCGGCTCCGCCCGGCCGTTCCCCGCACCTCGGCTCCGCCTCCGCGAGCTGCTCCAGACCCGGCCCCGCCCCCTGCGGCCTCCTCCTCCTCCGCCAACCCGGCTGCGCCTCGCGCCTGCCGCCGTCCGACTGCTCCGCCTCGACCGCAGGCGTGCCCGCTGCCCAAGGCCGGCTCCTCCGCCCGAGCGGCAACCGCCGGGTTCCTTCGCGTCGTGCCCGCCCTCTGCCCCGGGCTGCTCTGCGCCGAGCCGCCTCTGGTACTTGGCTGGTTGCCCGTACCGGCCCTGCCGTCTCGCCCCCGCACCCGGCCGCCTGCTCCCGCGCCTGTTGCCTGCCCCGCCTCGCGGACTCCTCCGCCTGTGCGCCTTGTGGCCGGTTGCGTCGCGCCAGTCGGAGGCCGGCTGAGCTCTGCGCCGACTCGCGTCTGCGATGGCCGCCTCCCGCCTAGGCCGTGGCCTTCGCTGGCCGGCTGCCCAGAAGACAGAGAAGGGGGGCCGGCTAGAAGAGGACGGCTGCTCGGCTGAAGAAAAGAAGCAAAAAAAAAGGGGCTTCCGGCTGATCGCGTGGAGTCGGACATAATAAAAAATGAAGAAGAAAGAAAGAGATGGGGCCGACTGCCTGGTAGCCGGCTAGGAAAAGTGGGCTGACTGCCCAAGCCGGCAGAGGAAAGAAGGGTCCGGCTCCCCGTGTGGAGTCGGACAGAAAAAAAAAAGAGAGAGCAGCTTATACGTCTGCTTGCTATAAGAGAAAAAGAAAGAAGACAAAGTAGTTGCTAGGAGATCCGGCCCGACTGCTCAGCAGTTGGCCCGAATCTCGGGGGCTACACCCAGCGGGTGCGCTACCGCGCCCCCGCGAAGATTGCAGACAAAGAAGAGTTTTGTCCGGCTGTCAGTAGCCGGCAGAAGAGAAAAAGAAGAAAAATTGGCGCTGCATGCCGCCTCGCCACCTGGCCGGTCGAGCCTGACTGGCCGGGACCCCCTTCAAGCATCCGGAGGGTCGAAGGCTTCACCCAGCAGGTGCGCCGGCGCGCTCCGCGAGCGCCGAGTCGCGCCGGCTGTCTTCGACAACCGCGAATACACGAAAATCAATGTGAGCTCCTCACCCACATATTTTTGCACCGCAAGAGCACGGATAACCCCGAGCGATGCTCGGGGGCTATCCCCGCATTTTATTACAGCTGCATCATTGTTCACCCCGGCGCCAACCAGAGTTGGCCCGGGGGCTGGCCGCTTGGCCTGAGACGTTAGTTCCCGCAGATGGCTTAGTAGCGTGCGCGGTACCAAAGGCCCGCTCTTAGTCACAGACCGCAGAGCGGATGTCCGACTAGCAAGAGTGAACGCTGGAGGCCACCCACGCGAAAAACGTCCGGGAAGATAAACAGATCGGGCGATCTGGTCGTTTCGTTTACAAGTATCTACTCGGTTGAATCTGCTCCCAGACTCTGAGTACTGTACACTCCACTTCGCGGCCCACTCTCAGCCACAGACCGCAGAGCGGCTGTCCGGCAAACAAGAGCACAAGCCAAAAGCGGAGGGAACACGAAAAAGATTAAGGGGGCTCGGACGAAACCGAGTCGGCACCCTCCGCATAAAACTTGCAATGCTAAAAAGCAAACATTTGATATATCTGCGTGGACTAACTTCGTCTTTTTCATGATCATTTTCATGAACACTCACCAAAAAACCTCCGCCCAACTTTGCCAAGTTGCCCGGAGGCTTGGGGGCTATTGTCGGAGTAATTGGACACGGATACCCCGAAGACGGCGAGACAATAATTCAAGACATCGGGGATAGCAAAGCCCCTCTGTCCAACTACCCGGCCGACTGCCGGCTGCTGACTTCAGGCTGCCGACTGCACCACTAGGCCGACTGCAGGCTGCCGACTGCAGACTGCCGACTGCAGGCTGCCGACTGCAGGCTGCCGACTACACCACCAGGCCGACTGCATGTTGCCGACTGCATGTTGCCGACTGTAGGCTGCCGACTGGAGGCTGCCGACTACACCACCAGGCCGACTGCAGGCTGCCGACTACAGGCTGCCGACTTCCCAGCCGCTCCAGGCCGACTGCTGGTTGCCGACTCCTCCACCAGGCCGGCTGCCCGAAGTCAACTGCAGCCTGACGCGACCCCGACGTGACGACCCTACCCGGCACTGTTCATGTGTCACCCCAGCCATCATGTACAGTGTCACTTGTCCCCTGGCACTATTTATGAAGTGACCTAGGGGACAAGCATGACACCCCACCATCCCTTGCCCATGCCACCACATAGCTTACTCTCTAAGCTAGCCATGCCTATATATATGGGCACACATCCATCCATCCAGGATGGACTCTCACGTACACACACAATCAACTAGCTAGTAAGCTAGCAGCTATCCATCCATCCATCTACATGAGCACACATGCTCACGGCCATGATAATGGCCGGCCGGCCACTAGCATGCCTCATATAGGCATATACACAGCCAGATGCCTATGGCACTGAGTTCAGATACAGCTCCAGGAGCACTCTGTACTATATATATCAGATACACTCAGAGATGCAGCAGTAGGAGTATTATCTCTCCGGAGAGCTCCGAAGCTGGGTAAACTAGCGCGTGTTACTCGCATACCCATACCTGGATATTTCGGCAGCAGTCTTGCCCTCACACGAAGCCACCTTGTGGCATATGTCGTCTAGCACCCCCCGTGAGAAATACCACGACAATGATACTACAGTACAATATGCTTCTGGCAATCTGACACCGATTGAACTGCTGCACGTCCACAGCAAGGGCGAGGGCGAGGGCGAGGGAGAGGGAGAGGGAGAGGGCGCTGTAGTCAAAACCCTCTCCTCGTCCTGCGAACCACCGCGTGCGTGGGCGAGGGCGAGGGAGAGGGAGAGGGCGCTGTAGTCAAAACCCTCTCCTCGTCCTGCAAACCACCGCGCGTGTGGGCGAGGGCGAGGGAGAGGGAGAGGGCGCTGTAGTCAAAACCCTCTCCTCATCCTGCGAACCACCGTGCGCATGGGCGAGGGAGAGGCGTAGTAAGCAAGCTTCTCCTCGTTCGGCAAGTTGACGGGACACATCAAAGCAGTACTAGTACTAGTAGTAGTAGTCCATACTGTGTCCTTTCCGATTAATATGGCTTAATTTGAAATGAGAAAAATACACTGGCGGTCAATGTATGTAACAGTACGCTCTTTACGGTCACTATATATAGTTTTGCGGCGATTATGCGATCACTAGCTCATCGTAGAGCACCGTATTGCACCCTACCGACCAGCCACATAATCGACGTGGCACTTTGTTGACTAGTTAAATTGTCACCTGGTTTCTGGGTCCCACCTGTCATTTGGCAGAGCAAAGAAATCAGTTAAACCAAACTTTACGCAGGCGCGACACGAGTCCAACCCTTGCGCGTGAACCTCCCTGGCTGTGTACGTGAGTGCATGCACGTGTCCTCCCTCGGTCTTCCAACAAAGAGTGTACTACATGATGTACATCTACACTTCCAATGTATTTAGCCTTTAATCTACTAAATTGATATTATTTGACTAATGCACCAACTTGTGCTATAGGTATAGGCTACATGTCTATCCTTAATTACAGCATACAACGGCCTTCATTTAATCTTCTTATCTCAATGGTCGCATGCACACATAAGTGTGCTACTTTTGGGCGTTAATTATGCCCTGGTCAATGTGTAAATCTCTAAATGTACAGTCTTTCACGGACGTAGGGAGTAGGTTGAGCACTTAAGCGTGAGCGTGTGTGTTGCATCGTGTGCTGTGTGCTGCATGGGTGCGTGAGTGTTGCGTGCGTCCATGTGTACGTGTGACTGTTGCATGTTCCATGCATGCATGCATGCATGGGGCTTACTCCCTCCCATTGACATGTTCATATTTCAAGCTTCCTCTGTTCCCTCCATATGGTGATACTCCCTCTGTTCCCAAATATAGTACAAAGTCGAGTCATCTATTTTGGAACGGAGGGAGTAGTACGGAGTAAAAGCCTCCCTCTGTTCTCAAATACGGAGTATTTGTCTTTCTACAGATTTCAACAAGTGACTAGGTACGGAGCAAAATGAGTGAAGTGAGCGTACAGGCATAGGGATATTGTAGAAAGGAAGTCCTCGCGATCCATTTATTCCCCATCTCGGTCACAGAGAACCATTCAAATAGTCTTCGCAGTGAAGTGACAATACACGCTGCAGCAGATGGGACACGTAATTAATAAGCTGAACCAGCGTGTTAGTGTTACTAAATCAGCCTTACCTAGTACTGCCATCATGTTTGCCAGTAGAGCACGCTTCCGCAAATATGCCTACGCACCTCTGTCCTCCATTAACTGACATATGGGCCCTGTTGTGGTAGACCCACATGTCATCGGTGTAACTATTTACACTCCGAAGGACGGTATATCCTGGTAGTAGTACTAGTAGAATTGAGATTGAATGCACTTTCTTCCGCGTCTTCCACTCTTCTTCCTCCTCTCTTCCCCATCGTTGGCCGCACACCATTTACCCCCGCTCACTGCTCGCCCGCCCGCGCCATCTTCCTTGGTAGCTCGCGCGTACCATATCCCCCCGCTCACTGCTCGTCCACACGAGGAGAAGCTTCTTTGCTCGCCCGCCCGAATCCACTTCCCCGCTGGCTTGCAGGCACCGAAAACCCCAATGGCAGAACCGACTGACACGCAGAGCCGCGATTGGAATTCCCTCCCCGATGTTCTCTTGGAGCAGATCTGTAGTCGTATGGACCTACTCAGAACCGTCCGTCTGGCCGCATGCTCGACGTCTTTGTACCTCTACTCGTCTGCAACCGGCCGGCTCTTTTCAAGACACCCTGCTTGCTGATGCCCGATCCTCGCAGGTGGCCCATACACCGACTTGACGATCCTAAGGAGGTCGTCGTGGTGCCCCTTGACATGCTACCACTACCCGTCCACCTGCCCTTCATGCGCGACCACTACTGGGCGGGCATGAAGGCCAACTGGATTGTCCTCATCCACCAATCTGGTAGTCCATGGCGTCTTGTGGATATCTACACCCAGCGAGAGATCACCCTTCCATCTTTGGATACTGCCGCCATCGAGCCTCGCGGCCCGCCGGACACTCCTGCCTACTACGCACGAGACGCGTAAAGCTTTTGGCTCGACCTCTGTTTGCAGAAAGTTGTAATCTACAAAGTGCCCACACCATCAGAAGACTACATGGATTACAAGCTCATTGCCTTGTTCAACAAGGGATTAGTCTATCTGGAATCCGTTCGCCATACATGGTTATGGCTCATCATCAATCCTGTTGAGGAAACATTTCTGTTTGATGCTATAGTGCATGATGGCATCGTTTACGCGGTCGACGCACAGATTGGCTACCTATACTGGTGGAATCTATCATCGTGTAATTGTTCTATCTCATCTCATCTTTACCTTATGAATACGATAGCCTGTTCATTTGTTACAAATTTAGAATGCATAGCATGTCTATAACCACATCATTGCTATATGTTCATCTCATTTCCTAGATTTTTATGACCACACATGTTATTGTTAGAGTTGATATGAGAACAATTGGCATCTAATGATTGTTAGAATACATATTATGAGCATAACATCATGATTGCTATATGTTACTCTCGTTTACAAGATTTTTATAACAACGCATGTTATTGCTTAGAGTTGATATGAGAACAGTAGTAGTAAGTGCTATGGTAGAATATGAGTAGGCGTTGTCATAGCTGTTTTCCTCTCATTGTTACATGATGTTTGAACCATGACATATTGCTAGAATATGAAAGCCATTGGCTTATTTTTTTAACTTGGGGTATGATTATGACCACGACATTGCAATTCTCTGTCTATCATATGTGTCACTGTTATAATAATATTAATTCCACACATACTCTAAACATGATTGTTTATTTTTGTCCTTTTGGTCTCCAATTAGAATTGTTGCAGTAGACGCAAATGCGCTGGCCTTCATGATTCCAGGACCTGGAATCATACCATCCGATGGGGGTTGTTTATCGCTCGTTCAGCTGACGACGGTCATTTGATGCTCATTCGCACGTACCAAATTGACCAAACCATTACATCAAACCACATGCAGTACAATGCATGGGGCGTTCGTGACATTGATGGCTATGGCTGCTTCGTGTTCGAGAAAGATCCTAGCTCTGTTGGGCCAGGCGTATCCAACTGGAGGTGGGTTTACAGCCTCGGCAACCACTCCTTGTTCCTCGGGCTCAATTATCCGATCATCCAACCAATCATCAATCATATCACCGGCGATGATTACTGTGCTATGCAACTTCCATTCATGAGGGGGGGGCTGTGTTTACACATCATACCATGGGTTTCATGAATCACCATATCCAGAGATTCGTCGACATAGCTTGTTGCCAGATAATCTTCTGTGTGTGAAAGGCATCAAGCTTCCATGCGCTGGATGGCTTTTGCAAACCCAACATGCGGCGATGTGGTTCATGCCAACAGCAAATATGCACAACTTGATTCGTGCTGATATCTAGACTGAGCCATGTATTCTGCTGCTGTAGCACGACCCTCTTTTGTTGGATATTATGTACTGTTGTTAGTTTGAAGCAATCCTCTGGTTTGAAGGATAGATACCTTCCTAGGATCAAGTGCATCCTAACTCACCTGCGTAGGATGTACTGATAATGATGATGGAGATGTTGTGCAGAGGCCGTATATATATATATATATATATATATATATATATATATATATATATATATATATATATATATATATATATATATATATATATATATATATATATATATATATCAGTTAGGCTTCAAGTGTGTACTTGTTAGTTAAACCTATGTATAAATTGTGACACTAAATACGACTAGTAAGTAGTACATTAGCAGTACTAGTATACGTCAGTCAAATTATTCATCATGTCCACACATTGAATTGACGTGACAACACGCTGCGCGTGAGGTGACACAAGAATCCCGGCGGCGTGTTCGGGTACTCTGGGCTTCATATTTGGAGTACCACTTATCTGTCGAAATCTTTCATCATTCACTTAAAACAGTCGATTGATCATACATTGAGTACCATATAACTGGAATTACCGATGCAAGTCGAAGAAGGATTGGCCCATGCTGCCGGCTGGCGTCAAGTTCGATCCCACGGATCAGGAGCTGATCAAGCACCTTGAGGCCAAAGTGAGTGCTGACAGCGCGAGATTCCAGTCTCTCATCGATTTGTTCATACCAACCATCGACAGCGAGCACGGCATATGTTACACCCAACCTGACAAACTTCCAGGTAAGACACCGATTGGCCGTCTGCTTGCACAAACATATTTCTTTGTTTATAGCTCTATTTTTTGTTTTTAGACGCAGACCTGGTGAAGCAATTACAATTTGACAGTTAATAAAAAGTGAAACAAGTGACTGCAACATGCCAAAGATGTTATGAAAATGCCAACTAGGTACACTAAAACCTGTATTCCACAATACTGCAGGTATCACACTGAGTGGCCTAAGGAAGCATTTCTTCTAGCGCAATTCCAGGGCGTTCAAAAGGGGCGCGTGGACACGTCGCATGATACAGTCGGAGTGTGGCATGCACGCGATGTGGCACAAGACCGGCAATACCTTGCCGGTGATGGTCAACAGCCGGCAGACGGGTAGCAAAAAAGGTTCTGGTGCTGCACACCAACAAGAACTTCGACCAGCAGAGGACCAACTGGGTGATGCACCAGTACCACCTCGGGGACCTGGAGCAAGAGAAGGAGCGGGAGCTGGTCCTCTGCAAGATTTTCTACCAGACGAAGACTAGGGCCAGGAGTAAAAAGATTATAAGTTAGTTTGGTATTGGTAGTTGTACTACCTTGTCGTCCGCAAGTTGGTATTGTTGTTACGATCTCTTGGTATGAGCTTGCATTTGCTTCCAACCATCATGCCGAGGGTCGACGTGGATATAAAGTTGAATCATTTGTTTCAAAACGAATTTTCAGGCACCTGATTTTTATTTGATGGGTAGCATAAGCACCCGCCGTTCAAATTCCCAGTTCTCCAATTTTTTTTGAAACAAGTGCATGCACTTATTATCACGATAAAAAACAATATCCGTGCTGCATCCCAGTTATCAGTCTGTACTTGCAGAATTCTCTCGTTTATTGAGCATGTATATTGTTTTTTCAGGTCGAGCAAGTTTCAACTGGGCTGTAGATTGCCCAAGGTTGTTTTGTTTTTAACAGGCCCAGCCCATGACGACAATGGGGCACAAAGATCCATCAAGTATCTACTGGCCTCTGGCCTACCAGCGTTAGTTATATTTTGCCTTACAACATCCGCAGGCAGTTTTTTTTAATGAATTAAAGACACAGCCCAGTTCTATTTTCCTCTTGAAACGCATGTCCTACATCCGTTTTCTAAGCTCTACCTATAGTTTTACTAGTTCATATACACGTATCATTATATTGAAAACACATAAAATTCCCTTTTCATATTTACATCCTTATTTTTGTTGTTTTTTCCCACCCAGCGCTGATTTTTCTACCACTGGTTTTCCCTTAAACCAACTAAATTTGTCCCACATCTTATTTGCTTACAAAAACAAAATGATTTTTTTGGCAAATCAATAAGTTCTTAAAAAAATGTTTATCATTTCGGGATTACAACAGTTCGGACTCCACCGAAATATGCAAAATAAGGTTGGACTTTTTGACCGTGGTCCTGGGCAGAAAATGGGTTGTAATAAATTATGTAAGAATTAGCAAATGGGCTGTAAATTATAAAAAAATAGCAAATGGGCTTTATGTTGTCTGCCAAAGATTTGGAGGCTGACTTGTGGGCCTACTAAGTTCATGCGTACACAAGGTTTCTCAAAAAAGAAACTTAGTCAACAATCGACTCTACCAGCGTCAGACCGTTAGATGTCAATCTAACGACAATCGTGCTTCTTCAGTCTCTGATCCTCCTGCCCCAGCCGCCCAAACTAGCGCCGTCGGAACCGCCTGCTCCCGCCTCCTGTGGCCGGCAGTGCTGCCGGGAAGGCCTCACGGCCCCATCATACTCGCATCCATGGCCTGTCTATCCCTCTACTCACCCACACCTCCTGTTATTTTCCGGCGACGGCAGCCGAACCAGTCAACCCTCGTACTCTCCGCCGCGTGGGCAGCCACTGCCGTGTCTTCCCCGGCTCCGTGTTGTTCCCTTCGTAGGACTCGCCGTCGTCCACCGCCCTGGTGCTCTCGGCGCAGCGTGGTCAACGATGTCCATCCAACGGCCGTAGTGCTTCTTCAACCTCTGGTTTTCTTGCCCCAGCCGCCCAAAGCAGTGCCGGTCGTGCCGCATGCTCCTGCCTCCTGTGGCCGGCTGTGCTGCCGCGGAGGCCTCACCGTCCCCATACTACTCCCACCGCTGGCTAGGCCATCCCTCCACTCACCCACTCCCCCTGTTATTTTGCGGCGACGGTAGCCTCACACTGCAGCCGAACCAGTGAACCCTCGTACTCCGCTCCGCGTGGGGATCCACTGCCGCGTCTTCCCCGGCTCCGCGTCGTCCCCTTCCTAGGCCTCGCCGTCGTCCACTGCCTTGGTGCTCTCGGCGCGGCATGGTCAACGTGGTTAACGACATTCCATCGGAAGAGTACTGTACGTGGAGAGGCTGACAGCTGGGTCCACGGCCACAACCCAGTTTTTTTATGATTTGCTAAGTAAGTCGCTTTGTCAGGCCTGTTGGGCTGCAAATCTTTCAAGACAAGGAGAGCTTTCCTTTAGTTAGCCGAGAAAATGGCCCATCAGTAATGAGAAATGGGTTTTACATTTCTAAAACACATCAAACCGGCAATTAGTTTCAAATATCTTTTTTTCATTTCGAGATTTGAAATTACATTAATTTTTATGCATGGAGAAGTTGTTGGATTTTATATTGATATACATTTATTTTTAAAATCAGTTTGAATGTGAGTCAAAATTTCGGGATTAAAAATAGTTCGGACCACACCGAAATATGCAAAATTTCGTATAATTTTTTAACCGTGGCCACAATATCGGCTGTAATGCTAACAAAAAGAATATGAGCTCCAAAAAAACCATTAATAATTAGCAAATGGACTGTAAATTATTAGAAATAATGGCAGATGGGTTGTATGCTGTTTTCCACAGATTTGAGGCTTTCCTAAAAAAAAGGTTGACGCACAAGTAGCGACTGTTGGATGGCCATCCAATGACTGTCGTGCTTCTTCAATCTCTGCTCTTCCTGCTCCAGCCGCTCAAACAGGCGCCGGCGGGACTGCCTGCTCCCTCCTCCCCGCGGCCGGCTCTGCTGCCGTGCAGGCCTCACCGCCCCACCGTACTCTCATCGCTGGCCGAGCCATCCCTCTACTCACCCACACCTGCTGTTATTCTCCGGCGACGGCAGACGAACCAGTAAACCCTCGTACAGTCGTACTCCCCTCCGCGTGGGAAACAACTGCCGAGTTTTCCCTACCTCCGTGTCGTTCCCTTCCTGGGCCTCGCCGTCGTCCACCGCCCTGGTGCTCTCGGCGAGGCCTGGTCAACGTGGCCAACGACCGACATGCATCTGAAGTGGACTTTACGTGGAGAGGCCGACAGCTGGGTCCACGGCCGCATGCAAGGAAATGCCTCCTTATTACGCACAAAATAATGATTCCTCCACCTGACATGAGGGAACCACCAAAAGGGCCTCTGTATTTCGCCAAAAAAAACGTTACCATCGCTGACAGCTCGGACCCACCAGCTATATCTTCGCACGCAAGGAAGTGCCTCCTTATTATGCACAAAAAAAATGAATACCCCCTGTTAGCTGGGACCTAGTATAGTGGCAGGCTGACTTGTGGGCCTACTAAGTTGACGGGGACGGAGGGCTTTGTCAACTTAGTCAATATGCACGCTTCTAGCTCCAGTGACCGTACGACGTCCATCCAACGGCCGTAGTGCTTCTTCAACCTCTGGTCTTCTTGCTCCAGCCGCCCAAAGCAGCGTCGGTCGTGCCACATGCTCCTGCCTCCCGTGGCCGGCTGTGCTGCCGCGGAGGCCTCACCGCCCCCTACTATTACCACCGCTGGCCAGGCCCTACGGTGACGGTAGCCTCACACTGCAGCCGAACCAGTGAACCCTCGTACTCCTCTCCGCGCGGGCTTCCACTGCCGCGTCTTCCCCGGCTCCCCGTCGTCCCCTTCCTAGGTCGCGCCGTCGTGCACCGCCCTGGTGCTCTCGGCGTGGCGTGGTCAACGTGGTCAAGGAACGACTTCCATCGGACGTGGACTGTACGTGGAGAGGCTGACAGCTAGGTCCACGGCCGCAGCAAGGAAGTGCCTCCTTATTACCTGCAAAATAATTATTCCTCCACCTGACAGCGGGGACCCACCAGACGGGCCATCGTATTTCGCCCCCTGACTGCTGGGACCCACCAGCTACATCTTCGCAGGCAAGTAAGTGCCTGACAGTCGGGACCCACCTGGTCGAAGCGTATGTAGTGTTGTCATTCTGGTCGCGAACGTGTACGTACATATATACTGGTCGATGTAGAGGCGCGCACGTGTCGTAGTAGAGGCGCGCACGTAGCATGTGCACGTAAGTACAACGGCCAGGGTGCAAGAAAGAAAATACAGCCACGTATGTGTAAATATGGGCGGGGTCTCGAACGCCTACTCGCGCATACGTACGGCCAGGGCTCGTGTACATGGCTGGGTCGGAACGGAGAAACAGCGTCGTCGTCATGTTCATGGGGAGGCAACGGAATGCGTCGTGTTCATCGGGAGGCAACGGAATGCGTCGTGTTCATCGGGAGGGCTTGGACGGAACAGGCGATGGAAACGAGGCCTGGCATACCGCGGAACGGAGGAAACGGCCTTGTGTTCGACCGGCCACATTCGAAACGGGATCCTGTTCATCGGGAGGGGTCTGGCGTACCGCAAAACGGAGGAAACAGACCACCTACGGTCGAAACGGGGGTCCTGTTGATCGGGAGGGGTGTGGCGTACCGCAAAACGGTGGAAACAGACTTGTGTTGGAGCGCTACGGTCGAAACGGGGGTCCTGTTCATTGGGAGGGGTGTGGCGTACCGCAAAACGGGACTCCATGGGATACTGTTCATCTCCACCGTCGACCCCCTCCAGCCTCCATGAGTTATTGTTCATCCACCGTCAACCTCCTCCAGCCTCCACGGGCTCCTGTTCATCCAGCCTCCACCGCGCGCTATTCCACCGGCTACTGTTCAACCACCCCTCCACCGTCTACTGTTCATCCAGCCCTCCACACCATGGGGTCCTGTTCAACCACCCCTCCACGGGCACCCCTCCACCGTCTACAGTTCATCCAGCCCTCCACGGGGTCCTGTTCATCCAGCCCCAACCGGCTCGATCGATCGGGGTCCTGTTCATCCAGAGGCAACACCACGGGGTCCTGTTCATCCACCCTCACCGGGAACTATTCATCCATCCCCTCCCCCGCAACGCTCACTGTTCATCCAGAGGCAGCATTGATCGGCTTCAGTTAGCAGCAGTAGCGAAGGAATCGCTCAATCGGGTTCAGTTAACAGCCATCGATCGATCGCTCGGGTTCGGTAACGTGTAGCCTGTAGTGCAATCGCTCGGGTTCAGTTAGAGCCAACGCCTCGCACACACGCGCGTACGTGTACGAGAGAAACGCGCATCGCTCGGCATCCAACCTCCCATCGTAACCGGGAACTCCCCGAAATTTTCCTCCCCCTCACTTCTACCACGGTTTTTCCGTCATGGACGGGCCAAAGAATGTCATACAGCTTCGTCTCCGGCCCGCCCAGGACGAAAAGCCCATTTTCTGTCATGATTTTTTGTCATAGAAGTAGGAGCCCACTACATCTATGATGATATCGGGTTTTGTCACAATTATCGTCATAGAAGTGTCATATGTATGATAGAATTTTTTTTCCGTTCAGCCCAAAATGTCACGGATGTGTCTTTTTTTGTAGTGAGGAGAGGGAGCTTTTCTTCAAGTGTGGGTCAAGATAGTTGTGTTGCTCAACCCCTCCACGAAGTTGTGAAGGGGTATTTATAGTGTGGCCCCAAATGTGGCCGGTGGGGCGGAATTCTGCTCAGGAAAGTGTCGGACGTCCGGTGGATTACCGAACGTCCGGTGGCAAAACAGGCACCGGATGTCCGGTGGAACACCGGACGTCCGACGGCTGTAGCACGCCATAAGACGAATGTAGCAGGATATTTGCGAAACAGGTTTGTCAGACATCCGACACTTGCCGAACATCCGGGCACCGGTCGTCCGATAAGTACCGGAAATCCGTCCGTTTGCTTTTGGATTGGCGCACCGGATTTCCGGACGTTACCGGTCGTCCGGCCAAAATAACAGTAGGAACCCCAAAACTAAAACATGCATAACTTTCACATCCGGACTCCGATTTTGATGATCTTTGGCTCGTTTTGATGCTATGGAAAAGCTCCAGGTCCTCACATGGAGAACCACCCAAGATAAACCAAAATGGAGGGTGCAAAGTATGGAAATGTTAGCTCATATATTTTGGGAAACTATTTGGCTTTGGCTTTTCTTTGGTATATAGGATATGAGTGGAATTGTGTATAGAAGATATTGACTTGAGGAAATCCATCACAAACCCCTTTGATCCCCTCTTAATAGTGCGAGATCCCTATAACTCAAGAATCATAAAAGAGCTACACTACATAGCTATCAAGAATCCATTCTTGAGTGTATATGTTTCTTTGGTGGTCATCACTCCACAACACTAACATCAAAGGAACTAATACCTTTGACATGAGTCGTTCACTTGAGATTGATGTTGATGTTTCTTCTTGGATCAAGATGAAGGAAAGACATTGGTGAAGTCTTCAAGTCTATCCCCATACACAATGTGGGAAGCTTCGCTTTGTATGCATCTTCACTTGTCCATCATGTGATAATCCACAAGCTTCAAGCATGTAATCCTTTGGGATGGTTATCTTGTACTTTTACTTGTCAACCATGATCACCAACACTTGATGTCATCCTATCATAGACACTTGAAATCTCTTTCTCGATGCGAGCCCATGAGAATCACCTAACCCTAAAAAACATAGACAACACATAGTATGTGTTAGTACATAGAGTGCAATTGATAATTTCCTCTCATACCACAAGATCCTATGTGGTGCATCTTTTGCGCTCGTGTGTTGACCATTTAGAGTTCAATCTTTGAGCTTCATCTTGGTCAACCTATATCTCTAATCCATGTTTAATCTTGACGTCTTGAAGGGTATATTGAATTCTTCACTTGAATAGCTTGTTTGAATACTTGATCAATCATGACTCAACACATGAGTCCATTATGATCATATCTTTGCGCCACCCCTAGAATTCATCATTCAAATCATCCTTTTAAGATCTTGGTCCATTATGGCTCAAACCATAGCTCTAAGAATGGCAACCCTTAAGATACTCCAGTGAACTTCATTTTGATCATCTCAATGTAATTGTTGCTTCAAAGGAGTTGTCTTCCATTATTCTTCAATCATATTCCAATGGGACTAACCTTCAAATGTATATCTCAATGCAAACATTAGTCCATAAGGATTGTCATTAATTACCAAAACCACACAAGCACGCAACTAGAGGGTTTATATAATGAAATTATTATTATTATTACACAAGCACACAATTTTTTCGAGGATAAATTGTATACTTGCGGTGATTTTGATAGCATTAATTATCACAAAGAAACTTGATGTTTATCAAAACCGTTTGTATTAACATCAAAACACTACACAAGCTTTTGATGTTAGTAAGACCACAATATATAGAGCAAGCTCCCCCACGATATATGCATGTGTGAATGAACTTTGAATTTCAGTGCATATATTGATTGATATAAACTAGTTGTTGTTTTCTCTATATATTCATTCATGCAACAAGCATATATAACTAGTGTGGATATGCATGAATGACAACAAGAACTTCAAAAGAAATTTATCTTAAACCATCTAAACTTCTCTCCCATTGGCAACAAATGCCAAAATGGAAGACAAAACATCTAGAAGACCAATATAGTATGAGTTCCTCCTTGATGTGTGCATATCACAAAATGTGAGTGAACGCAAATGCACATATACAATATGTAACAATTTGAGGAGCTCAGAATCTATAGAATGCAAAGGATACAAAGATATGAAAACAAGCATTAGAAATGTGAGGAAAACAGTCAAAACACATGAGTGCGCAAGATTATATGTCAAACATACAAGCAATCATGACACAACCTCTTACCGAAGCCACCATAAGAATAACAGGAAACAAACAAAGTGGACGGCAAGGAATAAATGATATCAAGGAAAGATATGAACTTTCTCATGTATAAAAATTTCTGAGTGTCCAATCATAATCATGATATGTATCCACAAAGGAACTTTGCATACACAAAATAGACGCAATTGATAAGAACATGATATACACAAGTGAATCCATTATTATACAACTGAAACCTAGTCATAATAGCATGGCACATGGCACAAATTGATCTGATTTGCATAACACAAATTGAAGCAAGCAATCAAAAGATCCGACGAGCCAAAAGGATAAAAGAATATTATGATTTGGGCAAAGGAGTGTTCTAAGGAAAATAGAGAAGCTCCCCATGATTTGTGCACTATTTAGAGTTCTTATATTTGGATGCAAGTGCACAAAATAGGATCATCACTCCAACAAAATCAATAGGAACACAAAACAATTTCAAGCAGGCATAGATAAGAAAAGAAGCCTAGCATTTGGAACAAACATATGGTTGATCAACATGTAAATGAGGCAACCTAAGAATAGGCACACCAAAATGATGTGTGTGAGTCACGACAAAGCACTTGAGAAGACTAGTATAAGGATGAGAATTAAGCACCAACATAGCCTTGAGTAAATGAGATACAAGGTGCAAGACATGTCCTTCCCACACACATGAAGTTAATAGGGTCACACACACACACACACATCAAGCAAATGGGTTCACAAGCTCACTAATAGCAAATTAAAAATCAAAGCTTGTGACAACCCATGAGGTAGATAGGAAACAATTGGCTTGTCAAGACAAGCATGAGGACAACAATCTTCACCAAACATGCACTAAGATGCAAAGAGGTAAGACATGCACTCATAAAACAAATGCTTCAATGGAGCCACCAAAAAGATATAAAAAGTGAATGAAATGGTGGACATGAAAGAATAGGGATATCAACTAGAGATGTAGCTTCTCTCACGTGTATAAGATTCTAGGTAGATGATATCCACAAAGAAGGATGTACACATAAAATAGTTACGGAAGGAAAGAATAAGATATCCAAACAGGAGTCATAGAATATACCAATGAGATCTTTGCTTGAAAGCATAGCACGTGGCTTAATATAATCTTATTGTATATTAATGAACTCCAAACACACAACCATCAAAGACATCACAACTAGCAACGAGAGATCATTGTTGGGATGCTTTGAGAAAGGAAACAAGTATCACA
Organism: Aegilops umbellulata; assembly: GCA_032464435.1. Classification (NCBI taxonomy): domain Eukaryota; kingdom Viridiplantae; phylum Streptophyta; class Magnoliopsida; order Poales; family Poaceae; genus Aegilops; species Aegilops umbellulata. The sequence goes on from CP136060.1 coordinate 369,472,244, forward strand.
GGAACGAGTCAAGAAATTCATGCCATGATGCAACCTACACAAGGTTGACCCCATTTCTATATATTTGCATGAAGTAAATACTTGTTACCGAGATAGCATTGGTATGAAGTCGTAGATCAATAAAATGTCCAAGATTGGCTCTAATTTCCTCATAGTGCCACCACCTTCATGAATAAGCCAAGCACCCAGTGCTTCTCAAATGTACCTAAAATATTTTAAGTACAATATAGTCCCCAAACTTATTGGGTCCGAAGTAGTTAGCATAACTACAACACATAGGGTAAAACCACTTAAATATGTGCATATTGATATGAATTTGAATTTCATGCACATCTTAGCTATTAAGAATTTGATGGATTTACCACACACACACACACAGATATATATATATATATATATTATATTATATTATACATATATATATATATATATATATATATATATATATATATATAGGATCAAATAAGGCAAACAAGGCATGTGAATTTACACATAGTAAATATGCATGCACAAGCCTAGCAAAATCCAGGGAGATACAAATTGGACAAATGTCCACACAACTGTTAATACTTCCAATAACGTCACTAGTCATTCATGTTGTCCAAAAAGAATCAAAGTGAAAAATCAACATATGATAGCACACAAAGTTCAACATATGAACCAAGAAAAAAAAACAATGAGCATATAAGATATGCATTGTAGACATACTCATAGGAATATCTCACTCAAGTAGATATAGGACACTATAAACAATGACATAACAAACTCTCATATAGAGCAATAAGATGAATTCGAACAAAATGGTATTTCGGGTTATCATTCGGTGTAGAAACCAAATAAGTACATGATCATCTATACTAACACAAGCATAACATGAGAGTTTAGAAATAAACACAATGCTTGGATAGCATAATATTAACATTCCAACTAGATAGATCATCATGCAAAGCAATAATTGGAATAGCTTTAATCAAATGATTTTCCAAATATGATTTTAAATATAACCATGGGAAAAACCGCACAAGAATGCCATACGTAAACAAGACATTGCATGCCATGGAGATATAAGATAATCTCAAATATAAATTCTAAGTGGGATCCCTCAATTGTTCATATTAACAAGGACTGTGATATGCACAAAGCATATCACTCCCCCGTAATTTGATGATCCATGTATTATCCACAAGAAGCAAATGAAACCCGACTAATGATAATTAATGGATGAGAAATTGAGTTTCAAATGAGCTTGACAACCACATAGTAACTAGATAATATTGCACTAACAATACTAGGTGGTATCCCACATGCATACACATTTAAGGTTTGTGATATGCGTAAAACATAGCACTCCCCCATAATGTGATGATCAATTAATATCTCAAAAGAGCCAAGGAAGATTCAACTACTGAAGCAATAAAGGCTTGAGACAACACACACAAATATATGAAGTGCATTGTGACCTTCACATGCTAGATAACACAAATCAAGCATACTAGGAAGCACAACTATACAAGCACATGCTAGGTACAAAACCTAAACATGCAAGGGACTTAGTAACTTTCAATGTAAACAATGCAAGTACAAGTTACCGCAAAGAGGAGCATTGGATTGATAGATATGATGATAACTTGACTTGGCATTAACCATAACATATGGTGAAAATAGTTTTTCTTCATGAAGTAGCCAAGTCTCCAATGCCCTCCACACACCTATTGATCAAGTTTGAGCTTGATGGTCCCCAACCAAGTTGGGTCCTAAGAAGTTAGTAACAATAGGCTTGGCAACCCAAATGATCTTGTCCACTTTCAAACTTCTTTGGGAACCCAGAAACTTGGCAAACACATTGCCAATAATATCCTTCCTTAGAGAATAATGATTATTGACTATAGGAGGATTAGATATGTTACCGTTGGGACAAGATGAAGCTATGTGTCCCTTCTTACGGCAAATATAGCAACATGTGTTCCCCTTTCTCTTCTTCTTTACCTTTTCAACTTGGAGAGCATTATCTTGGTTAGGAATGGGAAGAGGCCTTTCATTATCTTGATATTGAACTTGAGGCCACTTCCCTTGATGCTTCACATTTGAAGCCTTCTTCTTCAATGGACAAGATCTCACATGGTGTCCAACATTCTTGCACTTGAAGCAAGTAATGTTGGCCGAATTCTTGACTTGATCTTGTCCCTTCTTCTTGTTCTTGGACTTCTTATTGTTGGAGATGAAATCAAGTCCTATTTTCTCTTGAAGGTCCTTTTGCACACTCAAGATATTATCACAACATTTTTCCAAGTCTTTCTTCAAACTAGTCAGTTGGGCCTTGAGCTCTTTATTTTCCTCTACAAGGTTAGTATTAACAAAAGAACTAGAGGAAATAGAAGCTTCATTGTTAGAGCAACAAGGCATGGTGAGCAATTCATTACAAGATGTAACAATATCATGTAGAGAGGAATCGCAAGGACTAGCACATGACAATAAGGCATTTCAAGTACAAGATGTGCTAATATCCACATGAGACTCACATGATTTTACCTTGGTGGCCATAGCCTCATGAGCTAACTTTTACTCATCATGAGAGATTAGAAGATCCTCATGAGTGCCTGAGAGCTTTTTATGAACTTCTCCCAATTTCCCATAATTGCTAGTTAGCAAATCAAGTTGAGTCCTTAGCTCAACATTTTCTTTTAATATCGATGCTTCACACAAGATAGAGTTAGTAGGACAAGCATCATTATCAATATGAGAGGAGCATGTAGAAGCTAGAGACTCCGCATGAGTAGCTTGAAGTTCCTCATGAGACTTAGAGAGTTTGGCGAGCTCTCCTTTTACCTTCTTGTAGTCAAGGTCAAGGTGCTCAAAATCCTATTTAAGTTTACAATGAGTAACTTCAATATCTTCTTTTAAAGACCTCAAGTCACTAAGACATTGATGAGCCATAGCAAGTTCATGTTCAAGTTGTTCACTTTTTGCTTTCTCATAAAGAAATAAGTCGTTACGTCTTTGAAAGCAAGCAAGAACATCTTGGAGCCTTTTATAAGTGTTATTTTTAGCTCTACGAAGAGTTTCCCCAATCTCATAGAGATTTTGAGTCAAAGCTTCATCATCTTCCTCATTACAACTATCATCATTATCACTAAGAGAAGATGATACCTCGTCATTACCTCTTGCCATGAGGCACATGTGAACACAAGGGGTTGATGATGATTCTTTTGGAGAGGAGGGTTCTTCATCGACCAAGCGTGCCTAATTTTTCTTGAATTCCTCTACATGGTTAGTTTCACAAAGATAACTAGAGGGAATCACAACATTTTGAATATTGCAACACAAACGACCAAGCATATCATCACAAGAATTTATGAGTGCATCATTAGATGATATGCAAGGACTCTCTACACAAGAATGTACGATGTTTTCGGTGTTAGATATGCTCGTGTCCATAGAAGATACATCACTAGTATCAACATAAGCAAGATCATCAATGATGAGCTTAATACCATCATCATGAGATATTTCTTCACTCACCATGTCATTACCTTGTGGTAAGCCACATGTTGGTGAAGTGAAAGATGTTGAGGTATGCAAGTAATCTGAGGTGGAAGCAATAAAGAGGTCTTCATGATTTAGAAATGTGGAGAACTCCTCCATTAACTCCCCGAAAATAATATTGTCTTCATCAAGATTGGACCCACAATATATATCTTCAATTTTGGTCCAAGCCTCATGAGCCAACGAACAAGACGAGATTTACTTGTACACCTCGAAGTTTATAGCTTGGTGAATGAAACTTAAAGCTTCATAATCAAGATGCATATCATAAAGTGATGGAGATTGTCCATCCTTTAGATTTAAATTCCCTACAACCACAATCCGCAAAGCATTTGGACCCATGGCCCGAAAGTGAAAAAGCATGTGTAATCTCCACATAATGTAATTTGTGCCATTAAAACAAAATGTGTCATTGTGCACTAGTTCACTAGTTGACATCATTACTCTCTAGGCGGTTAAGCCTAATAAGGAGAGACCTAGCTCTGATACCAATTGAAAGGACCACGATATCGCCTAGAGGGGGGGTGAATAGGCGTTTTAAAATCTTTTACGGATTGGGCTATATCCTAATGCGAAAATAAACTAAGCGGATACTTTTCAAGAACAAATCCTAAATATACTAGGCTCACTAGGTGCACCAACAACTTAGGATAAACAAGATGGGAACAACGAGGATATGAGTAAGCACAAGTAAGTTACACAAACTTACTCAATGTATATCACGAGATATGGAAATGAATAATACACACACCCACAAGTAGTCAATACAAGCTTACACAAATTGTATCACAATATATGGAATTGAATGATACAAGAAAACTCAAGTAAGCACTACAAGCTTACACAAGATATGTTACAAGCTAGCAATTCACACTAAACACAAGATAGAACAATAGTAGGAAGTATGAATTGCGGACTATAAAGTGTTGGCCTAAATAATCTCTACGATATGGTAACCAACACAATATAATGAGGACAACAAGAATAGTGAATGCCCGGTCAAGTGACCAAGGTAAAGCACAAGTAAGGAGTTAGAGTTAGGGATAACCGTAGTCACGGAGACGATGATGTACCCCGATGTTCACTTCCTTGGAGGGAAGCTAGTCACCGTTAGAGAGGTGGATGTTACCATTAAGGCACAGAAACGCCACGAAGGCTCACCCTATTCTCCTTGAGATATCACCACAAAGGCGATTCCCAACCACTAGTGGTAGACCTTGAGGTGGCATCCAAACCTTCACAAACTTTCCGGGGGACAAATCACAAGTTGATTCCTCACCGGAGCACTCCTACCACCTAGGAGTATCCAACCTCCAAGAGTAACAAGATCATGGGGGGAATGCTCAAGACTTTCTCAAATCACGAATTCCTTTGGTCAAGAGAAGGAAAGGGAGTGGATCTTCACTTGAGTGGAATCTCTCTCAAGAACTCTCCCAAATCTCTTCGGGGTCTAAGAATTAAGGTAGGAGAAAGGAGAGCGAGCTTTTCTTCAAGTGTGGGTCAAGATAGTTGTGTTGCTCAACCCCTCCATGAAGTAGTGAAGGGGTATTTATAGTGTGGACCCAAATGTTGCCGTTGGGGCGGAACTCTGCTCAGGAAAGTGTCGGACGTCCCGTGGATTACCGGACGTCCGGTGGCAAAACAGACACCGGACGTCCGGTTGATCACCGGACGTCCGACGGCTGTAGCACGCCATCAGACGAATGTAGCAGGATATTTGCGAAAAAGGTTTGTCGGACATCCGACACTTGCTGGACGTCCGGGACTGGACGTCTAATAAGTACCGGAAATCCGTCTGTTTGCTTCTAGATTGGCGCACCAGATTTCCGGACTGTTACCGGACGTCCGGCCAAAATAACAGCAGGAACCCCAAAACTAAAACATGCATAACTTTCACATCTGGACTCCAATTTTGATGATCTTTGGCTCGTTTTGAAGCTATGGAAAAGCTCCAGGTTCTCACATAGAGAACCACCCAAGATAAACCAAAATGGAGGGTGCAAAGTATGGAAATGTTAGATCATATATTTTGGGAAACTATTTGGCTTTGGCTTTTCTTTGGTATATAGGATATGAGTGGAATTATGTGTAGAATATATTTACTTGAGCAAATCCATCACAAACCCCTTTGATCCACTCTTAATAGTGTGGGATCCCTATAACTCAAGAATCATAAAAGAGCTACACTACATAGCTATCGAGAATCCATTCTTGAGTGTATATGTTTCTTTGGTGGTCATCACTCCACAACACTAACGTCGAAGGAACTAATACCTTTGACACGAGCCATTCACTTGAGATTGATGTTGATGTTTCTTCTTGGCTCAAGATGAAGGCAAGACATTGGTGAAGTCTTCAAGTCTCTCCCCCATACACAATGTGTGAAGCTTTGCTTTGTATCATCTTCACTTGTCCATCATGTGATAATACACAATCTTCAAGCATGTAATCCTTTGGGATGGTTATCTTGAGCTTTCCCTTGTCAACCATGATCACCAACACTTGATTTCATCCTCTCATAGACACTTGAAATCTCTTTCTCGATGCGAGCCCATGAGAATCACCTAACCCTAAAAATCATAGACAACACATAGTATGGGTTAGTACACAGAGTGCAATTGATAATTTCTGATCATACCACAAGATCCTATGTGGTGCATCATTTGCGCCCGTGTGTTGACCATTTAGAGTTCGATCTTTGAGCTTCATCTTGGTCAACCTATATATCTACTCCATGTTTAATCTTGACGTCTTGAAGGGTATACTGAATTCTTCACTTGAATAGCTTGCTTGAATACTTGATCAGTCATGACTCAACACATGAGTCCATTATGATCATATCTTTGAGCCACTCCTAGAATTCATCATTCAAATCATCCTTTTAAGATCTTGATCCATTATGTCTCAAACCATAGCTCTAAGCATGGCAACCCTTAAGATACTCCATTGAACTTCATTTTGATCATCTCAATGTAATTATTGCTTCAAAGGAGTTGTCTTCCATTATTCTTCAATCATATTCCAATGGGACTAACCTTCAAATGTATATCTCAATGCAAACATTAGCCCATAAGGATTGTCATTAATTACAAAAACCACACATGGGGACTACATGTACTTTCAACGTGGCGAGCTTTGTCAGGTCACCACAGAGAGCTGGAACCGTGGCAGCGAGGTGCTACAACCGTGAATGGACTCTGCTAGAACTGTTGCGGCGATGAGCTGCAATGTCACCACGGCGAGCCGGCGAGCTTCGAGGCCTGCGGTGAGATGTTGCAACCATGCACAGCATTGCTGGAACTAGTGCAAGTGAATCATGCGAGTGTCGATGTAGCGGGATCCATGTATGCTGCACGCAAGGGTGGTGGGCTGGTGGCGCCGGCGAGGCGCAGTGCCTTCGACCGGCCTGGCAGGATGGGGAAGGGGCACTAGGCAGCTGCGTGGAAACCGTTTCGGCAAATCGAACGGCCCACGCGAGTCGCATCTGATGGCTAGGGCGTGAAAGGACGAAATTTGGGTCGGCCAGCCGGTGCTTAGCATCGGCCATTTTTGTAAATAGATCTTGGTATTTTGAAAAAGAAAAAAGTGAAGGCTTAAGAGAAATAGACATACGTCAATCCATACTTCTGTTCCCCTGCTCATGTACGACTTAACCACAACTTAAGTGTAGCCTGCGAATGTCACTGCATCGGGATCCATGGATGCTGCAACCGATGGTGGTGGGCTGGTGGCGCCGACGAGGCGCAGTGCTTTGTATCGGAATGGCGCGATTCGTCCGACGGTGACGGGAGCCACGGTACTGAGCGAGATGCCGGATGGGGAAGGGGCGCTGAGGAGCTGAGCAAAAAACCGTTTAGGCACATTGAACGGCCCACGTGAGTCGCATCTGATGGCTAGGGCATGACCGGCCGAAATTTGGGCCGGCTAACCAACGCTTACATCGGCCATTTTTATAAATAGATCTTGGTATTTTGAAAAAACAAAATTGAAGGCTCAAGAAAAAAAGACTGGCAACAATCCATACTTTTGCTCCCCCATGACTTAACTGCAAGTTAAGGTGACCCTTGACCAGGAAGCTTTCGACCAGCCTGGCAGGATGGGGAAGGGGCACTGGGGAGCTGAGCAAAAACCGTTTAGGAAAATCGAACATCCCACGCAAGTCGCAAATGATGGCTAGGACATGACCGACCAAAATTTGGGCCGACCGGCCCACGCCTAGCATCGGCCATTTTTATAAGGCCGATGCTACAAATCAGCCGGATGATTTCCACGAGAAATCAACCGCCTGGCCAGTCGTGCGATCTGGCGCTCATGGTCGTCCAATCCACACCAGTGCAATCGTGTCGTCCCCCCCGCCCCGTCTTTCATCCACATGTCCCTAGCATGTGCACCAACGCGACGCCATACAGCCTCCACAGCACGACGAGGTTGTGAAGTGTGGGGCTACCGCACCGATGACCTGCCGCTGCACCAACGCCGACGCACTCGTAGCAAACGGCAATCTCGGGACACCCCAACGAGCGCAGCGCTGGCGAGGTGCGAGACCCGCTATTATTCGTTTCATCCGTCACCACGCAGCTGGATCGCTTGCTACAAAAAAGCCAGAGTGCGACGCCAGCCACCACCCCGTTGTCGGTACCTCCATGAATGTTGCTTTGCAGCTTCGCCGCCGTTGCATTGAAGCATGTTTTGCCGGCGATATATTTGGGTTGCAGCATCGCGCTCGTTGCTTTGCAGTGCCTGCCGCCAGCGGGATTTGCTGCCTGTCGAGCAACGCTGCATTGCAGCATCTTCCGTCACCGGCGAAGTCTTCAGGTTGCAGCATCGCGGTGACCACCGCAAGTGATGCTGTGTTGCAGCACCGGCCACCATGGGGATCCTTCTATTGCAGCGTTGGCTGCCGAGGAACGCTGCATTGCAGCATCTTCCATCGCCAGCGAAGTCTTTAGGTTGCAGCATCGCGGTGATCACCGCGACTGATGCTGCATTGCAGCGTCGGCCACCACGGGGATCCTGCTATTGCAGCGTTGGCTGCCGAGCGATGCTGCGTTGCAGCATCTGCCGCCGCCGGTGAGAGCTGTCGATTGCATCCTTGCGGTCACCACCACACTGTGTTGCAGCGCCGTCATAGGGGCAGCCCACGCCCCATCCCGCCGCATACGAGCATGCCCTATAGCACGGGAGAACCCCTTGTAGCGTGCGGTGAGCGACTACCTCATCTGCAGCCCGGCGCCCAAGCTATCGCTGGTGGGTTCCCTCGCAGCACGGCGTGCTCCCTCGAACTGCAGCTGGAAACATGGATCAAGCCCGCTCTCATGTGTGGCAGACGAGAAAGGTAGGGAAAGGGGAAAGCGACGGAGAGAGGACGAGTGGGAAGGGAGGAGATAAGGTTGGGGATTGAAGTGGTGGCAGGCCCCACATGGCACGTGCCGCTAAGGAGAGGAGGTTTATGAGAGGAGAAATAATCTAGGTGAGGTGGCGGGCCCCACATGGCACGTGCCGCTCAGGAGAGGAGGTTCACGAAAGGAGAAATCGAAAAGTGAAGACTTAGGAAAAAAATACTGACGCCAATCCATACTTCTGGCCCCCCTCATGCACGACTTAACATCAACTTAAGGTGACAGGACCATGGCCTGACCCGACCAGAAGTATGTAATGACTGCTTTTTGCCTCGACAGACCCTGAAGCAGCAAGCTGGTGTATATGCTTTGCATCATCGACGATACATGGGTCACTACCAGGCTATTTAGACCGTGAAGTAGCCTCCAGCACCAGCGCTATGGTACTAAAAGCACACGGTGAATGGAGCGGTGTGCTCGTTCCCGGCCCAGCAGCAGCTAAACGCTCGCTGGGCCACATCCTCTTCCGCCCACAAGCTCCTGCTTTTTTCAAAAAAAAGAAAACAGCTATCCTGCTCAACCGGTTCTCCTCCTGCCTCTATGGTTGCATCGCGTCTCCCCAAGCAATCTCCACCCGCCTCCCTCATCGCCGCCGTCGTGCCATCTCTGCCTCTGCATGTCGTCTTCTAGAAAATAAACATATACATACAAAAGTATTGCATGCTTCGTCGCCAATGACTGAGCACCATGCATCGATCCCTGATCACTTTCAAAGCTACTATTCTACTCCAGTATTATACACATACAAATGAATTATACTACCTGTTGTGACAAGATGCAATCAATCGTCTAAATAAAGTGACAAGATACAATTAACAATCGATTTTTTTAGATCAACAGGGAGGAGCTGCCCGGCTCCATTACTAGAAAGAAGCCTGACATCAGGTCTCACTTACAGGTGTTTTACATAAAGGAAAGGAACATCAAGGGAAAGTAGCACGAATCACAGAACATGCTAGAAACATAAAGAAACTATTTGGGATACAAGGTCAATCTTTTCTTAGCAGTCCCCTCCTCTGACAGGATGAAAGCTTGTTCGCAGCTTCACCACTTTTTTCTCTGAAACCAGATGGGTTCAGGTCCTGGGTGCAATTGGGGAATCCAGCCAGTTCAGCATAGAAATTGGGCTCCTCAGCGCAGCATTTCGTCTCAGCAGTGAATCTGTATGACTAGTTGACTTGATCACCCTGCTCCAATCCTGGGAAGGTCCTTGAGCAACTGCTGCAGGAGGAGGCAGAACAGGTCCATTTAATTTTCTCCAGCATGTGATCCTTGAAGAGCAATCGCCATCTTGTGATTGTCCTTAAAAGCATCCACCAAATCTGTTTCAAAGATGACCAAGACACCCCGTTAAACACCAAATCATTCCTGTGCTTCCACAAAGTCCAAAGAACTACAGCGTTAACGGAGTTTAGGACATCCACTTTTCTTCCTGCTACCCAAAAGGAAGAAATAGAGGTCATAGAGACCCCCAAATGCACATCAAAGAAATTGTTAACCACATTCCACACTTGTTGGGCAACCACACAGTCAAAGAACAAGTGTTGTATGCTCTCATGTTCAGCAAAGTAGACACATTCAGTTGGCTTGTGCATATTCCTTTTAAGTAGGTTATATCTAGTCATAATTTTATTGTAAGCGACCAACCACAAGAAAATGTGAATTTTGGGAGGTACTACCAACTTCCAAACAGCAGGGATAAACACTAGAGTCACCCCCCCCCCCTATAATTGATGATGGCATATAATGAGCTAGTGGAGTAGATTCCATTTGCATTGTATTGCCAGATCAAAGCATCAGTGTCATTGATATAGGCAATACTAGATGCAATGGCCTCTAGCTCAAACCATTGGTTCATCAGAGCAAGGGAAAAGGTCCTTCTAAATGTAAGTTTGAGGGTGGAGTCTTCCCAGATATGACTAATAGTTTTCCCCTGCTCTCTGCAAACACAATACAGAACCCAGAATTGCATTGACAAGGGGGAGGTGCCAAACCAGATATCCTCCCAAAATCTGATTTTCCTACCACCCCCCACCATCCATCTGTACCCAAATTTGACAGCCTTAGATGCCCAAACTGCCCCTTTCCAAAGGGCGAGTCACCTTTGTCTTGGATACAAAAAATGTTAGGGCTCGGGGTATACTTAGAGTCAATGATGTCTTTCCAGATCTTGCCTTCACTATTAATATATCTATTGACCCAAGCCCCCAACAAGCAAATGTTTAGATCATGAATATTGGGGATTCCTAAACCACCAAATTCTTTTTTCTTTGTCACCAGAGGCCAGTTAGCTAGGTGAATCTTTCTGTGTCCGTCAAAATCATTCCACAGGCAGTTAGCCATTTGGGTATTGATGAGGTCCACAACCCATTTAGGAAATTTAAAGAAAGAAAGGAGGTAGATGGGGATACTAGCTAAGCAGGCTTTAATAAGGATAATCCTAGCTGCATAAGATAGCAATTGCCCCCTCCACCCAGCAATCCTCTTGAGGATCTTGTCCAACAGCGGCTGGATATCCTCTCTAGTGAGGTTTTCATGGTGCAGGGGAACCCCTAAGTATTTAATAGGGAAACTACCTGTAGGACATCCAAGGATATCAGCTAATTCTGCAGTTTCAGCCTGGCCCAAATTGATGGGGATCAATTCACTTTTATCATAGTTGATCCTCATGCGAGACACTTGTTCAAAGCAAGTGAGGACCATCTTGAGTTGTGAGGTCATGGTGGTATCAGTGTCAAGAAAAAGTATGGTGTCATCAGCATGCTGCAGGCTGATGACCCCACCAGGGTGTGATACCACTTGAGCATGCGTTGGTTTTCCCTTGAAGAGGAAAGGGTGATGCAGCAAAGTAGCATAAGTATTTCCCTCAGTTTCTGAGAACCAAGGTATCAATCCAGTAGGAGGCCACACGCAAGTCCCTCGTACCTACACAAACAAATAAGAACCTTGCAACCAACGCGATAAAGGGGTTATCAATCCCTTCACGGCCATTTGCAAAAGTGAGATCTGATAGAGATGATATTTTTGGTATTTTTATGATAAAGATTAAAAGTAAAGATTACAAAATAAACGGCGGCAGAAATAGCTAGTTGACCGAAGATTAATATGATGGAAAATAGACCCGGGGGCCATAGGTTTCACTAGTGGCTTCTCTCAAGATAGCATAAGTATTACGGTGGGTGAACAAATTACTTTCGAGCAATTGATAGAAAAGTGCATAGTTATGAGAATATCTAGGCATGATCATGTATATAGGCATCACGTCCGCGACAAGTAGACCGAAACGATTCTGCATCTACTACTATTACTCCACACATCGAACGCTATCCAACATGCATCTAGAGTATTAAGTTCATAAGAACAGAGTAACGCATTAGGCAAGATGACATGATCTAGAGGGATAAACTCAAGCAATATGATATAAAACCCATCTTTGTATCCTCGATGGCAACAATACAATACATGCCTTGCTGCCCCTGCTGTCACTGGGAAAGGACACCGCAAGATTGAACCCAAAGCTAAGCACTTCTCCCATTGCAAGAAAGATCAATCTAGTAGGCCAAACCAAACTGATAATTCGAAGAGACTTGCAAAGATAACAAATCATACATAAAAGAATTCAGAGAAGAGTCAAATATTGTTCATAGATAATCTTGATCATAAACCGACAATTCATCGGATCTCGACAAACACACCGCAAAAAGAGTTACATCGAATAGATCTCCAAGAACATCGAGGAGAACTTTGTATTGAGATCCAAAGAGAGAGAAGAAGCCATCTAGCTAATAACTATGGACCTGAAGGTCTGAGGTAAACTACTCACACATCATCGGAGAGGCTATGGTGTTTATGTAGAAGCCCTCCATGATCGATTCCCCCTCCGGCAGAGCTCTGGAAAAGGCCCCAAGATGGGATCTCACGGGTACAGAAGGTTGCGGCGGTGGAAATAGGGTTCCGTGGTGCTCCTGGATGTTTTCGGGGTATGTGGGTATATATAGGAGGAAGAAGTTGGTCGGTGGAGCTGCGAGGGCCCATGAGGGTTGGGGGCGCGCCCAGGGGGCAGGCGCGCCTTCCTGCCTCGTGGCCTCCTTGCTTCTTTCTTGATGTCCACTCCAAGTCCTCTCGACCATGTTTGTTCCAAAAATAACTCTCCCGAAGGTTTCATTCCGTTTGTACTCTGTTTGATATTCCTTTTCTGCAAACGCTGAAATAGGCAAAAAAACAGCAATTTGCACTAGGCCTTGGGTTAGTAGGTTAGTGCCAAAAATAATATAAAAGTGTATAATAAAGCCCATTAAACATCCAAAACAGATAATATAATAGCATGGAACAATAAAAAATTATAGATACGTTGGAGACGTATCAGGGTGCAGGGAGCAGCCTAGCCCTTTGATTAGGTATTTGTTAGAAGCTTTGACCAGCATTCTAGTAAGAACATCTTCAACTAAGTTAAAAAGCAGAGGGGATAAAGGGTCTCCCTGCCTCAGGCCTTTACCAGTAAGGAAAAAGTCACTCTCTATATTATTGAGTTTAACCCCAATGGATCCTTGATGAGTGACTTTCCATATCCACTGTAGCCAATTGGCATCAAAGCCCCTCATCTTAAGAAGATTATTCAGAAACTCAAGGTCTACCCAATCAAAAGCTTTCTCATAATCAAGCTTAAGGACTACACCTTCATCCTCCTTCTTCATAACATAATGGATGAGTTCATGTCCAGTCACAACACTCTCCAGTATATATCTACCTTTGATAAATGCATATTGATTGCTAGAAGTCAGCCTATTCATGATGAGGCCTAGCCTATTAGTTAGGACCTTGGTGAAAATTTTAAAAACACAATTTAACAAGCTGATGGGCCTAATTTTTTTCATTACAGTGGCATCAGGTTCTTTTGGGATCAGAGTAAGCATGGCAAAATTAAGCCTATAGATGTCCAGAGTGCCTGCATGAAAATCTAAGAACATGGCCATTAGATCATGCTTAATTAGATCCCAAAACTTCTGATAAAGGAAAAAAGGCAAACCATCAGGGCCAGGGGCCCCATCAGAGTATGACCCAAATACTGCAGCCTTAACTTCCTCTTCTGAAAAAGGTGCAGCAAGCTACTCATTCTTAGAAGGAGTAACTTTTTCAGAATCAGAGAAGATGTCATCTGCCAAAGAGAACCCAAATTGTTCCTCTTTGGCAAACAACTTCTTATAAAAGTCAGCAGCAATGGTTAACATATCCTTGCTATCAGAGGTTGTGCCATTAGGACCTTGTAAGGAGTGAATTTGGGTTTTCCTCCTCCTTTGGTTAGCAACAGCCTGAAAGTATGCAGTGTTCTTGTCCCCCTCTTTTATGTCTCTATCCCTGGATCTTTGCTTGGCTTTGGTCTCCTCTTTGAGCCAGATCCTATTCAAATCTATCCTAATCTCTTCAATTCTATTCTGCTCCACAGCATCAAGCTCCTCATTTTCAGATTTGATATCTAGACTATCATACTCTTCCATCAAATCTTTTTTTGGAGCCTAAGCTGGGATTCAATGTTATGCCTCCAGCCTTTAGTAATCCTCCTAAGAATTCTGAATTTGGCTTGCCAGATATCTAAAGAGGTTTTACCTTTAACAGGAGTAGCCCAAGCTTTTTCCACTACTGCCCTAAAATCTTCCCTAAGCAACCACCATTTTTCAAATTTATAGCTGGAGCTCCTAGGTTGGAGGTTGATCCCGGAGTACCAAAGAATTGGCACATGGTCACTCCCTAACCTGGGCAGGCCTTGGATGGAGGCCAAAGCAAAAAGCCTATCTATATCAGTGGTGCAAAAAACCTATCAATAGTGGACATGATCAGGTCTACTTGATTATTTGCCCAGGTGAATTGTCTATTACCTAATTTAATTTCTAACAGGCTCCAAATCTCTATCTAGGCATTAAACTTGTCACACCACCTATTATCCACTCTACCATTACTTTTATCTATGTTTTATCTAACTAAATTGAAATCACCTCCAATTAAAGTGGGAGTATCATAGTCGACAAACAGGCTATGTAGCTCTGAAAGAAATTTATCTTTGTATTCATCATAAGATGAGCCATATATAGTAATGATTCTAAAGTTAATCCCTAGAGCCTTGACTTTCACATGACAAGAAATAGAAGATTCTCCAATTTGCCAACTGAGGACCTCAAAAATATCCTCATCTACACCCATTAGGATGCCTCCAGCAAAGCCCTTTGATGGGAGTGTGGCCGAGTTGAAGATTCTACTACCAATAAGGGATTTAAGAAAACTATCAGAAATGATCTATTTTTTGGTCTCTTGAAAACCTATTATAGAAGGTTTAGTTTTGCTAATAAGATCAATGATATTCTGCTTTCTACCAGGGGCATATATTCCCCTAACATTCCAGAAGAGGCTATTCATGAAAAAACTCTCTTCCTGGGGTGCTTGCCCCTTTTCTGCTTGTGGACCATGGTCCAAATGTTGTCCTCAAGATCATCATGAGCCCCCCTCAGGTGCTCAGGTGTATGAGGTGACAATCCTATTACTTCTTCTAGGTTGGGAAGGCAGGAAACTATTCTTTCTGTGTTTTGCTCAATGGGGTTAACAGTACCAACATCTAAATTAATAGGCAAATTTGCAGGTGCTTTCTTAGGTACTGGAACAGGAGAGCCTTTAGCCTCCTGCATCCCATTAAAGTGATCTACATAAATTTTCACACCAGTATCTTTTGCTATACTAACTAATTTATTTTGTTGATTTACATGCAGGTTTGTATGATCTGTGCCTTTAAGTTTGTTGTGATATTTCCCAGGGACCTCCAGGTTTTGCCTCTTTTTTGTTTCTTGAGCAATCTCCAGCATTGTCTTCCCCCCAATCACAACCCTCTCACTATGTCTGAAGGTTGCAATGGGGCCCCACTTCTTCTGTTTTTTGGTCTCAATTAGCTCCTTAGACACAACATCTTCAGGATCTCTTTTTGTGGGCTGGGTGTCAATGTTGGTGTCTTGCCCATCTAGAGTCCCAGAAAGATCGCATATTGTTGCCTACAAACTGGGCTTGCCAACTCTGCATTTGCCATTGCATCCCTCGAGTAATCTCATTTCCTTGGACCGTTCGATCAATGCTCGTCGGTTCTCCTCACCTCCAACAGCTCCTCCTCACTTGCTCCGGCGCCACAACTACACGTGCTTAGCTAAGCTTCAAACCTAAGCAAATCATCAAATGAATCACAGTCACTGGCATTATATACGCAACACGTACACGCATGTCCAGTCCAGTCCAGGTCACTATGGCTTTCCATCAACACACAATATCAAGAGGAGCTCCAGGACCAGCCATGGCGGCGGCCGTGGTCGAGAGGTGGGTGTGACTCTGATCGGCGGTGACGACCGTCATCTTCCTCTGGTGGTTGCAGAACTACTTGCCCCCCCCCCCCCGATCTTCCGCCTGTACCTCACCAGCTGGGCCGCCAAGCTCTTGCCTGCTTCAACCCCTACCTCTAGATCACCATCTCCGAGTAAGACGCTGAGCACTTCCAGCGCAGCAACTTCTTCCCCACCATCGAAGCCTACCTCAGCGATGCATGCGCCCGTGCCGCACACAGGCTCAAGGCCGAGCTCGGCAAGGACAGAAGAACCTCCAGGTCTCTGTTGACGACCTCTCTGGACTCTGGGACTACTATGAGGAGGTCATTGACGACTTCCCTGGGACTCGTACCTTCATCTCGTCCTCGGCGAGGGTCGCTCTGTCACTGTCGAGAACCGCCAACGCCGTCTCTTCACCAAAAATGCCAGCGGAAGTTGGAGGCCCTACTAGGTGAGTGGATAGCAAAAACCATCGAGAAAGAATGCATGGTTTGCAGGAAACACATGTTTACATATTTGTGCCAAAAACCAAATTTTGTGCCTAATTTTTTGTAGAAAAACTGGTCGGTAGCTTGGACAATGTCGCCCTCCCCTCGCTCGAGCTCTCTCCTATCGCGAACTCTCTTTCTGTTCTTTGCACTGGCCCGACCGCCGACCGATGCCATGCCGCGCCATAGTTTCTTGGAATGATTCGAAAAGAAGGAACCAATGAGGGTTCCATCTAGCATGTTTTCTCCTCCCCCGACGACATCATTAAGGTTAGTTTGCTACGGCTAGGGTTAGGGTTTCTGATTTGGGGATTTTCGCTAGGAGCTTGATCTGAATTGTTCCTTCCTATCTTTGCATGTTGTTTGCTCGTATAGATCCCTACTACCATGCACGATGTGGATTTCACCGGCATTGACCTATATCTAAGTGTCCTGTGTGACCAAGGCAAGCAGGCGGAGAGATACATTGCATTTGAAGGTATTCTCACCAGCAGGAGGTTCCTCGGATGTGCTGAGAAGGTGTGCTAATTTGAGCTCATTTAGATCTGTTAAGTGTGCTTAGAAATTTTGCTAAGTGCGGTCTTAGTTTAATTAGTTGGTATCTGTATTGTACTGTTCATGTGTCGTACATTTGCAATCATGTGGTTATTAATTAATTGAGATTTATACTTTGCTAATTGTTTACAAGCTTAGTGCTTGACTGTCGCTGTTTAGTTGTTTAGATAGTTCATTAGTTTTATTTGCGCATAAAAAAGATTGATAGTTCATTAGTTTAATAAGGTGGCTGACCGTGAAGTGGTCATTGTTAATTGTTTATTGCTCATTGAGATTGTATTGTGTTACTTCTTTAGTGCTGATCATTGATCATTGTTTTTTGCTGGATGTTAATGCTCATTGTTTAGTTAATACTCGTATAATAAGCTGGCAATGCTTAGTCAACTATGTTTCAAATAATTGCCCTGGTAAGTAGTTATCATTTAGTTTGGAAGTGAATATGGAAATTGTCATATGGTGCTCAATTAGTCATATTTTTATACCAAGTTTCAAAACAATTGCCATTATCATTTTTATTACTTATTGCTCTCCTCTTGTGTACTATAACATATCTAATTAATTCATTTAGCTTATTGCCATGTTTTTTTAATATATTTTTGTAGGAAGGAAATTGTGGAGTAGTTTAGTGGATTGATTTAGAGTGGTAAGACTCAATGGAGAAGGCACTGGCCCCTTTATGGGATATGTATGATGAGGGCAAGACAGAGAGGACCAGGGACAATCTGGAGAGTTCATTTCAAGTTCACAATCCAACTCGAGAGAAAACCAAATTAGAGAAGAACTGGAGAGTTCATTTTAAGTTCACAATCCAACTCGAGAGAAAAGCAAACTGGAGAAGAACTATTAGAAGTTAGTTGTTGATGCCAACTGCCTCTTGGATTCCCAGGAGCAGATTTCCATGAAGTTCAACTACCAGCAGTTTAAGAGGTCCAATGAATAGGAGAAGATGGCTAGCTGAACAATTAAATGAGCAACTTGAAGGGAAAGATGGCAGAGAAAGAGGAGTAGAACACCAAGCTGCGGAAAAAGGCTGGCATATGGAAGCATCGTCAATATGCTCAAACTAATGTGATTTGGAACTTGAAGTTCAACCATCTAAAAGAGAGGCAAAGGCTTACATAAGAGAGGGGAAGTTGGCTTTTCACTGGTGTTGGAAACGAAAGTTTTGGCAATGCGACTCGATGTATTGATCGGTGCATAGCGCACGTGTATATGAAGTACAAAGTGGGCCACAACCTCAACTATACAATGACTAGGAGGTGGACCGAGGTATACAATATACATGCACAAACCATATGTTCAACACCCCCCGCAGTTGAAGCGTCGCCGGAGACGCAAAGACAGGACCTAAACTCCTCGAAAACAGAAGTAGGCAGTCCTTTCATCATGACATCGACGAACTGTTGCGCCGTCGGGACGTGGAGGACCCGGATGCGCCCAAGAGCCGCCTGCTCATGAAAAAAGTGTATGTCGAGCTCAGTGTGCTTCATTCAACAATGGTGGAACAGGTTGGCAGAGAGGTACACGGCGGAGACATTGTCGCAGTAGACGAGCATGGCCTCATGAACATCACAAAGCAACTCCTGGAGCAGCTGAAGAAGCCACGAGCATTCGGTAGTGGCGTTGGCCACTGCCCGATACTCTGCCTCGACACTCGGGCGGGAGACGGTGGGCTGTCTCTTGGATGACCATGAGATCAGCGACGGCCCAAGGTAGACACAGTACCCCGAGGTGGAGCGTCGTGTGTCCGTGCAGCCATCCCAGTCTACATCAGAGTAGGCGACGAGGCCGGTGGAGGCAGAGGCCGTCAGTGTGAGTCCCATGGACGGGGTGCCGCATATGTAACGGAGGATACGCTTCACTAGGGTCCAGTGAGAGTCGCGCGGAGCATGCATGTGGAGACAGACCTGCTGAACACCATACTGCAAATCAGGGCACGTCAGAGTCAGTACTGCAGAGCGCCCATGATGGAGCGATAGGAGGCCGCATCGGATGCAGGAGAACCCTCCAGAGCGGAAACCTTGGCCTTGGTGTCGAAGGGCGTGGGAGCGGGCTTGCAGTTAAGAATGCCAGTGCGATCAAGAAGCTCATGAGAATACCACTGCTGATGCAGGAACAACCCATCTGGCCATCGAATCACCTCGATGCCAAGGAAGTAGTGCAGGGGCCCCAAGTCCTTGATGAGGGCAAACTCATCGCGAAGACAAGCAGTGATCTGCTGAAGGAGCTCGGCAGTGGATGCCGTCAGGATGATGTCGTCAACATAAAGCACCAAGTAGGTCATGCCAACTCCGTGATGGTACATGAAGAGGGATGCATCAGAGCGAGTGGATGTAGATCTGAGCATCTATAGAAACGCATCGATGCACTAGTACCAAGCCTGAGGCGCCTCCTTCAACCGTAAAGGGAATAGGAGAGCAAGCACACATGGTCTGGATGCGTGGCGTCGACGAAGCCGGTGGGCTACTCACAGAACACCTGCTCCGTGAGGTGCTCCTGTAACAAGGCATTGGAAACGTCCAACTGATGCATAGGCCAAGCTTTGGAGACGGCTAAGTGAAGCACGCTGCGGATCATGCCCGGTTTAACAACCGGGGCAAAAGGGTCAATGAAGTCCACGCCCGCATGTTGTCGAAAGCCCCGAACCACCCAGCGAGCTTTGTAGCACTCGAGAGTGCCATCCGGACGAGTCTTGTGCCGAAAGACCCACTTGCCCATGATGATGTTGGCACGAGGCAGCCGAGGGACGAGCTGCCAGGTGCGGTTCCGCTGGAGAGCGTCGTACTCTTCCTGCATCGCAGCGAGCCAATGAGGATCCCGAAGGGTGGCTCGAGCTGACAATGGGAGAGGGGACGGCTCAGAGACGGAAGCAACGAGAAGGTACTCATCGCTGGTATACCGCGTGCTCGGGCGGAGAGTGCCAGTCCGAGAGCAAGTCATCGATCGGGGTAGCGGGTCCGGGGCGGCGGCAGGTGACGATGAAGAAGAGCCCGCCGCCTTCGAGGCTGCGGGCGAGGCCGCGGGGGGCGCCGCGGGGGACGCCGAGAGGGGCACCAGGGACGCCGATGGCGTGGCGGGCGCCGGGGACACCAAGGGCGTCGCGGGTGTCGAGGACGTCGAGGGCGTGATGGGCGCCGGGGGGTGCGGCCCCTGAGGCAGCCAAACAGGGAGAAACTCAACCCGTGGCGCGGGGGTCACCCTCAAAGTCGGGAGGTGGCCCAAGAGAAGCACACGAGCGGTCGCCACTGGGAGCAGGCAATGCCGCAACGTCCGAAGGTACCTGCTGAAACGGAAAAACCATCTCATCAAAGTAAACGTGTCTGGAAGTGATCACCCAATGTGAGATAGGATCATAGCAGCGGTAGCCTTTGGTGTTGGGGGGATAGCCGAGAAAGATGCATGCTAAGGACCTAGGTGCGAGCTTATGCGGAGTAGTGGAAGCGATTCTAGGGTAGCACAAGCAACCGAAGATGCGGAGCTCAGCATAGGAGGGTGGCATGCCGAACAAAAGGTGATGAGGTGCAAAATTCCCGCGAGTGCGATAGGGACGAATGTTGATGAGCAGTGATGCGGTGGCAAGCGCGTCGGGCCAAAAACGTGGTGGCACGTTGGCATCAAAGAGAAGCTTGCGAACGCAGTCATTAAGAGTGCAAAGCACGCGCTCAGCGTGGCCATTCTATTGTGAAGTGTACGGACAAGTGAGACGAAAAATCATGCCGCGTGTGGCGAGAAGATTGCGGATCGCAAGATTATCAAACTCCTTCTCGTTGTCTGTTTGCAACGCATGGATGGGACACCCAAACTGCGTGGAGACATAAGAGTAGAAAGCGGTGAGAGTGGCAACAGCATCCGACTTTCGCTGCAACGGGAAGGTCCACACATAGGGCCAAAAAGCATCAAGTATAATAAGATAATAAAGATAGCCCGTGTTACTTGCAACAGGAGAGGTCCAAACATCAATATGAATTAACTCAAACGGGTATGATGCAACATGCGATGAAGTACTAAAAGGAAGACAAACATGTTTGCCAAGGCGACAAGCATGACAAGTGTGATCTTCGATCTTATTACACGTGAAGGAAAAACTCTAAAGAATATGACGAAGGGTGGCGGTGTTGGGATGGCCGAGACGAGCATGCCAAAGGTCCACTCCGGTGGAAAGCGCCATGGGTGCAGCGACGGAGGAGGCGGATGAGTGGACCGGGTAAAGCTCGTTGGGGTTGTCACATCGGTGGAGCACCATCCGGGTACGGGCATCCTTAACAGAAAAGCCAAACATGTCAAATTCAACGGTGACGGGAGTTTCAAATGTAAGAGAACGAACGGAAACAAGGTTTTTAATGATGTCGGGAGAGACAAGTACGTTAGAAAGATATAATGGCATGGAGTTAGATGGAAAAGCAGCACAACCGACATGAGTAATGGGCATGGAGGAACCGTCGCCCACGGTAATGCGAGCAGCGGTGTGAACAGGGTGAGCGGCAAGAAGGTTACCGGGGTTGGCGGCCATGTGAGCCATAGCTCCGGTGTCCATGTACCAGTCTCCACTGCGAGTGTACTGCTGCGACGTGGGGGCGGTGTGGAGGGCCGCTAGAAGCGCGGGGTCCCAAGGCGCCGGTGGAAGTGCCGGGGCCGACGACTGCGGCTGTGGAGGCAGCGCCGCGAGGAGCGGTGGGTACCCACCGGCCAAAGGCAACCCATAGGCCGCTGAGGGGCCGTAGGGCAGCGGGCGCATACAGCTGAGGAGCCGCGTGAAGCGCCTGAGGAGAGGCCGGACGGGGGCACACAGTACGGGCATGGAGTACGCGTGAACGACCCCCGTCCAGGGGTTCTGGCCGGCCTGCCAGGGCACCGGCGGGAGCTGCTGCTGTGGGTGGCGCGACGCCTCTCCTTGGGTGGCCGGCTGCTGCTGCTGTTGCTTGCGGCCACCGCGGTGCTCGGCGGGGAGCGGCTGCAGAGCCGGCTGCTCCTGCGGGTAGGGGAACCCGGGCGGCGGCGGCACTTGGAAGGGGCCTAGTCCAGGCCGCATCTGAGGGGCCGGGGCGGTGGGCGGCGCACCGCTGCGGGTACTGACGGTGATGGCCGTGTGAGTGGCCCATGTACGCGACATCCGGATCCTCCTCTCCTCCAGCTTCAGGTACACCACGATCTTGGGGAAAGTCAGGTTGGTGATGAGGGGGTGTTGGAGGCGGCGTTCCCTAAGTCATCGTTCAGGCCGGCGATGAGTGTGCTGAGAAGAAGCTCGTCGGAGACCTTCTCACCGAGGTCACGGAGCTCGTCAACAAGCTTTCTGAGGCGCATGCAATAATCGTCAACGGATGAGTCGTGCTGCTGGCACCCAAAAAACTCGCCGTGCAAGAAAACCTTGCGCTGGAGCGCGTTGTCGGTGAAGAGGCCGTTTAGCTTGGTCCAGACGGCTTGAGCGTCATCCTCGGCAGAGACCACCATGTGGAAAAGGTCCTTCGAGATGGTGGTGTAGAACCAACGGATGAGAGTGGCATCGATGGTCATCCACTTCTCATTGTCCTCCATGAACCAGGAATCCACGGAGCCATCAATGTGATCTCGGAGATTGTACTCACGGAACACAAGGGAGAAGTACGTCTTCCAGGCATAGTAGGTGGAGGTGAGATGATCGAGGACGACGGGAACCCGACCGAGGATGTTGAGATCACGGATGATGACGGGGTCGGGGCCGGCGAACGGATTGGTGCGGGTGGTGCCGGAGGAACCGGGAGAAGCCATGGGTCCGGGAGGGGAGGTGGTGCGGCGGCGCGCGGGGAGGGCGGCGCGGTGAGGGAGACACGGCGCGGCTTGGCAGAGGCAACGCGGCGAGGGGCGGCGCTGCTAGGGTGGCAACACAGTTAGGGTTTAGGGAGGGGAGGCTGAAGCGTGTGGAGGCAACAGCGGCTGGACACTGGCGGCGGCGTGGAGACGCGGCGGCAGCGACGGCGGCGGCGATGGAGATCGTGGCGGCGGCGGCAGAGGGTTAGGGTTTAGGATCGGAGGTATGATTCCATGTTGGAAACGAGAGTTTTGGCAATGGGACTTGACGTATTGACCGGTGCATAGCGCACGTATATATGAAGTACAAAGTGGGCCGCAACCTCAACTATACAATGACTAGGAGGTGGGCCGAGGTATACAATATACATTCACAAACCATATGTTCAAAAACTGGGTCGTTCTGGCGATAGTTGGTTGCTCGGCGGTCCAAAGACCTTGATGTAATATTTATTATTTTTGAGATACTTTGTTCATCCGATGATTTTTCACAGGGAAACATTTATATATGGCCGACCGACTCAATTTTGTGTCAGCCGCACGTCTACCGGTCGATTCAAACTAATCGTGCGTCTCACAACTACTACCTTATCTCCTCAGCCGATCCGCATTATCTCTCTAACCCGCACCTCTATCTTCCCCGTGCCGACGACCGCCCACCTTCTGCTCCCCCAAGTTGACGGCCACCCACCTCATGATCTCCCTCATCGCACCCACAGAGCTGCTACCGCACATTGGATTTGCTACGACTAGCCCCGTGCTCGCTGCGTGCTCCCCCGGACTTGTCACGAGCTTAACAAACACCGACGAGCTCGAAGCCACAGGTTACAAGTTACGCCCCTGACGCAGTGCACCGTGCTTCGCCGTTGCTGGAAATGGTAGTCACAGGAGCTGCAACTGGCAGCGGACGGCGCCGGAGCGAGGTACATTTCTAGTGGCGTGGAGTCAACATGCTACAACTGGCACGATTGAGCTACAACCAGCTTTTCCTTTAGCTGGAGCCGACGAGTTTTTTTGTTGTGGTCGGCGACGGTGAGGCATTTTTGCTGGAATTGGCTTCGTTTTTTGCTTGAACCGATGAAATTTTTTGCTTCAACCCAGAAAAAAAAATTGGCGACCAGCCTAGCATCAACCATTTTTATAATAGATCTTGGTACATTGTAAAAAAGAAAAGTGAAGGCTCAGGAAAAAAAGGCTGACGCCAATCCATACTTCTGGCCCCCCTCATGCACGACTTAACAACAAATTAAGGTGACAGGCCCACGGCCTGACCCGGCCAAAAGTATGTCATGACTGCTTTTTGCCTTGACAGACCCTGAACCAGCAAGCTGGTGTATATGTGTTGCATCATCGGCGATACATGGGTCACTACCAGACTATTTAGACCGTGAAGTAGGCTCCAACGCCAGCAATGTGGTACTAAAATGCATACGGCGAACCGAGCGGTGTGCTCGTTCCTGGCCCAGCAGCAGCTAAACGGTCGCTGGGCCACCTCCTCTTCCTGAAGTATACGAAAGAAGTATTATACACATGCAAATTAATTATACTACATGTTTGTGGTAAGATGCAATCAATCGTCTAAATAAAGTGATAAGATGCACTTAACAATCGAAATCCTGACGCATCTGATTACCTACAAACTGAGCTAGCCAACTCTGCCTTTGGCATAGCATCCATTAAGTAATCTCATTTCCTAGTCACTACATCTTTCCATCAACCCACGATATCAAGAGGAGCTCCATGGCGGCGGCGGTGGTGGAGAGGTGGGCGGGGCTTAGATCAGCTCTGGCGACCCATCTGTTAGAAGGGAGAGAGAGATTGTTGCGTAATATGATGGATGTATTATTGAGCCTCGAGGGCGAGTATATATTGAGTACAAGACTTGGAGGGCAAGAATCCTCTCCTGAAGATAAGGTAGGAGACGGATTACAAATACTAGACTACCAAATACAAGTAACCCAAGTATATCTCTAACATCCCCCCGCAGTCGTAGCGGTAGCGTCGCTGATGGTCAGACTAGAGAGAATAGTAGCCGACGGGCTGACATCCCCCACAGTTGTAGCGGGAGCGTCGTGGACGGTGTCGCGTCACAAACGCATTGACTGTAGAGGAAGCCGACGATTTGCTCAAGCGGATGATAGCCCTTTGTGCCGATGTCGAGGTAGCCGAGAGCGTAGGGTGGTTTAGCCATTGTTAAGGGAGTCACACGCGAGGGGGAGTTTTGACATATAATGTGTTGCCTAGTCTCTTCCATCAGATCGGTCTTTTGGTTGCATTGGCTAGAGCATGCACTTCTACATGGTATCAGAGCCAAGAGATCTTGAGTTCAAGACCCGGGCTGGCAGAATTATATTATAGCCCACTTTCGGTCCACGTCTAGGTCTGAGGGAGCCACTCGTAGGGGGAGTGTTGACGTAAAATGTGCTGCCTAGTCTCTTCCATCAGATCGGTCTTTTGGTTGCATTGGCTCGAGCATGCACTTGTACACCATCTTCCCCTGGTCCGTGGTGCAGAACTACGTCCCGTGACCTTCTGCCTCTACCTCCACCTGGGCCGCCAAGCTCGCCGCCTGCATCAACCTCTACACGAAGATCACCATTTCCGAGTAAAGTGCTTTCGGGCAGTGACTTCTTTCCTGTCATCGAGGCCTACATCATTGATTCCCTGCGCCCGCCACGTGCGCAAGCTCAAGGCTGAGCTCGACAAGGACAGCAAGAACCTCCGGGTCCCTCATGGACGACCACGAGGCGACGGTTTCTCCGACACCACCATCTGGTGGTATGCCTCCAAGAGGCAGTCCACGACCAACGTCATCATCTTCTACCCCAGCCGAGACGAGAGGCGGCAAAATTTCGTGTTTTGACCCTTTCGGCGTATAAAATCGGGATCTGACCCCGGTATGGAAAATTTTCAAGATCTGACCCTTTTGCTACCGCGAGAGGCCCTGACGGTAGGTACTTACAGGCTACCGCCGCCCCTCGTGGCGGTAGGTTCCCTGATGCCGTCTGGCCGTTAATGGCCGTGTACATGTGGCAAAGGGACCTATCGCCGCCGGCTATGGCGGTAGGCTCTTGCAACCTACCGACAGGATCTCCAGCGGTAGGTTCCTGGATAAGGTTGTGAGGGGAGGGGGATGTGCTGCTCCCCACCCACTCATTCACCACACTCTTCTTTTCGAGCTCAAGCTCTCTCCCCCTCTTCTCCCCCACGAAATCACGCACTAGATCCCCCTCCATTGCTTGAGATTTGGCCGGTGGATCGAGGCCATTTGCATCACCGAAGGTACCTCCCCCATCCGCGCTTCATTTGGTTGGTTCAAATCATGCATTTTGCTCATTTTGTTGGAATCACTAGTTCATGGTTTTGTTGTGGTAAAATCAATGTATATGATGCATTTAGGGTAACGTTTGTGCTTTGACAATGTATTGTGTCACTAGCATTGTTTGGGTAGTAAGAAATATCATTTAGGGTTTGTTAGGGTTAGGTTTAATGACATGGTTAGGGTTAAGGTTATGGTTATGGTTAAGCTTAAGTAAATGCCTATATGACGAACGTTATGGTTATAGTTTAGTTAGGGTTTTGTTAGAGTAGTTACTGACGAGGATACGTACCTAGGGTAGGGAAACTTATCATACCTGAGGTACCCAATCAAAGACATGGCTCCTACAATGAAAGACATTCTAAGAAGTATCAACGTTTTCAGTCGACCTGGTCAGCCCAGTCGACGGACGCGAGTGCACTCGACCAGGAGCACAAGCAGTCGACCATGAAGACAGCCACTCGACTATAAGAAGACCTAAAGGCACTGCCCACAAACGGTCATCTCATAAGTAGCTTTTATGGCCTTCATGGTCCTTTATTACAGGCGTTACCAGTAACCCCCTCTCTTTATGTACATTAAACTCCTTGTAACGTGGGCTGGCTGGGGTCCTGGCGAACTCTATATAAGCCACCCCCCTCCACTAGGACAGGGGTTCGGAACTTTGTAACACACACACGCATAATCCAGTCGACTGCCTCCGGGCTCCGAGACGTAGGGCTGTTACTTCCTCAGAGAAGGGCCCAAACTCGTAAAACTCCTTGCGCATACAACTACTCCATAGCTAGGATCTTGCCTCTCCATACTTACCCCCCATTCTCACTGTCAGACTTAGAACCACGACAGTTGGCGCCCACCGTGGGGCAGGTGTTCTAGCGATTTGTTGGAGGAGTTGGGATTCTTTCAACCCACGTCATGTTTTCGAGCGGAGTCATGGTCGGGAGCCGCGAGATCCGTCTCGGCGCTCTCTCCTTCATCGTCGACAACTCTGCTTGGCTGCAGGAGGCTCCACTCGACGTGGACGCGCTTCCCGCCCGCGGAGCCACGCACTTTCGCGCATGCGTCCGCGGCGTCCTCTTGCGGCAACCGTCGACCCAGTACGGGTCGGCATTCGTTTCGCCATCGTCGTCATCAGTTTCCCACCGGCGCAAGTGCACCGGTCGGTCGAGACTCCATCGGTGGTGAAGCACGCACTGGCCCGCCAGTCGGCCATCCCCCAAGTCGCGGCAATCGAGCCCGATGAGTCACTCTACGGCCTGTTCGACCTGTCGACTGGCTCCGTAGAGACTGCATCCGAGTGCGACAGCAGTGATCCAGCGGCGGAAGTATTAATGGTCGACGGACCACGTAGTCCCCCCGGATTCCCCCACACCGAAGAAGTTGCCGCAGGGGGGATTCCGGCGCGGGGCCACGAAGAGTACAGGCCCGAGCCCCTTACCTCAGTGCAGAGGGAGGAACTCCGTCACCGGAACATGGACGCCCTTCACACTCCTATCGTTGGAGAAACCCCTGAGGCGCGAGCTCTGGAGGAGGCGCGCTTGGCCAACTTGGCTGAACGTACTCGACTGGAGAATCTCGAGAGAGCACTCGACGAGCGCGCACGACCGCCCGCTCCCGAGTCCAGTCGTCGTCGCGTCTTCCAGCCGCCGACCCAGGTATACCGTACCCCGATTCAGAATTTGGCAGCTGCGGCTCGCATAGCAGAGTCGATCCAGCCTTCACAGTCAGAGGCAGGGAGAGGTCTGTTGCAGATCAGAGATTTGCTTCGTGCAGCGGGTGACCAGAATTCAGCCGTATCTCAGTCGTGCAACAGGATTCACAGTCGATCCGTCACTGCGAATTCCGTTCAGTCGGCTCATAGTCCAAGATCGCCCCCGAGGCGTGAAGGACACAGAGGCCGACACGAGGATCAATACCAAGGGCACGAGCGATATGAGCACCGATTCGATCGCAACGATCAACGTCGAGTGCCTTCTCCTCCCCCAAGAGCGGGGTCGTACGTTCCTCGGCGGCAAGAGGACAGACGCCAGTTCAGTACTGGGCGGAGGGTCCCAGTCGACCCCAGAGAACCGGGCTTTGATGCGAGATCCATCATCATTCAAGGTCTGGTCGACCGAAATAGAGCTCACCGAGAAGACCGTGACAGAGGCGCGCCGTCCAGCAGCAGAGTTCGCGTCTCAGGTCCCGAGTGTTTCAGCAGAGCAATCAGAGCTGCAGTGATTCCTCCCAACTTCAGGTTGGCGGCTGGAGTCAGCAAGTTCACCGGAGAGTCAAAGCCGGACACATGGCTCGAGGATTACCGAGTGGCTGTTCAGATCGGAGGCGGCGACGACGAGGTGGCCATGAAGCATTTGCCCCTCATGTTGGAAGGATCAGCCAGAGCGTGGTTGAATCAGTTGGCTCCCAGCAGTATTTATACTTGGGAAGATCTAGCCCAGGTGTTTGTCAGGACATTCGAAGGGACTTGCAAGCGACCGGCAGGGTTGACAGAGTTGCAGTCATGTGTTCAGAAGTCGAGTGAAACCCTGAGGGATTATATCCAAAGGTGGATCACTCTGAATCACACGGTCGAGAACGTGTCCGATCATCAGGCAGTTTGCGCCTTCAAGGAAGGCGTCAGAAACAGGGAGTTAACTTTGAAGTTTGGTCGAACCGGAGATATGACCCTGAGTCGAATGATGGAAATCGCCACCAAGTACGCGAACGGAGAAGAGGAAGATAGACTCCGGAGTGGCAAGTATAAGGCAGCCGCCAATGAGGCCGGCGGAGGACACTCCAGTCGGAAGCAGAAGCGCAAGGCCGAGCCAGTCGCCCCCGGGGAAGCCTTAGCTGTGACCCCAGGGAAGTTTAAGGGGAAACCCAAGGGTCCTTGGAACCCCAAGAAAGTGAAAGACCAGGACGGGAACGATGTGATGGACTTACCATGCCACATTCACACGAAGAAAGATGAAGAGGGAAATCTCATTTACCCTAAGCATACCACTCGACAATGTCGACTCCTGATGCAACAGTTCCAAGGGAGGCAGGCAAAGGACAAAGAGAAAGAGTCAGACAAAGGTGAAGACCGAGAAGACAGCGGTGAAGAATACCCCCAAGTCAATTCCACTCTGATGATTTTCGCTGATGTCGAAAGTAAGAGTCGACTGAAGGTCATCAATCGCGAAGTAAACATGGTCGCTCCAGTGACGCCCAATTACCTGAAGTGGTCCCAGACCGCCATCACCTTCGACCAGTCCGATCATCCGACTCATATTGCCACCCCAGGGAGGCAAGCGTTGGTGGTCGACCCAATTATTGAAGGCACTCGACTGACCAAGGTTCTGATGGACGGCGGCAGTGGGCTAAACTTGTTGTATGCAGAGACATTGAGGGGGATGGGCATTCCGATGTCCCGACTCGGCCCCAGCAACATGAGCTTCCATGGAGTCATTCCTGGGAAGAGAGCTGAGTCACTCGGTCAAATCACTCTCGACGTCGTCTTTGGTGACTCGAAGAATTTCCGGAAAGAAAAGTTAACCTTTGAGGTCGTGGACTTTCAGAGTGCATACCACGCCATTCTTGGGAGGCCAGCCTATGCTCGTTTCATGGCTCGACCATGCTACGTATACCTCAAGCTGAAGATGCCTGGCCCCAAAGGTGTAATCACGATCATCGGCAATCGGAAGAAGGCAGAGGAGTGCTTCCAGAAAGGCGCCAAAATTGCTGATGCTCAGATGGCCAAGATAGAGATACAAGAGTACCAGAAGAATGCGGATCCGAGTGAGTTGTTACGAGCCAAGAAACCCGCCACGGAATCAGCATTTCAGTCGACTGGTGAGACCAAGCAAGTCCACATCCACCCGACCGATCCAAATGCGGCTCCAACCAACATCTCCACTACACTCGACCCCAAATAGGAAGAAGCGCTCGTCCAGTTCCTCCGTGAGAACTGGGACATCTTTGCATGGAAGCCTGCTGACATGCCAGGTGTGCCCAGGGGACTGGCCGAGCACCGCCTTCGAGTCGACCCAAAGGTCAAACCAGTCAAGGAGCATCTCCGACGGTCCGCCGTTCAGAAGAGAAAGGCCATTGGCGAAGAAGTGGCCCGACTCCTAGCAGCAGAATTCATTCGCGAGATCTACCACTCCGAGTGGCTCGCTAATGTTGTGATGGTCCCTAAGAAGGACAGATCGTTGCGCATGTGCATCGATTTCAAGCATATCAATCGGGCCTGCCCGAAAGATCATTTTCCTCTTCCTCGCATCGATCAAATAGTCGACTCGACTGCAGGATGCGAGAGGTTATCTTTTTTAGATGCTTACTCTAGATACCATCAGATCCGTCTGTTTGGACCCGATGAAATAAAAACAGCCTTCATCACCCCTTTTGGGTGTTTCTGCTATGTTACCATGCCTTTCGGTCTCAAGAACGCCGGAGCTACATTCATGAGAATGATTCAGAAGTGCCTAATCACTCAAATCAGTCAGAATGTAGAAGCATACATGGATGACATAGTGGTCAAGTCACGAAAAGGTTCCGACCTGCTGACTGACCTAGCTGAAACTTTTGCCAATCTCAGGAGTTATGATATCAAGCTCAATCCGTCGAAGTGCACATTTGGAGTCCCTGGAGGAAAGTTACTCGGTTTTCTTGTTTCCGAACGAGGAATCGACGCTAACCCCGAAAAAGTTGGCACCATACTCCGGATGAAACGCCCCGTGCGTGTGCACGATGCCCATAAACTTACTGGATGCTTGGCCGCCCTAAGTCGATTCATCTCCAGGCTCGGTGAAAAGGCGCTGCCTCTTTACCGACTGATGAAGAAGTCAGACACGTTCGAATGGACTCCAGAAGCTGATGCAGCATTTGCAGAGCTAAAAGCTCTGCTCTCCACCCAGCCGGTGCTTGCTGCTCCTGTCAGCAAAGAGCCATTGTTGCTTTACATAGCAGCCACGGGACAAGTCGTTAGTACCGTTCTTACGGTCGAGCGGGAAGAGGAAGGAAAGACCTTCAAAGTTCAACGCCCAGTTTATTATCTCTCTGAAGTACTGACCCCGTCGAAGCAAAGATATCCCCACTATCAGAAGCTCGTTTACGGGATTTACATGACCACGAAGAAGGTTGCTCATTATTTCTCTGATCACTCTATCACAGTCGTCAGCGACGCTCCATTATCAGAGATTCTTCATAACAGAGATGCAACCGGTCGAGTGGCGAAATGGGCAATTGAACTTCTTCCTCTTGATATCAAGTTCGAG
The DNA here is from genome assembly GCA_032464435.1 of Aegilops umbellulata. Classification (NCBI taxonomy): domain Eukaryota; kingdom Viridiplantae; phylum Streptophyta; class Magnoliopsida; order Poales; family Poaceae; genus Aegilops; species Aegilops umbellulata. Next base: position 369,503,921 of record CP136060.1, read on the forward strand.
GCAAAGAAAGCTATTAAGTCCCAGGCAATAGCTGATTTCCTCGCCGAGTGGACCGAGCAGGAGCTTCCGACTCAAGTTCACTCGAAGCACTGGACTATGTTTTTCGATGGCTCCAAGATGCTGAACGGATCCGGTGCGGGGGTTGTACTGGTTTCCCCCCGAGGAGATAAGCTCAAGTATGTCCTCCAGATTCACTTTGATTCCTCCAACAATGAGGCAGAGTACGAAGCGCTTCTATACGGATTACGTATGGCCATTTCACTCGGCGTCCGTCGCCTCATGGTCTACGGCGACTTAGATCTGGTTGTTAATCAAGTGATGAAGGAGTGGGACGTCCGAAGCCCATCCATGACGGGATATTGCAGCGCTGTGAGGAAGCTGGAGAAACGATTCGAGGGGTTGGAGATCCATCATATACCCTGACTGAAAAATCAAGCTGCAGATGATCTGGCGAAGATAGGGTCCAAAAGGGAGGCCATCCCTAAGGATGTGTGTTTGGAGCACATCCACACACCATCAGTGCAAGAAGATCCTTTCACAGAAGAGCCTCCACAACCAAAAAGCGCCTCTGACTCGACCGAAGTGGAGATTCCAGCTGTGGTCGACCTGATTATGGAAGTTATGATCACCACTCCCGATTGGACAGTACCGTACATTGCATATATCCTGAGAAAAGAGCTCCCAGAAGATGAAGAAGAGGCTCGACAGGTCGTCCGTCGATCCAAAGCCTTTACAGTAATCAGAGGGCAGCTATACAAAGAAAGCGCGACTGGAATTGGTCAGAAGTGCATCACACCTGAAGAAGGACAGATAATTCTCGAGGACATCCACTCGGGGACCTGTGGTCATCATGCGTCCTCTCGGACCATCGTGGCCAAAGCATACCGAGCGGGTTTTTACTGGCCAAAGGCGAACGAAATGGCAAAGGATATAGTCGACAAGTGCGAGGGGTGCCAGTTTTATTCCAACATGTCTCACAAGCCCGCCTCCGCCTTGAAGACCATTCCACTCGTCTAGCCTTTCGCTGTCTGGGGTCTAGACATGATCGGACCACTGAGAACTGGTAGGAGTGGCTTCACCCACTTGTTGGTTGCAGTCGACAAGTTCACGAAGTGGATAGAAGCCAAACCCATAAAGGACCTCGACGCAAGCACTGCCATCAGTTTTATCAGGGGATTGATATTCAGATATGGAGTTCCGCACAGCATCATCACGGATAACGGATCAAACTTTGATAATAACAGATTCAAAGCCTTCTGCGCCTCTCAGGGCACTCGAGTCGACTACGCTTCAGTTGCTCATCCTCAGTCGAATGGACAGGCCGAACGCGCGAATGGTCTCATCCTCAAAGGACTAAAACCCCGACTGATGCGTGATCTCAAACACGCAGCAGGCGCCTGGGTCGACGAACTTCCGTCAGTTCTATGGGGGTTGAGGACCACCCCTAACCGGTCGACTGGAAGAACACCATTCTTTCTGGTCTATGGAGCTGAAGCAGTTTTGCCGAGCGACCTGCTCCACAACGCGCCTCGAGTCGAGTTATATTCCGAAGCAGAAGCAGAACAGGCCCGGCAAAATGCAGTCGACCTCTTAGAGGAGGAAAGAGAGATGGCTCTAATCCGCTCGACCATCTACCAGCAAGAGTTGCGTCGGTTCTACGCCAGAAATGTGAAGGGTCGAGCCTTTCAGGAAGGAGATTTGGTCCTCAGCGTGGATCAGCAAAAACCTCACAAACTTGCCCCGACCTGGGAAGGCCCCTTCATCATCGCCAAAGTCCTGCACAACAGAGCGTATCACCTCTACAACATCGATCGACGGATCGACGAGCCTCGAGCATGGAACGCAGACCTGCTCCGTCCTTTTTACACTTAAAAACTCACTTGACTGAGATGTAATAAAAGTACCTCTGTAGTTCTTTTGTTTCAAGCAAGAATTTCTTTTTCCGTTTGTCCAAATTTCCCCCAGTGGGTGACTTAGCTGCGAATCCGCTTCGCCTAAGTTTTCAGAAAACCCTACCGAGTGAAGAGCAAGTCTCCCACTCGGGGGCTTAGCTGCGAATCCGTTTCGCCTAAGTTTGAAAAAATCCTACCGAGTGAAGAGCAAGTCTCCCACTCGGGGGCTTAGCTGTGAATCCGTTTCGCCTAAGTATTTAAAATCCTACCGAGTGGAGAGCCAGCCTCCCACTCGGGGGCTTAGCTGCAGTCCAAGTACTCGCCTAAGTATTCAAAATCCTACCGAGTGGAGAGCAAACCTCCCACCCGGGGGCTTAGCTGCAGTCCAAGGACTCACCTAAGATTGAAAAAATCCTACCGAGTGGAGAGCAAACCTCCCACTCGGGGGCTTAGCTGCAGTCCAAGTACTCGCCTAAGGTTGAAAAAATCCTACCGAGTGGAGAGCGAACCTCCCACTCGGGGGCTTAGCTGCAGTCCAAGTACTCGCCTAAGATTGAAAAAATCCTACCGAGTGGAGAGCAAACCTCCCACCCGGGGGCTTAGCTGCAGTCCAAGGACTCGCCTAAGTATTCAAAATCCTACCGAGTGGAGAGCAAACCTCCCACTCGGGGGCTTAGCTGCAGTCCAAGTACTCGCCTAAGATTGAAAAAATCCTACCGAGTGGAGAGCAAACCTCCCACTCGGGGGCTTAGCTGCAGTCCAAGTACTCGCCTAAGATTGAAAAAATCCTACCGAGTGGAGAGCAAACCTCCCACTCGGGGGCTTAGCTGCAGTCCAAGGACTCACCTAAGTATTCAAAATCCTACCGAGTGGAGAGCAAACCTCCCACTCGGGGGCTTAGCTGCAGTCCAAGGACTCGCCTAAGTATTCAAAATCCTACCGAGTGGAGAGCAAACCTCCCACCCGGGGGCTTAGCTGCAGTCCAAGGACTCGCCTAAGATTGAAAAAATCCTACCGAGTGGAGAGCAAACCTCCCACTCGGGGGCTTAGCTGCAGTCCAAGTACTCGCCTAAGATTGAAAAAATCCTACCGAGTGGAGAGCAAACCTCCCACTCGGGGGCTTAGCTGCAGTCCAAGTACTCGCCTAAGATTGAAAAAATCCTACCGAGTGGAGAGCAAACCTCCCACTCGGGGGCTTAGCTGCAGTCCAAGGACTCGCCTAAGTATTCAAAATCCTACCGAGTGGAGAGCAAACCTCCCACTCGGGGGCTTAGCTGCAGTCCAAGCACTCGCCTAAGTATTCAAAATCCTACCGAGTGGAGAGCAAACCTCCCACTCGGAGGCTTAGCTGCAGTCCAAGCACTCGCCTAAGTAATCGAAATCCTACCGAGTGGAGAGCAAACCTCCCACTCGGGGGCTTAGCTGCAGTCCAAGTACTCGCCTAAGATTGAAAAAATCCTACCGAGTGGAGAGCAAACCTCCCACTCGGGGGCTTAGCTGCAGTCCAAGGACTCGCCTAAGTATTCAAAATCCTACCGAGTGGAGAGCAAACCTCCCACTCGGGGGCTTAGCTGCAGTCCAAGCACTCGCCTAAGTATTCAAAATCCTACCGAGTGGAGAGCAAACCTCCCACTCGGAGGCTTAGCTGCAGTCCAAGCACTCGCCTAAGTAATTGAAATCCTACCGAGTGGAGAGCAAACCTCCCACTCGGGGGCTTAGCTGCAGTCCGAGTACTCGCCTAAGTATTGAAAATCCTACCGAGTGGAGAGCAAACCTCCCACTCGGGGGCTTAGCTGCAATCCAAGCACTCGCCTAAGTATTCAAAATCCTACCGAGTGGAGAGCAAACCTCCCACTCGGAGGCTTAGCTGCAGTCCAAGCACTCGCCTAAGTAATTGAAATCCTACCAAGTGGAGAGCAAACCTCCCACTCGGGGGCTTAGCTGCAGTCCAAGTACTCGCCTAAGTAATTGGAATCCTACCGAGTGGAGAGCAAACCTCCCACTCGGGGACTTAGCTGCAGCCCAGTGCTCGCCTAAGCCATGTTGACAGACACCATCGCGGCGATAAGCATCGTGCAAACCAGGCAGCCTCTGAGGGAACAACGAACAGTAGATCGGCGGATCAAGTAACGAAGACATTCAACGTCGAGCCAAGTTTGGATAAAATCAAAAGATCCTAGATCGCAAATAAAAGTACTCGAGGTATAAGCTCGACGGAGTTTATCGGTTACATAAACCACTCGGCATTCCGAGGCAAATTTAAGGCAAGGGACATCAGTTTTTTACTCCTCCGGTGGAGGACTGGATGGGGCAACAAATTCTTCCAAGTCGATCCCATCAGAGATCCGAGTGGCAGCAGCGATGAAGGTCTCCATGAAATCCTGAAAGTTATGCTTCCTGGTATTGGCAACCTGGAGAGCGGCCAGCTTCTCTTCTCGCGCCTCCTTGCAGTGGACACGAACCAGTGACAGAGCCACATCAGCACCGCACCTAGCAGAAGACTTCTTCCATTCTTGCACTCGACCTGGAACCTCGCTTAGTCGAGTGACCAAGGATTCAAGGTCGTTCTCAAGCGTCTCCTTGGGCCAGAGTGCGGAGTCGATCCGTGACACTGCGGCTTTCAGTCGAGCCAGGTAATCCACCACACCAGCGACACGGGATTCCAACCGGAAGACATTCATGGCCACTTCGTCCTTCACAGGAGAGTTGATAGGGTCCAGGCGGGTCTCCACTCGACTGGTCTCTTCCTCAAAGTTCCGGCAGAATTCTGAAAGAAGTTTCGACAGATCAAAACTGTAACCAAATGGTGAGTCGACAACAACAAGATTAATCGCACAAAGAGGGTTACCTTCAAGCATGAGGCATAGCTTCTTGGCAAGACCCCCAAGATAATCCTCCAAGTCCTTGTGCTTCCCCGCCAGCTGGCCGAGCTTGTCGTTCAGAGTACTCTTGTCAGTCTTCAGTCGACTCGCTTCCTTGTTGGCCGAGTCAAGAGCAGACTTCAGCCTAGCGTTCTCGCTCTCAAGTTGATCGACTGAAGCAAGTTTCTCTTCAGCAAGCTTCAGCTCCTCTGCAGCCGCCTTTTGTGCCTCCGCAAGGTCAAGATCTTTCTTCTTCAGGGCCTTCTCCAGTTCGTCTGCAAAGCAACAATGAGCACAGAGTTGAGAACAGGCAGGAGAACAGAGACAGCCGTTGAGTCCTCACCAGCCATACCTTTTGCTTCATCCTTCGCCTTCTGCACGTTTTCCTGAGCAAACTGTAAATCAAGATTAAGCTGGATCTGCTTATTCTTCAGATCGGCGAGCTGAGCAACAAGCTCACAAGACTTCTGCAAAGAGTCAATCGACAAAGGGTATCAAAGATAAGTTACTCCCGAGTGACTGAAAGAAAGAGCACAACACTTCTAAGACTACAGCCGAATCAAAACATTCGACAGTAGCCTCGGGGACTACACCCAGTGGGTGCACTCAGCGTGCCCCCACTGGTTTTCAAAAAAAAAAGTCGACTGCCCGCAGTCGACCGGATACAGTTTCATTCGACATGGCTTGACCAAACCGTTCTCAGAAAACCCTACCGAGTGAAGAAGTACAACTACAGAAAGACAGTATAAAGACCGCAGTCGACTGCCAGCAGTCGACCGTGGCCTCGGGGACTACACCCAGTGGGTGCACTCAGCGTGCCCCCACCAATGAGAAATTTCGGATCAACAGTACCCAGTGGGTGTACAACGCAAGTGAAGACCAACTAACCTGGACGTTCTGCTGCAACGCCGAGCTGATGTCATAGGCCGCTTGACTGGCATCCCGAGCCGCTTTGGTCTGCTCCATCACGAGCCCCGCCTGACGTATGGCCTCCTTAGCAGCACTCACTTGATCCTCCGGGGTCTGGTAGGCGGCGAAGAACGAGGGCGGGTCGACCAGTGGGGGAGCAGTCGACGACGAAGGCCGGGCAGTCGTCACTGGTTCAGCAAAAGTCACAGTAGTCCGGGCGGTGTTGTCACCCCCTTGGACCACCGCCTCGGCAGTCGACGCGGTCTGAGGAGACTTGTCGATCGGGGTCCTCCGGCCTCTCCTCCCAAAAGGCCTGAGCGGCACTTCCGCCTCCTCCTCATCATCTGGAAGGTCAATAATGTTGGTCAGAGCTACAAAAGTCCAGAAATGAATATCCAATCGACTCAGCAGTTAAACAGTCGGATCATATCAAAGATTATACCTAAGTTGGAAGTGACGGCGTCCTCCATCGTCTCATCGACATTCTGGATGGAAGTCTCGGAAGTAGCGGCGCTGCACGATTCCAAGCAAATAATTTGAAAGCGAATCGACTAAAAATCCGTTCTAGTCGACTCAAGAAAGATAAAAACAGTCGCTTACCCGGAGATGACAGGGATGGCGACCCTGATCTTAGGCAAGGCCTTGGGTGGCTTGGTCGGGACGACTCTGGACTGCTTGGGTGCCTTCTCAGTTGGGGCCGGCGACGCGGTCCGAGGGCGCTTGGATGACTGGCCCACCAGAGCACTCGACTGACTGCGCCCCACGGCGGGATCCTGAGCGTTCTTGGAGCGTCTCTCGCGTCGAGGAGGATCGACCTCCACCTCCTCATCCTCATCACCCGAGTCATTGCTGGCCTCCTCCTCTACGTCATCATCAGATTCCCACTCCTCGACTTCACCCTCGACTTCAACTTCATTCTCACTTCCTTCGCCTCCACTCCCTCCTCCTTCAGATACTTGCTCCTGGTTTCCATTCGGCATCGAATACATGTCGTTGATCTCCTGCAAGACAACGGGCAGAGCAAGGATCAGTCGACTTATCGCAAGCCAGTTACTAGACGGAGTGAGAATTTCAGTCGGAAGAAGTAAAGCGTACCTTGTCTGTCTCCATCATCCCATCAAGCGGAGCAATCCTCCTAGAACCCCTGGGGTTGTCCTTGTTCCTGGTCATACTGGTCAGCCAGCTCTCCAGTACAGAATCCTCGACCGCCTCCGGGTGGATCCGAGTGGAGTCGTCGGGCCCGGAATACAACCACATCGAGTGATCCCGAGCCTGGAGAGGTTGGATTCGTCGCTGGAGGAAGACTTCGAGCAAGTCCATGCCGGTCACGCCTTCCCGAACCAACTCAACCACTCGACTGACTAATACCTTCACCTGAGCCTTCTCCTTTGGAACCACTTTCAAAGAAGCGGGTTTCTGCACTCGGTCCAAGGTAAAAGGAGGAAGGCCGGTCGAGTGGCCAGGGGTCGGCTGGTCCTTGTAGTAGAACCAAGTCGACTGCCACCCGCGCACGGAATCGGGAAGTGTCATGGGAGGAAAACAACTCTTACCCCTCGTCTGGATCCCGAGGCCCCCGCACATCTGGATCACCTGCGTCCTTTCCCCGTCCGGGTTAAGCCTTTTAACCGACTGGGATCGGCAAGTGAAGATATGCTTGAAGAGGCCCCAGTGAGGTCGACAGCCTAAGAAACACTCGCACAGAGACACGAACGCAGCAAGATAGACTATGGAGTTGGGCGTGAAATGGTGGAGCTGCGCTCCGAAGAAGTTCAAAAAGGCCCTAAAAAAGGACTCGGGGGCAGGGAAAACCCCCGGTCGACATGGGTGGCTATCAGGACGCGCTCACCCTCACGAGGTTTCGGCTCCGTCTCCTTCCCAGGAAGGCGAGCAGCCTTGTGGGGAATGAGTCCCCCCTCCACCATGTCGTTGATATCCGCCTGAGTAAGGATGGAGGGCATCCAATCCCCCTGCAACCAGCCGGACGGCAGAGCGGCCCGCGAGGACGACCCGCCTCGGCCAGATTTCTTCCCCTTGGCCTTTGCCGCGGCCTTCTTCGCGCGTTCCGCCGCCGCCGTCTTGTCCGTCCCCATCGTCTCAAACGAGGTCTTGGCCGAGCGGCGGTGTCGAGATTGCGGCGGAGAGCGAGGCGGAAGCTTACGGAGAAGGGGAGAAGAAGAACAAGGGCGCACAGTAAAAAATCAGAATCATTGCCTTATATAAGGCCACACCCGAGTGGCTGATCAGTGGGCCTGCGCCTCCCAGTCAGATCCCGCAACAGGCGCGCGCGCAGTACGTGGCGAAAAAGATGGCGCGGAGATCGAGGCGCCCTTGCCTTATCCAGCCGATTCGCGCGATTTTCTCCGTCCGGTGCGCTCCCCAATTTTCAAATCCCGCAAGATCCGCGATCGACAGGACGGGTTGTCAGACGAAAAGATCCGTTTCCTTAAGTCTCCCAAGAGACTCGTCACGTAAACACACCCGACGGTAATATGAAACCACTCGACGGACATCTGAATGGATCAAGGCAACTGAAGAATGGGTTCCCACCGTAACTTCCATTTATCCAAAGACAGAGGCAGCCGAAGCGTGGGGGTTGAGTCGGAAGCATAGGCTCGGCCCCATTCTCACTTAACCCCTGACCCATTCGGGGGCTAATGACGAGGATACGTAGCTAGGGTAGGGAAACTTATCATACCTGAGGTACCCAATCAAAGACATGGCTCCTACAATGAAAGACATTCTAAGAAGTATCAACGTTTTCAGTCGACCTGGTCAGCCCAGTCGACGGACGCGAGCGCACTCGACCAGAAGCACAAGCAGTCGACCATGAAGACAGCCACTCGACTATAATAAGACCTAAAGGCACTGCCCACAAACGGTCATCTCATAAGTAGCTTTTATGGCCTTCATGGTCCTTTATTACAGGCGTTACCAGTAACCCCCTCTCTTTATGTACATTAAACTCCTTGTAACGTGGGCTGGCTAGGGTCCTGGCGAACTCTATATAAGCCACCCCCCTCCACTAGGACAGGGGTTCGGAACTTTGTAACACACACACGCATAATCCAGTCGACTGCCTTCGGGCTCCGAGACGTAGGGCTGTTACTTCCTCAGAGAAGGGCCCGAACTCGTAAAACTCCTTGCGCATACAACTACTCCATAGCTAGGATCTTGCCTCTCCATACTTACCCCCATTCTCACTGTCAGACTTAGAACCACGACAGTTACCTCTCGAATTGTAGCTCGATCTACTCCTAGAGTTATAGTTTTTGTCAAGAGATGGTTAGGATTTTTGCCTTGGATGACCGTTATAGTAATCCCTCGACTTGTAGGATGGGATCAATTATCTTTGTTGAGACTTCCGCGAAGGCGGCGGCGAAGCATGAACATGCAGTCATTAAGGAAAAGATGGACTTGTGGGTCAAAGCCGTAGATGCATTGAATGCGGCTTGTAGAGATTTTCCAAAGTATTATGTGTCAAAGTGCGATGATGCCGGCGTTAAGTTATACCAAGCTAAAGAGAAAAACATAACCAAGCTCAAGAAGGAAGAGAAAATTCATAGATGCGCTCTTGCAAGGCAAATTGCATTGTGTGGAACAAGGGATGAAGTGAATGAGATGGACTTTAACAACCCTGGCCAGATCATTGATTGGCTAGTTAGCCAACCATCATCGGCGATACTTAGTCGGGCAACTCGTTGGGCTTGGGTCCGTGAAAGAAATGATGTCATTTGTTGCAACCCCGGGCCATACGACAAAGATGTCTTGTTGATGGAGTAGTAGAGGGGGTTGAAACAAATGATGTTGTAGTGTCATTTGGACTGTAATGGCATGTACCCTTATCATTTACTCCCTCCGTCCGCGAATAAGTGTACTTCTAGCTTCTGTCTTAAGTCAAAGTTTTGAAAGTTTGACCAACTATATACAAAAGAGTAATAAAATATATGACATGAAATTGGTATATTATGAAAGTACATTTTAAAATAGATCTACTGATATTAATTTAGTGTCATAAATGCTAGTACTTTTCCCCATAAAATTGGTCAAAGTTTTCAAATTTTTACCTAGGACAAATGCTAGAAGTACACTTATTCGCGGACGGAGGGAGTATGTAACCTATGTCATTTGAACCAGTGAGAACATTATGTAACCTAGGTCATTATAAATAAGTTATGCTTTGTGTTTGTATTGTATCATTTTATTTGAGTTTTGGTTTGTTCCATTTCATGTAGCATGGAAAACATGACCCTGGAGGAGATGAAAAAAGTATATGAGAAGTGTTGTGACATTGCATCTAAGAGTCTGGCGGTAGCGTCTGAGAAGATTGTAGCGGAGCGAGAACTTGGTATCAAGAGGGAGCTTGAAGCATGGTTCAAGAGCAATGATGAGGTGATTGTTGCCATGATGGATTTCAACAAGTATCCATTTATGGAGGAACCTTCTGATCTTAAGGACAGAAAAGTTTTTCGTAGGCTTGTGAAAGAAAAACAGAAGATACTTAATGAGCTGTATGAGATGGAATATGCTTGCAGACATTCTTTGGCAACGGAGATATTTTTCTCTGTGAACATAGAACAATCCCATGAGCTGGACTTGAGAAAACCTGGACAAGTCATTTAATGGGCAATCACACAAGGCAAGCCGGAGATTCCGGAACACCGTGCTCGATGGGCCTGGTTCGGCGAAACGAAAGGTGTGTTGGAGAATTCGGAGGGATCGTCGGATTATCAACTGAAGCCCAATCCTGATCGTGACACACAAATTGAATGTCTTATAGGTTTAGATCTTTTTATCCGTAGTAGAAAATGTATGCCCGAGCTTGATCTTTCTAATTTGAACTCATTTCATTCGAATCGCTAGATGTTTTAAGTCAGTTGAACAAGTGTCATTTGTGGATGTAATGAACTATGCTCAGTTATGTATGTCTTTGCTACTTGATCATTTGTGGATGCTTAGTTCATAGAAGTTTGTAACAAATGGAAAGGCAAAGGGCTATAAAATAAAGGCAGTGGGACATGGATCAGCACCCTACCGCCATAGGCTCCGGCGATAGGTTGACCAACCCTACCGTCAAAAGAATGGCCGACTTGCTCACAGAGAAAAATGGTTGTTGGGGTGGCCAACCCTACCGCCAGGGCTTATGGCGGTAGGTCGCCACCGCCAAACGTGATGGCGGTAGGGTGGCCAACCCTACCGCCTGTATTTTCGCCGATTTGGTCACAGGAGGCAGCACACCAGGATGCAACCCTACCGCCACAAAAATGCCCGGTTTGATCACAGGAGAAGCAGCAGAGCAGGCGACTAGGTGGCCACCCTACCGCCGTCGCCCTTGGCAGTAGGATAGCCAACCCTACTGCAAAATAGGGGAGAGTTTGCGTTCCAACAGTTTTGCTGTTGGGATTCGTCGCTTACCGCCAGGCCTTATGGCGGTAGGGTATCATAGCCTACCGCCAGGGCGTATGGCGGTAGGGTGCAAAGCAGAGCAAAAGTTTACTCTGTTTTCCATTGTGTTCATCATTTCTAATTGACAGCAAAAATAGTAGGATAACAGATGTAGTTCATGACATAGTTTCATCAGAAGCTTCACAAATCAAAGACACAGTTGACGACATGTTTCGCAAATAAAGTACATAGTTCAACACAAGTTTCACAAATCAAAGACATAGTTCATCACATGTTTCTCGAATTGAAGGCATAGTTCATGACTAGTTTTTCGAAAGTAAGGCCTTATTGGGTCACACGAGGCCATTTCCCTTTCTTGTCGCGTGCCTCATCCTCCTCTTTGGCTTCACGAGCCCTTGCAAGCTTTCTTGCTCTCTCCTCTTGACGAGCAATCTTCTCCTTGCGTGCCTTCTCCTCTTCGCGCTTCTTTCGCTCCATCCTCTCCTTTTCACGACGCTCTTCATCCAAGCCTCTCTGAAATGCTTCTTCAAACAACCGCTGCCCCCTTAGACAATCTCGATGTTAATCTTTCTTAACATCTTCTGGCACATTTTGATCTATCCATGTGAAGTACTTACAAAGTGGAGGCGGCGACTAGGTATGAATAAAGAACAAATGTGGTCATTAGTAAGATAGATTCAATGGTTGAATACTCTTTGAACTTGAACAACTTACCGGCGGCACATCATAGGCGTGAGCTAGACGAGGACGATCGTAGGCACAGTTGGGACAAACAAAATATCTTCTTCCTTCCGTCCATGATTTCTTGCAATCGGTGGATACCTTACTTTGCAAATGTCTCCACACCAACATGATGGAGTTCTCATATCTTTGTCCTTCACCTTATCCAACTCGGTGTCTGTCCACTTGTCCGGCATGTCCTCGCGGTTAGCACACGGTGGCCTCGTCACGGAACCGGAAGAATCCATGCCTATAAAGACAAATTTGGTAGTTAGTAAAGTAAAATAACATGTATGTATGCAAGAAAAACAAATGAACAAGACCAAATAACAAGTACCATATAAAGACAAATTTGGTAGTTAGTAAAGTAAAATAACATGTATGTCTGCAAGAAAAACAAATAAACAAGACCAAATAACAAGTACCATTCACATTATTTCAACCATCTGGGTTAAGAAAGATGTCAATAGGCCTTTCTCTATCAACCCTTCTCGTCCTACGACCACCGGTACCCGACCATCCCCCACACCCTCTAATACTGTCTCCTCATCCACTACCGCCAAGATTCGTCTATCCTCCACGCGCACCACTCCTGCCTCCTCATCCACTACCACTCCTACCTCCTCATGTGCCGCCGGTAACTCCTCTTCGGGCACCACTTTGACTAGTGGGATCTGGAGTGTTGGCATATGTCCGGGGCTTTTTGATGCATTTCCTAACATTGTGTCATGGCTCGTCACATTTACCACAACTATTGATGTCCGGTGCCTCCATGAAATGGCCGCTACCAAATTGTTTCATTCCGGTGTATCCAGCTAGGTCATCCATGTCACCCCTAAACCTCTTCTTTCTTCTTCTTCCCTTTGTAGGCACCATGAGTTCGGGGTCGGGGATGATGTGTGGCCCATCATACTCAAGTCACTGTGACTGATCTAGGAAGGGATGAAACCTAGGAGCCCATGTCAACCTCGTTCGTTCCGATGTGAACTCATGCAACCGCAAGGTGGTACCATCGGATACTTTCTAGTTTCTGAACCTTGCGGTGGTCATCACATGCGAGCAAGGCCAATGATACTTGTGAGGTCTCTCGCACCGACACCACCGGGTCTTGAGGCTCATATGCTACTCCACCGTACGTCATGTCGTCCCTTGTTGTGCCACCCGGCTCATCGACTTGGTAGATTTGTTCTTTTTCATTGAAACTAATGATTTTTTGACGCCAAGATTTGCGCGCTTGATGCTTCAACCAATCCTCAACTTTGAAGGGAAGTTCCATTTTCTCACCTATCCATTTGGCCGTCTCTTCGGAATGCCTCAGAAAATACTCGTTGAGCTTGAAGAAGGTATATTTCTGCAGTGACCGGCAAGGAACAGACACCCTTGAGCACATTGTTGAAGCATTCCACCATGTTACTTGTCATGTCTCCGTATTGGAAACCTCCTTCGTCGTAAGCACGTGACCACTTATGCTTCTCCAGAAAATGCCTTGTCAAGAATTCTCTCGCTCCTTTGTTCTTCTCCAACACCTTGAATAGCTTATCATAGCGGCTTTGGAATGTGTCGGTGTTGAATGCCACACAAACATGGGTAAGATCTTTGCAAAACTCCTTACTCTTGCATGCATGGTAAAAGTTTGCCACAAAATGCCTCATGCACCAACGGTGTTGAAGCTTTGGATAGACTGGAATGTTGAATTCTATTGCTTTGAGAATCCCATGATGGCGATCCGATATGATGCACACCTATTTTTTGGGGTCAATCACCTTCGTCCTCACATGATCCATAAACCACTCCCAACTATCATCGTGCTCGGAAGGCACCAACGCAAATGCCACCGGCAACACATTGTCATTGGACAAGTGAGCCACTGCTACCATCAACGTGCCCTTGTACTTTCCGATCAAGAACGTGCCATCAATTGACAAGACGGGGCGGCAATGCCTAAATGCATCGATGTATTGCCCAAAGCTCCAAAAAGCTCGATGAAACACGCCCTTGATTGACTCGACCCTATGACACATGCCCGAATTCCGATGAGCAATGGCTCCCAACATTCTCGGAAGAATGTTGTATGCGGCAACATAATCACCATGCAACATCCTTATAGCGTTTGCCTTGGCCATCTACACCTTTCCATACTTGATCGGGTAGCCGAATCGTTCGAAGACCAAACTCATGAGGAACTTCACCTTCACGGTTGGGTCATGGGATATTTCATTCAACAATTTGTAGCCTAGATACTCAAACGTGAGTTGGCGGTGTCCCTTGCTTCGGTCCGCTTTCTCCGGCGGTATGCACTCATGGGTGGCCACACAACTCTTCAACTTCCATTGCCCAGTTTCTTTGATCTTTCTTCCACGTAGCTTCCATGGGCAACTTTCTTTGTCACAATTGATGGTGTCGCGCAATGTTTTGTTGGAATGAAGAAAAACGAACGACCTATGGTTCTGAATGGCGTAGTCACTCAACTATATCTTGAACTCTTGCAAACAACAAAACTTGATCCCTTTCTTCAAATGAGCATTCTCATCCTCACCCGGTGGCCTCGGATCACCCATCCTCGGGCAAGGTGATGGTTCTACCAAGCCCAACCTCATGCCACCATCAACAACGGCCATGTCGGCAAGACTAAGATCATGAAACAAAGAGGGTCCTCTTTCCTTGCAATTTACCTTCTTGTAAATTTGATTTTCTTGCGGCGTGAATCCATCCTCATCCAATTCTTCCGGTGGACCCTCATCATCCGACTCATACCTACACATACGGCTATAAGGGAGGTTACAGTCCGTGTCTTGTTAATGCACAATGACATCCAAGTCACCAATGTGATTGTAATGAATCTCTTCTTCTTACTCATACACATCATCTTGAGCAATAGCATCTCCATCAACATGAGCAATGGCATCTTCATCAACATGAACATTTGCATGTTCATAAACATGAGCAACGGCCTCATCTCCAACATGATCATCACCTAAAAGAACTATGGCTCTAGCATTGATGACCTCTTCATTTGGTTGGCTACTTGGTGGTTGGCTAGCCGAATTTTGTTCATACACCACGACAGATCATGTATTGGGGAGGACACATTCCGGTTCAAGTCGAGTAGTGGCCAAGGAACTTCAACCTTTGTGGCAAATAACTCAAGTGACTTGTTTTGTGATCCCTCAACTTTCTCCTTATACACTCCCCAATGCAATTGAGAGGTGATGGGCATACTCTTTAATCAGGATTTTACTCCCACTCCCACATTATATCGCCCAATAAGCTTCACACCATCACTTGGGTTAATCCAATTGAGGACGTTTCTCACTTTCACGACAATATCATCATAGCTCGGGCTTGTGTCAAAAACCATGGCCTCCTCCCCTTCGTCGGCATTTCCATCCAAGAAAGCCGCCTTGTCCAAGTAATGCACATTCACTAGTTTATCCATCTAAAAACAATGAAACAAAATTAAGTCATCCATGAACCAGCCATTTCATATGGATGAACTATCTAAAATATAAGATTTTGAATCTAAAAACTACTATACCTTAATCATAGCACTAACCCTAACCCTAACCTAACTAAACCCCTAACCCTAACACTTAAGCTAGCTTGCCACAACAAAGAGTGACACATATTACTTAGGTCAACCATAAATGCACCATAAATGCACAATAAATCCTAAACTAGAGGAAGAACTAGGGGGGTTGCAAAACTAGTTGATTCCAACAAATGAAATGATTTGAACCAACCAAATGAAGGGGGATGGGGGAGGTACCTTGGGTGATGCAAATGGCCTCGATCCAAGGGGGCAAATCTCAAGCAATAGAGGGGGATCTAGTGGGTGCTTGGGTGGGGGAGAAGAGGGGAAGAGAGTGAGAGCTCGGGGAAGAAGATGAGTGGAGTGGATGGGTGGTGAGTGGACCCCACCAAACCTTATCCTCTAGGACCCTACCGCCAAAGACCTCGGCGGTAGGGTGTCGGAGCCTACCGCCAAGGCTGGCGGCAGTATGTCCCCTTTGCCACATCAGCGCCCGTTAACGGCCAGACGGCCGTCAACGGAACCTACCGCCAGGGGGCGGTGGTAGCCTGTAAATGTCTACCGCCAGGGCCTCCGGGGGTAGCTAAAAGGGTCAAATCTTGAAAAAAAATCATATCGGGGTCAGATCCCGATTTTATACGCCAAAATGGTCAAAACACGAAATTTTGCCACGAGAGGCGCTTCTACCAGGTCATCTTCCACCGGCGGCACCGCGACCTCATCATCGACTCATACTTGCCCTTTGTCATTGGCGAGGGTCATGGCATGATTGGCGAAAACCGCCAACCCCTCCTCTTCACCAACAATGCCAGCAGCAGCTGGAGCCCCTACCTGGGCAAAAGCATCTAGAGCCAAGTCCCCTATGAGCACCCCGCCACCTTTGACACGCTCACACATGCATCCCAATGAGAAAGAGGTCGTCATCGACAATCTCATGGCATTCCAAGAGAGCAAGGAATATTACACCAAGGTTGGCAAGGCGTGGAAGCGTGAGTACCTCCTTTACGGATCGCACGACACCGGCAAGTCCACCATGATCGCCGCCATGGCCAACTTCCTCGAATATGATGTCTACGGTCTCGAGCTCACGGCGATCAAGAACAACACCGATTTGCGGCAGCTCTTCATCAAGACCACGGGAAAGTCCATCATCGTCATAGAGGACATTGACTGCTTTGTCGACCTCACCGGAAAACGCCGCAATGACAAGAAGGCTACAAGCAACAAGGACTGCGACAATGATGACAAGCCCTAGCTATCAGTCAAGCCGGAGAAGGACGCCACCACCAAGGTGACGCTCTCAGGCCTGCTTAACTTCATCGACGGGTTGTGATCTACTTACGGAGGTGAGCGGATCATCATCTTCACTACCAACCATAAGGAGAAGCCGGACCTGGCGTTGATCCGGCGGGGCATGATGGACAAGCACATCGAGATGTCCTACTGCCGCTTCGAGGTCTTTAAGGTACTTGCCAAAAAATACCTAGATGTCATCGAGCACAAGCTCTTTGGGGAAATTCAGCGGCTGCTCGAGGAGACAGGCATGTTGCCCACCAACGTTGCAAAGAACCTGATGCCCATGTAGAAGAAGAAAAAGAGGGAGCCCAAGGTGTGCTTGACAGGCCTCATCGAGGCGCTCAAGCAGGCCAAAGAGGACGTGGTGGCGGCCAAGGTGAAGGATGCAGATGGCAAGGAAGCTGCAGCAAAGAAAGCCAAGGAGAAAGAGGAGGCGGAGGTGAAGAAAGCTAAGGAGGAAGACAAAGGGAAGGACAAAGAACCGGAGGAAGCCAATGAAGATATCAAGCAAGGTGACAAATGAAGTGATCTCAAGTCAGGAACCTAAGAAAAAAGAGTGAGCATGTTCACTAGTGCTCCCTTGCAAAAGAAAAATGCAGTGATCTCACTTGTAATGTTGCTACTACATATGAAGCGTGCAACAATAGAAGATACTAACAAGACCCATTGAAGGACGATGAAAGAAAGGTGATTCTCTCACGCCTGCTTAACTTCATCGATGGCTATGGTCAGCATGCGGTCGTGAGCGCATCATCATCTTCACGACGAACCACAAGGAGAAACTAGACCCGGCGTTGATCTGACATGGCAGGATGGACAAGCACATCGAGGTATCATATTGCCTCTTCAAGGGCATCAAGGTGCTCACCAAGAACTACCTGGACGTCATGGAGCATGGGCTGTTTGGGGAGATTCGACGGCTACTCGAGGAGACCGACATGTCGCCTACCGATGTGGCAGAGAACCTAATGCCAATGTCGATGAAGAAGAGGGACCCTGATTAGTGTTTATCAGGTCTCATTTAGCCGCTCGAGGAGGCTAAGAAAGACGCAGCAGCGGAAAAGACGAAGGCGAATGGGGAAGAGGACGCAGAAGCGGAGAAAGCCGAGGAGAAAGAGGAGAAGAAAGAAAAGGAAAAACACGACAGGAAGGGCGCAACACCGGAGGAAGCTAAAGGAGACACCAAACAAGGTGATGAGTGAAGTGACAGGAGTAGAGTGAGCATGTTAGTGCTCTCTTACAAACACAAACAGATGCAATGTTTGTTTAAATAAAATATGCATCACTCAACTGAAATAACATAATATTGGTTTCTCTTCTCTAATTCAGATAGAAAGCAGCTATTATAATGTTGCTATATACTCCCTCCGTCCCATAATGCAAGACATTTTTGCAACTTGCAAAAACGTCTTACATATTAGACGGAGGGGGAGTAGTACATTATGCTACAATACCAAATGTTAACATGATATTGTTATAAGAACAGAACAAAAACTGAGTGTAGTTTGCATATATATAAGTTTACTCTCTACAAAAGACAGCAGTCTGGTGTATATAAGTCGCCTATAAAACTTCTTTGTTCTGAACTTCTGATGAACAATACAAATGCTACGACAGACCCCAAAACACAGACACATGCCATGATCAGGAAGGGGAGTTCGAAACGGTGCTTACCGGCGCAGGCAAGCTCACCTTGTGGCGACTCCTTGTCACAGAAGTGCCTCTGGAAACCGGAGCCGATGTAGACCGACGCGCAGAAACCGGAGGAGATGATGGTGTGTCCTACACCCATGAACAGAAGCGTCGCTGCTATGAAAAAGGCCTGCCTACTCCTCACGAATAGAGGAAGTGATTGGAGACGCAGCCTGCGCCGAACCTCCCAGAGAAGTTCCAGATGCCCCAGAGCGACACCAGGGTGATGGTCTCCCTGCTCGTCTAGCCAAAGGGAGCCCCTTATCTGGCTGACGTAGTAAACCGTGGTTAGCCCCGATCCCATCCCGCAGGCCATCGCAAGGAAGACCAGCCAGAAGTCGAATTTACACATGGCCTGCACCGCATTCAGGTTTTCTTTGTGCGACGACATGTCCTGACCAGATCCGACAAGCACAGTGCTAGAGCTAGTTCTTCTCGCTATTTCGATTCCGTCTTCTGAGCTCATACAGAAAAAACTGCTGGAGACATGATCAACACCAGGAGTATTGTCACAAAGCAAACACTCTGTCTAGCTGAACTTATCACGAATACTTGGTTGCAGGTTATGACAACTTTCAGGTACCCAGCAACAGTAAAGGCCATGAGAAAGAAGGCATCAAGGAACTTCTTGTTGTGCCGCTGATGAGCGCTGTGGACATCGACAAAATACGTGAGAAGCAATGCGATGGCTGTGGGTAATATCTCTAGCATAAGTATGAAACTGCCAGGATCAATATAGAGAGTGCACTGTACCTGAACCGGTGCTGCTGCACTCAAGCCAAGACAACCATGTATAGATGGTTTAATGCCATATGAAGGAGTATGCCATGTCTGTAATTGTGTAACGAGACAAAACATGATACGCTGCCTAATAAACGCACCTTATGATTGGTAGTTTGCTACGTTGTCAAGAAACAGAGTGCAGGTTAGGATTATTGAGCAAATCGTGTGCATTGTTGGATCCACACACGTTCATCGTCAGATTTGCCAATATATTTAGGTGAAAACTCAACACAATAACGACGAAAGTTCATGCAATTAACGCAAATGATAGCTCCACCCAGTGTGGTAGATACAGTATTTCAGGAAACAAACATGGTGCTGAAAGGATGAGTCCAGCAAAAGAAGGCTGAATTATTGCCTCTTTGGTGTCTCTGGGCCAGAACACATTATAATGAAACAGTGACTGTGCCTACACAATTGTACTCTTCCTCTTGAATCAGTAATGCTGCCTCCCAGCCTCCAGGGAGCAAGAATTAACACAAGTCTAAGAAATCGCATTACTGTACTTTTCTGCTACTCTCAGCATATGCATCATCTGTATACTGCGCTATGCCACGAGAACAGATTCCTCACAGTCACAGCACATAAGAAAGGAACTGAAAGCAAACAAAACAAATGGTTCTTCTGATTTTTGATTCATCACAGTCACAGCAGAGGATGTGGCCCTTTTGATTTCACATGGACTTTTGATACTTCAGATTTCATCTGTATACTTTGGATTTTTTTTATTTCAGCATATACATCACCTAAACATGGTTGTATTGCAGCATGAATCGCTACAGGTCTAAATAATCACATCATTTAGGTACTCATGGAGAGCAGAGACTGGATACTGCTTAGCTCCTCGCAAAAAAACTGCTTAGCAGAGTAAGAAAGAAAGCCGGCGAGGGGAATCAGGACGGCAGTACCTTCACGATGCCGTGGTGGTCGGGGAAGTTCTCGACGGCGGTGACAACATCGACCGTACTATAGGAAGGTCTGCGCTTGCGCAGCGAGCAGCATGTAGAGGCAGACGAGCGGGATCGGGGCCCGCGAGGAGGACGATGCAGGGGCTTCAGCGGCCCACGGGCGCCTACGCGGAGAGAACCCCGGCGTTGGCGCTCACGTCGAAGAAGGCGACGGCGTCAAGCGCGGACTAGTCGTAGAGCGCCGCCCACCGGCCACCGCGTCCCACCGGCCATCGCCGCCTCCTCCCGCCGGAACAGAGGAGGAAAAAACAAGGGTCGCACTAACTGCCACACGTGTGGCGTGGACGGGAACCTGCCGGCACGCCTCGTGTGGCATGGACGGGAAACGGCCCGCACGACCACGTCCGCGCGCACAAAAGCACGGCCCGCACGTCCGGTGTGTGGCAACCCCGCCCGCACCCCGTCCGGGCCAGACGACCCGCTACCCGCACGACCCAGCCTTTCCCGACCTCCGATCCGTCCCCTCTCTCGTCTGCCGCCATCGTCCCCCACCTCTCAAACCCCGACCTCCGTCGCCGGCCATCTCTGGTTGCCATGGCAACCATGGCAGATCCGTAGGGCGCTCCCACCGCAAACCACACCCCAACCCTCCCCACCCCCAGCCCCCACTCCAACCCAGCCCTCTAGAGACGATCATCTAAAACCAGGTGAAAATATCCCGATCTCATCCTTCTCATTCTTAAGGCTGAAAATCTCCCGATCTTGTACTGGGTCCATGCTATAGGGGGTAGAACACTACATGGTTCAGTGTATATTCGCAATTGCCAGGCAGAATACACCAGATCTGCCATGTACTACGTTTGAGATTAACTTAAGTTCATAGTTTAGTTGCCGCAAAGTAGTTGGGTATGGAATGGATGAGTAGGAATCCATAAAAAAGGGCAGGGAGGATAATTTTTGGAATGAAGGGGGTGGGAAAAATTAATTGCCACTAGTGTATAACGACAGTTGCCACCTTTCGTTGTCAGTAGCTACCACCTATTTTGACTTGTTGCTTACCATCCCTATCTTCTACGTGCAAGCAACAGAAGAATACAATTCTTGTGGATTGTTGATGCCTTCTTGTTCATCCAGTGATTGAGAGCACATCGGAAAGAAGCGAGACACGGAAAGAATGAATCACGAAGATGGCGCTGATGCTTGGGGTTCTCAAAGGCCAGAAACGCCCCCTTTGGATGCATCAGAGTACAGTCAACTCATCTCTGTAGGGCCATTGCTGCCACTACTAGAACAGTATGTAGGCGTAGGTATGATGCGTGGTAACAAAAGAAGAGAACAGTTGCCATCTTCGCAATGATGAAGATGGCATTCTACTTATGTCATGCACTGTCATTTTTTTGCAGGTTATTATGACCAGAACACTCTTAGGGGGCCCCCGTGGCAAGTTCAGTCACAGGGCGCTAACACTGACAAATGTACGGGCAGCCAACTTCAACTAGCTAGTATGGCTAATCAAGGTAATGCAAAACGAAAAAAGAGCACATACTGCTGTGGACATGAAAAATGAACATGCAAAAAAGCTGGCAAAAGGACTCACGAGTTGTCACGGGTGAAATGCAGAGCCTTCATGTAGCACGTGGCATCAGGCAGCACCCATGTACCTGCCATCAACGTCATACACAGGTGAGTCCATAAAAAAAGTGAAGTTGCGGATGCTCAATTAGCACAAGTAGCATAGTTGACAACTACAATTGCCATGACTGGACATCTACAATTGCCATGAATTAAAAACTACACTTGTCGTCGTGGACAACTGTTGTTGCCATCACTGCACACCTGCACTTGCCATGGAGGAACAACTGCAGTTGCCATGCCAGTGAAACTACATTTGCCATGGCATGGCAAATGCAGTTGCCATGTAGGAACAACTACGGTTGCCATACCGATGCAACTTCAGTTGCCATGCCAGCAAAACTGCAGTTGCCACATAAGGGGCAACTGCACTTGCCGTGCTAGCACAAACTGCATTTGCCACGAATTGACCAACCACTACTATGCTTACAGGTTATTACACTGGCGGTGAACTGGCAAACGTCTCGTGGCAAGCTTCACAAATTGCAGGTGGAGCACGTCCTAATGGTGACACAGACCACACAAGCTGGTTAAATGCAGCACAACAAGGTAAGGAAAAAATCTGAACCACAAAAAACAGCGCTACGTTTGTTATTTGTAGTTATTTGTAGGCAAAACAATAGTTGCCATGTTTGTTGAACAGTAGCTGCCATGACTGGATAGCTACAGCTGCCATACATGTCCACGCACAGACTCACGACTTGCTGTCTGAAATGATGTCATGACAAATCACTCAAAGATGGTGTGATCCGTTGCGATACACATGTTATCCAACACAAAAATCTTACTCTCATAATTGTTTTTTCTATTACAGGACCTACAACTACAATGAACAGCCGCGCGGGGACATCTACTGTGGGGAGCTCTGAGCACACGGAAGACGCGTTCCACTAGCCAGCAGACAATCATGCCGCAAACAATTTCGAGTCAGAGTCGGGAATGGCAATCATTCCAGCAATGCCGGCAAGCACACCTTTGAACACAAGCACTGGCAACACTCAGGTAGATGGGATTGCCGCCGATACTGAAGTGAATGATGAAACTGACGACGACGCACAAGGGGATGAAGATGGTGGTCAATCAGAGATCGTGGTACCTCAGCCACCGTACATTGGGCAGAGATTTGCATCGTTCGAAGAAGCAAAGGAATACTACCAGACATATGCAAAGTTCCATGGATTTGCGGTCAACACCGAGTACCATAGGAAAATTAAGAAAACTAACGAGTATAGCAGAGGTGAGATGAGGTGCCACAAGGCACGGAGGAACAAGAAGGGGAAAGGTGTTGCGCCTGTCGTTCCGGAATGAAAGAGAGGTATCATTCTCAAGACTGAGTGCCTTGTCCGGTGTAAGCTAAACGTAGATGGAGCACAGTGGGTGGTCAACGAATATTTTGACGAGCACAACCACCAACTCATAAAGAAGTTCGACCTGGTAAAATTTCTGACCGCCCACAGAGGGTTCACCCCCGTCGAAAGGCAATTCGTAAAGCTGCTACATGATTGTAACGTCGGTCCATCAAGAATGGTGCAGATACTATCTCTCATCCACAGCAAAAAGGGGACTCTGAGTAGCATGTCGTACATACCAGCTGACGTCACGAACCTACAGGCCAGGTACCATAGAGAGAGCAAGTTGGCAGACATAGAAGCCACGATTGCCTACTTCGATGAGAAAGCAAAGGAAGATCCAGATTTCTTCTACAGGATAAGGTTGGACGATGAGGACTGTGTCAGGAACATGTATTGGGTGGATGCTGCTGCAAGGAGAGCCTACAAACATTTACGAGATTGCATTTCATTCGACGCGACGTACCTCACCAATATGTACAAGATGCCATGCGCTTCGTTCATAGGAATAAATAACCACAATCAGTCGTTGCAGTTCGGCTGCGGGCTCGTCCGGAACGAAGACACGGTTGGGTACGTTTGGCTGTTCAAGACCTTCTTGGAGTGCATGGATGGACTTGCTCCGATGAACATAATAACGGAGCAGGATTTCAGCATGCGTGCAGGCATAGAGCAGGTCTTTCCATTGGCAGTGCACAGGCACTGCAGGTGGCACATTACAAAGAAGGCTGAGGAGACGCTAGGACCGTTCTTTGCTGACCGTCCAGATCTGCACAAGGAATTCGAGCTGTGCGTGGACCACAGCTTGACGGTGGAGGAGTTTGAAAGGAGCTGGATGGCCATGACTGAAACACATCAAGTCCAAGACAACGAGACTCTTGTTAGCCTGTGGGAGAAGCGAATGTACTGGGTGCCGGCCTACTTCATGCAGTGCTTCTTCTCCTTTCTACAGACAACGCAGCGCAGCGAGGGGTTCAATGCTGTTTTGAAGCGGTACGTCAGCCCTGGCAACTCATTGCTACAGTTTGCCAAGCAATACACAGCTTTGCAACAAAAAATTCTGGGATCTGAGCTACAACAAGAAGCGACCACGGCCCTAAAGCAGCCAAAATTGCTAACGTACTTACCAATGGAGAGGCAAATGAGCAAGATATACACCAACAAGATCTTTAACAAATAAGTCAGTTGCATTACAGTCTTATTAGCAGAAAAAGCACCAACTCAGTATGTGCCTTTTAGAGTGCAATGCAGTTGCCATGATATGCAGTTGCCATGTTTAAATGAAATATTGTTTGCCATGCTTACTGAGCTGCATGTTGCCATGTTCAATGAAATGCAGTTGCCATGTTTAATGCACTTTGCTTCCATTGGGCATGTTGGTATGCAAATGCCAATGTCAACTGAAAAATGTTATGTTGTTGCCATATCTACTGGAATGCAATTGCCATGTTTACTGAAATGCAACTGCCATGTTTGCTAAAATGCAATTGCCATGTTTACTCAACTGTAGTTGCCATGTTTAATAAAATGCAGTTGCCATATTTAATAAAATGCATCTGCCATGTTTGTTGAAATGCAATTGCCATGTTTACTCAACTGTAGATGACATGTTTAAATAAAAGGGCAGTTGCCATGTTTTATGGAATGTGCTTCCATTGGGGAATGTTGGCGTGGAAAAATGATGATGTGACGTTGAAAATGACGATGTGACGTTGAAAATGTACTACAGTTGCCATGTCTAGTGTACTGCAGTTCCCATGTCTAGTGTACTGCATTTGCCATGTCTAGTGTACTGCATTTGCCATGTTCAATGTACTGCATTTGCCATCTTCAATGAACTATGTTTGCCATGTTCAAACAAAATGTATTTCTATTTCCATGACAACGTAAGGTGGTACAAGAAAAGAGCGCACGATAGTTTAACAGAAAACACACAAAATTTGTAGATTCCAGGAAGAAATAAAGCGTGCCAGCATGTTCACGGCTTTCCAGGTGGACGAACATACGTTCAAGGTGTGTTCTATTTTGGGCATGTCAGATTCAGAACCTGAAGACCCGGACAAAGGAAAGAACTACTTCGTCACAGCCTCGATAGGCGAAGGCGAGTTCTACTGCCAATGCTGCAAGTTCGAACGGGACGGCATTGTGTGTTGTCACATACTAAAAGTAATGGACATGAACGCTGTGACACGGATGCCCCGCCATTTCATAAGGCGGCGATGGACTTGGGACGCTGATGACGCGTTGGCACCGCAGACAACACACGCAGTTCTGGCTGTGCATGACGAGAGACCAGAGTCAACCATGGAAGCCGTGAGGCACGTTGTGCTGACAAAGAACTATGGTGAGCTAATTGATGAAGCGTGCAAGAGTGATGAGACAACAAGGGTCGCAGAAAAACACAGGAAGGCACTGAAAAGAGAGCTTGATGAGATCAAGAAGAGGAAAGCTGAGGAAGCCTTACACCGGTTCCCCCGCACAACAAGTGTGCCTTCATCCACGGGGCCATCATCTGAAAACTCAGAGATAGGATCTAGAATAGCAAGCACACAGACCCAGGTCAGGAACCCACCCCGTTCCATCACAAAGGGTCGTCCAAGAGAGATAAGGTACAAGTCGGGATTGGAGATCCAAGCAAAACACAAGAAAACGAAGAAAGGGGCGGGCAATCCATGAGCAAAAATTGGGGCGATGTGACATGGTCCTTGTGGACAATTTGTTTTGTACACTAGATGATGATAAATTTTTTTAGAAATTGGGGGAATGACTCTTGAGGGGCATCAGAAGTGCAAGGAAAATTCATTGAATTGATAAATGAAGTTGCCAGGTTATGGCTACTTAATCTGCCATGTTATGTGTAGTTAATCTGCCATGTTGTGTGTAGTTAGTCTGCCATGCTATTTTATACTAAATATGCCATGCTATTTTATACTAAATATGTCATGCTAGTTGTACTGGATCTGCCATTTTAGTTGTACTGGATCTGCCATGTTAGTTGTACTGTATCTGCCATGTTAATTATGCTGGATCTGCCATCTTGTTTGTACTGTATCTGCCATGTTACATGTACTGAGAATATGCCATGGTATTTGTAATGACTCTGCATGACAATACGACGCAGTTTAGGGACACGTAGTGTGTTGTGTGCAATGTATGGGGAACAAGTTGGAAAAAGTGTAACATGCATAAACCTCAGCAAAAGGTTGCGGCTACATGGTCAACCTACCCATGCTAGCCGGTGTAGTTAGCGGTGAAAAAGAAGAACCAAAACAGCCAAAATGAAAAACGACGATGACTTTCACTACCCGTGTATGATGAACTACATTTGCCATCTTTTTTAAAACATCGTAGATGCATTTGAAACAGCAAACCGGTTCTAGAAACGATGAAACCATTGTAATAATGATAAAAAACATATCTGCTGTAACGCCTAAAATAGGTTCACGTCCACACATATATTACAGAAACTATTCAAATGTCGCTCACAAACCACCACTACATAGTAGCCTACGCGGGGTTGCAGTCATAACATAGCACACAAACGTAGTTTTCGACGAGAACAAAGAAATAGTACCTTACATTCCTCGGCAACAGAATGTAAGGTATGCGTCCGGCGTGTAACGCCACGTGATCACTTGTACTTCTTGATGACTTTCTTGACAGCTTCCTCCACGAACTCGCGTGCTCCGGACCGCTTGTTGAAATCGTCATTTGTCAACTAGTTCCATGTGTGGATTTTCCGGAGCTCAACAACCGTTGCAGCTGTGATAACGGGGACAATTCTGCCTTCCCACTTTGCAAGGTATTCCAGCGCGTGAAAGCCACAGTTCGTCCTGCACGATGAAAAGAGACAGGTGAACACGCAGAGATGACAGACGTAACAAAGATAGACTTCAATTCAGATCTGACAACAAAAAGAGGGGTTGGATTGATGTAAATGGCACATGAAGGAAGGAAGAAATTACGTGTTCCCTTGCTTCGTAGTCGCCACATACTCACTCGGGAAATGCCTGATCTGGACCTTTGAGTGTTCGTAGTGACGGTGCCATGTTTCTTTGAGGTTGTTAATGAAGAATTCGGCATGCGTAGTAAGGTCTGCATCAGCTTCCGAACGGATTGAATCAAGCACCTCGAAATGTTGGTTCTTCAGGTCAAGACAGATCGCATAGTGGTGACCATACTTGTCGTGTGGGTCATGTGGTGCAAGCTCCTGGAACATGGGGAACATGACCTGCATTTAAAAGTGAAGAAATGAGAGGGACAAAAAAGTTAGAATCACGTAGAAATGTTTTGGTTGTGGGTGTGGGTAGTTGAAAGAAAGTTGTCGTCCATGTATGAACAAAATATGCCGTGTATTTTACTATCAAGTTGCCACATAGTTTGCACGGGATGCAAAAATCAAGAAGTCAGTGTGCACGGCAGCTGTTGCCACATGAAAACACCTGCCACATAAACACAAGTGCATATGATGGCAAAAAAGCACACCATGTGAAAAAACAGTGCAGACAGGGAAGGAGTACTCACATATTTCTTCAGTGTGAGCTTGAAATCACCATGTTGAGCAAAGTTCTTCCTCGAGATTTTGTGGTGGAAGTCCCCATCCCATATTTTGCAGGTCACACTGTAGTGCATGATTGTCTTGTCGGCACACACATCGGTGTGATTGTTGATGTAGTCGATCCCGCATGCAACTACATTCGTCGACATTTTACCGTTTGGCCTCACGGACTCGGCAAGATCACCCAGGTCGACGTACGTCGCTCCGCATTGAATGACTTTGGTTTTGTCCAAACATGAGCTGTATGAAAACAATATAACATGGAAGAATCATGCCTACTAAGTAAAAAAATATATGAAGGAACTAAAACGTAAGCGAATCGTGTACAGAAAGTACGAAGAAGATGAATGGTAAAAAGGGAGCAAAGCAAAATGAGATATTATGGGGTGTGGTCATTTACGCTTTCAACTCCTTCATGTGCTTGCTGCTGGACCTCACATTTCCAAACCGCTTGACGATATCGTACAGCTGGGTCTGTTCCTTAGTGGCCCTGAACTCAGGCTCGTAGTCTTCCGCAGGAGGTGCGTGAACTACCCTCTGCTGCCTCACAGAACCAGGAGTGGCACTCCTAATGGTATCCTCAGATACTGTATCTGCAGGCACGTTGGAACTTGATTGCCCTTGCCCTCGTGAGGACCTCCTCTGCAATGCTGCCTCCTCAATCATGCGGTAAGTTTCGTCAAGTGACGGTGAAACCTCCTCAGGGGTGGCTGCAATGATAAAAAAAGAGGTGGGTTAGGATACCTAGAAAATCAAAAACAGATTGATTGCGAGAAGATAGGGTGCATGATGCGAGCTGTAGGTAGACAAAGTGGGGCAGTTGACATGTGTGGTCCAACTACAGTGGCCATGTCATAGCAACTACAATTGCCATGTAGTTTGACTGTAGTTGCCACCTAGTTGGACTGTAGTTGCCATGTTGTGTCAACTCCACTTGCCATGTGATTGTCGTATGAAAAAATGCAGCATGGAAACAAAAAATGCAGGTAGCATGGTGTGGCAAATCCAGTTGCCATGTGTGATGCACTGTGTTTGCCATGTGACAGCAACTACAGTTTCCATGTTGAATCAACTTCAGTTGCCACGTGGTTGCCCAAAATGTCAAATGCAGCATGGCAGCAAAAAAATGTACGTGACATGGTGCATCAAATCCAGTTGCTGTGTCATCACATGTCAGTTGACATCACAAGTGAGAACCCCCAAAAAATATGATTGGGGCAAAAGTGAAACTACAAAGATGTATACAAGAAAAGATCATAAGGATATTGACAAGTGTACCTTGCACAATCGGCTCTGCGAACTTGACAGCCTTCCTTCCCTCGACCATTGGCTGCGCCATCATTGCGGGCATGCCTCCTGGGAAAGCAAAGGCAACTGGCATAGGATCTTGCACCACCGGTTGCTCTTGACTGATGCCAAGGCTGAAGCTCGGTGGGGTAAAGGCCATTATTGGGTGCCTCTGATTCCTACTGGCCAGACCACAAACGACTTGCGGGGAAGAATCCAAGGGTGAAAGATCGACCAACATATCTGAATCGGCCGCTATAGAATGATCGGCCTTATTTGCAGGGCGGGGCGTGTTGTCAGCGGTATCAGCCGCAGCTTTCATGACAATCTTCTTGTTTGGGATGTAGGGGACACCGACATTGACTGGGAGCCTGGAAGTGCGCAGATTTATGCTGGGGATTTCCACTGCGGGTAAAGGCGCAGTCTGCTCCGGGTGTTCACCTGCGTCGCTCGTGCCCGGCTTGCCACCTGCATTAGTTGTGCTATGGTCTTTCGGTTTCTCCATCACATTGCTTCTGACAGGTGGCGGGAACAGTGTGGATGCGGGAACAAAACCAGACTCGTCTCTCCTGCTCCTGGCTACAGCCGGTGCGTTGGGTATGTCTGTTGGTTGCTTGCGGGGGCTACGATGCCTAGGTGGAAGACCAGCACGCGAAACAGTCGCCTTAGCAGTATCTGCACCAACGGGAGCTGGAGCTGTTGTGCCAGGACTCTCACCTGTAGATGGCATATCCTTGTGAACTGCCGCCTCGGGCGCTTCTGTCGTGGACACAGGAGTGCCGCCACGCACGCGCTTGGAATCAGTGTCGGATGAGTGGGAATCTTCCTTGTTTAAGTTCATCTCGGGAGCGTCCACTTCAACGCTTGCTGATGGGGTGGCATGGCTCACAGCAGCATCCTTCATTGCCAGAAGAGTTGGCAATATTTCTGCTGTCCTGGCAGATACCGACTCGTCACTCCCCGATGTACGGATGCCTGTTGTTCTAGCCTGCACATCTGCAGCCGGCGGAGATGGTCGGCCACTTGCCTCAGAGTTGGTGGGAGCGTTCAACGGTGCAGCAGCAGTATTGTCGCCTGGTGCCTCGTGTACATCTGAGTTGCCCCCTGTTGACAACTTTGAATGCAGGCGTTCGAGCGGGTCCTTACTGATATGCTTGGACCCACGCGTAGTAGTCTTCTTCACCCTGCAAAGGAAAAATAATAAAAGCACATGAAAAAGGTATTAAAAAATGAAACAAAAATATGTTTGCCTTGGTAGAAATCTTAAAAAAATGGAAAACAGTTGGAAAAGCTGGTAGTTGCCATGTAAGGGGAACGTGAGTTGCCATTGTGTCATAATTAGCAGTTGCCATCCAGCAGCAGTTGCCATGTTAGCAAACTTGGAGAATGATAAAAATGTTTGATCTGCCATGAATGCAATTTCAAACCTAGGTGTGGGATGAGCTCACAAGCCAACGGTAAAAGATGGCAGTTGCCATTAGGTACATTAAAGTTACCATTTGGCCTACATTCTAGTTGCCATGTAAAAAACAATAGGAGTTGCCACACGCTTAAAAAGGAAGGAAAGAATCATTTGGAAAAAACAGCAGTTGCCACGTGGGGGGCGATGACAGAAGACAATGTGACAAGCTAAACAGATGCATTGGAAAATCATTAAAATATAGCGCTATGTCAATGAAAGCGGATGAAAAACCTACTTCTTGACTGCCTTCCTCAGGTCTGGCAACACGACAGGATCCCCGGTGTTGGTTGCCGTCGTGCGAGGAGATGACCTGGTGGAAGTGGTGTCACCGGCAATGGGGGCGCCTTTGTTCAACCGAGCAGAAACACGGGTTGGCATTGGCGCATGTTTTTTCGTAACTGCTCGTCCACCAGCTGTCGGCTCGCTGCACGTATGAGATGGAGGAAAAAAAGGTGGCAATTTTCAGACAGCAAACTCGTTGCCGCGCTTGACAAACACAAGTGCAAAAAATAGGATGAGTCTGTTCGAAGAAAATAGACAAAGCAAAAAACTAAAATAAAAGTCGAACCTCTTCCTGGTAGCTACGGGGTCGGTCCTGGACCTCTTGCCAGCAGAACCCTGCCCAACACCCTCTGGAGCCATCCCCCTCTTTGATGGCAAAACCCCCTCGCCTCTCACAGCCGTGTGTTGTTTGACTTTATCCGGTTGGGGGACATCTGTTGCATCCTTGCCCTTGTTACCACCTGCGCGAACTTCAGCATGTTCATCATCATCGGTGTCCTCTTGCACATTCTCCATGACATTGTCGTCATTCTTGCTGAGACCAGCATCTCCACCTAGTTCATCTTGTGTGTCAGCAGGCTCCTGGGAACTGTTGTAGTCATACCGGCCACGGCAACCGGTTGGCCGGTGTGTACGTTCTGGGACAAATGAAGTGAATTGCCTCGCAACCGCGTCGCTGTCAGAGCCACTAAGGGACGTCCACCCCTCAACCAACTTCCCGAGCAAGCCGGTCATTCCAGATGCAAACTGCCCTATTAGATGCTCAACAGGTGCCCTCGCCTATGCACGAAACAAAGAAGCATCAATTACCACCCGTATTGCAATAACTTGCACGACATCAAAAAATACTCCACGGTAAACCATAGATGTAGATCTTTTGATTACCTCGGCAGGGCAAGACGGAGCTGAGTGCATGTCCATCCACTTTCCAAAGTTTTGAGGCCCCCCAAACACGCTGTAGTCTATAGCATGCTTGGCCATCAGCTGGGAAAAAGAACAAAAAAAAGAAAAAAAAGCTAGGACGTAAGAGAGAGAATGTAAGAGTTTAAGCACGAATGAAAAGAGTTGCCATGTGGAATGAGACATGGATACAGTACTC
This sequence comes from Aegilops umbellulata, assembly GCA_032464435.1. Lineage (NCBI taxonomy): Eukaryota > Viridiplantae > Streptophyta > Magnoliopsida > Poales > Poaceae > Aegilops > Aegilops umbellulata. The sequence continues at coordinate 369,535,583 of CP136060.1, forward strand.
AGACAGCCATGGATAAACAAAGGTAGTCATCACTTATGACCCACAGACGGTTGCCCCCACGCCAATTTGTAGGCATGCCGTGCGGGCAAAGAAACCAGAACTAACCTGCAGTTTTCCATATGTGGTGTCGGTAGCCTTGTCTGCGGCAAGCACAGCCTTGACAACGTTGATAGTCCACGCAGAAACAACAAACTTGTGCGCAGGCGGCGGGCCTCCTGTCCCAGTGAAATCCACGTTGGACAGATCAAGACAGTCGACGTACATGAGCTGATGCAAACCAATTTTAAGAACAAAGAAATATCAGCTGCCATCATGGGTGCTGTGTGGAGGAAAGCAGGATAATGTATGTTCCCATGATAATCAGGTTGAGGTGCATGAAAAGAAAAAGAGAAGAAAAAGAATAAGATGCCATCTTCATGTGCTAATTGCCATCATAGTGTGACAGCAGTTGCCATGTTGTTATGATGGCAGTTGCCATCATAGGATGATGACAGTTGCCATACTAATATGATGGGAGTTGCCATATTCTCATTATGCCAATTGCCATATTGTCATTATGGCAGTTGCCATCTTGATATGATCAGGTTGCCATCTTGTTATGATCAGTTTGCCATGCATGAATAAAAGTGCGTTAAAAAAACAATGTTCACAGAAAGAATGGTAAAAAAATACCATTAAATGCAGCCGACAACCCTTTTGGTACATCTTGCTTGAGAATGCATCGTGCAGGAAGTCGGCAATAAACTTACACCAATTCATGTTCTTCGCATTTTTTAGATCCGCCTGCACCACACAAAATTTCAGGACAAAAAAGAGTTTGCCTCATGAGAGATCAACTGGAAAAAAACCTCAGAAAACGCTGGCAGTCACTAGCTTTACACATGACATCGGAGCCAAAAAAAGATCAAAGGAACATAAAGTAGTAAAAATGGATCATTCACCAGGATGGGGAAGCATTTGTTGCTTGGGTGGAGAGAGGTGGTCGGCGCGAAAACAGCTAAGATGAGGTACATGAGTAGCTTCATCTTAAAAAACCCGCCATGCGTCATCATGGCCTGTAGCGAATCTGCCAGTACAGACGTGTTCGGCATAGATTCCAACCCAAGAAATAAACGGGGGAACAACGTTTCCTCGATCTTGTTATTGACCTCGTACGGGACTTTGATATGTCCACGAGGCACACCCAAAGTGCAGAACACGGATTCCTCGTTCAGTGGTAGTCTTCCACGTCCCGGAATCACGAATTCCCTGGAGACGGGGTCGTAGATCTCACCAAGCCAGTCGCATACAGGGTTGAAAGGTTCGTGCACCGGACAGCCATCATAGACTGCATACTCATCTCAGCAGCAGCCCCCTTCTGATCATCGGTGAATTTGTCAGTCAACGCAATCAGGCGTTCTTGGGAGGCTCTGTTGCGAATACGTTTCTTCTTCTGCAAAAAACAGACAAAAAGTGATCATTTGTTGCCATGTTTTTGCAAAAAAAGTGATCAGTAGTTGCCATGTTTTACAATGTCATGAAATTTTAGTTCGTGTCAGACGACTGCAAGCTCGAGGTGTCAACCATTAACATACAGCAGGAGGAAGGGGGGATGTGTGAACATTTACCTCATCACCCTCTTTTCTCCGTTCAGGTGCCCGATTGCGCTGTGGTGGATCCATGAAATCATCATCATCGTTTTGATGATCGCCACGAGCCATTCTGCTGAGATAGGAACATACCAAATTGTCATGTTGGAAATGTAAATGCAAGAGGTCAGCCAACAACTTGCCACATGCAAAGCATATGTATGGCATCTGACACATTTGATATGCAAATCTGGTTGCCACATTATGCAACCAATTTGCCACACTGTCTTATATGCAGAATGGCAACAGACAGTGTGTTCACATTCTATTTGCCACATGAATATACTATCCAGGTGGCAACAGGCACACTTGATGTGCACAGTAGTTGCCGTCCAGTGCAGTTGGCTCCTGAATGTACATTGAATACCGATTGTGGCAACTATCACAGTGTGGTAACTATCACAAATCATTCAGGAAAATTAGATGCCGCAATGAAAAAGCATGTTTGTGGCTACTATCACAGTAATTCAGCAAATTTAGTTGCCACATGGAAAAGAGCGTGTGTGTGGCAACTATCACAGTAATTTAGCAAATTTAGTTGCCACATGGAAGAGCGTGTGTGTGGCAACTATCACAGTCATTGAATAAAAATAGTTTCCCCATGCGAAAGATTACATGTGGCAACTAACACAGTCATTGCAGTAATTTGTTGACGCAAGGGGAGACACGTTTGTGGCAACTATCACATTTGTTCAGGGAGTTAGTGCTCGCACAATCATGATAGTTAATGAAACTATCAAGTTCGCCTCATACTGCAGTTTCAAAACCCAACTAACTAGATCTAGAGTTCAATGGCAACTACCGCGACTTCAAATTCACCATCAAAATTCTCCCACGAACTGACTGCAAACACAAAATCGAACCAACGCGCATCAAACAACCCGGGAGACACCTGCCCAATCCATAGGCAAGACTAGTGCGTGCCTCCGAACAGGCAGAACCACACCGGTGATGCCGCCGCCGCGGTCGCGACGAAACTGCCCACTGCAACCAAAAACGGCTAGCAGACGACTTCGGCGCCGGCGGGAACGCCGACGCATCGCCGAATCGTCTGAATCTCTACGAATCTCGATCGAGGAATCGAACAGGGAGGGAAGGGGGGGAAATGCATGAAGGGATTGCGAGAGTTGTAGCGAGTAGTACCTTCAACCCGCAGGCGCTCCGGCGAAGCCGCTCCGGTCCGGCGAGCACCACCGACGGCCCCGAACACCGTCGAGTCTTCCGCCTCCGCCGTCGCCTTCTCCCCTCACCTTCTCCTTCAGTGGTTTGAAATGCGAGTGGGTTGTGCCAGTAACTGCGGTGCGGGTGAGTAAATGGAACCGTGAGGGAGAGGGGGCAGAGGCGTGCGACGTGTTTGACGTCAACCGCGGTCGAAGCGTGGCATGCGGGCGCATAGCAGTTCCACCGCACGCCTCCGAGTGGCAACCGCTGACCGCGGGATGGCAACCAACGTGCGGGCGAACTTGCTCGCACACCGCACACGCGCCTCGTCCTACGTGGCGCAGAAAACCGGCCGGTTTGTTCCAAGATTCGTGCACAGAGCTGCCAACGGTGATGCTTGCGTGTGGTTGGGGTGGTGAACGCCCACACGTGTGGGCGTTAACATTTCCGAAAAACAAAGCTTATTTTTTGGCTCGTGATGTATCTGCTTGTTCCAATGACGTGGGGCCTCTTTATGTTGACACGTAAGCTACGGGACACGCACTAGCCGCTCGCGTTATTGACAGCGAAGGCCAACTAAGAGGAAACCACTGCATTTGTTAAAGTAGAGAAAATTTGAGCATTTTTTTATAAAACTTTCAATCTATTTTTTTGGCTTTGATCTATTTACAAAGAACACAATTTTTTTAAAAAAAGTACATCTATGTCCATAGATCAATTAGCGACGACTACGAGTACTCAAACAAGCCGAAAGTGCCATCGTCTATTTCTCACTGGAGTCAGACCAAACTTGTTGTAGTAGACAAAAACTCGTCGTGCAAATGCCCCATAAGACCAGCGGATCAAAACAGGAACCATACTTATGAAATTTTTGGGCATGATGGCTAAAACAAATTATTGGTTTCTTTTGTGAAAATGAACCTATAGTGTTGTCCAAATTGTTTAGGAGTTTTTTTTACATGAAAGTAATTAGAAGTGGTCCAACTCAAAAACAAAGTAACTAGAAGTTGTCTCTGCTTTTTGCCAAGGCCGTTCTTCGTTTGTGGGGCTATATTTTATGGTGTGTGCGGTTATCTTAATTATGTATAAGATTTTTGTACATCTTCAATGCTGACCCGTAAATTTGTTTTCGCATTTGTCCGCGGACAGAAGGGCAAGTCCGTGGACACTGACACAAGAGCCGACCATCCGACGTTAGCTGCGTACATTTCAACCATTGTTTGAATTAAACGGACGAAATTATGCAAACACAATGGATTTTATATTAACTGGACGAAATTCATTACATTTTGAACGTTTTTTAACTAAAAACTATACCGACGAAATTCATTACATTTTGAAAGTTTTTTAACTAAAAACTATACCGGACTAAGGTGAAACTAACTACGGCCAGCGCTGGCGGATATCCATTTCCACGACATGGATACCTTTGACTAGTCTACGGCTGGCCGCGGCGATCTTCATTGTCTTTCCCATGACCAGCAGCCCGCTCCTCGGACTGCCTTGAGCCCCGGAGGTATATGCTTCAGTGCAACTGCTCCTTTCCCCAAGTTCGGTAGCACCGCTCATCGTAGTGGCACCACCGGGTTGTGCTTCAGCCGGAGGGAAGGGTACGCGGGAGAGGGGAGGGTTTTTTTGGTGGGCTAGGGCGGTCGGAAGCGGGTGTGACAGTGGTCCGGACTCCCACAAAGCCCCCCACCACACTCCCCACATTTGTCTTTGATTTGTGGGAGAAAGTACATCCAGACCGCGTTGGATGGCTTTCGCGGTCCAGTCAATGCGGTCCGGACGGATGCAAGAGGTTTGAGGGTCGACGTTGTTGGAGATGCCCTAACTGTCTGATCTCGTTTCCTTCAATGAAACCTTTGGTTCGCCCTTGTTTTTCTGAAAGAGAAGAACAAAAAGTGTAGAGGAAGATTTTTCATATTCTGAAAGAAAACAAAGAAAGTGTAGAGGAAGAATTTTTTTTCTTAGTACTATGACAATGGTCGCGAAAACTCCATTGATGAGTCATGACAAACTATACGAGCGGATAGTCGAAGGATGTGTGGAGGTGTGCCTCCGTCGGATCTCGCGGGATTTGGCTGGTGCTGGTCTTCGTTGTATCTATTTGGATACCGCTTTTGTTAGTTTTCGTTCGTGTGGTTACATGTTTAATCTTTCCGATCTACAACTCTTTTTATCGTTGATGATTGCTGCTCAGGTGTGCTAGTCCTTTGGAGCTTAGCATGACGACTTTTTTATTGTCTATTACAACAAGTTTTGTTCGACTCCGCTAAATGAGGGGCGATGGCTTCGTTTCTTGGTGGTCCATGGGCCATGTTGTAATTTTATTACCTTTATTGTTCTTTATACTGTCATGATTGATGAATAGATAAAAAAAAATCTCGCAATCAAAGATATTTAAAAATTAAAGAGCTGGCTCGATATTTTTTATTGTTCCCAAGTGAAAAAAAAAGATAGAGATATTTTTGACTGTTGACTACTCGCTAATCCTTTTCACCACCCTTTCACCCACGTACATCGTTGGATACGAGCGGCTAGTCAAAAGAGCTGGCTCGATGTTTTTATTGTTCCCAACTAAAAAAGACAAGACAGTATTTTTTTTATTGTTCGCTTTTTCTTTTTTTAACATAATACAGACACAAGCGCTTATACATATGTGCATACATTCATCGTTATGAACACACACGAAGACCCTATCCCTATGAGCACCTTCTACAGACTGAGCTGGTATATCATATAATTCAAGAATAATGCTAGCATCAGGACTTGAAACCCTGATGAATAAAATATACCAATGTCCCTCTAACCATTCACAATTGTTCGCTACTTGCAAATCCTTTGTAGCACCCTTTTACCCACGTTGGATACGCGCAGCCCCACAGGGTGGATGGCGACGGCAAATGATTTCACTTCCACCATACAGTTCATCATCAAAATCAAAATAAAACAAAAGAAAACCTTTTCCTGACCAAACCAGTTCTTCATCTCCCTGTACAATATACACATGTCTCGGTTGCATTGCATTTGGGTACCGATGGAACAAGAAAATTGGTTGATTAGTTTCCTGCATGTATACATGATGCTACTGCTACCTCGCTGCGTTTCCGCGACCGTATAAGCTGCTTTTACAGATGTAGTGATTCACTCTCGCTCAGAGAAGAAGAAAAATCAGAGCCAGAAGCTACAAAAGTTAAAAAGGATGTTTGCTGTTACTACGATTCAGAATTCAGTTCAGGCTCGGGAGGCCGGCACCGGCGAGGGAGTTAGGCGCGAGCTGAAGTTCCTGTACCGGAAGGCCGCATCCTCTGCTTCCGCGCGTCGTTGCTGCCTCCGTCGTCGAAGTTGAGCGCGTAGCTGAGCGGGTCGTACCTGAACTCCCCCGTGGCCGCCACGCGCCTCCTCCATCTGGCCCTGCCGCCATTTTGCGGCCTTTCCCCGCTGCTGCCCCGTGAGGACGGCGAGCCGAAGCAGCCGCACACGGTGGTCCGCAGCTTGTGGCGCAGCGAGGGCGGCGAGTGTGGCGACGAGGACTCCACCGCGTCCATGGTAATGTGCTCGAGCTGATTGATAGGAGCCGGAGATGTGGAAAGAAGAGATGTCTTGTGTGAGTGAGTAGTGAGAGGAAGTGAGGAGGCAGGGATTGGCAATGGCTGGCTGGGTGGAGAAGGAAGGCGGAGGTGTGCTAAATAGGAAGGCTGGAAAAAAGACGAATAGGTACAACAGGGAGGCGACGGCGTAAAGGGCAAGAGAAAGCAAGCAAGCAAAGCTCGGGAGCCGTTGGGACGGGAGGGAGGAGGCCGATGGCAACGGCCGGTCGTTCGTGCAAGTTGTCACAGTGCCCAGAGACAGCTGACCGTGATAGTAACAGTAACAGTGGTAGCTTAGCTGCTTCAGTGCACTTACAGGCTTTGGTATTTTTTTTCCTTTTTCCTTTGTTTACCATGATTGGCTTTCGAGCGTCAAACAGCTGGTGCTTTTTTCTCTTTTTGGAGATCAACATCTTATGCTTACGCGGACGTACCCTATGCCTCCGTTTACGTACTACGTTCGCATCATACAAAAAAAAAGCATGATAAAAAGCAGTCACATGGCCGAATTGATGGATGTGAACGCCGGGGAATGTATCCGGTGCACCCGCATTTGTGGTGCTACCGGTGCAACGAATGCCTAAAATGTTTTAAAAAATCTGAAAAATATCTAACACGTTTACGCATCATCAATGTATGATGTCACAAAAATTTCGTGTAAAAATTTGAAATACTTTTTGAGATACAAAAATGACAGTGTGATAATGGGTCAAATCTAAAACCCAAGTTATGTTATGTACTATTCAGTGTTGAATTTTTCATTTTTGTTTTTCGAGTTAGGTTTTAAATTTAACTTAAAATTTATGACAACCTACATTGATACTTTGTGAGTGTGCTAATTTTTTTTAGGATTTTTTAAACATTTTAAAAGTATAATGTGAGCTCGGCGCACTGGTAGCACCACAAGCTCCGGTGCACCGGATATTTTCCCGTGAACGCCGGCCGAATCGGATGCCAAACCTCCCGGCCCGGTGAAAGGTTTCGTATCAGACGGCCCACACTGACGGACGGACGGGATCGAGGCGATAATCCACTTCTGCCTTTTGATTCCCGTGATGGCAACGGCGGAGCTGCTGGAGTGAGCGCTCGGTCAAAACGTGCAGCCCGCGGAGAAGCAAAAACTACCGTGGCTCCGTCTCCCTGCACGGTTGGTTTGGTTCCCCTGCCCTCGGCTCGACGCAGCCTGCAGAAGCGACCAACACAACACGCACGAGGCATCCTGTCCGTGTTCCACTCCACGCGCACAATGCACATCTCGTAATGCACATTTCAGGCTTGACCACGTGACTCTCCTCAAAAAAAAAAGGCTTGACCACGTGACTGTTTCAACTTGCGCGGCCGCGATAGTGCTGTGCCCGTTTAGAGTAACTCTAGCAAATTCGGTATACCCCGTCTTACAAAATTCGGTTTACAAAATACCGTAAATCGTTTTTTCACGTTTTTACAGTATGACTTTTGTTTTGTCAAAACTGATCCTATAAAAACAGTCATGCTCCCGGCAAAATTACATAAACGCCCTATAAAAGCGTAATCTAAATTATAATTGGGTCTTTCGATTCCCAGACCGCGCCCGTGCCGGCTGGGCTCTTGCTGCTATGCTCTCGTCGGGTAGCCGAGCGCCCGCACCACACACACACACACGTCTGGAGGCTCGTCGCGCCGCCGCTGTTGGCGCGCACCACAACGGACGCGGCCGAGCTTATGCTTGTGCCCACGGCCGAGCCCTTGCTGCTGCTTCTCTAACTAGCTAGCTAGCAAATCAACGTCCGCGCCTATCTAGCGCGTTCCTGTTGCACCAGGTGGCTAGCGGCGAGGTCGTCCGCGGCTGGCGCGTACGGCAACAAGCAGTGAATGCATGTCCCGGGCGGCGGCGTGCGATAGCTCGCATGTGGCGGCAGCGGCGAGATTTGGCCAGAATCAAGCTCGGGAAGCCGTGGTGCCGGGTGCTGTTGGGGAACGTAGTAATTTTAAAAAAATTCCTACGCACACACAAGATCATGGTGATGCATAGCAACGAGAGGGGAGAGTGTTGTCTACGTACCCTCGTAGACCGAAGCGGAAGCGTTGACGCAACGTAGAGGAAGTAGTCGTACGTCTTCCCGATCCAACCGATCCAAGCACTGTTACTCCGGCACCTCCGAGTTCTTGGCACACGTTCAGCTCGATGACACTCCCAGGGCTCCGATCCAGCAAAGCTTCGGGGAGGAGTACCGTCACCACGCCGTCGTGCTGACAATATGACCGAGGTGTAATATCGTGGAGGGGGGCACCGCACACGGCTAAGGAACGATCACGAAGATCAACTTGTGTGTTCTAGGGTGCCCCCTGCCCCCGTATATAAAGGAGTGGAGGAGGGGAGGGCCGGCCCTCTCTATGGCGCGCTCTAGGGGAGTCCTACTCCCACCGGGAGTAGGATTCCCCCTTTCCTAGTCCAACTAGGAATCCTTCCATGTAGTAGGAGTAGGAGAGAAGGAAGGGGAAGGGAGAAGGGAAGGAAGGAGGGGGCGCAGCCCCTCCCCCTAGTCTAATTCGGACTAGGCCTTCGGGGGGCGCGCGGCCTGCCCTAGGCAGCCCCTCTCTCTTTCCCGTATGGCCCAATAAGGCCCAATACTTTTCCCCCGTATTCCCGTAACTTCCCGGTACTCCAAAAAATACCCGAACCACTCAGAACCTTTCCGATGTCCGAATATAGTCGTCCAATATATCGATCTTTGCGTCTCGACCATTTCGAGACTCCTCGTCATGTCCCCGATCTCATCCGGGACTCCGAACTCCTTCGGTACATCAAAACTCATAAACTCATAATATAACTGTCATCGAAACCTTAAGCGTGCGGACCCTACGGTTCGAGAACAATGTAGACATGACGGAGACATGTCTCCGGTCAATAACCAATAGCGGAACCTGGATGCTCATATTGGCTCCTACATATTCTACGAAGATCTTTATCGGACAGACCGCATAACAACATACGTTGTTCCCTTTGTCATCGGTATGTTACTTGCCCGAGATTCGATCGTCGGTATCCTATACCTAGTTCAATCTCGTTACCGGCAAGTCTCTTTACTCGTTCCGTAATACATCATCTCGCAACTGACTCATTAGTTGCAATGCTTGCAAGGCTTAAGTGATGTGCATTACCGAGAGGGCCCAGAGATACCTCTCCGACATTCGGAGTGACAAATCCTAATCTCGAAATACGCCAACCCAACAAGTACCTTCGAAGACACCTGTAGAGCACCTTTATAATCACCCAGGTACGTTGTGACGTTTGGTAGCACACAAAGTGTTCCTCCGGTAAACGGGAGTTGCATAATCTCATAGTCACAGGAACATGTATAAGTCATGAAGAAAGCAATAGCAACAAACTAAACGATCAAGTGCTAAGCTAATGGAATGGGTCAAGTCAATCAGATCATTCATCTAATGATGTGATCCCATTAATCAAATAACAACTCTTTGTCTATGGTTAGGAAACATAACCATTTTTTATTAATGAGTTAGTCAAGTAGAGGCATACTAGTGACACTCTTGTTTGTTTATGTATTCACACATGTATTATGTTTCCGGTTAATACAATTCTAGCATGAATAATAAACATTTATCATGAAATAAGGAAATAAATAATAACTTTATTATTGCCTCTAGGGCATATTTCCTTCAGGTGCGAGGGAAGTGGTCAGAACTGAAATTTCCCTCTCGTTAAGGATAGAGGATACTATAAAAAGAGTAACTCCTCCTGTACATATGGAGGAAATGGGCCACGGTTTGGAGAATCCCTCAAAAAATATTCCGGGATGGTTGAATATATGGGATCTATTTGGGCCGGCAAAATGGGCTCCATCCCGTAAACCGGCGGTTATTTTGCCGTATGTTCCAGTGTATGGGATCTATAAGAGTTGCTCTTAATCAATCACTCGATGCTCTTGCAAAACTGGAGCTCGGAGAATTTATCAAGCTCAGCCCTTTTCCGACTGCCACCAAGGTTTTCTAACCAAGCAAGTTAGAGCATCTACAGCCGCACGCACGCGGTGCCTTCGTCGGCAGTGACCGGTCACCTCTCAAATTTTTATTTTCACAGCCATGTCCCTCACATTTCCTTTATACATCCGGTCACATGCATATGATTGACGGAGATGAGTGAGAGAAAGAAGTGAATGAAAGAATTAACAAAGAGAAGAGGTTGTCCAAATCCACTGACTGGCCACGTCCGGGTGCACCTCATACTCATCCTATATATGAGGCAATATGAGGAGTGTCGGACAGCCCGGGTATTTAAGGAGGCTTTGAGGAGTCTGGTTGGGTCAAATTTTTTTCTCCTCTCTTATGTCAGGTTAGTGGTCCTGCTTCCGTCCGATCAATTTGAGGATTCCGGCTGTAGATGCTCTTAGATCGTCACAGACTGGAAATCATAGTGTTTTTTTTGGCGAATGGAAATCATAGTTTGAACACTCCCATTACATAGGTTGGGAGAGCCTGGGCTACAGGTTTTATCATAAGTTCTCTGTCCGCCTGCAAGAGCATTCAAATGATGTGTCCAAGTCAGCTGGTTTTTGAAGAGCGACTTGTACACGAACAAACTGTTGCAGCCCAGCCAAAAAGCGAGTAACAAACTGCAAAGCATCAGGGGCTGTCTCATAGTCATAGACAGATAACTAGTCATATAATTCAGAGAAGTGCTCACATAATCTTGTACTGTACTTGTCTGAGTAATATGAAACATTCTGCGAATGAGTACCAAATGTTGATTGCGACTGAACCTACTCTGAAGAAGCCGATATAACTCAGATCATGTGGCTTTGATTGAGAGCACGGCGTTGCACAAATCGAAGCCAATGGATAGTAGGTCCTTCAAACTGAGAAAAAGCTAGTGAAATCCACCGCCCATGATGTGAGTTCCATTGCTGGAAATAGTCCTTACAACAATTTTGCCACAGACAAGAATTTGTAACATCGAATCGAGGAAGTTCAACACGCGGAGCAATTGCAAATTGATGAGAACTCTCTCTATGAGAGGAATCCAGATGAGGAGAATATTTTTGGGGCAACTTGCCTCACGCGCACCTTTGACTGGAGGAGGAATATTAGCATATACTTTCCCTTGGTGATCCTTATTGAATCCAGTGACGGTGGTGGCGGACTGCGCGGCCGTAGCGGCAGGCGAAACCGGAAGTGATCAGCTCGCCCCCGTGCTAGCCGGATCACCTCGAACTTCAGCATCGACATTAATGTGGATCTGGCCGATGTCGACACTGAGATCGTCATGAACTCTTTCTAGCTTGGCGAAGAGTCCATCCAATTTAGCTGAACTTTCGTCGAACGTTGCGGACTTCCCTGATGGTTGACATGCGCTGATTCTCGAGCTTGCGATTGATGTCGTCATCGAAGCCGGTTCGAAGCAAATCATAGTTGCGCCTTCTGTCTGTTGTCAACTCCTCCGTCACCTCTCGTCATCGGTAAACCTTGTGGCGGGACTCTGAATACCATATTATTGGCACTGGTAGTTGAGCTACGGAGACATGTTGGACTGAATTCAAGCTAGGGTCTGCATGACCAATTCGTCTCTAGTAGTGTTTGCTTTGGGCTCATGTTGCACTGTGGCGCTGGTGGCCTCGGATCCTTGAATTGTTGGTGGAAGACTCGGCTCCGGAAGAAAATCATGCATCGATTCTGTCGTTGCCGGCGGTAATGGTGTCCATGGATGTCGTCTTCCTCCTTGGAGGTATCGTTGTGGAGACGTTCCCTTCTTTCCCAATAGCGTGAGATCTCCGGATGAAAACCTAAGATCGGGCAGTGCCAGATCAGGTGACGATGGAGTCCTCAGCTTCGTTTTCCTCCTTGGAGGCGTCACCTTGGTGATCCCGCCGAGGGGTTCTGATGGTGTTCACGTTTGATGGTAGAGCTTGGGTTTGTGGTGCTGCCGACGGGTCCTTTTCTTTCTTTTCTTTTTGCGCTGCTTTTGCAGTGTTTTCCTCCTATGAAGACTGTTGTAACACCTTCTTCTGATCAATGAATTTGGCAGTTCTCCTGCCAACATTAAAAAAAAGGGCCGTTTGCATTTCTGTCCCTAACTCGAACCACCTAATCAGATATACCCCTAATTCGAAAGCTTGCTCAAAAATGCCCCTCCGCCGTTAAGCGACCTTATAGAAATGCCCTTCCGCTCCGTTTCCGTCCGGTCAAAGGCCTTTGACCGTCAATGGGACGTTTTTTGGACATTTCTACCCCTCCCTCCATGTGTCACTTACGTGTGGGACCCGTTCAAAGAAAAATAAAAAGAAAAAGCTCTCTCTTCTTGTCTCACTTACACGTGGGACCGAAAAAAAAATCAATTTCAAATGGGGCCCACATGTCATTGTTTTATTGTTTTCTGAAATGGTACTCACTTATTTATTTTAGGGGCGGGCCCACCTCTCATATACACGACGGAGCTTGAACTCCGGCGAGCACGGGCGCTCCGGGGTTGGCTCGGGACTGTGCGGGAGCACGCTAGGGCGAGCTGTGAACGGTCCTGGAGCAAGGCGGGGTCACGGGGTGGTCTGCAAGGGCACTGGGAGTTTGTAGAGCAGCCGAGAAGCCGCCGGCGACGAGGTCCCGTGGCAACGGCGGAAGGCGCTAGGCACGGGAAAGCTACAGAGGGGGAGGGGACTAAAGAACGTGAGCAAACACATAAGTGGCTCACTTATTTGATGAAGGCATGATCCAGGAGGCTTGGGATTCAACAGAGCGACGACCTCGTCGTCCACGGCAGACAGCGGAGCGAGGCGACGCTGACACGGTGGCTCGGGAATGAAAGGCTCCGCAGCGAGGGGTCCATAGGGTCTAGAAGCACCAGATGTCGACGAGGCAGCCAAGATAGAGCATAGGGACGGCGTAGCAGAGGAGATCGAGGCGCGGCAAAGCATCACCGGAGGGGGAGAAGATGACATCAACCACACTGACTTGAGGCGTTATACTTCAATTAATTCGGTGTGGAAGTCGAGGACGAACAGGCGGATCCCCTGGACAAGGCTACAGGTCGTGGGGTTCCCGTTGGCCGCCTGCACGACGAGCAGCTCCGGGGCGGACGGCCATGATTCGCGCGGACCACGTCTTTGTCGCGTGGCAGAGAGAAAAGAGGGCGCGGGGGGGGGGGGGGGGGGGTGGACCGATTCAAGGAGGTCATAAGGGGCCGGAGCCGTGCAGCACCTCACCCCGGCGAGGCTGCTGCTAGTTGCGTGCGCCCCCGCCGGAGTTGAGAGAGAGAGACAGGTAAGATTTTTTTAGGGTGGGTCCTACATGTAAGGATTAAGAGAGAGAGAGAGAGAGAGAGAGAGATTTTATTTTGGTCCCACATGTAGGTGAGACATGCAGAGAGAGGAGAGAGAGAGCCTTTTCTTTTTCTTTTTGTTTGAGTGGGTCCCACATGTAAGTGACACATGGAGGGAGGGGTAGAAATGTCCAAAAAACGTCCCATTGACGGTCAAAGGCCTTTGACCGGACGGAAACGGAGCAGAAGGGCATTTCTATAAAGTCGCTTAACGGCAGAAGGGCAAATTTGAGCAGGCTTTGAAATTAGAGGCAAATCTGAGTAGTGGGTTCGAGTTAGGGACACAGATGTAAAAGACCCTAAAAAAACTAGGGTCTGCATTTCAGAGGAAATTCACCCAATCTCCCTTACTTCTGTTCTAAAATTACAAGTCGGCCGAATGGCCTTTCTTCTTTGCCAAATTTTCCTTCTGGCCCGGGCCACCGTCCCATTTCCTTCGTTTGAATCCTGGTTCATGGTTGGAGACCTAACAATGCAATCTCGTGTGAGGGAGGTTTACGGAACAACGGAGGGAGTGCATAGGAAGAATTCTTTTAGCGCGAAAGGTTCACCTGTGAGCCGTTACAAACTGCACGAGCGGTTCAGATTTGTTTGGTGTGTGGTTGGTTCGATATTTTTGACTGTTCACTACTCGCTAATCCTTTGAGCGCCCTTTTACCTACGTTCTGTTTGTAGTACATTGTTGGATACGCGCTGCCCACACAGTAGATGGCGACGGCAGATGATTCCACCCACACTACCAAGCCAAAGGTAAACTCCGTTCACAGTTCAGCACCAAAATGAAGTCCCGGCCAAACCAATTGTTCATCTCAGTGTACACATATATGTTGCCTTGCATTGAGAATGGATAGAACATAAAGATGGACTTTTCGATAAAGGGTGAATTTTATTATCTCAAGATAAAGTATCAAGAGGATACAAATACAATGGGCACACACACGGCCTCTGCATAGTTAGGATGCACACAACCAACACCAACACACGCACGCAAAAAACATGCTCACAAATAGCAAAGTCATGCAAGACCAAAGCTACATGTAGATGAAGAAAAAAAAACCTAGCTCGGATCCGTGATCCGCAAACTAAAACAATGACCATATCCGCACCAACCATCTTATGACATCACACAAACGTCGAGATTCTTCAACAGCAACGCCTTCAGGAAGGGAGCGGTGCTCAATCGCCGCCGTCACCGGATACAACCAGCAAGGTCAGAATATAAGTTTTCACCCTGAAGAACCAGTCCAAACATATCCGAGCAATGCCTTTAACAAGGTAACGACGGAAAAACATCGCCACTGCCAGGTATAACCAACACATGTCGGACCTTGGCTTTCACCCCGGAGCTCAAGACCAGATGCTCGAGTAGCACCATCATCGACGTAACTTATTTGTTGTCGCCGACACTTTCCCGCGATCCCAACAGCTACATGCGATCTCTGACCGCTGCCGCTGCACAACCATCCCTCTGCGTCAAATCGTAGTTCATAGTTTGCATCTCCCTACTGAACACAACCACCGGATCTGGAGAGAGCAACACTCGCGAAGACCTTTCGGTGGTCACCGCAATTTGCGGCGGCGAGACATCACTAGTAGAAAAAGGGTCAAATATCAAGCACATTAGTGCCGGTTTGCTTTTGAGCCGCTTAGTGCTGGTTCCAACGGCTAGCCGGCCGCATTCATTAGTACCGGTTCGTGGCCGACCTTTAGCACCGGTTCGTGTTGGAAATATGCCCTAGAGGCAATAATAAAAGGATTATTATATTTCCTTGTTCATGATAATTGTCTGTTGTTCATGCTATAATTGTATTGTCCGGAAATCATAATACATGTGTGAATACATATACCACAATGTGTCCCTAGTAAGCCTCTAGTTGACTAGCTCGTTGATCAATAGATAGTCATGGTTTCCTGACTATGGACATGGGGATGTCATTGGTAATGGGATCACATCATTAGGAGAATGATGTGATGGACAAGACCCAAACCTAAGCATAGCACAACGATCGTGTAGTTCGTTTGCTAGAGCTTTTCTGAATGTCAAGTATCATTCCTTAGACCATGAGATTATGCAACTCCCGGATACCGTAGGAGTGCTTTGGGTGTATCAAACGTCACAACGTAACTGGGTGACTATAAAGGTGCACTACAGGTATCTCCGAAAGTATCTGTTGGGTTGGCATGAATCGAGACTGGGATTTGTCACTCCGTATGACGGAGAGGTATCTCTGGGCCCACTCGGTAAGACATCATCATAATGAGCTCAATGTGATCAAGGTGTTGTTCACGGGATGGTGTGTTACGGGAACGAGTAAAGAGACTTGCCGGTAACGAGATTGAACAAGGTATCGGTATACCGACGATCGAATCTCGGGCAAGTATCGTACCGATAGACAAAGGGAATTGAGTACGGGATTGATTAAGTCCTCGACATCGTGGTTCATCCGATGAGATCATCGAGGAGCATGTGGGAGCCAACATGGGTATCCAGATCCTGCTGTTGGTTATTGACAGGAGATCGTCTCGGTCATGTTTGCATGTCTCCCGAACCCGTAGGGTCTACACACTTAAGGTTCGGTGACGCTAGGGTTGTTAAAGATATTAGTATGCAGCAAACAGAAGGTTGCTCGGAGTCCCGGATGAGATCTCGGACGTCACGAGAGGTTCCGGATTGGTCCGGAGGTAAAGAATTACATATAGGAAGTGTCGTTTCGGCCATCGGGAGTGATCTGGGGGTCACCGGTATTGTACCGGGACCACCAGATAGGTCCCGGGGGTCCACCGGGTGGGGCCACCCATCCCGGAGGTCCCCGTGGGCTGAAGTGGGGAGGGAACCAGCCCATAGTGGGCTGGTGCGCCCCCCCATGGGCCTCCCCCCTGCGCCTAGGGTTGGAAACCCTAGGGCAGGGGGCGCCCCACATGGCTTGGGGGGCAAGCATCCCCCCTGGCCGCCGCCCCCCCTGGAGATGGATCTCCAGGGCTGGCGCCCCCCCTAGGGGGCCTATATAAAGGGGGGAGGGAGGGCAGCCGCACCCTGCAGCCTTGGCGCCTCCCTCTCCCCGTTACACCTCTCCCTCTCTCCGTAGTTGCTTGGCGAAGCCCTGCTGGAACTCTGCTGCATCCACCACCACGTCGTCGTGCTGCTGGATCTTCTTCAACCTCTCCTTCCCCCTTGCTGGATCAAGAAGGAGGAGACGTCATCCCGACCGTATGTGTGTTGAACGAGGAGGTGCCGTCCGTTCGGCGCTGGTCATCGGTGATTTGGATCACGACGAGTACGACTCCATCATCCACGTTCTTCTTGAACGCTTCCGTTGCGATCTACAAGTGGTATGTAGATGCTCTCCTATCCCCTCGTTGCTAGAATACTCCATGGATAGATCTTGGTGATGCGTAGGAAAATTTTAATTTCTGCTACGATCCCCAACAGTGGTATCAGAGCCAGGTCTATGCGTAGTTTCTATGCACGAGTAGAACACAAAGTAGTTGTGGGCGTCGAATTGTCAATTCTTCTTGCCGTTATTAGTCCTATCTTGGTTAAGCGGTATTGTGGGATGAAGCGGCCCGGACCAACCTTACACGTACGCTTACGTGAGACCGGTTCCACCGACTAACATGCACTAGTTGCATAAGGTGGCTGGCGGGTGTCTGTCTCTCCCACTTTAGTTGGATCGGATTCGATAAACAGGGTCCTTATGAAGGGTAAATAGAGATTGACAATTCACGTTGTGGTTTTAACGTAGGTAAGAAACGTTCTTGCTAGCAACCTATAACAGCCACGTAAAAACTTGCAACAACAATTAGAGGACGTCTAACTTGTTTTTGCAGCAAGTGCTTCGTGATGTGATATGGCCAGAAGTTGTGATGAATCATGTATGTGATGTATGAGATGATCTTGTTATTGTAATAGGAATCACGACTTGCATGTCGATGAGTATGACAACCGGCAGGAGCCATAGGAGTTGTCTTTATTTATTTATGACCTGCGTGTCAACTTAAATCGTCATGTAATTACTTTACTTTATTGCTAAAGCGTTAGCCATAGTAGTAGAAGTAATAGTTGACGTGACAACTTCACGAAGACACGATGATGGAGATCATGATGATGGAGATCATGGTGTCATGCCGGTGACGATGATGAACATGGCGCCCCGAAGATGGAGATCAAAGGAGCGAAATGATATTGGCCATATCATGTCACCATTTGATTGCATGTGATGTTTATCATGTTTTTACATCTTATTTGCTTAGAACGACGGTAGCATAAATAAGATGATCCCTCATTAAAATATCAAAAATGTGTTCTCTCTAACTGTGCACCGTTGCTAAGGTTCGTCGCTCCGAAGCACCACGTGATGATCGGGTGTGATAGGTTCTTACGTTCACATACAACGGGTGTAAGCCAGATTTACACACGCAATACACTTAGGTTGGATTGACGAGCCTAGCATGTACAGACATGGCCTCGGAACACGGAGGACCGAAAGGTCGAACATGAGTCGTATAGAAGATACTATCAACATGGAGATGTTCACCGATGATAACTAGTCCGTCTCACGTGATGATCGGACACGGCCTAGTTGACTCGGATCATGTATCACTTAGATGACTAGAGGGATGTCAAATCTGAGTGGGAGTTCATTCATTAATTTGATTAGATGAACTTAATTATCATGAACTTAGTCTAAATCTTTACAATATGTCTTGTAGATCAAATGGTCCACGCTAATGTCACCCTCAACTTCAACGCGTTCCTAGAGAAAACCAAGCTGAAAGATGATGGCAGCAACTATGCGGACTGGGTTCGGAACCTGAGGATCATCCTCATAGCTGCCAAGAAAGATTATGTCCTAGAAGCACCGCTAGGTGATGCACCATTCCCAGCAAACCAGGACGTTATGAACGCCCATCAGTCTCATGCTGATGATTACTCCCTCGTTCAGTGCGGCATGCTTTACAGCTTAGAACCGGGGCTCCAAAAGCGTTTTGAGCAACACGGAGCATATGAGATGTTCGAGGAGCTAAAATTGATTTTCCAAGCTCATGCCCGGGTCGAGAGATATGATGTCTCCGACAAGTTCTTTAGCTGTAAGATGGAGGAAAATAGCTCTGTAAGTGAACACATACTCAAGATGTCTGGGTTGCACAACCGCTTGACTCAGCTGGAAGTTAATCTCCCGGATGAGGCGGTCATTGACAGAATCCTTCAGTCGCTCCCACCTAGCTACAAGAGCTTCGTGATGAACTACAATATGCAGGGGATGGAAAAGACCATTCCTGAGTTGTATTCAATGCTGAAATCTGCGGAGGTGGAGATCAAAAAGGAACATCAAGTGTTGATGGTGAATAAAACCACTAAGTTCAAGAAAGGCAAGGGTAAGAAAAACTTCAAGAAGGACGGCAAGGAGGTTGCCGCGCCTGGTAAATCAGTTGCCAGGAAGAAGTCAAAGAATGGACCCAACCTGAAACTGAGTGCTTTTATTGCAAGGGAACTGGTCACTAGAAGCGGAATTGCCCCAAGTACTTAGCGGATACGAAGGCCGGCAACAGTAAAGGTATATGTGATATACATGTAATTGATGTGTACCTTACCGGTGCTCGTAGTAGCTCCGGGGTATTTGATACCGGTGCCGTTGCTCATATTTGTAACTCAAAACAGGAGCTGCGGAATAAACAGAGACTGGCGAAGGATGAGGTGACGATGCGCGTCGGGAATGGTTCCAGGGTCGATGTGATCGCCGTCGGCACGCTACCTCTACATTTACCTACGGGATTAGTTTTGAACCTCAATAATTGTTATTTAGTACCAAGTTTGAGCATGAACATTGTATCTGGATCTCGTTTAATGCGAGATGGCTACTCATTTAAATCCAAGAATAATGGTTGTTCTATTTATATGAGTGATATGTTTTATGGTCATGCTCCGATGGTCAATGGTTTATTCTTAATGAATCTAGTGCAGTTGCAAGCAAAGCGTCGTGGCGGGATCTACATGTGAAGCAGAGTATATGGCAGCCTCGGAGGCAGCACAAGAAGCAGTCTGGGTGAAGGAGTTCATTACCGACCTAGGAGTCATACCCAATGCGTCAGACCCGATGACTCTCTTCTGTGACAACACTGGAGCAATTGCCCTTGCGAAGGAGCCCAGGTTTCACAGGAAGACCAGGCATATCAAGCGTCGCTTCAACTCCATTCGTGAAAGTGTTCAAACTAGAGACATAGAGATTTGTAAAGTACATACGGACCTGAATGTGGCAAATCCGTTGACTAAACCTCTCCCTAGAGCAAAACATGATCAACACCAAAATTCCATGGGTGTGCGATTCATCACAATGTAACTAGACTATTGTCTCTAGTGCAAGTGGGAGACTGTTGGAAATATGCCCTAGAGGCAATAATAAAAGGATTATTATATTTCCTTGTTCATGATAATTGTCTGTTGTTCATGCTATAATTGAATTGTCCGGAAATCATAATACATGTGTGAATACATAGACCACAATGTGTCCCTAGTAAGCCTCTAGTTGACTAGCTCGTTGATCAATAGATAGTCATGGTTTCCTGACTATGGACATGGGGATGTCATTGGTAACGGGATCACATCATTAGGAGAATGATGTGATGGACAAGACCCAAACCTAAGCATAGCACAAAGATCGTGTAGTTCGTTTGCTAGAGCTTTTCTGAATGTCAAGTATCATTCTTTAGACCATGAGATTCTGCAACTCCCGGATACCATAGGAGTGCTTTGGGTGTATCAAATGTCACAACGTAACTGGGTGACTATAAAGGTGCACTACAGGTATCTCCGAAAGTATCTGTTGGGTTGGCATGTATCGAGACTGGGATTTGTCACTCCGTATGACGGAGAGGTATCTCTGGGCCCACTCGGTAAGACATCATCATAATGAGCTCAATGTGATCAAGGTGTTGTTCACGGGATGGTGTATTACGGGAACAAGTAAAGAGACTTGCCGCTAACGAGATTGAACAAGGTATCGGTATACCGACGATCGAATCTCGGGCAAGTATCGTACCGATAGACAAAGGGAATTGTGTACGGGATTGATTAAGTCCTCGACATCGTGGTTCATCCGATGAGATCATCGAGGAGCATGTGGGAGCCAACATGGGTATCCAGATCCCGCTGTTGGTTATTGACAGGAGATCGTCTCGGTCATGTCTGCATGTCTCCCGAACCCGTAGGGTCTACACACTTAAGGTTCGGTGACGCTAGGGTTGTTAAAGATATTAGTATGCAGCAAACCGAAGGTTGTTCGGAGTCCCGGATGAGATCCCGGACGTCACGAGAGGTTCCGGATTGGTCCGGAGGTAAAGAATTATATATAGGAAGTGTCGTTTCGGCCATCGGGAGTGATCTGGGGGTCACCGGTATTGTACCGGGACCACCAGATAGGTCCCAGGGGTCCACCGGGTGGGGCCACCCATCCCGGAGGGCCCCGTGGGCTGAAGTGGGGAGGGAACCAGCCCATAGTGGGCTGGTGCGCCCCCCATGGGCCTCCCCCCTGCGCCTAGGGTTGGAAACCCTAGGGCAGGGGGCGCCCCACATGGCTTGGGGGGCAAGCATCCCCCCTGGCCGCCGCCCCCCTGGAGATGAATCTCCAGGGCCAGCGCCCCCCTAGGGGGCCTATATAAAGGGGGGGGAGGGAGGGCAGCCGCACCCTGCAGCCTTGGCGCCTCCCTCTCCCCGTTACACCTCTCCCTCTCTCCGTAGTTGCTTCGCGAAGCCCTGCTGGAACTCTGCTACATCCACCACCACGCCGTCGTGCTGCTGGATCTTCTTCAACCTCTCCTTCCCCCTTGCTGGATCAAGAAGGAGGAGACATCATCCCGACCATACGTGTGTTGAACGCAGAGGTGCCGTCCGTAAGGCGCTGGTCATCGGTGATTTGGATCACAACGAGTACGACTCCATCATCCACGTTCTTCTTGAACGCTTCCGTTGCGATCTACAAGTGGTATGTAGATGCTCTCCTATCCCCACGTTGCTAGAATACTCCATGGATAGATCTTGGTGATGCGTAGGAAAATTTTAATTTCTGCTACGATCCCCAACATTTCGTGCCACGGGCCGGTACTAAAGTGAGTGGTGGCAGGATGTTGTCAGTCCGGGGCCCCTCCAGCACCTTTAGTACCAGTTCGTGGCACAAACCGGTGCTAAAGGTTGTCCTAGATAAACCCTTCGTCCACCCGAGCTTGCTCTGTTCTTCCCCTTTCCCCTCTCCTCCCTGTTCTTCCCCTCTACCTCTCGAGCTCATCACACATTTTGCCCAAATTTTGTCAAAATTTGAAGGCCCCCATCCATTCAAATGATCACAAAGGTTAGCAACTTTGTCATTACATCTCTCATTGCTAGATTAGCTCTTGCAATGCTTTGTATAGTGATTAATTTATGAGTTTAGTAATTTGGGAGGAAATTTATGTGCTAGTATTTGATTTATATGCAATTTGAGGTAAGAAATAACACTTAGTTTGCAAATGTAGGTGTGGTTTACTTAGTGCCTTCTAAATCTCCGTCATAACCACAGTCGATTGCCCGCACCGTTCCTTCGCCGGCACCACCTTGTGGTGAGCCTCTTGTTCATGAATGTTTTACATTACCAAATTGATGTTTGTGTGATTTGGATATATAGTTACTCGTATAATTATCTTACTCGTACGTTGTTTGTTATACATAGTGCCATGGTTTTGATATCCGTCCCCGTCGGCCCTCGTCCTTGTTATGATTCGGATGTGGTATATTCTCTTTTAAAAGTAGTTGTTGCATTTCGTGTTTATGACAAATTGTGCCCATCAAGTTGACATAGATATTTTTGTCTAGGAGGTTTGTGAACCGGAAATTCCAACCGACCCTATTGTCGAGAGGTTAAATTTAGTTGAAAGAGAAAACGAGTATTGAAAGAAAAATTGAAAATAATTGAGGGGGAGAAGATGGAATTGGAGTTGCATGTTGCCGATGTCGTCGATGATCACAAGATCAAGATGGAGAAAATGCGCTTGAAGATTAGAAAGATTAGAAAATATGCCATTGATAGTGAGGCTTGGTATCATTATGTTGTTGGATCAGTTGTTACCTTAGTTGCGATCTTGATCGCATTTGTTGTTGCATTTAAATGTTTTAGCTAGAGAGTTATTTGTTTGTTGCATTTAAGTCTTGTATGAACTTTATGTATGAACTTGTATTAATTTGGTCTTTTCGGTGTTGTGTAATGAAGATGAGCCGACAATGGATGTACGATGACCGATGCTCTCCCGAGTTCATTAATGTCGTGCAAACTTTTCTGCTTGCGGCTGAGGCAAACAAGCGGGCGGATGGTTTTATGCCTTGTCCATGTTTTGTCTGTAAGAATGATCACAATTACTCTACGTCAAGAACCATTCACGTCCACCTGTTTAAGTCCGGTTTGATGCCCCACTACAATGTTTGGACCAAGCACGGAGAAAGAGGGGTTATGATGGAAGACAATGAAGAAGAAGAGGACGACGACAGCTATCCTGGCCATGGGTTCCCTGAATACGATGATACAACAATGGGGGAAGAAGCTGAGCCGACAATGCGGGAAGAAGCTGAAGAAGAGGCATCAGATGAGCCCGCTGATGATCTAGGTCGGGCCATTGCCGATGCAAAGAGAAACTGCGCAAGTGATTTGGAGAAGAAGAAGTTGTAGAGCATGTTAGAGGATGACAAGAAATTGTTGTACCCGAATTGCGAAGCTAACAAGAAAAAGTTGGGCACCACACTGGAATTGCTGCAATGGAAGGCAGAGAATGGTGTATCTGACAAGGGATTTGGAAAGTTGCTGGTAATGATAAAGAATATGCTTCCAAAGGACAATGAATTGCCCGAGAGTACGTACGAAGCAAAGAAAGATGTCTGCCCTCTAGGGTTAGAGGTGCAGAAGATACATGCATGCCCTAATGACTGCACCCTCTACCGCGGTGAGTACGAGGATCTGAACGCTTGCCCGATATGCGGTGCATTGCGCTATAAGATCAGGCGCGATGACCTTGGTGATGTCGAGGGCGAGCGCCCCAGGAAGAAGATTCCTGCCAAGGTGATGTGGTATGCTCCTATAATACCACGGTTGAAACGTTTGTTGCAAAACAAAGAGCATGCCAAGGCGATGCGATGGCACAGAGAAGACCGTAAGAAAGACGGAAAGTTGAGAGTACCCACTGACGGGTCGCAGTGGAGAAAAATCGAGAGAAAGTACGGGAAGGAGTTTGCAGATGACGCAAGGAACGTATGGCTTGGTCTAAGCGCAGATGGCATTAATCCTTTTGGGGAGTAGAGCAGCAACCATAGCACCTGGCATGTGACTCTATATTTGTATAACCTTCCTCCTTGGTTGTGCATGAAGCGGAAGTTCATTATGATGGCAGTGCTCATCCAAGGCCCTAAGCAACCCGGCAACGACATTGATGTATACCTAAGGCCATTAGTTGAAGAACTCTTACAGCTCTGGAATGGAACAGGTGTACGTGCGTGGGATGAGCACATGGGGGAAGAATTTGAACTAAAGGCCTTGCTGTTTGTGACCATCAATGATGGGCCTGTTCTCAGTAACCTTTCAGGACAGACAAACAAGGGATACCGCGCATGCACGCACTGTTTGGATGATACCGACAGTATATATTTGGACAATTGTAGAAAGAATGTGTACCTGGGACATCGTCGATTTCTTCCGAGCAGGCATCCCGTAAGAAAGAAAGGCAAGCATTTCAAAGGTGAGGTGGATCACCGGATGAAGCCTCGCCACCGTGCTGGTGCTGATGTACATGATATGGTCAAGGATTTGAAGGTAGTCTTTGGAAAGGGTCCTGGCGGACAACCTGTTCCGAATGACGCTGACGGATGCGCACCCATGTGGAAGAAGAAATCTATATTTTGGGACCTGCCCTATTGGAAAGACCTAGAGGTCCGCTCTGCAATCGACGTGATGCACGTGACGAAGAATCTTTGCGTGACCCTGCTTGGCTTCTTGGGTGTGTATGAAAAGACAAAAGATACGCCTGAGGCATGGGAGGACCAGCAACGTATGCATGGAAAAGACGGCATACATCAGGGTCATGCCAGCTACGCTCTTACCAAAGAAGAGAAGGAAATCTTCTTTGAATGCCTGCTCAGTATTAAGATACCGTCTGGCTTCTCGTCGAATATAAAGGGAATAATAAACATGGCAGAGAAAAAGTTCCAGAACCTAAAGTCTCATGACTGCCACGTGATTATGGCGCAACTGCTTCCGGTTGCATTGAGGGGGCTTCTACCGGATAACGTTCGATTAGCCATTGTGAAGCTATGTGCATTCCTCAATGCAATCTCTCAGAAGGTAATCGATCCAGAAATCGTACCAAGGTTAGAGAATGATTTGGTGCAATGTCTTATCAGTTTCGAGTTGGTGTTCCCACCATCCTTCTTCAACATCATGACACACGTCCTAGTTCACCTATGCGAAGAGATTAACGTTTTGGGTCATGTATTTCTACACAATATGTTCCCCTTTGAGAGGTTCATGGGAGTCTTAAAGAAATATGTTCATAACCGTGCTAGGCCAGAAGGAAGCATCTCCAAGGCCAATGAAAATGAGGAGGTGATTGAGTTTTGTATTGACTATATTCCTGACCTTAAGCCGATTGGTGTTCCTGAATCGTGGCATAAGGGCATAATGGAAGGAAAAGGCACGCTATGAGGGGATCAAATAATGTGTATGGAAGGACATTCTCTCACTGAAGCACACTACATAGTTCTACAGAATTCCGCCTTGGTGGCTCCGTATATGGACGAACACAAGAATTTTCTATGCTCCAAACACCCGGAGTGGTCTGATGACTGGATTACACGTGAACAAACCAGGAGTTTCGCCGGCTGGTTGCAGACACGTACCATGCATGACGCCACTATTGAAGATGACATGTACTCGCTATCCCAGTTACCATCTTCGAATATAATGACTTTCAAAGGGTACGAGATAAATGGTAATACATTTTACACGATCGCCCAAGATAAGAAGAGCACGAACCAAAACAGTGGTGTCCGCTTTGATGCAACAACCAAGACGGGAAAGGAAACATATTATGGTTACATAGAGGAGATATGGGAACTTGACTATGGAAGTGGTTTGAAGGTCCCTTTGTTTCGGTGCAAATGGGTCAATATTAAACATAAGAAAAAAGAATCACTGAAAAATCTATTTTCAAAGTAAGTTATTCACAAACTAGTGATTCACACAAATTTCAAATAATTCAAAATGTAAACTATTCAAATTTGTAAACTACCCGCACTAATAGAGAGTTTGTAATTTTTTGTACCTAAAGCAAAAATATTCACAAAGAAACTCTAAATAAAGCAAAAAACAACTCAAAAATAAATAAAGCAAAAAAAATAAGAAATTAAAAAAGGCCGCCTACTGCACACAACGGCCTGCATACGACTAGAAACCCAACGTGTAGTTGGGCCAGGATGCAGGCCCGCAAGCCCAGTAGGCCCACAGGCAGAGTGGGAGAGGTAGGCCCTCAAGGCCTGCTATTGAGAGGAGCTCAATGCAGTACCAGCGCCGGGGCTTATAAACATGTCCTGGCGCTGCTCAACTAGCGAGGTGGGACTAAACTTCTGCGCCCCTCGTCTGGCAGCGCACACCCTTTAGTACCGGGTCATGGTACCAGGTCTGGCACCTAGCGGTGCTTCCAGGACGTAATTCTTCTGTGCAGCAATGAGGATAATCCTCAAGTTACGGACCCAGTCCGTGTAATTGCTACCATCATCTTTCAACTTTGCTTTCTCAAGGAACGCATTAAAATTCAACGGAACAACAGCACGAGCCATCTATCTACACAACATAGACAAGCAAGATACTATCAGGTACTAAGTTCATGATAAATTAAAGTTCAATTAATCATATTACTTAAGAACTCCCACTTAGATAGACATCTCTCTAATCCTCTAAGTGATCACGTGATCCAAATTAACTAAACCATGTCCGATCATCACGTGAGATGGAGTAGTTTCAATGGTGAACATCATTATGTTGATCATATCTACTATATGATTCACGCTCGACCTTTCGGTCTCTGTGTTCCGAGGCCATATCTGTATATGCTAGGCTCGTCAAGTTAAACCTGAGTATTCCGCGTGTGCAACTGTTTTGCACCCGTTGTATTTGAACGTAGAGCCTATCACACCCGATCATCACGTGGTGTCTCAGCACGAAGAACTTTCGCAACGGTGCATACTCAGGGAGAACACTTCTTGATAATTTAGTGAGAGATCATCTTATAATGCTACCGTCAATCAAAGCAAGATAAGATGCATAAAAGGATAAACATCACATGCAATCAATATAAGTGATATGATATGGCCATCATCATCTTGTGCTTGTGATCTCCATCTTCGAAGCACCGTCATGATCACCATCGTCACCGGCGCGACACCTTGATTTTCATCGCAGCATCGTTGTCGTCTCGCTAATCTTATGCTTCTACGACTATCACTACCGTTTAGCAATAAAGTAAAGCATTACATCGCGATTGCATTGCATACAATAAAGCGACAACCATATGGCTCCTGCCAGTTGCCGATAACTCGGTTACAAAACATGATCATCTCATACAATAAAATTTAGCATCACGTCTTGACCATATCACATCACAACATGCCCTGCAAAAACAAGTTAGACGTCCTCTACTTTGTTGTTGCAAGTTTTACGTGGCTGCTACGGGCTTTAAGCAAGAACTCATCTTACCTACGCATCAAAACCACAACGATAGTTTGTCAAATAGACTCCGTTTTAACCTTCTCAAGGACCGGGCGTAGCCACACTCGGTTCAACTAAAGTTGGAGAGACAGTCTTCCGCAAGCCATCTATGTGCAAAGCACGTCGAGGGAACCGGTCTCGCGTAAGCGTACGCGTAAGGTTGGTCCGGATCGTCTCGTCCAACAATACCGCTGAACCAAAGTATGACATGCTGGTAGGCAGTATGACTTGTATCGTCCACAACTCACTTGTGTTCTACTCGTGCAAATAACATCAAACCATAAAACCTAGGCTCGGATGCCACTGTTGGGGAACGTAGTAATTTCAAAAAATTTCCTATGCACACGAAAGATCATGGTGATGCATAGCAACGAGAGGGGAGAGTGTTTGTCTACGTACCCTCGTAGACCGAAGCGGAAGCGTTGACACAACGTAGAGGAAGTAGTCGTACGTTCTCCTCGCGATCCAACCGATCACAGCACCGTTACTCCGGCACCTCCGAGTTCTTGGCACACGTTCAGCTCGATGACGATCCCCGGGCTCCGATCCAGCAAAGCGTCGAGGAAGAGTTCCGTCAGCACGACGGCGTGGTGACGATCTTGATGTGTTACCGGCGCAGGGCTTCGCCTAAGCACTGCAACGATATAATCGAGGTGGAATTTGGTGGAAGGGGGCACCGCACACGGCTAAGGAACGATCCGTAGATCAACTTGTGTGTCTTGGGGTGTCCCCTGCCCCCCTATATAAAGGATGAAGGGGGGGAGGCTGGCCGGCCAAAGGAGGGAGGCGCAGGAGGAGTCCTACTCCCTCTGGGAGTAGGATTCCCCCCCCCCCCAATCCTAGTTGGACTAGGATTCTCCAAGGGGAGAGAGAAAGAGAGGGGGGCGCCCACCTCTCCTAGTACTAATAGGACTAGGGGAAGGGTGGGAGGCACGCAGCCCCTAGGGCTGCCCTCTCACTTCTCCTCCAAGGCCCATGTTGGCCCATTATGCTCCCGGGGGGTTC
This sequence comes from Aegilops umbellulata, assembly GCA_032464435.1. NCBI lineage: Eukaryota > Viridiplantae > Streptophyta > Magnoliopsida > Poales > Poaceae > Aegilops > Aegilops umbellulata. Next base: position 369,564,051 of record CP136060.1, read on the forward strand.
CGGTAACCCTCCCGGTATTCCGGTAAAATCCTGTTTTTACCTGGAATGCATCCGATGTCCAAACATAGGCTTCCAATATATCATTCTTTACGTCTCGACCATTTCGAGACTCCTCGTCATGTCCGTGATCACATCCGGGACTCCGAACTCCTTCAGTACATCAAAATGCATAAACTCATAATAACTGTCATCGTAACCTTAAGCGTGCGGACCCTACGGTTCGAGAACAATGTAGACATGACCGAGACACGTTTCCGGTCAATAACCAACAGCGGGACCTGGATGCCCATATTGGCTCCTACATATTCTACGAAGATCTTTTATCGGTCAGACCGCATAACAACATACGTTTGTTCCCTTTGTCATCGGTATGTTACTTGCCCGAGATTCGATCGTCGGTATCCAATACCTAGTTCAATCTCGTTACCGGCAAGTCTCTTTTCTCGTTCCGTAATACATCATCTCGCAACTAACTCATTGGTTGCAATGCTTGCAAGGCTTATGTGATGTGCATTACCGAGAAGGCCCTGAGATACCTCTCCGACAATCGGAGTGACAAATCCTAATCTCGAAATGTGCCAACTCAACATGTACCTTCGGAGACACTTGTAGAGCACCTTTATAATCACCCAGTTATGTTGTGACGTTTGGTAGCACACAAAGTGTCCCTACGGTAAATGGGAGTTGCATATTCTCATAGTTGAAGGAACATGTATAAGTCATGGATAAAAGCAATAGCAACATACTAAACGATCGGGTGCTATGCTAATGTAATGGGTCATGTCAATCAGATCATTCAACTAATGATGTGATCTCGTTAATCAAATAACAACTCTTTGTTCATGGCTAGGAAACATAACCATCTTTGATTAATGAGCTAGTCAAGTAGAGGCATACTAGTGACACTCTGTTTGTCTATGTATTCACACATGTATTATGTTTCCAGTTAATACAATTCTAGCATGAATAATAAACATTTATCATGATATAAGGAAATAAATAATAACTTTATTATTGCCTCTAGGGCATATTTCCTTCAGTCTCCCACTTGCACTAGAGTCAATAATCTAGATTACAAAGTAATGATTCTAACACCCATGGAGTTTTGGTGCTGATCATGTTTTGCTCGTGGAAGAGGCTTAGTCAACGGGTCTGCAACATTCAGATCCGTATGTATCTTGCATATCTCTATGTCTCCCACCTGGACCAAATCCCGGATGGAGTTGAAGCGTCTCTTGATGTGTTTGGTTCTTTTGTGAAATCTGGATTCCTTTGCCAAGGCAATTGCACCAGTATTGTCACAAAAGATTTTCATTGGACCCGATACGCTAGGTACAACACCTAGATCGGATATGAACTCCTTCATCCAGACTCCTTCATTAGCTGCTTCCGAAGCGGCTATGTACTCAGCTTCACATGTAGATCCCGCCACGACGCTTTGTTTAGAACTGCACCAACTGACAGCTCCACCGTTTAATGTAAATACGTATCCGGTTTGCGATTTGGAATCGTCCGGATCAGTGTCAAAGCTTGCATCGACGTAACCGTTTACGACGAGCTCTTTGTCACCTCCATAAATGAGAAACATATCCTTAGTCCTTCTCAAGTACTTAAGGATGTTCTTGACCGCTGTCCAGTGATCCACTCCTGGATTACTTTGGTACCTGCCTGCTAAACTTACAGCAAGGCACACATCTGGTCTGGTACACAGCATTGCATACATGATAGAGCCTATGGCTGAAGCATAGGGAACATTTTTCATTTTCTCTCTATCTTCTGCGGTGGTCGGGCATTGAGTCTTACTCAATTTCACACCTTGTGCCACAAGCAAGAACCCTTTCTTTGCCTGATCCATTCTGAACTTTTTCAAAACTTTGTCAAGGTATGTGCTTTGTGAAAGTCCTATTAGGCGTCTTGATCTATCTCTATAGATCTTAATGCCCAATATGTAAGCAGCTTCCCCGAGGTCTTTCATTGAAAAACTTTTATTCAAGTATCCCTTTATGCTATCCAGAAATTCTATATTATTTCCGATCAGTAATATGTCATCCACATATAATATCAGAAATGCTACAGAGCTCCCACTCACTTTCTTGTAAATACAGGCTTCTCCGAAAGTCTGTATAAAACCAAAAGCTTTGATCACACTATCAAAGCGTTTATTCCAACTCCGAGAGGCTTGCACCAGTCCATAAATGGATCGCTGGAGCTTGCACACTTTGTTAGCTTCCTTTGGATCGACAAAACCTTCTGGTTGCATCATATACAACTCTTCTTCCAGAAATCCATTCAGGAATGCAGTTTTGACATCCATTTGCCAAATTTCATAATCATAAAATGCGGCAACTGCTAACATGATTCGGACAGACTTAAGCATCGCTACGGGTGAGAAAGTCTCATCGTAGTCAATCCCTTGAACTTGTCGAAAACCTTTTGCAACAAGTCGAGCTTTATAGACAGTAATATTACCATCAGCGTCAGTCTTCTTCTTAAAAATCCATTTATTTTCTATTGCTTGCCGATCATCGGGCAAGTCAACCAAAGTCCACACTTTGTTATCATACATGGATCCCATCTCAGATTTCATGGCCTCAAGCCACTTTGCGGAATCTGGGCTCACCATCGCTTCTTCATAGTTCGTAGGTTCATCATGGTCTAGTAACATGACTTCCAAAATAGGATTACCGTACCACTCTGGTGCGGATCTTACTCTGGTTGATCTACGAAGTTCAGTAGAAAATTGATCTGAAGTTTCATGATCATTATCATTAGCTTCCTCCCTATTTGATGTAGGTGTCACAGAAACAGATTTCTGTGATGTACTACTTCTCAATAAAGGAGCAGATACTGTTATCTCATCAAGTTCTACTTTCCTCCCACTCACTTCTTTCGAGAGAAAATCCTTCTCTAGAAAGTTTCCGACTTTAGCAACAAAAATTTTGCCTTCGGATCTGTGATAGAAGGTATACCCAATAGTCTCCTTTGGGTATCCTATGAAGACACATTTTTCCGATTTGGGTTCGAGCTTATCAGGTTGAAGCTTTTTCACATAAGCATCGCAGCCCCAAACTTTAAGAAACGACAACTTTGGTTTCTTGCCAAACCACAGTTCATAAGGCGTTGTCTCAACGGATTTTGATGGTGCCCTATTTAACGTGAATGCGGCCGTCTCTAGAGCATAACCCCAAAAAGATAGCGGTAAATCGGTAAGAGACATCATAGATCGCACCATATCCAGTAAAGTACGATTACGACGTTCGGACACACCATTACGTTGTGGTGTTCCGGGTGGCGTGAGTTGCGAAACTATTCCGCATTGTTTCAAATGTAGACCAAACTCGTAACTCAAATATTCTCCACCACGATCAGATCGTAGAAACTTTATTTTCTTGTTACGATGATTTTCCACTTCACTCTGAAATTCTTTGAACTTTTCAAATGTTTCAGACTTGTGTTTCATTAAGTAGATATACCCATATCTTCTTAAATCATCAGTGAAGGTGAGAAAATAACGATATCCGCCACGAGCCTCAACATTCATTGGACCACATACATCAGTATGTATGATTTCCAATAAATCTGTTGCTCTCTCCACAGTACCGGAGAACGGTGTTTTAGTCATCTTGCCCATAAGGCACGGTTCGCAAGTGCCAAGTGATTCATAATCAAGTGACTCCAAAAGTCCATCAGTATGGAGTTTCTTCATGCGCTTTACACCGATATGACCTAAACGGCAGTGCCACAAATAAGTTGCACTATCATTATCAACTCTGCATCTTTTGGTTTCAACATTATGAATATGTGTATTACTACTATCGAGATTAAGTAAGAACAAACCACTCTTTAATGGCGCATGACCATAAAAGATATTACTCATATAAATAGAACAACCATTATTCTCTGATTTAAATGAATAACCGTCTCGCATCAAACAAGATCCAGATATAATGTTCATGCTCAACGCTGGTACTAAATAACAATAATTTAGATCTAATATTAATCCCGAAGGTAGATGTAGAGGTAGCGTGCCGACCGCGATCACATCGACTTTGGAACCGTTTCCCACGCGCATCGTCACCTCGTCCTTAGCCAATCTTCGCTTAATCCGTAGCCCCTGTTTTGAGTTGCAAATATTAGCAACAGAACCAGTATCAAATACCCAGGTGCTACTGCGAGAATTAGTAAGGTACACATCAATAACATGTATATCATATATACCTTTGTTAACCTTGCCATCCTTCTTATCCGCCAAATACTTGGGGCAGTTCCGCTTCCAGTGACCAGTCTGCTTGCAATAGAAGCACTCAGTTTCAGGCTTAGGTCCAGACTTGGGTTTCTTCTCTTGAGTAGCAACTTGCTTGCTGTTCTTTTTGAAGTTCCCCTTTTTCTTCCCTTTGCCCTTTTTCTTGAAACTAGTGGTTTTGTTAACCATCAACACTTGATGCTCCTTTTTGATTTCTACCTCCGCGGCTTTTAGCATCGCGAAGAGCTCGGGCATAGTTTTGGTCATCCCTTGCATATTATAGTTCATCACGAAGCTCTTATAGCTTGGTGGCAGTGATTGGAGAATTCTGTCAATGACGCAATCATCCGGAAGATTAACTCCCAGTTGAATCAAGTGATTGTTATACCCAGACATTCTGAGTATATGCTCACTGACAGAACCATTCTCCTCCATTTTACAGCTATAGAACTTATTGGAGACTTCATATCTCTCAATCCGGGCATTTGCTTGAAATATTAACTTCAACTCCTGGAACATCTCATATGCTCCATGGTGTTCAAAACGTCGTTGAAGTCCCGGTTCTAAGCCGTAAAGCATGGCACACTGAACTATAGAGTAGTCATCAGCTTTGCTTTGCCAGACGTTCACAACATCTGGCGTAGCTCTTGCACCAGGCCTGGCACCTAGCGGTGCTTCCAGGACGTAATTCTTCTGTGCAGCAATGAGGATAATCCTCAAGTTACGGACCCAGTCCGTGTAATTGCTACCATCATCTTTCAACTTTGCTTTCTCAAGGAACGCATTAAAATTCAACGGAACAACAGCACGAGCCATCTATCTACACAACATAGACAAGCAAGATACTATCAGGTACTAAGTTCATGGTAAATTAAAGTTCAGTTAATCATATTACTTAAGAACTCCCACTTAGATAGACATCTCTCTAATCCTCTAAGTGATCACGTGATCCAAATTAACTAAACCATGTCCGATCATCACGTGAGATGGAGTAGTTTCAATGGTGAACATCATTATGTTGATCATATCTACTATATGATTCACGCTCGACCTTTCGGTCTCTGTGTTCCGAGGCCATATCTGTATATGCTAGGCTCGTCAAGTTAAACCTGAGTATTCCGCGTGTGCAACTGTTTTGCACCCGTTGTATTTGAACGTAGAGCCTATCACACCCGATCATCACGTGGTGTCTCAGCACGAAGAACTTTCGCAACGGTGCATACTCAGGGAGAACACTTGATAATTTAGTGAGAGATCATCTTATAATGCTACCGTCAATCAAAGCAAGATAAGATGCATAAAAGGATAAACATCACATGCAATCAATATAAGTGATATGATATGGCCATCATCATCTTGTGCTTGTGATCTCCATCTTCGAAGCACCGTCATGATCACCATCGTCACCGGCGCGACACCTTGATTTTCATCGCAGCATCGTTGTCGTCTCGCTAATCTTATGCTTCTACGACTATCACTACCGTTTAGCAATAAAGTAAAGCATTACATCGCGATTGCATTGCATACAATAAAGCGACAACCATATGGCTCCTGCCAGTTGCCGATAACTCGGTTACAAAACATGATCATCTCATACAATAAAATTTAGCATCACGTCTTGACCATATCACATCACAACATGCCCTGCAAAAACAAGTTAGACGTCCTCTACTTTGTTGTTGCAAGTTTTACGTGGCTGCTACGGGCTTTAAGCAAGAACTCATCTTACCTACGCATCAAAACCACAACGATAGTTTGTCAAATAGACTCCGTTTTAACCTTCTCAAGGACCGGGCGTAGCCACACTCGGTTCAACTAAAGTTGGAGAGACAGTCTTCCGCAAGCCATCTATGTGCAAAGCACGTCGAGGGAACCGGTCTCGCGTAAGCGTACGCGTAAGGTTGGTCCGGATCGTCTCGTCCAACAATACCGCTGAACCAAAGTATGACATGCTGGTAGGCAGTATGACTTGTATCGTCCACAACTCACTTGTGTTCTACTCGTGCAAATAACATCAAACCATAAAACCTAGGCTCGGATGCCACTGTTGGGGAACGTAGTAATTTCAAAAAATTTCCTACGCACACGCAAGATCATGGTGATGCATAGCAATGAGAGGGGAGAGTGTTTGTCTACGTACCCTCGTAGACCGAAGCGGAAGCGTTGACACAACGTAGAGGAAGTAGTCGTACGTTCTCCTCGCGATCCAACCGATCACAGCACCGTTACTCCGGCACCTCCGAGTTCTTGGCACACGTTCAGCTCGATGACGATCCCCGGGCTCCGATCCAGCAAAGCGTCGAGGAAGAGTTCCATCAGCACGACGGCGTGGTGACGATCTTGATGTGTTACCGGCGCAGGGCTTCGCCTAAGCACTGCAACGATATAATCGAGGTGGAATTTGGTGGAAGGGGGCACCGCACACGGCAAAGGAACGATCCGTAGATCAACTTGTGTGTCTTGGGGTGTCCCCTGCCCCCCTATATAAAGGATGAAGGGGGGGAGGCTGGCCGGCCAAAGGAGGGAGGCGCAGGAGGAGTCCTACTCCCTCTGGGAGTAGGATTCCCCCCCCCCCAATCCTAGTTGGACTAGGATTCTCCAAGGGGAGAGAGAAAGAGAGGGGGGCGCCCACCTCTCCTAGTCCTAATAGGACTAGGGGAAGGGTGGGAGGCGCGCAGCCCCTAGGGCTGCCCTCTCACTTCTCCTCCAAGGCCCATGTTGGCCCATTATGCTCCCGGGGGGTTCCGGTAACCCTCCCGGTATTCCGGTAAAATCCTGTTTTTACCTGGAATGCATCCGATGTCCAAACATAGGCTTCCAATATATCATTCTTTACGTCTCGACCATTTCGAGACTCCTCGTCATGTCCGTGATCACATCCGGGACTCCGAACTCCTTCGGTACATCAAAATGCATAAACTCATAATAACTGTCATCGTAACCTTAAGCGTGCGGACCCTACGGTTCGAGAACAATGTAGACATGACCGAGACACGTTTCCGGTCAATAACCAACAGCGGGACCTGGATGCCCATATTGGCTCCTACATATTCTACGAAGATCTTTTATCGGTCAGACCGCATAACAACATACGTTTGTTCCCTTTGTCATCGGTATGTTACTTGCCCGAGATTCGATCGTCGGTATACAATACCTAGTTCAATATCGTTACCGGCAAGTCTCTTTTCTCGTTCCGTAATACATCATCTCGCAACTAACTCATTGGTTGCAATGCTTGCAAGGCTTATGTGATGTGCATTACCGAGAAGGCTCTGAGATACCTCTCCGACAATCGGAGTGACAAATCCTAATCTCGAAATATGCCAACTCAACATGTACCTTCGGAGACACTTGTAGAGCACCTTTATAATCACCCAGTTACGTTGTGACGTTTGGTAGCACACAAAGTGTCCCTACGGTAAATGGGAGTTGCATATTCTCATAGTTGAAGGAACATGTATAAGTCATGGATAAAAGCAATAGCAACATACTAAACGATCGGGTGCTATGCTAATGTAATGGGTCATGTCAATCAGATCATTCAACTAATGATGTGATCTCGTTAATCAAATAACAACTCTTTGTTCATGGCTAGGAAACATAACCATCTTTGATTAATGAGCTAGTCAAGTAGAGGCATACTAGTGACACTCTGTTTGTCTATGTATTCACACATGTATTATGTTTCCAGTTAATACAATTCTAGCATGAATAATAAACATTTATCATGATATAAGGAAATAAATAATAACTTTATTATTGCCTCTAGGGCATATTTCCTTCAACGACGTCCGGCTGGCCCATGTCCGGTACTGGGCTCCGCCGGGCTGGCACTGGGAGGTGGTACCTGGAGGGGCGCGCCGCTTGGTGAGGAACCCAACCTCGAGTCCCGTCGTCGACCCTGATCTCCTTTGGTGGCGTTCGTGTGGGCCACATTCGGTGCAGAGGGAGCCGGCCCCGCCGGAGGTGGTGCGTCGTCGTGTCAGGGAGGAGGACGAGCACGTCCATCGCTACATGGCTGCTATGGACGTCAGGTTCTCCAATACCTGGCAGGTTCTTTGGGCAGATGACCGTAGATATGATCCTGTGATGGTTACTTCTCTTTGGGTGTCCACCGCTCGCGCCCCAGGAACCGCGAGTGGCCTAGATTCTTCTGTAGTATTCGATCTTTATTAGCTACCTAGCCAGTGATGTATTCACTATATAATATTCGAGACGATGTATTCGAGATTATATATATTATTCGAGGCGATGTACTTGAGATTATATATCATTCGAGACGATGCATATTATGTACTATATATGATTTAGTTTTTCCTTATTGATTGCATCCATGCATTGTAATTTGAATACTAAATTGTTTTATATTTCTTCTGTATTAGTTAAGTAAAAGCTATGGCGGACAATACCGGCAGAGAGAGAAGAGGAATTGTTCAAGATCATACACAGCCCTCGCAGGCTAGATGATATGAATGAAACAGATGACGGCTCCCAATATCTGGACAATACCGGGGAGGGTGATGATAACGTATTCGATCTCGACGACCGAGCTGATGAAGTCATGAACTATGATTATGATTATGATGACGCAGACAATGTTTATGATGACACAGACAATGTTGATCTTGAAATAACAAAGACTACCGGCGAGGTATATTTATATAAGCAGGCATCTGGTGATCGTCACATGTTTTTTTATTTGAAGATATATATATATATATATTAACGAAGCGATCTTTCTTCTTTCAGCCCTCCGGATCGAGCAAATCTGCTTCTACAGACAGCAGGACAAAGCGAGGCCCGGGCAAAAAATTAAAGGAGGGTGTAAAGTACAACATCGACTCCATCAAAACTAATGGCGAACCCCTCACGCCTAAGAACATTGCGAACAAGTGGACTCGTCAGTGCAGAGTTCTTGTGAGGGACCAACTCCCGATCTCCATTCAAGAATGGAAAGAGCCAAAAACTAAACGTCCAGATGTTACTTGGGTCGACGACAGAGAAAAAAAAGCTTTGGGAATCTCTGATGGAACATTTCACCCTACCAGATCATTTCACTGATGCAGATGTGTAGAAAGTCAAGGACGCTGCTCTTAAGAAGATGGCAATTGCATTCAACACCCACAAAAAAACTGTATGGGCCAACTACCTCGCTGCAGAAAGGAAGAGTCCAGAATTCAAGGGAACACTAGAGAAGCAAAGAGAACACTGGCCCGCTTTCGTGAAATTCAAGGAATCAGAATTATTTAAGGAACGATCGAGAAAAAACAAGGACAATGCCGCAAAAAAGACGCAGTTCCATAGGCTGGGTCCAGGTGGCTACGCGGTGGCAATGCCTAAGTGGGATAAGTCCGAGCAAGAGATGGAGGATGCAGGGGTCACTCCGGTTACTAGGAGCTGGCCCCCAGGTGCAGAAGTTGGTTCTATGCGCATGGGGGGCGTTGGACCCGAAGACAGGCCTGGTTTCAAAGAAGGCAAGTCTAAAAGGAGCATCTCAAAAGTTACTTGACGCAATAGAAGATGTTAAAAATGGGGTGTTCACGCCCAACAGAGAGAACGACGAGCTTACGCGCGCCCTGGGAAATCCTAAACACCCAGGAAGAACACGAGGCAAGGGCGTTATTCCCTGGTATGAGGGCTTTTCGGAATGGAACGATGACTACAGGACCCGTGCAAGAAAGAAGATGGAGGAGGAGAAGAAGAGGAAGCTGGAGGAGGAGCAGAGGAAGCAGGACATGGAATGCCTTCAAGGCCTAGAAGCAAGGCACGCGGACTTGGCACTCAAATTCCAGCAGCAGCAGCAGATCGACTCACTTAGCCAGGAAAGGGGGTCTCAGCAGCGGCAGTAGCAAGCGGATGATCATCCAGCATTGGATAGCACCGTCCCATCCATGCCGAGAAGCAGCGTTGGTTCCGCCCTGGGCAACGCACTGCTCGATACATACCCTGTGGATGATATCATAGAGAACACTAACTGTGAGTATACCTGGCCATACCTCGGGCCGGGCCTAGCCAAGCCCGACGAAAAAAAACCCAGGCCTGAGCCCGGCCCGGCCCGGCCATTGGGCCTGTTTTCTGGGCCCGAGCCTGGCCCGAACACGTAAAAGCCCGTCAGGCTTCGGGCCGGACCGACCCGACCTTCAGAGAAATGCAAAAATAACGGGCCCGGGCCCGGCCTGGCCCGGCCTTCGGGCTCAAAATCTAGGCCCGAGCCCGGCCGGGGAGCAGCGTCGGGCCGGGCCGGCCGGGCCGGGCTTCCCATGGCCAGGTCTAACTGTGAGCTACACTTCAAAACGAAGAACATATCCGTGAAGGTGGCGGACGTAGTTGCTTTTACAATTACCCCCGAAGCAACCTTCCATTGTATCCCGATTCCAGCAAGCTATGCTCGTGTCTTGGTTGATGAGGTGGTGGACCCATATTCGGGGCTACAGCTTGACATTCCTGGAGGTGACGACGAGCACACACTGGGAGAGGCCATACATCATATCATCCTATGGAGAAAGGATTGCATCATCTTTCGAAGTCCACCGACACTGCGTCTGCTGACTCCTCCTCGAAGTCCGCCACCGAGTCAGCAGAGTCCCGCTCCTCCAAGTCCACGAACGCGTGAGCTGACTCCTGCTTCAAGTCCGGCATAGCCTCAGGCCACTCCTCCTGTATCAAGTCCGACACCGTGTCAGGCCAGACCTCCTGCTTCAAGTCTGGCACAGCGTCAGGCCACACCTCCTACTTCAAGTCCGGCACAGCCTCAGGCCACTCCTCCCGTTTCAAGTCCGACACCGTGTCAGGCCACACCTCCTGCTTCAAGTCCGGCACAGCGTCAGGCCACTCCTCCTGCTCCAACTCAGCCATGTCAGCCGTCTCTGCCGCCTCAGCAATCGCAGAAGAGACACGCCGCAGCTATGGTGCGTAGCGGTACGAGTCTACAGGAAGTACATGCGGAGACAAGCGATATAAATATGGTCCAAGCAGCCTCGCTCCTCTTCCTCAGAGGCCTTATGACATGACCAAGGAGCAAAACAATGCCATAGTGCGGGCAGAAGTGGATGCCCATTTTGGACCGAAACCGGCAACGCCACCGAGGGAGAAAGTGCCTGAGGAAAAGATTGACCACTTCATTCGTATGGCTAGACCACCAGCTCCCAAGCCTGTTGACTCAGACTATGAGCGCCAAATCAGGAAGGCACATCGAGCATGACTACAGAAAGAAGTGAGCTCGAGCTCGAGCCAACAAGGAACTGTCAAAAAATGCGGGAAAACCGTTCCCCAGCTGGGAGAATAGGCGGCGCAATCGACCCCCCCCCCCCCCCCCCCCCGCTTGTTGTGCCAACAACACGCGAGTACACGCGCCCAATATTATTGTGGGCAAACAGTTTACGTTCCCGAGGTGGGCAATGTGGTAATAACCGGGAGCATATAACGCAGGCTGAAATTCTCAAGATCACTGTTGGACAACTCCTCGAGATCGAGCCCATGTTTCCGCTTAGAGAGGAGGAAATAAAACGGAAATATGTCCGGGGCCAACCTTTGGTCGAGCCAGACGAGGTCAAGAACCTCCGAACGAGAATGTATGAATTGCATCAATGGTACATGAACATTACCAAGATTTCCAATCGAGAGTCCCTCATGGTGAAAGTCAAGGAAGATCATTACTTCCATAAGAAAGCTCTATCCGTTGAGTATTCAGAACTATTTCAGTTATTCAATCAAGATGCACTCGACAAATCTATCGTCAGTTGCTATTGTCTGTAAGTGATTTCTTTCTGTAGTTTAAGTCTCAAGCTAGCTCTAGTGCTCATTGATTGATCATTAATTACCTGTAATTATATATCCTCACTATATATTCTTTTCTGTGGTATTATGCAGGATGAAGATGTATGAAATGAAAAAAGGTGGACGCTATGGCATTGGGTTCATTGACCCAAATACCGTTAATGAATACACATGGAAATTGGAATACTGTAAACAAGATGTAGAGAATAGCATGTTAGAGTTCTTGAAGTGCCTCAATAGCAATGAAGATAAATTACTTCCTTACAACTTCGAGTGAGTCACACTATCTTGTACTACAAATTCTGTTTTTTGCTTAGTAGCTAGATGTTAATCAGTGTATAGGGTTTAGGGTTATAGTTGATTAGTGTTATGCACATGCCCGCTTAATTTATACATGCAAACGTATGCGCATGCAGGTTCCACTGGATCTTGTTAGACATTAAAGTTGACGAAGGAAAAGTTGAAGTACTGGACTCACTACTTAAAAAAGATAGTGACTACAACATCGTGAAGGGGATAGTCAATAGGTAATTTCAATCATTATTAACTATATCTCGGCCTATTTAGTACGTCATTTCCTGATATGAACTATTTTTAATAACCCCTTTATTAATTTTCTTTGCCGGCGGGCAGGGCTTAGGCAAAGTACATCAAGGTGACTGCAGGAAAATGGCGACAAAAAGCTATTTTGGTATCGACCCAAGGTAAGTAATTAAGTAGCTAGTACTAGCTAGCTACCATCTCTTTAATTCTTGTTTTAGTACCATTAATTAATTATCATGCTTGATCAATCATTATCTGATTCAATTCCATTCTCATAAAGGGCCTGAAGCAGGCACCGGGGAATGATCTGTGTGCATACTACGTTTGCGAGAACATTCGCATGATGGCGTCCGAAAGGAGCAGATCTGATAGACAGCAATGGGTACGTTTCACAGAACACTATTCACAATTTTTACATGATTATCAATATTGATCTCCTTCTTAACAGTTCCATGACGTGCGGGAGAAGCTCCTAACAACGGAGCGCATACGAGCACTTCAAGAGGAAATAACAGGATTTTTGCTCGACCATGTCATAGATCCCAAAGGAGAATACTATTACCCGCTACCTCCCCCATGAACCAGTTGTCATCATGCTCCGGAGGCACCAAGGCAACATGTAGGAGAAAATATATATATATATATATATATATATATATATATATATATATATATATATATATATATATATATATATATATATACATGTGTTTGTGTGAATAACTAATGGTGGTGGTTGTGAGACATTCCCTGATATATATTTATATATATGCGGTTCTACGAGAAAATCTATTTATATATAAGCATAACGTGTACAATATGTAGTATCGTAAAATACCAGCAAACAAAAAAGAATTAAATGGAAAACACAAAATTAATGGAAAAAAACCAAAAGACCCCCAAACATTTAGTACCGGTTGGTGTTACCAACCGGTACTAATGGTCTACCAGCACCCGGGCCTTGCTCGTGCCACATGGTGGCACTTTAGCGCCGGTTCGTGCCAAACCGGAAGTAAAGGGGGGGGGGCTTTAGTCTCCACCCTTTAGTGCCGGTTGCAGAACCGGCACTAAAGGCCCTTACGAACCGGCACTAAAGCCCTGCTCTGCACTAGTGCATAAAGATGGACTGACTCATTTTTAGTATGTATCAGTACATGATGCTAGTGCTACTCCTTGGTAGTTTCCTGGGCCGTATAAACTGCTTTTACAGATGTAGTGATTCAGTTTCTCTTAGAGAACAAGAAAAATGAGAGAGACGAAAGCTACAAAAGTTAAAAATGACAATTGCTACTACAATTCAGGAGGTCAGGCGATTGCGACGGCTCGGGAGACCGGCGCTGGCAAGGGCGGCAGGCGCGAGATGAAGTGTTTGTTTGATTTATGAGTAACTTTGCCAAAGATTGTCACACATAAGGTTAGACAAGTTTGAACAATTTAGGTGAGTGTTTGGTTCAAGCCACGTCTTAGGCAAGCCACACTAGGGCCGCACATGGCATACACATAAAAAGTGTTGCAAGATTCCCTTAGGCTTGCCAACTTGTGGTTCCCATTTTGATGAACTAACTTTAGACAATCTTGACAAAAATGTGTGGCAAAGTGTGGCAATGCAAGGCCTAGTACCAAACAACCCGAAGTTCCGGTGCTGTCATCGTTGCCGCCGTCATCGAAGTTGAGTGTGTAACTGAGCGGCTCGTATCAGAACTCCCCCGCAGCCGCAACCCGTCGCTTCCATCTACTCCTGCCGGCCCTGGTGTGGGGCCTCTCCCCGCTGCTGCCCGGCGAGGACGGCGAGGCGAAGTAGCCGCACACGTTGGTCCGCAACTTGTGGCGCAACAAGGGCAGCGAGTACGGTGACGAGGACTCCACCGTGTCCATGGAGACTGCCTGCCTTGACAGTGTGCTTGAGCTTGTTGGAGCTTGGAGATGTGGGAAGAAGAGATCTCTTCTCTGTGAGTGAGGAGTGAGAAGGTGGAGGTCGGGATTGGCAATGGCCCTGTTTGGATCCATGGGTTAGAGTTAGTTTGAGCTAGTTTGGGCTCAAATAGCCCTAAGAGGTAAATACACCCACAGTCACTGTAATTGCGTCGAAAGCATGATACGGTCACCCAACTTTGAAATACGCTCGTTACGGTCACTGAATACGACGGGACGTGAAAATTCGGTCACTATAGCGCGTATGAGCTGCGTACACGCAGTTTGACCACGTGTTGACCGCTCGTTGGGGACAGGTGGCGAACCGTGGAGGCGCGGCTGTGGAAATATGCAAAAAAGCCCTCAGGCATTACCACACCCCCCATTCATCCCTCCTCCACTCTAGTCGCCTGTTCATATTCGTCGTTGAGAAAGGGGGCGCTTCATAGGCCACGCCGCCCCGGCGATCATCGGCGGTACAGCTGAGGCGACGGCGATTTCCTGCGTGGTTGACGAGGTGGCGCTGCCGCGTGCGTTCGCCACCCCTCGGAGGTGGTGGCGATGGCCCCTGTTCGTCATGCAGAAGGGGCGGCGGCCCCCGTGTACAGTAAGCCCCTACAACTGAAGAATCCCGCTTTTTTGGCGTTTTGATGTTGAAAAACCTTCGTTTTCGGGCCGCATGGCCGGATTCTGCAGGGGTTTTGGCATGGGATTTGGGGGTAGGAGAATTGGGGCTTATGGTTTTACATGTTCAAATAAATTGATGAGAGGTGGAGATGTCATGTCGATTCTGATGTATATTTTGTGTTGCTGTCTCAGGCCGTCGAAGCAGCAACTTCTCTGTGGAAATCAACCATGGTGGTTTTTTTGTTGGGCATGGAAGGAACCGTGCTTATGTTAATGGTCGTGCCATTTGGTATGATCATGTGGAGAAGGTAACTTGGTCACCAATTTTCATTGAAAGCCTAGTGGAGGAAATTGGCTATGCGATGGCAGGCATGCTCAAGGTTTTCTACTGTGTCCCCATCCTTACACCAAGTACTAATGGTCTGAGGGAATTGAGTGATGATGAGCAGACAGATAGAATGATGGTGTTTGTTGATATTGGGCACCACTTCTTTAGCATCTACCTGGATCATGATGAAAGCTTTCAGGCTAATCCAGATGAAGATGATGTTGTCCACAATCCAAGAGCTCATTTGCCTCCAGTCTTGAGCCTTGCAAAGAGAGTTGGGATAGAAACAGAGCATACAGGGGCAGGGGCAGATGTAGAGGCAGAGACAGGGGCACCCATTCCTCTCCAGGTCATATTCCCTGAAGTTGATCAAGATGAGGATGTGAATCAGTTTGAGTTTGTGAGGAGGTCATCAACACATCAAGGTGTGGGAAATCAGATGGAGGAAGCAGAGCCAGTTGTAGTGCAACAACCAAGTCAGGACCATGATAATGAAATGCAAGCATAGCCATATTGTGATGGTGTAGGAAGCACATCAATGAGGAGGAGTGCTAGGCAAACCAAAATCAGTTATGCAATGGAAGAATATGATGCAGCTAGTGACACAGAGGATGAAGATTATGACCCAGGTCTAATTGTGGACAATGACAATGATATTGGCAATTATGATGATGACTTGTATGCAGACAATGTAGATGAGGATGAACCAGAACAGAAACAGGAGAACAAATCAAATGAGAGAGGAAAGCAGAAAGGAAATGAAGTCCAAACTAAAGCTCAAGACAAAGGAAAACAGAAATATAATTCAGATGAAGACTCGTGTGAAGGTGAAGACTTGTGGGCACCTGATTTAGATGACGAAGAG
The DNA here is from genome assembly GCA_032464435.1 of Aegilops umbellulata. Classification (NCBI taxonomy): domain Eukaryota; kingdom Viridiplantae; phylum Streptophyta; class Magnoliopsida; order Poales; family Poaceae; genus Aegilops; species Aegilops umbellulata. The sequence goes on from CP136060.1 coordinate 369,580,344, forward strand.
TTGCACTTGAAGTTCAAAACTTTAAGACCAGAGGATTTACACAGGCCAAAATTCCATGTAGGACAAGTCTTTGAGAGTGTAGAACTACTGAGGACAGCAATTAAAGAGTACTCCTGCCAGAACAGAGTTGATATTAAGCTGCCTGTCAATGATAGGAAAAGAGTTAAAGCCAAGTGTGATGATGAATGCACATGGTATTTGTGGGCATCATATGACAACAGGACAAAGGTATTCATGGTGAAGAGATATGTGCATGAGCACACATGCAGCAAGAAGTGGAAGATTAGGGCTTTCACATCCCTAGCACTGAAGTACTTAGAGAGCTTTAGGGCAGATCAAGATATGAACTTGATGAATTTATCTAGGGTTGTTCAGAAGGAATGGCACATGACACCTGGTAGGATGAAACTCCAGAGGGCAAGGAGAATGGCTATGAAAATTATTTATGGTGATGAAGAAGGGCAGTATAAACTTCTGTGGAATTATGCCTATGAGGTTAGGAGAAGCAACCCTGGCTCATCTTTCTATGTCTCCCTTGATAATGGAAGGTTCAGTAAGTTGTACATGTGCCTAGATGCATGCAAGAAAGGATTTTTAGAAGATTGCAGACCTGCCATCTTTCTTGATGGTTGTCACATTAAGACTAGATACAGAGCTCAACTACTTGCAGCTATTGGGGTAGATCCAAATAACCGCATTTTTCCAATTGCAATAGCTATGGTCGAAGTTGAGGACACACCTAACTGGGCATGGTTTCTTGACACACTTAAAAGAGATCTAGGCATCATAAACACTAAACCTTGGACAATCATGTTAGACAAACAAAAGGGGCTCATCAATGCAGTTGAAGAACTGTTCCCTGAGTCAGAACATAGATTTTGTGTTAGGCACATGTGGCAGAACTTTCAGCAGTATTTCAAGGGTGATGCCTTGAAGAATCAACTGTGGAAGATAGCTAGGAGCAACACAGTGCAGCTGTATGAGCAGAGCATGCAGGAAATGAAGATTCTCAATGAAGGTGCCCACAACTGGCTGCATGTGTTAGAGCCTGAAACTTGGGTTAAAGCTTTCCAGAGTGACTTGCCAAAATATGATATCTTGCTTAACAACATTTGTGAAGTATTCAACAGGTAAGACCATCTTCTATGATCAACATTTCTGATGTACTTAACTACATATGAGTGATATAGTAGTGCTTGCTGCAACCTAATATGATCAACATGTTCAATGCAGTTACATTTTGGAGGCTAGGGAGATGCCAATCCTTAACATGGTTGATAGGATTTATAGGCAGCCCATGAAAAGGCATTACAACAAGCAGATGGAGTCAGACAAATGGACAGGTGATATATGCCCAAAGATCAGGAAGAAGGTTGAGAAGGCAACAAAATTTGCAAACACCTACTATGTGGAGGGATCAGGAGATGGTATTTTTCTAGTAGGTGATAGAGGGTTTGACTACATAGTGGACATGCACAAGAGAACATGCACCTGCAGAAGGATACATAAAGCAGGTTTTACATGTTCTCATGTCATTGCCTGCTGCAGGAATGATAGAATTGATCCTCTTACCATGGTTAACCCTTGCTACTCAAAGGAGATGTTCAAAAAGGCATATGGAAACATTATATATCCTTGCAAAGATAGGAAAGAGTGGGAGGACTTACATGGGCCCCCAATTGAGCCACCATTGTATTAGAAGCATGTGGGTAGGACATGTACTACAAGGAGGCAAGCACCTGGAGAGGTTGATCATAGAAGGGGAGGGAAGAAAATAACAAGGCATGGTATCATCATGCACTGTTCTTACTGTAGTGAGGCAGATCACAACAAGAAGGTCTGCAAATACTTGAAGGCTGGACTGCCACCACCAAGTACTGCAATTGTGCCCCCTCCAGAACAAGGTGCTGCAAATGTGCCACCTCCAGAAGAAGGTGATGCTGCACAGACAACAACATCCACTAAAGCTGATCCAGTTTTAACACAGATAACACTGAAGCTAATCCAGTTTTAACACATGCACCTCCTTGCTCTCATGTTTTGGCAATTATGTAACACAAACTATTCCTGATGAGCAGAACCATGAAGAAGCTTCAGCTACATATGATAATCTTATGGTGGACAACATGATTGCCCAGGTAATATAATTTCTGAATTTCATGACAAATCTTAGTCTTGATCCATTCAAACCCAACAGGCACCTTCGGATACCTGTAGAGCACATTTATGATCACTCTGTTATGAAGTGACGTTTGAATACACACTAAGTATTCCGCCGGTGTGAGTTACATGATCTCATGGTTTAAGAAACATATACTTGACATGAAGAAAGCTATAGAAAATAAATTAAATGATCTGATGGTAAGCTTATGATTAGGTCTTGTCCATCACATCATTCTCCCAGTGATGTGATCCCGTTATCAAATGACAACTCATGTCTATGGTTAGGAAACCTTAACCATCTTTAATCAACGAGCTAGTCTAGTCGAGGCATACTAGGGACACGCTGTAGTTTATGTATTCACACATGTATTTAAGTTTTCAGTCAATACAATTCTAGCATGAACAATATACATTTATCATGAACGGGAAATATGATAATAACCATTTTATTATTGCCTCTAGGGCATATTTCCAACAACATTTCTCCTTCAAACCTTTTTTATTTTTTAATATACACCATTCAAAGTGTCATGCTCAAACTTTGCCCTATTCTGAATTTTATAAAAATATTTTTTTCCTAATTATTTGCTTATTTACTACTACTGTGGTCGGTGCTGCTAGATGCCCTGCTATATTTTGAAAATTTTGGACATGCCTTAAGGAAATACTGTTGTGGCGGGCAAACTTTGTGCCCACCACTGGTATGTTACAATCCAGTGGTAGACAGAGTTTGGTGCTCTCCACTGCTGATTTTGTGTCTGCCCATATGGGTCGCGGTGTTTCACTACTATGCATTTAGCAGTGATAGATGCTTTTTTTCACCCGCGACTAAAACTTCCCCAAAATAGTTGTGGAGGGTACTAGACCTTGCCCGACGCCCCCTCCCCCACCCCCTCGCCCCTCCCCCCTCGCCCCCTCCCCCTCCCCCACCCTATAAGCCTTTTCTCCAGTAGTTGAACACTGAGGCCCATATGACATACGAAAAACTACATTCCATATAGGGATGCATGCATCGGTCCATCGGTCGATGGTTTACTTTGTGACTATTGGGGTTGAAGCATTAGTTAGTGCTTTTTGGTTCAAGTTTCAGTTAATCTATTGTCAGTTTCATTTCCAGTCTGAACTTTTCGGTCATGGATGATGCATGGCTTTTGCTTGATTGTCAGCTCTTATCTACAGTATCAAAATGCATGAATTACAGTGTGCAATCAGCTGTGGTAAACAATCTTGTACTTGTGCTTACAGTCTTGTAGAATTGCTTTTACAACTTGATTGTGCATGGATTACCGTATAGTTTTCTATATAATTTTAAGTTCAGTTTACTGCTCTTGTGTTCAAGCTTTGGTGAGTCTGCCATGTGAATCTTACACGACCTACTGGTTTAGATTTGTCTTAAGATATCACCAATACTTGCCACTATTCTTTTTTTGTTGTGCAACTGTTCCTATGTTTCAGTTTTCAGATCATATAACTTGCTATGGTTGAACTTTCAGTCAGTTCATGATCTTGTTTTTGTAGCATCGGCAATGCATGTCGTTTTAACTTCACTGTACTTTTTTACATTGTTGAAATACATGAATTACAGTGTCAAAGTATTTGTTAATTTCGGTCAAATTTCAGGTGTTGTACATGGATTACTGTCTATTTTACTCTGTTTCAATGAGTTTTTAGTCCTTGTAACTTGTTCCATCACCATGAATGCTATGCTCTTGTCATGAATGCTATGTACTTGTCATGACTCCAAGCCGGTCCAGTCCAACTCGATAAGCTTTTTCTGACGGGGCAGTTTTAAGCACGACCTCGTTGAAACATACATATATACTAGCAAAAGGGCCCGTGCGTTGCAATGGGAGAAAAGAATACCACACGTTCTTAATTTACAGAAAATGATCTACAATCTGAGTATTTGTAGTTATGACCCAAATAAAGATGGTCTTTGCCTACAAAAGGGCAAGTTGTGACACCCCAAAATTTTAACCTAGTTTTATTAATTAAAATTTTGCCAGGAAATTTAAACTTTTATTTTTTCTGGATTTTCTTTTGATTTCAGAGCCATCCTTTTCCTCATTATGGAATTTTAAACTCAAGTGTAAAACATTCCAAAAATATTATTGGACTTGTTTAACCTCTCGAGAAAACATTTCTATTATCAGTGGAGTTTATTTGCACAATTATTTCTCTCTGAGATTTATTCCTTAAAATGATTTTTCATTAGTTTTGGAGCTATTTTTGCACTACAACCACTTGATAAATTTATTTAAAATTTTCACCAAAATTTGGAGATGTCATGTGATGTTTCTAAATCACTTTTATGCAAAAATATATTTCATCCATTTAATATTTTGAGCTCTACACCAAGTTTTCAAATCTGGTCTAGAGAGCAATTTTTCACTACAACCCCTTTAAATATTTCTTTCTAGCCTCCACCAAAATTATGGGATGTTAATAGGAGTAAATTATTCCACTTTATGCAAAAACCCAGTGGTGTTCTTTGAAAAAATTGAGTGAATCAACCTCTTTTACTTTCTGGTCCAGTTTGACTTTTTCTACTGCATCCCTATTAAATTTTGCTCTAGCGACCATGAGCTTTCTCCTGCTTGTAGTACACCTTGCACAACCCTTAAGTCCAGGAGGTTGGACTCATTGGAGCACTCTTGGTTCATGAATCAATGCCCTTTCTCCTGGCCAAAACTGAAGTTTGGCAAAACTTGCAGTAACAAGTTTGAGCTTTTGGCAAACTAACCTCACCACCCCCTCATTCACCTAAAGAGACCTTGATCTAGAAATTTGGGCCGCCCCAAGAGTTGCCTAGATGCACTTAGCATTCTGTCAAACACCTTGAGTGTATGAGCAGATTTGGCATGATTATAGGTTTGCTTTGTGATCTTAACCCCCTGAGCTAACCAGCTTGTCCACTAAACTCCTAGATGGCCCTAGCCTAGACCTGTTAAACCTTAGGTGATTTGGAGCCCTCTGGCATGCCGTGGCATTCTGCCGAACACGCAGCATGCGTGCTCTGGGCGCGCCCAGAGCGCACGTTTTGCACGCGCGTGCACCGAGACGCCACATCCCGTGCCACCACCCCCGCGCCGTTCCGACCCTTTCCCTCTCCCAGTCGACGCACCCGGCCCATCCCGCGCCGCAGAGTTGCCCCTGGAGCCCAACAGCGCCGCCGTCAGGTCGACAACGGCGGCTAGCGGGCGGCCACAGTGAGCTCTGCCATGGACGGCGCCGCCCGGACCACTAGCGCTCGCCAGCTGCCCCCTAGAGCAGCTCGAGCTCATCCGCAACCTTGTCCGCAATCCCTCGTCGTCGCCATGTCGCCTGCCCGCTACAGAACGGCAGTCGCCGGCGTTCTTATCCTCGGCCATCGTCGGAACCGCCCCGACCGCCTATATAACGCCCCCCCCCCCCCCCCCCCGAGCTCGCCAAACCCTCAAGCAACCTCCCTCACCCTCTCAATGATCCTCCCGTAGCAGTAGAAGGACCGGAGATGCTCGTCCTCTTCTTCTCCGGCAACCACAGCCGCCGCCACTGCCCCAACCGTTCCGGCGCCACCAGGGCCTCCCCCTCTCCACTCCCTCCACCAGAAGACTTCCCTTCCTCTCGTGAGTCCATCCCCCTGCCCAATTCCGATCAGGAACCACCGGAGGCAAGAATCCACTCTGCCCGACGACCATCGCCCGCTGCGGAGCTCGCCGCTGGCGACTCCGTCCACCCCAGGGACCGTAGCGGCCACCGACGGGACCGCCTCGACCCCCTGAGCCCGCAGATGGCTTCGACTTCTGAACAGTGCCGCCGTTCGCCGGCGAGCATCGCCGGAGCCTCGCCCCGCTCGAACAGAGGAGGGAGGAAGGGCGCGGCGACTTGTCAAACCTGACCAGTGGGCCCCCTGGACCCACTGTCAGTGACCCAGCCCCGCCTCCGCGTGTTTTGAGTAAAAACGTAAAACCCCCAAGTACGTTTTCCTCGCTTCGAAAGTGTATTCCTCTCTGAAAACGTTTTCTTTTCTGTTTTTTTAAACAGATTTTGACCAGAACTTTGACTAGCTATAACTTTTTAGATAAAACTCCAAATGAATTGATTCTTTTTCCTACCACTCTCAAATTTCACCTAGTTTATTTTAAGATTTATTTCAAAAATAATTTGGACAACTTTGTGTACTGTTTTTGAAATATGTGTTATTTGCATATTTTTGAAAATAGGATTTTTGGAGAGAGAAGAAAACTTTCAAAAAGTTTTGGAGAGAACCTCACCTCTCCACACCTTGAAGGCAAGCATTCTAAACCCTGGCATAATATTTTGTGGATCATTTGATACGGTTATAATACCACCTCGACATAGAGCATTAAATATTTTTATAACGATATGATCATACGCATTGAGTGAAAAAATGAAAAAATTTGCTGTTGGAGATGGATATGCTTGTTATAGCAATCGCCCTCATATGCCTCTCATGCCTATAGGGATGGGTTCGGGAAAGTCTCTGTCTTGGGTAGACACGAGCTTGTCCCTCGTCGAGACGGTTATGACCGGTGAGGCAGAGGGGAGGTATGATGAGTGGTGGTTGGGTGTGATGGATGTGGAATATTATTCTTGAGCTAATCATGCAGGAAATACTTAAGCCTCCTGAGTTGGCCATAGATCGAGTCTTGTTCCAGTAACCCCCATACTTGTTTCGTGCTGCCACTTGTCCCTGCCATAGGTAGGGTACGGTTCAGTAAGTTGTCAACTGATGACCCACAAGTATAGGGGATCTATCATAGTCCTTTCGATAAGTAAGAGTGTCGAACCCAACGAGGAGCAGAAGGAAATGATAAGCAGTTTTCAGCAAGGTATTCTCTGCAAGTACTGAAATAAGTGGTAACAGATAGTTTTGTGATAAGATAAATTGTAACGAGCAACAAGTAACAAAAGTAAATAAGGTGCAGCAAGGTGGCCCAATCCTTTTTGTAGCAAAGGACAAGCCGGAACAAACTCTTATAATAGGAAGAACGCTCCCGAGGACACATGGGAATATCGTCAAGCTAGTTTTCATCACGCTCATATGATTCGCGTTCGGTACTTTGATAATTTGATATGTGGGTGGACCGGTGCTTGGGTGCTGTTCTTACTTGAACAAGCATCCCACTTATGATTAACCTCTATTGCAAGCATCCGCAACTACAACAAAAGTATTAAGGTAAACCTAACCATAGCATGAAACATATGGATCCAAATCAGCCCCTTACGAAGCAACGCATAAACTAGGGTTTAAGCTTCTGTCACTCTAGCAACCCATCATCTACTTATTACTTCCCAATGCCTTCCTCTAGGCCCAAATAATGGTGAAGTGTTAGACAACATACATCTCATCAAAATATCGAACGAATACCAAATTCACTTGACTACTAATAGCAAGACTTCTCCCTTGTCCTCAGTAACAAACGTAACTACTCACAAAGCATATTCATGTTCAAAATCAGAGGGGTAATAATATGAATAAAGGATCTGAACATATGATCTTCCACCAAGTAAACCAACTAGCATCAACTACAAGGAGTAATCAACACTACTAGCAACCTACTAGCACCAATCCCGGACTTAGAGACAAGAATTGGATACAAGAGATGAACTAGGGTTTGGAGATGGGATGGTGCTGGTGAAGATGTTGATGGAGATTGCCCTCTCCCGATGAGAGGAGCGTTGGTGATGATGATGGTGATGATTTCCCCCTCCCGGAGGGAAGTGTCCCCGGCAAAATAGCTCCGCCGGAGCCCTAGATTGGTTCCACCAAGGTTCCGCCTCGTGGCGGCGGAGTCCCATCCCGAAAGGTTGCTTATGATTTTTCTCTCATCGAAAGACTTCATATAGGAGAATATGGGCGTCGGAGAGCCACCAGGGGGCCCACGAGGTACGGGGGCATGCCCAGGGGGGAGGGGCGCGCCCCCACCCTCGTGAGCAGGGTGTGGGCCCCCTGGCCTTCATCTTTGGCGACGATTTTTCTTTATTTATTTTAAGATATTCCGTGGAGTTTCAGGACTTTTGGACTTGCGCAGAATAGGTCTTCAATATTTGCTCCTTTTCCAGCCAGAATTCCAGCTGCCGGCATTCCCCCTCTTCATTGTAAACCTTGTAAAATAAGAGAGAATAGCCATAAGTATTGTGACATAACGTGAAATAACAACCCATAATGCAATAAATATTAACGTAAAAGCATGATGCAAAATGGATGTATCAACTCCCCCAAGCTTAGACCTCTTGCTTGTCCTCAAGCGAAAAGCCGATAACAATAAATATGTCCTCATGTTTAGAGGTAGAGGCGTCGATAAAAATAAAATACGGACATGAAGGCATCATGATTACTCTCATAACAGCAACATATATAGATTTATCATATGATTACTTATGTTCAAGTGATGATCTTTTCACAATGCAAAAGTATGAATCAGAAACCTTATTGGGCACTAATAAATCATAACCTCAGTCATTGGAGTAATTGCAATTTATCATAACATCGGGAAGAGTCTATGTCAGAGCTTAAAAGCAAGTCCACATATTCAACTATCATTTAGTCCTTCATTATTGCTAACACTCACGCAATACTTGTGGCTACGGAGTTTTAACCGGACACAGAGAAAGATAGGGACTTATAGTTTTGCCCCACAACCGTTTACCTCAAGGGTAATGTCAACAATAACAATTCATGCCCCCCTACATCCAATTAGATATATATATATATATCATGTTCTTTCCAACATGCTGGGCTTGCCAAAGGATAAAATGAAAAAGGAAAGGTGAAGATCACCGTGACTCTTGCATAAGGTAGAAGATAATAATAAAAGATAGGCCCTTCGCAGAGGGAAGCAGAGGTTGCCATGCGCTTTTATGGTTTGATGCACAAAATCTTAATGCAAAAGAACGTCACTTTATATTGCCCCTTGTATGTGAACCTTTATTATGCAGTCCGTCGCTTTTATTGCGTCCACAACAAGTTCGTACAAAGCTTATTTCTCTGCACTACTAAGTCATGCATATTTAGAGAGCAATTTTTATTGCTTGCACCGATGACAACTTACTTGAAGGATTACTCAATCCATAGGTAGATATGGTGGACTCTCATGGCTAAACTGGTTTAGGGGTATTTGGAAGCACAAGTAGTATCTCTACTTGGTGCTGAGAATTTGGCTAGCATGAGGGGGAAAGGCAAGCTCAACATGTTAGGAGATCCATGACAATATACTTTATCTTAGATACAAGAAAACATAACTCATTATGTTGTCTTCCTTGTCCAACATCTACTCTTTAGCATGTCATATTTGAATGAGTGTTCTCAATCATAAAAGATGTCAATCATAATATATCTATATGTGAAAACTCTCTCTCCTTATTATTTCCTATTAATTGCAACGATGACCAAAGCTATATTTGCCAACTCCCAAACCAATATGAACTCTTTGTTTCTTTTCTTTTATTCACTCAAGATCATGGCAAAATAATCAAGCCCTTGACTCAACACTAATCTTTATTATATATAGCTCACGGACTAGATTGCATAGAGGGATCATAAAGCAAACTTCAAAACTAGATCATGCCGTGACTTTATTCTACTAAATCAAGATACTACTAATAGGATCGAACTAAGAAAACGGTAAGGATAGGAGTTGTGATGATGATACGATACCGGGGCACCTCCCCCAAGCTTGGCAGTTGCCAAGGGGAGTGCCCATACCCATGTGATTATGTCTCCTTCTTTGTTGTTGGCGGTGGAGGTGTTGTTGATGATGCAAGCTTGTTGTCCACCTTCCATGGCATAGGCTCACCCTCATAGAAGGATGATCGAGTCTCCTGAATCCTCAGATCTGCACGGAAATAGCTCGAAACGAAAATAGAGGATATTTGCGTGATACGGGAGTCAAAACCTTCGGGAGAATATATAATGAATTTTTACCGACCGAAATACGTATCATGCAAGAAAACGGTGTCCGGAGGGCACACGAGGTGCTCACGAGGTAGGGGGCGCGCCCAGGGGGTAGGGCGCGCCCTCCACCCTCGTGGAGGCCTCGTGTCCTCCCTGGACTGTTACCTATTTTTCTATTTTTCTAAATATTCCAAAACGGAGAAATATTGCCTTAAAAATTGTTTTGGAGTCGGTTTACTTACCGTACCACATACCTATTCCTTTTCGGAGTCTGGAACATTCTGGAAAGTGTCCCTTATGTATTCCTCCGGGGTTACAGTTTCAATAACATTGGTTTCAACATTTATAGGATTACCTGAGATATAGTGCTTGATTCTTTGACCGTTTACCACCTTCGGATTTGTGCCTTCGAAATTGTTGATTTTGATGGCACCGGAACGATAGACCTCCTCGATAACGTAGGGACCTTCCCATTTAGAGAGAAGTTTTCCTGCAAAAAATCTTGAACGAGAGTTGTATAGCAATACATAATCACCTACATTAAACTCACGCTTTTGTATCCTTTTGTCATGCCATCTTTTAACTTTTTCTTTAAACAACTTGGCATTTTCATAGGCTTGGGTTCTCCATTCATCAAGTGAGCTAATATCAAATAACCTCTTCTCACCGGCAAGTTTGAAATCATAGTTAAGCTCTTTAATTGTAACATCCCAAAATTCTAAATTTTGGAATGTTATAATAAATAGATAGATTTGATTGATTGTTTGATTGATTGTGTGAAGTTGAGTGAACTTCGAAGCTTTTTGAAAGTTAAATGAGAGGGAATAAAAGGACTTTTCCAAACTTTCATTTTTGATTTTATGATCTCTGTGAATTCAAATACTTTTCATCACAAAACCCTGGAGAGAAGATGACATGACTTCTTCCATTTATTTAAATGACAAGGGGTGTTAAAAATATTTGAATTTCATTTGAAAATATTTCAAATTCTGAAACTTTATGCAACTCAATGATTTTCACGAGAGAAGATAATATGACTTCTTCAAAATATATCAAATATGAGTTGGGAGTTTCAAAGAAACTCAAATTTAAAATCCATTTGAAATTATTTTTTTAATTTGGGTTATTTGAGTTTTATTCAAATTATTTTTCTCCAAAAATAAAATATATGGAAATTAGGGTAACATGATTCCCTACAACAGAAAATTGGAGAGAAATTAATTTGAAATCATTTAGGTATTTTTAAAATGATTTTATTGGATTTTAGTAGGGCAGTAGCACTCTTTGATTTATCTGAATTTGTGTGGATTTTATTTGGCATTATAAAAATGTTCACGTTGTAGATAATCTTTTTCGGAAAATTTTGATATATTACATGCCTATACTATATTCTTGTTTAATTTGTTTTTCTTTTTCTTGAAAATTAAAAAAACAAACAAAAAAATCTCCCGTGCACCGAACTGGGCCGAAGGCCCAGCCGGCCCGTCAGCGCCGCCGCCTCCTCCTCCCGTGCGCGACCCGGACTCGCCGGAGTCCGAGCGCCGCCCGCCTCCGGCCGCCCCCTTCCCCACGCCTCCCGAGGCCACCCCTCCCCTATAAAGCCGCCGCCCGGACCCCTCTCTCCCCCTCTCCTCCCGCATCTCGCCGCCGCCTCGCCGGAATCGCCGACGCCGCGCGCATCTCGCCGCCGCCCTGCCGCTGCACGCCCGGCGCCCTCGCTCCCCGCGCCGCCGCCTCGCCCACGCCGCTGTCGCGCCGCCTCTCGCGCATCGCCGCCGCTGCCCCACGCCGCTCGCCCGCGCTGCCGCCCCAGCTCGCCGGCGATCTGCCGCCCCTCGCCGGACTCCAACCGCCGCGGAAAACCGCCGCTGGCGTCGAACCCGCTGTGAACCGGTAATAAGCCCGCCCGGTTCGCCGGTTTATCTTTAGGGTTTCGGTTTTCGTTTTAAAACCCGGTTTATTTATTTTGGTTAGTTTAATTAGCAGACGTTCGTCTGTTAGGACACATAGCGAACAGGTTTTCGTTCGTTAGCGTTCGGTAACGAACGTTCGTAATTTAGTATTTTTCTTTTTCTGTTTTATTTCCGGCCAGGGACTTGTCTATGATGTTTTTCTTTACAGTTTAGTCCCCGAACTTCAAACGATCATTACTTTTTAATCGTTAGTCCAAATTCAACGAAACCAACGCCCACGTCTTCGTTATGATCCCCTCTTTCCAGTAATCCAACTCAAACATGTTTTTGAAAAGTTTAAAATTTGAATTAGATCAGATTTGAATTCAAACTTCGTTTGATCGTAACTTGAGTTTCGTAACTTCGATTTAGTTGATTCTTTTTGCAAATCGAAGTTCTTGACCTAAACTTTCTGATAAGGCCAAATTCATATAATTTTGGTACTGTTAGAAATTGTTTTATGTTGCAAGAGTTATTTCCTTGGTTTTGATGTTTTCCGAATCGTCTTCTTCGATCTTTCTGATCTTTCGAGTGATTGCTTATGTGTGGTTACTATTGTTTGCTTACGATAGATTAACCGGATCAGTGTGACGAGTAGAACTATCAAGATTTTTGAGTGCGAATCATCTTCATCAACATTGCAGGCAAGTTCACACTTTGATCATATCGCTTTTCATACCCCGTTTTATTGCATTAGATCAATCCTCCAACATTGCATGATTAGGATCTAATTAAATTGTGGGATGGGAAATAGTTGAGGTAGTACCTATTACCTGTTTATTATCAAACCCTTGGGAGTTACTTTTATGTTATGCTTATATTGCCATGCTATGCTCGTAGACGTGGATTGGGTTTTGAGAGTATTTCATGACAGATGTGAGATTATTAATTAATGGTTTACTTAAGGTGGAAACTTAAACACACATTTGGGTGGATTGAGGCACCTGGGTATTCCAGGACTTGGTTGTCTAGGCACTTGGGTATTCTAGGACTTGCCTGTTTTTCTTTTGGACCGCCACCCAGGCTCAAAGGGATCATGAGATTATTCATACTAGAAACTTCCGCGTGCAGCCACAAGCCATTATGGGCTCTGGCATAGTTTACTAAGTCGTGCGAACTCTTACAGTGGTAGACTAGCAGAAGTAGGGGATGTAGGTTGGTACGGTCTATCACAACGTAAGGTGCTAGCGCTTCTGAAAGACTATGTCTCGGTCATCCGTTTCTCAAACATCATGTAGTGCGAGAAATCCAATGGAGGCGATCGAGTCTTGTGGGGAAAAGTGCGCAAACCTCTGCAGAGTGTACAAACTAATCATGATTAGCCGTGTCCCCGGTTATGGACATCTTGAGTATCTAGTACTTGGATTTTCCTGTTGATCTCATCATGTTACTTTAAATTAATTTTGTTGGGTCTTAATTGATACTTAAGTGGGATTGAGAATGCTGTCAACCATTCTCAATGTTTAACAACCACCATGATAGTTAAATAAAATTTATTCCTTTGCAGTAGGAAAAAATTGGCTTTTCGCAAAAACCTTATAACCATAAGAGCTTTTCCACCAGCCATATATGCATGTAGTGATAGCCATTGTTCATCATTTTCTCTATGGTGTGAATTTGCCAGTACATTCAATGTACTGACCCGTTTCAGGCTGCAACGTCTCATGTTGCAGGTTTCTTACGACGAGTAAGTGATACGTTAGGGTTACGATTTCTACACTCAACTTTGCCGTTGGTGTTGATGGGAATCCACAACCTTGTTGCTTCCGCTATATGGATTGAGGTAATAGTATTTACGGTACTTTATACATGTGATTTACCTCTGTTATAAATCCTTCGAGTACTATGTGTGTCAGCATACCGATCCAGGGATGACACTTAAGCACAGAGACTTGATCCATTCGGGTCGGGTCGCTACAAGATGGTATCAGAGCACATGTTGACTGTAGGACATGACCCTAGAAACTGGCAAGCCATAGGAAAGATTTTTCTCTACTACTTCATTTTCAAAAAAAAAGATCTTTTACCTCTCTTCTCTTCTGAGCTTATTCAAATATCCCCTTTTAGTGAGACTATACCCCTTTTCCCTTTTTGGACCACTCGAAGATTGGACGTATGAGACCACTCCAAGAAGTACAAGATATTGGACAACTAAGACCACTTTGGAATGAAGAGGATTTTACCATACATTATGATAATGGAAACTACAGTGGTTGAAGATTCTGAAGACTAGGAGAATTTGAAGGCTCTGAAGAATTCCCAGATTTGTATGACCTAGTAAGGCTACCCTTATGGAACTTGACAGACTAAGGAAGCTGTCAATACTCGAGATCAAAGTGTGTTGGAGAAAGACCGGAGCATGGAGAGTTAAAAACTCAAAGTTCAGTCAAGGAAAACCCTAAGGCAGGAGATATCAACTATGGAGAGATAGCTCATGGAAATGATAAGGGCAGAAACACGGCTATCCATGATGTTATCACCCGCTTATGCTATTGGCACCGTGCTGAGTTGAGCATGCATATGCATGGAAGGATTGGATGGTAGAAGGCTGATGGAGCACCTATCAGCAAGATGAAGTTTTAACCTTAGCCGGTGTATCACCAGGATCTGGAGTGTTACATCAAGAAGTTAAGATGGACCTACAAGAAGCAGTATTTGATAAGGAAGCGTTTCGTGAAGAACTCAGGACCCAGAAGCTGAAAGTAGGCAAGCTGGAGGAGCAAAACCTAGTGATATAGGAGATTCATCAGGAACTGAAGGACAGTAGGACCATGGTTCATGCCAGGGATGTTGAAACCTAGAAGTTTGAAATGCAACTTCAGAATATTAAAGGACACCACGAGAGACTCTGCGTCAATAGAGATGATCCGGCAAAAGAATTGGAAAAATACAAGCATGATTGGAAGAAGCCATTGGAGGCATGAACAAGACTTCAAGAGTTTGGCGACGTTGACCTTAGAAGACCAAAACCCCGTTATATACCTACATTAGATGCGTTGATTGTGAGCTGTCATTTGTTTGTGGTTTTCCGACAGCCACAATAAAAATCTGTCTTTTCAAAACCTTGTTTGTATTGTGTGCATCTCTCTCGATCTCTCCTATCCCACCCCAAAACCCATGGACCCCATAGAGATGTGAAGGAAATATGCCCTAGAGGCAATAATAAAGTTATTATTTATTTCCTTATATCATGATAAAGGTTTATTATTCATGCTAGAATTGTATTAACCGGAAACATAATACATGTGTGAATACATAGACAAACAGAGTGTCACTAGTATGCCTCTACTAGACTAGCTCGTTAATCAAAGATGGTTATGTTTCCTAACCATGAACAAAGAGTTGTTATTTGATTAACGAGATCACATCATTGGTTGAATGATCTGATTGACATGACCCATTATATTAGCTTAGCACCCGATCGTTTAGTATGTTGCTATTGCTTTATTCATGACTTATACATGTTCCTATGACTATGAGATTATGCAACTCCCGTTTGCCAGAGGAACACTTTGGGTACTACCAAACGTCACAACGTAACTGGGTGATTATAAAGGAGTATTACAGGTGTCTCCAATGGTAAATGTTGGGTTGGCGTATTTCGAGATTAGGATTTGTCACTCCTATTGTCGGAGAGGTATCTCTGGGCCCTCTCGGTAATGCACATCACTTAAGCCTTGCAAGCATTGCAACTAATGAGTTAGTTGCGGGATGATGTATTATAGAACGAGTAAAGAGACTTGTCGGTAACGAGATTGAACTAAGTATTGGATACTGACGATCGAATCTCGGACAAGTAACATACCGATGACAAAGGGAACAAACGTATGTTGTTATGCGGTCTGTCCGATAAAGATCTTCGTAGAATATGTAGGAGCCAATATGGGCATCCAGGTCCCGCTATTGGTTATTGACCGGAGACGTGTCTCGGTCATGTCTACATTGTTCTCGAACCGTAGGGTCCGCAAGCTTAACGTTACGATGACAGTTATTATGAGTTTATGCATTTTGATGTACCGAAGGTTGTTCGGAGTCCCGGATGTGATCACGGACATGACGAGGAGTCTCGAAATGGTCGAGACATAAAGATTGATATATTGGAAGCCTATGTTTGGACATCGGAAGTGTTCCAGGTGAAATCAGGATTTTACCGGAATACCGGGTGGGTTACCGGAAACCCCCGGGAGCTAAATAGGCCATAGTTGGCCTTAGTGGAAAGGAGAAAGGGGCTGCCCTAGGTGGCCGCGCGCCTCCCCCCTTCCCTAGTCCTATTAGGACTAGGAGAAGGTGGTCGGCCCCCTCTCTCTCTTTCCCCCCTTGAGGAATCCTATTCCAACTAGGATTGGGGGGGGGAATCCTACTCCCGGAGGGAGTAGGACTCTCCTGGCGTGCCAGGCTTGGCCGGCCAGCCCCTCCCCCTTGGCTCCTTTATATACGGGGGCAGGGGAGCACCCTAGGACACACAAGTTGATCTACGGATCGTTCCTTAGCCGTGTGCGGTGCCCCCTTCCACCAAATTCCACCTCGGTCATATCGTTGCAGTGCTTAGGCGAAGCCCTGCGCCGGTAACACATCAAGATCGTCACCACACCGTCGTGCTGACGGAACTCTTCCCTGACGCTTTGCTGGATCGGAGCCCGGGGATCGTCATCAAGCTGAACGTGTGCCAAGAACTCGGAGGTGCCGGAGTAACGGTGCTGTGATCGGTCGGATCGCGAGGAGAACGTACGACTACTTCCTCTATGTTGCGTCAACGCTTCCGCTTCGGCCTACGAGGGTACGTAGACAACACTCTCCCCTCTCATTGCTATGCATCACCATGATATTGCGTGTGCGTAGGAAATTTTTTGAAATTACTACGTTCCCCAACAGTGGTATCAGAGCCTAGTTTTTTATGGTTTGATGTTATTTGCACGAGTAGAACACAAGTAAGTTGTGGACGATACAAGTCATACTGCCTACCAGCATGTCATACTTTGGTTCAGCGGTATTGTTGAACGAGATGATCCGGACCAACCTTACGCGTACGCTTACGCGAGACCGGTTCCCTCGACGTGCTTTGCACATAGATGGCTTGCGGAAGACTGTCTCTCCAACTTTAGTTGAACCGAGTGTGGCTACGCCTGGTCCTTGAGAAGGTTAAAACGGAGTCTATTTGACAAACTATCGTTGTGGTTTTGATGCGTAGGTAAGATGAGTTCTTGCTTAAGCCCGTAGCAGCCACGTAAAACTTGCAACAACAAAGTAGAGGACGTCTAACTTGTTTTTGCAGGGCATGTTGTGATGTGATATGGTCAAGATATGATGCTAAATTTTATTGTATGAGATGATCATGTTTTGTATCCGAGTTATCGGCAACTGGCAGGAGCCATATGGTTGTCGCTTTATTGTATGCAATGCAATCGCGATGTAATGCTTTACTTTATTACTAAGCGGTAGTGATAGTCGTGGAAGCATAAGATTGACGAGGCGACAACGATGCTATGATGGAGATCAAGGTGTCGCGCCGGTGACAATGGTGATCATGACGGTGCTTCGGAGATGGAGATCACAAGCACAAGATGATGATGACCATATCATATCACTTATATTGATTGCATGTGATGTTTATCTTTTTATGCATCTTATCTTGCTTTGATTGATGGTAGCATTATAAGATGATCTCTCACTAAATTATCAAGAAGTGTTCTCCCTGAGTATGCACCGTTACAAAAGTTCTTCGTGCTGAGACACCACGTGATGATCGGGTGTGATAGGCTTTACGTTCAAATACAACGGGTGCAAAACAGTTGCACACGCGGAATACTCAGGTTATACTTGACGAGCTATGCATATAAGATATGACCTCGGAACACAGAGACCGAAAGGTCGAGCATGAATCATATAGTAGATATGATCAACATAAACGATGTTCACCATTGAAAACTACTCCATATCACGTGATGATCGGTTATGGTTTAGTTGATTTGGATCACTTGATCACTTAGAGGATTAGAGGGATGTCTATCTAAGTGGGAGTTCTTAATTAATTTGATTAACTGAACTTAAACTTATCATGAACTTAGTATCTGATAGTATCTTGCTTGTTTATGTTGATTGTAGATAGATGGCTCGTGCTGTTGTTCCGTTAAATTTTAATGTGTTTCTTGAGAAAGCAAAGTTGAAAGATGATGGTAGCAATTACATGGACTGGGTCCGTAACTTGAGGATTATCCTCATTGCTGCACAGAAGAATTACGTCCTGGAAGCACCGCTAGGTGCCAGGCCTGCTGCTAGAGCAACACCAGAAGTTATGAACGTCTGGCAGAGCAAAGCTGATGACTACTCGATAGTTCAGTGTGCCATGCTTTACGTCTTAGAACCGGGACTTCAACGACGTTTTGAACGTCATGGAGCATATGAGATGTTCCAGGAGTTGAAGTTAATATTTCAAGCAAATGCCCGGATTGAGAGATATGAAGTCTTCAATAAGTTCTATAGCTGCAAAATGGAGGAGAACAGTTCTGTCAGTGAGCATATACTCAAAATGTTTGGGTATAATAATCACTTGATTCAATTGGGAGTTACTCTTCCAGATGATTGCGTCATTGACAGAATTCTCCAATCACTGCCACCAAGCTACAAGAGCTTCGTGATGAACTATAATATGCAAGGGATGACCAAGACTATTCCCGAGCTCTTCGCAATGCTAAAAGCTTGCGGAGGTAGAAATCAAGAAGGAGCATCAAGTGTTGATGGTTAACAAAACCACTAGTTTCAAGAAAAAGGGCAAAGGGAAGAAAAAGGGGAACTTCAAGAAGAACGGCAAGCGAGTTGCTGCTCAAGAGAAGAAACCCAAGTCTGGACCTAAGCCTGAAACTGAGTGCTTCTACTGCAAGCAGACTGGTCACTGGAAGCGGAACTGCCCCAAGTATTTGGTGGATAAGAAGGATGGCAAGGTGAACAAAGGTATATGTGATATACATGTTATTGATGTGTACCTTACTAATGTTCGCAGTAGCACCTGGGTATTTGATACTGGTTCTGTTGCTAATATTTGCAACTCAAAACAGGGACTACAGAATAAGCGGACACTAGCAAAGGACGAGGTGACGATGCGCGTGGGAAATGGTTCCAAAGTCGATGTGATCGCAGTTGGCACGCTACCTCTACATCTACCTTCGGGATTAGTATTAGACCTAAATAATTGTTATTTGGTGCCAGCGTTGAGCATGAACATTATATCTAGATCTTGCTTAATGCGAGACGGTTATTCATTTAAATAAGAGAATAATGGTTGCTCTATTTATATGAGTAATATCTTTTATGGTCATGCACCATTGAAGAGTGGTCTATTTTTGATGAATCTCGATAGTAGTGATACAAATATTCATAATGTTGAAGCCAAAAGATGCAGAGTTGATAATGATAGTGCAACTTATTTGTGGCACTGCCGTTTAGGTCATATCGGTATGAAACGCATGAAGAAACACCATACTGATGGACTTTTGGAGTCACTTGATTATGAATCACTTGGCACTTGCGAACCGTGCCTCATGGGCAAGATGACTAAAACACCGTTCTCCGGAACTATGGAGAGAGCAACAGATTTGTTGGAAATCATACATACGGATGTATGTGGTCCGATGAATGTTGAGGCTCGTGGCGGATATCATTATTTTCTCACCTTCACAGATGATTTGAGCAGATATGGGTATATCTACTTAATGAAACACAAGTCTGAAACATTTGAAAAGTTCAAAGAATTTCAGAGTGAAGTTGAAAATCATCGTAACAAGAAAATAAAGTTTCTACGATCTGATCGTGGAGGAGAATATTTGAGTTACGAGTTTGGTGTACATTTGAAGAATTGTGGAATAGTTTCGCAACTCACGCCACCCGGAACACCACAGCGTAATGGTGTGTCCGAACGTCGTAATCGTACTTTACTAGATATGGTACGATCTATGATGTCTCTTACTGATTTACCGCTATCGTTTTGGGGATACGCTCTAGAGACAGCCGCATTCACGTTAAATAGGGCACCATCTAAATCCGTTGAGACGGCGCCTTATGAACTATGGTTTGGCAAGAAACCAAAGTTGTCGTTTCTTAAAGTTTGGGGCTGCGATGCTTATGTGAAAAAGCTTCAACCTGATAAGCTCGAACCCAAATCGGAGAAATGTGTCTTCATAGGATATCCAAAGGAAACTGTTAGATACACCTTCTATCACAGATCTGAAGGCAAGACTTTTGTTGCTAAGTTCGGAAACTTTCTAGAGAAAGAGTTTCTTTCGAAAGAAGTGAGTGGGAGGAAAGTAGAACTTGACGAGGTAACTGTACCTACTCCTTTATTGAGAAGTAGTACATCACAGAAAACTGTTTCTGCGACACCTACACCAATAAATGAGGAAGCTAATGATGATGATCATGAAACTTTAGATCAAGATACTACTGAACCTTGTAGATCAACCAGAGTGAGATCCGCACCAGAGTGGTACGGCAATCCTGTTCTGGAAGTCATGCTACTAGATCATGATGAACCTACAAACTATGAAGAAGCGATGGTGAGCCCAGATTCCGCAAAGTGGCTTGAAGCCATGAAATCTGATATGGGATCCATGTATGAGAACAAAGTATGGACTTTGGTTGACTTGCCTGATGATCGGCAAGCAATTGAGAACAAATGGATCTTTAAGAAGAAGACTGACGCTGATGGTAATGTTACTGTCTACAAAGCTCGACTTGTCGCAAAAGGTTTTCGACAAGTTCAAGGGATTGACTACGATGAGACTTTCTCACCCGTAGCGATGCTTAAGTCTGTCTGAATCATGTTAGCAATTGCCGCATTTTATGATTATGAAATTTGGCAGATGGATGTCAAAACTGCATTCCTGAATGGATTTCTGGAAGAAGAGTTGTATATGATGCAACCGGAAGGTTTTGTCGATCCAAAGGGAGCTAACAAAGTGTGCAAGCTCCAGCGATCCATTTATGGACTGGTGCAAGCCTCTCGGAGTTGGAATAAACGCTTTGATAGTATGATCAAAGCATTTGGTTTTATACAGACTTTCGGAGAAGCCTGTATTTACAAGAAAGTGAGTGGGAGCTCTGTAGCATTTCTAATATTATATGTGGATGACATATTACTAATTGGAAATGATATAGAATTTCTGGATAGCATAAAAGGATACTTGAATAAAAGTTTTTCAATGAAAGACCTCGGAGAAGCTGCTTACATATTAGGCATAAAGATCAAGACGCTTAATTGGACTTTCACAAAGCACATACCTTGACAAGATTTTGAAGAAGTTCAAAATGGATCAAGCAAAGAAAGGGTTCTTGCCTGTGTTACAAGGTGTGAGATTGAGTAAGACTCAAAGCCCGACCACTGCAGAAGATAGAGAGAAAATGAAAGATGTTCCCTATGCTTCAGCCATAGGCTCTATCATGTATGCAATGCTGTGTACCAGACCTAATGTGTGCCTTTCTATAAGTTTAGCAGGGAGGTACCAAAGTAATCCAGGAGTGGATCACTGGACAGCGGTCAAGAACATCCTGAACTACCTGAAAAGGACTAACGATATGTTTCTCATATATGGAGGTGACAAAGAGCTCACCGTAAGAGGTTACGTTGATGCAAGCTTTGACACTGATCCGGACGATTCTAAATCGCAAACCGGATACGTGTTTACATTAAACGGGGGAGCTGTCAGTTGGTGCAGTTCTAAACAAAGCGTCGTAGCGGGATCTACATGTGAAGCGTAGTACATAGTTGCTTCGGAAGCAGCAAATGAAGGAGTCTGGATGAAGGAGTTCATATCCGATCTAGGTGTCATACCTAGTGCATCGGGTCCAATGAAAACCTTTTGTGACAATACTGGTGCAATTGCCTTGGCAAAGGAATCCAGATTTCACAAAAGGACCAAACACATCAAGAGACGCTTCAACTCCATCCGGGATCTAGTCCAGGTGGGAGACATAGAGATTTGCAAGATACATACAGATCTGAATGTTGCAGACTCGTTGACTAAGCCTCTTCCACGAGCAAAACATGATCAGCACCGAAACTCCATGGGTGTTAGGATCATTACAGTGTAATCTAGATTATTGACTCTAGTGCAAGTGGGAGACTGAAGGAAATATGCCCTAGAGGCAATAATAAAGTTATTATTTATTTCCTTATATCATGATAAAGGTTTGTTATTCATGCTAGAATTGTATTAACCGGAAACATAATACATGTGTGAATACATAGACAAACAGAGTGTCACTAGTATGCCTCTACTAGACTAGCTCGTTAATCAAAGATGGTTATGTTTCCTAACCATGAACAAAGAGTTGTTATTTGATTAACGAGGTCACATCATTGGTTGAATGATCTGATTGACATGACCCATTATATTAGCTTAGCACCCGATCGTTTAGTATGTTGCTATTGCTTTATTCATGACTTATACATGTTCCTATGACTATGAGATTATGCAACTCCCGTTTGCCAGAGGAACACTTTGGGTACTACCAAACGTCACAACGTAACTGGGTGATTATAAAGGAGTATTACAGGTGTCTCCAATGGTAAATATTGGGTTGGCGTATTTCGAGATTAGGATTTGTCACTCCTATTGTCGGAGAGGTATCTCTGGGCCCTCTCGGTAATGCACATCACTTAATGCTTGCAAGCATTGCAACTAATGAGTTAGTTGCGGGATGATGTATTACAGAACGAGTAAAGAGACTTGTCGGTAACGAGATTGAACTAAGTATTGGATACTGACGATCGAATCTCGGACAAGTAACATACCGATGACAAAGGGAACAAACGTATGTTGTTATGCGGTCTGACCGATAAAGATCTTCGTAGAATATGTAGGAGCCAATATGGGCATCCAGGTCCCGCTATTGGTTATTGACCGGAGACGTGTCTCGGTCATGTCTACATTGTTCTCGAACCGTAGGGTCCGCACGCTTAACGTTACGATGACAGTTATTATGAGTTTATGCATTTTGATGTACCGAAGGTTGTTCGGAGTCCCAGATGTGATCACGGACATGACGAGGAGTCTCGAAATGGTCGAGACATAAAGATTGATATATTGGAAGCCTATGTTTGGACATCGGAAGTGTTCCAGGTGAAATCAGGATTTTACCGGAATACCGGGTGGGTTACCGGAACCCCCCGGGAGCTAAATGGGCCATAGTGGGCCTTAGTGGAAAGGATAAAGGGGCTGCCCTAGGTGTCCGCGCGCCTCCCCCCTTCCCTAGTCCTATTAGGACTAGGAGAAGGTGGCCGGCCCCCTCTCTCTCTTTCCCCCCTTGAGGAATCCTATTCCAACTAGGATTGGGGGGGGGGAATCCTACTCCCGGAGGGAGTAGGACTCTCCTGGCGCGCCAGGCTTGGCCGGCCAGCCCCTCCCCCTTGGCTCCTTTATATACGGGGGCAGGGGAGCACCCTAGGACACACAAGTTGATCTACGGATCGTTCCTTAGCCGTGTGCGGTGCCCCCTTCCACCAAATTCCACCTCGGTCATATCGTTGCAGTGCTTAGGCGAAGCCCTGCGCCGGTAACACATCAAGATCGTCACCACGCCGTCATGCTGACGGAACTCTTCCCCGACGCTTTGCTGGATCGGAGCCCGGGGATCGTCATCGAGTTGAACGTGTGCCAAGAACTCGGAGGTGCCGGAGTAACGGTGCTGTGATCGGTCGGATCGCGAGGAGAACGTACGACTACTTCCTCTATGTTGCGTCAACGCTTCCGCTTCAGTCTACGAGGGTACGTAGACAACACTCTCCCCTCTCGTTGCTATGCATCACCATGATCTTGCGTGTGCGTAGGAATTTTTTTGAAATTACTACGTTCCCCAACAAGATGAATGGAGACGAGCTTGTATTTTCTGGACCGATGAGTCAATTGGAGACCGACCGATGGATTCGGAATATGGAGGATCAAATGGAGAATAACTTTGTAGACGAAAAGGGTATGACCCAGCATGCTCTTGAGTGCTTTGAAAGAGGTGCCATTACTTGGTAGAAGATGTACCAAACCATCAATGGATGGAAAAGAGTAACCACTTGGGAAGAATTTAAGTTTACTCTGCAAAGATCTCGTCTTGTGTCCAGAAGTTGAAGCCTTATGGAAAGGATATGAAGAAAACTTGTGCATGCAAGCTTTGTGGATAAATAGGACCTAACCATAAAGAAAACAAGGACGAATACCCTCATAATCGGAGGATTACCAAAGGAGTTAGCCGAGGATCTCAGGGAACTTCGATTGGAGATTGTTCCCAAAGGTTTTGTTGCAGCAATGGAAGTTCAGTCTACATTGTTGCGAAAGATCCGTGAAGCTAAGAAGGATGAGCAAAGGAAAAGACCAAAAGTTTTCGTAAGGATGAGCACGACACCTTATGGTTCGAGGACCGTGTATATGTGCCCAATAATGCAAAGATCAGGAAGTTAATACTTCAGGAGGCTCATGACTCACCATACCCGATTCGCCCTGGAAACACCAAGATGTATTTGGAATTGAAGGAGTGTTTCTGGTGGACTGGTAAGAAGAAGGATATTGTGGAGTATGTAGTCGTAAGTGATGTATGCGAGAGAAAGTAAAATCAAAGCATCAGAAGCCAGCAGGATTACTACAGCCTATGCCGATACCCGAATGGAAGTGGGATAAGTTTGGCATGGATTTCATTACCGGATTTACCAGAACCCGGTCGGGATATGATTCTATCTGGGTAGTAGTTGATTCGCTTGACCAAAGTGGCTCACTTTATCCCAGTGAGAACAACTTATACAAGTGCAAAGTTGGCCAAGATATATATGACCAGGATCGTATGTCTTCATGCAGTTCCGAGGACCATCGTATCAGATAGAGGAACACAGTTTACCTCAAAGTTTTGGAATCAGCTGCACCAGACTTTGGGTATTAGGCTAGAGTTCAGTACAGCCTTTCATCCGCAGACAGATGGATAGGACGAGAGAGTCAATTAGATTCTGAAGGACATGTTGAGAGCGTGTGCGCTAAATTATAGATCTAGTAGGGACGATAATCTACCTTACACGGAGTTCCATACAACAACAGTTACCAAACAGTTTGAAGATGGCTCCTTTTGAAGCTTTGTATGAGAGAAGGAGCCAGACACCGTTGATGTGGTATGAAGTTGGAGACCGTCTGTTGTTTGGACCAAATGTGATCAAGGAGTCAGAAGAAAATGATAAGTTGATTTGAGATAGAGTGAACGTAGCTTAGTCCAGGCAGAAGAGTTATGCAGACTCAAAAACGCAAGGAGGTAGTCTATGAAATTGGAGGCAGAGCATGTCTTCGTGTGTCCCCTTTGCGAGGAATTAAACGATTTGAAGTTAAGGGAAAGTTAGCCCCGAGATTTGTAGGACCATACCGAGTTTTGGAGCGTATGAGAGAAGTGGCCAACAAGTTGGAGTCACCAGAAGGACTGTCAGGAGTTCATGATGTGTTTCACGTTTCCCAGTTGAAGAAGTGTCATGCAAAGATGGCCAATATAACCCTCTAAGGACGCTTGACCCTGGAAAGGATAATGATGGTCCACGAAGTGGAGTATGGATTGCATAAGTATAAGTTTTATCTCGGTATGTGGGATATTCCACGAGGATGAAGAGATAAATTACTATTGGATATAAAGGAGGTATGATGTCAGAAATATGGATCAATGGAAACTCCATGATGAGTCTGAGTAATCATGTCCTAGTTTGGTGCCAATAGAAGGAAGGAAGACAGTACAATTGGATGGATTTAAGAATACTAGGAAGTTGGAAGTTGGAATAATGATCAGTTGCCCGATGATAAGTTCAAGGACTACAAGTGATGAGATGGGCCGTAACCCACAGGCCCCAGGACCTACCAAGGAGCAAGCACACTCTTGCTGGAGGAAAACCCCTGGAAGAAGTTACGATTTTATCGATAGACGATCTTATAGGATTACCGCAAACCTGAGAGTTGTGAAGAAACGATAGATGTTTGTTTGGCTTGCAGAACCAATGGAATTTTTCCGAACTTAGTTCGTCGACAAGAGAAATTCTGCAATGCTTGTGAGGATGACTGAGTGTTAGAATGCGAGATTCGCTAAACCGTATACAAGGTAATGATTTGGGTGCGGGATGGATTGATCGCCATACCAACTTACTCTTATTATTCTCCTTGCTATATGGGATGGTAAATCTGAGTGACTTACCTATAGTAGAGAGACGACAATCAAAACCATGTTTAAACCTTAGAATGGTATAAGAATTTTTTCCCTTGTATAAGGCAGCTTTTGCCAACCGTAGGTTATACGGTGAGGATCAACCCAAACCCATTTCCTGCAGGAGAAACCATAAATTGTTGACCACCATGAGATATCGATAGTTGTTTAGCATTGGCGCCAGACCCGTCAGCTAAGAAGACCCAGTCTCGGAATAACCTTACCAAGATGAAAGGACAGAAGAATTGTGGTAAAGGTTATGCCACTACCGAAAGAGCCCAGAGAAGGAATTATCCTTACGACCTGAGAAGACCGACACTTTCAACAATAAGGATGGAGTATATGAGTTTTTGATGGAACGTAACAATGTTTCTAAGGGTGGTAGCACCCCAGACCCCTGAGACGATCGATGGATTTTGAGAAGACCCCGACCCTAACCTATTTCTTTCTAGCCTCTCCGAATCTCGAGGACGAGATTCATTTTAAGGGTGGTAGGTTTGTAACATCCCAAAATTCTAAATTTTGGAATGTTATAATAAATAGATATATTCGATTGATTGTTTGATTGATTGTGTGAAGTTGAGTGAACTTCGAAACTTTTTGAAAGTTAAATGAGAGGGAATAAAAGGACTTTCCCAAACTTTCATTTTTGATTTTATGATCTCTGTGAATTCAAATACTTTTCATCACAAAACCCTGGAGAGAAGATGACATGACTTCTTCCATTTATTTAAATGACAAGGGGTGTTGAAAATATTTGAATTTCATTTGAAAATATTTCAAATTCTGAAAATTTATACAACTCAATGATTTTCGCGACAGGAGATAATATGACTTCTTCAAAATATATGAAATATGAGTTGGGAGTTTCAAAGAAACTCAAATTTAAAATCCATTTGAAATTATTTTTTTAATTTGGGTTATTTGAGTTTTATTCAAATTATTTTTCTCCAAAAATAAAATATATGGAAATTAGGGTAACATGATTCCCTACAACAGAAAATTGGAGAGAAATTAATTTGAAATCATTTTGGTATTTTTAAAATGATTTTATTGGATTTTAGTAGGGCAGTAGCACTCTTTGATTTATCTGAATTTGTGTGGATTTGATTTGGCATTATAAAAATATTCACGTTGTAGATAATCTTTTTCTGAAAATTTTGATATATTACATGCCTATACTATATTCTTGTTTATTTTGTTTTTCTTTGTCTTGAAAATTAAAAAAACAAAAAAAATCTCCCACGGACCGACCTGGGCCGAAGGCCCAGCCGGCCCGTCAGCGCCGTCGCCTCTTCCTCCCGTGCACTACTCGGACTCGCCGTAGTCCGAGCGCCGCCCGCCTCCGAACGCCCCCTTCCTCACGCCTCCCGAGGCCACCCCTCCCCTATAAAGCCGCCGCCCGGACCCCTCTCCCCCCTCTCCTCCCGCATCTCGCCGCTGCCTCGCCGGAATCACCGCCGCGGCGCGCATCTCGCCGCCGCCCTGCCGCTGCACGCCCGGCGCCCTCGCTCCCCGCGCCGCCGCCTCGCCCACGCCGCTGCCGCGCCGCCTCTCGCGCATCGCCGCCGCTCGCCCGCGCTGCCGCCCCAGCTCGCCGGCGATCTGCCGCCCCTCCCCGGACTCCAACCGCCGCAGAAAACAGCCGCCGGCGTCGAACCCGCTGTGAACCGGTAATAAGCCCGCCCGGTTCGCCGGTTTATTTTTAGGGTTTCGGTTTTCGTTTTAATATCCGGTTTACTTATTTTGGTCAGTTTAATTAGCAGATGTTCGTCTGTTAGTACACGTAGCGAACAGGTTTTCGTTCGTTAGCATTTGGTAACGAACGTTCATAATTTAGTATTTTTTTCTTTTTCTGTTTTATTTCCGGCCAGGGACTTATCTGTGATGTTTTTCTTTACAGTTTAGTCCTTAAACTTCAAACGATCATTACTTTTTACTCGTTAGTCCAAATTCAACGAAACCAATGCCCACGTCTTCGTTATGATCCCCTCTTTCCAGTAATCCAGCTCAAACATGTTTTTGAAAAGTTTAAAATTTGAATTAGATCAGATTTGAATTCAAACTTCGTTTGATCGTAACTTGAGTTTCGTAACTCCGATTTAGTTGATTCTTTTTGCAAATCGAACCTATTGACCTAAACTTTCTGATAAGGCCATATTCATATAATTTTGGTACTGTTAGAAATTGTTTTATGTTGCAAGAGTTATTTGCTTGGTTTTGATGTTTTCCGAATCGTCTTCTTCGATCTTTCTGATCTTTCGAGTGATTGCTTATGTGTGGTTACTATTGTTTGCTTATGATAGATTGACTGGAGTGTGACGAGTAGAACTATCAAGATTTTTGAGTGTGAATCATCTTCATCAGCATTGCAGGCAAGTTCACACTTTGATCATATCGCTTTTCATACCCCGTTTTATTGCATTAGATCAATCCTCCAACATTGCATGATTAGGATCTAATTAAATTATGGGATGGGAAGTAGTTGAGGTAGTACCTATTACCTGTTTATTATCAAACCCTTGGGAGTTACTTTTACGTTATGCTTATATTGCCATGCTATGCTCGTAGACGTGGATTGGGTTTTGAGAGTATTTCATGACAGATGTGAGATTATTAATTAATGGTTTACTTAAGGTGGCAACTTAAACACACATCTGGGTGGATTGAGGCACCTGGGTATTCCAGGACTTGCCTGTCTAGGCACCTGGGTATTCCAGGACTTGCCTGTTTTCTTTTGGACCGCCACCCAGGCTCAAAGGGATCATGAGATTATTCATACTAGAAACTTCCGTGTGCAGCCACAAGCCATTATGGGCTCTGGCATAGTTGACTAAGTCGTGCGAACTCTTACAGTGGTAGACTAGCAGAAGTAGGGGATGTAGGTTGGTACGGTCTATCACAACGTAAGGTGCTAGCGCTTCTGAAAAACTATGTCTCGGTCATCCGTTTCTCAAACATCATGTAGTGCGAGAAATCCAACAGAGGCGATCGAGT
Source organism: Aegilops umbellulata (assembly GCA_032464435.1). Lineage (NCBI taxonomy): Eukaryota > Viridiplantae > Streptophyta > Magnoliopsida > Poales > Poaceae > Aegilops > Aegilops umbellulata. The sequence goes on from CP136060.1 coordinate 369,609,555, forward strand.
CTTGTGGGGAAAAGTGCGCAAACCTCTGCAGAGTGTACAAACTAATCATGATTAGCCGTGTCCCCAGTTATGGACATCTTGAGTATCTAGTACTTGGATTTTCCTGTTGATCTCATCATGTTACTTTAAATTAATGTTGTTGGGTTTTAATTGATACTTAATTGGGATTGAGAATGCTGTCAACCATTCTCAATGTTTAACAACCACCATGATAGTTAAATAAAATTTATTCCTTTGCAGTAGGAAAAAATTGGCTTTTCGCAAAAACCTTATAACCATAAGTGCTTTTCCACCAGTCATATATGCATGTAGTGATAGCCATTGTTCATCATTTTCTCTATGGTGTGAATTTGCCAGTACATTCAATGTACTGACCCGTTTCGGGCTGCAACGTCTCATGTTGCAGGTTTCTTGCGACGAGTAAGTGATACGTTAGGGTTACGATTTCTACACTCAACTTTGTCGTTGGTGTTGATGGGAATCCACAACCTTGTTGCTTCCGCTATATGGATTGAGGTAATAGTATTTACGGTACTTTATACATGTGATTTACCTCTGTTATAAATCCTTCGAGTACTGTGTGTGTCAGCATACCGATCCAGGGATGACACTTAAGCACAGAGACTTGATCCATTCGGGTCGGGTCGCTACATTAATAGCCCAATATGCCTTATGTTCTAGTTCGAGAGGTAAGTGACATGCTTTTCCATAAACCATTTTATACGGAGACATACCCATAGGATTCTTATATGCAGTTCTATAGGCCCATAATGCATCATCAAGTTTCTTGGACCAATTCTTTCTATACCTATTAACAGTCTTTTGCAAAATTAATTTGAGCTCTCTATTGCTCAATTCTACCTTACCACTAGACTGCGGGTGGTATGGAGATGCAATTCTATGATTAACATCATATTTAGCAAGCATTTTACGGAAGGCACCATGAATAAAGTGTGAACCACCATCAGTCATTAAATATCTAGGGACTCCAAACCTCAAAAAAATAACTTCCTTAAGCATTTTAAAAGAAGTGTTATGATCAGCACTACTAGTTGGAATAGCTTCTACCCACTTAGTAACGTAATCAACAGCAACTAAAATATGTGTATATCCATTAGAAGCAGGAAAAGGTTCCATATAATCAAAGCCCCATACATCAAATGGTTCAATAACAAGTGAATAATTCATAGGCATTTCTTGACGTCTACTAATATTACCAATTCTTTGACATTCATCACAAGACAAAACAAACTTACGTGCATCCTTGAAGAGAGTAGGCCAATAAAAACCAGATTGCAATACCTTATGTGCAGTTTTATCTCCAGCGTGGTGTCCTCCATAAGCTTCGGAGTGACACTTGCGTAGGATCTGTTCCTGTTCATGCTCAGGTACACAACATCTAATAACACCATCTACTCCTTCTTTATAAAGATGTGGGTCATCCCAAAAGTAATGTCTCAAATCTTAAAAGAACTTTTTCTTTTATTGGTATGTGAAGCTAGGTGGTATAAATTTAGCAACAATATAATTAGCATAATCAACATACCATGGAGTGCTACGAGAAGTGCTTATGACATTTAATTGTTCATCAGGAAAGCTATCATCAATAGGTAGTGGGTCATCAAGAACATTCTCTAACCTAGATAAGTTGTCTGCAACTGGGTTCTCATCTCCTTTTCTATCAAAAATATGCAAACCAAATTCTTGCAGCAAGAGAACCCAACTAATAAGTCTAGGTTTAGCATCATTCTTTTCCATAAGATATTTAATAGCAGCATGATCAGTGTGAATAGTTACTTTAGAATCAACTATATAGGGTCTGAATTTATCAGAAGCAAACACAACTGCTAAAAGTTCCTTTTCGGTAGTAGCATAATTTCTTTGAGCATTGTCTAGAGTCTTACTAGCATAATGGATAACATTTAATTTCTTATCAACTCTTTGCCCTAGAACAACACCTACAGCATAATCACTAGCAGCACACATAATTTCAAAGGGTAAATTCCAATCAGGTGGTTGAACAATAGGTGCAGAGACTAATGCTTTCTTAAGTATTTCAAATGCTTCTACACAATCATCATCAAAGACAAATGGTACATCTTTTTGTAATAAATTAGTCAGAGTCCGGGACATTTTAGAGAAGTCCTTAATGAACCTCCTATAAAATCCGGCATGACCAAGGAAACTTCTTATACCTTTGATGTCCTTGGGACATGGCATCTTTTCAATAGCATCAACCTTGGCTTTATCAACTTCAATACCTCTTTCAGAAACTTTGTGCCCAAGACAATACCTTCATTAACCATAAAGTGGCACTTTTCCCAATTCAAGACAAGATTAGTTTCTTCACATCTCTGCAAAACTCGATCAAGATTGCTCAAGCAATCATCAAAATAGGAACCATAGACAGAAAAGTCGTCCATGAAAACCTCACAAATCTTTTCACAAAAGTCAGAGAATATAGCCATCATGCATCTTTGAAAGGTAGCAGGTGCATTACATAAACCAAAAGGCATACGTCTATAAGCAAAAGTACCAAAAGGGCATGTAAAAGTAGTCTTTGATTGATCTTTAGCCGACACAGGTATTTGAGAGAAACCAGAATAACCATCTAGAAAGCAATAATGTGTATGTTTGCATAATCTTTCTAGCATTTGATCAATAAAAGGTAAGGGGTAATGATCTTTCTTAATAGCTTTATTTAATTTGCGGAAATCAATTACCATCCTATAACTTGTGATAATTCTTTGCGGAATCAATTCATCTTTATCATTAGGGACAACAATAATACCTCCCTTCTTAGGGACACAATGGACAGGACTTACCGACTGACTATCAGCAACGGGATAAATTATACCTGCCTCCAGAAGCTTGAGTATTTCTTTTCTTACCACTTCTTTCATTTTAGGATTCAAACGTCGTTGAGGATCACGAACTGGTTTGGCGTCCGCTTCCAAATTTATTTTATGCTGACATAGAGTGGGACTAATGCCCTTAAGATCATCCAGAGTATATCCAATAGCGGCACGATGCTTCTTCAGAGTTTTCAATAATCTTTCTTCTTCATGCTCTAAAAGGTTAGCACTAATAATAACAGGATATATTTTCTTTTCATCAAGATAAGCATATTTAAGATTATCAGGCAATGGTTTAAGCTCAAACACGGGATCACCCCTGGGTGGAGGAGGATCCCCTAAGATTTCAACAGGCAAATTGTGTTGCAGAATAGGTTCCTGTTTGAAGAACACTTCATCTATTTCCCTTCTTTGATTCATGAACATCTCATTTTCATGATCTAGCAAATAGTGTTCTAAAGGATCACTAGGAGGCACGACAATAGAAGCAAGACCAATAATTTCATCCTTACTAAGCAATTCTTCCTCACGATGTTGTTTACTGAATTTAGAGAAATTAAACTCATGAACCATGTCATCTAAGCCAACAGTAACAACATTCTTTTTGCAGTCTATCGTAGCATTAACAGTATTCAAGAAGGGTCTACCAAAAATAATGGGACAAAAGCTATCTTGTGGAGAACTAAGAACAAGAAAGTCAGCGGGATATTTGGTTTTCCCACACAAGACTTCAACATCTCTAACAATTTCCATTGCAGATATAGTATCTCTATTGGCAAGTTTAATTGTAACATCAATATCTTCTAACTCAGCAGGTGCGATATCATGCATAATTTCTTTATATAAGTCAATGGGTATAACACTAGCACTAGCACCCATATCACATAAGCCATGATAACAATGATCTCCTATTTTAACAGAAATAACAGGCACGCCTACCACATGTCTATGTTTATCTCTATCACAGGGTTTAGCAATTCTAGCTGTTTCACCAGAGAATGCAATGACATGCCCATCAATATTATCAGACAAGAGATCTTTAACAATAACAATATTAGGTTCTACTTTGACTTGCTCAGGAGGTGTATAAGTTCTAGTACTGCTTTTACGAACAACAGTTGAAGCTTTAGCATGATCCTTTACTCTAGCAGGGAAAGGTGGTTTCTCAACATAAGAGGTGGGAACAATAGGATCATTATAAGTGATGGTATTTTCTTCAACTTTAATAGGTGCAGCTACTTTTACTTCTATGGGAGGATGATATTTAAACCACTTCTCCTAACATAAGTAGCAAAAGATTCAAAGAAAGAAGCTACTATCTCAGAGTCAAGTCCATATTTAGTGCTAAACTTACGGAAAATATCGGTATCCATAAAAGATTTAACACAATCAAACTTAGGTGTCATACCTGACTCCTTACCTTCGTCGAGGTCCCAATCTTCAGAATTGCGTTTAATTCTATCCAATAAATTCCATCTGAATTCAATAGTCTTCATCATAAAAGAGCCAGCACAAGAAGTATCGAGCATGGTTTGATTATTATGAGAAAGCCGAGCATAAAAATTCTGAAGAATTGTTTCTCTTGAGAGGTCATGACTGGGGCATGAATATAACATTGATTTAAGCCTCCCCCAAGCTTGAGCGACGCTTTCTCCTTCGCGAGGCCAAAAATTATATATATAATTGCGATCACGATGAACAAGATGCATAGGGTAATACTTTTGATGAAATTCCAATTTCATTCTTTTATAGTTCCATGATCTCGTATCATCACATAGCCTATACCATGTCGATGCGTCTCCCTCCAAAGATAAAGGGAAAGCCTTATTCTTAACAACATCATCGGGTATACCTGCAAGCTTAAATAATCCACAAATATCATCCAAATAGCGTAGATACTCGTCGGGATGCTTTGTCCCATCTCCTGTAAAAGTATTAGCCAGCAGTTTTTCCATAATACCCGAAGGAAATGCAAAAGGAGTTTCATTTTCAATAGGTTCAGTAGGTTGAGGAGCAACTCTTTGCTCTACTGCACGGGGTGAAGATACCCCGAACAAGCCCCTCGGAGATTCAGTTTCCATAGTAACAAGTGACAGAAAATTTCAGCACACTATATAAATTTTTCCTTACCAAATTCCACTTACCAAAGGCGCTACACTCCCCAGCAACGGCGCCAGAAAAGAGTCTTGATGACCCACAAGTATAGGGGATCTACCGTAGTCCTTTCGATAAGTAAGAGTGTCGAACCCAACGAGGAGCAGAAGGAAATGATAAGCAGTTTTCAGCAAGGTATTCTCTGCAAGTACTGAAATAAGTGGTAACAGATAGTTTTGTGATAAGATAAATTGTAACGAGCAACAAGTAACAAAAGTAAATAAGGTGCAGCAAGGTGGCCCAATCCTTTTTGTAGCAAAGGACAAGCCGGAACAAACTCTTATAATAGGAAAAACGCTCCCGAGGACACATGGGAATATCGTCAAGCTAGTTTTCATCACGCTCATATGATTCGCGTTCGGTACTTTGATAATTTGATATGTGGGTGGACCGGTGCTTGGGTGCTGTTCTTACTTGAACAAGCATCCCACTTATGATTAACCTCTATTGCAAGCATCCGCAACTACAACAAAAGTATTAAGGTAAACCTAACCATAGCATGAAACATATGGATCCAAATCAGCCCCTTACGAAGCAACGCATAAACTAGGGTTTAAGCTTCTGTCACTCTAGCAACCCATCATCTACTTATTAGTTCCCAATGCCTTCCTCTAGGCCCAAATAATGGTGAAGTGTTATGTAGTCGACGTTCACATAACACCACTAGAGGTTAGACAACATACATCTCATCAAAATATCGAACGAATACCAAATTCACATGACTACTGATAGCAAGACTTCTCCCTTGTCCTCAGGAACAAACGTAACTACTCACAAAGCATATTCATGTTCAAAATCAGAGGGGTAATAATATGCATAAAGGATCTGAACATATGATCTTCCACCAAGTAAACCAACTAGCATCATCTACAATGAGTAATCAACCCTACTAGCAACCTACTAGCACCAATCCCGGACTTAGAGACAAGAATTGGATACAAGAGATGAACTAGGGTTTGGAGATGAGATTGTGCTGGTGAAGATGTTGATGGAGATTGAACCCTCCCGATGAGAGGAGCGTTGGTGATGATGGCGATGATTTCCCCCTCCCGGAGGGAAGTGTCCCCGGCAAAACAGCTCCGCCGGAGCTCTAGATTGGTACCGCCAAGGTTCCGCCTCGTGGCGGCGGAGTCTCATCCCGAAAGGTGGCTTATGATTTTTTCTCTCATCGAAAGACTTCATATAGGAGAATATGGGCGTCGGAGAGCCACCAGGGGGCCCACAAGGTAGGGGGGCGCGCCCCCACCCTCGTGAGCAGGGTGTGGGCCCCCTAGCCTTCATCTTTGGCGACGATTTTTCTTTATTTATTTTAAGATATTCCGTGGAGTTTCAGGACTTTTGGAGTTGCGCAGAATAGGTCTTCAATATTTGCTCCTTTTCCAGCCAGAATTCCAGCTGCCGGCATTCCCCCTCTTCATGGTAAACCGTGTAAAATAAGAAAGAATAGCCATAAGTATTGTGACATAACGTGAAATAACAACCCATAATGCAATAAATATTAACATAAAAGCATGATGCAAAATGGACGTATCATCAACCCCTGTCCTAGCACACACCGTACAGAGAGGCCATGGTGGAAGATACCGGTTGCAACCGGTAGGCATGCCACCTGGTCCGGGGGCATGGGTGTTTCCGGTTGGGACCGAGAGGGGAGACCACCCCTTAGAGCGCGCGATAGAAATTTGATGCCGTGCTACGCGAGGTTGTAGCCTCCCCACTTAGAGTTTTGCTTAACAGCTGTCATGGGTGATTCCAAACACGAGTAAAAGCTGGTGTGTGCAAGTCGGGCGTGTTTTCGACTAAAAGACCGTAGACGGAATTAGTTCCGATGAACTAAAGAAATCCGTTACTCGTGGGTAAAGAGTACACCCTCTGCAGAGATATTAAACCTATTCGAATAGCCGTGTCCATGTTTAAGGACTACAGTCTGGGATGGGTCAAGTGCCGGTCTTAGTGTTGGTCTTCGGAGGAGAAACTACTAAACCAGAATATTGATTATGACTCGTGATATATGATGGTTATGATTATTATCATAGTGGACTAACCGTTTGCATTGTTTGAAATAATGAATATCCCTGGGATGGTACTACCTCCTGGATATTCACTGTGATTATGTTTATATATAAGCCCTTTATGTGGCGTCGCTCAGACGCCCGACTGTGGCATGTTTTGGTTACTTCATTTACTTATAAGCCCTTTATGTGGCGTCGCCCAGACGCCCGACTGTGGCATGTTTTGTTATTTCATTTACTTATAAGCCCTTTCTGTGGTGTCGCACAGACGCCCGACTGTGGCATGTTTTGGTTATTTCATTTACTTATAAGCCCTTTATGTGGCGTCGCCTAGACGCCCGACTGTGGCATGTTTTGTTATTTCATTTACTTATAAGCCCTTTATGTGGTGTCGCACAGACCCCCGACTGTGGCATGCTTGTTATTCCTTTATATATATAAGCCCTTTTTGTGGTGTCGCTCAGACGCCCGACTAAGGCATGCTTCATATTTTTATCCTTTCGAGGCGTCGCTTCAGACACCCCATCGGTGCTTTATAATTTTTTTCACCTTGATTGTTTATTCATGATTTATTTAAATGATCTACTTGCGTGCATCATGAACCTTATTTCATAACTAACGAAGTGATCATAGAATATGTTAAAGCATGATTATCGGTGGCTATATTATACCTGTGTTCTTAATGTTTGCGAGTACATTCGAAGTACTCACTGGCTTGTCCCTGGCTATTGTCTTGGCCAGATTTCTTGCATGGAGAGGAGCGTTGCGCTGACAGCCCCGGAACCTACGCAATGGAGATAGCAGCCTCGCGAAGATAGGAGTTCTCCTGGTCAGCTGTTCCTGTGGGAAGTGGAGTCCCATAGACGCTGATGATCCGCAAACCGCTTCCGCCATCAACCACTAGAAACCATTTGTTGTACTCATAGACCAGAATGGTCTTGTACTACATATTTTGTATTTTACTTGGAGTTTCTGTATCAAGTTGGTGCCTCATCGGCTAACAGTAATCCTGGGACTGGTGAGCACAAGGGCCATTTTCTGGGAAATTATATCCCGAAAATCCGGTCCTGACACAAGTTCAAGATTCCACATGTCTTTGTAGATTTAATACGTACAAAGAAACGGGCAAGTGATCTTCAATTTCGTCTCCAATCCCGATTTTGGTAAGATGTTCATTCACAAGCTGGATCAGTACCGATATGAAAGAAAGACGAATAATGCATTGTTTATTAAGATTGCACCCTAGATAGTATTTTTTTTAAATGGTTAACATGTAAAATAACATCATATTCAGATTCTATATATTTTTCTAATCAAATTCCATATATAACATGTTAAATTTGGAGTTACGGTTTAGAAGATATGAGTATTTTAAAAAACATTTAATATGTACTGCGGGTTTAATATAATAAACATCAGGGGGTTTTCTATAAAATAGTACGACGGACTAAAAATACCTATTTCTTTTATTAGTAAGTATATAGACAAGAGAACAAAGAGACATATAGGTGTCACAATTCTATAGAATGAAAAAGAAATGACTGAAAGCCAATTAAATTTCAGTCAGATGTTAAACAGACAGTCCCACTTTATCAAAGGAAACGGGACAACACACAGAAATTGCTCATGCTAAACGAACGCATCGTTTGGGCACGCGCTAAAGAAAACTCACAAAGCTTAGAATTTGTATCAAAAGGATTAGCAGTTAGATGTGAGATGACTAATTCTCATCTAGATGAGAATTAACAAAACAGAAACTAAAAAGATAATCTCCTTGAGCGGCCGGGATCGCGAAAAAAGAAAAGAAAAAGAGAGAGAAATTGGAACACTTGGTACACCCGAAATATGATTTCGGGGCTGTTTGGTTCTAGGCCTAGGAGTGCTACACTTTGCCATACAATATTGCCAAACTTGCCTAAGGTTAGTTCTTTAAAATGAGAGCCACAAGTTGGCAAGCCTAAGGGAATCTTGCCATACTTTTTGTGTGTATGTGATGTGGGACCATAGTGTGGCTTGCCTAAGATGTGGCTTGAACCAAACACACACCTAAGTTGGTCAAACTTGCTTAACCTTAGGTGTGGCAAGCTTTGGCAAACTTAGTCTCAAACCAAACAGCCCCGAAATCATGCCGCGCATGTGTTGGCCTTGTCGACTCCCGTGGCGGTGACCTTGACGTGGGTGCAGACAGCCATGGTCTTGTTGTTCGTGCCGGAGTACTCGATCTTAACGTCGGACATTGTGACGCCTTCGCAGGGCTTCTTCTCGGAGCAGAGCAGGCTGACGGCCTCGGGGGTGGAGGAGGTGCCGGTGATGTTTTTGAACGAAACGTCCTTGACGGTGACCCTGTCGGCGTCGCCCTTGGAGGTGCAAAGTTTGTTGGGGCAGTACTTCTGGTCGATGATGATGGGGTTGCCCGAGTCCTCCATCTTGATGTTCTCGTAGGTGATCTTGGATGCTACGAGGGGAGACTTGGAGTCCTCGTACGACTTGATGCGGAGGCCGTTGCTGGAGCCCTTGAGCACGCAGTTCTTGACGGTGATGTCGGTCACGTCCTTCTCGTCCTTGTACCTCCCGAGGCTGCCAATGCTGATGCCATGGCCTGGGCCGCAGGTCACGCCGCTGATGTTGACTTTTGTGGTGCCGGGGCCCATGGAGATGCAGTCGTCGCCAACGCCGATGGTGGTGTCGATGATGCTGACATTGGACGAGTCGCCCATGTGGATGCCGTCGGTGTTGGGGCTGTCCCCGGGCGCGGTCACCGTCACGTCCTTGACGGTCACGCCCTTGCACTGGAAGATGTTCATGTGGAAGAACTTGGAATTGATGATAGAGATGCCTTCGATGAGCGCGTCGTCGCAGAAGTCCAGCACCAGCGACTGCATGCATGCATGCACATTTACGTACGTAAGAATATAACAGCATTTCTTCAATAATAGTAAAAGAAATATACGCACGGATATATAATTTATTACTACATAATGTTATGCACGCGTACGTACGTTTGGCAATATCTTGCAGTTGTAGTTCTTTTGGCAGCTGTTTTTGGTCCAGACGGCCTTGCCCTGACCGTCGATGTTGCCTTTGCCGGTGATGGAGAGCTTCTTCACGCGCATGATCTCGATCCAGTTAGACTTGAACTTGGCCAGGTCGTTGGAAGCTAGCAGGTTGCCTTCCAGCTTGATGGTGAGTCCGTCGCCCTTGCACGGCCCCGTGAAATTCAGAGCTCCAGTCAGGAAATCACCCTTGGGGATGATGATGGTCGGGTTCCCGGTGCTACCGCATGCCGAAGCCCATGCCTCCTCCAACGCCTGCATGCAATTGCAATGCAATCCACCACATGATCCATCGATCCATCATCATTCTTATATTCTCTCTCCTTCAGCACGTACGTACCTCGGTGCAGTCCGTTGTGCCGTCGGGCTTGGCGCCGAGCTTGGTGATGTCGTACTCCCCGCCGTCACCAGACGCCGCCGGACCATCTGCGCTCTCCTTCTTCTCCGCCTTGCCTTTGGCGGCATATGCCGCGCTCACCACCGCCAGGAGCAACAAGGCTCTCATCGCAACGTTCCTCAACGCCATTTTGGCTGTGGAATCCTCCTCGATCCTTGATCCTTTTCAGGCCAGGAGCTTCAGAGCCCAACCTTATATACACATCTGTTCAGGGGGACAGGTGTTCGGTTTAATTATTCGCTATGCTCATGGCATGCATGCTCATTTGCTATTTTCAGGTTGTGGTTGCCGGCTAAACCGGGTTGCTGTCCGCTGGTTATTTTTGGATCACCTTTGCTACTTTGATTCCATGTTGCTTTCTCGTATTATCTCTCAAAAAAAAGCTCCATCTCATACATGGGATACAACACCTCCCCAACATTTCATCCCAAATAAGGTGTTGTAGGCATGGGAAATGAAAATAAAAATGAGAAGAAAAACTAAACTAAAACATAAATGGGACAATCACATATAATAAAAAGGATACAAAACAACAAAGAGAAAAAAAGGACAATATTTTTGCTGTTGTGCTTTTAAAAAGGTTCATCGCGTATTTTAATATTGTGCATACAAAAAAGGTAATCTTGTATATCAATATTCACAGGTATTCGTGGTTATTTTTGGATCACTTTTACTAATTCTATTCCAAGTTGGCAAGTTGCTTGTGTCTCAAAATTCAGCTCCAGCTCTTTCTTATATTTCTCTCAAAAAGAGCTCTATCTCGTACATGGGACATAGGAGCATCTCCAACGGATCCCAAATACTTCATCTGAAATAGTATGTTTTAAGCATCAAAAACTGAAAATAAAAAGGTGAAGAAAAAACTAAACTGTATAACATAAATGGGAGCGGTGCGGTGGAGCAGGTAGCAGCTTTGGAGAGTCCGGTTGCCTCCCCAGTCTCGGTCCAGCTGTCGAGATGGACCAGGGCTGACAGGATAGGCAGCGCGCCCGAGGAGGTCAGGCCAGAGGATCAGGTGCCCGCTGGGGGTCTGCACCAATGTGAATCCGTCCAAATTGGATCCTACCGTATCTCCTTGCTAGGCCCGGCGGATGAGGACGATGCCAGCCTTTCCGGTGATTCTTGGACCAGTTTGGACCCACTGCCTCATGAGGAGGGGAGTGACACGTGCATGCGCGGACAAACTGGGCAGGTGGAAGCCTGGGAGACCTTCCAAGTGTGCCTATCAGGGCATCTCCAGCCGCGCCCTCAGGAAGGTCTCCCCAGGCGTATTTTTTGCGCCGGCGCCGAAAAATCGGCCCAGTCGCGCCCCAGGAGCCCGATTTTCGCCGGCCTGAGCCGAAAACAACGCCGGCGGACCCAGGCCGAACCCAGCGCGCTGGGGGGCGCCCGGGGGCGCCGGGTGAACTTTTTTGGTGCGAAAAAGCCGCGGGCCCGCCGCGTCAGCGACACGATTCTCTTCTCGCCCCTTCGTCGTCCTCATCGCCTCGTTTCTCGCGGCGAATCAATGCCAAAGCTGCCGCGCTGCCGCGCCGGTCAGCCTGCGCCATTGATGCCTCACGGGCGGCGCAGTGAAGGCCGGACGACGCGCGTCCCTCGCCCTCCCTCGCCCGCCACGCGTACACACGGCGGCCACGCGTACGGGCGGCGCCTCGGCCTATATAAGACACTCCCAGCGTGCTCGGCGATCACAGTCTCCACTCTCCTCTCCCTCGCCGCCGTCGTCGTTCCTCCCTCTCCTCTCTCTCGCCGTCTCCAGAACCCATGGCCGAGCGCTTCCCAGGCGACGGCGCGGCGGCGAACGGCTTCGGCCGCCGCCATCTTCATGAGGACGAGGCTCGCCTCCATTACGAGGCCGAGTACCCGGTCCCGCCGGACATGCGGGTGCCCGGCGCGTGGAGGATCAGCGCCGGCGGCGTGCCGGTGCCCCCGGTACCCACCGGCGCGGCGCGGCGTGTGGAGATCGCACGCATCTGCTCGAACTTGCCGCGTGAGGCGAGGGAGGGGCCACGGTACGTCCCCGACTCCCCGCTCTGGGAGCCTTACTTCCGCCGCCGTCACGCCCAGCAGCTCGAGGCCACCAACGACGTCGTGCCCTCCGGCAGGCTCAACTCCGAGGGCCGGCGCCGGTGGTGGGGCGTGCCCGGGCGTACGTTGGAGGCCGTCCTCGAGTACATCGAGGGCGGCAACACGCCGCGCCTCGAGTACCCCGCTCCCCCTTCCTTCTCCAATGAGTGGGATGAGGCTTACCCGGTCTATGTTCCTCTCGACCATGGGCATCGCGGTCTCGGACCATAGTCCGTTAATGCTTGATATGAATGTGCACATCTGTACGCGGAGGAGATTCAAGTTTGAATCCTTTTGGATTAGAGTGGAGCGATTTATGCAGGTGGTTAAGTTGGCATGGAGCTCAACGCCTGCGGCCACAAACAACTATCTCACGCTGCAAAACAAGTTGAGGGCCACTGTGGTAAGCCTCCAAAGGTGGGGCGACTGTTGGTTCGGCAACATAAAGCTACAAATTGCTATTGCACTGGAAGTCATCAAACAATTGGACACTGCTATGGAGGCTAGGGCTCTTTCAGAAGCCGAGAGGGAGCTGCGGAAGTGCCTGAAGAGGAAGCTTCTAGGATTGATCTCTCTAGAGAGGACGATAGCCAGGCAGCGGTCGAGACTGCTGCAGTTGCGCAAGGGCGATGGCAACACTAGGTTATTCCATCAGCAAGCCAGTCATAGGCAAAGGAAAAATGTTATACGCACAGTGAAGCACAATGGGCATCTATACTCTAGGCAGGATGAGGTTGCGTCGATAGTGGATGCTTATTTTGGTGTGGCCTTCGGTGCCTCAGATACTAGGGGCCATACGCTAAATTTGGATGTGTTGGGCTTGCCGCACCTTGACCTATCGCACCTTGAGTAGCCGTTTACGGCGGACGAAGTGGAGAGGGTGATCAAGATCATGCCCCCAGATAAAGCCCCGGGACCGGATGGGTTTACCGGAAGGTTCTATGCAACATGTTGGAACATCATTAAGGAGGATTTCATGAGGGCTATGGATTGTTTTTACAAGGGGGATATGAGAGGTTTGTCCGCAATAAATAAGTCCCTAGTCTCGCTCTTGCCTAAGAAGGAAGGAGCTTTGGAGGTGGGTGATTTTAGACCCATAAACCTTGTGCACGGGGCCATTAAGATCTTTGAGAAGGTGCTAGCATGTCGGTTGGTGGGAGATCTGATGGAAATATGCCCTAGAGGCAATAATAAAATGGTTATTATTATATTTCCTTAATCATGATAAAGGTTTATTATTCATGCTAGAGTTGTATTAACCGGAAACTTAAATTCATGTGTGGATACATAAACAAATACCTTGTCCCTAGTGAGCCTCTACTAGACTAGCTCGTTGATCAAAGATGGTTAAGGTTTCCTAACCATAGACATGAGTTGTCATTTGATAACGGGATCACATCATTAGGAGAATGATGTGATGGACAAGACCCATCCGTTAGCTTAGCATATGATCGTTTAGTTTATTTCTACTGCTTTCTTAATGTCAAATACATGCTCTTTCGACCATGAGATCATGCAACTCCTGGATACCGGAGGAATACCTTGTGTGCTATCAAACGTCACAACATAACTAGGTGATCATAAAGATGCTCTATAGGTATCTCCGAAGGTGTCTATTGAGTTGGCATGAATCGAGATTGGGATTTGTCACTCCATGTATCGGAGAGGTATCTCTAGGCCCTCTCGGTAATTGATGTCTACTACGCAACTTTATTCTTGTAAACTCGTGTTAGGCCTCCAAGCACAGAGTTTTGTAGGACAGTAGCAATTTTCCCTCAAGTGGATTACCTAAGGTTTATCAATCCGTGGGAGGTGTAGGATAAATATGGTCTCTCTCAAACAACCCTGCAACCAAATACAAGAAATCTCTTGTGTCCCCAACACACTCAATACAATGGCAAATTGTATAGGTGCACTAGTTCGGCGAAGAGATGGTGATAAAAGTGCAATATCGATGGTAGAAATATATTTTATAATCTGAATAAATACAAACTGCAAGGTAGAAAATAGTAAACGGGCACAAAAACGGTATTGCAATGCTTGAAAATGAGGCCTAGTGTCCGTACTTTTGCTAGTGCAATCTCTCAACAATGCTAATATAATTGGATCATAGAACCATCCCTCAAAGTGCAATGAAGAAGCACTCCAAAGTTCCTATATCTAGCAGAGAACATAAGAATAAATTATTTGTAGGGTACGAAACCACCTCAAAGCTATTCTTTTCATTCGATCTATTCAAGAGTTCGTACTAAAATAACACAAAGCTATTCTTTCCGTTCGCTCTATCCTAGAGTTCGTACTAAAATAACACCAAAGAAAATTTAGATTTATAATATTCAATCCAAAACAAAGAACTTCAAAGAGTGTTGCAAGATTTCTACCGGAGAAACAAACACAAGAACATGCATCAACCCCTCTGCATAGATTACCCCAATGTAACCTCGGGAATCCGCGAGTTGAGTGCCAAAACATATATCAAGTGAATCAATACGATGCCCCATTGTCACCACAAGTATTCAATGGCAAGACATATATCAAGTGTTCTCAAATCCATACAAGTATTCAATCCGATAAAAGCGAAATCTCAAAGGGAAAACTCAATTCATCACATCAAGATAGAGAGGGGAAAACACCATATGATCCGACTATATTAACAAAGCCCGCGATACATCAAGATCGTGACATCTCAAGAACACGAGAGAGAGATTAAACACATAGCTACTGGTACAAACCCTCAGCCCCGAGGGTGGACTACTCCCTCCTCATCATGGTGGCCGCTGGGATGATGAAGATGGCCACTTGTGATGATCTCCCCCTTCGGCAGGGGGCCGAAGCGGGTCTAGATTGGTTTCTCGTGGCTACAGAGCCTTGCGGCGACGGAACTTCTGATCTAGGGTTGCCCCAAAGGGTTTTGGAATATTTGGGAATTTATAGGGTGAAGAGGGGGTGCGGGAGGCCACCGAGGTGGGCACAACCCACCTGGGCACTCCTGGGACCCCAGGAGCACCCTAGTGGGTTGTGCCCCCGCTCGCGGCGCCCCCAGGTGCTGCTCTGGCCCATCGGGAGACTTCTGGTCCATAAAATATCCACAAACAGTTTCGCGGTGTTTGGACTCCGTTTGATATTGATTTCCTGCAATGTAAAAAACATGCAAAAAACAGCAACTCGCAATTGGCACTATATCAATAGGTTAGTACCAAAAAATGATATACAATAACTATAAAATGATTGTAAAATATCCAAGAATGATAATATAACAGCATGGAACAATAAAAAAATATAGATACGTTGGAGACGTATCAGCATCCCCAAGCTTAATTCCTACTCGTCCTCAAGTAGGTAAATGATAAAAACAGAATTTTTTATGTGGAATGCTACCTATTGATATGTCCATTTTGCATCATGCTTTTATATTGATATTTATTGCATTATGGGCTGTTATTACACATTATGTCACAATACTTATGCCTATTCTCTCTTATTTTACAAGGTTGACATGAAGAGGAAAATGCCGGCAACTGGAATTCTGGGCTGGAAAAGAAGCAAATATTAGAGACCTATTCTGCACAACTCCAAAAGTCCTGAAACTCTGAAAGTCATTTTTGGAAATAATAAAAAATATTAGGCGGAAGAAATTCCAGAGGGGCCCACACCCTGGCCATGAGGGTGGGGGCGCCCTACCCCCCTGGGCGCGCCCCCCTGCCTCGTGGGCCCCCTGTTGGCCCTCCGGTGCCCATATTCTACTATATGAAGTCTTTCATCCGAAGAAAAATCATAAGCAAGCTTTCGGGACGAGACTCCGCCGCCACGCGGTGGAACCTTGGCGGAACCAATCTAGGGCTCCGGCGGAGCTGTTCTGCCGGGGACACTTCCCTCCGGGAGGGGGAAATCATCGCCATCGTCATCACCAACGCTCCTCTCATCGGGAGAGGGCCAATCTCCACCAACATCTTCACCAGCACCATCTCATCTCAAACCCTAGCTCATCTCTTGTATCCAATTCTTGTCTCTAAGTCTGGGATTGGTATCTGTAGGTTGCTAGTAGTGCTGATTACTCCTTGTAGTTGATGCTAGTTGGTTTATTTGGTGGAAGATCATATGTTCAGATCCTATATGCATATTAATACTCCTCTGATTATGAACATGAATATTCTTTGTGAGTAGTTACGTTTGTTCCTGAGGACATGGGAGAAGTCTTGCTATTAGTAGTCATGTGAATTTGGTATTTGTTCGATATTTTGATGAGATGTATGTTGTCCTTCCTCTAGTGGTGTTATGTGAACGTCGACTACATGACACTTCACCATTATTTGGGCCTAGAGGAATGCATTGGGAAGTAATAAGTAGATGATGGGTTGCTAGAGTGACAGAAGCTTAAACCCTAGTTTATGTGTTGCTTCGTAAGGGGCTGATTTGGATCCACATGTTTCATGCTATGGTTAGGTTTACCTTAATACTTCTTTTGTAGTTGCGGATGCTTGCAATAGGGGTTAATCATAAGTGGGATGCTTGTCCAAGTAAGGACAGCACCCAAGCACCGGTCCGCCCACATGTCAAATAATCAAAGTACCGAACGCGAATCATATGAACGTGATGAAAACTAGCTTGACGATAATTCCCATGTGTCCTCGGGAGCGCTATTCTCTATATAAGAGTTTGTCCAGGCTTGTCTTTTGCTACAAAAAGGATTGGGCCACCTTGCTGCACTTTATTTACTTTTGTTACTTGTTGCTCGTTACAAATTATCCTTTCACAAAACTATGTGTTACCTATAATTTCAGTGCTTGCAGAGAATACCTTGCTGACATCCACTTATCATTTCCTTCTGCTCCTCGTTGGGTTCGACACTCTTACTTATCGAAAGGACTACGATAGATCCCCTATACTTGTGGGTCATCAAGACTCTTTTCTGGCGCCGTTGCTAGGGAGTGAAGCGCCTTTGGTGGGTGGATTTGGTAAGGAAAATTTTATATAGTGTGCTGAAATTTACTGTCACTTGTTACAATGGAAAGTAATCCTCTGAGGGGCTTGTTCGGGGTATCTTCACCCCGACCAGTAGAGCAAAGAGTTGCTCCTCAACCTACTAAACCTACTGAAAATGAAAATGTCTACTTTGAGATTCCTTCCGGTATGATAGAAAAACTGCTAGCTAATCCTTTTGCAGGAGACAGAACAATGCATCCTGATGAGTACCTAATATATGTGGTAGAAGTTTGTGGATTATTTAAGCTTGCAGGTGTGCCCGATGATGTTATTAAAAAGAAGGTCTTCCCTTTATCTTTGAAGGGAGATGCATTGACATGGTATAGGCTATGTGATGATATGGGATCATGGAACTACGAACGATTGAAATTGGAATTTCATCAGAAGTTTTATCCTATGCATCTTGTTCATCGTGATCGCAATTATATATATAATTTTTGGCATCGCGAAGGAGAAAGCATCGCTCAAGCTTGGGGAAGGCTTAAATTAATGTTATATTCATGCCCCAATCATGAGATCCCAAGAGAAATAATTATTCAAAACTTTTATGCTCGGCTTTCTGATAACAATCGCACCATGCTCGATACTTCTTGTGCTGGCTCTTTTATGATGTAGACTACTGAATTCAAATGGGATTTATTGGAAAGAATTAAACGCAATTCTGAAGATTGGGACCTCGACGAAGGTAAGGAGTCAGGTATGACACCTAAGTCTGATTGTGTTAAATCTTTTATGGATACTGATGTTTTCCGTAAATTTAGCACTAAATATGGACTTGACTCTGAGATAGTAGCTTCTTTCTGTGAATCTTTTGCTACTCATGTTGATCTCCCTAAGGAGAAGTGGTTTAAATATCATCCTCCCATAGAAGTAAAAGTAGTTGCACCTATTAAAGTTGAATAAAAGACTATCACTTATAATGATACTATTGTTCCTACAGCTTATGTTGAGAAACCACCTTTTCCTGTTAGGATAACAGATCATGCTAAAGCTTCAACTGTGGTTCGTAAAAGTAATATTAGAACTTATACACCTCCTGAGCAAGTTAAAGTTGAACCTAATATTGCTATCGTTAAGGATTTCTTGGCTGATAATATTGATGGGCATGTTATTTACTTCTGTGATGAAACTGCTAGAATTGCTAAACCTTGTGCTAAAGATAAACATAGACCTGTGGTAGGCATGCATGTTATTTCTGTTAAAATAGGAGATCATTGTTATCATGGCTTATGTGATATGGGTGCTAGTGCTAGTGCAATACCTTTTGACTTATACAAAGAAATTATGCATGATATTGCACCTGCTGAGTTAGAAGATATTGATGTCACAATTAAACTTGCCAATAGAGATACTATATCACCAATGGGAATTGTTAGAGATGTTGAAGTCCTATGTGGGAAAACTAAATATCCTGCTGATTTTCTCGTTCTTGGTTCCCCACAAGATAGTTTTTGTCCCATTATATTTGGTAGACCCTTCTTGAACACTGTTAATGCTAAGATAGACTGCAAAAAGGATGTCGTTACTATTGGTTTGGGTGATATGTCTCATGAGTTTAATTTCTCTAAATTTCATAGACAACACCGTGAAGAGGAATTGCCTAGTAAAGATGAAATTATTGGGCTTGCTTCTATTGCAGTACCTCCTAGTGATCCTTTAGAACAATATTTGCTAGACCATGAAAATGATATGTTTATAAATGAAAGAAGGGAAATAGATGAAGTATTCTTTAAACAGGAACCCATCCTGAAACACAATTTGCATGTTGAAATTCTAGGAGATCCTCCTCCACCCAAGGGTGATCCCGTGTTTGAGCTTAAACCATTGCCTGATACTCTTAAATATGCTTATCTTGATGAAAAGAAGATATATCCTGTTATTATTAGTGCTAACCTTTCAGAGAAGGAGGAGGAAAAATTATTGAAAACTCTGAAGAAGCACCGAGCTGCTATTGGATATACTCTTGATGATCTTAAGGGCATTAGTCCCACTCTATGTCAACACAAAATAAATTTGGAGAAAGATGCCAAACCAGTTCGTGATCACCAACGACGGCTGGAGAAGACAAAAAAGGAGAAGGTCTCACATCAACGAGGCTAATCAATGGTCTATGGAGATGCCCATCGATTGATGTTAATGCAAGGAGTAGAGATTTCCATGCAACATATGCACTACAGCTATAAATGTAAGAAAGCTCAACAAAAGAAACTAAGTGGGTGTGCATCCAACTTGCTTGCTCACAAAGACCTAGGACACTTGAGGAGGCCCATTGTTGGAATATACAAGCCAAGTTCTATAATGAAAAATTCCCACTAGTATATGAAAGTGACAAAACAAGAGACTCTCTATCATGAAGATTATGGTGCTACTTTGAAGCACAAGTGTGGTAAAGGATAGTAGCATTGTCCCTTCTCTCTTTTTCTCTCATTTTCTTTGGGCCTTCTCCTTTTTTATGGCCTTTATCTTTTTTTATTCCTCACTTGGGACAATGCTCTAGAAAATGATGATCATCACACTTCTGTTTATTTACAACTCAATGATTACAACTCGATACTAGAACAAGGTATGACTCTATATGAATGCCTCCGGCGGTGTACCGGGATATGCAATGAATCAAGAGTGACATGTATGAAGGAATTATGAATGGTGGCTTTGGCACAAATACTATGTCAACTACATGATCATGCTAAGCAATATGACAATGATGAATGTCTCATGATGAACGGTATGGTGGAAAGTTGCATGGCAATATATCTCGGAATGGCTATGGAAATGCCATAATAGGTAGGTATGGTGGATGTTTTGAGGAAGATATAAGGAGGTTTATGTGTGAAAGAGTGTATCATATCACGGGGTTTGGATGCACCGGCGAAGTTTGCACCAACTCTCAATGTGAGAAAGGGCAATGCACGGTACGGAAGAGGCTAGCAATGATGGAAGGGTGAGAGTGCGTATAATCCATGGACTCAACATTAGTCATAAAGAACTCATATACTTATTGCAAAAATCTACAAGCCATAAAAAACCAAAGCATTACGCGCATGCTCCTAGGGGGATAGATTGGTAGGAAAAGACCATCGCTCGTCCCCGACCGCCACTCATAAGGAGGACAATCAAAGAACACCTCATGTTTCAAATTTGTCACATAACGTCTGCCATATGTGCAAGCTACGGGACATGCAAACTTCAACACAAGCATTTCTTAAATTCACAACTACTCAACTAGCACGACTTTCATATTATCACCTCCATATCTCAAAACAATTATCAAGTATCAAACTTGTCTTAGTATTCAACGCACTCATAAGAAAGCTTTTACTATTTTTTTATACCTAGCATATTAAGATTTTAAGAAAATTACCATGATAATTAAGAACCTAAAAATAATCTAAGTGAAGCATGAGAGATCAATAGTTTCTATAAAACAAATCCACCACCGTGCTCTAAAAGATATAAGTGAAGCACTAGAGAAAAACTATATAGCTCAAAAGATAGAAGTGAAGCACATAGAGTATTCTATCAAATTCCAATTCATGTATGGATCTATCAAAAGGTGTGTACATCAAGTATTATTGTGGTATACTAACAAATAAATACACAAATAATACAAGACTTTCCAAGAAAAACACATATCATGTGGTGAATAAAAATATAGCTCCAAGTAAAGTTACCGATGGAAGTAGACGAAAGAGGGGATGCCTTCCGGGGCATCTCCAAGCTTTGACTTTTTGGTGTCCTTAGATTATCTTGGGGGTGCCATGGGAACCCCCAAGATTAGGCTCTTGATACTCCTTGTTCCATAATCCATCAAAAGATTTCACCCAAAACTTGAAAACTTCACAACACAAAACTCAACAGAAATCTCGTGAGCTCCGTTAGCGAAAGAAAACAAAAGACCACTTCTAGGTACTTTAATGAACTCATTCTTTATTTATATTGGTGTTAAACCTAATGTATTCCAACTTCTCTATGGTTTATAAACTATTTTACTAGCCATAGATTCATCAAAATATGCAAACAACACACGAAAAACAGAATCTGTCAAGAACAGAACAGTCTGTAGTAATGTGTAAGTAACGCAAACTTCTGGAACTCCAAAAAAATCTACCAAAATAGGAAGACACAGAATTTTTATTTATTTATCAGCATCAATTGGAATCAGTATTTTATCACGTTCTGGTGATTTTTAACAATTGTTTTCGTGAACAGAAAGTTTCTGGAAATTACAGCAAGATCAAATAACTATCATCCAAGAAGATCCTATAGGTTTAACTTGGCACAAACACTAATTAAAACATAAAAATACATATAACCAGAGGCTAGAACAAATATTTATTCCTAAACAGAAGCAAAAGCAAAAAAACTAAAAATAAAAATTGGGTTGCCTCCCAACAAGCGCTATCGTTTAACACCACTAGCTAGGCATAAAAGCGAGGATAGATCTAGGTATTGCCATCTTTGGTAGGCAATCCATAATTGGCTCTCATGATAGATTCATATGGTAATTTTATTTTCTTCCTAGGGAATATTCCATGCCTTTCTTTAATGGAAATTGGAATCTAATATTCCCTTCATGTCAATAATTGCACCAACCGTTCTAAGGAAAGGTCTACCAAGAATAATAGGGCATGAAGGATTGCAATCTATATCAAGAACGATAAAATCTACGGGCACATAATTCTTATTTGCAACAATAAGAACATCATTAATTCTTCCCATAGGTTTCTTAATAGTGGAAGATGCAAGGTGCAAGTTTAGAGAGCAATCATCAAAATCACGAAAATCTAGCAAATCACATAAAGTTTTGGGAATAGTGGAAACACTAGCACCCAAATCACACAGAGCATAAAAATCATCATAAAGTTTTCTAGGAATGGAAACTTTCAACTCAAGTTTTTCTTCATAACATTGCATCAAAGCATCAATGATATGTTCGGTAAAGGCTTTATTTTGACTATAAGCATGAGGACAATTTAGCAAGGATTGCAACAAGGAAATACAATCAATTAAAGAGCAATTTTCATAGTTAAATTCCTTGAAATCCAAAATAGTGGGTTTAGCAACATCTAGGGTTTTCCCACTTTTATCACTTTTAGCATCAAGATCTAAAAACTCCGAATTCTTGGAACGCCTTCTAGGTAAAGGTGGATCATATTCAGTCCCATCATTATCAAGATTCATATTGCAAAACAAAGATTTAATAGGGGACACGTCAATAAATTTTAGATCTTCATCTTTATTTTCATAGGGATTGGAAGAACACGCTTTAATAAAGGCATCTTTCGTAGCACGCATCCTAGTGGTTCTTTCTTTGCACTCATCAATGGAAATTCTCATGGCTTCGAGAGACTCATTGATATCATGCTTAGGAGGAATAGATCTAATGTTTAAAGAATCAACCTCAAGAGAAATTCTATCAACGTTCCTAGCCAAATCATCAACTTTAAGCAATTTTTCTTCAAGCAAAGCATTGAAATTCTTTTGCGAATTCATAAACTCCTTAACACTAGTCTCAAATTCAGAAGGCATCTTATTAAAATTTCCATAAGTGTTGTTGTAGGAATTTCCATAATTATTAGGAAGATTACTAGGATAAGGCCTAGGATTAAAATGACCTCTATATGTGTTGTTACCAAAATTATTCCTACCAACAAAATTCACATCCATAGATTCATTATTATTCTCAATCAAAGTAGACAAAGGCATATCATTAGGATCAGAATAAACACTCTTACTAGTAAACAATTTCATAAGTTCATCCATCTTTCCACTCAAACCATTAATTTCTTCTATCGCATGCACTTTTTTATTAGTAGATCTTTCAGTGTGCCATTGAGAATAATTAACCATAATATTATCTAGGAGTTTAGTAGCATCTCCTAAAGTGATTTCCATAAAAGTGCCTCCCGCGACCGAATCCAAAAGATTTCTAGAAGCAAAATTCAATCCGGCATAAAAGTTTTGTATAATCATCCATAAATTTGAACCATGAGTGGGGCAATTATGTATCATTAATTTCATTCTCTCCCAAGCTTGTGCAACATGTTCATGATCAAGTTGCTTAAAATTCATAATATTGTTTCTAAGGGAGATGATCTTAGCGGGAGGAAAATACTTAGAGATAAAGGCATCTTTGCACTTGTTCCAAGAATCAATACTATTTTTAGGCAAAGACGAAAACCAAGCTTTAGCACGATCTCTAAGCGAAAAAGGAAATAGCTTAAATTTAACAATATCATTATCAACATCTTCTTCTTTTGCATATCACACAAATCAACGAAGCTATTTAGCTGAGTAGCGGCATCTTCACTAGGAAGGCCGGCAAATTGATCTTTCATGACAAGATTCAACAAAGCAGTATTCACTACAGGAATCATCTATTTTGCTGTCTGCCACGGCGGACGGCAAAGGCATGAAGGGCGGAAGGCAAAGGCCTTTGCCGTCAGCCGCGGACGGCAAAAGGCTCCGGCAATGTAGGCTACGGTAAACAGCTACTTTGCCGTCTGCTTTCTGGCGGCTGACGGCAAAGGCCCTTTGCCGTCCGCGGCGGACGGCAAAGAGAGCGGACGACAATAATTGCGCTGTCAGTCCGTTAAGTGGCTAACGGCAGGCCTTTGCCGTCCGCCGCTGACGGCAAAATTTCTAGTGTCTTTGCCGTTCGCCGTATGATGTCATCTACACGTCACTACATGGCAGGTTCTTTGCCGCCTGCCACTGATGGCAAAGTCTTTGCCGTCTGCCACTGTAGGCAAACTGGCCAAATGGGTCAGCTCCCAGGAAGCACAGCTGGATTCCACGTGTCTTCTTTGCCATCCGCGGCAGACGGCAAAGAGCCTGCATATTGGCTCTTTTATCTGTTTTTATTAAATCCAACAATTTTCATCACAAATATATATGACATACATAGATATATTTCAAAAGGCCATTACAGAGCAAACATATAAGATATCCAACACATAACTTCATCATCCAACCATATATATTACATGCATAGTTCCATCATACATAACAAGTTCAACATAGAGGCATCCAACCATATATATTACAATAGTTTCATCCAACGATACATGCATAGTTCAACGATACAAAAGAAACAGAGAAAGGGATAAGGAGCACTCCATCTATGCAAGCTTTCGTCAAGTGAATGAAATCTGCAAAATGAAAAATAAGAAAGTTAGAGCAAGAAGAGTAGAACAAGAAGAAGAGTAGAACAAGAAGAAGACTAGAACAAGAAGAGTAGAACAAGAAGAAGACTAGAACAAGAAGAGTATGCCATTTATGAGCTAACTTACGTGAAATGGATCATATATGAGCTAACTAAGTTGAAATGGGTCGTTTATGAGCTAGCTAAGGTGACATGGATCATTTATGAGCTAACTTAGTTGAAATGGGTCGTTTATGAGCTAACTAAGGTCAAATGGATCGTTTTTGAGGTAACTAAGCTGAAATGGATCGTTTTTTAGCTAACTTAGGTGAAATGGATCGTTTTTTAGCTAACTTAGGTGAAATGGATCATTTATGAGCTA
The DNA here is from genome assembly GCA_032464435.1 of Aegilops umbellulata. Classification (NCBI taxonomy): domain Eukaryota; kingdom Viridiplantae; phylum Streptophyta; class Magnoliopsida; order Poales; family Poaceae; genus Aegilops; species Aegilops umbellulata. Next base: position 369,634,602 of record CP136060.1, read on the forward strand.
ACTTAGTTGAAATGGATCGTTTTTGAGCTAACTTAGGTGAAATGGATCATTTATGAGCTAATTTAGTTGAAATGGATCTTTTTGAGCTAACTTAGGTGAAATGGATCATTTAAGAGCTAATTTAGGTGAAATGGATCTTTTTAGCTAACTTGGTGAAATGGATCGTTTATGAGCTAAATTAGTTGAAATGGATCGTTTATGAGATAACCTAGGTAAGATGGGTCATTTTGGAGTTAACCTAGGTGAAATGGGTCATTTTATAGCTAACGTAGGTAAAATGGATCATTTAGGAGATAATCTAGGTAAAATGGGTCATTTTTGAGCTAACTTGGACGAACTGGATCATTTATAAGCTAACCTAGGTAAAATGGGTCATTTTAGAGCTAACTTAGGTAAAATGGATCGTCTATGAGCTAACTAAGCTAATTATGCAATTTTTGATATAAGTAAGCTAAGTACAGATCGTTTTAGAGCTAACTTAGGTAAAATGGATGGTTTTGGAGGTCAGTAAGCTTATTAAGTCATTTTGGAGGAGAAGAAGCTAAGTCTAGGTCATTATGGTAAGCATTGGAGGAAATAAAGCTAAGTCTAGGTCTTTATGCATGTGTTAAGCAAAACACTAGATAAACTTACTAAGATCCAGGAGGTGTAGGAGCGGGGTGGCTCGTGTCGGTAGCTGGAGAAGGATCGTGCGATGCTTGTCTGGAGTTACGCTGCACCAAAGATCATTTCCAATGTCTTGTTAGCATGATGACACTCAAATGTTAAGACTAGCAAGTAATGTCCATTCAAATAAAACTCACCGTGGTCCCAGGAGCAATCACTGGCATCGGCGGAGCGGTCTGACCTGTCTTCTCGCACACAGACTGCACATTTGGTTTTGACGACTCAGTCATACTAGTTAGTAATGAGACAAACACTACATGAATGTTTTGGCTAATCTGCAGAAGAAACTTACCACAAGGAACTCGTACATGGCCCTTGCCTGCATGTCATTCCGTGCCCTCTCCTCCTCCATCATCTTTGTCGTCCTCTCCTCCAACTCCCGCTGCCTCTCCGCCGCCTCCGCCAGAAGTTTCTCCGTTCTATCTCTCTCACTCTGTATAGCAGCCCGCAACACCACTCATATGACCATTTGTAATCATTGATGAAAGCGCACACAATGTAATGGAGAAAGATAACTGAGTACGTATCACTAACCTTGATGGCGAGTTGCATTGGCCGTTCACGAGGCCTTATCTCAGGAGCGGAGCTCGAATGGCGCGCCTTGATCTCCGGGAGAGTGCTAGGACAACGGATAAGTCCATCTCCAATGGCTATGGAGCCATGGGACCTCCCGCCACCAGATATCATCACCAGCTCTAGATCAATGGGACCCTGGCTCGGGTTAAAGTCCTCCCCTTTCCTTGCCTTCCCCTCATCTCTATATCTCACGAGCTTGTTGTGGGAGGAGATGTTGGTGAAGTTGTTTGCATCATCGAGGTCAGACTGAGAGAAAGCCTTGACTTTCTTGAAAGAGGCAGTGTGGGCCATGGCATACAGGTCGTACACCTCTGGCACCTTATCCGCCTTATTGTAGCGTGCCTGAAAGAGAGAAACAATGAAAATTAGTAATTAAAGGGCTCAAGCTAGCATGATGAATGAATTGCATGAATCATGAAGCAAACCACATACCCAGTTGCGCCCGAACTGATATAAGTTGGAGCTGCCTTGATGGTGTGGCACACCTTCCATTTGGGCACGTTTGTCCTTGGCCTCCTTGTGGAGGGCTATCCATTGTTTTGAGCACCACTCATCGACCAACACCTCCCAACAATCCATCCGATCCGCACACCATCTCGGAGGCGCCTAAGTTAGCAAATAGAAACTTGAGCGCTACGGCTAAGAATTACTAAATGAAGGAACTTAAGTAGAGAATGCCTTAAGAATTACCTTCATGTACTGCTCCTTACTCAGGAACTTATCGCGGCACGCCGGCTTGGTCTTCTTGATACCACGCAAGGCGTAGTAGTCTCAAACAGCCTGCACCCGAGCCTCGTGCCGTAAGTTCTGGAGTAGGCGCTTGCAGACTTTCTCGATAACATGTGCCGCGTCCTCCTCGTATCCCTCCTCACACCTGTAGAATGTCTGCAATCAAATGAGACAATATTGATTAGTACAATTAATAACTAGCTAGTTGAAGATTTTTAAATGTGTAAAGGAGAAATTACCCAGAACTTTCTGATCACCATGTCTGCCCTCGTGTCGCACACGACACCGTCGATAATCTCATCCGGCGGGGCCGGGGCAGCCACGTAGTGCTCCCAGCTCAATCCAAGGTCTGGAAGCCGACCCTCACCAGGCAACGTGACAAACCCCGGGAAGTTTTGCCGGCAAAGAACTCCAAGGACGGAGTTGGGCCGGCGGACACTATGATGGTGGTCCCAACCCCTGCAGCATGACAAGGCCAACACATTAGTTATTTGAAGAAACGTGAATGCAGAAGGTACAAAAATATTAAATGCACTTACGTACCTCTCCCAATCAGGGAAAATCAACCACCTCTGCTCGCGGGTCACCGGCACGGACGGGAGCCGTGTAGCACCACGCTGGTAGACGTTGCCCCCCTCCTCCCCCTCCTCATCAGTCGGCTCCCCGCCATCATCAGCATGGCCACTCGGCTCCCAGCCATGCTCAGGCTGACCCGAACAGGTACCCCATCCAGACGTGTGCTCCTCCGGGGTCTCGTGGGCCCAAATCTCGTGGGCCGAAGGCCCGTCGACCCGAGGCTCGTGGGCCGAAGACTCGTGGGCCGGAGGAAGGCGCCGTCAGAGTCTCCCTAGCAGTCACATGCTCGGGTGAAACAGCTGGGGGCGGTGGCGAGGAAGGCGCCGTCAGAGTCACCCTACCTCCTCCTCTCCCGTGACCACGTGCTCCACCTCCTTTCTTCTTCTTACCTCGTCCCCTGCTGGGCACCGCGGTCGACGAACAAGGGCCCGGCGGTGTCGCCATACTGTCCAGCAACGCTCGGCGGAGAGGTGCGTGTGGAATGGAAGACCTCACACCACGCGCCGACGAAGAAGGGGCCTCGGCGCGTTCCCGACCAGCGCCCACCATCTTTCAACACCTGCCATGACAAAGAATAAACGAAATTAGTACAACATAAAAAAAGTACCGACATGAATAATAATATGTATATCACTTAAGTGTATCATCATCAAGTACAACATAAAAAAATTGAATAACTGACACTACTAATAATCTCGATCAGTATCATCAATAAATGCATAATCATTGTCATCACTATAATCAATGATGGGCTCATAGGGTTCATTGGCATCAACATGTGCAAGGCCACCTTGACATAGGGGTTTTCTTGTTCTGGCTCTTCTTATTCCTCCTCTGGGGTGATGTCGGATTCATTGTCGCTGTCTACTTCAATGTTTTGGCGTGAAGTATAGCGGTTCTTGAAACGCTTTTTGGAAAGACGTGTCTCTTGGAAGAATTCTCCTTCATATGTGTCTGGGTTAATGTGAGGTTCATAATCCTCTTCCTTTGGGGGAGAAAGTCTAGCACGTGGCAGCACTTCATAAACGACATCCCAACCTTTCAGATTTGGATTAGTTTGGTAGGCCCACGGTAGATAGAATACTTGGGTCGCCTGTTGAGCCATAATATAGACATCAGGAACATCTAAATGAGTGCTTTGGTTGATTTCAACTAGCCCTATATGTTCATGAGTCCTTCTAGTCTCCTTCGGCTGAAACCAATAACATTTGAAGACTACAACATTCGGTGGGTTTTCACCATAGAACAGAAGTTCATAAATTGCTTCAACTCTCCTATAATACTCGGTACCTCCTTCGCCGATAGCAGATACACAACAATTTGTAGACTTTTGGTCGGCCATAGATAGCTCTTTGCCATAGGTACGAAAGCGATACCCGTTGATGTCGTACTTGTCAAATGAACGGACCTTATAGTCAAAACCATTAGCGACTTGTCTCAATTCGGCGTCCATAGACTTTGAATTAGCCTACAAGTTTAACATATGAAAGGATTGTTGCATTATGCACAAATTAGCGAATGAAATGAAATTGTCTAATAGAAATTACCGTTTGTTTGAACCAAGAGATGAAACCGGGATAGCCACCTCCTTGCTTTGCGAGAAGCTCATACTCTTCGACGGAATCCTTTTGGATCTCCGCTCCATACGAGAATATGGCGACGTATCGACTGTATGACATATCCAGGAATAAGAGTAGTTCAAAGGAAATAGAAGTTGCGAAACAATGTACCGAGAACTTACTCGATGTACGGCCGCACTTCTATCAGGTTGTTGAAGATATATAACGAAATGGTCCGCCATTCTTCGTTATCCAAAGATACTGGATGTGAAACACTAGCTGGTGCGAGATTCCCTTTGAATAGGCTGAGGTTGGATCCACCCTTTTTAGGCTCGTCAGCATTGTACCGAGGCTTCGGATTATGAAAATGACGATTGTTGGCTTCGTAGTGCGCTGTTACGAAGTTTGCCGCCTCCTCTGTGATGAATGCCTCAGCCATCGATGCTTCAATTCTACGTTTATTTTTACATTTTTCTCGAAGCGTCTTCTGCATCCTCTCAGTTGGGTAGCACCAACGATTTTGCACGCCCCCCCCAGTCTTGCTTCGGTCGGGAGATGCAAAATCAAATGCTGCATTGGATTAAAGAAGCCCGGTGGAAAGATCTTCTCTAACTTGCAGATCAACTCCGGCGCCAACTCTTCCATTTCTTCTAGCACGCCAGGCGATAGTTCTTTCGCACAAAGAACACGGAAGAAATAGCTGAGTTCTGCCAGTACTAGCCATTCATCCTCAAGGATGAAGCCACGCAACATCACCGGCATTACCCGCTCAATCCATATGTGCCAATCATGACTCTTGAGACCAAATATCTTCAGTTTATCAAGATTCGCTCCCCTCTTTAGATTCGCTGCATACCCATCAGGGAACATCAACTGTTGTTGCACCCACAAGAGAATTTCCCTCATAGCTAGCCTTCCAAGATTCAACCATGCCTTTGGCTTCGTCCAGTTCTGCTTTCCTTTCGGTTCTTTCATGTTTTGTAACAGCCTATCACATAGCGCCTCCAGATCGACTCTAGCCTTAGTATTATCCTTTGACTTCCCATCTATGCCGAACAATGTACCAAAAAGTGCCTCGGCGATTTTCTTCTCAGTGTGCATCACGTCGATGTTGTCTGGGCAAAGGAGGTCTTTGAAGTAAGGCAGATCCCATAAGCATGTTTTGTGAGTCCACGCGTGCTTAGTATTATACCCCTTGAAGTACCCTGGACGTTGTGGATCTGGCTCGAGAGCGTTTAACTGATCCAGGGTCTGCTGGCCTGTCAATGCAGGTGGTGCAGAGTTTTTGACAACTCTACCCCTGATGAAGTTCTTCTTGTCTTTCCTGAACTTATGGCGAGGATCCAGGAACTGTCTATGCATGTTGAAGCAAGAAAACTTGCGACCGGCCTGAAGCCAACGAAACTCAAGAGCTCCCTTGCATGTGGGGGCACAGGAACCTTCCATGCACACACCAGCCAACGAATAGCGCATACGCCAGCAAGTCATGCGTCGAGTACATGTACCAAACACGCATTATGAAGTTCCGTTTGCTAAAGGCGTCGTATGTCTTGAACCCATTATCCCAGGCTTCTTGCAATTCGTCGTTAAGCGGCTGCATGTACACATTCATATTTTTGCCCGGATAGTTGGGTCCTGGAATTATCAACGTCAGGAAAATGTTCTTTCTTTGCATAATCTGTCCGGGGGGGGGGGGGGAGATTGAGTGGAAAGACAAATACGGGCCAACAACTGTATTGGGCTGCCGTCATACCAAACAAACTGAACCCATCCGTGCTGACGTCGACTCGAGGATGCCTCGAATCTGCCGCTTTGTCAGCATGTAATTCATCAAACTTTTTCCACGCAACACCATCCGATGTGTGTACCATCATCAGATTCCATCTGATGCCCGTTTTGTGCCATGTCATCTGTCTGGCCGTCTCTTCGACCATGAAAAGACATTGAAGTCTTGGTACGATTGGCATATACAGAAGAACACTAACGGGGATTTTGGTCTGTGTCTTCTCACCCATACCGTTGTCTACCACAATATACCTGGAAGACTTGCAAATGGGATAATAGTTCAAGTCCGCATAGTCAAGCCTAAATAAGGCACATCCTTTCTCACAGGCATGTATCTTCTCATAGGGCATCTTCAGTGCACGGAGGATTTTGTCCGACTGGTACAGGTTTACAGGCATTACATGGCCTTTGGGTAGAAAGCGTCCAAATACTGTCATAATTGCGTCATAGCATTCTCTGCCCAAGTTGAACTGAGCCTTCAGAGCCATTACTTGTGAGATGGCATCCAACTGACAAAGCTCAGTGTGCTCATGGAGCGGACGTTTCGAAGACTCCAACATTTCATTGAAGGCCTTTGCAGATTCCTCCATCTCCTCGTCCGAATCCCGAGCATCATCATAGCCTTGCACCATGTTTTCCATTCCGGTACCATGCTCGTCGGTGCGACGACGATCCACCTCAGCTCGGTCACGTTGGGCAGACTCACCATGAAATGTCCACATCGTATAATCGGGCGTAAAACCACTCTTCTGCAGGTGTTTGCCCATTTCAGCCTCTGTCTTCTTTTCCCAATTGCCGCACCGGAAACAGGGGCACCAGGTTTTCTTTTGGCCATTTGCAAATGCGGCTTGCACAAACCCCTTAGTTTTTGTGAACCATTCAACGCTCCATTTGTTCTGACCAGTGTGACCGGTATACATCCAAGCACGGTCACTCATCTTGACTTTCAGAGTTACTGGACACACAACAATTGTACATGTAATTCACCATGTATATATTCATCAGTTGTCAATTTTATTACGTCCATGCAACCTACACTGTAATAGGTAATGATAGGTCCTAATCCCACCCGTGTATGTGTAGATTGGGTTCATTTTCCCATGCTATGCTCCGGATCCGACGCAAAATTTCGGCAGCACCTCCCCGCTGTTCTCCTGATACACGTCTCTGCAATAAACAGAGAGGATGTGTACCCGGAGAACAACAGGGGAGGCACTGACGAAATATATGCGTCGGATCCGGAGCAAAGCATATGGGAAAACGAACCCAATCTACACATACTCGGGCTGTCCATGGATAGCGTTGGACAATTCGAAAGAATCAAGGTTATAAATATGCAAATGCATGCATATTTATAACTATGACGCTTTCGAACGGGAGACACATATTGGTTACGCATACTAATGATTCAAGACACATATATAGCTAGCTATCAAGTTTCATCGGAATAGATCAAATAATTAATGGGGGAGGAGGACTTGTCATTTGTGCTCACCCATGAACGAAGGGGCAGAGCTCGTCAAACGCACGACGAGGTCGTCGAACACCAAACCTCGCAGCGATGAAACAACTGCACATTTAAAACTACACGATCAACACAATTATATATGATGTTTTTCATAACAAAATCGAAAAATATATGACCTAACTAATAATTCCCAAATATATGACCCCGTCGGCCTCTGGAAGGCCAAAGAACACCTTTTCGGGAGGTGTTGGTGGTCGGGGTGTCCTGTCGGTGTCGGGGTGCCGTGTCGGGGTCGGGGTGCTGTTTCGGGGTCGGGGGGTCGGGGTGTCGTGTCAATGTCGGGGTAGTGCCGTGTCGGTGTCGGGGTGTTGTTTCGGGGTCGGGGTGTGGTGTCGGGGTCAGGGTGTCGGGTCAGGCTCGGGGTCGGGGTGTCGGGTCAGGCTCGGGGTCGGGGTGTCGGGTCAGGCTCGGGGGGTCGGGGTGTCGGGGTCGGGGTGTCGGGGTCGGGGTCGGGGTGTCGGGGTCGGGGTGTCGTGTCGGGGTGCCGGGTCGGGGTCTTTTTTCCTTTTCTTCTTTTCCTCTTCTTCCTTTTCTTCCTTTTCTTCCTTTTTTCCTTCTTCTTCGTCTTCTTCTTCTTCTTCCTCCTTTCCTTTTTCCTCTTCTTCTTCTCCTCCTCTCCTGTTTTTTCTTCTTCTTCTTCCTCTTCTTCTTTTTTCTTCTCCTCCTCCTCTTCTTCTTCTTCCTTTCCTTTTTCCTCTTCTTCTTCCCCTCCTCTCCTGTTTTTTTCTTCTTCTTCTTCTTCTTCTTCCTCTTCTTCTTTTTTCTTCTCCTCCTCCTCTTCTTCTTCTTCCTTTCCTTTTTCCTCTTCTTCTTCTCCTCCTCTCCTGTTTTTTTCTTCTTCTTCTTTTTCTTTCCTAAAACTGAACTAAACCTAAATCTAATCTAAACATAAACCTAGAACTAAAAAAACAGAAGAAAAAAAGGAAAAAACTAAATCTAAACCTAAAACTAAACTAAACCTAAACCTAAACCTAAAACTAAAACTGAATCTAAACTAAACATAAACCTGAAACTAAAAAAATAGAAAAAAAAGGACAGGTAGAGCTCACCTGGGCCGGTGGAGGAGGTGGCCGGTGGAGGAGGGGGGCGGGGCGGCCTGGAGCGGCGGCGCCGGTCCCAGGGCGGTGGGGCGCGGGGGGGCCAGGGTGCCGGGGGGCCGGGGCGCGGCAGGGGCGACGGGGCGGGCGGCCGGTGGAGCAACGACGCTCGGGGCGGTGGGGCGCGGGTGGGCCGGGTCGCCGGGGGGCCTGGGCGCGGCGGCGCCGAGACGGGGCGGGGGGCCGGGGCGATGGGGCGGTGGGGCGACGGGGCGGGGGGACGGTGGGGCGGCTGGGCGGTGGTGCGACCGGGCGGCGGCGAGTGGTGTGGGGGCGGCGGCGCGCGTGTGTGGGAGGGAAACAGAGAGATAGAGGGGGGGTGGGGCGCGCCGGCCGTTAGATACGTTCCGTTAATCTTTGCCGTCCGCCACCTTTGTCGTCCGCTATTGTGCGCTTTGCCATCCGCTAGCGGACGACAAAGAGGGGGGCCGTTAAGTATTTTTTAACCCGCTCCTCAGTGGGGCCCCCCTCCCTCTTTGCCGTCTGCTAGCGGACGGCAAAGATTCTTTGCCGTCAGCTAGCAGACGGCAAAGAACAGGCTGATGGCAAAGGCTTTCTTTGCCATCAGCCTGTTCTTTGCCGTCCGCTTTCAGGTAGCTGATGGCAAAGAGCTTCTTTGCCGTCCGCTAGCAGACGGCAAAGAGCTGGCAGATGGCAAAGTAGCTGATTCCAGTAGTGATTGATTTCACAAGATTCAGTATTGGTAAGAGGAGCAATCGGAGTGCTAAGGAAATCATTATTGTTGGTATTGGTAAAGTCACATAAGTTGGTATTATCTTGAGCCATAGCGACAAACAAGCAATCCAACACACGAGCAAACAAAAAGACAAGCGAGGAAAAAGGCAAACAGAAAAGAGAGGGCGAATAAAACGGCAAGGGTGAAGTGGGGGAGAGGAAAACGAGAGGCAAATGGCAAATAATGTAATGCGGGAGATAAGGGATTGTGATGGGTACTTGGTACGTTGACTTTTGGATAGACTCCCCGGCAACGGCGTCAGAAATTCTTCTTGGTACCTCTTGAGCACTGCGTTGGATTTCCCCGAAGAGGAAAGGATGATGCAGCAAAGTAGCATAAGTATTTCGCTCAGTTTTTGAGAACCAAGGTATCAATCCAGTAGGAGGCTACGCACGAGTCCCTCATACCTACACAAAGCAAATAACTCCTCGCAACCAACGCGAATAGGGGTTGTCAATCCCTTCACGGTTACTTGCGAGAGTGAGATCTGATAGAGATGATAGACAATATTTTTGGTATTTTTGGTATAGAGATGCAAAGTAAAATAAAAGGTAAAGTAAAAAAGCAAAGCAGTAATAAAGTTATGGAAGATTAATAAGATGAAGATAGACCCGGGGGCCATAGATTTCACTAGTGGCTTCTCTCAAGAGCATAAGTATTTCTACGGTGGGTGAACAAATAAGTGTTGAGCAATTGACAGAATTGCGCATAGTTATGAGAATATCTAGGTATGATCATATATATAGGCATCACGTCCGAGACAAGTAGACCGACTCTTGACCGCATCTAATACTATTACTCCACTCATCGACCGCTATCCAGCATGCATCTAGAGTATTAAGTTAAAACAGAGTAACGCCTTAAGCAAGATGACAGGATGTAGAGGGATAGTTTCATGCAATATGATAGTAACCCCATCTTGTTATCCTCGATGGCAACAATACAATACGTGCCTTGCTGCCCCTACTGTCACTGGGAAAGGACACCGCAAGACTGAACCCAAAGCTAAGCACTTCTCCCATTTGCAAGAAAAACCAATCTAGTAGGCCACACCAAACTGATAATTCGAAGAGACTTGCAAAGATAACCAATCATACATAAAATAATTTAGAGAAGATTCAAATATTTTTCATAGATAGACTTGATCATAAACCCACAATTCATCAGTCTCAACAAACACACCGCAAAAGAAGATTACATCAAATAGATCTCCATGAGAGAGGGGGAGAATATTGTATTGAGATCCAAAAAGAGAGAAGAAGCGATCTAGCTACTAACTATGGACCCGAAGGTCTGAGATAAACTACTCACACTTCATCGGAGGGGCTATGATGATGTAGAAGCCCTCCGTGGTAGATGCCCCCTCCGGCGGAGCTCCGAAACAGGCCCCAAGATGGGATCTCGTGGGTACAGAAGGTTGTGGCGGTGGAATTAGGTTTTTGGCTCCGTATCTGATCGTTTAGGGGTACGTAGGTATATATAGGAGGAAGAAGTACGTTGGTGGAGCTTCATGGGCCCCACGAGGGTGGGGGCGCGCCCTAGGGGGGTGGGCGCGCCCCCTACCTCATGCCCACCTCGGAGCTTTCTTGACGTAGGGTCTAAGTCTCCTAGATCATGTTCGGTGAGAAAATCACGTTCCCGAAGGTTTCATTCCATTTGGACTCCGTTTGATATTCCGTTTCTTTGAAACTCTAAAATAGGAAAAAACAACAATTCTGGGCTGGGCCTCCGGTTAATAGGTTAGTCCCGAAAATAACATAAAAGGGAATAATAAAGCCCAATATGGTCCAAAAGAGTAGATCATATAGCATGGAGCAATAAAAAATTATAGATACGGTTGAGACATATCAACGGCTGAATCCTAAGACGAAAGAAGTGGTAAGAAAGGAAATACTAAAGCTCCTTAAGGCAGGTATAATTTACCCCGTTGCTGATAGTCAGTGGGTAAGTCCTGTCCATTGTGTCCCTAAGAAGGGAGGTATTACTGTCGTTCCTAATGATAAAGATGAATTGATTCCGCAAAGAATTATTATAGGTTAAGGAATGGTAATTGATTTCCACAAATTAAATAAAGCTACTAAAAAGGATCATTACCCCTTACCTTTTATTGATCAAATGCTAGAAAGATTATCCAAACATACACATTTTTGCTTTCTAGATGGTTATTCTGGTTTCTCGCAAATACCTGTGTCAGCCGATGATCAATAAAAAACCACTTTTACATGCCCTTTCGGTACTTTTGCTTATAGACGTATGCCTTTTGGTTTATGTAATGCACCTGCTACCTTTCAAAGATGCATGGTGGCTATATTCTCTGACTTTTATGAAAAGATTTGTGAGGTTTTCATGGACGATTTCTCTGTCTATGGATCCTCTTTTGATGATTGCTTAAGCAACCTTGATCGAGTTTTGCAGAGATGTGAAGAAACTAACCTTGTCTTGAATTGAGAGAAGTGCTACTTTATGGTTAATGAAGGTATTGTCTTGGGGCATAAAGTTTCTGAAAGAGGTATTGAAGTTGATAGAGCCAAGGTTGATGCTATTGAGAAGATGTCATGTCCCAAGGACATCAAAGGTATAAGAAGTTTCCTTGGTCATGCCGGTTTTTGTAGGAGGTTCATTAAGGACTTCTCAAAAATTTCTCGGCCTCTGACTAATTTATTACAAAAAGATATACCATTTGTCTTTGATGATGATTGTGTAGAAGCATTTGAAATACTTAATAAAGCATTGATCACTGCACCTATCGTTCAACCACCTGATTGGAATTTACCTTTTGAAATTATGTGCGATGCTAGTGATTATGCTGTAGGTGCTGTTCTAGGGCAAAGAGTTGATAAGAAATTAAATGTTATTCAATATGCTAGTAAAACTCTAGACAATGCCCAGAGAAATTATGCTACTACTGAAAAAGAATTTTTAGCAGTTGTATTTGCTTGTGATAAGTTCAGACCTTATATTGTTGATTCTAAAGTAACTATTCACACGGATCATGCTGCTATTAAATACCTTATGGACAAGAAAGACGCTAAACCTAGACTTATTAGATGGGTTCTCTTGCTACAAGAATTTGATTTGCATATTATTGATAGAAAGGGGCTGAGAACCCCGTTGCAGATAACTTGTCTAGGTTAGAAAATGTTCTTGATGACCCACTACCTATTGATGATAGCTTTCCTGATGAACAATTAAATGTCATAAATGCTTCTCATACTGCTCCATGGTATGCTGATTACGCTAATTACATTGTTGCTAAATTTATACCACCTAGTTTCACATACCAGCAAAAGAAAAAGTTATTCTATGATTTGAGACATTACTTCTAGGATGACCCACATCTTCATAAAGAAGGAGTAGATGGTGTTATTACATGTTGTGTACCTGAGCATGAACAGGAACAGATCCTACGCAAGTGTCACTCGGAAGCTTATGGAGGACACCACGCTGGAGATAGAACTGCACATAAGGTATTGCAATTAGGTTTTTATTGGCCTACTCTCTTCAAGGATGCCTGTAAGTTTGTCTTATCTTGTGATGAATGTCAAAGAATTGGTAATATTAGTAGACCTCAAGAAATGCCTACGAATTATTCACTTGTTATTGAACCATTTGATGTTTGGGGCTTTGATTATATGGGACGTTTTCCTGCCTCTAATGGATACACACATATTTTAGGTGCTGTTCATTACGTTACTAAGTGGGTAGAAGCTATTCCAACGAGTAGTGCTGATCATAACACCTCTATTAAGATGCTTAAAGAAGTTATTTTTTTCAAGGTTTGGAGTCCCTAGATATTTAATGACTGATGGTGGTTCACATTTTATTCATGGTGCTTTCCGTAGAATGCTTGCTAAATATTATGTTAATCATAGAATTGCATCCCCTTATCACCCACAGTCTAGTGGCCAAGTAGAAATGAGTAATAGAGAACTCAAATTAATTTTGCAAAAGACTGTTAATAGATCTAGGAGGAATTTGTGCAAGAAACTTGATGATGCATTATGGGCTTATAGAACCGCATATAAAAATCCTATGGTTATGTCTCCGTATAAAATGGTTTATGAGAAAGCATGTCACTTACCTCTCGAATTAGAACATAAGGCATATTGGGCTATTAAAGATCTCAATTATGATTTCAAACTTGCCGGTGAGAAGAGGTTATTTGACATTAGCTCACTTGATGAATGGACAACCCAAGCCTATGAGAATGGTAAGTTGTTTAAAGAAAAAGTTAAAAGATGGTATGACAAAAGGATACAAAAGCGTGAGTTTAATGTAGGTGATTATGTATTGCTATACAACTCTCGATTAAGATTTTTTGTAGGAAAACTTCTCTCTAAATGGGAAGGTCCTTACGTTATCGAGGAGGTCTATCGTTCCGGTGCCATAAAAATCAACAACTTCGAAGGCACAAATCCGAAGGTGGTCATAGAATCAAACATTATATCTCAGGTAATCCCATAAATGTTGAAACCAATGTTATTGAAACCTTAACCCCGGAGGAGTACATAAGAGACACTTTCCGGAACGTTTCAGACTCCGAAAAGGAATAGGTATGTGGTACAGTAAGTAAACCGACTCCAAAACAATTCTAATGGCAATTTTTCTCCGTTTTGGAATATTTAAAAAAATAGAAAAATAAGATGCAGTCTGGGAAGGACACAAGGGTTCCACGAGGTTGGAGGGCACGCCCTACCCCCCGGGCGCGCCCCCCTGCCTCGTGGGCACCTCATGTGCTCTCTGGACTCCGTTTTCTTGCACGATACATATTTTGGTCGGTAAAAATTCATTATATATTCTCCCGAAGGTTTTGACTCATGTATCACGCAAATATCTTCTGTTTTCGTTTCGAGCTGTTTTTCTGACAGATCTAGATCATCATGACGTCTTCAAGCTCCCCTAAGGACAAGTTCTTCAAGAAGGTCATCAACCCTTACCTCGCGGAGGTGCTGCGACACCCTCAAACCATTGAGATGCGTGATGGGTTGCTGCACATCCGCGATGTTGAGGGACCGAAGGGGACCGGAAGCATGGAGACGAGGCTCGAAGCAATGGAGCAACAAGTTTTCAAGTGCCAGGGGATGGTGGAACGTGGACTCAACTCCAACCACATGATGATCGCGGAGTTCACCAACAACCACAAGCTGGATGCCAAGAACATTGGGGACACCATCTTCAAGCTTCACGAGAAGATCGAGCACCTCCAAGCCCAAATCTACGACCCGCAAAACCAAAATTGTGAGTATGAATATAGATTCAAGAGGATGAGTTTGGCTGCAGATTTGAGGATCCCGGAGACTCGATCATCCTTATATGATGGTGGGCCTATGCCTTGGAAGGTGGATGACAAGCCCACATCATCAACAACTCCACCACCTTCTTACGAGCAAAGGTGTCACATCCCCTAGCTCTGGCTGCTCTGGGTTAGCTAGTCTGGTGTGGCATCATGTTTAAATTTCTCTTAAACCTGAAATGGGGATGACAGAACCCCCAGCACCCCCCTGAAACCAACTAGGGTTTACTAAAATTATTTTTAGTGAACCTGAAATGCCCTTATAAAATGTTCATCATCTTTGCCTTGGTCTAGAACCTTTGACAAAAATGATGCACACTTTTCTAGGACAACAGAGGGTCACTGAATTAAATCATATAGTATTTGCATTTGGGCATTTAAATGCTATAAAATATTTTAAATGCTCAAATAATCATAAACTAAAATGTTTACTGTTGGATATGTTCCAAACAGTAGCCATGATTAGTTTCATGATTTTTGGAAATGCCCTGGCATTTTTAATAAAGCCCTGAAGTTATAGAAATAAAAGAAAACAGGAAATAATAAATAGGAAGGAACTTACCTGGCAAAGCCCACCTGGTCGGGTACTGTAGCAGCCAGCTGGGCAAAGCCAGCCCAGCCCACCACTGCCTCCCCCCTGTCGTCTTCCTCCCCTGCCAGGAGGACAGAGGCGCGTGTCCGCCCCGCGTCGGCCACCTCCTCCCTCCCTGCCTTCCTGGCTCCTCCCCGGTGCACCTAGACGACGCCACGGAGACGACCTCGACCCCCTGCACCTCTCCCCTCTCTCCCAGGACCCTTTCCCCCTCCTCTGCCCCCTTCCCGCAGCACCACCGAGCGCAGCCGTCGCCGTCGCTCGCTGCTGCCGCAGCCACCGCCTCCCCCTTGCCTTGCCGACGTGTCCACGGCCATTGCCTCATCGCCAGAACCCTCTCCGCTGAGTCAAGCAACGCCGGACGCCGCCAAACGCCGCCGACGCCGTCGTCTTCAACTTTCTGCCTCTCCAGATCGCCGGAGATGCCCCGTCGTCGTCCGTGCCTCCCCGAGCTCGCCGTTCGGTCCCCTGCACTCACCGTGAGCCCCTGAGCTTTTCCCCTCACCTCCCCCTCTCGCTAGCTTCCTCTAGCCACCGCCCCATGAGCTCCCGAGGCCGACGTCCGCCATGGCCGACCTCCTGCTCACATCTGAGCTTACTAGGCCCAGCTGTGCCGTCCATCGTGCTCCTAGGGCCCCCTAGATGCGGCCTAGCTACCTGGCTCCCTCGAGGGCGAGCCGTAGCCCTATGCTCGTGCACCACCGAGCTCCAGCCACCGCACTTGTCGCCGTTGCCGTCGCTACGGGCCGCCCTAGCCACTGCCGCTTGCACTTCTCGACGCGGACGAGCACGAGCAACGCGTAGATGCCCTCCGCCGCGGGTTTGGTCGCCCGTGGGCGAAACCCGAGCCTTGCCACCGCGTCTGCTCGTCGCTGGCGGCTAAACGCCGGGCTAACTACTAATTAGCACTAAGCTAATGACCCACAGACTCACAGACATGTGGGCCCCACTGCCTAGTTAACTCTTGTTTAGCTTTTGTTTAGATTAGACTAACCACACGGGCCCCACCGGTCAGTTTGACCTGGCCACGTCATCTGTTGTCCGACCCCACACGTCATCGTTGACTTGCTAACGTGGCTGCTGACCCGACCCCACTTGTCGGTGACCCAGACAGCACAGTGTGACTGACCAGTGGACCCCACTGGTCAGGTTTGACCTCGAGGCGCCCAGTTGACGTGCTGACATCAGGGTGATGTCATGCTGACGCAACAACTCTTTTTTGGAATTATTCTTATTCAGGAAATTCCAGAAATTAATGCAAACTTCTAAAATTCATATAAAATCAACCGTAGCTCCAAATCAAACAAATTATATATGAAAAATGATCATAAAAATCCAATCTATCCATTTGTATTGGTTTCATGCATGTTAGAGCAACCTAAACTTGCTGCATAGATGAAACATGATAATGCACTTATGTAAGTTCATAGTTAGGCTTGTATTTGAATCCTTGATTCAAATAAGCTCAAAACCTTCTGGTTGTAGTTGCACTAGCCCAACACACCCATTTTGCCATGTATTGATCATGCATCATATTGTGCATTGCATTGATTGTGTTTCTTTCTCTATGTTGCCGGTATTTGTTCCCTCTGAGTAGACGTTGCTTCGACGATGTGATCGTTGACACTGATGAAGACCCAATGCTATCTTCAGAAGTGCCAGGCAAGCAAAAACCCCTTGTTCATTCCGATACAATTCCACTCTCTCGCTCCTGCTCTCTTTTACTGCATTAAGACAACAACGAGTCAACTATTACATGTTGCGGTAGTTGAACCCCTTATCCTCTGCATGACCTGTCATTGCCACAGTAAATAGATGAAACCCACTAGCATGAGTAGGAGTTGTTTGAGCCCTGATGTGCCTACTCATTCATGTTTGTTGTCATGCCTGCTACTCCTTAGAGTTGAGTCGGGTCTGATTCATCGGGGATGAATTGGAAAGTAGTGAACATGTCCTACTGTTGAGAGCTAAGTGTGTGAATACGATTTGGTAAAGGTAGCGGTGAGAGGCCATGTGTAGCGACCAGACCTCAAACAGTCTGATCTCTGTGCTCCCGTGTCATCCCTGGATCAGTAATGCTGACACCACACAGTACTTCGAAGGATTTATAATAGAGTAGCAATCACACACTTATTACATCGGTGTCTCAAAGAGAACTTATTACAATAAGTATGGCTTAAGGCCATCTAATAACGATAACAGCAGAAGGCTTGGAAGATAAGTGAGTCCATCAACTCCAACGGCATCACTGAGTATAGGACCACGACCTAAAAGGCACCTTACTCGTCGTCTGAAAAGTCTGCAACATGAAACGTTGCAGCCCGAAAACGGGTCAGCACATGGAATATGCTGGCAATATAACACATAGAGAATAATGAATGAATAGGCCTATACTACATGCATATATGGCTGGTGGAAAAGCTCTATGGTTACAGTTTTGCGTAAAGCCAATTTTCCCTACTACAAAGGAATAAATTTATTTAACTATCATGGTGGTTGTTAAACATTGAGGATGGTTGACAACATCCTCAATCCCAATGAAAAATAGTCATCAAATAACCCAACAATATTAATTTAGAAGTAACATGATGAGATTCACATGATATCCAAGTACTAGATACTCAAGATGTCCATAACTGGGGACATGGCTAACCATGATTAGTTTGTACACTCTGCAGAGGTTTGCGCACTTTTCCCCACAAGACTTGATCGCCTCCGTTAGATTTCTCGCACTACATGATGTTTGAGAAACGGATGAACGAGACATAGTCTTTCTGAAGCGCTAGCACCTTACGTTGGATAGACCGGTACACCTACTTTCTCCTACATCTGCTAGTCTACCCTGTAAGAGTTCGCACGACATAATCAACTATGCCAGAGCCCATAATGGCTTGTGGCTGCACACGGAAGTTTCTAGTTTGAATAATCTTATGATCCCTTTGAGCCTGGGTGGCGGTCTAAAAAGAAACAGGCAGTCCTGATAGAAACCAGGTGCCTCAATCCTCCCAGATGTGTATTTAAGTTGCCACCTTAAGTAAACCATTAAAATTAACAAACTCACATATGTCATGGATATCACTCACCCAATCCACGTCTACTAGCATAGCATGGCATAATAAGCAAACGTAGAAGTAACTCCCCAAAGGTTTCATAATAATATAGGTAATAGGTACTACCTCATCTACTTTCCATCCCTCAATTTAATTAGATCCTAATCATGCAGTGTTTGAGGATAGATCTAATGCAATAAAACTGGGTAGTAGAAAAGGTATGATCAAAGTGTTACTTGCCTTGCTGATGATCCGCGAAACCAAGAGATTCGAAGTAACAGGCGGCGCACTCCGGGTATTCTATCGCAGACAAACAAACAAGCATATAATAAGTACTCATCTAATGCACAGGTAAAACTCAAATAAAAGAGATCTAACCAGAAAGTTCAACTTAAGAACTCCGGTATGCAAAAAGAATCAAATCGAACGAAGCAAAAGAAATCAAACGGCGAAAGGAATCAACTTCGTTCTAGTAATCTGGATCTAAGTCAAATTTTACAGTAGCAAAAACTTGTTTAAGTTGATTATTCGGAAAGAGGGTTTCGAGACGAAACTCCACGCGCTTGAATCGCCTGATTCCGATAAACGAGCGAAAAGTTATACTAAAACGAAAATCGGATCAGAAATCGCGATCAGAAAATAACCGCCGAAAATCCGACGAAAAAGAAAGACGACGAACAGATTAATCGTTAATTAACCTAATCCGAAAATATTTAAAATAATTAAAATAATAAAATTATATTAAAATAAAAAATCAAAAATAAAACCGACCAAAATTTTTTTTTGAAAAAAAATCGGCACGAAAATCGAGGCGACGGCGAACCTCGGGCGGCGTGCAACTCCGGCGAGTCGGCGGCGGGTCCGGCGGCGGCGGGCTAGGGTTTCCGGCGCGGGTGCGGTTATGGGCTGGGGCGTCGGGTGCCTCGCTATTCAAAGGCGCCCCCGGGCGGAGTCCCGCTCGGGTACGGCCCATAGTCGGTTTCTTTTTTTTTAAATAAGTACGCTCAGAAGAAAAATAAAAAGAAATACTAAACCGACTCCAAAAATCATGAAATAAGTTTTCCCGGGTTTCTAGAATCAAGCCCGATAAAGTGAACATTTATTTGGGCCCAAATTACAATTTTGAAAAACACGTATTTTTCCTAAATCCAATTAAAAATACCGAAAAACTCCGAAATAAATCTTATTTGATTTTTTTATTAAATCCTCAATATTCCTATATTTTGGGAAAGTCATTTTATTCCCTCTCTCATTTCTTTGTAATAGAAATAATTGACGATAAAATAAATAAAATCAAATGATCCTGTTTACACAATTTGAGAAAACTCAAATATGTAAATAACGAAATCCCCAACTCTCTCCATGGTCCTTGAGTTGCTTAGTATTTTCTAGGATCAACACAAAAGCAAAATAAAATATGATATGCATGATGATCTAATGTATAACATTCCAAATTGAAAATTTGGGATGTTACAAACCTACCCCCCTTAAGATGAACCTCGCCCTCGAGATTCGGGTTGGCTAGAAAATAGGTGAGGGTGGTCCTTGAGCAAATCTTCCTCTCGCTCCCAGGTGGCTTCATCCTCCGTGTGGTGGCTCCACTGAACTTTGCAAAACTTGATAACCTTGCTGCGGGTGACTCGGCTGGCAAACTCGAGAATCTTAACTGGTTTCTCCTCATAGGTCAAATTGTTATCCAACTGAATTGCTTCCAATGGCACTGTGTCTCTCAAAGGTATGTCAGCCATCTCCGCATGACACTTCTTCAACTGAGAAATGTGGAATACATCATGAACTCCTGAAAATCCTTCTGGCAATTCCAACTTGTAGGCCACTTCTCCCATACGCTCCAAAACTCGATATGGCCCTACAAATCGTGGTGCTAACTTCCCCTTAACTCCAAAGCGCTTAATCCCTCGAAGTGGAGATACTCGAAGATAAACTCTGTCTCCGACTTTGTAAACTGTCTCCTTGCGTTTAGAATCTGCGTAGCTCTTTTGCCTAGACTGGGCTACCTTGAGCCTATCGCGAATCAACTTCACCTTCTGTTCAGACTCTTTAATCAGATCTTGTCCAAACAACTGGCGGTCTCCAACTTCGTCCCATGACAACGGTGTCCTGCACCTCCTTCCGTACAATGCTTCGAAAGGGGCCATCTTCAAACTGGTCTGATAGCTATTATTGTAAGAGAACTCTGCATATGGCAAATTCTCGTCCCAACTAGATCCATAATCTAGCGCACAAGCTCTCAGCATATCCTCCAAAATCTGATTGACTCTCTCGGTATTTCCATCTGTCTGCGGATGAAAAGTTGTACTAAATTCTAGCCTAGTACCCAAAGTCTCATGCAACTGCTTCTAGAACTTTGAGGTAAACTGGGTTCCTCTATCTGATACGATACTCCTCGGAACTCCATGCAGACATACGATTCTGGTCATATATATCTTTGCCAACTTAGCACTGGTGTAAGTGGTCTTCACTGGGATGAAATGAGCTACCTTCATCAATCGATCAACTACAACCCAAATCGAGTCATAGCCTGAACGAGTCCTTGGTAATCCTATGATAAAATCCATGCCTAGCTTATCCCACTTCCATTCGGGTATCGGCAATGGTTGCAACAATCCTGCTGGCTTATGATGCTCTGCCTTTACTCTCTGACATACATCACAACTGCTACATACTCCGCAATATCCTTCTTCATTCCGGTCCACCAGAAAATATCCTTCAAATCTGAATACATCTTGGTATTTCCTGGGTGAATCGAATACGGTGAATCATGTGCCTCTTGCAGAATCAACTTCCTGATCTCCGGGTCATTGGGTACATAAACACGGTATTCAAACCATAGGGTGTCGTGCTCATCCTCACAAAATCCCTTAGCTTTTCCTTGGCTCATTTTCTTCTTTATAGAGGCAATCTCCTTGTCAGATTTCTGAGCCTCTCTGATTTTATCCATCAATGTTGACTGAATCTCCAATGCTGCTACATAGCCTCTCGGAACTATCTCCAAACATAGCTCACGAAGATCTTCTGCTAACTCCTTTGGTATTTCTCCCGTCATCAGTGTATTGACATGGCTCTTACGGCTCAATGCGTCAGCTACTACATTAGCTTTTCCGAGATGGTAATGCAATCTCATATCATAATCCTTGATGAGCTCTAACCATCTCCTTTGTCTGAGGTTCAACTCCTTCTGCGTGAAAATGTACTTCAAACTCTTGTGATCCGTGTACACCTCACAATGATTTCCAATGAGGAAATGTCTCCATGTCTTCAATGCATGCACTACAGCTGCTAAATCCAAATCATGCGTGGCATAATTCAATTCGTGAGGCTTCAGTTGTCGTGAAGCATACGAAACAACTCTTCCCTCCTGCATAAGCACTGCTCCAAGTCCTCGATGTGAAGCGTCACAATACACCTCATAATCCTTGGTCTGATCGGGCAAAATCAACACTGGTGAGGTAACCAAACGTTTCTTCAATTCCTGGAAACTAGCCTCACACTCCTCAGTCCATTTGAACTTAGTATCCTTCTTCAGCAACTCCGTCATAGGATTTGCAATCTTTGAGAAGTTCTCAATAAATCTTCGGTAGTATCCTGCGAGTCCCAGAAAACTCCGGATCTCTCCAACTGGTTTTGGTGCTTCCCAATTGGTCACAGTGATAACTTTTGTGGGATCAACTGCTATTCCTTCTCCGGATATAACATGTCCAAGGAATCCTACTTCCTTCAACCAAAACTCACATTTGCTGAACTTGGCATATAACTGATGTTCTCTGAGCTTCTCAAGTACCAATCGCAAATGTTCTTTATGCTCCTCTTCATTCTTCAAAAATACCAGAATATCATCGATGAAAACCACGACGAACTTATCCAAAAACTCCATAAACACTTTGTTCATCATGTTCATAAAATAGGCAGGTGCGTTAGTCAGTCCAAATGACATAACGGTATACTCATACAGTCCATATCTTATGGTGAATGCTGTCTTAGGTATGTCCTGCTCTCGAATCTTCAACTGATGGTACCCTGATCGCAAATCGATCTTGGAAAACACTTTAGCCCCTTGCAATCGATCAAACAGATCATTGATCATTGGTAGCGGGAACTTGTTTTTGATTGTTACTTCGTTCAATCCTCGATAATCAACAACCATTCTTAACGATCCATCCTTCTTCTCCACTAGAAGTACTGGTGATCCCCAAGGCGAAGAACTTGGGCGAATGTAACCTTTATCCAGTAACTCCTTAATCTGTTTCTTAATTTCCACCAAATCCTGTGCGGGCATCCTGTACGGTCTCTTCGATATTGGCCCAGTGCCTCGAAAAAGCTCAATCAAAAACTCAATATCTCTATCTGGTGGCATGCCTGGCAACTCTTCTGGAAATACATCAGGAAAATCCTTTACCACTGGTACTTCCTCCTGTACAACTCCTGATAAGGTATTTAATTGTGTCCTGTTCGGCGCATGCCGGGATACATACTTGATCCTTCTTCCTTCTGGCGTTGTGAGCAAAATTGTCTTACTGACGCAATCGATGTTTCCACCATACATCGACAGCCAATCCATACCGAGAATTACATCCAAACCTTGGGATTCCAAAATGATTAAATCCGTTGGGAAAACATGCCTTCCTATACTTAATGGCACTTGAAAACATCCTTGTCTGGCCATGTACTCTGCTCCTGGCGAGCTTACTATCATAGGTGTTTTAAGAACCCTAGTGGGCAGGCTATACTTTTCCACAAATCCCCTTGATATGTACGAATGCGATGCACCAGTATCGAAAAGAACGAGTGCAGTAAATGACTTAACCAAAAACTTACCGATTACTGCATTAGGCTGAGCTTCAACCTCCTCCACATTAACGTGGTTCACCTGTCCCCTGTTGAAAGGGTTCGGCTTCTTTCCCGAGCTTCCATTTCCATTTTGGCCTTCAGGACATTCATTGGCATAATGCCCGGTCTTGGAACACTTGAAACAGGTGACTTGGCTCAGGTCCCTCTTAGCTGGGGTTGATGGGGTGGTCCGATTCTGGCCGTTGCTTCCTCCATTCCCATTACCATTCTTGGAGCCATTATGGTTGTGCGAGCTACCTCCTCAATGGGTATGCTGAAAATGAACTCCCGGTTTAGGGGTTAGACGGGGCTTCTGCTGAGCTCCTGAGTTATACTTCCCCTGTCCATACTTCCTCTTGCGGTTTTCAATCTGCTGCTGCTTCCCTTCAATCATAAGAGCACGATCTACCAACTC
The DNA here is from genome assembly GCA_032464435.1 of Aegilops umbellulata. NCBI lineage: Eukaryota > Viridiplantae > Streptophyta > Magnoliopsida > Poales > Poaceae > Aegilops > Aegilops umbellulata. The sequence continues at coordinate 369,658,049 of CP136060.1, forward strand.
CTGGTAGTTGTTGAAACTTGCTACCATCAACTGCATACTCAGCTCGTCATTCAATCCTTCCAGAAACTTCTCCTGCTTAGCTGCATCCGTAGCAACGTCATCTGGGGCATAACGTGCTAGCTTACTAAAATCATCCACATACTGGCCAACTGTCCGTCCTCCTTGGCATAAGTTGCGAAACTCACGCTTCATCATGGCCATAGCTCCTGCTGAAACATGGGCAGTACGGAAAGCTTGCTGAAACTGGTCGCATGTGACAGTGTCTACACGATAAGTGGTCTTAAAATTCTCCCACCATGCTGCTGCGGGTCCTTCAAGCTGATGTGCGGCAAACTTCACTTTTTCCTCATCTGTACATCCTGCAATGGTCAACTCCCTCCCTGTCTTGCGGATCCAATCATTTGCTACTATTGGCTTGGTGCTACTGGAAAACACCGGCGGATTCAGCCTGAGGAAACGGGTCAAGTGATCAACTGGTGGTGGCGGCGGTGGGTTGTTGTTGTTGTTGTTGTTGTTGTTGTTGTTGTTGTTGTTGTTGTTGTTGTTGTTGTTGTTGTTGTTGTTGTTGTTGTTGTTGTTGTTGTTGTTGTTGTTGTTGTTGTTGTTGTTGTTGTTGTTGTTGTTGTTGTTGTTGTTGTTGTTGTTGTTGTTGTTGTTGTTGTTGTTGTTGTTGTTCTGGTTCTGGACTAACAACTGCATCAAAGCATTCTGCTGCTGGATCAACTGAGTGAGCTCCGGTGGGAAAGCGAATCCATTGTCACATCTCGGAGGCATCTGAGGGCTTAGAAAAGATGAGAATTAAGAATAGAATGGGGTCTAAAGAGAAAACACTACCCAAATGCACATGAGATAAATGCACACAAAATCACTTCATTCAATCAAACAAGAGCATACAATCGGTCTAGAACTATCGCAAAAGTGCGTGGACTATAATATGTACATGGTGGAACACTACTACTGTTATGGTAGTCAACTAGAAAAACTGCTCCGATGAAGACTCCATGATATCTGCTCCAGCTTCGTCTTCGAAATCATCATCACTTGGATCGGAATCGGTGTCATCGATGATGATGTAGTTATCTGGATAGGTGCAATCTTCATCTTCTCCTCTGGGTGCTGAATTCCCCATGAGTTATTTAATCTTCTCCTTAAGATCGCCGTTTTGTGTCACTAGAGCTACAATCTCATCCATGTAGTCCTTGCGAGTGGCCTTCAGTTCTCCTTCTAGCTCAATAATCTTGGCCTTTGCTTTCTTCAACTCCATCATGTCTGCGCACATCTTGTTCTCCTGGCGTCGAATGTGCTGGTTTAACTCCTGGATGAAAGCTGCAATGGATCTATCCTTCTTGGTGCTAACTATCTCCCATTGTTCATCTCGGCGTCCGCAAATCTGGTAAATAGTATCCTTGAGATCTTCTTGGTAAACTTATCCAGTGCGTCCCATGGTGATGTGAGCTGCCATGCTCTTTCCCAGACTCCATGTTGGTGCATTGAAAACACACTCTATGGGCTCCGTGATTGGTGCGAACGTCCTTCCTGGAATTATAGCTTGAATCTTCCAACGCTCCTCTTCGGGTAAAGTGGCGTTGTAGGTCCTGGTGAAGCTTGGTATTCCAATGTTGAGGTACCTAGTGACTTCCTTCAAGTGTCGTCCAAAAGGTGTATCTTCATCCGGCTGGGTGAACTTGATCCTCGCTTCTGTCATCCTAAAAGAGTAGAAAAGATGAGGAGTCAGAAATGAGAAGAGAGTAGTGAACTAGGGCTTTAGCTTAGTGGTCGTGTCCTACAGTCAGCGTGTGCTCTGATACCATCTCTGTAGCGACCAGACCTCAAACAGTCTGATCTCTGTGCTCCGGTGTCATCCCTGGATCAGTAATGCTGACACCACACAGTACTTCGAAGGATTTATAACAGAATAGAAATCACACACTTATTACATTGGTGTCTCAAAGAGAACTTATTACAATAAGTATGGCTTAAGGCCATCTAATAACGATAACAGCGGAAGGCTTGGAAGATAAGTGAGTCCATCAACTCCAATGGCATCACTGAGTATAGGACCACGACCTAAAAGGCACCTTACTCGTCATCTGAAAAGTCTGCAACATGAAACGTTGCAGCCCGAAAACGGGTCAGCACATGGAATATGCTGGCAATGTAACACATAGAGAATAATGAATGAATAAGCCTATACTACATGCATATATGGCTGGTGGAAAAGCTCTATGGTTATAGTTTTGCGCAAAGCCAATTTTTCCCTACTACAAAGGAATAAATTTATTTAACTATCATGGTGGTTGTTAAACATTGAGAATGGTTGACAGCATCCTCAATCCCAATTAAAAATAGTCATCAAATAACCCAACAATATTAATTTAGAAGTAACATGATGAGATTCACATGATATCCAAGTACTAGATACTCAAGACGTCCATAACCGGGGACACGGCTAACCATGATTAGTTTGTACACTCTGCAGAGGTTTGCGCACTTTTCCCCACAAGACTCAATCGCCTCCGTTAGATTTCTCGCACTACATGATGTTTGAGAAACGGATGACCGAGACATAGTCTTTCTGAAGCGCTAGCACCTTACATTGGATAGACCGGTACACCTACTTTCCCCTACATCTGCTAGTCTACCCTGTAAGAGTTCGCACGACATAATCAACTATGCCAGAGCCATAATGGCTTGTGGCTGCACACGGAAGTTTCTAGTTTGAATAATCTTATGATCCCTTTGAGCTTGGGTGGCGGTCCAAAAAGAAACAGGCAGTCCTGATAGAAACCAGGTGCCTCAATCCACCCAGATGTGTATTTAAGTTGCCACCTTAAGTAAACCATTAAAATTAACAAACTCACATCTGTCATGGATATCACTCACCCAATCCACGTCTACTAGCATAGCGTGGCATAATAAGCAAACGTAGAAGTAACTCCCCAAAGGTTTCATAATAATACAGGTAATAGGTACTACCTCATCTACTTTCCATCCCTCAATTTAATTAGATCCTAATCATGCAGTATTTGAGGATAGATCTAATGCAATAAAACTGGGTAGTAGAAAAGGTATGATCAAAGTGTTACTTGCCTTGCTGATGATCCACGAAACCTAGAGATTCGAAGTAACAGGCGGCGCACTCCGGGTATTCTATCGCAGACAAACAAACAAGCATACAATAAGTACTCATTTAATGCACAGGTAAAACTCAAATAAAAGAGACCTAACCAGAAAGTTCAACTTAAGAACTCCGGTATGCAAAAAGAATCAAATCGAACGAAGCAAAAGAAATCAAACGACGAAAGAAATCAACTTCGTTCTAGTAATCTGGATCAAAGTCAAATTTTACAGTAGCAAAAACTTGTTTAAGTTGATTATTCGGAAAGAGGGTTTCGAGACGAAACTCCAGGCGCTTGAATCGCCTGATTCCGATAAATGAGCGAAAAGTTATACTAAAACGAAAATCGGATTAGAAATCGCGATCAGAAAATAACCACGGAAAATCCGATGAAAAAGAAAGACGACGAACAGATTAATCGTTAATTAACCTAATCCGAAAATAATTAAAATAAGTAAAATAATAAAATAATATTAAAATAAAAAACGAAAATAAAACCGATGAAAAAAATATTTTTTTTTTAAAAAATTCGGCACGGAAATCGAGGCGGCGAACCTCGGGCGGCGTGCAACTACGGCGAGTCGGCGGCGGGTCCGGCGGCAGCGGCGGCGGCGGCGGGCTAGGGTTTCGGGCGCGGGTGCGGTTATGGGTTGGGGCGTCGGGTGCCTCGCTATTTAAAGGCGCCCCCGGGCGGAGTCCCGCTCGGGTACGACCCATAGTCGGTTTCGTTTTTTTTTTAAATAATTACGTTCAGAAGAAAAATAAAAAGAAATACTAAACGGACTCCAAAAATCATGAAATAAAATTTCCCTGGTTTCTAAAATCAAGCCTGATAAAGTGAACATTTATTTGGGCCCAAAATAAAATTTGAAAAACGCGTATTTTTCCTAAATCCAATTAAAAATACCGAAAAACTCCGAAATAAATCTTATTTAATTTTTTATTAAATCCTCAATATTCCTATATTTTGGGAAAGTCATTTTATTCCCTCTCTCATATCTTTGTAATAGAAATATCTGACGATAAAATAAATAAAATCAAATGATCCTGTTTACACAATTTGAGAAAACTGAAATATGTAAATAACGAAATCACCAACTCTCTCCATGGTCCTTGAGTTGCTTAGGATTTTCTAGGATCAAAACCAAAAGCAAAATAAAATATGATATGCATGATGATCTAATGTATAACATTCCAAATTGAAAATTTGGGATGTTACACCATGTAGGATTACATGGTGGGTTGTCTCATTGAAGCCGTCCTCAGGAACTGACTTCTGTGTTCGTGATCCATGAAATAGTTAATACCACACATTGGGATCATTAATTGACTCTCTCGGTTTCTTAATCACCCTTGTCCTCTGTCCAGGAGTTGCAAGTAGTTTCTGGTGTTTGTAGTATGCTGGGGGCCGTGCGCAGCGCTGACCGAGGGGTGGGCTGTGTTGCGGTAGGCACATGGCACGGTGTACCGGACGCCCGTTTGGTGTCTCGGGAACCCTGCACACATCGTTTGGGGCTTTGAGCGAAACTCCGGCCGGATCTCCTCGCGGATGGAACCCAAATAGGCGATAAACCTGGACTAGAGACTTGAGTGTTTAGGTTGGCCGTGGCCGACACCCTCGCTGGGTTTCCGCTTGAAGGTTGCTGAGTACATGTCGTGTAAACGGTGATATGTGGTGAGAGCGTGTGTGAAGAAGTACACCCCTGCAGGGTTGCCTATAACAGTTCATAGACAAGTGAAAGTGGATACTCTAAAATGCGCAAGATAAGCGTGAGTGCTATGGATGGCCTTCTCGTAGGGAGATGGGAGCGGATCCATAGTGATGTATTGATATGGTGTATATGTGGACTCGTGTGCGCTACCTCAAAAGAGTTACCTGCAGTCATAGTTCAGGATAGCCACCGAGTCAAAGCTGGCTTGCTGCAGTCAAACTCCACCACTCCCTTTGTTGATACCGATGCATATGTAGCTAGTTCTGAAGTAAGTCTTGCTGGGTACATTTGTACTCACGTTTGCCTATTTTATGTTTTTGCAGAGAGACGTCAGTCTCGCTAGTATTTGCGCGTGGACTTCGACGTTTAGCTTGATACCTCAGCTACGATCTTGGCCCTCGGCAGGATCTGGTAGATAGTCAGGCTTCTCAACCTTTTTCGTTTGTAGATGTCTATACTCAGACATGTTAAGCTTCCGCATGTGCTTTGACTTGTATGCTCTGAATGTTGGGTCATGAGACCCATGTTTGTAATATCTCGCTCCTCGGAGCCTAATTAATAAATACTTTGAGTCGTAGAGTTATGTTGTGATGCCATGTTGTATTTACTCATATCGAGCATATTGTGTGTATGATTGAAATGCTTGGTATGTGTGGGATCCGACAATCTAGTTGTTTATCCTTGGCAGCCTCTCTTATGGGGAAATGTTGTCTAGTGCCTTCATGAGCCATAGTAGTCCGCTACAGCCCGGTTCACCGGAGTCCTGCTAAGCCAGCACTACTGCTCAGGGCACTTGACTGGCCGGCATGTGTTTCACTTTGTTCCTGTGTCTGTCCCTTCGGGGAAATGTCACGCGGTGACATCCGGAGTCCTGCCTAGCCTGCTACAGCCCAGGTTCCCGGAGTCCTGTTAGCCCAGTGCTACAGCCCGGATTCACACGCTGCTGACCGACATGCTCGATGTGATTCATGTATGCCTGTCCCCATAGGTTAGTGCCGCTTTGGGTTCACGACTAGCCATGTCGGCCCTAGTTCTCTGTCATATGGTTGCTAGCGACACTATCATATATGTGAGCTAAAAGGCGCAAATGGTCCCGGGCCAGGTAAGGTGGCACCCGTGGGAATACCGTGCATGAGGCCGCAAAGTGATATGATGTGTTACATGCTAGATCGATGTGGCTTAGGATCGGGGTCCTGACAAAAGGAGACATAATCATATGGGTATGGGCACTCCCCTTGGAAGCTGCCAAGCTTGGGGGAGATGTCCCGGTATCATATCACCATCACACTCCTATCTTTACAGTTTTTCTTAGTTCGATCCTTTTAGTAGTATCTTGATCTAGCAGAATAAAAGTTTTTGGTATGATCTAGTTTTGAGTTTTGCTTTATGATTCCTCTATGTAATCGAGTCCGTGAGCTATATAATAAAGACTAGTGTTGATTCAAGGGCTTGATTATCTTGCTATGATCTTGAGTGAATAAAAGAAAAAATAAAAGAATAAAAAGAAACAAAGAGATCATATTGATCTTATTGAGAGTAATGACTTCACATAGAAAGAGTATGATGATTAAAAATTGTTGAGAGTTCACAAACATAGCTTTGGTCATTGTTGCAATCAATAGGAAGTAATAAAGAAAGAGAGGTTTCACATATAAATATACTATCTTGGACATCTTTTATGATTGGGAGCACTCATTAAAATATGACATGCTAAAGAGTTGATGTTGGACAAGGAAGACAACGCAATGGGTTATGTTTTCTTATATCTGAGATAAAGTATATTGTCATGGATCATCCAACATGTTGAGCTTGTCTTTCCCCCTCATGCTAGCCAAATTCTTTGCGCCAAGTAGAGATACTACTTGTGCTTCCAAATACCCTTAAACTAGTTTTGCCCTGAGAGTCCACCATATCTACCTATGGATTGAGTAAGATCCTTCAAGTAAGTTGTCCTCGGTGCAAGCAATAAAAATTGCTCTCTAAATATGTATGATTGATTGGTGTGGAGGAAATAAGCTTTATACAATATTGTGATGTGGAAGAAATAAAAGCGACGGACTGCATAATAAAGGTTCATATCACAAGTGGCAATATAAAGTGACGTTCTTTCGCATTGAGATTTTGTGCATCCAACCATAAAAGCGCACGGCAACCTCTGCTTCCCTCTGCGAAGGGCCTATCTTTTCTTATGATCTTCTACCTTATGCAAGAGTCATGGTATCTTCACCTTTTGTTTTTACGTTTTATCCTTTGGCAAGCACAGTGTGTTGGAAAGATCCTAATAGATATATCTAATTAGATCTAAGTTAGCATGAGTTATTATTGTTGACATTACCCTTGAGGTAAAAGGTTGGGAGGCTAAACTATAAGCCCCTATCTTAATTTCTCTGTGTCCGATTAAAACTCCGTAACCACAAGTATTGCATGAGTGTTAGCAATTGTGAAAGACTAAATGATAGTTGAGTGTGTGGACTTGCTGAAAAGCTCTGACATAGACTATTTATGATGTTATGATAAATGGCAATTGCTTCAATGACTGAGATTATAGTTTGTTAGTTCTCAATAAAGTTTCTGATTCGTACTTTGCATTGTGAATTGATTATTACTTGAGCATAAGAAATCATATGACAATATCCATATATGTTGCTGTTATAAGATTAACCATGATGCCCTCATTTCCATACTTTATTTTATCGATACCTCTACCTCTAAACATGTGGACATATTTATCGTTATCGGCTTCTGCTTGAGGACAAGCGAGGTCTAAGCTTGCGGGAGTTGATACGTCCATTTTGCATCATGCTTTTATATTGATATTTATTGCATTATGGGCTGTAATTACACATTATGTCACAATACTTAGGCCTATTCTCTCTTATTTTACAAGGTTTACATGAAGAGGGAGAATGCCGACAGCTGGAATTCTGGGCTGGAAAAGGAGCAAATATTAGAGACCTATTCTGCACAACTCCAAAAGTCCTGAAACTCCATAAAAGTCATTTTTGGAAATAATAAAAAATATTGGGCGGAAGAAATACCAGAGGGGGCCCACACCCTAGCCACGAGGGTGGGGGCGCGCCCCCTGCCTCATGGGCCCCCTGTTGGCCCTCCAGAGCCCATCTTCTGCTATATGAAGTCTTTCGTCCGAAGAAAAATCATAAGCAAGCTTTGGGGACGAGACTCCGCTGCCACGAGGCGGAACCTTGGCGGAACCAATCTAGGGCTCCGGCGGAGCTGTTCTGCCGGGGACACTTCCCTCCGGGAGGGGCAAATCATCGCCATCGTCATCACCAACGCTTCTCTCACCGGGAGAGGGCCAATCTCCATCAACATCTTCACCAGCACCATCTCATCTCAAACCCTAGCTCATCTCTTGTATCCAATTCTTGTCTCTAAGTCTGGGATTGGTACCTGTAGGTTGCTAGTAGTGTTGATTACTCCTTGTAGTTGATGCTAGTTGCTTTATTTGGTGGAAGATCATATGTTCAGATCCTATATGCATATTAATACTCCTCTGATTATGAAAATGAATATGCTTTGTGAGTAGTTACATTTGTTCCTGAGGACATGGGAGAAGTCTTGCTATTAGTAGTCATGTGAATTTGGTATTCGTTCGATATTTTGATGAGATGTATGTTGTCCTTCCTCTAGTGGTGTTATGTGAACGTTGACTACATGACACTTCACCATTATTTTGGCCTAGAGGAATGCATTGGGAAGTAATAAGTAGATGATGGGTTGCTAGAGTGACAGAAGCTTAAACCCTAGTTTATGCGTTGCTTCGTAAGGGGCTGATTTGGATCCACATGTTTCATGCTATGGTTAGGTTTACCTTAATACTTCTTTGTAGTTGCGGATGCTTGCAATAGGGATTAATCATAAGTGGGATGCTTGTCCAAGTAAGGACAACACCCAAGCACCGGTCCACTCACATATGAAATTATCAAAGTACCGAACGCGAATCATATGAACGTGATGAAAACTAGCTTGACGATAATTCCCATATGTCCTCGGGAGCGCTTTTCTCCATATAAGAGTTTGTCCAGGCTTGTCCTTTGCTACAAAAAGGATTGGGCCACCTTGCTGCACTTTATTTACTTTTGTTACTTGTTGCTCGTTACAAATTATCCTTTCACAAAACTATATGTTACCTATAATTTCAGTGCTTGCACAGAATACCTTGCTGAAATCCGCTTATCATTTCCTTCTGCTCCTCGTTGGGTTCGACACTCTTACTTATCGAAAGGACTACGATAGATCCCCTATACTTGTGGGTCATCACCTATCATATCATCTCTGTTTTCTTTGTAGCATGGACATTTGGACTTTTATATGGTTCAAAGCAATAGTCTAGTTTTGACATGAGGACTTAAATACTCAAGCATATCAACTAGCAACAATGTCTTTCCAAATATCAACGCTAAAATAAGTTATCCCTAGCCCATCATGCTCAATCATTGAACCATTCATGAAACACACTCGCATATTAGCTACACCCAATGCTCAAGTACGACCATAGTGCCCCCTAGTTGGTGCTTTATAAGAGAAGATGGAGACTCAAATTAAAAATAAAAATTGCATAAAGTAAAAGAACGCCCTTTGCAGAGGGAAGTAGGGAATTGTAGAGGTGCCAGAGCTCAAAGCGAAAATTGTGAGATAAAAACATTTTGAGAGGCATACTTTTCCCACCAACAAAAACGACTTAGAGCTCCCAACACTTTCCATGCTAGATATATCATAGGTGGTTCCCAAATATAAAATAAATTTTATTCCTTTTTCCACCATACTTTCACTTTCCATGGCTAACCGTATCTAAGGGTGCCCTCCATATCAACACTTTCCAAGGAATTTATTATTTGACAACATAAAGTAAATTCATTTTTCATTTAGGGACTGGGCATCCCTAATACCTTTGCCTTACTCTCGTGCAATGACAAGTGAATAGACACTCATCACGAGAATAACACATCTAGCATGGAAAATATTGTCCACCCCTCACCGCCTCGCGAGCGGTACGAGCTCATAAAAGGGAAATTTATTTTTAAAATTAGAGATGGCACATACAAATTTGCTTAGAACGGCAAAAGAATACCGCGTATAGGTAGGTATAGTGGACTCATGTGGCAAAACTGGTTTAAAGGATTTTGGATGCACAAGTAGTGATCATACTTAGTGCAGAATGAAGGCTAGCAAAAGATTGAGAAGCGACCAACCAAGAAATGGATAATCTCATAAGCGAGCATTGAGCATAATTAACACCGAATAATGTACCACAAACAGAATGTAATTTCATTGCACAACTATTGACTTTCGTGCTTGCATATGGAATCACAAACCTTAACACGAATATTCTTACTAAAGCACAGTTACTCACCAACATGACTCACATATCACATCATCATATATCAAAACTAATACAAGGAATCAAGTTTATTTTGTCCAATGATCTTCATGAAAGTTTTTATTATATCCTTCTTGGATATCTATCACTTTGGGACTAATTTTCATGTGTTTCTTTAGATAAGCTCAAACAAATATAAGTGAAGATCATGAGCATAATATTTATTTCTCTCAAATTAATTTAAGTGAAGCAAGAGAGAATTTCTTCAAAAATACTAAAGCAAATCATGCTCAAAAAGATATAAGTGAAGCACTAGAGCAATTCCATAGAAAAGAGCCTCATTGATGGGATGTAAGTGCCGCTTACCTAGCCTCCCTGTCAACTATTTGAGGACTCTATTTTATTTAAAAACTTTCAGTTCTAAGTATTTTTACTAAAACAGCAAGAAAAACAAACAAAATGACATTTCAAGAATAGCACACATCATGTGAAGAAGCAAAAACTTAGGCTCAATCGATACTAACCGATAATTGTTGAAGAAGAAAGGTGGGATGCCTACCGGGCCCCAAGCTTAGATGCTTGAGACTTCTTGAAATATTATCTTGGGATTCCTTGGGCATCCCCAAGCTTGAGCTTTTTTGTCTCCTTAATTACTTTTGTATAACGGTTTCCCTAAATATTGAAAACTTCATCCACACAAAACTCAACAAGAACTCGTGAGATAAGTTAGTATAAACCAATGCAAAAACCTTATCATTCTCTATTGTAGCAAATCACTAAAATTATTATTCAACATTGCATACTAAATGATTCTGCATATTTAATACTCCTATCCTCAAATAGAATCATTAAACAAGCAAACATATGCAAACATAACAACAATCTGCCAAAATAGTACAATTGTAAAGAATGCAAGAGTATCAATACTTCTTAAACTCCAAAAATTATGAAAATTTAATACACTGTAGAAAATTTATCAGAGCTTATTGTGCAAAAAGTTTCAACATTTTATCACATTCTGACTTTTGTAAGGAATTTTTGCAACAGCGATAAACTTTCTGTTTTGAAACAGCAACATGTAGACTTGCATAATAAGCATGACAAAGGCTATACTTGACATTTTTATTGCAAAGAAAGATGCAAAATATTACTCTAAGTAACAGCAAACAAATCCTAACAAGAAAATGACGCTCCAAGCAAAACACATATCATGTAACGAATAGAAATGTAGCTCCAAGTGAGGTTACCGATAATGTTGGAGACGAAAGAGGGGATGCCTTCCTGGGCATCCCAAAGCTTAGTTGCTTGGATCTTTCTTGAATATTAACTTGGGGTGCCTTGGGAATCCCCAATCTTAGGGTCTTGTCACTCCTTATTCTCCTCATATCGACATCTCATCCAAAACTTGAAAACTTCAATCACACAAAACATAACGGAACTCCGTGAGATAGGTTAGTATGATAAAGAGTAAACCATTTCACTTTGGTACTGTCAAAGACAAGATTCATAATTTTTTCCACACAATGCCTACTGTAGCATATCATTTCCACAATTTATATTGAGCAATGTAAGCCATAGAAACTAGAAAACAAGCAAACTATGCATTGAAAACAGAATCTGTCAAAAAAAAAACAATCTGTAATGATATGGATAACTACCACACTTCTGCTACTCCAAAACTTCTGAAAAAATAGGAAAACCTAGGTAATTTGTATATCTATCACCTGTAAAAAAATCAGATCAAAAGCACATTCCAGTGAATTTTAAAAATTCATGTACAGAGCGCAAAAGTTCCTGTTTTTGGACAGAATCAAGTTAACTATCACCCACACTATCCCAAAGGCTTTACTTGGTAATTTATTGAAACAAAAGCTATAAAACATGATTGCTACAGTAGCACAATCATGTGAACACACAGAAACAGTAGGTAAAAGTGTTGGGTTGTCGCCCAAAAAGCGCTTTTCTTTGATGCCTTTTAGCTAGGCATGATGAGTTCAATGATGCACGCATAAAAGATAAGAATGGAAATATAAAGAGATCATCATGAATCACATGGCAAGCACATTTAAGTCTAACCCACTTCCTATGCATAGGTATTTTGTGAGCAAATAATTTATGGGAATAATAATCAACTAGCATAGGAAGGCAAAACAAGTGCAACTTCAAAACTTTCAACACATAGAGAGAAAACTTGGTATTATTAAGATGTGTAAAAGCATATGTTACTCTCTCATAGTAATTTTCAGTAGCATCATGAATGAATTCAACAATATAACTATCACATAAAGCATTCTTTTCATGATACATAAGCATAGAAAGTTTATTACTCTCCACATAAGCAAATTTATTCGCAGGAATAGTAGTGGGAGCAAACTCAACAAAATAACTATCATGAGAGTGAAAAATTAAAATCTTGATGACAAGTTTCATGGTTATCATTATTCTTTGTAGCATACATGTCATCACCATTATCATCATAGATAGCAACTTTCTTATCATAGTCAATTGAAACCTCTTCCAAAATAGTGGAGTCATCACTAAATAAAGTCATGACCTCTCCAAATCCACTTTCATCAATATAATCATCATAAATAGGAGGCATGCAATCATTACAACAAATTTGCACATCAAATCTTGGGGGACTAAAAATATCATATTCATCAAATATAGCATCCCCAAGCTTGTAGCTTTTCATATCATTAGCATCATGGATATTCAAAGAATTCATACAAACAACATTGCAATCGTGCTCATCATTCAAAGATTTTTTTGTGCCAAACATTTTATTGACTTCTTCTTCTAGCAATTGAGCACAATTTTCTGATCCATCATTTTCAAGAAAGATATTATAAAGATGAACAATAATGTGATGCAACCTCAATTCCATTTTTTATATAATTTTATTTTGTAAACCAAACTAGTGATCAAACAAGAAATTAGAAGATTCGATTGCAAGATCTAAAGATATACCTTCATGCACTCACCTCCCCGGCAACGGCGCTAGGAAAGAGCTTGATGTCTACTATGCAACTTTATTCTTGTAGACTCGTGTTGGGCCTCCAAGCACAGAGTTTTGTAGGACAGTAGCAATTTTCCCTCAAGTGGACGACCTAAGGTTTATCAATCCGTGGGAGGTGTAGGATGAAGATGGTCTCTCTCAAATAACCCTGCAACCAAATACAAGAAAACTCTTGTGTCCCCAACACACCCAATACAATGGCAAATTGTATAGGTGCACTAGTTCGGCGAAGAGATGGTGATAAAAGTGTAATATGGATGGTAGAAATATATTTTTATAATCTGAATAAATAAAAACAACGAGGTAGCAAATAGTAAACGGGCACAAAAACGGTATTACAATGCTTGAAAATGAGGCCTAGGGTCTGTACTTTCGCTAGTCCAATCTATCAATAGTGCTAATATAATTGGATCATATAAACATCCCTCAAAGTGCGATGAAGAATCACTCCAAAGTTCCTATCTAGTGGAGAACATAAGAATAAATTGTTTGTAGGGTACGGAACCACCTCAAAGCTATTCATTCCGTTCAATCTATTCAAGAGTTCGTACTAAAATAACACAAAGCTATTCTTTCCGTTCAATCTATCCTAGAGTTTATACTAAAATAATACCAAAGAAAATTCAGATTTATAATATTCAATCCAATACAAAGAACTTCAAAGAGTGCCCCAAGATTTCTACCAGAGAAACAAAGACAGGAACATGCATCAGCCCCTATGCATAGATTACCCCAATGTCACCTCGGGAATCCGCGAGTTGAGTGACAAAACATATATCAAGTGAATCAATACGATACCCCATTGTCACCACGAGTATTAAATTGCAAGACATATATCAAGTGTTCTCAAATCCATAAAAGTATTCAATCCGATAACAACGAAATCTCAAAGGGGAAACTCAGTTCATCACATCAAGATAGAGAGGGCAAAACACCATATGATCTGACTATATTAACAAAGCCCGCGATACATCAAGATCATGACATCTCAAGAACACGAGAGAGAGATTAAACACATAGATACTTGTACAAACCCTCAACCCCGAGGGTGTACTACTCCCTCCTCATCATGGTGGCCGCCGGGATGATGAAGATGGCCACCGGTGATGATCTCCCCCTCTGGCAGGGGTGCTGGAACGGGTCTAGATTGGTTTCTCGTGGCTACAGAGACTTGCGGCGGTGGAAATTCTGATCTAGGGTTTCCCCGAAGGGTTTTGGAATATTTGGGAATTTATAGGGCGGAGAGGGGGTGCCGGAGGCCACCGAGGTGGGCACAACCCACCTGGGCGCGCCTGGCCCCCCAGGCGCGCCCTAGTGGGTTGTGCCCTCCTCGGGGCACCCCCAGGTGCTGCTCTGGCCCATCAGGACTCTTCTGGTCCATAAAAAAATCCACAAAAAGTTTCGCGGTGTTTGGAATCCATTTGATATTGATTTCCTGCGATGTAAAAAACATGCAAAAACAACAACTGCCACTTGACACTATGTCAATAGGTTAGTACCAAAAAATGATATAAAATGACTATAAAATGATTCTAAAACATCCAAGAATGATAATATAATAGCATGGAACAATAAAAAATTATAGATACGTTGGAGATGTATCAGTAATACACATCACAAGAAGCATGCAAGCAAAGTGACTAAGGAGTTAGTTGCAAGATGATGTATTACGGAACGAGTAAAGAGACTTGCCGGTAACAAGATTGAACTAGGTATAGAGATACCAACGATCGAATCTCGGGCAAGTAACATATCGACAGACAAAGGGAATTACGTATGTTGTCATAAAGGTTCAATCGATAAAAGATCTTCATGGAATATGTAGGAATCAATACGGGCATCCAGGTACCGCTATTGTTATTGACCAGAGAGGTGTCTCGGTCATGACTACATAATTCCCGAACCCGTAGGGTCGCACGCTTAACATTTGTTGACACTAGAGTAGTATTGGGATATTTTATGAGTGGTAACCAAATGTTGTTCGGAGTCCCGGATGTCACAGGGAGTCTCGGAATGGTCGAGAGGTAAAGATTTATATATGGGAAGTCATATTTTGGGTTATGGAAAAAGGTGCAGTTTTTTCGGTATTGTACCAGGAAGCTTCCAGAAGGTTCCGGAGGATTCCGGAGGGGTCCGGAAGTCCACAAGTGGGTCCACCACGGCACGAGGGCTAGCATGGGCTTTGGGGAGGTGACCTGGCCTTATTGGGCTAGGCGCACCAAGCCCTGAAAAGCCTATGTGGCTAGGGAAGATAAAAAAGGAAGGAGTTCTAGTAGGAATAGGATTGGACTTGGAGTCTAAGTCCTCTCCCCCTTAGCTGCGCCCTAGGGCTTGGAGGGGCTGTATCCCATGCCCCTCCACTTTAATATATAGAGGGGAGGGGCGCCCCAAGAGGACACACCTAGCCCTTGGCGCCCTCTCTCTCTCGTTACTCCGTAGTTCCACTGCCTCGTCTCGGCGACGCTTAGCGAAGCGCTGTCGGTGATCTACCTCCACGATCACCACCACGCCATCATGATGGTTCTGATCCCATCTACTTATCCTCTCCCACTTGCTGGACCAAGAAGGAGGAGACGTCATTGAGCCGCACGTGTGCGAAACTCGGAGGTGTCGTCTGTTCGACACTAGATTGGTTGGATCGTGACCGGATCGCTAAAAACCCACAAGTATAGGGGATCGTTTCTAGCCTTCTTTGATAAATAAGAGTGTCGAACGCAATGAGGAGCTAAAGGTAGAACAAATATTCCGTCAAGTTCTATCGACCACCAATACAACTCTACGCACACTTGACATTTGCTTTACCGAAAATAAGTATGAAACTAGTTTGTAGGACTGATGCTAGAACTATTTTGCAAGAATAAAACTAGAATTACTTTGCAAGACAATAAAAGTTAGGTGTTTAGTATAAGGGTTTGTGTCAACAAGAAAGTTATTTGTCCCTAGGCAATCGATAACTAGTACAGGTAATCATTCTTGCAATTTTATATGAGGGAGAGGCATGAGCTAACATACTTTCTCTACTTGGATCGTACGCACTTATTATTGGACCCCTAGCAAGCATACCCAACTACTGAAGATCATTAAGGTTGTGAAACCCAACCATAGCATTAAGTATCAAGTCCTCTTTACTCCCATACGTCATACCCCACTTACTCGGGTTTAAGCTTCTATCACTCTTGCAACCCACCATAAGTGAACCATGAACATATTAAAACACCCTACAGCGGGGTCCCCTCATGTTTGCGCGAGAATGGAGGGCACCGTAGGACAACACCATAAATAAAATATACAATCATACTAACCAAGATCACGATTAACCCACAAGACAAAATGGATCTACTTAAACATCATAGGATAACCATATATCATTGGGAAATAAAATATGGAGTTGAGCACCATGTTTAAGTAGAGATTACAGCGGGGAGAAGGGAGGTTACACGCTGCAGAGAGAGAGAGTTAGTGTTGATGGTAGCAAGATTGTTGATGTAGATCGCCGTCCCGATCGTTGCCTCGGCGGCACTCCGGCGCCACCGGGAGCGAGGGGGAGAGAGCCCCCCTCCTCCTTGTTCTTCTTCCTTGGCCTCCCCCTAGATGGGAGGAGAGTTCCCCCTCTGTTCCATGGCCTCCATGGCAGCGGAGGGGCGGGAGCCCCTCCGAGATTGGATCTCCCTCTCTTTTCTCTTCTGTTTCACATTCCCCGGATCTGGCTGAAAACCTTTTCTTATATTCCAGGAGATCCGTAACTCCGATTGCGCTGAGATTTTAACATGATTTTTTTGGATATAAGCTTCCTTGCGCCCGAAGTAGAGCTCCAACCGACGTTTGAAGAGGGCACAACCCACCACCACGCGCCAGGGGCCTGGGGAACGCCCTGGTGTCTTGTGGGCTGTGTGGACCTCGGTTTGCGATGATTTCAACTCCCAAAAATCACAAATATTCCAAAATAATTATCTGTAAAAATTTATTGCATTTGGACTTCGTTTAATATGGATTTTTTGCGATACAAAAATCATGCAAAAAAATAGGAACTGGCACTGGGCACTAGATCAATATGTTAGTCCAATAAATCATATAAAAAGGTGCCAAAATATGTGAAAGTTGTATAATATTGGCATGAAACAATCAAAAATTATAGATACGACAGAGACGTATCAATCGCGAAGAGTACGACTACATCAACCGCGTGGTAAACGCTTCCGCTTAGCGATCTACAAGGGTATGTAGATGCTCTCCCCCTCTCGTAGCTATGCATCTCCATGGATAGATCTTGCTTGTGTGTAGATTTTTTTTGTTTTCCATGCAGCGCTCCCCAACAGTGGCATCATGAGCCAGGTCTATGCATAGATGATATGCATGAGTAGAACACAAAGGAGTTGTGGGTGGTGATGTTAATACTGGTTACCACCAACGTCTTATTTTGATTCGGCGACATTGTGGGACGAAGATGTCGGATTTCAGGTTCCGGCGAAACCCTTCAGGTTCGAACACTAGTGTGCACACGAAGATCTCTCCTCCCCCTATCTTACGCACACCATGATCTCACGGCCTAGCTCGACGAACCCAAAGAACAAAGGGACACAAGATTTATACTGGTTCGGGCCACCATTGTGGTGTAATACCCTACTCCAGTGTGGTGTGGCGGATTGCCTCTTGGGCTGAGGATGAACAGTTACAAGGGAAGAACAAACTCCTAAGGAGAGGTGTTCTTGTGCTTGGTGAGCTGGTGTGGTGTCTCTCCATCTGGTCTAGATCTGTCCCTCTCTATGGTGGTCGTTACTCCTATTTATTGAGGCCCCGGTCCTCTTCCCAAATATTGAGCGGGAAGGGATCCCACAACGGCCAAGTTTGAAGGGGGACAACTAGTACAAGTTATCCTTACAAAAGTACTCTTCCCCTGTGCTACCTCTTGAGCACTGCGTTGGTTTTCCCTTGAAGAGGAAAGGGCGATGCAGTAAAGCAGCGTAAGTATTTCCCTCAGTTTTTGAGAACCAAGGTATCAATCCAATAGGAGGCCATGCACGAGTCCCTCGCACCTACACAAACAAATAAATCCTCGCAACCAACACGATAAGGGGTTGTCAAGAGATCCGATAGATATGATAAGATAATATTTTTGGTATTTTTATGATAAAGATGCAAAGTAAAATATAAGGCAATAAAAATAACTAAGTGTTGGAAGATTAATATGATGGAAAATAGACCCGGGGGCCATAGGTTTCACTAGTGGCTTCTCTCAAGAGCATAAGTATTATGGTGGGTGAACAAATTACTGTTGAGCAGTTGATAGAATTGAGCATAGTTATGTGAATATATAGGTATGATCATGTATATAGGCATCACATCCGAGACAAGTAAACCGACCCCTGCCTGCATCTACTACTATTACTCCACACATTGACCGCTAACCAACATGCATCTAGAGTATTAAGTTCATAGGAACAGAGTAACACTTTAAGCAAGATGACATTATGTAGAGGGATAAACTCTTGCAATATGATATAAACCCAATCTTGTTATCCTCGATGGCAACAATACAATACGTGCCTTGCTACCCCTACTGTCACTACGAAAGGACATCGCAAGATTGAACCGAAAGCTAAGCACTTCTCCCATTGCAAGAAAGATCAATCTAGTAGGCCAAACCAAATTGATAATTCGAAGAGACTTGCAAAGATAACCAATCATACATAAATGAATTCAGAGGAGATTCAAATATTGTTCATAGATAAACTTGATCATAAACCCACAATTCATCGATCTCAACAAACACACCGCAAAAGAAGATTACATCGAATAGATCTCCGCGAGAGAGGGGGAGAACCTTGTATTGAGATCCAAAAAGAGAGAAGAAGCAATCTAGCTAACAACTATGGACCGAAGGTCTGAGGTAAACTACTCACACATCATTGGAGACGCTATGGTATTGATGTAGAAGCCCTCCGTGATCGATGCCCCCTCTGGCGCAGCTCCGGAATATGCCTCAAGATGGGATCTCACGGGTACAGTAGGTTGCGGCGGTGGAATTAGGATTTTGGCTTCGTATCTGGTAGTTTGGGGGTACGTAGGTATATATAGGAGGAAGAAGTACGTCGGTGGAGCAACATGGGGCCCACGAGGGTGGAGGGCGCGCCTGGGGGGTAGGCGCGCCCCCCTACCTCGTGCCCTCCTAGTTGATCTCTTGACGTAGGGTCCAAGTCCTCTGCATCACGTTCGTTCCGAAAATCACGTTCCCGAAGGTTTCATTCCGTTTGGACTCCGTTTGATATTCTTTTTGTGCGAAACTCTGAAATAGGCAAAAAACATCAATTCTGGGCTGGGCCTCCGGTCAATAGGTTAGTCCCAAAAATAATATAAAAGTGTATAATAAAGCCCATTAATGTCCAAATCAGAATATAATATAGCATGGAACAATAAAAAATTATAGATACGTTGGAGACGTATCAAGCATCCCCAAGCTTAATTCCTGCTCGTCCTCGAGTAGGTAAATGATAAAAACAGAATTTTTGATGTGGGATGTTACTTAGCATAATTTCAATGTAATTCACTTAATTGTGGTATGAATATTCAAATCCGAAAGATTCAAGACAAAAGTTTAATATTGACATAAAAATAATAATACTTCAAGCATACTAACTAAGCAATCATGTCTTCTCAAAATAACATGTCCAAAGAAAGTTATCCCTACAAAATCGTATAGTCTGGCTATGCTCTATCTTCACCACACAAAGTATTTAAATCATGCACAACCCCGATGACAAGCCAAGCAATTGTTTCATACTTTTGATGTTCTCAAACTTTTCAATCTTCACGCAATACATGAGCGTGAACCATGGACATAGCACTATATGTGGAATAGAATGGTGGTTGTGGAGAAGACAAAAAGGGAGAAGATAGTCTCACATCAACTAGGCGTATCAACGGGCTATGGAGATGCCCATTAATAGATATTAATGTGAGTGAGTAGGGATTGCCATGCAACGGATGCACTAGAGCTATAAGTATATGAAAGCTCAACAAAAGAAACTAAGTGGGTGTGCATCCAACTCGCTTGGTCACGAAGACCTAGGGCATTTTGAGGAAGCCCATTATTGGAATATACAAGCCAAGTTCTATAATGAAATTTCCCACTAGTATGTGAAAGTGATATCATAAGAGACTCTCTATCATGGAGACCATGGTGCTACTTTGAAGCACAAGTGTGGTAAAAGGATAGTAACATTGTCCCTTCTCTCTTTTTCTCTCATTTTTTGGCCTTTTTTTAGTCCAGAGTCTCATCCCGACTTGTGGGGGAATCTAGTCTCCATCATCCTTTCCTCACTTGGGACAATGCTCTAAAAATGACGATCATTACACTTTTATTTACTTACAACTCATAAATTACAACTCAATACTTAGAACAAAATATGACTCTATGTGAATGCTTCCGGCGGTGTACCGGCATTTGCAATGAATCAAGAGTGACATGTATGAAAGAATTATGAATGGTGGCTTTGCCACAAATACAATGTCAACTACATGATCATACGAAGCAATATGACAATGATGGAGCGTGTCATAATGATCGGAACGGTGGTAAGTTGCATGGCAATATATCTCGGAATGGCTATGGGAATGCCATGATAGGTAGGTATGGTGGCTGTTTTGAGGAAGGTTTATGGTGGGTGTATGATACCGGCGAAAAGTGCGTGGTATTAGAGAGGCTAGCAATGGTGGAAGGAAGAAAGTGCGTATAATCCATGGACTCAACATTAGTCATAAAAAACTCATATACTTATTGCAAAAATCTACAAGTTATCGAAGCAAAGTATTACGCGCATGCTCCTAGGGGGATATATTGGTAGGAAAAGACCATCGCTCGTTCCCAACCGCCACTCATAAGGAAGACAATCAATAAATAAATCATGCTCCGACTTCATCACATAGCGGTTCACCATACGTGCATGCTACGGGAATCACAAACTTTAACACAAGTATCTCTCAAATTCACAACTAGTCAACTAGCATGACTCTAATATCACCATCTTTATATCTTAAAACAATTATCAAGCATCAAACTTCTCTTACCATTCAAAACACTCATAAGAATTTTTTTACTAATCTTAGATGCCTATTGCCTTAGGACAAATTTCTCAATTTAAGAAAATTACCATGTTGTTTTGTAGGACTCTAAAAAATAATCTAAGTGAAGCATGAGAGATCTATAGTTTCTATAAAACAAATCCACCACCGTGCTCTAAAAGATATAAGTGAAGCACTAGAGCAAAAACTATATAACTCAAAAGTTATAAGTGAGGCACATAGAGTATTCTAATAAATTCTGAATCAAGTGTGACTCTCTCAAAAGGTGTGTACAGCAAGTATAATTGTGGTAAACTAATAAATAAAGAATCAAATAATACAAGACGCTCCTAGCAAAACACATGTCGTGTGGTGAATAAAAATATAGCTCCAAGTAAAGTTACCGATGGAAGTAGACGAAAGAGGGGATGTCTTCCGGGGCATCCCCAAGCTTCGGCTTTTAGGTGTCCTTAGATTATCTTGGGGTGCCTTAGGCATCCCAAAGATTAGTCTCTTGCCACTCCTTATTCCATAATCCATCAGATCTTTCACCCAAAACTTGAAAACTTCACAACACAAAACTCAGCAGAAAATCTCGTGAGCTCCGTTAGCGAAAGAAAACAAAAGACCACTTCAAGGTACTGTAATGAACTCATTCTTTATTTATATAGGTGTTAAACCTACTGTATTCCAACTTCTCTATGGTTTATAAACTCTTTTACTAGCCATAGATTCATCAAAATAAGCAAACAACACACGAAAAACAGAATCTGTCAAAAACAGAACAGTCTGTAGTAATCTGTAACTAACTCAAACTTTTGGAACTCCAAAAAATCTACCAAAATAGGACAACCTATAAAATTTGTTTATTGATCAGAAGCAATTAGAATCAATATTTTATCACGTTCTGGTGATTTTTAACAATTATGTTCGTGAACAGAAAGTTTCTGGAATTTTCAGTAAGATCAAATAACTATCATCCAAGAAGATCCTATAGGTTAAACTTGGCAAAAACACTAATTAAAACATACAAAGACATCTAACCAGAGGCTAGATCAAAGATTTATTCCTAAACAGAAGAAAAAAGCAAAAATAAAAAATAAAATTGGGTTGGCTCCCAACAAGCGCTATCGTTTAACGCCCCTAGCTAGGCATAATAGCAAGGATAGATCTAGGTATTGTCATCTTTGGTAGGCAATCCATAAGTGGCTCTCATAATAGATTCATAAGGTAATTTTATTTTCTTTCTAGGGAAGTGTTCCATGCCTTTCCTTAACGGAAATTGGAATCTAATATTCCCTTCCTTCATATCAATAATTGCACCAATCGTTCTAAGGAAAGGTCTACCAAGAATAATAGGACATGAAGGATTGCAATCTATATCAAGAACGATAAAATCTACGGGCACATAGTTCCTATTTGCAACAATAAGAACATCATTAATTCTTCCCATAGGTTTCTTAATAGTGGAATCCGCAAGGTGCAAGTTTAAAGAGCAATCATCAAATTCACGGAAACCTAGTAAATCGCATAAAGTTTTTGGAATCGTGGAAACACTAGCACCCAAATCACACAAAACATAGCATTCATGATCTTTAATTTTAATTTTAATAGCAGGTTCCCACTCATCATAAAGTTTTCTAGGGATAGAAACTTCCAACTCAAGCTTTCTTCATAAGATAGCATCAAAGCATCAACGATATGTTTGGTAAAGGCTTTATTTTGACTATAAGCATGAGGACAATTTAGCACGGATTGCAACAACGAAATACAATCTATCAAAGTCCAATTTAGCACGGATTGCAACAACGAAATACAATCTATCAAAGTCCAATTATCATAATTAAATTCCTTGAAATCCAAAATAGTGGGTTCATTAATATCTATACTTTTGATCTCTTCAATCCCACTTTTACCAATTTTTGCATCAAGATCTAAAAAATCCGAATTTTTGGAACGCCTTCTAGGTAAAGGTGGATCATAATCAGCCCCGTCATTATCAAGATGCATATTTCAAAACAAAGATTTAATAGGGGACACATCAATAACTTTTAGATCTTCATCTTTATTTTCATAGAAACTAGAAGAACACGCTTTCACAAGACAATCTTTCTTAGCACGCCTCCTAGCGGTTCTTTCTTTGCACTCATCAATGGAAATTCTCATGGCTTTGATGGACTCATTGATATCATGCTTCGGAGGAATAGATCTAAGTTTTAAAGAATCAACATCAAGAGAAATTCTATCAACGTTCCTAGCCAATTCATCAACTTTAAGCAATTTTTCTTGAAGCAAAGCATTGAAATTCTTTTGCGAATTCATAAATTCCTTAACACTAGTCTCAAATTCAGAAGGCATCTTATTAAAATTTCCATCAGAATTCTTGTAGGAATTACCATAATTATTAGAGGAATTACTAGGATAAGGCCTAGGATTAAAGTTTCCTCTATACTCGTTGTTACCAAAATTATTCCTACCAACAAAATTCACATCCATAGATTCATTATTATTCTCAATCAAAGTAGACAAAGGCATATCATTAGGATCAGAAGAAACACTCTTAGCAGCAAATAATTTCATAAGTTCATCCATCTTTCCACTCAAAGCATTAATTTCTTCTATTGCATGCACTTTTTTACTACTAGATCTTTCAGTGTGCCATTGAGAATAATTAACATAATATTATCTATGAGTTTAGTAGCTTCTCCTAAAGTGATTTCCATAAAAGTGCCCCCCGCGGCCGAATCTAAAAGATTTCTAGAAGCAAAATTCAATCCGACATAATTTTTTTGTATAATCATCCACAAATTCAAACCATGCGTAGGGCAATTACGTATCATTAATTTTATCCTCTCCCAAGCTTGTGCAACATGTTCATGATCAAGTTGCTTAAAATTCATAATATCGTTTCTAAGAGAGATGATCTTAGCGGGAGGAAAATACTTAGAGATAAAAGCATCTTTGCACTTATTCCAAGAATCAATACTATTTTTAGGCAAAGACGAAAACCAAGCTTTAGCATGATCTCTAAGCGAAAAAGGAAATAGTTTCAATTTAACAATATCATTGTCCACATCTTTCTTATTTTGCATATCACACAAATCCACGAAGCTATTTAGATGGGTAGCGGCATCTTCACTAGGAAGGCCGGCGAATTGATCTTTCATGACAAGATTCAACAAGGCAGCATTGATTTCATAAGATTCAGTATCGGTAAGAGGAGCAATCGGAGTGCTAAGAAAATCATTGTTGTTGGTATTGGTGAAATCACACAATTTAGTATTATCTTGAGCCATCGTGACAAGCAAGCAATCCAACACACGAGCAAACAAGAAGCGAGCGGAAAAAAGCGAACGGAAAAGAGAGGGCGAATAAAACGGCAAGGGTGAAGTGGGGGAGAGGAAAACAAGAGGCAAATGGAAAATAATTTAATGCGGGAGATAAGGATTTGTGATGGGTACTTGGTATGTTGACTTTTGCGTAGACTCCCCGGCAACGGCGCCAGAAAACCTTCTTGCTACCTCTTCAGCACTGCGTTGGTTTTCCCTTGAAGAGGAAAGGGTGATGTAGTAAAGCAGCGTAAGTATTTCCCTCAATTTTTGAGAACCAAGGTATCAATCCAGTAGGAGGCCACGCACGAGTCCCTCGCCCCTACACAAACAAACAAATCCTCGCAACCAACACGATAAGGGGTTGTCAATCCCTACACGGTCACTTATGAGAGTGAGATCTGATAGATATGATAGGATAATATTTTTGGTATTTTTATGATAAAGATGCAAAGTAAAATAGAAGGCAATAAAAAGTACTAAGTGTTGGAAGATTAATATGATGGAAAATAGACCCGGGGCCCATAGGTTTCACTAGTGGCTTCTCTCAAGAGCATAAGTATTACAGTGGGTGAACAAATTACTGTTGAGCAATTGATAGAATTGAGCATAGTTATGAGAATATCTAGGTATGATCATGTATATAGGCATCACGCCCGAGACAAGTAGACCGACTCCTGCCTGCATCTACTACTATTAGTCCACACATCGACCGCTATCCATCATGCATCTAGAGTATTAAGTTCATAAGAACAGAGTAACGCTTTAAGCAAGATGACATGATGTAGAGGGATAAACTCATCCAATATGATATAAACCCCATCTTGTTATCCACGATGGCAACAATACAATACGTGCCTTGCTGACCCTACTGTCACTGGGAAAGGACACCACGAGATTGAACCCAAAGCTAAGCACTTCTCCCATTGCAAGAAAGATCAATCTAGTAGGCCAAACCAAACTGATAATTCGAAGATACTTGCAAAGATAACCAATCATACATAAAGGAACTCAGAGGAGATTCAAATATTGTTCATAGATAAACTTGACCATAAACCCACAATTCATCGGTCTGAACAGACACACCGCAAAAGAAGATTACATCGAATAGATCTCCACGAGAGAGGGGGGAACATTGTATTGAGATCCAAAAAGAGATAAGAAGCCATCTAGCTAATAACTATGGACCCGAAGGTCTGAGGTAAACTACTCACACATCATCGGAGAGGCTATGGTGTTGATGTAGAAGCCCTCCGTGATCAATGCCCCCTCCGACGGAGTTCCGGTAAAGGCCCCAAGATGGGATCTCACGGGTACAGAAGGCTGCGGCGGTGGAATTAGGTTTTTGGCTCCGTATCTGGTAGTTTGGGGGTACGTAGGTATATATAGGAGGAAGAAGTACGTTGGTGGAGCAACATGGGGCCCACGAGGGTGGAGGGCGCCTGGGGGGGGTAGGCGCACCCCCTACTTTGTGCCCTCCTGGTTGATGTCTTGACGTATGGTCCAAGTCCTCTGGATCACGTTCGTTCCAAAAATCACGTTCCTGAAGGTTTCATTCCGTTTGATATTCTTTTTCTGCGAAACTCTGAAATAGGCAAAAAACAGCAATTCTGGGCTGGGCCTCCGGTTAATAGGTTAGTGCCAAAATAATATAAAAGTGTATAATAAAGCCCATTAATGTCCAAAACACAATATAATATAGCATGGAACATTAAAAAATTATAGATACGATGGAGACGTATCAAGCATCCCCAAGCTTAATTCCTGCTCGTCCTCGAGTAGGTAAATGATAAAAACAGAATTTTTGATGTGGAATGCTACTTAGCATAATTTCAATGTAATTATCTTAATTGTGGTAAGAATATTCAGATCCGAAAGATTCGAGACAAAATTTTAATATTTACAACAAAATAATAATACTTCAAGCATACTAACTAAGCAATTATGTCTTTTCAAAATAACGTGGCCAAAGAAAGTTATCCCTACAAAATCATATAGTCTGGCGATGCTCTATCTTCACCATACAAAGTATTTAAATCATGCACAACCCCGATGACAAGCCAAGCAATTGTTTCATACTTTTGATGTTCTCAAACTTTTTCAATCTTCACGCAATACATGAGCGTGAGCCATGGACATAGCACTATATGTGGAATAGAATGGTGGTTGTGGAGAAGACAAAAAGGGAGAAGATAGTCTCACATCAACTAGGCGTATCAACGGGCTATGGAGATGCCCATTAATAGATATCAATGTGAGTGAGTAGGGATTGCCATGCAACGGATGCACTAGAGCTATAAATATATGAAAGCTCAACAAAAGAAACTAAGTGGGTGTAATTCCAACTCACTTGCTCATGAAGACATAGGGCATTTTGAGGAAGCCCATCATTGGAATATACAAGCCAAGTTCTATAATGAAATTTCCCACTAGTATATGAAAGTGATATCATAAGATACTCTCTATCATGAAGATCATGGTGCTACTTTGAAGCACAAGTGTGGTAAAAGGATAGTAACATTGTCACTTCTATCTTTTTCTCTCATTTTTTTATTTGGGCCTTTTTTCTCTTTTTTTATGGCCTCTTTTTTTTAGTCCGGAGTCTCATCCCGACTTGTGGGGGAATCATAGTCTCCATCATCCTTTCCTCACTTGGGATAATGCTCTAAAAATGATTATCATCACACTTTTATTTACTTACAACTCATAAATTACAACTCAATACTTAGAACAAAATATGACTCTATGTGAATGCCTCCGACGGTGTACCGGCATTTACAATGAATCAAGAGTGACATGTATGAAAGAATTATGAACGGTGGCTTTGCCACAAATACAATGTCAACTACATGATCATGCGAAGCAATATGACAATGATGGAGCGTGTCATAATGATCGGAACGGTGGTAAGTTTCATGGCAATATATCTCGAAATGGCTATGGAAATGCCATGATAGGTAGGTATGGTGGCTGTTTGGAGGAAGGTTTATGGTGGGTGTATGATACCGACGAAAAGTGCGCGGTATTAGAGAGGCTAGCAATGGTGGAAGGAAGAAAGTGCGTATAATCCATGGACTCAACATTAGTCATAAAGAACTCATATACTTATTGCAAAAATCTACAAGTTATCGAAGCAAAGTATTACGCGCATGCTCCTAGGGGGATTTATTGGTAGGAAAAGACCATCGCTCGTCCCCGACCGCCACTCATAAGGAAGACAATCAATAAATAAATCATGCTCCGACTTCATCACATAGCGGTTCACCATACGTGCATGCTACGGGAATCACAAACTTTAACACAAGTATCTATCAAATTCACAACTACTCAACTAGCATGACTCTAATATCACCATCTTTATATCTCAAAACAATTATCAAGCATCAAACTTCTCCTAGCATTCAAAACACTCATAAGAATTTTTTTACTAATCTTAGATGCCTATTACCTTAGGACAAATTTCTCAATTTAAGCAAATTACCATGCTGTTTTGTAGGACTCTCAAAATAATATAAGTGAAGCATGAGAGAACAATATTTTCTATAAAACAAATCCACCACCGTGCTCTAAAAGATATAACTGAAGTACTAGAGCAAAAACTATATAACTCAAAAGATATAAGTGAAGCACATAGAGTATCCTAATAAATTCCGAATCAAGTGTGACTCTCTCAAAAGGAGGTATTTACTAGAATGTTTTGTTGGAAATAATCTATAATCCAACATGTATCATCATTGTCGTTGTGTGTTGATGACTTGTTGTATGTAATGAATGGTACATTTGCAAATGCGTGTCATAGACTCAATTTATGAATGGTTTTCGAGTCACTTCTTGGAGTGTGAGTTCTGTAGTAGTATAGCCAGCATCCGGTTAGTATATGAAGTTGCCACATCACATAGAGCCAAGCTAATATTGGAATACCAGATCTGAGATGCCATGTGTACTAGATGAATGACTCCAAGTTCGACCACCGTGATGCTAGGTGCGAGCCGAGGAACACTGTTGGAGAGACCCCCCTCATAATTTTCCTACATTGGTCGTTTGATTCATAGGATAGAATGCTATAGGATTTTTTCCCTATGTAATCATGTTTTAATTGGCAATCTAGCATCCACTCCAACTTTTGTTTCACTTCCTTTGATCCTACGAAGAGAGTACTCACTCTAAATGATGTGCCGCTGCAAGAGCCGCCTATATTAATTAACCATGCTCTAAAAAGGTGGACCAGCTTTGGCTATAGTAGTACTGTACTAGGTTAGTAGGTGACCTTGCGCTTGGCTCTTTCCTGTTCCGTAAGTCGAACAATAATGATGGTACTACTTCTGGCAATCTGACACCAAATGAACTGTTGCACGTCCACCACTTGTAAGCAAAAGTTTCTCCTCGTGCTGCAAGCCACCACTCACGCATTGGCGAGGGAGAAGGCATAGTAAGCAAGCTTCTCGTCGTTCTGCGAGTTGATAGGACACATCAAAGTTACGTATTTATTAATACTCTCTTCAAAAAGGGGAGACCATGTCCATGGCTACCATCCCGTGCTCTGTCATTGAGTACGTGCACTATTCACATGCCATCAAGGAGAAAAAATATTGCGTAGTACTAGGTGCCATCAAAGTGCACAACTCACTTACGCACTGCATATCTCCATTTTCTTGCATGACAGGCCACCTTGATGCTAGATGTCCAGTGTGTCATGGAGGCATATAGTATGATTTTGTAAAATGGAGGCATATATATGTCCCGTGTGTCGGCAACAGGATGAACAAAGCTCATGTCTTCAACGAAAGATTGGAAGAACATAGATTCCCGACGACTGAGAAGGAGCTACAAACCTCGGGGTGGAGCGTCTGCACTCATATTATTTTATATTATTCAGCGATATAAAATCAACCAAATCTCTCCACGTTCCTATACCATTCTATAGTATGAGAATAACTTTGAACGTAAGCCATTGATTCATTCTATCCAATGGTCATAGTTGGAAAATCCAAACAAAACCAAGCATTGGATCAACTCTTTTTTTGAGATCAACTCTTTTAGCACTTAGATTGTCGTCGCCTGCCCACCTAGCCCACCTATATATCCGCTCACATGTGATGACGACAGGAGCTATCCACTCAGATTGTATGTTAAAAAAATAAAGGGCGATAACTAATGCGGCACCTCGGGCTAACGTAGCTAGATCACATTTTGCATGAGAAATTACACACCATGTTTCGTTGACATGTGGTCCCGTTCCAACATGTTAGTGAGACGACGGCGAGTCCTTTTGTACAAATTCCGAAAGGACGTGTAGGCCGGGGCAACCGTCCATCGATTCTTCGCCTTTCCCTCTCAATTTGGAACTGCTGTCACACACTCTTCCTCCGTCCTCCATTTTCCTTCACCCTTCCTTCTGCCATTGCTCGATCATCTTCTCCATGGAGGGAACAAGCCAGAAACGACCCCGTTATTCTTGCCCCGATCTGAAACATGACGTGGTGGGGGAACTCATTGATCGGTGAGACGTCATCACCTCGGCTAGCATGGCAGGTTCGTTCAAGACCATTCTCGACTCAACTAATAACATCATTACAAGGAACCCAAGGGTCCAGGAGCGGTTTGATCTCCCTTATCTTCTTCGCTATAAGCCTGTTCGCATGGGCGCGGACGACGGAGGCCTCGCCTTGTGCAAGTTGATGCCGCTTGATAACGATACGTGTGATGGAAAGATGCCATCACTTCAGGGTAAGGCCTGGGCTGGCGCAACTGGAGATTGGGTTGTTTATATTGGGTACAATTGCGAGTGGGAACTTGTGAATCTGTACACTCGTCAGCGGATTCCACTTCCAAAAATCTTCGAGTGCCCTGAGGTTGAGTACACATTCAAATACGATCATGGTGACTGTCGTCTACGGAAGATAGCAGTTTGTCGAGTTCCCAACCGCTCTTGGAATTACAAGAACTATCAAGTTGTTGCTATCTTCGACAAGCTTGTTGCCGTCCTTCGTGGTTCGACTGGATGGATATTGCTCAAAAATCAGTTTCTATACACGGATGTGTACTATGATGCAATTCAATACGAGGGTCTTGTGTTTGCTGCCACCACTCGTAGCACTGTTTTTGCATGGGATCCTCGTAGTTTCGGTATGTTTATCTTCCACCGTAATT
Organism: Aegilops umbellulata; assembly: GCA_032464435.1. Taxonomy (NCBI): domain Eukaryota; kingdom Viridiplantae; phylum Streptophyta; class Magnoliopsida; order Poales; family Poaceae; genus Aegilops; species Aegilops umbellulata. Next base: position 369,688,776 of record CP136060.1, read on the forward strand.
ATAATTGTTCCATCCACATGCATGCGAGTTAGCAAGTTTCCCTTCTCTACTAATTAACCTTCTTATTGTGTTTCCAAGGTCCTGTGAACATTCCACCACCTATACTTGAAAATTTTTATAACCAAGGGGGAGATCACGATGGTGATGATCACTAGCATGAGGAAGAGCAGGGTCCATATGCTCACTGGCGGCTGGCAACTAATTCCGATGGATCACCCTTTCTTGTCTGTATACAGCTCACTGCTGATGTTACTACTGAGGGAGCAGGTGTTGTCTCCCATGGTCGCACTCTACGGACCTATTCCAACACCCGTTGCATGGTATTCGGGATGGATACTAGTGTGCTAGCGCCAACACCATCTCCCTGGTACAATATTGATAGTCTTGGGGCAAACTCGCTCTTCCTTGGACAAAACTATCCAACTATCCAATGATGGTGAAAGGCGATCCAACTGCTGTTGACACAACGTCACTACCATTTATGAGAAGCAACTGTATCTATACGTCGGACATTGCGGTGGTTCGCTACCCTGGTCGTGATATAGTAGGCCGCTTTAGCCTAGATGATCAGTCATGCGTTGGTCTCGAGATTGACAGTAGCTGGCTCTTCCTAGAGAATCGCTTATGGTTCAAAGCAAGCGTTTCCAATGTTGAGGATTGGTTGAGTTGAAGTTCATTTCGTTGCTTGTTATTTGTTGTGTGATGAAAACTCTAGTATTTATAATGTACCCTCGTTGTCGTTCTGGGTTGATGACCTGTTGTATGTACTTAAATTATATGCTTGTGATAAACTTACTAAATTTATGAATGGCTTTCGAGTCGCTTCTCTGAGTGGGTGTTGCGACGAGGCAAAAAAATATTTTCCGGATACATAATTGTACGTGCATTGCAACAGGTTATCGGATGAGGCCAATCAACAATAGTACACTATTTGTACTAGCTTCACATGCTGCACTATCTCTACGTCTACGTACATAATACAACAAGTTTTAAACTTGAGACCAGCCACCCATCCTCACAAAGAACACTTTTTAACCTAGCACAGACTCCACCTCGAATCCTCGATACTACTACTATAAGTAGTAGGAGTAGTAGGGTGGCATGGGCCAGAACAAGCATTCACGTCCA